>JAYKKI010000076.1:2085000-3422500 GCA_039881145.1 Druceiella hillmani
CTCAATAATTGATCTTGAATATATTATATAATTGAATATGTCTCAACAATTCGTATGGAGGCGCACAAGAAAAATAAACTAATGACGTAATTACCTCGACTAATCGAACTATGACTAATCGTGACCATAAAAAGCAAATTCTTGCTTACCCAAAAATTTAATATTATTTATTAATCTTATTAAATTATTTGTATTTCTATGCCATATGTTGCCGATTATCAATAGTCCTATGATTATCAATTAAAAATTTTCTGTAGGCAAAGAGCTACCATTGTCTAGTTTTACTACGCACCATAAAGGTTTTTCAGAATTAGCATATTTTAAAAGAATTTGTCTAATTTATAGGTAGACAAGTTCTGGTAAAAGAGAATCTAGGTGTATTACCAAAACCTTTTTTATTCCATTTATTATGTTCAATACCAAAAAATATACAAAGCCAGCAAAACTTTTTATTTAAAATGCAACTTCTGATAAGCCATCAATACTATTCATAAAAATTTTATTACGAGCGTTTAAACCTAGTGTGATATTGGCTTCAATCTTCCGTTCTCAATCAAAATATTATTTTTTTAAATTAAAAGATAAATAAAAAAACCTACCTTAATCACATAATAAACAGAGCCACATTCGAGAGTCGCCATTGTTTGTTTTCTTTCACGACGAAAATGCAAGTCAAACTTTAAACTAATAAAATATCAATTTTAAAAAAGAAAGAAAACAAGTAACGCGGTAAGTAAAACTACCAGGTTTGTTTAAAACGGTTAAAATTATTTCCAAATGAGAATGATAAATTAACAGCAAAGAGATCGTTTCAAGAACATATTGAGTCATTATATGTATGTATGCAAATATCATATTTACGGAATTCTTACATTCTGAATATAGCCGAAGTTAGTCTAACAAATTTCAGCTTGCTTTAAGACTATGAACTGTCACTATGGACCATTTCTTATTCGAGAAGTTTTGTAATTTGATACAATATATGAATGAAGTTTATACATCTAATTTAAAATTCCACGTAACGGTATCTTCGCTTTGTGCACGTGAACTACAAATAATATATTGAAATATGGACAGATTACGTGATCATGAAATACGTTTAAATATTCGTAACTAGGTATACGGTGTGTATATGCTAAATGATCAGGGCAAGCAGGTGTAATTACTCTTAAGGGACTGCGCATCACCGATAAAATGTGTGTGCTATCTCCCTCATTCTTAACTTTTGTGTATATCCATGAACAAATTTGTTCATTTTGAAAGCTTTCATGAAAAAATATATAATGTCTTTTACCAAAGAGTCGAACAATAATTAAACATGTAAACATAACTTTAATCAAGATGGGTCATTTTTATTCTATTAAATTTTATTATAATTTGAACCCAGAAATTCACATATTATTTTCTACTAAACTACTTAAAAAGATTTGGATATTATTTTTCGCTATAAAAATATGTAATTTAGTAAGTAAATCTATTATGAGTGTAAGAAAATTAACTTTAGTTACTCGAAGTAATATCAATATCCGAAATTCCTTTTTAATTTTAACACATGAGTCCATTATAAGATTAAACTCAAAAATGTTTTGCATAACATTTCTTAAAATGAAACCACGCATTAAGGGTAAAAAGATAAAGGTCACATTGCAAAATATTTCGGAGGTTCATCTCATAAAGAGGACGTCATACTGAAAAATTTTATTTGCCGTTTTCGATTGCCATCTTACATGAAACTCCACGTTGTCCGGGATACCAGAAAGTTTACCTGTAAGTTTGATGTACAGGGAATTATTAAACAAATTATTCAATTTTAATCTTTATATTTCTATGTATTCACATAATTTAATTGTGTTTTTGTACTTAATTCTTATTAACAAGAAAAAGTGACTACATGATGTAGTATTATACCTTCTTTATTTAAATTATTAATTAACAAGGACCTAGATTTCGTTGCATGACAACATCTTCAGGTGAGAATCAATCTCTTCAATTCAAGTAATAATGAATTTCTACAAAATAAACGCCAAATATATCCAATATATTTTTGTATAAAATTGTTCTGTTTAAATTATAGGCGATGTATTTTTCTTATTAGCCATGGTTCCCACGAAACTGCTAAAAATAGATTTTGTTTCATATTTTGTAAACTGAGAGAGTTCCATTTCATAATTTGGCAATTGGTTTCATTTTAAATCACTTCACTTCTCGAAAAAATCGCAAATTTAGTTAGGCAAGGAAAATTTCCGAGAAAAAAATATTATTTTCCAGTTTTGTAGTCTCTATTACAACGCATGGAAAGTTACTAAATACTGTTTAAGATTTATCGATAAATACAAAAAAATCAAAATACTTTTAACTCAGACGGCATTTTAAGTGTTTCATTTCGCAAAACTGTTTTCATTTTGGACTATACCATTTTGAACTTTAATCCCACTTACTTCAAGCACGTCATAGTTAATTATTGCATGATGACACCAAAAATTCGTTCCCCTTAAATGTTGACATAAGATACTTGAAAATATATCTGAATAAATCTGATCGTTCCTTCCACTCCCTTGTCGCTTCTTTTCTACAAAGTTAGTTCTTGTCAATGTAGGTATTTTTTACATATTGAATATATTTTGTGTTAATTTTGTAGAAATTCATTATTTACAATCGAACGAAACTACGTGATGTAGTATTATTTTTACTTTCTTTTATTTTATATTATATTTATAGTATTTTTAAAGTTAATTCTGTTTTTGTACTTTATACTACGTTAAATTTGACTTATTTTTGTTTAATTGATTTATTTTTAAAGTTGGTTTACGTTATATATTATAATTTATGTCATATATTTTCTCGCTTATTACGTCAATTTTTTTCCCATTGAATGCATTTTGTTTTCATTTCAAAGGTTTGCTTCTATAGCAATAAGTCAGTTATGTTTATACGCCGTTATTGTACGTAATAAAATTTATAAATAAATAAATAAATATTTAAAGCAAATGACACATATCAAAGAAAAGTCTCGTAAAGCACAGGCTATTTATAAAATTATATATATTTTTGCAGTCTTAGTAAAATTTTCACATAATTGTTGAGTTTTTAAATTCTTCCTTCATATCACTTGTGCATACATATTAACGCGCACATGCATATACGAACACATGACACACATGTGTTTGAAAGTAAAACACATATTTTGTAATTTCATATTTGTTTAGTTACCCTTTTCGAAACTTAATCCATTTTCATCAAAAACTCCAGTTTATATTTAAGATCGATTAAAATATGCACATTTTTTTGTCACGTCGTCTGAAAATATAGAAAAAATAACGAAATTAACCTTAAAAACTCACCTCATGAATTTCCAGGAAGAAAGATTACCTAATTTATTATTAAAGTATAATCCATTTTATTTAACAATAATGAAAGAGAGGTAAATAAACGAAGCCACCAGGACTTTTCAGGATGAACACGACCTTCAGAAATTAAGGTACGAGGTAAAAAACGGAGAAAAGAACAGAGCGTACGTCTAGAACAAAAGCAGATGGATGCGATATTTAGTCGGTAGCGCGTTTCTATACTAGTATGTTAGGTCAGCTGGAGGAAACATTGCCTCAATAATGGTTCGTTTCATTAAATTGCCTTTTTACTTTATTAAATTGCCTTATGGCTATAATGAAACACGATTCGTTTTTATTTTAAGGTATGTTTCACTTAACTAATTTCCGCTCATGCCAAGTTATGAAAGGCTCATTTTTATTTGATGTCTTGCGTATGTTCCTTTTACGTAAATCGTTCCGTACACAATATTTCTACATATTTTTGCCAGTATCTTCATACATTTAGTATGTACAAACACTTTCAACGTACTACTTTTGTGCAGTAAAATATTTTCATACAATTTGTTTGTTACGCTCAATAAGCTAATAACTCTGCAGCTCATGCGGTAATTTCATTGAAATTATATTTCGACCTGAATACAGATTTCGGGTATTATGTCCGCCAGGCAACTTTATATTAGTAAGACGTTATTTGTAATATATCGGATATATCATAATTAGAACCTGCCATATTCGGCAAAAGCAACAGTAGGATATATTTACTTTTAAATTATTTCTAGTTATTGTCTATCCCGTTACCTTTAATCGTTGCACATCCATTGACTGATATTAAAATTCAACATTTAGACTACCATAAACAAAATCTCTATCTTATGCAGAGATCCTTCATGCTCACTAGAATTCGTTCTTCTTTTTGGAAATTCCTTTCATACTAGTGATCTCCAGATTTCCCAAATTGTAAATCAATGGAACGTAAAAACTTCCGTATTTTCACGTATTTTTCTTGCCCTTACAATGATAACTTTTACTCGTAAATAAATACATTATACTCTTTGTAATATGAAAAAAAAAAGAACATTTCTTTATTTTCAAACATACTACTTTTTTTTTCATTAAGACTATCTCGAACATGTTTTTAATACATTTTTCTTATTAAAGTCTTCTATTATTTTAGCTCTCCAGTTCCTTAATTTTTCTCCTTTAATACTATGATATTTGACATGAATATTATCATTTGGAAATTTTTAAACTTTGTCTCTAAAAAGTACATAAATTCTTGACATGTTCGTGTAATGGTCCATTTCTGAATTAGTCACTCAGTAGGCATATTTACTAAAAGGTATATACGCCTAAATATTTTACTGATAATATTTCATTCAGCTTTGCAATGAGAAAAAGCTATCGAAACGTGTCACTATTTTCTGTGTATTCTGCATAAATTCTGGGTTCTCTCTGATAAGAATAAAATTCTGAGTTCTCTCATTAGGTTTTGCTTTGTCGATGACTGGTGGTCCAACAACATTAAAACTACTGGGATCAAGTGATGAGTGCAGTGAGTGTGAATATCCAATTAGCAAGCAACTAATCTGTAGTTATACTTGTTTCCAATTCTCACTTATTAGTATCAATATTTATTTGCGCTGTGTATTGAAGTAATTTCCAATATACGGTCAGATTTAATGAAAAAGACATATTTTTCTCAGATTTAAATATATGCATCATCTATTAAGTACACCGATGATTTAAGATTTTTGTCACTAATATAAGATGAAAATTATTTTTAATTATATGCGAAGTCAAACTTTGTTTATAACGTTCTCGTAATGCATTTATGGATCAAATTACAACAATTATTCTCGCCTTGATATTTGTGATATTTAATGAAATTAATGTTAAATTACAATTACGTATTAATACATGTACACACATGTGCGCGCACACAAACATACACATACCCATTTTTAAACCTTGGTCACATACCACTAACATTTAATGAATGCATTAAAATAATAAATTCTAAACCACTTCGTTGTTATTAGAGCAAGATTAAATTGCTTTAAATATATAAATAACTAATATATTACATGCAAAAAAGCATAAAAATATGAATAATATGAGACAAGGTGATTGACCATTGAAATACCAACCAAGTATTTTATGTAAGTATTCATTGTAAATATAATCAGAATATATGAAACTTAAAACAATAAGTTAAGAAAGTGAATTAGTAATGTCGAATCATCACAACGTGTCTAGTGGTATGTTATACCACCTTTTTGTGTCCTAATACAACTTAACTAATAACTGCTTTAATATTTTTTCTTTTTTTGCGACAAAACGTTTTAAAATAAGCTAAGACCATACAACTATATGTAACCTAAATACTAGTCCGTCTTAGTATTGGTGTGTCCGGGATACAATCAAGTTCAAATACAGTGTAAGTTTTCCAAAAGAGCCTTGTTCCTCCTCAGTAGGAGATAGGATACGTCTATTGTGAATCATCAGTTTATTAACATATTTCCATAGGGGTACATGGAAAGCAATGATTGTCTACAATGGATTAACTACTCGTAAAGACACGTAAATAATAAAAAAGAAAATCTTTGCCAATAGCCCATCTGAAAATGTTGTAATACAACGAAACCTAGATCGTGGTAAAAAACTTAAAGAAAGTAGAAATAATACTACATCATGTAATTTCATTTAATTGTGAATTTTACAACAATTTTGCTTTACGGAGATGTATTTTTTACTTCGTGTTATTAAAGTAAATAATTTTCTAAATAATAAAAAAGAAATAGAAGAAAGAACAGAAAAAAGAAACGAAGAACTCCTTCCTTGTTTTTGAAGTCTGTTATAAATATATTTTCTAGCAGTATATCTAAATTTGGTAACGAGAAAAATATGGGATGGAAGTGATAATTTTGATATTCATTTATTATATCAGGAGAAGCCAATATATTTACTTTAATTTTAATATTTAGGCCTTTTTGTACATTATTTTATTTTTTTGAAAATTGCACAATATTGAATATATTTGGCGTTAATTTTGTAGAAATTCATTATTCACAATTAAATGAAACTACGATGCCCACCTGAAGATGTTGTAATACAACGAAACCTAGGTCGTGGCAAAGAACTTAAAGAAAGTAGAAATAATACTACATCACGTAGTTTCATTTAATTGTGAATAATGAATTTCTACAAAATTAACGGCAAATATATTAAATATCAGTAAATAATTTTGTTGGTTATCGTGACTTGTTACATACATCTACCCATAATGACGGTATGTTATATAGACATCTCACAAGCCCTTCAAAATTATTGATAACTCAATTTATAAGACTATCTCTTTTCTATAGGTGATTTGGTGGAAATTTTTTTTTCAGAGTTTGTATATGGCTTCATTTGTGTGTGTTAAATATCATGTCATTATTTGCCTGGGTGAAGAGTATTCTCGTAGTAAATATACACAGACAAAAAGCATATATCTATTCCCGCCCTACGTGCGCAAAAGGCATCGAGAGTCATCAAAATGAACATTTTGATTTCTTTTTTACTTTAAAAAATCTTTTACTTTCCCTCAAACAGCTGATCCAAATTATAACATGCGAAATGCAATTTTTAACTACATGATGGATTATTAACAGTAAATAAATGAATCTAAACTTCACTTTAATTTTTTCATCGATTTGTTAAATATAATTTATTATTTTAAAACATTAACCGTATTAAAGTGATACACTGTAGTAAAATAGACTTGTGCTCTCCTAGACTTGTCTCCCAGACTACAGTGTTCGTCACAAAAGCGTCGAGATCAGCGACTTTTTCTCCGACTGGGATGATGTTATTAATATATAAAAACACACACACATATATGCGTGTGTGTATATATATATATATATACACACAGTAATATACTTGAAGTGTTTTGCAGAAAACTATATTTTATCTTATAATCGGGTAACGGAACAGGTCAAAAAAAGTTTAAATGTAACATTTTACTTATGCCACTTATGGAAATTCTATCCGTACAAGTTATTTAATGTCATTATAAATACATAAAATAGGTGAGCGCAGATGAAGCGAAAATACCACCGCTTATTAAGCGTATACATCTTATTATGCCTTGCCCTCTAACACTAATATGGCATTCTGTGCCAAATTAAGCCACTAGTCTATCCACATAATAATAGAATATCTCATACGACTGAACCTCTATTCGATATAAACTGAATCTAGTTAGATATGCGGGTAATGTGCGGTATGTATGGTCGCTTTTTGTAGTTGAACTAAACTCACATGTGTGATTAGATGGAATGCATTTCGCGACGAGTTTAACTGAAGATAATATAGTACAAATTTGTTTCATTAGTTTAACCATTAGTGTAGGAGTAAACAAAGCGATTATTGAAGTTGTGTTATCTTCATCTGTCCTTCATATAATCAAAACAACAGTCAGCATAATTCTACTGGATAGTCTCATAATTTTTTTATTTATTCCTGATTACGAAAACTATATTCCTCTTCCTACATTCTTATTTTACCGGATCGATGGCTACTTTATTTGTTATAGTCATTATATGGCTCCTGGTAAGATGATAGATCAGCACTGATGACCAAATTATACCATTAATTTTGGTTTGTTGACAGAAAATGTGACGCTGCTTTCAGTCCTGTCCGTGTAAATGTCCTTCAGCATGTGATGTGCCTTGATGACTATTTTTTTTAATTAAATGAAAATGCACGATTATACATAATCATAATCACCCGTCCATATTACATAATCACATTCAAAATTTATTGACAAAATTTTAAAGTTGTTTTATTTGTGCCTAACAAGGAACGTATTCGATGACGCACCTATTTTTTCAGTTAAGGCACAATTACAAGGTAAATATTTTTGAAAAATTTTATTCTTACAAATTTATTCATAATTAAAATTGTATTATTAAATTTTCCAAAACTATTGGAAAATCCTATATTCAAGCCAAAACATCGATTTAGTGCAAGCGATTATTTTTTAAATTTTGGTGTGATTTTTATATCTTTGTTTTTCAGACGTCAAAATGACCATTCATTTATTTATACTCATACCTTTTTCTTATCACGAAGATCCGCTCCTATCGGAGGGTAGACAATATCAAAGCTATCCTAGTTTTTAAAGCTATCAATCTAAAGAGCAAGGTGGTAATACAGCCAAACCCCTTCCGCAGGACTTCTGTCACCAAAAGTTTCATGGCTGGCTTATTTCCCGTTTTCATTCAATTATTTCCTGTTAATAATTTGTCGTTTATCATGACGAACCATAAGGCAGTAAGTTTTCTATGCCTAATGGTTTTCATAAGCTCTATTTCGATTTCAAGTATACTCATGTACTCCTTTATCCCATATACTGCACTGTCAAGCTAGAATTTTTAAATACGGCGGGATATCTATATCTTTACCAATGATAATAATTTTCTTGGCATTGTGCATCACAATCCAGGTTTCTGCGTCGTATTTTAGACTTCTATTCTATATTTTCAATTCACTGTATAAACTGAACTATTCATGAACAACTTTATAAAAATGATTTGTCTTATTTATTTTTATCTAAAAAGAATACGTCCAACTTTGTTAAATGTAAATAAAAATCTACATAATCGTAAGGCGTACGTTATGTATAACTACGTAGCCCCAACGTATTTCGAGCTTACATTCAAAGTTTCATCAAAAGGAAGTGAAATACGTGTTATTGGCGACTCAATCTACGACTCGCATTCGGTAACAAACCGTGAATACATTTATTGCATTTTTATAACTGATGCCGTTCTTTATGAGTATATGGAGCCAATTATTTACTCCATTTACTCACAAAGAGTGGCATTAGTGTGATTTGGCCATCTGCGCCTACGAAGTTGCGGATATAGCTAGTTTTATACATTAATCTAGAATTGTAGAAAAATGAAGTCTGAGTATTGTTTTTTAATTACAGGAACAACAAGTGAATTTAATAACCATATTTGCACGTGTTGTGTAGTTTTATATTTTCCCATATTTAAAATTTTAGAAGCGCTTTAATTTAGAAAAATTTAAATCCTTAAATCGTGAATTTACAGTTACTACATAATTGCAATATATAAAAAAGTTATATCATCCTCTAACCCCAAAACAAAAACTAAGTTAAAAAATGAAGTGTTCTATATGCGATATTTATAAACTATGATTACAATGTACGTACTGTATGCTTTCTACAATTTTCAGATGTAAGAATTCTGCCATGCTCTTTATGCGTTTAATTGAGTTTACAATATAAATATGGGGGATGACATTCAAAACATTACCTACATTGTTATACCTGTAGAAAAGAAACATATTTGAGTGAGATAATTGTGTTGAGCTTCGTCTCAGTGAATTTGTGGCTTTCTACAATAGTAATTTACTAAAATAATTCAACGGAAATTGTAAAGCATGACTATTGTAGAAAGTTAGATGGTACTTTTGTTGACTATCAAAAATTTGAAACGTAACGCGTAGTGACTTACTATTATAGATTATATTTGTGGATGCAAAAGGACGTCGCTGCTTACAATTATTTGAAAATGTTTAGGCAAGTAATAAATTACTATTTTGGTACCATCCTAAAATTTCAGTTTCAACAGCACATAAGCATCGATGACGTTAAATGATGGTAAAGTGAAATTTAGGATTCTGGATGTAATGTCACAAAGTTTTTGTGTGTATAAATTTGCCATTATAAAAACATATGCCATTCCATGGTGGAAAATTAACCCAATTAATAAAAACAGGAGCCATAAAGTTTTATGTAATTATGTAAGCAGTCAAATAAGTGTTAAAATCAAATCCGCTATAGATGGGGCTTCCACGGTTTTAGTTACTCTCAAATGTATGTAAATATTAAAAACTTTTTTATAAAACTAGAACACGACTTCTTAGATAATTTTTAAACACCAAGTGTTAAATTTTTTATTTCAGGTTACTAATGCAAAAATACTTTTATACAAAGTAAATAGTCTCGTGTAAAAAGATGAATTTATTTTTAAAGCGTAAATGTTGGGTATATTACCCAACATTGCTTAATTACAGAGCTTGTTTGAATAAATAACTATGTTTGAGCGAAAATTTGTACGATATATTCATTAATCTATAAACAATCTAGGTAAAAGTATATAAAATGTAAGAAAATAGAATTACCAAGTTTACAATCTTTAACTGTTTTCAGTAAAAGCGATTTACTCACAAGTTTTAATAAAACTAAATTAATTTCAAAATTATTTTTATTTTGAATCAGTTTTAAAATTATTTTCAACTTTCTCATTGACAAAACAAGCAATATAACTACAATACTGGATATTTTAAAATTATGTAGGAAATTTATTATTTTATGTGCATTGCAACACAAGAAATAATTTGTAAACTTTGATTTGTAAACACCAGAAATAATCAGATAATTCAAAGAAATTTTAAAGACAAAATTTCCATATGGTGGCAGAAATTGTATCTTTATTTAAAAAAATTAAAGCTACAAAACATGATAGATTTAATATTTTCGATTCATCGTTATTTTAAAACATTGTCAAAAATATAACTTCTTTTCATATGTGTTTGTGCATATTTTTTATTTTTTTGACTTGAAAAGCGAAAAATAAATAATATATCTTAGCATCCCTATAACACCTTTTCTACTTGGAAAAAAGACGTAAACAAACAATAGTTGAGTTTTCATAGCAAGCTTAACAACTCTCAAATTTGTGTATTTTACGAGATGAGACGCAATATTTCATTAAATTTTTTTACACTATCCATATCTTTTGTCTTTTTAAAAAATTACCTAAAGCGTAAGTGAGAAAATAAACGTGAGATATCAAAGTTTAATTGTATTTGTCACACTTGAACTGTGTCACGTGGGTGGTTGCGCCATTATTTTTTTGGGAATAGTCTAATCTACCGATTTGCTATTTCATTCACATTTACATGTGTAAATTGTTTTGTTATTCTTATAATTACAACATTTTTCGTCCTGTATACGTTTTTTTATTCGACGTCGTATTTTATTGTTCGTCTTGCTTTATACTAGAAAGTGAGCGCAATATTACATAGTATTTGTGTACTCACTAGCTGTAACCACATTTTTCATTCATTTCGTATATCACATATTTCGTTCACATTATAAAACATCATTATATATGTATTAGTCTGAATTTAACTTATATTCTCTTATAATTTAAAAAATTAATTTTTTGAACATATGTTATATATTAACAATTGGATTTGATAAGGGAAATATAAATGAAAACGGGAAATTTTCCAAAAAATCCGGAAATCCGGCATTCCAATTAGTTTAAGGTATGAATTGAGTAATTCGATTAAATTTATGAGAATTGCGTGATTTGATATTTGCTCATAATATTTTTTTAATTTCAACGAGCGATATAATTAAGAGACTTCTAAAGTGACATGTCTACGACTAAATCTTCATATCAATAGAATGAGAAAGTAAAGTTTCAATGTGTGTGCCGCAAGCAATGTTAAAATTTAAGGATTTAAAATAGAGGAGTGCTATAAACTGAACATCTTGTTATTGGAAACTTTTGACTCCAAGACAATTTTTGTGGAATATGAAGAGAGATGAGGAAGGCAATAAACGAAGACATTTTCAATTCACGTATATGTCAAAAGTTCACCTCAATATTCATTAAACAATTTGGAGAAACTATATGTCTTTAAATGTATATATGGGTTTAAATATGAACAAAATCTTCCTGGTGCAAGTTTTACATGATTTGAAAAAATCAAAAACTACCTTAAATAACAAGCTTAAAAATAACAGGGCTTGTTCTAAATTTCACGATTTGCGGTTTGTTTCAAGTTGTAAGAGGTTCAGAGATGGCTTTTAAAATTATGGAGGTTCATTGCTCAATCACTTCAAATGACAGCCTCTAATATTATTATCTTGAATAATCCATGTGCGAGACAAAGAATATTGCTCGTGAGAAAACAGAAACGACTTGATCTCTCCTTTTTATAAATAAGGTTCATATGAATATAGGTAAAACTCAACGTCAATAGGTAATTTGATGAAAAGAGAAGCATGTTCCATATTAGAGTTCTTCATATCGTCTGTTTTCTCTTACTCAGTTTTTCTCTTAGGCAATCGCTCCAAAATGCTATCTAACATTGAAAGGGTAATGATCTCGTCACATTAAAATTTCAAATAAGCCGCTCAAGGAATACTATTTTTTCAAATGCGAATAAATATTTTTTGCTGTTAGGTTTAACGCCTGTGGATAGACATTTTATTATTTTAGAGCGAAATATAAGCTATTGTTTACATTTTAGAACTTTATACCCTAATAACATATTCAGTTCATAATTAAAAAGTTTTTTTTTTAATTTAATCATAAATAAACTGCGAACTATATTTCAAATTAAAAAATTAAATGATATCTTTTCTTATAGATGTAAGCTATGAAACGTCGTACAGTAATAAAGGAAACAAACATTTTTTTACAATTGAATTTCAATTTGAATTACTAAATGTATCAGCTTTTATATTTATGAAAGTCATACCCTTCGTATGTCTGTATGACGTACAATGAATATCAAAATTCACTACTACGTAATAGAAGGATTTTCGCAGAATAAAATACAGCTGACTTGCGAGAGCTCTAGCCATATTAGATGCTACGCATCATTTTGTTGTCTCTTTTGGGTACTTATATATAAATATTACTTCTCTCTTTTATGTAAGAGACTTAGTTTATTCTAGATAAGGTTACATTAACTGTTGGCGGAATAATATTTTTTTAATTAAGAAATTCGTTTTTCTTTTTCAGCCTTCTATCATGTAAGATTTTTTTATACTTAAAAAACATTTAAATTATATTTTCAAAATTAATATCGTAATGATTTGGTTAGAAGGCTTAAATACTCTTAACATTTATATTTTTATTAGTAGTAAAAGAAATAATATAGAAGTGCCAATCAAACAAAATTTAAGTTTGAAATATTTTGTTAGTTTCCTAATATCACGTGTTATTAAAAACAAGTTGATAAAACATTAAAATTTAAAAGATTTAGTATTTTATTCGATCGTCAAAAAGTCTTGAATATTCATTTAGAAAATAGCTACTGAATTCTTGTCAGTTATTTTTAGTAACAGCAAAATGAAACATTTCTTCGTATTTTGCTCAAAATTTTACGCTTTTTGGATAAAAAAATATTCTCAGTGAAAATCTCTTAAATACTTTTCTATTTTAGATTCTGTTTTTTCTTTTCATTATCTATGTTAATTTTTATTAAGAACAATAATATATTTACAGTATACCAAAAAATATTCTTCCGTATGGAATTTTTTTTTCAAAGAATATTTATATCGTAATTACATACTAAATACAATTTTTGTTCGGTTTTTAATTAAAAGCATTTTTTTTAATTTAATTTTTTTTCATGTAGTTTTTAAATTAAAAAGTTTTGTTAATTTAAATCCAAAATAGAAACCACGTGAATTATGTGCTATAGTGGTATTCGTACGTTTGTATGTATACTGGTATTCGTACGTAATAGCAGTGCGTTTTCAGAGAATGACTCGCCCTAAATTGTATTTTGTCGAGTACTTCTGCCTGTCTCTTTTTTTTGTTGTACTCTACTGAATGTCAGATATTTGGGGAATAAGTTTCAAATAACCGAAGAACACCTGTAAGTAATAAATAAGCTGTAGACGGAATGTGATTTTTCATCTACTTCTTTTTTATTCAAATACTCCTGTAAAATTGTTTTTTAACGTGTATGAACAGAAAGACCTAATTCTCAAGAAAAATATTAAGTCTTCAATTTATTTGCACATATTCATTAGCTTTTATAAAGAAATAAACTAATCCATAAATACACGTTGATATATATGTTTTAATAATTTGTATATTTTATAAAAATTTACATGCGTTGTAACATTATGGCAAAACTTTATCTAACTCAGTTTGAAACTTTACATTTCTGAATATTGCCACAGTTGAATTTGAATTAATAAGCCAAGCCAATTTCTTTGACATAAAAACTTAAATTTTTAGAATATTAAAAGTAATAAAATTCGATATTAAAATTACAAACTCCAAGTCAGTTCTTACGAAGACTCGTTAACTCACAGAATCCTTTACATAAGTGGACGTGATTGACATTTAAGTTCTATAATGAATTTTTCAAACTTTCTAGACAGATTTGTGAACCGATTGAATTGCCTCTAAACTTCGGAAATTCAACGTCGTTAGTATCTGAGATTTAAAAAATACATATTTTTTACTTTCAATTCTTTTAAAATAAAATAATATATAAAAATGTAAGAATCATAATAAATGTAAATATTGTAGCTTTGAAATAAATATAGAGATATATAAATCCTCTTGAGATAGACAAATGAAACGAATGGAATGAAAACCACGATAAAAGTGTAATACAAAATAAGGTTGGTTGTTTATTTTTTTCTCAATTTTTGCCGTATTTACGACGACGTTAATTATTCCCGTAAGGACTGTTTATTTAAAACGGGTCCAGTGATAAAATGGTCATGAAGCGAATCTCATTATGAAATTACAAATTACGCGTATTTATCACCTTTCTCAACAATAGCACTTGGGATTATAGCTATGATATTTTTTTGGATGTTACTTGTTAATTTTTATATTTTTTATGAAAAAGAAGTAATTCGTTTTAATAAAGAATCGATTGATAAATAAATATGGAAGTATAGAGGCGATATAATGAGTTAACTACATATTTAATATAGTGTTTCGCGCGGTATTTCTAATGAATTATTTAAATAAATTTCGTTAATAATTTTTAATCTATGCGTAAATGGTCAAGCATAACTTCAGAGGCCAGAGAAATGAATTGCTGTTATATTTTTAATTGCTTAATGTGAGTTAGCTAACATAATTTTTCTTTGAATTAACGTCATTATCTGAATTTAAAAAAATTAATTGTGAACGACATCTTTGCGAGATAAGTTTAAAAACATTTTGTAGTACGGTTCCGTTCTTAAATTTTTAAGTCTACTCTAAGGGTAAAATATTAGGGGCATGGGAGTACCTCAAAACGTTCTGGATATATAACTTGCAAAAGAGACGTATTGAAAAACTTTTAAAACACATTTGAATATTTTTAAAATATGACTTCTGCGAGAAAACATTCGTTTCGTTTCCAAGTTTAATTAATCCATAGGTATTGAAAAAAAATGTAATAAATAAATATTTTCGTTATTTCTATACATATACGTAATTTAATATTTCCGTGTGAAATTTCTTCACAATCATATTTTAATACTATAAGGCAGTGCAACACGTACGAACTAAAATTATCAGGGTTAATTTTTTTTGGTTTCACTATAGGTGCATTAAAAGTGCAACAAGTTACATCGAAAGTAAAAAAAATTATCGAAATTGTATTTTAAAAGTCTTTAAATTGTATTTTAAAAGTTATCGATATTGAAAAGTAAAAAAATTATCGAACTGAATATTTTAATATACATGACCCATGGCATCTAACATTTTCTAAAAAAATCCTTTTCTGATTTTATAGTTTCTATTTTGGTGTGAAGAGAGATGGTCAATTCAGTTTAAAATTATCCCTATTTTAAAAAGAAACATATTAATCGTCAAACAGTTTTTGACAATAAAGCTTTTGAAGAAATTTAAAAATAATTTTATATTTTGTTTTAAGAAATATTATTATCCACCATATATCCTCACATATACAAGTTATAGAATCGAATCGCTTATAGCAAGTTTGACCATCAGATCGCTTTTTAAACTCAATCCTTTCATTTTAAGAACGTTGTTAATTTAGAACCATAAACCATCAGAAAGAAAAATAATTAAAAAAAAAAGTATGTTAAAATTTATTACTTGATAAATTTGTCATGTCTTCACTGATGTTTTCGACATAAATTTGATTACATAGTAATCGATTTTAGAACCATTTTTATTAGAATTTTTATTAGAACCAGTATTATTGTTTATTCAAAACTAACAGAAAAACGAAAACACAATGATATGGAAAAATATATACTAGCTAGTGATGAAAATAACAGATTGATATTGAGGTCACGGCATAGCTTCATTACATTCCAGTCTGCAGGTTCGAGTTATCACGTTTCACATCACTCCAAGTCTTGCGGCTGTTTTGTTTAATTACCTTGTTTTCTAATCGGTTCGCTAGTTCTTCTCTTCAGAATTTCGACAATAATATGTTTCAGAACCAGACCATTCCAATTTTGAAGGGATGTCTAATAAAATTTCCTCTCCGGTACTAAGCGCTCAATCGGTACCTCATTTGTCGTTTATACAGCCGCAATATTTGAAGGATATATCTAAGGCAGCATTGTAAGAAACCTTGGTGTCGATATGTAAGATTTTTCTTTTGTTACTTATTACTTGTATATTTAACATGAGAATGAATTTATTTCACAGGCACACCACACTTTATGTAATAGTTTTATATTAAGAAAACATAAAAAACAAAAATTTCATATTGGGGATAGAATTCCTTTCACCATTCCAACCATCCATCAATGTGAATATTTATTTTAGTTCACTTGAATTTTGCGCCTATATTTCGAATTTTTCTAAGGAATCTCAGATTCTAAAGATCATCGAAGCATAAAGAACAAAATGAGGATTTTTTTCTTTTACTTTTCATGCCGTGGGGCACCATTTTATAATGTGTCTCATAACGTATCTCAATTACATAACATTACACTATTACACGTCCATGTAATAATAATAGATCGGATCATCAAATTTACCTAAATTCAACAAAAATGCTAAAAGGACTATTTTTAATCACTTAGAGACAAACAATTATCAATATAGTCAAACGATGTTAAATAACATTTAAATTTAACACTTCTGCAAATCGCATGTACTCAACAACATATTTTTGAAAACTCCGGAAACCCGCTTAAAACAGGCGCATAAAAGCATACCAAGATATATACGCATATTATGTGTATGTAAACCGTTTCTCACTAGTCGTGGTCTATAAATCAATATCGAGTTCACCGCATCGATACTTTTAATAAAGTTTATTGCTCGGAAATATTATCTGTTGATCAAATGACGTTTACTTGTAACTGTACATATTTCATTTTTTTTACATTTTAACATGATTCTATATGTTCTCAGTGGTACAACCAAAGTATATATATATATATATATATATATATATATATATATGTGTGTATGTGTGTGTGTGTGTGTGTGTATATATATGCATATATATGTGTGTGTATATTTATATATATATATATATATATATATATATATATATATATATATATATATATATATATGGAGCAAATACGGTATTACATATAATTATTTTAATTGTATTTAATAAAGGTTTTCATTTATGTATTTATAAAGTACAATTTGGTTAGTTCTGTTTTAGAAACTTTGAATTTGTTACATATTTTTAAACTTTCTCTTCGTAAAGGTTCCAACGGCTTGAAGTGGTCTCTGATCTTGCCAAGGAGCGTCAAAACTATCTATGCTAGGCGAGCACTTTCTAATTCCCTGTCAACCTATGTTGGTCGAGGAGTGTCACTTATTCGAGGGGAAATTTCTTTTGGGCATATAATTTTTTTTTATTATTAGTTCTTGCCTAACTAGTGTTTTTATTTAGTGTTTTTATACCTTGAAATAAATATCTATGTTTGTAGTAGTAAATCGGATTGCCATTGTGAAAGTTATTTAAATGAAAACCTTTGTTTCTCATTTCAATGATTTAACAATATTACCGTCTTTCCTGTATCACTTACAATCTGCGGTAATTTTTTAACAGATAATTTTCTTCAAGTATACAAGTGTTCATTTTCAATACTTTTCACAAGTAATTTATACTTTAGGATATTTGATAGATCCTGATTTCAGAAGAATTTTCGGAGCCGACTGTTTTCTTTGTAATTGAAATTTTCTACAAAAATATATTTTTGTGGGTGTACTCAACACAATGCTTAGATTCCATTCTTTAGAAAATATTTCATTACGTCAAACTGTTTAATGAATATTAAGTATTAGTATAAATCCTTTTGTCTGCACTTTTTAAAAACACTCTCCTTCTATATTTGAAATAAAGGCATTTATGGTTTAGTATCATGAAAAGAAAAAAAATTAACCCTGACCCATACACTCAAGTAACCCTATGTCTGTCTATAACAGTCTATTTCAGAAATTATGCGATATTAAAACTTAAGGTTTGTCATGAGGTAAAGAATTTTAACATGAAGAAATTTTGTTGAAGAATTAGCAATGTTATGAAAATCCGAAAATATTCCCTTGAAAATTTTAAAGATAGCCAATGAAATTCACGATGAAGTCACGTCGACTAATAATCAAAAGGGAAAATATTTTACGTGGCAATTAAATAGAGAGGGATTTAAAAAAACAGATGATTGCCACCCTCACCCTCTCATCCCAAATCATTAAAAAAAATACACTTTAATTATTTACACAGACACAATATTTTTGGATGAAGATATTTCAATGTTTCTTACATCTTTTCAATTTATTTTTAAACTTAGATTGACTACCAATTTAAAGAACACTTCACTGTGAGAGCATTTTCAAAGTACCAAGAATCAAACACAATCCAAATTACTAAGGCGCTATTTGAAAAATACATCATTAAAAGTTTTTCATAATGTATTTTTATTGAAAATCTGTATATTTTATTATACGATAAAAACCGCAATATTTAAGCAGATAAATAGAATATAATATACAGTCAAAAGCAAGCCAAGGTACATTTGATTAGAGCTTAGCGCACTGGAATCAATTTTTTTAAATAAAGCTGCATCAAATATCATCTATAGACATGTTTATGTACTAGACGAACTGGTCCAATTGTTTTAAGCTCTTTGTTTCTTGTTGAGAAAATATAATTGTCATCAAATTTATGGTTTTAACAATCGAATTTATGGTTCAGTCATTTGATTAAATTGGAATGTGACATACTGAAGCGGATAGTGAGAATATGAAAAACTATTTTACTCCAAATATTTTCAATCAGATTTATTTGTAATAAAAGAGAACCCATTAAATCATTTAACATTATGGTAAAAAATTTATTTTGGGTTGTATTTGCACTAACATTTTTATATATAAATTAAACAAATTTAATCATCCCTTCTTTATGGAATGTGTCTCCACCATTAAAAGTGCATACTTAACAAACGTTTGACGAAGTAAAGGTGAAGATTACGGACAGTATTATTTATGTAAAGTAATTTAAAGGATATTTTAATTTCGTCATAAATTGTATTACATCGCAAAAGTTTTAAAAAATTTGTTACTTATTTAAATAATGGTTATTTTTCTTTTACGTTTTAACTGCTTTTATCCTGCGTTTTAAAGATTTGTAAGATTTGTGAAAATATATCTAACATTACCGAAATAATTTATGTTCTTTTCATATCGGTTCTTGGAAAGTTTGATCACCATTAATATGGTAATTAAACTGTCCAAGACCGAGTTTGTTTGTAGTAAATTTTTGCTGAGGTGACTAATCTTGCAGATTAACTTATTTGAAAATTAGTGAGTTCTGCATTAATTGCCTTGACTAATTTTGCAGACTAATTTCGAAGGAATGTTTACATCCTGTTTTCTTCGAAATAAAAAATATAAACCTTCTTTTGTTACGATGATTCTTTTCCAGTGTTGTAACATTAAAATACGAAGATAAAAAAATATATAATGATTTCATATTAATGGCTTATACTAAAAATATTTATATTTTACAAGTCATTACTTAAAAGTTGATTTTGTCCCGATTCTTTCCCGATAATACCTTCACAGTTTCGAAAAATAATATTATTTAATATCTCTGTTAACTACGTTTACAATTTCGTTGAAAATTTTAAAACATTGACACATTCTAAATTTTAGAATTTCTAATTGAGTAAAACTTAATGGATTTAATTAAATTATTTTTTACTGCAAAAAGCAGAAAACTTCGAAGATGCCATTTATATATCCCATAAGATCAAGCTGCATATCGAATTGCTCACGATTTTCATTTACTCTAAATCATCATTTTTGTATATTTCTTATGCAAAAAATTAAACAAAAGGATCGCACCTACAAGATTGAAACTCGTTTGCCTTTCGTCGGGTTCAATATTTATTTACCTATTGGGAAATGCTGGCGCCCAATTTTCGTAGAGAATTTGATCAAAGGGTAAACGTTCCCAACGCAATGCTACATATCATATTCGCAAGAAGCGTATCGCCCTGAAGAGTCGTCTCAAGGGACGAGGCAAGTGGATACTATTTCTGAAGGAGTTGTAAGTTTTTTATGAGATTCCTTTGCGTATCTAAGGTACATGTACTATCTATTTTATTTTATATTTAAAGAAAAACTTTAAATCCCGTTCTTCGTACGTATAAATACATAACTAATATTTTTACTTTATATTTTCTTTGCGTGCATCGATATGTTTTATTTCGGCTGCTTTTACCTTGTAGATGAACCATAATTATTTAAATTGTGTTAATTGTGCATAGCTTCTAAGCATTAATTCTATTTGTAAAACAGTAAAATAGATTGTAATTCGTAATGTAATTCAAAACGTGTAGGCAGATAAGCCGTCCATGATATTTTACATTAGACATAATTTTTTCCAAATTTTGCATTTCAGAACGTATAAATAAGAGTACTTGCTTGCATCGACGTTTCTTATTTGAGATGCTCTTTATATAGGTTCTGTAATAAGTAATCATATATCTTCTCCATGTATTATAAGGTATTTATTTGTATCGTTTTTTGTTTATTTTGTATCGTTTTTATCACTCAACATATTTTTTTACGAGTACTTTTAGGTTAACTTTTGCTAAAAAAAATCATTTAGTACAGACGAATTAATAAAAATGAGATCTTGAATATAAAGAAAATAGGATTGACAAATTATTTCCTCACTGAATTATTCTACTTGTGAAACGTTCTTTTTTTATTAGAACCCATTCGCTGTGGAAAATCTAACACAAAGCGAACATTTTTAAAACCTAAAATAAGCTTATTAGGAGATACAAAATCGCGGGAGTTCACAGAATATTGAGGTATAAAATCTATATCTTCAGGAAATTGAAAGGGTCTAAGATATTAATAGTTTGTAGTGGCAGAGCAGCGACAAGGAATATAGCGGATACTGGTAACTGTAATTACACGGTGCACGGTAGAAATAAAACCTGACTTACTTGTTGGCTGATGATCCTGAGTATTCCCACTGGTATACCCCGGCTATGAAGATGGATGTCCTTTGGTAAAGGAAGTGAATGTTTTAGTGATTGCAAGGGGAGGGGAGTAACATAATTAAGTAATTATACGCGGATTCGACCGCGGGACGCAGCTAGAAGTTAATTATTCCTTGACCTGTATTGCTACTAACATCTGTTTAAATAATATTTGGAATATGAAAGTTTTTTCCTGCAGCATTTAAATATTGCACTAATATAATTAACGACTATCTAACGTAACTTTTTATTCATTATCTTAATGTTATGTATGGCTAACCTTAATTTCCAATCGCGCTTATGGATAAAAATCGCTGGGATTAGTTCTGTTACTGTAGAAGTTAAAATTTACATATGTAATAAGGAATGAATTAAACAGTCAAGTGGTTTTTGCCTATATTTTATAGTTATGTTAATAAATTTTACTCGGTGTAATATTTAGCAAAACCAGTCGCAAAAAAACGTTACAAACTCTTAGAAAGATAAACAAAATATAACAAATTTATCTTCTATTTAAAAATAAATATTTTTTCGTTTCTTCCGTATGCGTTCCTATATCATTTATTCAATTGCAATGAAACTTTGTAGAGTTATTGTGCGTACGTCTATAACGGCCCCTGATTTAATACGAGCATTTAAAAGTAGGATACGCGTGAGTTCATAAGTAGTTTAGCGATAATTCTTGTGTTTTGTGGTGTATGAGTGCACACGTTTGACAGAATTTTATTGAGATAAATACAAACAGCCAAATTTCAGTTCGTGCGAGTAGCATTGTAATAAATACCAGGTGGTCAAACTAAATATATTATCGCATTAAATTAAAGACCAGGCCAACGAAGACGTGGGCAACAGCTAGTGAATTGATAAAAATCTATTGATCACTGATAATTCTTTGTCTCTGAAGTGCATTGATAAGAAAATATTATATCTCTTTATGGGTCATCATTATTTATTAATATATCATCTTAATATAAGGAGCTTTTCCAATATAAGAGTGATGTAATTTTTTTTATTAAAACAAAACGCACTTAAATTAATACTGTCACTTTTCATATTTTGTCCATTTGTTATCGAATCCTATGCCTCAAAATTCCGTCACCTAATGAAGTGTTGTGATCCTTTTATATACAATTTAATTCATGATTATGTTTTCAGGGTTTCGTATCTCGAGAGAGAAAACGAAACCGTTATAAAACCACTCCCCTGTCCATTTTTTACATTGTTAAAGTCGAGTTCTCAGGACGCGCTTCACGTAAACTTAAAATTGATTGGCTTATATTGGTAAAGAATATTTATATGGAAATTCATCATCAGTAGCTAGAGAGTCCTCGGTGGACCTTGACCTACTCAAGCAGACTGTTCCAAGCCCCTCTTCTGGGCGCCACTGTTTTCCAGTTTGTTATGTCGAGAGCGTCGAAAACAGTTTGTAGGCAGTCCCTCCGTCTTAATTTGGGTCTTCTTCCTCTTGAGTCAGTTGGTTTGACCAGACCAGAGAAATTGTTTTTTTCGTTCTATCTACCTTCATTCCAATTAAATGGCCGGCCTATTTCATACTTTAAATTTTTATAAATTGTACTAAATCTGGTTCTATAAATAAGCGAAAAGTTCAGCATTAGTTCTCTTTTGAAATCGATAAAAAATTTGCCGTAGGTTAAAATTTTTCTCAGTTGTGGATCTATCTCTTCTAAATCCACACTGGTAATCACCGATGATGTTTTTGGTATAAGAAGGAAGTCTATAGAAGAATTTGTTTGAAAATAATTTGTACACGGTACACGGAAGATTGATTCCTCTGTCATCATTTAATTTCTTTCATCATTTAATATAATAGTAAGTTAATAATAGTAAAAATTATTTATATGGAAATCATGGGGAAGAAATTAAGTGTTTGAAAAATCTCGTTAAAATTTAATATATCATGCGGAATATCTTTTGAAAGGGGTAGCTATAATGATCTCAAATTTTTTTTAATATATTAATATTTTAATATATTTTCAAACTATTATTAAAATATATGTAAAAAACTTGAGGTTTCCCCATTTATAAACCTAATAAACTAGGAAACTGAAAAAACGTGATTTTTGGTAGCCTACGCAAAGGTTGGTAAGAAACTGTAACGATGATTCCAGGTGTCAAAATTTTTGAGATATTTTTTGAGATATTACTTAAATTTATAAGAAATTATTCAAAAATTTATTTACGTCATTTACTCTGTTATATGTTATTAAAAATTTATGTTATTAAAACCTTTCATGATTTAGTAAATGCATCTTCTATAAAATAATGCACTGTCTACTTGTCACCAAATAAAATGATACAAAATGGAATACATACTATTGACCCTGGTAAACGATGCACATACATTTGATCTACAATTTCTTGCATTCGTGAATTGCACGGATATATTTGGCGAATGTCCGATAATAGAATAATAGACTTTATCTTGAAATTTGCTTCAAAAGTCGCTTTGCAAAAACCACAATGCCCATTCTGTGATCACGTTTTTAGCAAGCGTATTTTATTTAATTGTAAGCTTGCAATGAACTTAATCACAGCTTATTTCACATTTGTATACCCAGCAAATTGTAATAAAAACTTTTTCTGATGTACTTTAAGACGATAGAAATGTCAAATTATTTAAAAAATCTGATTTATTTCAATGGCAGTACAATGAAATTAAGACCTTTATTTAAATAGTATAATAAATTTAGGTTTAGTTTTCAGACTAAATAAAAATGAGGGTTTTTTAATAATAACTCCTAATTACACATGGAAAAAATACAATTCAAATAAGAGAAGAAATCACATTGAAACGCCTGTAAAAAGGGTATTGTTCATTGCTTATTGAATTATTGTGTTTATATATATATATATATATATATATATATATATATATATATATATATATTTATCAAAAGCGATATATTTAACATTATTACTTTTCGGCCGCGATTACTTTATTACAAAACATTTATTGAAAAATAGTTCAAAAGTAAAGTGCGTCTTGAAATGATGTTTTACGTGCTTCCTTTTGTTATAATTTTTTCCCATTTATTTGTCACTCTTAGGAACACTCAAATTTATATATGTAACTTTGAAAAAGAAACGAAATAGAAAAGGAAAAAATGGAAATTTAATTAAACAAGAAATGAGCCATTGGCAACCAATTCTTTATGGTAAGAGCATTCCTTCCCTTAATTTTATTTTTTTTTAAATAAGCACGGCCGGAAATTTTTTGTAAAAAACGTTATTTTTACTCATATTCTTTCAATAAAATAAAGAAAAGCCGTTAAACTTTCATTGTTCATTCATTGCAGTCATACATTCGCATTTAGCATTGCATCAGAGTCAAGACAGTAGAGTTGTCTTTTTGTGGATAGCTACAAATGGCAAAGAAGTTACTTTTAGATCCTTATAATTCTTCCAAAGAGCAAACTTTAATTAAATAATACACGATGTAGGAAATAAAACTAAGAATCGTTCGAAATATTCTCATATGTAATACGAGTAATATTCGCAGTTAACAGGTTTCATTGTTTCTTTCACCTCAAATATTTTGCAATGTTTTTTTCTACTGCCAGGCTATGCTGCTAAAACCTCAGTTGACTTCTCAGTTTAAATGCTGAAAATCGGCTTTTAAATTAAGTCATAATATATAGTTTGAATGTAATTTTTCAGCCATATGATAGGCATTCTAGCATAATACATTTCATTCATGTGCACTTCTTTCGATTATAGTTATGTGAAATTATCTTGATATTGGAAATTTGACTTTTTTGCCTTTATGCAAATACTAGTTACTTTTTATGAAATACTGTTATGTTAGAATAATTGGTCAGTAAATATGATAACGTTTTTTTTTGCCCTATATTTTAATTAAAATAAAAAACAAAATCCGTAGATTCAAACTTAACTTTCACATATATATATATATATACACATAAATATGTCGAAGCTAAATATACACATATGCACGCCAAATTTCTCATTCGATCGAGATGAAACTTGGGTAAAATTAGTTTAAATCATAGTTCATGTTAAGTTGGTGCATGGACAAAATTATTCACCTAGTTCAAAAGTGATAGCGGTTCAAATTGTAAAAAAATTATCTGAAATTTATTCTGCAGCAAAAGAACGCAATTGTTATTTTGTTGAAAATGTTTTTTTAAAATACAATTTCTATACACATTTTTTTCATATATTCTTTCCAGTTCTTATTAAATAATTTTATACGCGCTTTCACTTCAACCTAAATAAGTGTTAAATTAGCAACATGTATGCCCATGGTACGGTATGTCCAGACAATGTCATTTCATGTTGCAAAAACATGTTTGTTACTTCTAGCTATATTTTGAAGGTTTTCCCCCCGAAGGGGTCTAAGCTTTAACGTCGTCCATATTTTCTCGATTTTCACTCGTTGATGGAAAAACTCTATATGATATTAAAGAACATGGCAAGAATTTTATATATACAGCAGACCGTGGAATTTTTTCATAAAAATTTAAAGATATACAAGATATTTTTCAAATACTCGTCACTTATTAATTATTTTAAAACTTTTGTTTTCGATTTTGTTTTATTACTTTTTGGTCAGTGTATAGGCGACTTTACATCTTTTTATCACATATTTAAAGAAAAAGTGCTGCTTTCAATTTAATAAATGTGCTGAGAAATTCTCTTCATGCTAAAATCTCCAAGTTTAAATTTAATATTAGTTTAGAAATTAAATACATCAAATTAGGTCACTATTTTCGTCTCAAAATGTAATGAATGTTGAGACGTAAATTTTTTAACTATACTTATTTTTTATTATTAAGGTCGTTTTGAAAATGTAATTGTTTAGTTTAAATTAGCGTTAGCCATGTATGATGGTTTAAAAAGGATATTTCCGTGCACCTAGTATGAACCCAAAAAAACAAAATTAATTTAAAATTTTAATATTTTACTATTTCAAGTTCTTTATTTAAAATTTTAATGTTTGTCTCTTTCAAGCCGGTCGTTAAAACTAAATGAAAAGATTTCTTAATCTGAATTAATTTAACCATTTCGAAGGAATATTTAACGAGTAAAATATTTTGATGTTTACGTGGTTACGTGGCCTAAAAATTTTCTTTACCTCTTTCTTTGCTTCTCAATTTCTTATGGACCAAGCGTTACGGTATTCAGGCTGTGCTTAATCTTGGAAGTTTAGCAATTAAAATATCAAATCACAAACGCTAAATTAATATTTTTAGTAACAAGTTGATACTAATGCCATATTAAATAAATGTATCCACTTTGATAAAATATGTAATGAGTAAAATATATATTAATTTTTTTTCGAAAGTTCGATGTTTTTACTATGTTAGCGGTTATAAAACCTAAAGGTTGGATATAAAATTTGATGGATTTTTTTTTAAATAAAATTGAAAATAATAAACAATGCGTTCTGTTATTTTTGCAACATAATCTGTCTCTAGATTCTTACATAATTACCAATTCTATTACGTAAAAGGTACAATATTATTGGTAGAAATATTTATGACAGGTTAATTTGATAAAGTGTAATCATTCTAATACATATGCAGTTTTTACTTTCCATTTAAGTTGCTTCAGCTTTATATTTGTTTCTTCATAATTCAAATCATAACGTTACATAAATTCAAGAGTAACCTTTTTGTAAAATTGAAGTCTATGCTATTGTTTTCTTATATTCCTCAAATTGAGAAGAAAGATGTTGTGAGTGATGATGCTTGCATTAAAATGTACCGTATTTGGACTCGGTTATTACGGGAGATTTGTATTTAATTTACCATATGACATCCCGAGGATGGATGTAATATTTCCGTTTTAATTTTTTTCTAACGTACACCACAGTTAGAAACCAACATATTTTTAAATCTATTCTTACAAACTTATCCCCATGTAAATTTACACTATATTACCTGGTCGATGTTTATGTTTCTTTCACATATTCTCAGATCTTGACTCTCCTACGAGTCAATTTTTAAATAAATTAGTTTTTATAATTATAAGTTAGATGAAAATAAGTGCACTGTACTTTTAATACATCATGTCTTGATAAAACTTCAGATGTTTTGTTGAATCCAAGAAAAGAATTGCGGGTAATTGATAATACTATGTAAGTTACATTTATCGTTATATAATAATTCCTCTCACAATAGAAAAGTAATTTTATAAACAAGGATTTAAATAACTAAAATCTCATCCCTTGGGGAAAACTTATAGTATTAATTTCTAGGTTCATGCAATACTTTTGCAAATACTTTAGCATACTATGTGAATTAATCACAAAAAAAGCTGCATAGAGTAGCTAGAAAATTGTAATCATTAATATAAAAATCATTTCAAGACAAAACAATTCAAAAAATTAATTGAGCTTTAAAAGATAATATGCAACATTTTACGACATTTTAAAGAAATTAATAAAATTCAAAGGACTTACATACAAGAAAGATGCGAATACGAAATATCACAAGCAAGTAAGATTGAAAAAATATTTATGAAGTAGACTTTTCTTATTACTTATTTTAAATATATGGTGCTTATTTGATAATATTAAAATTTACAAGGAAATGCTCTCGTGAAATACAAACACGGTCTTTTTTAATAATGTTGTTAAAATCAAACTAAATTGAAAGTAAATTAAGTAGTTTATTTTTCTTTCGTAATAAAATACAAATTAAATCTAAATTACAAAAATCTAAAGCATTTATTTGAATTAATAAAAGTAATGATATATTTATTATATATAGAGACCATAAATTAATTTTCTAATACAATGTACCAAGTTACGTGTGTGACTAATTACATATGGTCATGACACGTGTAACTTAATCATACAGGAATTGTACTAATGTATGTGATATATGTAACTTTCTATATAATTGTAAGAGAAAAAAAAAGAAGGCTTCTTCCTCTTCATAACTATTATTAAAAGAGGCTTGTAGATATAATTTAGTGTGAAAATCTATAATATTCAGTCACTGCAGAGTTTATAATATATTAGATTCAATTGCACTGCAATGAATGAATTCAGTTTTAAATATTAGAAAAATTAGACAGATTTTTTATTGCTAAATAAATTTCAATCCATTCTCCAGCTGTATAATATTATGGAAATACATTAATTCTATTATAGTTTTGTGATATCAAAACTCTCCACACCGCAATAAGAGTATTCGTGGTGATATCACGTAGTTTAGCGGACAAATAGAAACGAAAAATAAATAAAATTATATAATATGACTAATTTAACATTTAAATGTTTTTTCTGTTTACGGATAATCGACATCTATATTTTTCTTGGAATTTGAAAACAATAAATATTACTCCTTAAAATAAGTATGAGACTCAGGTCGAATAGGGCTGACTAGCAATAATTAAGGATCTTCCTTGCATGAGCGAGAAAAAAATTATGGCTTAATAAAAAATGAAAACCATGCGAGACTATCTAATTTCAATATTGGAAGTGGCTAACTAGTTTGATGTATTAACATACATACACATACATTCCTATGTTTACGAAAATACTAAAGGGAGGTTCTTATACTAAAGGGAGGTTCTTTCAACAACCAAAAAAATGAAATCAAAATTCTATCTCCTTTCTCCATCTCCATGATACAGCATCTACCATTTTACGGAGATTAATTTGTGAGTTAAAACGAGATGGGGAAATAAACAAATTCCCTTTGCATTTATAACACTTATTGAAAGAAATAGAATTAAGATGATTGTTTAAGCCAAACCTACACTTCTATATAGTAACTGCGGTAGCTAGTGGTAATTGATGCCTTGTTTAAAGTAGGGATGCTAGTAAATTTTTCACATTGCTTTACTTTAATTGCTTCGGTTGTATAGCACTATGTGGTAATATTTATTGATTTTTCCTTGTAGTAAGTAGCGATCATTATTTTCCTTGTATTCTATAATATTCGGGCAGAGTTACAGAAAGCTGGCAATATATTACTAAGTAATATATTTCCATGATGAAAATTTATACAATTTTATAATATATTAACAGTTTGATGGAAGTATCTTAAACATTTTTAAATACCCAAGCGTGTACAGAACCCTTGTAGTGTAAGTTCAGTTTTGTGGGCAAACTTTACTTCAGACATTCATTAAAAATCTTCAATTATATTTAATAACACGCATGGATTACTTACTTTGTGATACGATAGAAATGTATAGATATTATAATTAACAGCAATGATATAATTAATGTTGTCGTAATTACCGTCGGAATTTTATCTTTCTGATACCGATATGGACGTGAAATATAAGAGGCGGATAAATGTTGCATGACGGTTTAAATGTAGGCGTGTCATTAGCGTGCGACAGTGAGGGCTACAATGGGATCTTGTTTGTTTATATTTAATTAGCTCTTATTATCGAAAGATTATTACTATAGATTTTTGCTTCAAAATTATATGGACGATCTAGAAATAGAGCTTAAAAGAATTAATATTTCACATGCAATTTAATTCCTAATTATACCTTGAATTTTATTCGTTAAAAAGCATTTTTAGATGTTAGATAAGTGTTATCTGAAATGTATAATTTATATAATGAAATACAATTTATATATTAAGTATTTGCATATTGTTTTGATTTTATAATATCATTCTTTTTTCCAATAGTTTCATATTATTTATACTAAAATAAAACGGGATATGTAATAGAATACACCTGCGCTCTAAGGGTTTTATATATGCTAAGGGTTTTATAAACTTTTAGGGGAAATATTTAATTAATTAAAGGATATACCGTGCGAAGCTTGGTGTGTGTATACCATACATCCTTGCTGTGAAATAGAAATAATATAATCCTAGAACGAGAGAGAATAAAAATCAGAATGATTGGATATTATCGTCTTACTTTTTGCGCCGGAACGTATAGAAACCGGTCGCTACTTTAATTTAAAAATGGCGTGTTTGTTTTTGCGTGCACATGTGCATGTGCTTGTGCGCATATTTATTTGTTTGAAATCCAAATAATTAATTAATTAAGGCTTTAAAATAATTATGTAAGGCTACAAACAGATCAAAAGCGATTATTTGGATATTTTCACACAAATAAGGCGTATTCTAAGGTGTTCGTATTATTTAACTAATGTAATTAAACGCCGTCATTTTTCATTATAGTAATTATTATATATTTTTCTAATATATCTACATATACGAACAAATCTACAGCTACATAAATATACGTAAGTATACATTCATATATTTGAAAAAAATATATATATGTCGTTCATTTATTTTAAAATTCTTAATTTTTGACTTTGATACATGGTGTCACAATTTTTTTCTTAATTTTTTTACATAATGTACAATGTATGAGAAGATATGGGTTTTTATATCAGGTATTAGATTACGTACAAAATAATGCATGAAGTGTAACAAAGTTCAAAACATGAGCTCTCTAATTTCAAACGACAAAAATGTATTTTCGATAATTGATATTAACTAGATGATGGTTTCTAATTTAATTTTATTTTTATTTCAATTGCCATTTATGCGTAATGTAAAATCGGATGTACAATCGATCCATCTTTACTTATAGAGAAATAGGTGTTTTCAAATACTATTGGGTCAGCTGTTACTAACGACAGAAATTTACAAATTTGTGATTCGAGTATTGTGTGTAAATAGACCATTCCAAGAGTCATTGCCCAATCAGAGTGAGATAACAATAAGTCAGTTTGAGTGTCAAACATGATGTCAATACGTAAGATGTGTATTTATATATTAATGTAACAAGTACAGATGTCCAAACTGTTTCATCATGGAGTGATTTAAACATCAGTAAATGATATAAGAATATAAAAAAATTACTATCAAAACCTTTGTGCAATAATATTTGTATTCTTATCGTTGTATATTAGTAACCTGCATCGCATCTATAAATGCAGATTGAATGTATAAATAAACCTCCATACTAATTTAAGTTTTCTCGTCTGTGGAAAAGACTTTAAAATAAATACCATTACTCTTATATCAAATTCTGTAACTAATGTTCACATTTTGTTTCAAAATAATTTATTACTTATAAAATAGGCAAAATAATTCACAATATCAAAAATTAAGATATGGTAATTCCATTTATGGAACACGAAACAAATTTCCTATTTTGGCGGATATCTCTAAGGTTGCCTAAACTATTAACGAGGCCATGTTTATGTGTGAATGGTGACCAAATCACTGGACAGATTTTAACAAATTTTTCTGTTTTCATACTTGACTGTATTGACTATTCTGTCTCCTATTGCGCCATTTTTCACGGGGATCGATGAAACTATAAAATATACATTTTAAGATGGATGGAGATGCTATGTAATAAATAAACATCAGGTTTAAAGCTAGTATCGAATAATGCGTTGATACATATTTAAAAAGAGACGTACACAACATTCACATTCATTATGCATACATATATTGTGTATATATATATATATATATATATATATATATATATATATATATATATTCTTTTTAGAGTTTCGCTTATGTCTGAGGTTGTAAAACATTATGGCTATTTATTTTCTGAAACAGCTGATATCAAGAACGTTATGATTGACACAGCCAAACCATATTTCTTATCCAGGTATGTCCCCACCAGTCTAATCCTCGTTTTTCTACAACCACATCTTGGATATTGAGTTGCATTATTTTATATTTCTCGTTTGTAATAACGTGGCAAGAGCAGCCGGCTTTCCACTTTTCTTTGCTTTTTGAAAATTTAATTATTTTCAAGTTTATGTAACTCACGTCCTCTTTTTATCCAATCACGCCAGGGTATTTCAAAAATACGACGGTATGTCCACAAATCAAGGAATGTTATCTTCTTTGTGGTTGTTGAAATACGTAGCAGAATAAAAATCAGTGTGTTGTAGGGTACACACCGATTTTCTCTCAATCTGTGTCAAAAATTGAAAATATTTTATTTATCTATAATTGTTTCATAACATTTACACCAATATGATTCTAACAATGCAATACATTTTAGATTATAACACGGTTCGGTAGATAAACAAAAATATTTATTTAACTTTTTAGAAAGCATTGGCCTATAGAAATTTTCATGTAATTAGAACGCGCCCGTACGAATTTACTTTCGTAATTTAAATGTTAGGTAACCGTAGGACGTAAGTAATGTGTAACTACATAATCCCTTTCGAGCTTATAGTAGAAGTTTCATCGAACGGAGCCGAGAGTGAAATACGTTTCATTACGGATTGAATTTACGACTGCTATTCAGTTACAAAACGCAAATAAATTTATTGCATTTCGCAAACTCGAATAAAATTTAACTTCGCATATTGAAGTTTCCTAATATTCGCTTTTCTCGCAGCTTACGTAGCCACATGTTCACACAATCCTTTCCTCATTTGACTTTTGTAAGGACATCGCTTGTGATAGAAATCTTGAGAGTAGTTGTAAAATATACTTATGTAAATGATTTAGGTAGTTTGCATAGTTTATTTATACGGAAGTGAAATGGAGCGATTATTTAATGGCATTTTCAATTTTTATTATGGGAAAGTGGCGTAAAGTACCATGGATAGAAGTGTATGTATATATATATATATATATATATATATATATATATATATATATATATATATATATATATATATAAATATATTGAAATTTGTTATTATGTTTTTACTATAAATATTTAATGCCTTAACTACTTCGGTGCTGGCCAGATTCCGCTAGATTTCCGGCAATTCTGGAGTTTTAGACGAGATGGCGCTTTTATATTAATCATAGTTTTTTAATTTTTTTTATTTTTTGATACGTGAAATTAAGACTTGAAAAAAACATTGAATTGGTACTTGTCCTAATTTTAATTTTGTATTAACTAAGTTCAAATATTTCGGTATAGAAGCTGTATTTAATTAGCGTGAAAGGTGTATGTTCGATGTAATTAGAGTAAAATATGTACAATTCAATAAATATATTAGCTAGAATCATATCAGGTATTTAGTTGTCCCGTATTGGGGACTTTCGGTTTCAATGAATTAAATATGTGCATTTGTTTGTTGTGAAATTGATGAAAATAAGTCGATTATATGCGGTTTCGAAGACGTCGACGATGAATCTCTACTTCATAATCACGAATCGGTTCTTGAGAAACCTGAAAATTTAGATTAATTCCGAAGTTCTCATAATGATATTCTATTATCTACTCTTTCTACATCATCTACCAGTCCAAACCGATGACATTACTGGAGGCATGTAGGCAATTTTGATCTGTCCCCATCAGTAATTTATGTTCAATCTTTGATTGCTACAATTGTTCGCCGTTTACTAAACCTATTCGAGTATTTTAACAGATACCTGAGGACAAATAGGAATTATTTAGTACTTATTCAAATCAAACTTGCCGAGAGTAGGAAAAAATCTAAAAACCACTAAAAATGGTCTAGATTGCAAAAAAGTGTAATGTGTGAAATTTGGAAAACCTTGTGAGTTTTCAGTTTTATCTCTTGACACCTCGAAATAATGCGTCATTGCATGTATGTTATCACACTGCAATAAAATACTTGTAAAATAAAAAAGATAAATTTATCACTTTCAATTATCAGTTGCAAGCACTTGTAATATTTATATTCATAAATCAATTCCTTTCAAATGTATTGTCGTTAAAAAGTGCGACCATTTTTTAGCATACAATGATATTTGATTTTATTTATTTTTACAAAGGCAAATTCAGTTATAAAGATTGGTGTACATGGAAAATTATAATTTATTAGATTAATATTATAATACTTCCATTTATGCCATATTTTAAAACAATGCCTTACACGCTGTGAACAATAGAAAATAAGTAAAGTACCACGAATTCAAAAATAGCTGAATTTCTTCGACTGTTTCGAAACACTTTAGTAATAGTATAATTAAAGTGAAATATTAATTCCATCTTTTACTCTTTTCTTTTTTAAATATTAATATCCCGAAATTTAGGAGAATTTTGGTTATAGTTAATGTACTTGTTGTGCAAGAACTCTGGCTATCTCAATAACCGCTAATATTTTTACTGTGCCTTTTGTATACTCATTGGATTTTGTAATTGCATTACGTTACTGTAAACCTGATCTATATTATTAAAAATATTCGTTTTATTTTGAGTGAGAGCCAAGAATATATTAACTACCCTAAAAGTAACTTTTTTTAAAGAGGAAATTGGTCTTCCTTACTTAGTCTTTCATCAGGTAAAATTTGTATATACGTAGTAAAAAAATCATAATATTTTAGTAATCAAGGAAAAAATATTCTTGTATGTGTGCAAGCATTATACATAAATATTCTTGTATATGTGCAAAAGAAAATATTTTAAATTTTTTACATTTCATGTTCCATTTTCTATTTATAAATATGATTTCCGCAATTGTGGTTCTACAACACTAAAATAAAACCAATAAATTTTGATTTTGATAGAAGTGGCAATTGTTGCGTAATGGGCGAACAAATAAAGAGACTAATGGAGAAACACACAAAGAGACAAAAATTTAAAAAATCGTTATAATCGTTCTTTTATCTTGGCGGAAAACTTCCTTGTGCTATTTAAAATACACGTTACACCATCTATTAATGTTCAAAGCTACAATATACGAGTACATATGTGTAATTATTACGTATCGAGCAGCTGGACTGTTCTCCAGTATATTTGTACTGATGCAGCCTAAACGAGTCTTGAAAACACTAAATTTATGTACGTTCTGATGAATTAAAAACTAACTACTTCAAGTTACCCTCTGTATTATTTTAAAACTTCATCCAAAACGTTATTTAAAATTTCCTAAATAAAGAACTGACTTCAATCTTTCATTTAGAACTTAGAACACTAAAACGTTTTGAACGTAACAAAGAAAACTTCTTGTAAATTATATTCGAAAGAAATCTGTTTCACAATTAAAAAGAAATTATTTTAATTTTTTATTATTAATAGATTTTCCCTTAAAGTAATTTGTTACAATTATATATTTTAGTTTTTAATAAGTTTTATATTATACAATCTTTCTCGTATTCAATTTTTTTTCTGATACAAATTTTATACACGCAATATGAGAGAAACAATTCCAAAATAGGAAACACTTGAACTCTTGACATCAATGCAAGCAATAAGCTGTGTTATCTGTTACCAGCGAAGCATAAGCTATCATTATTGGTTTTCAGTGAGGTTATTTTATAAAATTTGTATAAAAAACTACCAGAGTTGATTGTATATGGAGCAAACTATCACGCAAGCAAATGCACTGCTTCGTTTGTTGTTGAGATCTGCCAAACTTTACATGGAAATGAGAACATCGCTGAGAATATCGTTTCAGTATGCTCGAAAGAAACTCAAAGTAATTTAGCTTTTTAAATACAGGACGCTACATACAAGACATGCTGACTTTTGAGCAACGACACTATGTATATATATCATGATGATACAATTATATATATTTATATACGATGATACAATTATGATGATACAATTATACCGATACATTGTGAGCCGACTGCAGTTTCGCGTGCCCGGTAGATCTATCCGCAACTAGGTCCTCTTTTACCTTTCCATGGCTCGTACTAAGTTCGGTATCCGCACGCCATTTCACTGAGCTAGTTATAACAGGCTATTTCATTTTATCGATATGTTTGCTATATCGTCATCGCCCAAATCCAAGTTGCCCTTTTATCAAATAATCCTAATCCCTATCTATAAATGCCAATTGATTAAAAATATTTCATAAATTAATGTTGGTTACTATTATATGTTGATTACTATTATGGTATTTTCATGTGTATTTTTTTATGGGTTATAAATTTATGTTATTCAATTATTATTATGATTAGTTTCATATTTTTCCTGTTTTCATTATAAATTTTATTTATTATTTTGTACACCATTATTGACGTTATAATCTTTATAAGTATAAAATTATATAAGTAATATAAATTATAGCTATCTTGATGGATCAATATTAGGATACAAGTTTGTCTAGAATAAAACTTAAAAAATTGTAATTTGTTACAATTTGCGTGTGCTTTTTCCCGTATGAAATAAATAATCAAATAAGGGAGGGCTACGTGGCACACGCTTTCTCGTGAAACGTAAGCAAATTACTCAAATATGTGTTTTTTGTAAAATAGCATTAAATTTATTATTTCATATTATTATTGGATTCCCAAAGTATTGCTCGTAAAGGTCCATTACTGCAGCGTTGACCATTCCTATCTGTTATTATGCTCCGCCCAACCCTCATCACATATCTTACAAAACCTCTAAATATCACTAAAACAACGTATAATTTTATATTTTACCTACGTACGTAGCATAAGCTATATTGAACTTAACCATGAGTTTGAAGTAAACAGTTTGATGTTTTATTATCGCTATAATGAAACACTATACTTCTGTATTCTAACATATGTTTCACTTAACTATCTCATGCGCATACTAAATTACGAAAGTTTCATTTTTATTTATGATGTCTCATACTTTCCTAAGACATTGATAAATTTCTTTAACTCACATCTTTCTTCGAATTTTCTGTTTTTTTCCTACACTCAATTTTTCTACATGCCTTTTTGTAAGTCTCCCTATTCATAAATTAAGCCTGTCCAAACTTTTTCAACCAACTTTTTGGGTGGGTGAAACATTTCGATGTATTTATTATTGTGAATTTATTCTTTACGCTCAATAAGCTAATATTACGCTCAATAAGCTAATAACTCTGTCGAGAGTGGGGTAACTTGGGTGAAGATATCTTTATATATATACATTATTACGACTTAAGTAACACATTTTGCGTATTTTATCTAGCAGAAGATGTTGTTTGTATTACGTCAGAACCACCATAATTCAGATTTACTATAGTCACATTCGACCAAAGCCGCCATTACATTCAGATCTAATGAAAAATTAATATTTCTCTCAAGTCTAAAGAGATTAAGCATCCAGTCAGTGCACCTATAATTTAACTTCTTCGTCACTGATACAGGATGAAAATCGTTTTAAATTATATTTTAAATTAAACTTCTGTTGTTTATTGCTATCTTAATGGCAATTATCGACCAATTTTTGCAAGTATTCCTATATCTGTGAATTCTTATCTAACTGATTGAAATGAATGTTGAATTTTCAATTTCATATCACAAATAGTGCTGTTCAGTATTGTATAACTTTTATTTTACATTAAAAACTGTGCTTATACTTAAAAGTCATTCAGCAACATTTATATTACAAATTAAAAAAGGAATGAAGTTTTAAGTTCCAAACCATTTTGATGTTACCAGAAAGTATCACAATTAATAAAATGTATATTAAAGGGCTTAGAATATTGAAATAAGCAAAATATCACATAAAATATTTTATGAAAACACGCCTAAATTATGACAAAGTGATTAAACCCTAAAAGGCATTTTAAAACTCTAGGTACATATGTATATAAGTGTGTATAAATATAACTGAAATACCTGGAGCTTTTAACATCAAGGCACAAGAAAAATGTTAGGTTTGATCATTATAATGTATATGTTTGGCGACACTCTCTTTTTTATTATATTCTTTCTACTCGTACACATCTCACTAGAATATTACAGAATGAGAAAATGAAAATTTGTTTTCCTAAGTGAAGTAATAACTTCTTTGATAAATTTACTTCAGGTAAAACTTTTAAGTTTTAGAATTTAAATGTTTATACCAATTGAGTTAATTTTTTATATTATGTGACATTACAGTTGTACATTTTGAAGTTATTATACAGAATGTTGATAATGAAACAATAAATTTATAAGAATGGAATTCTCGTAAATTTATTGTTACATTTTTTCCTTTACCTAAACTCGATAAAGGAAAAAAATACAAGAGAATAGAATATACATTCATTATTTCGATATGAGATAAGGATGTCGAATATACAATATATTTTCTTGAGTTATAATATATAAAATGAAAAGTTAATTTCAATGGAAAAACAACAAACTGATTTGTACAAACTATCAAGCGAGCCGAATATTTATATTAGGCAAGCGGCTTTTCTTCGGGCACTAAATACGCTGTTATCAATAAACTCTCACAAGTATCAGCAGCAATATTCATATTTAACTTCAATATATAATATAAATATTTGATTAACTCAATACAGTGGATAATAATACTAAAACAGATAACTAGTAATAGTAATAAACTGAAATACGTGCGTTTGAAATGAGAGCAAAAATATAAGTTCGCTGAGAACATATTCAAATTCGTTCGGCATATTAAGTTTTTATTAGTTAAACATAAAAAAAAGTATAATTTAAAACTTTGATAGAAAAGGGCTCTTCAATCATTTGACCAAATGAATAATCAATAACAAGTAAAATATTACAAATATAAAGTTAACTATAGCTTGAGGGTGAAAACATTTAAGGAGATAGGTTACATACATTTATTGTTTTTAGCTCCCTTAAAAATAATAAGTCATTGCCGAATAGAAAGAATTTTCTACGTTATATTTTTTTGTGAAATTAGGACAAACAAGGAATGAAATCATGTTTAATGTTCCACATAAATAGTAAACTACTTCAAAAAATTGGACTCTGAGTTGTGGTATAGTCACCATAACACAACACTCAAAACTGAAACTATTTAAGTTATAAGAGACAGAGTGGAGAACTCGTAAGACTTCGCCGGCAAATTGCACAAGTACTTGATCAATACAAATGTAATGGAGGAAGGTTTTGCCCTCAAAATGAACAAAATCTGTATTGGCGCATGTAGTCATAATCAATAAGCATCCAAAGGTACATTGTGAATTTAAAGGTCTCGTTTTGCTTTGAAGGTCGATATACTAGTGAACTTTTAAATATCATGTCGACTTGCTATACTAGAAATTCGCGAAGAATAATTCATTTGATGATTTAATCAATCATTTTTATTTCTTTAATAGATACATCTCTCATTACGGAAATTAATCTGTATTCGATATTGAGATTACAAATAAATTCACAGTAAATAAAATAAATAAATTATAAAATATGAAACAAACATTTCCTAATAAATTCTTATTTATTACAAAGAAGATTCTAAGAAATATAATTTTGTTAATAATTAAACACTTGTGTTATTTATTGACTACCACAAATGACTTGAATTATATTTCATTGCTTCCTTGTAAAGCCGTTTAGTAATCAAACTGTGGTCAAAAACACTATTAGTAAAAACAAAATTTGTAAGTCAACTTCCCAAAAATCTAGGGGTGGGTTTTGAAATGAAAAATAAATTAAGGAATAATTAATATTACGCCAAAAGCGCATAAACCAGCATAATTTTTTTGGACTTAAAAAGTATCGTTCTGCTTAAAACAATTGTATGCCGTTAACAAATGATTAAGTTGTAAGAATACATAAAAAAATAATTAAAATCTCATAATTGAAAAAACAAGGTATTTAGCAGAAAATTTAAATAGAAATGAACTTTCCTATTGATCTGTATGGGAGAGTAAAATAGACATGAGTTATTTTATATGACATTAAATTTTAATTAGTATTTTGTATTGTTATGCTTCCCTTGAGGTTATTTTGCAGAAAAATTATTTATTTTTAGATATTAAAGTAACTTCAAAGAAGAGCGATGAAAGAATCAATCAATAAAGATAGAAATAACAGCATTGCTACAACAAAATTACGCAGCGACATACACTGATGCGTACACACATAGCCAATAAATATAGGTGACAAGTCACCCGGGGCCACTTCCTATATCCATATGACGGGAAAATGTCCATTGATGCGAACAACGAACATCCATCCGTCACCCGATTTCCACGCCTATTTTTTCATTTCACGAAAAGCACTTTCGATCTGCTGTAAAATAGAACAAAAGGATTCGCTTGCATATATCCGTCCGATATTTCGTGCAAAGTGCGGAGCATCGATGGCGTATATCCCTTTGAACACTAACATTTGTCTTTTTTTATATCTGATTTGCATCGTATGTACGATTTAAGCTGTGATATGTATTAAGATATCAGATTTTTTATATATTTAGGGCCGCGCATCAATCAATACCATACTAATTTGTCTTTTTTTATATCTGATTTGCATCGTATGTAAGATTTAAGCTGTGATATGTATTAAGATATCAGATTTTTTATATATTTAGGGCCGCGCATCAATCAATACCATACTAATTTGTCTTTTTTTATCTCTGATTTGCATCGTATGTAAGATTTAAGCTGTGTAATGTATTAAGATACCAGACTTTTTTATATATTTAGGGCCGCGCATTAATCAATACCGCAACTGTGATATGATAAAGACATTAATTTAATTTTATTGTTCATGCATACAGTTATTTTCAAACCAATTTGACGTGTAATCAGCTAAGCTTTTTGGTTAATACATCTTATATATATATATATATATATATATATATATATATATAGAGGTTTTAAAGTTTACACTTAAATATATATATATATACATATATATATATATATATATATATATATATATATATATATATATATATATACTTAGGTATTCATTTAAGTAACTAGTAAACAATTTGCAAATATTTGTATTAATTTTATTAAATTAAACACTTCTTAGACCTCTACAAAATTACGGTATGAATAATTTTCATTGGCAACGGTTAACATACATGTCGATATTTAATCATCATTTACAAATGAATAATTGTCTTTGGCAACTGTTAAGATATATGAGAATTAATACGAAAAACTGGAAATTGGCCACAGTGATGAAACATCACTCTGACAAATTTAAAGTTTTTCGTTAAAGGTTTCTGAGAATAAATGTGTGGACGGATAGGAAAAGTAATCTTATAAAGGAATATTTTTTTACATCAAACCCTTGAATTGTACTTATTAAATAACTTTTCTTTATTTTTTAAATGCAATGACGATGAAACCTTTGAGATATTCACTTTATTGTTCTCAACATGACAACTCATTTATATACCGAAACAAAAGTTGTCTTTCTACAAGCTGAGATCATTTTACTACGCTCATAAATTTATGTACATAGGTATGTTCAAATATATAGTTATACTTTGAGATGTCTACAGATGCGACTAACTTTATTTTGCTACATAGTAGGTAATGCAGATATAAATTCACATATTCCCTGCTGAGAGATTGTAATCACATAATATTACTTTATTATACTGCTTTATATCTAAAGTTTTTACCCGCAATTCTCATTCGTATAGAACAGTTTATCTACGGGAGCTCAAAAAGCATATCGCTAAAATACAGTGGTGTATGCATATTCTTTACATGGATGCAAATGAGCTATGCAGGAATGGTACCATACAATCTGAGATTGCGCACATTCTGTCAGTTTTGGTTTGTATATGAAGTTATAAATTTCACGTGGAATATTTCGAGAGCCGTTTATTCACGAATTTTATTTTCGTTTCTCAGGCTAGAGGAGTAATCATTTCAGCTAACTCCTCTTTATACTTACATATTTTGTTAAATCATATTGAAAAAACAAATTTAGTTATTTAAAAAGAAATTTTTTGTTTGGATTAAGTCACCAAAAATTTATCAGAAAATAAAAAAAATGAGGATTATTTAAATATTGATTTTTGGTGGATTAACTTGCTTTTTCATTTGCTATTTTGCGCCAAAATTGGAAAATCGCAAAATTATGGAATCACATCGGTGTCTGCTTGTGCGTGTCTCCATATATTAGTTGTAGGCGTTTTTAATAAAGATGTTTACATTGAAAATTTATATTTGACGGAAAAGCAACACATAGAAATGCAATTTTAAATACTTACTATTAAAACAGTTGAAATTTTTATTTTGGGTGAGAAAAGTACTGAAATATTTAAAATTCATCATGTTGGTAATGAAATGAGTTGATAACGAATACTTATTAAGTTATTAGAATGCAAGTACAAAAATATAAACTTTTTTTACCTACTGTTTTAAGCAAATTACTAAAACACAAAAAGAATTTGTTTTCAGTCAGGGTGTTGAAGTGTGGGTTCGAAAAAATTTAAAAATATTAGTAATATTATCAACCACTCTATACAAAAACAAAATTACCAATATCGTATGGATTTAGATATCTTTTTTCTATTCTGTGTGACAGGTCATTGTACGTATCTAGTGTTATTAAAAAACAAAATTTGTATGTCGGCGAAAAAGTGAATATAAGACGCTTGGTATTAATTTACACAGTAAGATTATGGCAGTTGAATTACAAGCCAATTGGTGAAAATATATTATTACGTTTTTTGGCTGAAGTTATTATCTTACGAATTTCTTACCGTTGTTCATTTTAATGAGCTTTAATTTTTTTCTAAACCTTTCAAATACATACTCATACACAAATACACTTTCTGAAATTAACATATAAATATATATATATACATATATATATATATATATATATACATATATATGTATATATATTTCACAAAACAATATGCAGTAGTCAGCACAAAATGCCATACATATCGCATGATTTTGTCTCGTTAATTGGAACATATTAAAATACTTGCAAAAATTTTAAGTATTCGTAAGTTCTCACGAAAGCCGTACATTTATACAACGTTCAGCACTAACACTTTTAATTATCGTTAACCCTTATGTGTGTTACCTATTGATGAAAATGTATTTAGTCGCAAACGTTTGATGTAGTTTTGGCAGCGAGCTTAGTCTTTCATGTCCGGGCGTAATTTCTTTTGATTATTTTATTTACTAATCTCTTCCTGTAAATGAGAATGTAATTACACTGATCCATCATTTAATCTGGTATACATTTCATTACCATGTCTTGGTCGTTTTAGAGGTGAAATCAAGCCAAACAAACAAGTAAACAGACAATATTTCACTTTTATTATAGCAGAAGAGGCAGTTTTTGAATAATTAAAAAAATACTAATAAAAGTAAAGCAATGATGGACATGAATTATAGGTCCTTAAATTGTGTGCAATGCGTATTATTCTAAACTCACATCCCATGCCTTTACAAAACTACAAAAAATATTGATGGTATATATTAATAAAAAAGAAATTTTACTGATATTTTGAAAACGATGTTTACTTTCTAAGAAAATAAAGTGGGAAATATAATTTTTTTATTGACAGAAATATAACGAATTAAGCTTTATTTTGTGAAAACAAGAACCATGGCTTTTGTAACAATTATTAATGTTTTGTAGTTGAAATAATTTTGTAGTATAATAATTTTGAATCCCAGTACTCTTGTTGAAAACTACTTTTAAATCATCTTTCTTAATAATGAAACACCGTTTAATAAATTTTATGAATGAAGGTATTATACCTATTACAAAAAAACACAATAAATTACTTAAAAATTTTGAGATTATAAATAATACGAAAGATCAACATCACGATATAGTTATTTTACGAACTGACACATTTTTAATTTTAATATATTTCTTCATTTCTTCATCATTCCTTTAAATTAATAAGTCATAATATTTTATTTAAACTCGAACTTTTGTTGTATACATATCTTATAATTTTTCAATACGATTATTTTGAAGTAGATACTTAATAATCTGCGTATTAAGGCTTTTTATTGCTTTATAAAAAAAATTATGACTCTTCCTTCCACGGTCATCGGAGTAGAGGGTGTGTCGACGGAAATACTTAAGATGATCAATCGATAAATGAGCCAGTGTCTCTCCACCTTGCACCGTTGAAGTAGTGTTTCCTGATGTCTGTCACATTTTTTAACGTTTTTTCCCTATGAATGTTACTTGTTACTTAGCAAAAAATATACTTGTTACTTAGCAAAAAAGCGACTATAATGTAATAATGCCGCAAAATTTATACATTTTTTCAATATATTTGTAGTTTCAGATATTAAGTAATCTTAATTTTCATTTTTCTCGAGCAAAAACAGTTTCCGTCAGAATGATAATATAGTTCTTGATTTAATCACTAAATTAGTATTAACATTCACCCACTACGTACGAGTATATTAATCTGACATATTTTTCTAACTTTTTCACTACTTGTTTCTAACCAGTTGTCTCTTGAAAGAGTACCTCACTGCAAATAAAATGGGTTATAGTCCAGAAACAATAAATTTAGGAATATTATTTAAAAGTTACAAATTTTTTTGAAATAATACCAGAATATTTTTAATATCAAATGTGGCTTAAAACATTATTTGGACAGGCGAAATTCACATGTAAAGCATAGGTTATAAAATCGACACACATATATCTATTTTCCATACATTATAGTTAAAGCGACCCTCGGTCTTTCATCCTCCATCTTTCATAACTTTCATCTTTTCGCAATAATCATAACTCTTAAAAAGAGTTGTGTTGTATAAAATTTCCCTATTAAAATGAGTGAAAATTTTGAAAGTTTTTTTTGGACATCTTTAACCTTTACTTTAATATATATATGATAGGAATATATGTGATATAAGGGTTCAAGCTATAGAGTGCGAAAAAATAACAGGACAAAAAGATTGAGTACAATTCCACTTAAAGCTCATAAGCTTTTTCCTGACTAAAAGAACTTGTAACTTGGAAACCTTGGTAAAATATATTAGGAAATGCAGAGAAGTCAGTACACTGATGACATATTTTGTCATCAGTGTACTGACTTCAAGAAATTTGTGTTTTAAAGTCATCTGCATTAGGAAATAATGTTATAATTACTGTAATAAAAATTGGCAGATAAAATATACAAAACGATTTACAAACTTTCATATCTTTCTACTTTGTCTTACTTTGCGTGATGCTGAAATAATTTGTTTTCAGTGCGTCTTGAAGGAAATACTATTTATGTAATAACGTCCGAAGGGAACTGGTGAATAAATGGTTAAGTGAGAGTTCTGTAGATAAATTGTGAGTAATAACAATTCATACGTAAGACACTCGTTTAATAAAAGTCAATGACAACTTTAAATAAATAGTTTAGTTTCACGCGGAACCCTTAAATAAAGTATTTTTTGCCGAAATTAAAATATCCAGCAAATACAAAACAACATAATTTAATGAGATTAAATGAAATTCATCACTGTTTCGTTATCATATCTCTGTCTATCCCCAATAAATCTTATCTCTTTTCTTGGTTAATAAATGCAAAGATCTCTTTAAGTTTATGTAAAATACAAGACCGTTGAGTGCAACTAAAACTGTGTTATATAAAATGTTTTTTGCAATGTATTGTACGCGGTAACTGTAAGTGAATAAATTTGTAAAAATAAACTCCATTGACTTTCTGTTTTATTATTTATTAGATAAGTCAATTAAAGTATCTTCATACAAAAAATTTTTAATAACTCAAGACTTTCTGTTATTCGACCTACTTCGGCATCAATACCTTAAGTTCGAGGCTTGTGAAGTAATTGTATCTAAGCTTTGTGCGAATAAAATGTTAATTGTATAGCAATGTCTCTATTCTAGGGCAAGGGTAACGATAAAAAAATTTATAACAATAAGTTTTAATAAGTGAAGGGCTATATACGCCGTCCATCTTAAGAAACTCGTTTCTATAGCATGCAATGTATCATTTCTGAAGGAAATGGGTTTATTAATGATAAACAAGTTCTTATAAGATTGTGATATGTGCCTAATCTTTCTGATTTACTTCACTTTTGTAAGATATCTAGGTTTACTTGTAGTGTCGTTTAATATAGATAAAAGGCAGAGTTAGATGCTTATTAGCCCTGCTACATTAAGATATTAACTAGAAATAATTCGATTAAATTGGACACATTTTGTCTCAAAATTACGTATCGAAACTCGTGCATTGGGAGCAATAATAAGCCCAGAGATCTTAAACGAAACAAATATAATGTGTAGAACGGCTCTTTCCCCGCTTTTTATCTAAATATTTACGTTTATTTAAAAAAGAAGGGGATAAATGATTTACCATTAAACGTTCTCTCAAGCATCCTTAGCCAACTTTCTCAAACTTGTTCAATGAATTGTATCACTGAATTGGAAATATCATAACTCATTATTGCCTATCTATAATATTTTCAATAGTTTAAAGTCAATATATACAAACAGGCCTGCAGCTTAACCAATAAGGCAATTCACGCTAATGCAAGGGCTTTGAGTTCCATTCGTGTCGGTGTATTAAAATATTTTTAAATATTTAAAATGATTTATTGCTACCAATTTTAATATGCAGCATTAAGTTTAAGGATAATGGTGGTGGGTCTCGTTTACCTAACATATCAATTCAGTAATACATTTTCGTTCATAAAGGCGATATTCGCATGGACTGTTGCGTTGTTATCCCCTCATTACCGTGAAAGGCAGCCAAGATGATATCTTCCAATTTTACTTGAAATTTGCCTTTAAAATTTATCTTAATTTACAAAGGGAGCATATATCAATATTTGTAACCAGGAGAAAAGTAATCTGACATGTTAAAAAAAGTGAAATACTGTCTCTTTACTTTTTGCCTTACTCTCACTCTTTAACACTTCAAATTATTTGAATAAAATTATATAAATTGATAACAAATATCCTAGATTGAGAGGTATACATTTTATTAAAATGTTATAGATCGATAACATATATCCGTGATAGGCCATATTTAATTACGCTATCATTTATTGGAGCCAAGAAATGAGCACTGTATCACTTTGTCAAAAACTAAGTCTGGCGAATTGTTTCTAAATGATAATCACCTCGTAAATAAATAATAAGCCAGACTAAAATGTTCACCTATTTCTTATATCAATAAAGTTATTACATTTTGGCAACAATATTTTTATTAAATTACACTAACGTCGACAAGACCCGGAATAAAAGTAAGCAAATTATATGTTTACATATTTGCAATATATATTTTAGGTTATAAAACGTGAGCGATATTAAAGAACTCGAAACACGACAAATCAACTCAATGTAATCAGAATTTAAAAAAGATTCTTACTTTGTCATGTTTTGTTGAAAAAATTTATTTGAGAAACTGAATAATAAAAGATCACTTAATTTTAAGGAACCGAATTAATATACAAGATTGACGAATTGGTTTGATAGAGAAAATATATATAACTAAGACTGAAGACTGGATGTATAAAAATTAACATACTCCATCCCATTAGAGATTAAAAAGTTTTGTTTTAAAGTAATTTTTATTTGAAAACTATATCGAATTGCTTTTATTGCCACATGCCATAATGAAAGAAAAGAACAGCAAAACTGAAACAAGTTTGAGTTTAATAAAAAAGAACTCGTGTGTGAGTACTATTGTTCCGAACCTACTTGCGTACATATAAAGTTTATAAGTAAATAGTATTTATATTAAACTATTTAAAATATTAAAAACATTTTTCCCAAAGTAATTATACAACTTGTTATATCCTTCGCAGAAATGAATTATTGTTGCAAGATGTTTACGATCATTACCTTAGATGTTTGTTAAAATTGAGATAAACTTCTCATACTGCTGTTTTTTATGGTTGCTTTGGTTTTATCAATTTGGCAGATGGAATATTTTTGCGGAAATTTTGAAAACATTTATATAAGTATTTTACATCAATGCCCAAAGGAAATAGCTTCGGAATTTCCATAACAATCTTTAATTTTAAGTCTTAAACCACAAATATAACTTAAAAAACAAATTTGGTTTCTTTAACTGCCCCCCTCAAAATTTCGGTATAAATATTTTTGTGTGTTATCTGTAAATATTGAATAATAAAAAATCTGTAAATATTAAATATTAAATATTGAATAATAAAATATTTTTGTGTGTTATCTGTAAATATTGGTTAATTAGCTTTATGAGTGGGACAAATTTTAAGTTTCTAACTCAAATAATTTCTGAAAAAATGATTGTGGCCGATTACCTCATTGGATATATATATGTAAAAAAAAATTAAAAATAATTATATTGTTAAGTAAAATTTCGTCTTGAAGGAAAAATAAATTTTCGATTTTCTTTCAACTCCACAAACTTGCAACCTTGGAATATATACCCAGAACGACAAAGAAAACTTCTCGCTAGTCAGCTTACCTTTTTGAATAATACATCAATTGAGCTAACTTCTCCAATCATATTCCCACATAATTTTGACTCACGCACTTTCCATATACATTTACGTTTTGACACCTGTCACGACCCTTGGCTGTGATACTCCCACGTGGCGTGTAGGATATGACGGGTAGGTGTAAGCGAATAAGGTTTCTCGAACTGCTTGCAAAACAAATTTGCAAGCACTGTTTTTAACGAATCTTAAGTTATTAAAAATTGGTGACAGAAGCTGCTAGTACTATTCAAACTTCTTTCATTCTTTCAAAATATTTATGAGCGTGCTCGTGCAGTCGTGGATTCATTTAAAAAACAAATTTTGAACTTTATGCAGCAGGTTCAATTTTACTCAACGAATCTATATTACTAGCTCTTCACCGAATGTGATTATATTAATAGAATAATCACATTTAATACCGCTATACTTATTAAAAGAGTTGACCGACTTATTTCTCGATTAGGGTAAAATGTTAAGGGGTTTATTAAAGCAAGTGATATTAAGGAGTTTCTAAAAATAATTTGCTGTTACAATACACGTGGTTCAAAGAAATTAACGACATTTTCAATGAACATAAAATAAATATGCAATTTTTAATTAGCATACTGACATTTTAAAATCATTATGTTTATTTCTATGAATTAGGTTCTAACGGATTTTCTCTTTGTCAGTTAGTAAGTCACGGTACTGTTTATAGGTATAGAGATGTAGATAACGAATTAGGCTCTAGGAAGATAATCATTATATCACACCAAAATTTCTCTACATATAATATATAATGTCTTATGATTTTGGGTAAAAAAGCATATTGATATTCGAAAGATCTCACTCAAGATAAACCTAATTCCCTCTCATATCATACATACGCACCCAGCTCTGACGCGTTTGTGATGATGTTCGTAGAATGCGATTTTCACTGTTTCTCCTAAACTATGAGACCAAATGATATACAGCAAAGGGAAAATTTATTTTCCACGAAATTTTCCGGTTAGTGAAATAATTTATGTTTATAAATACTAATACAATACATTAAAATTATAATTAACCATCGACTTTTATTCTTTTTTTTATTTTTAAAATAAGAAACGTTATTGTGGCTTAAATATTAGAGCAAGTGATATAATATAAGTGAATTATTTTTAGACCTACTAATGAATAATATTTATCTAGTATATTTTTGCACTTACATTTAACTATTTGACCAGCGCACGCCGCTAAATTAGTCAAGCAGCGTTTTTTCCTCTGATTTGGTTTAGTAATTTCTTATTAATATATTTGGTACCAAAAAATAAAATATAGTTTTGGTTAGTTAAGAATAACATAGCTTTCTATTAGTGAAAGATTTTCTAGAATCTTTTCCGCAGTTTCAGAATTTACCTCGTATAAAGAAACATGGAAACCAATTTTAATTCTTTACAGTATCAATACAGATTTACGATTTCACTAAAGACAAGTCAGGGTCAAAACATAATTTTTTTATCATCATATAAGTTCTGAAGTTATAAAAATACATTATTATATCAACTCGCTTTGTAATTTCTCAGTGTAATACCATGTCATGCGGTATCTTTAATATGTGCGCTATAACACCAGATACATATTAGCATGTGCTTTATTCTCTAAGGTAAAAACTGCAAGAAAATATTAAAACTATAACAGAATTTAATAACACTTAATAAGACAAATATATTAATTATTAAAATTTTGCTAATCCTAAGTTTAATGCTTTTTGTCTCCGATTTTCATGATACCATCCATAAATAACATTTCTCGATTTCGTTATTTAGGTTGGAGCAGCTGAATGCCCATCAATTTGAAACTGTTTGTATGTGAAAATATATATTGAAACAAAATGTAAAAAAAAGTTGGTACTAAGCTTCCAAATATAATTGAAATCTTTAGAATTTAGCCGCTGAAAGTAATGAGATAAAAGCAGTCATATTCTTGCACAAATTTGTCAGAGAAGTGCAGATAAGTGATTTATAGTTTTACATAATTACGGTAGGCAATGTTTATGGCAATGGTATTCATAATATCTAACATCGTTCTAGAGTATACTAATGTACTCTAATGTAAGATACATATTAACTTGTTTAATATTATTTAAATGAAACCTTTGATTTAAAATATTAGTTTCTCATAATTTATTTAATATGTTAATTATCTTTGATCAAATAAACACAAATTTCATTTCATTTTGGAAAATAAATTTTTCATTTATTTTCCAAAATTTAATATGTCAATACTACATATAGGCCACTGTTGTCTAACTCATGAATACATTTGAAAAGAACAGAAGAGCATTTTTATTTATGACAATAAAGCCAAATTACTAGTATGGTAAATAATCCGCAAATAAATTTATTTAATATTATTAAATATTTTCACATTTGTGACCCTTAAGACAATTTTTATTCTTCGTGCTCGATTTTCTATGTTCACATAATCATTACCTCATTGATATACTACCCTCTAGAACCGAATTATACCGAAACTCTCCAGTTTCCTGCGATACTCAACTGCTCACACACCCAAACACGATCGCGCCAGAGCGTAATTTCTTTATTATGAGTAAAATTAAATAACTATTTACCTTTATATTAAGTTTCAATTCACAAGTCATATCGTTACCAAAAAGATACCATTAAGATACATATCGTTACCAATGGGATACCTCTGATATGTAATGATAGATGGGAACAAAACATATTAGTTGCAATAACAAGAAAGACAACTAAATGCGAATATAAAAAGAATATTTTCATGTAATAAATGTATTAAATTAATAATTTTTTTCTTATGAACAGAAAATACAAGTCATATCTTTTCTCCTATGAACTTGAAATTGGCTCAAAAGAATCTATGAGCTCTCGTTCCGAGTGAAAGTTTCTCTTCATAAGGATTTTCAAGCTCTCGTTTCTAGGTTTTGTTGACTAATAAATTGCAAAAACTGTCTTTGCGTTTGTCATTCCTGACATCGCCAAAGTATAATTCCGAAGAACAATTATAACTATCCCTACAATATTAATCGTTCTCCATTTTTTTCGCTCTTTATTGTAGTGCCATATTATTCATATTAACATTAAAGATAAAATAACCATTTTGACCATATTTCGTGCAAATAATGTTGCAAACTACATACATGTTTGACTATATATTATGAACATATTTTACCACATTCAAGTAATTTCCATTAAAAGCAAATAGGAAGTCACACGGGTAACTTCTTCCTTAAATTTTCTCCGTAACATAAAGTAATGTTCTTCGATATGAATATCAGCGTCCGCCCAGTGTTTAATTTCCTTGCGCCTCATAAAAGTAGTATCTAGTTCGCGGCCTAATAAAAATAATTTAGGTATTTCTATAATTCGTCTAGTATATTGACCGCACACACATAAAAAGATTTTCCTTGTAGTATACACTGCTAGCGCGGTCTATCACCACAAGAACTAAATTTTGTAACTCGGTAGGCTCTGATGTTCATTATGTGGTAACTTCACTTCATGAAAAAATATTATTAGACGACTTAAACGAATTGGCTTATAGATCAATATGGTGTAAAACAGGATAATTTTCCTTTCTTATGCAAATGGGAACTTGGATAATAAAATTAATTAACTTTGGGACGCAATATAGAATATAAAAGAAAAGGGAAAGTATTTAGTTTCAGAAGTTGCAATATTCTTAAAAACCTATGAGATGTTCTATCATCATCGTAACACGACGCAAGATTAGGGGTGAGTGATTGCCGTTAACAAATGCGCTATTACTCGATGGACACAGTCACAGTGACGAAATCTCTGTATCAACGGACACAGCCCCGATCAGTAAATATAGTACATTGTGAGCTTGGTCTTTGACTTGCCATAATAACAGGGTTTCCTAAAATATCCAATAGAAATTATATATTATTCATAAACCTATCTTTATTTAAAAACTTCCATTAAATACTTTTATTTATATTTAATATTCCAATGATTATTAAATAAACAGTTTCACAATTAAATGAAACTACGTGATGTAGTATTATTTCTACTTTCTTTAAATTCTTTACCATGACCTAGGTTTCGTTGTATTACAACATCGTCAGGTGGGATATTAGCAAAGAATTCTTTAAATTGTGAATAATTAATTTCTACAAAATTAACGCCAAATATATTCAATATGGTGGATTTTTAAATATTTTACTAAAATGAAGAAAATATTCTACTTATTTCATTAGCAATTTTTACGTTTTCCTTGAAAAACTATATCGTTATTATTACAGAACTGCTTTATTTATCGACGATTAAATATTTTCTGATGTAATTTAATTTCTTCCTTGCAAGACTGTTTAGTAGGACGACCGTGAACAAAAAGCAGATTAATAATTACACAGTTTGTCAAGAGCCCTGGTTAAAAAATATACAGTGTATTTGTTTTAAAATTTCGAATTGACAAAAACTAATGAAAGTTATATCAAAAGCGCTAAGTCTTCATTACATTAAATGTAAAAAGTGATTTTTGCTCCAAATTATTACTTATTACTGACTGGCAATGCAATGGCAAGTAGTTTCAAAAAAATTGCAGGACGTTATAGACATTGCTGAAGTTTGCAGGAATAGGAAGAAAATTAACAAATGAGTCTAAATTTCGATGTATTTCAAATCATGAAGTAGCTTACAATGCAGAAAAAAATTTCCTTTTTAGTTTTGAAAATAAACTCAAATAAGATTACGCATTGAATAAAACGCCCTTATGTGTGTACGTATATTCATAGCCAATGCATACAGGTGACAAGTCACCCGGGTCAACTTCAGGTTTCGATTATTCATATAACCCAAAAATGTCCACCGATGCGAACAATAAAAATCCATCCACGAGTCACCCGATTTTCACACAATTTTTTTCATTTCATAAAAGCATTTTCGATGGGCTGTAAAAGAAAAAGACTCGTTTCCTTATATCCGTCCATTTTATCTTGCAAAATACGTACCCTCATACTGACGTCGTCTTTGAACACTATCATTTGTCTTTTTTTTATATCCGATGTGCATTGCACGTAAGATTTGGTCTATGATATGTAGGAAAAAATGACTCTACGCTTTTAACACACGGGAAATGAATATATTTTGATGATTTTGCCGTCATAAACAATAAATAATAAAGATGTTTAAATTTATTCCTTTGTTGTCATCGTTCATTTAATTGGCAGAAAATTTATAAACCTTAACGCGAACAATGAAATTCCTCATTTATATGCATTTATTTCGTTCGTGGTCCCTGAAAATGCGTGGAATTACTTTCAAGACAAACATTATTTGCCGTCTAGTTAATGAAAAATATAGTATACAAACTATCAGAGCAATTAGTATATTAAGATATTTCAACAGAACTAATAGATATAATAAAACTGCGATACCTTAAATACGTTTTTATGTGGCAAAAGAAACATAAAACGAGCTTATTTATATTTAAATGGGTTTTATTTTCTTTACGATGTATTTTCACACGGTTGGTTGTGCTCATTATTCTAAACTATAAATATTTCTAGTGAATATTTAAAAGCAATCCTTTCCAAGATAATCACCATAAAATTGCGAAATTAAAAAAATTCGATTTCTAAAATCTCTTTAATATTTATATCGAAAATTCGCAGTGATAACATAAAACTTTTTTCCATAATTTTAGTTTGGTTGTGTGATTCATCTAATTATTACCGAATAAAAGAAACTTAAAAAACATTTAAAATTATTTTCTTACACATATTTTCATAATCGTTATTAAAAAAAATCTTTTTTTTATTATTCTGAACACATTTAGTAAAAACTTTAATTCCCTCTTAAGAAACATGGAAATAATAGAATTTTAAATCGCACTTGGCAATTTTTTTTAAATAAATATCCAGTTTTGAACTGTAAGATAAGCGTCGGTATTTTAATATGAACGTTGATATAGAATATTCCTTTCATGATACCAGCACTTGCGTCTAAACAAATTACAAGGTTCCTGTTTAATTCTTATTTTAATTGATTCTCACACACTTTATCGTTTAATATATTATTGTTGCAATTTTCAAAGCAAATTGTTGATTAAATTTTGGATAGATATAAATTAAATGTTAACTAGATGGATATAGAGATAGATAAATAAAGTTGCCGAGAATCTTTTGTATCTGACATAAAGATAAAAATGATCTACCTATTTCACACTACGTGACAATATCATAATCGGGATAAATGCGGAATGTAAGAGATAATATGACAAAAAAAACAGTGAGCCGTCACGGGACGCCTGGCAGATGTGAAACATCATGTTCGTACAAGTAATATGCATAAAGGACAAAATATAGTATTACGAATTTCTTACAGAAAATGGTGACCTTATTTAATAAACATTGATTTATAATTAATACAAAAATAACATACGTCGACATACCGTACACTCTACGACATAGAGAATATATATACCTTAGTATAGCGTGGCGAACCGTCGCCACGGCAAGCGTCGCCACTCCAACGATCCGGTTTATACCTGCGCCTATAGATGTTTCACATAATAAAGCACAGGTTATGTGAACCGTAGTAAACAACAGCGTCGAAATGAGTGAGGAGGGGGTCGCGTAGACGGTTGGGCATGGCGACACATCGCCATACCGTACAATCTACTACATATAGACTATATATTTACCTTAGTATAGCTTGGCGAGCCGTCGCCACGGCAAGCGTCGCTACGCCAACGATCCGGTTTATACCTGCGCCCATAAATGTTTCACACCAGTATCATTTTTTCAGCAAAATTTCATGTAGTTTTAACATTTTATAGGATGATATTTATATTATTAATGACAAAAAAATATGTTAGTAGAAAAATTTATTCGTTAAATCACCGTAAAATTGAAAAATACTAGCATAAACGTGAATGTATATATATATATATACATATATATATATATATATATATATATATATATTTATATATATATATATATATATATACATATATATATACATATATATAAATGAACTTAACAGAGCAAATATATTTCAGCAAATTTATAAACTGATTCTACTATTATCATATAATCAATCATTTACATTACAAATTTAATTTATTAAAAACAAACTGATCTCTTGTTTACATTTTTCTTGATGTCAGTCTCTACATTCGTATAAATATATGTTCAGTGAACAACTTCACACTGCCGATTATTGTCAAATCACGCACGCGCATCCTGACCAACTTCACATTGTTGATTTTTTTCACATCATGCTCCCGCATGGTGACTAGATTCATCCTGTCGATTTTTGTTGCATCTTGCGTGCGGTGTCAATTTTACTCTCAATTTTTTTCATAACGCACCTAAAGTTCATGAAACCTTCTTAAATTTTTGAAGAGAAAATATTCTCTTCAGATTGATCATTTATAAACCTTACCAATATGTTTTATATTACAAAAAAAAACAGATATATTTCAATTCAAAAACAATTTTATTACAAAATAAAATTGTTTTTTCAAACTACAAAATAATTTACAAACTACAATTAAAATATATTACCAAACACTCCATAAAAAATTAAGAAAATGGCTTTTAAATTATATTAAAAGCCATTTTCTTCATATTATTATACTTATACATGTTACTATGTATTATCAAAGTTACAATCTATTTAAAACCGTACAAAGAAAAAATTATAACTTATTTAACTATGTAAATAATTTTATCTTCTTGTTATTTCTTTTTCTATATGAAATATAATTTTTACCCTTTATGTACTTATTTAGTAATTTATTTGTACATGTTTTTATAATATAAACATAATATTACATAACAAAATGCTCTGGTAAATAACGATAAAAATAAAAAATTAAGAAGTCTCAGTCATTTAATATTTTTGTACAAATTATACTTAAAACAAGATGACTTTGGTTGTAATATTTTAAAAATAATTTTTTGTCTTGTATAGAAATTAACTTATTAACAATAATATAATTAAATACATGAACATTAGCAATACCTAAATAAGGTAGTAACAACAAGTAACAAATCTCCTCAATCTAAATTTGTTAGCAATCCTTAATGGATCGATAAAAAAATTTAGATTAATTTAGATAAAAATTAAATTGAGATAAAAATTTAGATATTTTTTATCTTCATGGATTGGCTCAGTTGTTAAAATTAAATAATCAACGCACGTTTTACAAGCGATATTACTTAAATATGATCTGGTAAAATATCCGGAATTGTAAGTCAATATAGGTGTCCAAACGTTTGAAATATCTTCTTCAGAGATGGAGTTGTTAAAACTATTCCACTTTTTGTATTGGTAACAAGAAATCAATTTATAAACAAGATCAATTTTGAATCAAAGTGAAATCAGTTCAAGGAATACGAGATAATAACACTAATTATTTATGTACATTAAAGCGAAAATATTTTGCATAGCAGAAAGATTCTGGAAATCACACGTGCGTGTGATTTCCAGAATTTTTATTAAAGCATATACTTTAAAAGTTTCCTGATGCAACTTCAGGTTTTGATTAACCCTGTGACGATAAAAACATCTCACGACACGAGTAATGACTTTCCACCTGCCGTTCTATTTTTAAACGCCTTTTTTCATGTAAAAAAAAGCATATTAAATTTGTTGCCAAATAAAGGATTTAGGTTCATATTTCGTCCATTCTATCGTGCGAAGTGCCCAGCGGTATCGATGCCGTATATTTCTATGAACCCTATCATTTGTTATTTTACTAAATCCGATGTGCATCGACTGTAAGATTTGGGTTATGCTATGTAGAAAGAACTAACCTTATACTTATAATGCCGTGGTAACTTTTTATTAATTTAGGGAACGAGAATAATGAACACGAAATTCATATGATGAGGAAATGAGTTTAATTTTAAGATTGTATTCTGATAAATAATAAACATCAAGGGAATTCACGTACATCATTTTCAGTTGATCATTCATCGTTGGTCTGCATAATGAAAAATTATTATACACAGGTAAAGACAAATTGATTATACTCATTTATGTTCAAAAATATATGCATTTACAATAATTTTATTCAAATATTACAATGAAATTCCTCATTTATATGCATTTGTTTCGTTTGTGGTCCCTAAAAATTCATGGAATTATATTCAAGACCAACATTATTTGCCTTCTAGTTAATGAAAAATATGGTTTACAAACTATCAGAGCAATTAGTATGTTAAGATATTTCAATAGAACTCACAGATATAATAAAACTGCAATACCTTAAATACGTTTTTATGTGGCTAAAAAAACATAAAACGAGCGTATTTATATTTAAACGGGTTATATTTTATTTATAATATATTTTCACACGGTTGTTTGTACTCATTATTCTACACTTTAAATGTTTCTAGTGAATATATAAACGCAACCCTTTCCAAGATAAACATCATAAAATTAAGAAATTTTAAAAATCCGTTTCCTAAAATCTCTTTAATATTTATAACGAAAATTCGGAGTGATAACATAAAACTTTTTTCCATAATTTTAGTTATAAGTGTGATTCGTCGAATTATTCCGAATAAAATAAAATAAAAAAACATTTAAAATATCTCAAAGTGAACAAAAACGAGATTAATATTTACACAGTTTGACAATGAATTGATGTTAAGATGCAATGTAAAATTCTTTGTTCCAAAACTTTTTAATTTAACTTCAAATTAAATTTCGAGGACTGATAAACATTTTTTTTAAACGTCTGATTTATGGGAGAAAAATACTCATTGAGTAGAATACAAAATTATTTTTTTATGTATATTACACAACAATAAAAATATAAGGGACTGTCAAAGTTTTCATTTTCAATATAACTAATTTTCAGGACCATCTCTATTCTTCTGTTCATTGATATAACTCCTGTTCTCTATTTAAATCGAAAAACTTAACATAAGCAATAAGAATATTATAAGAAATATATTACAAATGACATATAAATGAAAATTTATAAATAGTTTAACAGAAACGTTACATACCCTTGAATATTTAATTTCACATAAATAATAGCTATAAATAATTTTTCCATGGTACCCTACTAAGTTAGTCAGTCCTTAGCTTTTATTATATACGTAAAAATACACTATTTTCTCTTCTAAACTACTATCTAGAATCAACAGCAAAATAGCTATTTATATTTTTCAAATAAATACTAAAAATATGCAAAAATTCGGTCCTATTATATAACGGGATTCTGAAATAAAATAAACCTGAGTTAAATTTTTGCTTCGGTAAAATACAATGTATAAAAATAATAAGTCACGTAACTGAAAATTCTTAAAGTATAAATTACAAAAAGAAATTAAGTTTAATTTGCTCCAGTACCTACTTGTAAACCTTTTGAGCCTAAAGTAAGTATGCTACGTGAAGAACTCCTTCTTTATTTTTCGTGTGGAATAAAAAAGTTTCAAGCAAATTTTATCAGCTAAAGTTTGAGTAATTTAAATTTATTTCTATTTAATTATCTAAGAAAGATCAAAAGATAAAACTAAAGTTAGTACTATCTTTTTTGTGGGACATTTTTAGAGCTTAAGTTTATTACTTCTTATGGTGTAGTAGCAAACGCTTTTGAAAAATTAAGAAAAAACGAAAAACGTAGCTCATTTTTGAAATTGGTCTCATTTTTTAAATAAAGCTCACCTGACAAATAAGTCATTTTTAAAAATATTTAAATTTATTCCGCCTGAAAACTTTGTTTTGATTTCACCATATAATTTAATTATAAAAATATGTTGGGTCTGGTGAATGTTTACAAATATTAGGGCTTTTACATCTACCAGGCGTTCCATGACGGTCAAATTTTCTTACAGTATTTAAATAAAAAATAATATTGGCCATTAATGACTCGGTAACAGTTGAGAAATCACGTATTAAAATTTGAAAAAAATATAAAAACTGGTTTATTTATGCTTGTATTCAAGAATTCAGGCAAAAAATTATAATTTCTTTTGTATTTACCAACACGGTGAACAAGAAACTGATATATGAAAAGTCAATTTTTAAGTGATGTAAGTTGCAGAGAAATAATGTAACGTCACTTAGTTTTTGATTCTATCTTAAACGTAAACTTTGGAAAGACTTAAGTATAAAAACAATAATATTACTTTTCTTATACGAAATATATTAGTTCAAAAGTATTTCAAATAGGTTCAATTATAACAATTTTACATACTTTTCACTTCTATATAATAAAAGTAATTGTCACTTAATAGTGCAAAATATTAATACATAATTTTGATATTATGTACGTAATAGTCTAAGTACTTACATTTAACTCTAACCCGTACTTGTTTGTATTACAATTAATGCATTAATTTTCAACTTAAAGATGAACAGAAAAACTAAATTTATGTTTTTTTTCGTTTAAGAAAAGAAAGCATATTTTTTTACATACTAAAGCATACTTTTTTACTTTTAATTGCCATAAGATATACTTGAGGAAACAATAAACAATGAATCATATTTTAGGTACATACAGAAACTGTTTAGTTATCATAATTTTTCAATATTAGTAATAAAACGTAACTTACTAGCAAGTTTCAACATTTAACCATTTTTGTTTTATCCCTAAATTCATATCTAATGAGATTGGCGTAAGTAAAAGAAGTTAACAAAGAATGCCGAAAAATTAATCGCAGAACAAATACACAATCGCACCGTTCTCTACCTCAGAATTAGGTCCTAAGGCACCAAAAAAAATTAATCAAACCCTTAGTTTACTTTTGTGTCACAACGACAAAGCCATCCCTTCGCCCAGTCAGATTACACTTGTACATAATACATCAGTTGTGCTCACCCCTCTCGTGGTATCCCGGCATAACTCTGACCATACACGTGTATGGTGTCACACCTGTCACGAAAGCGACATTGTCCTTGAACCGTGATAGCACATTGGCCTTAACGCTTCCACGTGTGGGCATAGGATCTGGTGTGTAGAGATGTAGATGTGCAAATATATTTGTTACTGTTGGAATAGTCAAGGTTCTCTGGGAAATTTCTACTTAACTGATTTAAGAATAAAGGATTAAAAATCCATGAGCAAAACACATTAAAAGAATTTATGAACAAATCATTACATGAAATTAATATAAAATAAAAATACGTGGATAAAATATAACAGATTAATATGTAAAGAATATATAAAGAATAGCCACAGAATATAAAAGTGTGAATGAGAAAAACGAGAAAGACATTATACGCGTTTATAATTTTTTATTTTTTCATAAACAAGTTATTTTTTTCTTTGTAAGAAATAAATGAAAATTACCAATGTGCTGTGCTGATTATCTCTCTGCATATGTACGTACCAAATATTTGCGATTATCTTGCCTAGGTGAAAGACAGAAAAATATATGTAACTCCAATAAGATTTCTAATATTTTCCACTACCGATAATATATTTATAAACATCCACCAGACCAAAACAAGCCCGATAAAAATAATTGAAATATAGATAAATTTGAATCGTGTAGCCAGTACGGGGCTATCAATGGAAAAATATTTCTAAAAATATTTTATACTCAAGAATAATTTTATTCAAAAAAAGAATAAGCTTCATCACGTTCATCAAAATTTCAAAAACAAAGAGTCAACGAGTGATATGATTTTTGTTTAGGTTGCGAGAGGTTGCCAAGTCAAATCCTAGACGAACCCAACTATTTAATATGAAAATATGTAAAATTTTAACGTTTTAAGACAGTTTAATGCATTCCCCGACATAAATGAACTAGTCGAATTAAGTAGGAAAGAGTCAATAAGACGCAAAGCTGACCGAATTAACTTTGTGGTGAAATATTAGTTATCTGAATTGTAGGTAGATTAGATAGTCATATATATATATATATATATATATATATATATATATATATATATATATATATATATATATATATATATATATATATATATATATATATATATATATATATATATATATATATATATATATATACTGTTAACTCTTCAATATTAGAATTTAATGATATTTATTTTAAAAAGGAAACGGAATAATAAAATGAATAATGTTATGAGAGGTAGCGTAGTTTTAGAAAAGTTCGATATATGTATTTCTTTTAATGTGTGAATGGTATCTCATATTTAAAATGTTATTTGAAATATTTATAATTATGAGTATGTCCTATAAATTAGGTTTATATGAGTATAAACCTAATTTTCTAAAATTAAAAAAGTTTTTAAAGAAAAATTCCAATCCACATACCAAAAATATATTCCACATTCCTTAAAGGGAGATAAGACACTAATTTACGTATAAGAGCCAGATTGGAAGAAATGAAATGGAATTAAGTGATTATAAAGTCCAAGGTTCACTCAGGAAACATTGAGGAGGCAAACTGCAGGGAAAGTTAGCAGAGGATATAGTAGCCACCGCACAAAACGATTGGATGGAGGTGGCGCAAAACTGCAACTGAAGGAAATATTTGGAGGAAGATATGCCTTTTGAGGTTTTAAATAAATTTATATTAAATAATAATAATTTCTTGAAAACAAGAAAAAACTCTTTATGTTTACAACATCAGTTATCAGTTTTTTTTAATCTCCGAAGTATTTAATCATATATCAATGGAGAATTGAGCTGTGATTTTTTTTCTTCCTAAGTCAGCATGCACTTAATGAGTTCTATTAGCAGCCATAAACAAAATATTGTCACTGAGTTCCTGCTATTCATATATGGTTGTATATACTTTTGTTTTAACATTTTAAAATCGACGTTATTGTATTTGGAACTAATTTCAACTTTAAAGAACTAATTTAAAGTTTAAATACCGAATGATTAATAAGTTGATAAAGTATAGTAGATGGTTAAAGAATTGGTCTTCTTGTATTTTCAGTCGATTTTGTCAGAATTTCAGCGTTAGGGCGATAAAATATATTTGACTATAGTTTTCCTCTGTTTAATATTAGAATGGGAGACATTTTCCTAATTTTGAGATTTAACCTTTAATTGCATATCATTCAACGTACAGACGTAATCACTATCTTGTATAAAAATTATGTAGCTTAAAATTGTCTTTATTAGCAATACATTATTTCTTTTAAATAAGTACAATGAAATAATATTGATATTAGTACAATCAAGTTTCATTCGGTGTGACATTTATTAACATAGTGCGGTTGTTCTAAACTGTTTTAATGCATTAAGTGTAATATTTCGTTATTTTTGTCTGCTGTAAAATTACCAACTAATCAATATGATTAGTGCGAACTTAACTCTAAACAAATATTGTAAAAAAATGCGAAAATATTAAAGCTCCACTCGCTATCAAAAGTTAATAATATTAAAAATTGTCTTCTTCTAATGTTAGTAGCACATTAGAAAAAGATAATTTTTAACATTATTAAAAACGATTTTATTACAAACTATTCTTTATTCAGATTCATTTGGACAATAACGTAAGAATTTGAGATTTTTTATCTTGTAACTTTTTGTTAAAAGGCCACCTAAAGCTATAAATTCAGCTTGATCTAAGCTTTACATACCATTGAAATACATATAAAATATATATTTATATGAAGCGTCTCAAAAATATTGCATTCGTTTTAATGTTAAACAAAAAAGGAGAGAAACATTGGATTGTAAGTTGAGTTAATTATCAATTATATATTGAATTATCATAATGCCATAATCGAGAAAGACTGACAAGTAAATATTGACATTTCAACTTTGTTGTCAAATTCACCTGTTAATAACAAAATATTTTCTTTATAATATTCTTCCGTCAATAGTGTCAATTGGAACGACAACCTTTCCAAAGCTGCTTTCTTCTTCAAATATGAATTTGAATAGTCAGTAATTTTACATGAAATCTAAATGCCAATAATGTTAGTTAAAATTTAACTTTAAGTTTTTAATTGCAATTCCATGCTGAAAAAGAATTGACAGATGACATTTGAAACCTCCTTTTTTAATTGCGGTTTTAATACTTAAATCACAAAACCAAGTTGTTTAACGCTGAAAAATAATAAATTAAATATATTTATTAAGAAACTTCCGCTGTCGATTTCAATTTCGAAGTTTATTTTGTTAGTTACGTCGAAATTTCCCAATTTCAAGCAAGTACTATAATAAAACTTTATGCACACCGTGCATTTCATATAAAAATAATTTATATGCTCATTAAATCGGCAGTTGACCTTGTTCATAACTCCACTTAATACCAGTTCGGAGTAATTGAGTTTACTGCTTTGACATTCCCCTTATTGATATTAACGACTATCGAATACTAAATAGATCTTGATGTTTGTTAATCGATTGGATGGTGATTTCATTGTTTAATTTTATATAACACATTGTCGTATCTTGTGGGAATAAAATTTAAAATATATTAAATATTCGACTGGCAACTAATAAATCCGCATCGTAGTTCATCGTGTTCATAATGAAAAAAATAACCTTACAGGTTCTCTAATTTATGCAGACATCCGTCTGTCCGTCAAAGACCTTTTTTTAAAAACAGTGTGAGCCTTTAAAGAGTATTTTTTATTCATAAAATAGTCTTACTCGTTGGCTCTCAAAAAGTATATATTGTTTCTGGTTGCTCTTGAAATTATTTTATTCAAACTATCTTGAAATTTAGCATGTTTGGATATCTTTTAGCACAAATAAAGGGATACTTTATAAAATAAATGTTTTCTAATTTTACATAGAATTATGAAGAGTTGTAATCAGTTTGTCGCCTTTTCGCCTTTAAAAAAAGTAACAAGTAAAATATTTGCGATGTGAAAAATTATTATTTATTAATACTTTAATTAGAAATACCCTTAATGATTCATAAGTGCTTATTTAAACGTGTACCGTGTGTGTTAAATTGTGTGTACAATTTATTAGTGCGAGTTCTACTCATGCTTGACAGTTTTCTTCTATTACAGTGTGAGCATGAGTCTATCTCTATTAGATAAAATGATAGGTTTATTCAGCTGGGGTTTGTTTCAATCAATTTAGTATATTGTTGTAAAATTTTAAAAACAAAACACTTATTGAATTATTTTGTTATCTGTCCGTCCATTTGTATTTCACGATTGATTTTTTGATACTGAATTTTAACCTAGACTGAAATTACCAAAAATATGAAAATTTTCTTTTTTGAATGTTTAAAATCAATACTTGGATATAATTTACAAAAAAGTATACCTTTAACCATCGTTATGAATATATTGTATGTGGCTTTGCTTGGTTTTGCCTTCTGAATGGAATTAATAAAAAAATTTTTCTAAATTCCATTCTTGAAAGAACTGTATCTCATTTTGGGCCGTATAAAGCTTCACTAATTATTTACTTACAAATATTCATGCAGGCATATATTATATTAAAAGGCTGAATATAGAGGCATTTTATGTGCAGTCGTCGCATCATGTCGGCACCTTATATATCCAGGCATATCTTATACATAATATATTGGTGGAAAAATATAATCATGTTTTCTCTTATCTGACTACACATTATTTGCAACGAGGCATAGATAGCTCAATTTTTTTTATGTGGGACGAGATCCTTCACGCAGTTTGATTTTTAACCGGCCGAAAAGAGTTCGGGGTTTTTAAATTCCTTAATATTCTTTAATGGAGCTCGGAGTTTTTATATTCCTTAAAAAAATATTCGACATATTTCTAGAAAATCACAAATTTTGTTGGAAAAGTTGTTAACTGCAAATTCTATTAATAAAATGTTTAACCTAAAAGATTATTTACGGCTAAAATACACGTATCTTTGCAATTTATGCCATCATATTGAAAAAAATCCCTTTTTCAATAACTTTAATACTAAAATTTTGTTTAAATTTTTTTTTATTAATTAGCTGGTTATTAAAATAGGGAAATGATTATTTTTGAGATTTCCTCTTTACTGATAGAACGAAATTAAATAAAAATATATTTCAAAAGAAAACATTTTTCCTCTAGGCTTGTAATTAAAATAAACACCAAGAGCAAAAATTCATTATTCACAATTAAATGAAACTATGTAAATACTACATTACGTAGTTTCATTTAATTTTGAATAATGAATATTTCTATTTTATTTAAATCCTTTATCAGTACCTAGGTTTCGTTGTATTACATCTTTAGGTGGACAATTAGCAAAGGCTCTTCCAATGAAGATGTAATAAAACGATACCTTGGTCGTGGTAAAGAATTTAAATGTTACAGAAATAATAATACATCACATAGTTTCATTTAATTGTGAATAATTAATTTTTGCAAAATTAACGCCAAATACATTTAATATTTAAAACCATGAGAAAAAAAAAAGTTTTATTTTATTTTCTTTGAAGAAAAATGAAGCTAATTTAATTTTTTCTTATGTTTGATGTATTTTGTTACCGTGCCTACTTTGTTACCTTTGACACCTAGGTGTTAAGCATACTAAGAATAAAAATAATAAAACTTTAAGTATATTTTTGGTATCATCTTCTTCTGTGAAACGTGAAAATTTAACACTCATGTCAGGTTAATTAAATTTATAAAAATATAATTGCTTGTCAAATTGTACAATATGATGAGAGTTAGAACTGCAAGAAGCTCATACAATTTCCAAAGCTTACTAATGCAGATATGACGTACATTTTAGATATTTATTGTTAAAAACTACCAGCATTTAGTGTTCAGGAATTTTATGGCATTATGCAGAATCGAATGACTTATTTGAGGATAAAAATGATATGCTGATTAAGCTCTTCGGTTAGGATAATTGTGGACAAAATTTGACTAAAATAATCAAAATTATTTGCATCTCGCACTACAACATGTGATCATATGATATTTGTGTAATGCGCTCAAATGGTAGACATAAATATTTCAATAAATCTAGTTTTACTGTTCATATTACTCAAAAAATTTGTACAAAATATACATTTTAATATAATCTAGAACCTTTCTTAATGTAAAAAGTTGTTTGTATTAATATAATATAATACAATAATATAATATGCCAAGATTATTCTAATGGATTACAATAAAATTTTACAATCAAATTTTATCGATGATTAAATCCCATATTATATTATAGAAAATAGAAACAAAAAGAGAGCATATTTCAAACATTTGCATATGGCGTTTCATTTTGTTCGTAAATTTTATTCAGTGTGCTCATAACATTGTTTCCCAATGTAACTTTACAAAAGTTCATGTTATCTATCAACTCCTAAACTTTGTAAAATTTCCAAGCTCCTACCTTTGTTGACTAAAAGGGACTTGGGATTTTTCCAATATGAATACAAAGTCTTCTCTGTCCCCAATAGGCTTTGCCGATAAAGTTTCCAACTTCCGGGTAAGTTTTCAAAGCTCTGCTAATGATGACGGAAATCTTACAGGCGGCCAAGAAAATTTACATTCGATCCCTTTTTTTTCTATTTATAGTTTTACGCACCTTATCTTTTGAACTGTCAAATATACTTGAAATAAAGACGTATGTAATCACTATTTAGAGCGGTTTTAAATATTATACAAGATGATTGCAAAATATATTTATTATTGAATAGAACATGTTAAATATCTTTCAAATTCGCACTACAAGTGTTTTGTTTGTGTTTTGCATTGACATTTAAAATGTATGTTATATCTGTTAAACTATTTATGAATATAAATATTATTTTTTACTATGTAAGCATATAATTTTTTTACTTTCAAAGGCTTAAAATTATAATATATATATATATATATATATATATATATGTATATATATATATATATATATATATATATATATATATATATTATATATATATTCGTAAATATATCTTAGAAATCATGATTTTAAGAATCATCGCCATGGTTTTCCGATAAACTTTTATTTATATTTCAGTAATTTTGTTCTTTTTTTACAATTTTGAATTGAAGAGTTTTGGAGATAGAACATTTTTCTTTTTCGAAAACTTTCAGCAATGTCTATAGAATCTTTATGGTCTTTATCATTTTAATTTATGCTATACCTTAAAAATGATATTAAAAAAAGTCTAAGCAAAAGCATAAAATTGGAGAGGGGCAAAAAATTAAGAAAATTTTTAGTAGAAAGGAAATTAGATGAATATACATTGGGAATCAAAAACTAATAGTTTTCGCACCTAAGGTACAAATTATCAAAAGAAGCGGCTAGATATTTTATAATAATTCAGTATTTAGTATTCACCCTGGACGAAATTTGGTTTCATTATTTTTATATTGTGTTAAAAATAATGAGAGCTTGAAAAATATTACTTTATTACTTTATTTTATTTATTATTTATAAAGAAAACTATTGACACAACTTTTGCTTGACTTGAAACAACATTCAAACCAAATAAAGGCACAGAACAGCCACAGAGCGTAAGAAAGTTAGTTTTGGAGAAAGGTATTTAGAAAAAATTATATCTTTGTGTAAATAAATAGTTTATATTTCTTATAGCCAATAAATAAAAAAAACAAATCTTTAAAATTAGTCAAGAATTGTAATGTGTCCTCAGACGTACTTAAATACGGGTTAAAGGAAGGAGACACATGTAATTTTTCAGAGGAAAAATTAAAAAAATAATATGTAAATAAACAAATTAAAATATAGTGTTGTCTTTACAGAAAGATATGCATCCTTTAAGATTATATTAGAAGTTGATAATTTATAAAATTTAAAGAGTTTTAATTACATCTATTATCGAAACTCGAAGCTCTTGCGCTAGACAAACTTGAAGCTCTTGCGCTAGATAACAAAGCAAACATCGCGGTGGGGTGGGGGGGTTGGTACACCTAGTAAGTAGTTAAAAATTCATCAAATGCTTCAAAGCGAGGTTCAACTCTGGTTAGGCAACAACAATTATAAATGTAGTGTTAGGGAAGATATAAAAACACTATGTGCTAAATTTTATTCGAGAAACAAAAAAGTAAAAATATCAAATATTGAAACAATAAAGCATTTTCAAATAAAATTATGAAATTACTGAAGACATATTCAAAAAGTATTTAAATATTCCGTTACTATCGCACCATGTTCTTATTTTTGCTAATTTTAAAAATAGATACATTGTCGGAAAAAAGTGAGAGGCAGACCGCTTAACCAGATAAAATAATAAATTGTTATATTTTAAATTTAATTTTTAGTCTGTTATAAATACGAGAGATTAAAAATATTTGAAAAAAACGAATGTCTAATTTATATAATTGTCATCAAGTTTTAACAGATTTGTGTGAAATACCTGTTTGTACATGCTTTCATGCTCTGATCAACCTAGCAAAGTTTTTAAAAAGTTACCGATTTAAATTGCGTTCAATAACAAAATAAAACAACATTACGACCGTTTTTAATTTAAATTAAAGTAACTAAAAAAAATTATTATTTGAAACAAACATTAGACATTGGAAACAGTTTCGTTACTTAAAACTTAGCCTATAAATGAATATTTATAAGATATCTATTAACAAGCTAAAAATTAACAAAAACATGCACATTGTATAAAATAGGTGATCCTTACGTTCAAATAGCGAGCTGATGCTAGCAATCTGAAAACGGTTATAGTTCACCACAAGTACGTGAAGTTGTAATCCACTGGAAGGAAAGAAAATGGAAATTGCATTTTCATTTATTCTTGGTACATCACAATAAAAAAACATCGGAAAATTATATTTGAAAATGAATTGGAATGTTTGTTTTCTCCCTAAAAATGAATAGGTGTAAAATATTTATAAAGACATAAACAGGAAAAAGCATTTCTGAGTTGTACATTTTTCACACTCTATGGTTTTTAAAAAATGGTTGTTTATTATAGCCATCAGTGAAAGACTCAGTTTATTATGAATTCTCTTTGTCTATTCTTGTATCAAGAGAGAGAGAGGTCTTTAAAGCTTTTAGAAGCAAATTGATATTTCATGTTTTATTTCTTTAAAAAATATATATTCTTTGAGTAATTGCTTGCTTTGTTGAAAATATGAAAACAAAAACTAATAGTTCTCAAAAAGGTGAGCTGATACTAAATGTGTATTTATTTATTTGAAGAAAGCTTGGAGAAAATCATGGAATACTTAACAACTTAACTTAACAACGGTTAATCAATAAATTCTTTCGTCTCTTTCTTTTCCACGTTTAAATTAATTTAAAGACCTACGCGTGTTACAGTCGTCACTGCACTATTAAAGAACCCGTAACACGATATAGGTATTTAAATGTTAAACAAAGAAATGTGTATTTGAAACATTATAAGGAAAATATAACTACAATCGTCGTTATGATGCACATACGAGATGAAAAACTGACAAAGTATTTAGAGCTATGTAAGGCGATGGTAATGTGAAAGCAGCGCTTTTGTGTACCGGTTTGCGAATGAGCATCATTACTTTTTCCGCTCGATGAACTTAGGAGATATAGAGAAATAAGTTATTTTTATTTAGGCATGGACCAAAAAGACTTTAGGAGATGAGAAAAGTGGCACAAGAATCAGGGGGCGGGTTTTGTTTGTACCGGTTTATGTTTTTCCTCTAGTGGATAATCAAACGTGAAGTCGAATCAGAGGGACTTGTTTTCTTTTTGTGTAGGGCCAATATTTTGTTTTCTTTTCCTCCTCTTTCATTTGTCCAATCACCTATTTTCTGAATAATAAAAAACAAACATCCGAAATGAAGACATATTGACTTAACATAATTAACTAAATTGACTAATTTAATTGATACAAATATAATGTTTTATATCATATTTCTTAACAGATCTTTTTCAAATGAAAAACAAATATTTATTTTAGTCAAAAATAAATTAATATTCTCTATACTGACCGACTTATTGCACTTGCATTGATAAAACTGTTGGAACTTGTAAATGTCGATTTCTATAAACAATCGTATTAATTTTTGTTGCATTCTTTCTATTACCGTTTTTGTTAGCATTTTATTACTTTTGAATTTTTAGTGATTTGAATAACAAAAGATCACATTGTCTTTTATTGAGATTGATTTGAATTTTAAAGAAAGGAAAAACTAACTTTTGTCATTATATATATTTCGCTACAGTGTGGCAACAATTTCCCGTAGTTTTATTTCGTATAACCCTTATTTTCAGTGTTCATGTTCTTTTTGATGTTTATTTCTACTTATGTGAATTCCAAACATGATTAAGCAGTTATAGGCTCCCATATCGCCGACATGAATCAATACGTGGTGTACAACTCCTTCGTATTGGCCTTCAACTCTTTATCACTCCTATGAAGCATTTTTTCTAAATGGCTTAATTAAAAAAACAGTAAGGAGGAAAATTAAACTTCAAAAAATTTCTGCGCGTTGAACAATTACAAAATGTATTAGAAATTTTCTCAATATGACATGTTAGGAACCAAATGCACTCAAACTTTAAATAAATGTTTTTTAGAAGTAAACAAACGTTCAGTATACTATTAAAAATGTAAAATTTGTACTATAATGGCATTCATTATCTGTGCAAAACAATATAAAGAGTGACTGAAAATCTATTAAGAGGCTGTCAAAAATATTAAGCCTAGTCAAGTTCTATTTTTCGAATTTCTGTTTTTTCGCATGAATTTTTACTGTAATAGTAAATAAAATTATGTTTAGTATTTATCTAATAGATTATAAGAAAAACTTGCATATTACTTGGAAATAAAATTTTTTATTACCTATAGGTTTTCAATATTCTCAGAAAGATAAAAGGCCATACTTTCCTTCAAAATATTTTTTTGGTCACCACTGAAATAGTTTATGCCTTTTTTGTGCCATAAATGCGTTTTATCTCTAGAACTAAATTAAGCGTTGATTACTATCCGCATGGTTAAGGCGGATAGTAAAAGGATTTTTATTCTTACATTGGCAAAGAAAATGAACCCTTCTACTGTTCTGCGTTGAGATATGATTTTGAGCTCTTTACTTTGTTATATTTTTAACTGCGATATTTTGGTGATATAATAAAACTTAAAATGATTGGGATAATAATTAGTATAAAATATGTATTATTTCTTTTTGAAGTGAATATTTATTTATGTAAAAGCATAAAATTTTCCCGAAGTTTTTAAGTGCTTGTTACTTATTAAGCAAAAATATAGAGAAGTACGAGGTTTTTTAAGTTTGAATTCATTATTTTGGTAAATTAAAAATATTAAAAGAAGTTATCAGTTTTGATAAAAACCAAAATTTACAACAAAATAAAAAGCCCAGCAGAAAATCTTGTACTGGAAAATATGTAGTGAAATTGCTAGGAAATATATTTATTTTCCGTGAGATTGAGTGCAAAGTTTTAATTCTTATCAGGCTAAAAACAGCAATTATTAAAAATTGCATTGATAAACCTATTAAATTAAAAAAAAATTAAACCCGTCCATTAGAAGATATTCTTAGAAAATGTTTTTAACTACTTACTTCAATTAGGATTGAATTATATCCACGGGCCATATATATTTTTCAAATACACACTCTTAGTGTCATATCTGCTTGCTTAAGTTATTTCACTTCCTATATATACACAGAAAGTCAGATAATTCGCACTTCTCACAGAGCTATTATCGATTTGATAGCAATACACTAGAAGTAGGTATGCAAGTATATATCAATTTCAAACCAGCACAGCAAGGCCCCGAGTAAAGTTTGGGTTTAATTGGCGATTAAAGTCAGTCAGTTGATTTTCTGATTCATAATTGTTTAAAATAACATGATAATTATTTTACCACATAGGGAGAAAATTACATGCGAATATGTGGTTACACTTCCTTGTCAATATGAATATAAAAAGCAGGGATTATGGATGTAGCCATTGCAATATATTATCACTCTTGTTTTGTCTCGAGTCCATATTTTTCTTCACTTATTTTTGTAAATATAATGCAATTTAAATTTTACTTAATATATATCGGATCTGATTTTTTCATTTATATTGCAAATTGTCATTCATATATAGTATTTTAGATTTAACACTAATAAAATTATATCTAGGTTTTAGTTACAGCATTTGTGAATAAATATGAATATATTACACCTTAGAATCAAATCTTGATTTAAAAACTTTCTAAAAACCTATATTTATATAAACGGGTATCTCTTCTATGTTTATAATACTCTGTAATAACTAAAACTTAACGTATTCGCAACAATAACGTTTGTTGTTTAACAAAATGCGCGAACGTAAATCAATACGCAATTGAAATGGCTTATTTTTAAGTATTTTTTTAAATGAAAATATAAAACTTTGAATCAGTTGTACTTTTTATGTTCAGTGTCTATCAGAACAAATATCAAGAATCTAGTCATTAAATCTAGTCACTTGTTTAACGAAAAAGAAACAAGCTTTACCCTTTGTAGATTATGCGATTCCGAATAAATAAAACCTTAGGTCAAAGCTCTCTATACCCACAATGGGTATAGAGAGCTTTTTGCTGTGTAAGACAGTCGATATTCCCCATGTGATGCACATTGGATATAACAAAGTAACAAATAAAACCATTAAGCGAAATAAATATTGTTGACAGTGTTTATATGGAGGACGAGAGAACTATTTTTGCGTGCGAATGAGTGAAAGAATATTATTACCTTTTTTCTCTATGTATTAGATGAATGTATAAAAACAATCTTTTTTATACGGTAGCAGATCGAAAACAATTCCATGATGGCATAAGATATGACGGAAATTGTGGGTGGGGGCTACTTTTGCGGATAAAATTGTTTTTCTTACAAAGGCTCAAGAATCTAGACATCTATACACAGTAAATATTAGTGCAAAGTTAAATACATGCGTTATTGCTTTATCGGTTGTAAGCTAATAGAACCAGACCAGAGTAAATAATCTGTCACTTTCTTGTAAAAACCACAATTTTTTTCAGAAAGTACCATCTGTGTGTTCATGATTTGATTACGAGTAACAGTTCATAAATATCAGAAATGAAACAAATAAATGAAAGCCAAGTAATATTTTTTATATTGTGGATTTTTAGCCGAGTCAAATTTCATAAAACAAACATACATGGTAATATGAATATCTTAAGTCAAACATCCTTAGGTATTTATAAGGTAAGCAAAACATGCAACTTTTGTATGAATTCTGGGCTTCTGAAAGAAGCCCAGAATTCATACAAATACATATCTTCTTGAAGTCTCTTATGAATGCTCAAGCAAGTCAGTCCCAAATTTTTGACTTGCAGAATCTTGTTGTGCATGCTTTGTTAGGAAAAAAATATAGGCAATTAAAATATCAACATCAGACATGAAGAATAATAAACGTATCCTGAATTAAATGCATTCTGAACCCAAATTAATAACACGTTTTTCCTGGCGGATACGACGAATTAAAATGCATCAGGGATCAATCCCCTCCAGGTATAGAGCGTAGTCAACTATAGCCTTTGGGCAAAATATTTAACTTTTAAAGACATTTTTTGATATTATTAATTCGGATTGTCTTTGCGCTGATGCGGGAAGAGATACGTCATTGGTATCTAACCACTTTACGGCTACTATAGACTTGCCAGTAATGGAATATTTGTCCAATTTTTTTCTCGTTTCGTTGTTTTTCTCTTATATTGGTAAACCATTTCTAATATTTTTGACTGTTCTAATGATTTCATTATTTTGATATAATGAAGATATTATTTTGATGTAAAATTTCGATAAATTTGCAACCAGTGAAAAAATAGTCCAAAGTGACTAAAAACTTACATGACATATTCTGGCACAAATTATATTTTGTAGTAAAACTTCACCCAGTTTCATATAGAGTTTCGATTTACCGGTGTAAACTTAAAAATAAAGTAAGTAACAAGTTCTCGCATTGCCACGAGCCCAAAACCTTGAAATTCCTTACTATTTGTTTCATAAAATTGAACTGTTTTATTGAAGTTCGGACCTTAAATTCTACCATGCATTTGTCTGCAGAGTAAACACCAGATTCTAATCTCTGTTGTAAAAATATTACAATCGGTTGATCTATTGGAATTTGTACAATCTGTGAAAATTTACAAAATCATGCGGTGCTTTTTTTGTATTACTATTATCCATTAAATTGTAGAGTATATACTTGTATCTGCTTAAGCTTAATGTGGACGAAATATTTGAAGAAGAACAGAATGAAATTTTCACCTTCTCAAAATAAATTCACCTAGATAAATTATTTTTGATCTTGAGTTAGTTAAATTAAAAGGTAAAAAGACGATAATATTGTCAGTATTTTCCATATCTATTTCAGCCATAATGTCAGCAGAAAGAGGTGATATCATCTACCACATTTTATAATTCAAGCTCAAATTATTTCTATGTAATACGTTCGAATACTTACTCTAATCTACACTCCATAATTTCATCATCAGGAAATTTTAAAAGCGTATTAGGTGCAGATGGTGAAAAGTTTTTTATTTAGTCTTCCGAATCAATATCAGACACATTTTTTAAAAAGTTTTGCAACATTTTGTCAGGTAATGGTCTACTTGACGCTATTTTTATTTATCTGTAAAAATTTAATAAATATAGTGAAAAATTAAATAAATAGCCACGGGATATAATAATGTTTACCTGTACGGGGAACGTAATATGAGATATTTTTATTTAATTTGGAATGGTCTTTAAAGAACAGTTTTTTAATATAAAATTTAGGTAAATACCTAAAGATTATTTAAAATATTTTATGAATTTATTAAAATATTTCTAAAATTCTCGCTTTTCTGAGAACTAGGAAATAATTTTTTAAATAAAAACTACAATGCTAATAAAAATCACTACACAATACATAATTGGACTTTTAATCATATAATTAATATAGTAACGTACCGTAATTAGTATAGTACCTTTAAAATAACAGCAAACGGGTTTTCATAGTTCGCCAAATGACAAACCTAATTTGATGGAGTTAATAATATTATATTTGCGATGATATTCTGATTCTCGATAATTATTCTTGCTACAGAATCGAACTGAAACTTACATTATGTATGTAATAAATTATTTCTTTCACTCGTTTGTAAGACTTTAAAGCTTAAACAAATGAATTGGTACATTGAGCATGAGCGCCGCCATATTTGTGCCCGCAGGCTACACTTCCCTCACAAATCTTAATAATACTCAAAAAAAAAGAAATATAAATGTATATATATATATATATATATATATGTGTGTGTGTGTATATATATATATACATATATATGTATATATATATACATATATATATATATATTTATATATATATATACATATATATATATATATATATGTGTGTGTGTGTGTGTGTGTGTGTACATAGAAATTGTAGAGTAAAATAGCATATCGGTACCTGAACTTCTACAATAATTTTACCATATATCGGTTTTAGGAATTCGTATTTAATAACCTAAAGTAAAATTATGTTTCTCTCTTATAAATTTTACGTAAGGCCGAGGACGGAAATTTCATTAATGAAAACTTTTTAGTAAGGTATAAAATTTATTGTGCTTGACTTTATAAAGAACCTTTTTGATTCTTTGCAAACCGAGTGGAACAAGATATCACCCATTTTTCTATATTTCCTATAATAATAAAAACAATGCTGTATATCAGTGAAAATAAAAATGTCGACGATTATAAGAAGAATGTAGAACATTAGTGGACAGATGTAATGTTATAATCTATTGTTTGACAAATGTTTTAATGGATTCTATAGAAATTGTATTCTCTCCATCTCACTCTCTCTTCTTCTTCTTCATCTTCTACAAGAATATATAAATGCAAATATTTCTGAACTTAAAAATTTAACATTAAGTCAAGAAAAAATTTTGGCGTTTTAGATGTGTCTAGAGTCAAATAGAATATAATAATGCCAAATAAATGGATCTAGAGTGGCATAATTTTAGTAATACTAATTCTATTAAACCATGATCAAGCGCGTATGAAACATTAGCAGGGAAAAAAAAATTTAACGTGTGTTAATTCAACCAAAATTATTTTTGCGTTTTAAGAAAGATCCAAAATTCAGAAACAATTTCGCTGTTTTACATTATCACTTGGATAAAAGCGTTACACTTTCTCAGATTTTATTTACTATAAAGTCGCTTTATCATAATCAGTAGTGCTCAAATTATTCACTCGTTTACGCTCTAGAAATATTTGAGGTTTAAACATGCCGCGCTAAAGTCGACAAATCTTTGAAAATGTCTATAAATTTTCTAAAAAAATTAAAGAAAATCAACCGATTTCATCTTATGACATGTTTGTAGAAAAATCTTTGATCAAAAATGGTTTGCAACCATTACCATAAAGCTGGATACAAAAAGCAGCTCGACACCGCATAGCTTAACATTAAAAAATATAATAAACCGGATTCCCGTCTTTGTATCGCTACGGAAACGAAACGAAATCGAGCTATTTTCAAAGAGAGAGCAATGAAAAGTGGTATTATTATAAACATTTTTAATTACTCGGAAAAAATTGATGACGCCTTGCTGGAAAATTCTGATAAATTTGGTTAATAGCCCGAACTTAGTCCCTGTCCGACCATTTATTGTTTTGCTTTTTATAGAACTTTCTTAATGTTGTAAAGCTAATTTCAAAAGAGGCCTACAAAAATTACTTAATTCACTTTATTTCCTAGAAGTCTCAAAAGTTTTACGGTAAAAGCTTAACGGTTTTCCTAAAAAATAGCAAAATTACCAATCCAAACATGTACCGTTTGGAGTTCCAACTTAGGTTAATAATATTTATTTAAAATCTATATATTTTTATATTTATTTATATATATATATATATATATATATATATATATTATATGCATATATATATATATATGTATATATATATATATATATATATATATATATATATATATATATATATATATATATACAATCTATTGACATTTTAGTGAAAAATGTCAGGAAATTGTTTTTCAACCATGATATAAGGTAAAATTTTATTATCTCTTGAATATTAAAATACGAGTTAAAAGATTGAAGAGCAACGATAAATTTTTGGACACATGCTTGAAGTTCTGTTGCACTAAAAACGCAATTGTTTTTTCTCCAGAAAGAAAGAAATTGCAGAATATATAATTGATTTGTAATTTGAAAGTTTTTGTAATATTTACAATAATACATCTCCTCTCTTTTTAATTACAAAATATCTGATTATAGTCAATGTGTGACAATTTGATATTTTCGAAGTTTGTTCTTGACATGAAATGGCATTAGACATTTAATTTTTACTTTTAAAAATATGAAGTACAAGTATTTATTTTTAATTAGTTCTAAAATAGAATTAGAGTTACCGTCAAAGTTAGTCTAGAAAGTACGATATAATTCGATATTTTTTGCTATAAATTTAGCATCATCATTTTGATCCTACATTTATTAATTTCTTTTATAAAATCGCATCAAATGAGGTTTATAGTTTGATTTTAAAAATATATTTTATTCCTCCTCTTATAAACGGAGATAGCATAATAATAATTTATAATAATGGTGTATTGTGAAATTCATAGAATCAATAAAAAGTTGTTAATTACAGAACGCTTGAGTTTTAATTTTAATATATGAATATATTCGTTGCGTTAATTATGCTCAATTTTATAGGCGAGTTAAGTGTTTAAAGATTACCCGTACTAAGTAACACATATGTAGAAAGTCAACATATGGCAAGATTGGCGAGAGCTACTAGGATATGCCAGAATATTTTCAACTCTTAGGAGTTCATTAAACTTAACTGGCGTTGAAGGCATCAAATCAGTAAGAGTTCATGTAATTATATTAAAAATTATAAGTATATTAATTATAATTATATTATATTTGACATTGTCATTATGTTGAGAATAAATTAGTGGTACAAAAACTATAAATATATGTTGATATGATTAATGGTTGAGGTGATCATCAACTTTCTTAGCCGGTAACTTTATAATTTAGGAAAATATTGCCTGGATGAAATTAAATACTATTTTAGGATAGATTATCGGCATCAACATAATTTAAAAAATTTAATAATAAAAAAAATCGTTCCAAATTACACACATTTTATTTAATGCGTGCATATAAATTGAAAGTCAAATCTATTGCGTATACATGGTTAAACGTCTAAAACACATTATTATATTGAAAAAATGTATTTTACTCACTCGTCATCAAATTCTATCATTTTTTTTTTCTATCACGGAATAATTTTTTAGTCTGCCACCATACAAAAAAAGAATAGTTTCTATTCTTCTATCCAACCTATCGAAAAGCGAAAGTAATGATACTCACTTGTCTTCTGACACGTAAAAAAGCTCCCTCGTTGTGCAGATAGTAATATTAGCATTGTTTGTCTCGCTCAATATTGTCATTTATTATTTTACCTCCAACATGTATAAATATCGGTTGCATTGCTCAGAATAAACCTCTCTATTCTTACAATGCCCAGGCACTATGGTTTGCATGGAAGTTAAAACGTTCTGATAGTACGTCGCATCGCGACAATTGCACTATATTTTGCGTGTTTGTTAGTGTATAAGCACTATTTCTTACTTAATACGCTGTACTAATTTATATTGGTGTATAGCATCGAACTACTGAACATTTTAAAAGTAATTATCAATTTAAAATATAAATTACAGTGATACGAAAATTGATAGTGAAAAAAAAATAGATATTTCGTACCTGTCAGGGATCTCCTGAAAATTCGCATTTTTTAAAAGTATTTTGGACAGGGATCACATAAAGGCTAAAGCAAGTTTCTTTCTCTTTCAGCAGTTATATTATGGGGTGAGGATATAACTTGTGTCTTAAGATTCTGCTTTGACATAAATTGAACATAAAATGTTTAGATTTTTGAAATTTTTTTGTTTCTCTCCAAAAACGCATGTAAAATTTAAAAATTACTTTGAGACTGTTTGGGACTATTTCGCAATCGCAATAACTCAATTTATTATACACTAAAGGAATGGCAAGTATACGCAAACGTTTTGTTTTTCTTCAAAACCCCTTTAAATTGTGAATTACTTATGTTCATAATTTGATTGAAGATAGGTTTATCAAAGCTATGATTTAACATACTGCTGTTGGCTTGATAAAAAAATAAATTTTGATACTCAATCTCCTGGAAAAAAAACATCGATTCCTTACAATTTCACTACATATTTCTGAGTCAAATGAAGTATATTTATTTTATTGCAAATGTTGGAATTTTACGAACACTGATAAATTATTTTAGTGTTTTGAGTTTATCAAGGCGATGAATTCAAACTAACTATTATCTTACCTCAATGTATTTTGGCTAACAAATAACAAATAGTTACTAACTTCGGAAATATTTTCAGCCTATCATGTAACTAAATATTCAAATTACAAAGAAAATATTATGTATTTTATGTTAATAAATATACTAACATTTAAAAACTAAATTTCCAATCTTCCTTAAAGACAAGTGCAAGCTCTTTGCTGGAAACGAAGTAACTACGTTGAATATATTTCCTAAAAGAAGTAGTTTAAGACAAAAAACCGGACTACTATGGTTTGAAACAATTGTATACAGATTTACTTTAGTGCATCTAGTAATTACATACTGCTTATGATGATAATTGACTATAATCGAATAAAACGCTGACAAATAAATTCACCTGTGAACGTTCTACAAAATACATAATGGTATTTGCACTAAGTCTAGCCTTGTAACAACACAAATGTTCTATATACGGTTTAAGAAATATGTAGTTTTCAGAAAAATATTGGAGGAATCTCAAAAACATGATCGTTTAATATGTCGTATGTTACAATAATTGAGCTTATAAAAATGACCATAAAAAACCAAATTGAAGCCTTTTCTTTCCTTCTTTATTCTACTTACCCGATTTTTCATATCATGCAGACCTTGTGAAGTCTGTGGCTGCCTTGATCCGATCACGATGTGATTCACCTGGAGCGGACTATGAATCAGATCATCAACTCTTGGTATCTAAATATGTAGTTGAAGTTAAAAGCAGCCAGAAAACTAGAGAAAGAGAAACGAATCAGGCGAATTAAAACGTAAATCCAAAATTGCAGAACTAGATGTAGAAACGTTGCAGAAATTATGCAATTGACCAAAATCTCTGATATAAAGCAAAATATTTCAACCAAGAGAAATAAAAATTACATTGTTGGGCGATAAGTGGCATTGGTAGGCTAAACCAAAACGCCGAACTTCAAAACTTTTTGCAGAAATTGAAGCTCATGCAGACAGGTATGTTTTTTGGAACTTCCATAAAACGGAATAGGTTCATGCAATTTTCTTCCGTTACATAAAAATGCATATAATAATTATTCTCCTATTCATATCCTCGTTAAGAAAAGAAAATTTTATCGGTACGAGTGTTGTGGAAGTGTTTCAAAACATAGTTTTCTAGGGATATTGAACAGGCGCACTTCGTAGTTTCCAGATAATTGCAAAATTTCAAGAATTTAACCAAGCTATATATATTTTCCTCGTTGACTTTTCCAAATCATTTAATTCAATATAATGGCTATAACTTTGGGAAATGCTATTGGAGTAGGTACACCGAAATACTTTGCATACCTCTTTATATGTCTAACAATATGAGTAACAACAATAGATGTATTGTTTAATAACTTCCACCCTACTGTGACAGTTTTCAAAAAATTATAATTCTGCTATTATTTAACATCTAGATATATGCCATAATAGCACTTTCTCTCGCGAACGATACCACCTTATTATAAATTTGAATTCATCTCTTGGAAAGTTTACTGCAAAGGATGAAAAGCATCAGCCTTGAATTAGGTTCAATAATTGTTTTTTATTAAGAGTAACTCGAACAATTAGCGAAATGCAAAGTGGGTCAATGATTAATATTTTTGAGAGCATTTTTAATTAGCACATGGGCGGACAAAGTCAAAAGGCTTAGGATGATTACTAGGTATGCCACGGATAAGTTGAGGAAGATATGGAAAAAGTAACATCAACAGGAGAATAAAAACTCCAATTGTTCAAACATTAGTGTTCCCTATTTTCCTCTATGCCAAAACGTGGGCACTACGTGAAAGCGAAAGAAAAAAGGCAGAGGCTCTCAAAAATGGAATTGGAAAATAATAGTTAGAGTATTTTGGACTGATTTTTATACTACAAAGAATTTGCCATCAGCAAGCCTTTGTGTAATATTTCGTATATTGTAATACTTCGAGTGCATTTTGTGGTGTAGCAAACATAGTATTGAAAGACTGGTGGTGGAAACCAGCCCCAAAATCAAAGCAGCCCCGTGGCTGCCTTGATCTGATTTATTCATGGATGGGGGGAACGTATGGACGTTCCCCTGTACAAATGCACATATCTCGTGGTAAATCACTCATCGGCAACACACTTGACCCGATAATTACAACCATTCTGCTAAGATGAATAGTTGTTGTGTACCTTAAATTTTTGCGAAAAAGAATATTCGTAAGTCATGTTATTCATGTAATTATCTAGCTTATGGTTTTGGAAATACTAATTGAAAAACACTAAATATTTGGTGAATAAAAATTAATAGGAAAAAACTAAAATGTTAAAAGCTTTTCTTAGCTAAAGTTTAGTAAAATCAGATGACACAAAATATATTTTATTCTTTAATATTTTCATTTATAATGCAATGACAAAATATATGACAAGCAAAATTACTCACGTCACACCTATGAAATTTGTAAAGTTTTTAATTGTTTATACATTCGATATATCTGTTAACCAATTTCAATATTACTTGTATCTTATAAGCACATACAAAAATGCTCTTCATGATTCATCAGCCATTGTTTCAAATGTCGTCGTTTTATTCGTTTTATGGGATCATCATTGAAGCAAGTCTTTATACAATCTCTAGTCTTGCAGTTGAAGTCAATAGACCGACGTAATTACATTTTTTAAATGTAAAGTGTAAGTTTAAGTGTAAGCAAGTATTTTAAAGTGTAAACATCAGCTTCCTAGTTTTATATTTCTGTATCTCAAAAGAGAAAGCAGAGCCCATATAACGTCACTAAGATCCGTCTGTCACAATCGATTTTCGCAGAATTGCTCATTTAATAAAATCCACACTTAATATCTATTAAAACATGCACATCACAATAAGGAACATTAAAAATCCTTACATGAAAATTTTGCGAAGAGGGACAAAAATTTAGTACCGGAATATTTTCTAAAAATTCCTCATACAGCGTAAGATATAGTTGGAAATAATTATTTATAAGAGGTCAAAAATTTTTTTATCATAATTTTAGATAATATATCTTCAGAGAGAGGTACCCTCAATTTAAAAAAAAATATCCTATATATTTCTCAAGTTACTTAAATAAAAATTATGAAGGAAAACAGATTTTTAGGAACCTACGCAAATATTAAAAAAAATACAACTATCATTCCAGATATAACAGTTTTTGCAAAAAATTTAGATTTATAAAATCATGAGCTTTTGCATTCGCTATAAATATATGTAACCACACAAATTTCAACTTTCTAGTACTAACAATGTGCGTTTAAAATGGTTGTGATATACAGACGAGCAGACAGATGGACAGACGTGGCGAGACTATAATAGTTAAGAATCTTTGGCTAAGGAATTGAGAATCCAGTTTGATTCTAGTTAATAGTATTAGGTTTCCATTGAAATTGTAATTATTAATAATTTGCTTGATTATCGGATCAAATCGACATATTCATTGCGTATTCTATTCAATTCCCTCATTCGTTTATGAACGTTCAAAGCGTGAAGTTGCCAATTACATGTGTTAAGTATGAGAGCGCCATCTGTGCGCCCGAAAGCGATGAATTCCTTTAAAATTTTATTAGAACTTAAACGCTTTTTCAGTCCACAATCAACACTGTCGCTTAATCTTTTAGAAGAAGTTTCTCAGGCATTGTTTCAGCAAATCGTATTTAATTGCCCAAAATATTTGTTATCAAAAAAATTTCAGGAAGAGCGGAGGAAGTACGTATCGTTAATTAATGTTCAGTAGATATATATTTAACTTTATTTTCATAGTCGCTGTAAAAATTTTTTTAAAAGGAATCTCTTTCTGCTTGTTTTGATACAACGAAAGAAGATGTCACTAATTAATCTTAATTTCCTCTATAAGTAAGAAGTTACGTTGCTTATAAGTAAGAATTAAACTATTAACAGTAACAAAATTGAGAAATATTGGTGGATACATTAAATGTCATATTTTAGTGATTAATAAATATTTCACTTTTTTCTATAGACTTGGTTTCCCTCTCTCATGGTTTCCCTGAGACTGAGATGTTGGGAGACTTCATAAAAAATATAAAACATTCCCACATCTGAATTTGAAATTTTACACATTTAAAAAATTTTATCATCAATTGTAATCTTGGCCATATAGATACTTTCTTGATCACATTTTATAATATTCATGTGTTACATGTGAGAAAATGACATATATTGTACTGTGAAAAAGAGTAATATTTAAAGTAGAAAAGAAATCATAGATTGTGTTATTTCATTCAAATTTATACTGTCTTCTTTGTAGTCACATTCAGTATTTTAATAAGAAATATACCCATAATTTTTTATCCGAAAATACATTAAAATGTGTAAGAAAATTTAGTTCGTTTGGTTCGTATACTATAATTTTTATTCGACTAAATATCGGTTGCCATTAATGACAAATCCCTTTTTAAGTTCTCTTTCATTGCATTATATTAAAGTACAATTGAAACTAGTTGTTATAAATAAACTTTGAGATAATAAAATTAAGAAATAACAACAGATGTACCGCCATAAAATAGTCGACGCATACGAAAAATTACCATTTTATATTTCGATCTTTTATATAATATAGACGGCTCTCTCATGTAACATGTATGAGATGTCACCATGTACTTTTGTCTAAATTTAGAGTTTTATTACATTTACTAACTCATATTTAGATTCTATAAGCATTGAAATCTTTCAAAATATTTCAGAGAGGATGATTAAACCAGCTCATGTACTTGACGAGAGTGATTAAGTATTTTTAGGTTCAAATGGGATTGTTCTTTCGCAAGAAAATGAAATTGAATTTGAAGAGAATATAATTGATTTGAGGAAAATATTTTCTAATAAAATAACAAGTAACCTAAAATAAGTACCAGATGAATTTAAGGACAATCTTATATTGTGAAAATAATTACTAGCAATCAAGTTAAAATTACGATTGGAAAAACCATCCGCATTTCCTTAAAACAACAAGTTTATTGGTGAACAAAAACCAAAAACAAAGTTTATTGGTGAACAAGAAATAAATATTTTCCCCTCTGTCTTCAATAGTAAGAAAAACAAAGGATATACGGTAGTTTAGAGCCGTTATTTATAGTTTTAGTTTAATATAACAATTTATTACATGTTGCTTATGATGATTTGCTCACACATAAATATAAAACTAACAAAGGAATTGACATGTTTATATTTAGACAGGCTAAAGAAAAAGACAAACATTCTTAAAACGCCTACAGAAATTTATTGTATTCCCTGTAACCATAACAGAACTTCAAAAATATGGCCATTTACTATTACAATACTACACTAGTTGTATACTATAATGCTAATTATAATAAGTAACTAAATTAATAAATATAAATAGAAAAATCATTTTCTTATTCTTTACTTACCACTGTATACAATTTACGGGATTCCACCATTTGACATTTGTAAGATGAAATTTCTGTTACACATTCACAATCAAATGATGAAACTCACAGAGGCATGAACCTATACAGGATGAATTCTGACAATTTTTTAACATGATTTTTATATTAGCATGAAAATTATTAAAATAATTATCAGTCATCTTTATAAACACATCAGTCGGAAAATAATGCATGAGTGTTTTTAAGACAGATTTTTCCCACATTCAAAATAATACGACAGCAATGAAAGGTAAGAAAATTATAAATAAGGTTATTAGGCTATTAAGGTTACCTTAATAGAATTAAACGAGTTCAAAAATCTAAAGAAGATATGTTAAAATCGATTCACAATGAAACTTCATCTAACAATATTCCATTAAATTTAAAACTGACCGTTAAGACCTTTGAAATTTATTATTTCAATCGATATGGCTGAATTCGTTTTAGATGACAAAAATTTAATTACAGTCCCATTACTTAGAGTTTAGATGGCAAAATTAATTATAGTCGCATTACTTAGAGTTTAGATGGACAAATTAATTATAGTCGCATTACTTAGAATTTAGATGGCAAAAATTAAATTAGAATCGCATTTAATTGATAAGTATCCGAGGAAGGATTCGCAGCGTCGACTTCTGTAAAAAAATCAGGCTACAAAGAGAGCTACAGAATATTATTCGTATTGATGGATATTTTTGCGCAATAATCAAAAGGTAGAGATAAAAAAATGGAAATTTGCATAAATCATATTTTATATCTAATATATATTAACAAAATTGACCCCCGTCCTCCCTCAGAATGGATTCTAAAGACCATAAACTGGCCGACACACACACACAGGTTTGATTATCCTACAGAGAAAAAGCATTCACCGATACGAACAATGAAACATTCCTTTGCGCCTTTCCCTATATCATAAAAGCCTTTTCGGGTCCATGACTAAATAAAAGAGGACTTATTTCCGTGTATCTCTCGAGTACATTGAGCGGAAGACGTAATGATGCTCGTTCGTACATCGGTACACAACAGTAATGCTTTTCCACTACCGCTATCGTATATGATTCTGAATGCATCAATTTGTCACTTTTTTATCTCGAATGTGCATTATGAGGATGACTACAAGTAAAAGGAATATTATTTTCCTTGATATAATTAAAAATGTACGTGCTTTTGTTTCAACTTCAAATAAGACACCACTTCGTTTGTTCCTTGTGGTTGAAAACTATCATATACCTAGGTATTTGGAGTAATTCAAACGCCAGTTTAATAAACTTGTATATTGACTAAAGACTTTTTGGGTAAAAAGTACCCAAACCAAAGTAATTTCAGTTAAGAATACAAATCTTAAAACGAGTAGTTTTCAAATTAATCATTATTTGTTTCTTTCTTTCATGCATCGTTACCAACCTGTATATTATATTAATACTTACTTAGGTTAATTAGGAATTGTAAATTAAGTTTTGTAAACAGGTTAGTTACTACTTAAAGAAAAAAATATTAATATATTAAAAACAAATCATATGCTGTGGTATAATTCACTCATTTTCAATGCATTCTACGCAAGTATTTATAAAAGAGACACGCTAGTGACATGCAAAGACATGCTAGTGAATGCTTGAGTCTAAATCAATAGATGATATTAATCTATTTCTTAGATTTAGATGGAAAATTTCAGTAAAAACTTATTTAATATTAATTTTTATTTACACAATATACCGATGCTCATTTAAAAGTAGTAGATTTTTACCGCAAAACAAAAGTTTTTGTCAATTATTTTCCATGTTGTACCCTGAGGATTTGGTAATATTAGAAAATTGCTATATAGTATAAAATCATTCACTGCAATAGAATACATTCTTTCTCAAGAAGTAGAGATTCTAGTATTTAAAACTATGTTTGATGTAATAATATTATGAACTTGTATAGAATTAAGCTGTAAGATTCACTGGAAATTGAACATCGAATAGAAGATTGCATAATATCATTAGTTTAAAATGAGAGACATCCTTCTTGCTTATGTAAATTTTTGTCATATTTTTTTATCTATTGATTGTTGATATTTTATTGTCATATAAATGAATTTCTTTGTTTTGAACAAAACATTTTTCTCAATTTTACCATTTAGCTATTCTAGTCAAGCTTTTTATTCATTTTAATTTTTGGTAAGCACTCGTTTTCATTGGGGGTTTTCCAGATAATTTCGGAAAGAATATATACTATTAGAGATATGGTATTAGCACTCAAACAACAACCTCAGTTAAAAAAAGGTCAGAGTACGGTAAATAACGAATCATTTAAACGTTATGCTTTAAAAATAAACTTTAGTCAAGAAAAATATTCGGTCTTTTTTATTCATATATACTGCTACAAATTTTATAGATATTCGAGCATTTTTAATTCATTTAAAAGAAACCATAAAAAAGTTAGACAGGAAACTGTAAACTAACAAAATGGTTTCACAAATAGTAAATACTTCATAATATTTTAGACTATTTGAAAACTGCTTTTTAAATCTAATGAGACCGAAATCCATGGTCACTTGTCTAGCTGACAGAGTAAACTCGTATTGCACAATATATAAAAGGGACCATATACGATTGCCTTTAATATACAATAGATCAAATATACATATTTCAAATGATTTAATAGTAAGTAAAAAATTAAATCATATCTATGTATTTAACTGATTTGATAGTAAGTCCTTACGGTAGACATTCAATAAAAAAAATTATCTAATAACTAACGGAAAATACTGCAGTTGTTTTTGTAAAAATGTTACTTGTATAAAGGACTTTGAAATTTAATAAAATATCTGTTTCGAATGGTTAAATTAATTTTTAACTTATATTTATTGAATATGGATGATATCAAAACTAGAGTGAATGTGGTTTCCAAAGTTTTTGAGTACCTTTTGCAAATGTCAAATTTATCAATAGAAAATTATGTATGCATTTTGTGCATATGAAGTTCGCAACATCTAGGTGTCATGAATATAAGTACTCGATATTGGCATAAATCTTTCTATTTAAAACACGTATAAACTGACGGTGTTTTGTCTTTTTTTAAACGAAGTATTAAAGATTTAAATCACTTCGAGGGAAACTGTCGCTTAATCGGTTTCAATAATCTCTCTAGACATGGCATCCATTTTAAAATTTCTCTTCAAAAAATTCAATCATATAATCCTATCGCAAATGATGATACTGGTATTTTCATAACGATTCGGGTAGTAAATGAAACAATATATAACCAGTCAGGATTCAGTTGCTTGACTTACTCCACCTTTGACTTCTTTTTGCAATCGGGTCAAAATAAGCTTGATAAAACAATTTTAAATATATTAGACGCTGTGTACCATAAAAACTCGTAGTCTCATTACAGTTGGATAGTTAATTTTTGGTATCCATACATCATGTAACAACCCGGATTTCTAATATAGTAATATGTTACTTCAATTTTGGCTTCCATACCTCGCTTACTGTGAGTATACGTATTAAATTTTTTTTCCTTTGATAAAATTATTTTATTTCAGTCTTTCCTCATCATTGTTTATTATTGCAACTGAATTTCAACATCTTAGTTAGAATATAATGCCTCCCACTCCACAGCATGTTTCAAATATTATATTAATTTTCCTCATTTACTGGAATTTTTAATTTTAATCTTTTTAATTTTCATTTCTATATAATTATATTTATCGTTCATTTTTTATAATAGTTTCGCTTTTTATCTAGATGTAACGGGCAATAGTCCGTTTATATTTACATCATAAAAATACACTTATTTTCCCCTAGTATGTAACAATAGTCTATTTATTATCTAATTGTCTTCTACTCGCTTCAATGTGTGTGTGACAATACATACGTCTTAAAAGATGCCTGTAAAGTGACCATGCGTATAAATATGCACTTGAAATAGACTCGGAATTTTCTAATTAGAATTATACATCAACGTAACAACACCGAAAAATTGATAATGCGATTTCTTCGGATATAAATTCTACGCTTACTGCGTACAACCGAAATTATTATTTGCTGCGTAATTTCATTAGAGAAATCATTCATTTAAACGTAGTATTAATATTGCGTGGAGTATGCCAAAACATGTGAAGTGGATTGGTCGGTCGCTTGCTAATTGTACTCAGCGCACTTGATGGACAAGTCTCTTAAGCCTAGTATCCTCAATATAACTGCATTATTACTTGGTTTTCTCCTCAGTATTTTGTCATATCAGATCATTAAGTGATTTTATATATAGCACGTAAATATATTATAATAGTAGTAATACTATTATAATATACTTACGTGCTTATGAGGAAAAGTTTTCAATAAATATAACTGTCTATTAATTAACTAAATTTAAGAATATTTCTTAAAAACATTTTTTAAAAACATTTTATTCTAAAGTGCATAGAAATATACATTATGTTTTTTATATACAATGATATATTTTATAAATTCTCATCGTCAAAATCGCCTCAGTGGTTTATTCGTTGCGCACATTTTTAAATATTATAAAAATAAAATGTTTTGTATTTTTGTCATGAAACAAAGAAAGTAAAAATTAAATTGATCTAGTTAATTTTGATTTAGCTACGTTTAATTTGAAAAACTTTATTAAAACGAACAAAAACACTCATTTGACTTATTGGACACATATTTCTGGATAGGTTTTCACAACCCTATTTAAAATTAGTCCTATTAAATCCTGTTGTTGAATGACATAAATGATTAAATGAATACCGAGAAGATAGTATACACAAAACTATTTTTGAATTGTTTTCCATAATAAAGAAAATATTTATTTTTATTCATATATAAGGTCAATATCATGTGGATATTGACTAGAATCGTATCCAGTTTTTCAGTAATAATTGACTATTTTCTTAATTAATTTGAGTGCCTAAGAAAGGAGATGAAATCTGAGAACCTTTTTAAAATGATAAAGAATATTGTTGTTTAAAGAATGTTTTATCATTATATTGAAATCAGCCTGTTCTATACCAACAACCTCATTATAGAAATTTAAACATAAGTTTTACATTTTAATGTTTTTAGCATCTTATTTAAGACCTTTAAAATGGACAAAGGCATCAGTTTCCTTTCAAACTTTTCTCTGTCTTTAAATTATCGAAAACCAAAATAAATATTCTTCCAATCTAGACATTGAGAAACTTTTGGATTGTCTACATATAACAATAACAATACATGACAATTAATATATAACAATAGCTATGCAAAAACAATAATACTTTAATTATAATATGCGTGAAACAAATAAAAAATTGTTTATGCTTACTCATTCTGAATATAATAATTTTTTTAAGAACCAATCTTTTTTGAGAGGAGACAAATTTGCTTTGTAAATGTCAACTAAAGTCAAAACTCACCATATAAAAAAGACCTTAAGTTTAAAAGTCAAAACAAGTTGAAATTCTTAATCGACGTCTCTATTAACGAATCGAACAGAAATATTCATTTCGCATTTATCCCACTTCCGTCCCTCGCTTTGTGTGTTAAACTTCAAAGTATAGACTTTTTAATACGTATATTGAGCTTGAACGCCGCCATGTGTGCGCCCGCAGGCGACTCTCCCCTCATAAATCTTATTAATACTTAAAGGCCATTTTACTTCACAAGCGACACCGTCGCCTAAACTTTCGGAAGGAGTTTTCAGATATTGGTTCCGCGAATTCATATATAATAGTCCAAATTAAATGAGGTTCGTTGTCGTATAAATTTCATACAACGCGCAGGAAGGAAATCTAATTCATAGCTAATTGTTAAATTAACGTAAATAAATTTTCGTTTTTTTTGTAGCAAAATTTAATTGATTATTAAATAATTCCAAACTTTGTCGAATAATTCAAATTTCAATAGAAAATAACTTTTTTCATTCAGTATGTTATAGTATTTGCAAACATTATCAAGCAAAACTACAACGCAATGAATAGATTAAAGTTTGCTATCGAAAGCGTCATTCGTTATAGATTAATCTGTTAATGTTTTTCGTTACTTGTATTATTTATGTTAATAAGGAATAAATTACAAACAGAAACCATGAACGATGGAATATTTTGCACATGTTTAAAGAATTAAGTATTTCTTCAAAATTATACAGCGCATCTTGTTTCCCAGTTTTTGACTTAATCGGATTATGGTGAAAATTGAGTTTATTTTAATTACATTATTAAGATATAAAGCGCTATTTTTTCATTTCATTAACGAAAAATGTAAAATGAAATGATTTATATCTTGAAAAAAATATTTATTATAATGTAATATTGTGGTATATATTTCACACATTTTTGTCTCATTTAAATGAGTATATATATATATATATATATATATATATATATATATATATATATATATATATATATATACATAAACATTCAAAACATTTCAGAATTATGACCATGATCAATGGAGATAGAGTACACTATCATCTCAAAATTTAAGCGGTAATATTCACCTAAAATATTTCGCTTTTCTACATAGGAACTATAAACCCATTTACTTACTCTCGCCGTTATAGTCTAGCACAGAGACATACAGATCATTTGACGGGGACACGTGTTATTTTGCAAAGGCAAATTTAGATCATAATGAATATTTTTAAAAATTGTAACCACCATAATTTTATGGAGAATATTTCTCGTTTTCTTAAAAAATTATTAAAATAATTTCTTGTAAAATTACCCGAGTTACAATTACTTCTATTACCAAAACTAAAGACTAACCCCATATATTCATATAAATATTATGATTATTGGGCAAAAATAAAACATTTGAATGCAAGCATCGCACCGTTCGTTGGGTATAATAAAACCCAACGAGGCAAGCAGCAACGACCCAAGCAGTAAATTGTATTATATTTATTCTGCATTAGTTGTATTAACCAACTGTAAGACCTCGACGAGACTTTATACGGCTTACTCCTTCGCGCTTAAAACGAAGGATTCTAAAACGTATGCTTTTATGCGTAATTTGTACATATCATTACCAAATTTTGTTTAAATTTAAATAACGAACGAAATAATTAAATTTTAAAATAAATTTACGACACATGTGTCTACTGTTGTACAAACAAACAAAAATATTATTAAAATTTTAATTCGTTGAAGGTACGAATGAAATATCTATATGCAATTATCAATTTATTTTACTAGATATTAATACCTAAAGATATTATAAATTCGTGTTTACACGGTCGTTGAAAATCTTACTATAATATATAAATATTTCAAAGCTGGAGATAATTGTGCGGTGCGGTGTTTCAAGAGAGTCATTTAATAGACGCATGGAGACGCATGAAGAATAGACACATCCACATTTCCAACATATTAATTTGTTGTCTGTTTTCAAATTTAATCTCCCTATATTAAAAATAAGGATGTTGTGAGAAACTTTGTATTTTTTAATATCTTTTTGCCTTCTGGGGTTTATATGAACGAATTTGCCACATATTTCTATAGTGAACATAACGCCTACGAATACACTCTGGGCATAGCCAAATGTATATGAAGCTTCGATAGATATAAACCTTAACTGTTTGATAATTTTCTATAGCAAAAATTGCAGCTCTATCCCCTTGAGCTCGGTCGAATTTAATTAATTTTTTCTCATTTCGATTAACAGCATCATTACGTGCCTTCAAAATCTATAAGCGAGATCACTGCGTCAAATAGCTCTATAGGATTTTAGTTTATGATATTCATATTAAATTTTATACAATAAATAAATAAATGCAATTATGTTTTTTATTAGGTAGATAAATTGAAATTTTATCATTTCATGCGTGTAAAATAAAAGAGTTATGTATTTATTATTTGACTCAGTTTAAGCAAAATCAAATATTAAAATTAATGATTTTGATAATCTCTTTTACGGAGATCATTTCAACAAGCACTCCACATTTTCACTCCAAAATTTTTTTACGAATTTCAGTAAGGTATTTGTATGTGTATATATATATATATAATGTATGTGTGTGTGCGTGTGTGTGTGTATGGATATATATACATATATTTATATATATATATACATATATCAAATAATAATAAAAATGCCTAAGAATACGTATTTTTTAAGAAGTGGGAAATCAAATTCGATATTTTTATTTAGAAGTTATTTTTATTCACATTAACACTGTTTAAATTATTCTATTTCAAAATGTAATTTTTAACACAAATTGCCAGTGCAGAAATTTTGGTTTCTCTCATTGCCTTATGCCTTATTCTTTCATATTTTGATTATTATACGAATAGACGTAATGAAAACTCACGATGCATATTCCTTTTCTTCAGTGGATTCCTCATTATTGAAGAGCGTGATTTCAGTTACACAGAACAGGTGTAATTTTGTGGACGTTTCCATTAATATCTCTTGAAATATAATACATTAAATTATGGCACTAAATTAATTCGGGAGTTTTAGTAACTCACTCTTAAAGTTAAATATATACCAAATATAAAATTAAAATAAAGAGCTTTTCATTTTTTCAATTCAAAATTGCCGTCTATATATTCTCAAATGTTATGTATTGAGAAACATCGCATTATTATTCAGTAATATACTGAATAATCAAGTTTCTATTTCAAACCGTTTCTTAAACTTACAGCTGTAAAGACAGACCAACGAACCGAGGCACCAGTGATCTTATAATGGCTTATTTTTCCTTTTTGAATACATAATGCTGATACTAAAAAATACTGCTATATCCTACTGAATTTCTCAAAGGTTTAGTATCTGTTAACTAAATGTAATATTCTGAAAGTTATAAGTCACGTTATAACAATCATACTAAGAAAACAAAAAAAAAATAAATTGATATTTGAGCCGTATTACTAACATTATCTTCATGCCACCAATTCTCACTCTATGTGTGAAAATTCATGGTTAATTTGTTTCTGCTTCGTATTTACAATTTTAGAAATTTTATAATTAAATACATTCTTGAATTTAAATACTAAAAATAGAGGTAACAAATCTTTTGGATTATAATAATATAATAAAGAATGGAATTGGTAAAAGCGGAACTTGACTGCGAGCGTGGCCACATGTGGGGCTGCCAGCGATGTTACCTTGTAAATTTCATAAATACTTAAACAACATTTTATTATCAACTTTCGTTGGATGTTGGTTCGGCGGATTCGTGTATAATTGTTATGGCAATTTGGAAGCGTAAAAGCTATAGAAAATATGACGAAAGGTGTTTTAGGAACACAGGTTCAAATATCATAGTCGTGCAATGTGATTATCACAATTGGATATAAAACATAATGAGACTGTTTTTTAATTTTTTTATATTTTATACATACTTTATCGGCAACTTTACAGAAAAAAACACCTACTTTTGTATTTTAATGAAATAAAATATTGTTCTATAGAATACATTTGACTGCTCTTCATCAATTAAATGTATTACAATGGGAAAAAAGTCAGTTTATTGCCATTCTTCAATTTTACTCCCATGTCACAATATAGCTGACATGATAATTTTGTTTCGACTCATTCACTTCGATCAGACATAAAAAAATATTCCAACAGTTAGATGCTTATAGAGAACGATCATAGCAGTTTTCTGATACCGGTGTTTGTTCGTGCGTTATCGACATGAAATAAGAGATGGCTATGGGTTAGTTTGAGTTTATTTGACTCAGTAGTCAAAAATATGTTTATACATGTTCAATATAATCATCAACTCTAATAATGAATGGTTATGATAAAAGGTATCATATTTGAATACATTATGTAATACCTTCTACTATAATACGATGCTAAAGAGCTGTCAATTTTGTTTTGTATTTTCTCAATACTGTCAGAATAAGTGGCATGTAGTGAATTCCAGACAACAACAGCATATTCAAGTTGTAATCTTACAAGAGTATTGTGCATGGAGATGTACGCTTCAGCATTTTTAAATACTTTTGCCGTTCTTAATACGAAACAAAGGATTATATAGGCCTTAGATACATACTTCTCAATATGCAAACAAAAATGCAGTTTATTTTTGAGAATGATACCAAGATCACGCATGTTGTTAACTTTTTCAAGTGTTCTCTCACAGTTAACTTTTTCGAGAGTCTCCCCTATCGGATATTTAAAAATTAATGGTTTTATTTTTCTTAAAAAATAAAACAGACATTAGAGAATCATTATTTTTGTTTTTATTCAAAGGTCAATTGAAATTAAAGAAAATCACTATATTTTAATGATAAAATAGTAGAACACGAACAAAATTAATTTTTAATTAGCACTATATCCTGTATCTCAATTTTTTAGAATTTTCTCATTAACTTCTCCAGGCTGAATTCAAATTGATAAATATAATTTTAAGACCGGCTCAAGTTTTTGAGCTATAGGTTATCCGTGTCAATATTATTTCAAAAAACAAGCAATTTATCAAGGAAAATAGAAATGAAGTGAGTATAAGGGAAAGTATTTGTCAGGTGTAGAATTCGATGTGATATAATTTAAACCTGGTGGCGAATATTGAATGAATTAGTTGATTAGGACATGCCCCTTATACAATCAAAAGTATGTCCAGAACTAGAGAGAGCAATACATAAAACTTGAAAAAGCACATCACGATGGACATGGATCAGCGCTGAGCGAGACGGCGCACACCGTGGAAGTCTCGCGCCACGCAAAATGGATTAAAAAAGGGCTCCATCGCTGGCGCGCTTCATATTTCGCCGTAGATCACCGAAAGATGTAGAACTCTCTTCGCGTCGCGCTGGGTAATAGCTCCAAAGCTCCTACCAAGATTTGCGATACGTAGGTTTGCAACCTTCCCTTTTCGCTGCCGACTGCCGAAGGATTCACAGCTCTCCGCGCTGTACCGGGTGATGACTCCGTCACTCAAATTGAAGCGTTGCAATGTGTGGGGCTGCAGCCATTATTTAGGGCATATTATCTTTGTCTTTGCTTTCTGTTATTTGGGATTAGTCTTATATTATATTATTTGAAGTTGTCGTCTTTTCTTTACATGTTGCTGTCGATATTCGATACATGAGGTAAGTGCAGCTAAAAGATTGATTAAAAAAGTAAAATATCAGGTATCAAAATATCAGGTTTTCTAGCACTAAATTTGTACACGTAGTTGTCTATTCATAGCTGAAGTTTTATGTTAGGCATATTATAATGTATTTGCAAATAGTCTGTTTCTCCAATGTTCTATGTAGATGCATCCCATACCCACGAGTGCTTGCTTTGTAATCGACTAGCGTGTTAGTATATATATATATATATATATATATATATATATATATATATACATACCTCTATGCTAAATTTTCAGTTATCAAAAGGTTGCAAAACACCATATATTTCAGAAAAATATTGACATATTAGATTATTAACAAATAATATAAAGTCTATTGTAAACATAGCCTAAGCTTTTAATGCTCGCATCGCTTCACGTCGCAGAACACTCGTTATTCGATTCGCCACCTGATTCGCCTCGTCACTCGCGATACTCGTATCGACGGCGGTTTTTTGTACAAGATCAAACGAATGGCGAAACGAACGCCTAAATTGGATATCATGTATGTATCAGTTTTGACAATGGTTGCGTATGGTTTTGTACAGTATGTACGAGTTACGCTTGGAACTGTGATTTCGTAATTAATGGCGCTTGGTGATTTTAAATACCGCAGTACACATTTAATTGTATTTAATAGTAGTATTTAGTAATAAAATATTATTACTAGTATTTATTTACAGTGGTAATCTGTGTATAAGTGCTTGCCACTTACAGGTATGTACATATTTTGTAGTTACCTAAGAATAAAATCAGGAATCATTCACCTATTATTTTTCAATCGATTGAAGTAAAAATAAGCTATAAAATCATAAGTTATTGAAAATTAAAGAACAAATTAAATGACAAGCATTTTAAACTTCTGGATAAAGATAAAGCAGAATCCAAACTCTGAAATAAAACTTTTGTAATCTTAATGAAAATAAAATCATTAAGAAATCGTGTGTTCATACCAAATGAATTAATTTGATTCTTTATTTCTTGTTTATTTACTAAAATAATGAACAAAAAACTGAAATACGAAAATGCCAATATTCCAAATAATCACTAATAATATAAAAAAAGTTCAAGTCCGACTTACATCATACCTAACGTAAGTCGGAGGGTAAAAAAGTAACGTCTCCAACTTTGTAATTATACATTAAATTTACTTTACCTTACTTTTGGGTATTTTTTTACGTTTGTTAATGAAATTATTACTTTTAATAATATGAAGTGCAAAAGATTTAAAAAATTAAATTTATTCAACAGAGTGATGGTCTCCTAAATAGATTATGTTATGAAATATTTACGATCGATTTAACTATGTGAGGATGTAAAGAAGTCTCGAATTCTACTTTATAGAAATATCTGTCATGGTATGACATAATACCTCGACATTATTTTCGTATTATTCTAAGCTTCCATATTGCATTCGTATTATTCTCACTTTTATTTATCTACACTAAAATTACAGCATCAGTTTTTAAGTTTGAAGAAAACAAGCAAACAAATATGAATGCAAACTAATTGTATGATTTAACTTCATTTTATTGGAATTTGAATAAAAATATGTAAACTGTATTTCTTTATTTTAATTGCTAAGTGCTGTGCGTCAGAAAATAATAGATTCGCAACAAAAAATCCCATTTTAGGCATATAGAAAAAATATTGGATTTATGATTTGTGCAACACTAGTGTTTCATATAATAAAATATCTCTTGACTAATTAACGTGACTTAACTGTAAACTAAGTAACATATGTAAATTATTAACAAGGTTAATGAATGAACCTTTTTTCATACCCAATAATTTACTTCTCAACAGATTTCCTCACGTAAAAGAAATTTAGCAAAAACTACCTGTGTAAAAAAAATTTCATCATTAAAGAAATAAAAAAATGGAACCCTTCTCGATCTCAGAATTTGTTCCAAAGAAATCAAAAAAAATTAATCAAATGTTTAATTTACCGTTGTGTTCAAAACGATAAAGCCGTCCCTTCGACCAGTCAGGTTACGCAGGTTACGTACATAAAACATCAATTGGGCTCATTTCTCTCGTGTTCCCACGTAGCTCAGACCGTCGCATTCTCCATACACGTGTCGCGTGTGACACCTGTCACCAAAGTGACATTGCCCTTGGCCGTGATACTCTCACTATGAATATATAGTCTGGTGCGTAGGCGTGATCGAATAAATTTATTGCAGTTGAAAGCGTTACAAGAAATGTAACGCTAACGTAATGAAAGACAAACACTACTTATATATTTTTTTTATTATTTTACCATAGCCTTGCGAGATTTTTCTTTGAGTGGTTGCGTGAAGAAAAATAATTAAAGATTTAACACTGCTTTGTGATTACATATTTCTTATAAATTTTGAATTAAAATTAGGTTCAAAGTTTTCCTTTTTATAACTTACGAAATAATTTCTAAAACCATCAAGCAATGTAGGTTTACAGTAGCAAATAACATTACAACATTTTAATTTCAAAGAAAATCATAGGAAAATATTAAAAAAAGTGATTCATTTTCTTACAGTAAATATAATTAGACAAAGCAATATAAAACTCACATAAAGTAAAATAAAAACTCACATAAGTAGAGAAAAAAGGTTAAAAATACGATGAAAACAGAAATCAAAGAAAGGGGGAAATAAGAAGAAGGAGAAATATGTCTAATTAACGAAAATAAGTAATTAGGAGCATTTATGAACAAAGTAAAATAAAAAATTGTCACAAAGTAAAAATAAAGGAATGAATATTAGCTTATTAATATTCGTTAATTATTGGATAATTAATATTCATTAATTATTTGCTTATTAATATTAATTAATCCTTACAAGAAACATACAAAAAAAGAATAAGACATTTTAGCAATATTTCTAATGACAAAATTACTCACTAATGTAAATTTACTCACAGAAGTTTAGTAAAATGATTTTGTTAATATAGATATGTTTTTCATCCATAGTTCATAAATTAAAATCAGTTGAGGGACAGTTAGCTAAATGGCCAAGTGACTGAATTTGGCATAATTTTCACTTTGAAAATTTTCTGCTGTTAATGTAACTATAAGACATGATATATAACAATGAAATTGAAATGTTTTGATAGTTTTTTTTAGTTTCTATGATTACTTAAATTATGTGTTTTTAAGGAATAAAACCGCAAGACGCCGTGTGTTTAAGACTGAGAAGCATAGAAATAAGCTTTACTGAGAAGCATAGAAATAATTAGATTATGGAATTATGATGAATTTTGCAGCACAGAAAGCGTAAGTGTATAGTTGAGAATAAATTGCTTGGTGCAGCACGCGCACGTACACACGCATGCGCCTGTGCACACGCCCCCGCACAAATATGCATCATATCAAAATATGCGACCATGCACGCGCTCACGTGCACGCCTGCGCACGCGCCTGCGCATGTGCCCGCGCACACGAACGCTCCCTTGCACGTGCACGTACACACAGCACGCACACGCGTACGCCAACGCACACGCGCACACACATAAATTGGCGCGCAAGCGTGGTTGTGTATATGTATGTGTGTATGTTGGTGTGTGTGTGTGTGTGTGTGTGAATGTATGTATGTATATATTTTATGTGCATTCATGCGTGCGTATGCGTGCGTGCGTATTCGTATGGAGACTTGTGTGTGTGTGCCTATACGTGTGTGTTAGTTCAAATTAAAGTAAATAAGTATAACGAGTAAAAACGAATAGTAAGTCAAACCGATAACCGTGTTTTGATCATCTCCACAACAGAAAGTATTCCTGGACGATACTCCTTCACCCTCCATCGAATTCCCTTTTCACTTATGGTAAAATGCGTTATTAGTTCGTGGGTTTATAAAAAGTGCTTCTTTGCGTATACTCGTTCGATATATTGAGGCTTAAAAATACTTTTACACTTGCCAAACATTCATTACTAGCACCCCATGTAGCCACAAAAATTCTAAGGAAATGGACAAAAGACAACCTATGTTAATGAATAAGTGAAAGGTGAATCATTATTTTAAAATTAATAAATATTCGACAATTTTAATAATAATTTGATCAATTTTACAGCATAAGTTTTTTCCTAATAAAATATAGACCTATGAAAATAAACTTTTAACTTATGTATTATTATGATTAGCCAAAAACATGCCGAAACCGACCATAAAGAAAGAATTTTAAACAATGCGTAAAAACGATTAAATATATCTATCAGTTGTACCAGTCATTACCTTAATAAACGTCAAACTCATACTCTATGTACTTTTTAAAAAGACGAAATTATCGACCATTTGCTAGCAACAAGTTTGCAGTTACTTTGAATCTTACAACCCGTAGAGGGCCAGATAATCCATAAAAACTGGTTGTTGCAGGAAAAGTAGATGGTAAAAAAACTCGTAGTGGTTATCCTAACTGCTAGTCTGATCAGCTTAAGTTCAACGTGGAACTTCCTGTCACTGCCCCGAGACGTATGTAGTGTGGAGTATCATTTACGAAACGCTACTTACAATGGTCTTAAAAATATTGTTTTCATGACATTAGATAATATATCTACAAAGCTATACTGAAAAATATGCGAAAATATAATTCCCGCCCCGTTTCATTTCTAAAATTACGTAATACATAACATAAAATTATAAATAAGGCAAGGTTTTTAGAAGTTTTCACAAAGGTTATAGAATTACTTAAAGATAATTATACAGACATCATATCTCACGTTATACTGTATACTAAATAAATTAAGCAGTATTAAATACTTGTCGGATGAGGAAACCCATATTAACGATAATTTATGATAAATAAGTATAGTAATTTGACTGCAACGGAGATAAGAAAATGTCAATGTGCAAATATTCCCATTTGCCCTGTATTCTGTGTAAACAGTCCCCAAGAAAAATGCCAGTGGCTGAAATATGCACAGATAGGTAGAAAAAAATACAGGCACTCATGTGGTTCTATAATTGTTTGGTGTTTAAAATTTTGATAAAAGAAAGGAAAAGGCGATTCAGTTTCTCCAAAATTGTGATTAGTATTATCTTAATGTCTTTTTCATTCTCCGATAAAATGTGAAAAAATCGACAATGAGAAGAAAAGCTGCTCTATAAATTAAGAAAAATTAAAACGACTCGTTTTTACATAATATAATTCACTTCTGCAATTTAAAATAATATTCTGCAATATTAAGAGCTTTGATCTGTATAAAGAAAACAAAATTTGTGCCTATACAGGTCTCCAGAATATTCCAAATCAAATGTATTATCTCGCATACAAACCCAAACTGACAGACTACATACAATCTTAAATTTAATGCATCTTATTTGCATGGCGCATCTGCATCCATACAGAGAATATACATACATCACGGTGCTTTCGTGGTTTGCTTTCTGTGCTCCCGGCTATAAACTACTCTACATAAATGAGGATTGCGGTCAAAAACCTTAGATACATTGCTCTATCAATGTAAAATGGTTACAATTATTCAGCGGGGAATCTGTGGGTTTGTGTCTGCAATATTTACTCTGCTGCAAAACAAATTTGGTCAAACATAATATGGAATATACGGACATAACTGAAAATAACTATGTATTATTTTATTCATGTTGTGAAATATTGAGCTGTTGCAATATATAAAGAACTACAAATTTTCATTAATATAAGTTAAGGCAATAAAGCAAACATCTCAAAGGCTGCTTCATCGTTTAATTTATCAAACAACAAAACGAATTAATATGATATTAGGATTTCGTATCTAAAAAAAGAAGAAACAAGGTGGTGACTATAAATTTATTGTTTTAGAAAACTGTCTTGCTAAGAAATCGATTGACGTAAACATTGAAGTTGGTACAGAAATAAGACATACTCGTATTAACCCAAATATACGAGGGCAAGCTGAAAAGTAATATGCACGTTTGTAGAGCGCTAATGAAAGATGTTCAGAAGCGCACTAGATGGCACGTAGAATAAAAGTACGCATGCACCGGTTTGAGGTCGTTACGTTCTAGCTGAATTTTTTTATTTACTCGTATTTCGAGAAGGGGAAGTGTGGAGATATGTTCTAGTACTATGTCAACGCGAGTTAAATAGGGTGCTGTTATCGAATTTTTAACTCCCTAAAAGTGACTCCTACTTCAATTTATCGTCGTTTAAAGGTTGCTTATAGTGACGATGCCGTTGATAGTTAACAGTTATTTCTTGCTGTATATATCTTATTGAACTAACCTTCTTATCTTCGAAATTACAATAAGTAAGGGAATAGCGACGGTTGTAAGTCGCATAATTTTGTAAAATTTACGATATTTTTAAGCTTTTGCAAGACATGATTGGCAACATATTTACATGATGAAAGCTTACATATTTATAAACAGATTAACGATAAAATTGTGTACCGCTAAACATATACAAATACATAACTAGAAACCTTGTAGTGCGAGTTCTAATCTTACTTATTTTTTTTAGTTTTCCACCTTGACTAGTCTATTACTGCCATGTCCATGGACAATATAATAATAGTTATAAGCATCTACTTCCAACGAGATCAGATTTAGGACCATTCATCGCAAAACGGAGTTTCATATATTTTAGTGAATCAAAAATTCAGAGGATACATAAAGGATGGATAGAGAGTTGATGTAATTAAACTTCTAAAATTATACGAATTTTGTTTAATGTTGGTGGAATTACATCTAAGAATGGCGTCTACTCTGCATCCAAATTTATAAATAACAATATTCACGTTGGGAATATGAAAGTGAATACAAAAATTTTAAATTAAAGAAATAAATTGTGCCAACAGTTTTTTTGGTAAGAAAAGTTTTTAACGATATATTACTTTACTTTTCTTATCTCTGTATGGAAAGACTAAATTTATTAAATTTTTTTTGTATAAGTTTTCTATATTGAACCATCTTCTTCCTAGAAGTAGCGCCCATTACGAAAATTTCTGTTTTTTATCTGTCCATAAAAATTAAATGGAGTTGAGATGAAAACACTGAGATTATCGTATCATATTTTGTAATAATCACTTATTATATTTCTATTCTCTATTAAATTTATGTTTTCCTTCATTGCTTTTTTAGGAAAATAATCAATTGTAGGAAAATAATCATTTAACATTATTGCAGAAGTAACATCATCATGATAAACAAATTTTCGTGTACTTTATCTTCCTTTATATGGTCGATTTGTACCAAATCTGCTGTTACAAACCATGACGAACCACCATCATATCGAAGTTACTTGACAGTCGGTACCACGTTACCTGGTAAATTTTTTTTAAGTTTCTGTGAACCTTCAATAGTTAAAATTTCATACGCCTCATTAGATATATATTTTTATTTTATACCGATAGTAGTTTATATACAATAACACAACAAAATTATTCCTCAGTTGACCTTTTTCCGTTGCGAGTGAGATAAGTTTCAATCAAGGTTTACTTTCTCTCCTCCGAATCACGACTATTTAAATCACCAAAAATTTATTATAGTGCATAAGTTAGCCCGATCGGGACATGTTTTGTATATTATAAGTATTTCTTGAATATTATTATTGCCCATCTCGATCTTCTCATAATAATTGCGCATAGTCAATAACAAGTTTCGTTATCCATCTTAGATTTTTGGTTAAAAACTTGGTAACTGTTCTCGTAAATCGTGACAAAAATTGATGGATGAGATCATATGAATGATGCTTCTACCCAGATGAAATCGTGTGGCACAGCCAAAATTGTACGAAGCAGAAAAATTACATTTTACATGATTCTATTTTTTAATTCGCATTGTTTGGTTATGGCTAGATAGAGTAAAAATTAAAGTTCATTGCGCGTATTTCAACTTCTTTTTCCCCATAAATCTGAGTACATAATTCTCGGTCGGTTGGTGAATGAGCTCTTTAAAAATAATATACAGCGAGTGATATGGCAAGCACCGTGACTTAATGTATAAATTTATTTTTAAAAACAAATCGTACTTTCAAATTACGTATGTGCTAAAAGGATGACGGTGGCTGATAGACTGGCTTCTTTTTATCTTGAATTTGCTTTGATGATTCGGTTTGTGCGTCGCAAATTTTTGCAAGTGAATCTTAAATTATTTTAGTTAAGTTTGGTTCACGCAATTCTCACCCTTCCTACAATTGAGTTCTTGCTATTTAGAATCCTTCGGATTCGGATTTCTTTATTTACTCTTACGGAGTTTTTGTCATTTTGGAATTATTTGGGAATCCAGTGCTGTATAAATTTATTCATTGTCTATTTAACTTGCGTTTATTTCTTTCTATATTTAAGAAACATTCACGTAAAAATGGCAGTTATATTACGATATATCTTATATAAAATAATTTTGACTTAAGGAAATTTGGTTTTGAGGCCCCCTTTTTTTAATATTCCCAGAAAAATTAAAATAGTAACATATAATATTCATCATCACTAAAACATCAGCATCAAGATAGTTCGTGTTTTAATTATCTTTACGATGGGAAACATGTAGATCGATGCATATAATACCAAAGTGCTTACCGTCTAATTCTCTCGCATTTTCCTATTTCACAAAATACTCTTTTGTGTTGCGACTTAAGAGAAAGGGAGAATGAGTCCCTTTCCCCGTGTACTCGTCTTCTACATTGACCTAAAAATATACAAGAGCTTTCATTTCCTTGTTCCATGTTTACTATGGTCGCCGTATATAACCATAAGTACAGCAATGTGCATCGTGAGGACAAGTGAAACCATATTGTACAAAAAGGTTCATTCTGATAAGCACAAACGAATATTTAGTTTAATTTGTATTATATATATTGTCGAAAACAATGAATTTCCTTTTTTGTTAAGTAAATGTTCCGTTCGATGAAAATATTTCGATTAGGTCGACTACGACTACTGCTGCTGTAAGCTACGAACGACAAATCAGCAACTTTAAGGTTAAATATCATATATATTAAACTAAACACTAGACATATTAATGCCGTGTTGGTAGCTATTACAAACTTCTATTGGCATATTTCGATAGGAATTGCTAATTTCAAATAAAATATAATCGAATGTTATAAAAAAACGACAAAAGACTCTTATTATTTTTATTATCACACTTTACTATGATATGGAGCTGGATGTAATTTATTTTTCTTTATATATTTTCATGATTTTTTTTGATTTGTTATGTATGCTTCATTTAAATTTAGATTTACCAAATATTAAATATATTTGGCGTTAATTTTGTAGAAATTCATTATTCACAATTAAATGAAACTATTAAAGATTTCGATAGGAATTGCTAATTTCTATCTATTACTATTATATCTATACTATTATGCTATCTTTGCTTATATCCCACCTGAAGATGTTGTAATACAACGAAACCTAGGTCGTGGTAAAGAAATTAAAGATAGTAGAAATAATACTATACCACGTAGTTTCATTTAATTGTGTTTAGATTTACCATTATCAAATGTAAACGGTCAAGAAGTGTGGGTTCAATGGAATTCGATGATAACAATTCAAGTCAATGATCGATGTCAAAAAACACGTATATCTAAGCATAATTATCAGCATTTACTGACTAATCTAAACAAACATATGCTTTGACCTGCGTTGATTTTTTTTACATGTAAGTAGAGAATAAACTCAATATTTGCACAAATTGAAAATTTTGTTCAGAAATGATAAATTAAGGGTAATTTATTAGAGGTTTTAAGGGTTGTATTGTGCGAAATATTGTTAAATAGGAATAACATATTTTTAATAATATATTTTATATTATGTAATTTCGAAAATTGTAGATGAATATTATAACTCACAACATTTTAATTATTAATTATGGTTGAAATTATGATTTTTATATAAACACAGTTAATTATTTCAGGATCAAATTTTTGTAGTTATAAAGTATAAATATAAAGTATATTTCTTATGCAATTTTATTTATTTTTAATTTAATTTAAATTGAAATATTTATGATAGAATTAAAACACAATTTTTTTCCATTGTCCACATTCATGTTTTTACCATTGGATTGCAAACAATCAAAGTCATGTTTCAGTCACATTCTTGCATACTATGTGTGTGGACGTGTTTCTTTGACCTGGTAGTTGAATATATTTGGCGTTAATTTTGTAGAAATTCATTATTCACAATTAAATGAAACTACTTGATGTAATATTATTTCTACTTTCTATAAGTTCTTTACCACGACCTAGGTTTCGTTGTATTACAACATCTTCAGGTGGGCTATTAGCAAAGATTTTTGTGAATTAATTTAATCTTTGCTAATAGCCCACCTGAAGATGTTGTAATACAACGAAACCTAGGTGGTGGTAAAGAACTTAAATAAAGTCGAAAAATTTGACCCTGACTGCCTTGTGAAGACCATGAACACCCGACAAAAATTATGATTTAGTGTATTGTAGTGTATTGTGTTTGGTGTAGCAAGAATACGGGATGCTCTACTTAGTAAAGAAACATCATGAGGCAAGACAAGTACGAAGGAATACTAGAGAATTTATTGATTCAATAGAAATGGGGAAACATTTATTTTTATGCAAGGTTGAGCATCACGTTACAATACCCGTTCAATCAAAACATATTTACGTAACCAAAATATCCCACTTTTGGATTGGCCAGGTAGTATTCCCAATATGAATCCAATTGAAAATGTGTGAAAGCTTATGAAGCGGGACGTGACTATAGAAATGGTCACGAGCAAATCTCAGCTCATTAAAAAAATTATCCATGTATGAAATCGTTATACATAAATGTAGAAGACGGTATAATAATGCATTAATAGCATGCCGTCACGGATTGAAGTCCGAATAGCTGCAAATTAGGTTCACTCTAATATTTATACAGAAGTATAATTGGAGTTTGAATATTGTTCCCACACTAAAGTTAATCAATTATCCATAAACACTGTGTTTTAATTATAAAAACACACATTTAAAAAAAATTTGTACATGGTTGCTGTTAAAGCCTGTCCTATAAATATAATAAACGGGAAATATGATCAGTAATTAAAAAGCTCACAACTGTAAGAAAATTAATTTGGTTTTAAAACTGTCGACAAGAATTTTTTAAAAATATAATTATAAAAGACTATTTTGTATGGTTAGGTATAATACCATTGGAAAGTGTTTTTTTGCATTTTTTTACAAAATGTCAAAGGTTTTTTTTACAAAGTTGTCCTACGCACCGCCTTCATTTGTCATATAATGACACAAATTATCAAACCTAACTTGTCGTAAAAGAACTTCCGAAGACACCGGAGAAGGTTTACTTGCCTTGCTTTCGGATTTTTTCATCCGAGAAAAACACATCCTTCGCCTAAAATGTAGCAGAGCCATGGTTTTGTTTTTAATTACCTGGTGATAAATAATCAATGCATTTGCTAAGGACATATCTGAAACTCTAATGATTAGAGGCCAATATCATTTCTTACCTCTGAAACGGATTCGATATTTAGAGATTAACCAATCATGTTTATCTACCCCTCCCATGTTTTTATTATAATTATGAATGATGGTATGATGAATGAATGATGATGATGATGAATGATTATAATTATGGATGATGAATAAGAGTTGGTTGATTAAAAGAAAAGATCAAAGTGGCTGTGATTTACTGCCACTTTGGCCTTTTCTGTCTTAGTCTCTTATCATACTATTTCTAGCATAATATTTCATTATTTTTATCAAAACGGTGATCAGAATAACCTCGCTCTTTCTTTTTCATATGTTGTTTTGTCATAATAGGACATCTCTTAGTCCAGTCTCTTACTGTGCCCGTAGCTCAGAACCCTTCAGATTTTAAATCAAAAATTATCAAATTGGACAACATGTGCGCTGGGATCCGTGTACATCTCAAGCAACTTTTTTACCACTTTTGAACCCAAACCATCGCCATCAGAGTTTTGAGCGTCCTTGCCTGTATATAGTGAGGAGTCACGACAATAACCGCTGATTCCACATAAAGCCTAAAGCTTGTATCCAAAAATCACTAGATTACCTTTTATAAATTGTTGGATGCCATTATGACTGAGTTATACTAAATTGGATTTAAATATCCCAAACTTTCGAGGTATCATTGAAATGCAAATATGATTTAATTTTTTCAAAATTATTCCTTAAAACTGCTTTTTCGATAAATGGAACGTGTACGTCATCATCTCTACACCAATAAAGTTCGAGGGAAGTAGTGACAGGAAAAGAAAAACAAAATTCAAATAAACATTTTTACCTCCTCTACGGTTAGATGAAAATTCAAATAATTTTTATAATTTTTAGCGTGTATAAATTGTTTCGTGCGCAATGAATTTTAATATTTCATCACATAACAATTTTTCATATATCTCTGTGGCTGATTTTCCTTTGAACTCCGCAATCATACTTACCAAATATTGTTTAGCAATATTAAACTCATTTTGTATTTTAGGATAAACTGGATCACATTTACTCCAAATAACTATAATATCATATCGAACAGGCAAAAGCCTGTTCGAGACAATTGTATAGAATGATCTTCTTCGATGTCATCAATTGTATATAAAATTCCACTCGACCAGCCACATCTGACACCGGCAAAACTGCCATATCATTGTCACGACCCTCTTCTGTGTCAATAATTTCATCCAATTTGCCGAAAGCAATATAACAATTCCGATATCATTCAAATCGTCATCACTAGAATCTTTGATATCTTGAAGATAGCCTGTAATTTCGGACACCTTCAAAGAATTTTTGCATTTTATTTTTTACTTGATCCATGACCTATAAATAATGAAAAAAATATATTGATACATGCTTATCAAATCAAAAATACGCATGTTTTTTGCCATGAGAAATAAAATAAAGCCAAAATCCTTTGACTTGCTTCGATCGTTGTTGTAATTCACACAAAAGTGTTTATTTATAACAATATAATAATCACAAGAGCGATACAAGATGTATCGTATTCGACGTCAGTTTATCAACTAATGTTAGTACAATACCCGCAAGAAACAATTGAAAAGTTTGAACCTGCTCGTGCAAACTTCTTAAAATAATTTTCATGTTTTTTGAAGTAAACATTCTTTTTATGCAGCATAAATGTTGCATAAAAATAATAAACATAATATGCAACATAAAATAATGCTCTTATGTTTTTTTTTTAAAAGCAACAAAGTCGATCAATTTAAAAAAAACATAATAAAATGAACTAAATATGTTCCACTGCCAAATAAAATTATTTTGATAGAAAAATGATGTATAAATACAAATTTGATTAGAAACAATAGAAAAAAATATAAACTTGCGATAAAAAAATTAAAATATAGTGTTTTAAAAACAGCAAAAGCAACTCAACTAAGAATAAGAACCAATATTCTGGCCAATATTTGGGTTTCTCCAATTTTAAGCAGCTTAGCCTCTTTCAATTCGATAATGTCCGTTTTTCGATTTTTAACTCTGTTTATTGTTAAATTCAATCGCAGGGATTTAATTTGCCTATATTTTCTTTTGCCTGCCATTTATTTTATTATATTTTGCTGATACATATAACTTTTTCCAACTGTAAGCTTTTTAAAGCTTGAAATAAGAAATAAATCAATGATAAATTAAATATTGATTACCCTGTAATAATTGTACTAATTGCGTTCTGTCACAAAATTACTTTTGAATTTTTATGTAATTTTGGGAGAACTCAGTATATCGGTCTTAAATTCAGTGCGTTATTAGTTATTATTTATTTTAACCATTAGAGTACATGTAAACTGAGAAAAAATTTTTTTCCTAAAAATTGCAAGATTTAACAAAATATTAGAAAGTTTTAAAATTTTTTTTGGCTGATATAAATAATACGGCTGAAACTAATAAGCATATGGAGGACAGCTATATTCCACATATTTTGTTTATACTATGGTCATATAATTTTTATATATTATTTAAACTTTTCGTTTTATCACACATCTATTTGTGAGTGATTTGGTTTTTCATTATACTGGACATCTATTTTATTTACTTTACTTAGGACGCTGTTTTATTAAAACTTAGAAAATTAACAGAATATAGATGACGAATGAACGAACGAATGCAGGGGTACGACGGTGAGAAAGAAGAATTTTGACGAAAAATTTCCCAATTTATGAATGTAAATAGAAACTCTAAAGAAAAACAAGGAATTGGTATTACACCAATGTAACAATGTATGCGTGAAATATATTTAGATAAAAATTTAAAAAAAAATTGTTCCTGAACATTTTTATTACCGTCGATGCATATGCAAATAAAGACAAAAAATAGAATAATAATAGATATTAAGGCAAAATAATAAACCTACATTAGGTAACAACAAAATGAGGCATAGTTTTATCTAATGAAGAATTAACGACAAGCAATTAGGTCAAAATGAATTTAGGAATCTTTCGCAACCATGCGTTGAAAGTAGTTGAGTGACATGATAATACACGGTACAATAAAAGTAAATGAAATAAAACAGGGTACAATTATATAATTTAGGGAAAATATATAAAGATAAAAGATTAGAATGATTCGACAATAAATTCCTTGCAAAATGATTGCCGTGTCAACAAAAAACATGTGCCAAAAACCGTACCTACAATATTGAGTAGCAGGACCAAATAAAATTTTACTTATGATATATCTATGGGTTAGGCCGGGATTAAAACAAATTTTTAGGTTAAACTGATGTAATATTATAAAATAACATCAGGTTATATGTAGAAAAAAATATACACGGAGGCCACATTTTTTTATTCGATCGTGTTGACGTCACAAAAATATATTCATTTAAAACATAGGTTAAGTTAATTTAAAACCAAAATGTTTCAATAGTTCAAAAGTAGTGGTGGCACTAAATATGGAAAAGTCCCTAAAATTCAATTTGCCACAGAAGTACACAAATGAGTAAATATTTTTTGTAAATAGTACATTTGATTCTATAGTTTAGTGGATTTATTAAAAGAAAATAAGGCTTAGTAATTAATTAATATTATCTTTCACGTGTGACATAGGTACATAATCTAAACTAGATACGTAGATAACGTCAAACAATAAAATGAACTTATCTAGTTTTTATGAAGCAGTGCTATTAATGGAATAACATGATATCATTATGACATTCAAATACAATATAATGATCGATACTTCACTCATACTATGAAGAAACAATAAAACAACGGAGAAACAGTTTTGATACAATTGCATCGGCATTTAAGAAACATATAAAACTAAACCAAGTACACGATGTAATAGCAATACGTATTTAAATATTCGCTTCGAAATTTTATCATCAATATACTTAAAAATAAAAATACTCTTAAAATTCCTTAAAAATAAGTCGCCCAAAAGATGCCACGAAAATTAATTGTAATTAGTTACGCTACATGAGGAGAAATTCTAAATATAAAGTTGCATTAAAAATATCTTTGGGTCACAAAATTAATTTATAACATGATTTTTGTCAAACATAATAATGATAAAATAGTTGTTTTTCACCCAACCCTATTGCACTATTAATTATATACACATGATTGATAGGAATGTCAATTTAATGAATTATTGTTTTTAAAATTATTTTGTCTTTAGTACATTCGTATATAAGGGAAAAACATATTCTATGTTTTTGTGAGCATTTTCAACAATATCTCCAGAAAAATGTCAAAAATTTTTTTATCAAAAAATCAGGTTTTCTGATAACACTAACGACCAAATTTAAAAAAATCAATTGCTTCATTTGTCCATTAAAAATTTACTTATTAGTATTCTTGAATGTTATATATTGAAATACATGCATCTTAGTATGCTTTAAACATGGGTTTCTATTTCAAAGGGTTTTGTTAGAATTATGGCTGGTGTAGACGTACGAATGAACGGTCACGTCTGTAATTTCAAAGCGGTTGGTTTTTTTTCTTTTTATGATACCTAGCCCTAAAAATATAAATATTGCTACATTTTATTCAACTAGGTGGATATTTAAGTATCTGTAAATAAATTAGCTAAGTTTTACAAACGAGACTGTGAAAACTTTAGATGAAACATTAGATGCATAAAGTCATACTTAATTTATTAAAAACCAACTTTTAAGGCTTATGCCGTTCCCTTTCTTGAATTCAAGTAAGAAAAAAATATTTCATTAAATCTAATTACGAATTAAATGTTATAAAAGTTAGTATTCTCAAATGTGTACAAGGAATGTGAGCGTGTCATACGTGTTTCTGTCAGCGATGTTCTCCTCGTGAATTTAAGCAATACTAAAACAATATTTTATTACCAACACCGGTTAGCAAAACTTTCTTAGTAAGTTTCGGTAACGGATATTAGTTTGGTGAATTCGAGTATAATTGTTATGACGGAAATAAACGAGATTTGCAAAGTTTGAAAGCATATAAATTTTAGACTATATAATGGGAGTCAATTTAGGAACAAACCTTCAAATATTATATTGGTGTATTGATCCTGACCAAATATTAAATATAACGATTATGAATATTTTCAGTGAAATTGACCTCTGTTTTAATATACATTGAGATATAACTTTAATGTATATTTTATTTTTACTGTCGTTTTATTTATTGACTGTATAATAACTGAAAAAAAAATCCAATTGAAAATAAAACTCTTTAAAATTTTGTGCTAATAAACCTAAGTTTAATTTTGAACTAAATTCAAATAAGTGGTTATATGTTTGAAAATTTTTTTTTTTTTTATGTATTCTGATTTCTTTGAGATTTCTGATTTGTGATTATGTTTTATTTAAAAGAATGCTCTAGTAAGCAGTCTCATATAAATATGGTGATATTATCATGATGAGATCCGGTTTGAACTCCTCGACGAATAGTAGTAATTCAATTGTGATCCAAGATATTTGGTACTGATAGTTGTTACTTTGTAAAATAACTATCCCATCCGCCAGGTCATAGACTTATAATGAGCTCTAGCAATGGACGATAGAACTCCTTAACAGATGGTACTAAACCAAACGTGATTCGAGATATTTGCTGGACTAAGATTTTGCTTTGCAAATTAACTGCACTCTCAATCAGGTCAAAGTATTACGCTGAATTCTGGAGATTAACAATGGACAAAACCATTATATTGGTAGTTGTTACTGCGCAAGATCTGATGTTGGACTTTGGATACAGAGAATGAAATTCTTTAATAGCTAACATTAACCACTGGCGATTTTTGCTGTCGTTTTGCTACTGTTTTTTTGATAACCATCTTTAGACTATTAGGAAATTACATCTTTACAAGCTCTTGCCCTGACTTTAAAATTTATACAATATTCTAAGAAACAAAAATAGATGAATGTTAGCTATAGTATAATAATTATAACTCCTTAAAAATGGTCAAAGAAAATATTTTTATAAAACCAATTTCATAAAAGTAGGTACCAAAAAATAAAAAAATAAGTAAACTAAAATATGTACCTATTTCTTCAAAATAACTAAGATACTTATTTTATTTTGAAAGTCGGCACCAGCATCGCCGATCAACTTAAACAAATGCAAAATTGTAGGTCTTAAATAGGTTATTCATAAAAATATTTCGCACTCCGAGCACATCAGAAGTTAAGATTTAATATTTAAATTATAAATTAAGTAACATTACAATTTTTTTCAAGTTGGTGGACAATCCTGGCATCAACTTCATAAATAAGCAACCAAGTTATTTATTGTGAATAAGCAAGTAACTCCTTTGAAATAATAATTTTTTACTTTCTAGTACCTACTTTTTTGAAGTCGATTTTGCAAAAATATTTTTTTTATTGTTTTTGTGTTCCATTATAGTTTCTGACAACCAGTACCTGGGTCAGGAAAAGTATGTAAAACGTATAAAATTCTCTAATAGTAGAGTTAAAACATATAATTTTTTGTCGTGAGATATGACTGGTGATATAATATAAGTGTTGAAAAGATAATATAATTTCTTAAAAGGATACATCAGCATCATGTCCCGATTAAAGATATTCCTGGAAAGAAAGTTGAATTTTTTTTTTAAATTTCTACTAAACATAGCGTAATTAAATATTCACGTATAAATCTACGATAATTGTTCCAAAATTATAAAGAAATAATATAATAATAGTCTACTGTTCCTAAAAAAGTATATTTATTTTTGACATTCCGCTTTTCCTTTAATTTTTCATAAATGTTTCGTATGGGAATCATATATTTTCCATTTACATCTATCGCCTTCCATAACCTTTATCCATTATAATAAAATTGACTATTCTTCATTACTTAAATATATCATCTAAACCTTTTCTGATGTTTAAATACCCGAAGTGATTTTTTGTATTTAAGTTCATTCGCACAACCAGGTTGTTCTTTTTTATCATTTATTGAATATCATCACTAATATGAATACAGTCATGCTTGTACTTAATAAACTGAGAATAGTAGCAAAGGGGTTTAATCGACATATGCTTATCGAAGTCTGTAGTCAGTGTTTTTCTCGCTGAAATTAAATTATTTTACCACAATCAAAATTCTGTTGACGTCAAAATGATAACACAAATAGAGAAACTCAAAAAAATTATATAAACAAACATGTTCATTTTCAAAATTACATTTTATATTTATAATGCATTAAAAGGAAGTGTTCATTTCCAAAAACATTTACTGTCACTATTCAAAGAACGTTGCAGTTATCACGATGATTATTTTATTATTTTCGTAGCGATTTCATTATTGAACTATTAACGATATTCTAAATTATTTACACAAATTAAACAGGAAATTATTTAGGGCTTAAGTTGTTTATTCGACAAACTGTTTAAAATTGATTAATTTTTAGGTAAAAATAATTTCAAAATTTTTATTTTTAGTTTTATTATTGCCCATTTTTAAATATTACCCTTAGGCTTATTAGTAATTTCCTCATCAAAGGCTGCAATAAAATTAAATTCTCAATACACAACCACATTACACCCATAAATTTTGGGTAAAATCTTTATAATCCATATAAATTAAATTAGTCAAGGGAATCAATTCATTTAAAATATATTAGCTACTTTTGTAAAAAATATTTTCCTGTGAGCATATCTTACTTTCGGTTCTTTTAATGCCTACGGGGGAAATCCGTATGTATTAGACGTTTTCGTCTCGATTTATTAAAAAAATGTTCGCGATATCCACATTAATTACAAAAACTCAATTAATCTAGAAAATTTATCGGCAGACTCGCGGGATCGTTAATTTGTGTGCGTTCGAGGAAAAACTCCGATAAAAACATTATGAAGCAAAGCCATGCCTATTTTCATGTCTGTATTCCCATTGGGTAAATTTATAATTAGGAATTCGAGCGCATATACATTGGTCAATACTACTTTTTATTATGGGCACGTCATTTAAAGTTACTATGAAATGAAAATATTTTCCTTTGTATCAATTTGAAAAAAATGTTATTTATATGTTATTGTACATCGACATACACATGTAAAAATTAAAACAAAAGTGGGGTTTACTTAATATATAATAATATGTATCTCAATGATAAAGGGGAAGCTCATCCGCTAGTATTTGATTTTTGAAAGCTCTCTTGACGTAATTATGGAGGATAATATCAATGCAATAAGGTCCATTATCATTAACATAGTTTCGACTTCAGTAAGAACATAAATATAAATATTGAACTATTTTTTTTATCGTTTTGGAATTTCAATAATTTTTCTGATATATTGATTCAATATATAGCGAAAGAGCGAAGCATGGCTAAGGCGACAGAAACTTTTACTAAACTATATTTACCCACCTCCTCTTGGATCATACCTGGCTATGGTCAATACACGAAGAAAAAGCATGTAAAAACATCTCTCACCTTGTTAATTTAATACAGTTTATCTAGGGTAAGTAAAAAACTGTGGGCCGTTTTATATTTAGTATGGAGTCGTCGTTATTCCAACATATGGTAACTTATGGTTATATCAATACCGTAAACTTAGTCATAAGTAAGGAGCATAAAGTTATAAAATATGATAATTTGGAAAAGATTTTCTAAAATTATTGTAATAAAATCAATAGATAAAAAAAAAATATCTCTTAAAATATAAAAGACGGGGATATAATTTTAAACTAGTGTATTTATAGTCTCTTCTAATTAGAAGATCTGAGGTATGTCTGAGGTAGCCAAACGTCGCTTTATTTTTTCTCTAAAATTATACTTTCATTATTATTGCTTCCATCTTATGCCCTAGAAGAAGCATATGCTTCTTTTGCAGATAATTGTAAGCGTCCACTGTTAATTTTTAATAAATTCTTTGGTGAAACTTCTATTTTCAATGCCAAATTTTAATTCAACTTTCAAGATTTTATTCGGCGTAAATCCTTCCATATAAAAAAATCATCAATATTAGTTTATAACTGCTGGACATATAGGTAAATAAAGTCAAATTAAAAACCTCTTCCTTTCTTTGAAGTCAGTTGAAAATGGTTTTCGACCGTCAACATTAACTGCGATAAAGCATCTTTCAAATTGTTTAAAGAAATAATTTTTTAAAATGGTAGATTTCAATTAAATTATGTTCTAAAACTACATATCGCATTTTATTTTTAGATGACATTTTATGAAATTTTTTCATTGATTAGAAATATAATAATGCTCAATAAAATAGTAATAAACTCAAGGAAACGCATGGTTAGGAAATTCCATGGAATTTGTTTCATTTGTACTTACTGAGCTGAAAAACGTGCTTTTCTCGAGCATGAATACATCATTGGCGAGAATCCCTTATAACGATATGTTGAAGCAGTTAATCTAGGAGTTCAATTCGATTTGCATCTGACTTTTAGTGGTACTTTGGAAGATGCAGCGAAAAAGTTATTCAGAAGACTTGGATTTATGTTGCTTAATGCTAGGAAGTTCGATGTCTTTCTTCAATTAACCTTTTATATGTGACTAGACTATAGTACGATTCAAGTTAGAAATCAGCTGTATTACTTAGAGCCTACATGAAACTAAGTATCACCAAAAAATGTTTCATCGGTATTTGTACATAAGATAATGTGTCCTTTCCTTTTAAATTTTCAATCGTCTTTGTCTTTGGTAAACATAAATTAAAGAATTGAAGTATCCTTAACAAAATTCATTTCCCAGTTATGAAATTAAAAGATTTTGTGTCCGAATTTATTGAATACTTGCTCTTTTTACCTGATAACAACCTATGTGCGCGTAGTGTTCAACTTTCTAATAAACCGGCATTAGAATAGAGTTTTATCGAAATTCTCAACTTTTTCATGGTATGAAATAGCGCCCGATCACTTAACTATGACGAGCGAGTGTAAACTTATTGAAATGTATCACCGTTGGTTGTATAGGTTTTATTAATGCAGTTAATTACCCAATCTTCGTTATTTAAACGCAAATGTGTTAAAACTGTAATGTTCCCGTAACTAAAGGTAAATAAAATAAATAAATAGGTGGACCACCTTAAACAAACGGAATTACCAAATTGTATAAAGATACTTAAATGGTGCCTTAAAGAACTTAAATAATAATGATTTAATTAATAATAATGCACATTAAAATATAAATATGAAATTATTTTTTTGCTATTTCGGCTAACGGGTTAATTATTTTATGAATTATACCCGTAATTTTAACTGTAGTTCTGCAAAAGTCAAGACGAATAATTATTCAACATATTTGAAATCAGGAGTATACGCAATTGAAATATAAACGAGCAGAAAATGTGCAGAAGCAAAGACCGAGTCTTAAGTACGTGTAAATTTCATCATATATTTCATCCAGATTCCTTACATTTTTCACAAAAGTTATATTTTTGATTATTTTTAGGGTGCTTTCTCGAAAAAGACAAGAAACAGCAGTATTTTTATTAGATCATGAACGTGTTTGCATGTCTCTCTGCAATACACGTTTTCCCCATAAACACTGATACACAGAAATTTGTAATTTTGTTAATGAACGGCGAGTTGTCCTGCGCAAGTAATTTTGACATAAAGGAATTGCTAATGGTATTTATTACCTTCGTTTTCTATTTATTTTGGGGTGATAATCATTATCATTATTTTAAAAACATTGCTGAGGGTTCCAATAAATTAAAAAACAATTATTAGTAAACATATACGATATCACATATAGGCATCGCTAGAATCTTTAAAGGGACTTCAGTCGGGTTAGTTTAGAGCACAGCATCGCAAACCAAAGGGTCTAAGTTTTTGGAGGTTGTCTTCCACATTATTATTCTGAGGACAAACCTCAAACAAACCTCGCTTTTTGAATTCGTAAAATTTCCTACAGTGGAATTGGTAACCATTCACATTGAGCGTACCCGCCGCCGCGTTTGGTCGACGCCGATGACACCCTCGTATATTTGATAAATACATAAGGACTCCTTTGTCACGAAACTGACTTACGTCTTGAATTATTTTCTTCAATATGCATATATTATCAAAGTTTCGCTCTCTCGTAAGTTGTTACCTTCTTTGTTCCGCTTTTGGTAATTAACTTAGGTAACGTCTAATTAATTCAGCACGAATAAGGGATATCGTTAAACACTCTATCCTGTAAATTGTTACCTCTACATTCTGTTCTTGGTTATTAATTTACCTACCATTTGATTCATCAAGCAGCGATATCGTTAAAGAGATTCGTTAAAATATTCGATATCGTTAAATTGAATGCAATAATTTGTACATTTTTAAATTTTAGGAAAGGAAGACATAAAGTTATTTGAGTTGAAATTTTTCAGATATATGAACCTATTTTAAGATAATATGGATAATATTATAGAATTCTTTTCATAATAAATATTTATAGTCTTATAAAAAATGCAAACGGCAAAATAAGACAACAAGAACGCAACCAAATTTGATATTTAGATTGGGCGCACCGTTTAATAAAGCAAAATTATGTATATATACATATATATATATATGTATACATATATATATATATATATATATATATATATACACATATATATATATATATATATATATATGTATATAAATATATACATACATATATTGTCCGGTCAATAATTAGTCTCCGGGCTTAACTGTCAAAGCACATCGAAACATTGTTCAAAATTGTCATCAGTAGCCAACAATTCAAATAAGTAAGTTAAGCAAACATAGGACAAAATCAGCAAATAACCTTGTTGTTTTAGCCACACTGTCCTTCCGTCCTATCAGCTTTCTGTCAGAACTTCTGGTTTCTAAATGAAGTAAGAAAGGCACTTAAAATCCACACAAATTTATATTTAATTCGAGGCCTAATTATACATTACAAATTATATATGGATAAATTTTGTAGGCTTCGGATGGAAGGCTATTGAAAATGAAAATAAACATTTTTATCTCCGTATTGATCAGCCAAATATCCTTGATAACATTATTTTGTTACCATTTCTGCAAAGCAAAGCCTTTGTAAATTGAGTGATATTTTTATGTCTGAGAAAGGATATTTTATAACATTTATAAGCACTTGCGATCCCGCGGATCGATGAATGGGAAGTCCTCTTTTTTAAAAATTGTTGTCTTCTGTTCTATTTCATATTATTTTAACCATTTAAATTAAAAAAAATGGTTGGTTTTGAACTTCATTTCATTTTATTAAATAGTTTGGAAAAAATGTACCCATTACTATTTCTTCTGATTTATGTTCAGTTCTAAGAACAAAAGAGGACTTTGAAATTTTGAAGCAAGCAGGTTATAAATTACATGTGACTCAATTGTTTTACGTCTTGAAATTATAAAATAAAAAAAAATTGAAAACTTTCCTAGTTAATTAAATTTTATAAATGTTTATAGAAAAATTGGTTTCCGCCTTTTTTTAAGTCTTTATATCTCATTATGTTTTTAAGGTAATCCTCCTTGGCGTAAGGAAATGTTCTGTTGAGTTAAATCCATAATTCTTGTAGAACTTTATTGATGTACCCTAGTTATATGTGTATATATATATATATATATATATATATATATATATATATATATATATAAATTATTCGCTATTTATATATTCTCTTGTCTCATATATAGCTATACTTTCTATACATATACGCCATCTAAACAAGTTACGTCGTTAAGGTCGTACAACAAGGTTAAGCATTAGTCAAGCGTCTCCAAAAAATATAGCGCTGTATTATTTCAGGACTATACTTAATATTTAAACAAATACCAAATATTGGTCTTTCGTACGCAGCTCCCTTTTGTAATTTTGTCCGTAGCAATGTGATAATACAAGATTAATCAAAAACTCGAAAACATTAATCTTGCTATCTATTTTATATTTAAAAGCATACAGTTTAATATATTCACTACGCCGTATTTCTTGCCTGATACTATTCACAATCGCTATGATAAACTGGACGAAAAAAAAGTTTTTGTTACTGATGAACTAATGATTGATAAAATGTGCGCTTCAGGGTGGAATTTATGAAATTAGAATTGATCGACAAAATAAAGAATTCTTCAATAATGGATGAAATCTTGTTACGCAAGAAAAATAATAATATTACCTTGAACAATCAGTCCTCAATTAAATATATTTCCTCCGCATTATCTGAAATTTGCATGAAAACTAACCGCATTTAATTCGGAATATTATATAAGAATTTGCTTTTTCAATATCTGAACACTCCTTCCAAAAGTTCAGCGGACAGTATCGATTGTAAAGTAGAATAACATTTAAGTATTGATAATATGTACGAGGGGAACATTGCCTGCGGGCGCACGTATGGCGCCGCTCATGTTCAATTCACAAACTTTACACTTTGAAGTCTTACAGACAAATAGAATCGACGAAAATTAGTTGAATTCGAAGTTAATATTTTGATTCGATTTGTTAATAAAGACATTTATTAAAAATTGACTTGTATTCTATGATTAAATTTATGGTACCCCTATAATTAAATTTTATATTTGTTTACATCTACATGGGTTCTAATTAGTGAGGCTTAATATATTAATGTTCACCAGATTTTTTATAATGTCAACGAATAATTTTACACACACATACATATAAATGTGTGTATTTATATATATATATATATATATATATATATATATATATATTTATATTTATATATATGTTCATCATGCAAAATCGTTTTATTAAACGCTTAGTTTAAATTATTTATCTTTATTATATCCATTAGGTAAAACTATAAAGAATTTACAACTTTGTTTACGACTGATAAAAAAACACGATTAAAATCGAAACACTTCAATGGTTGTGCTTATTTTGACTAATAAAAACACAATTACTTATTTAATTAAATTAGCGATTTATCTGATGTTGATCTAAATTAACTTCATAAATGATTTCGAACAGCTAATATCTCACAGTTAAAAAACAGAAAATAAATTACGGACGAGTGTTAAGTGACGTAAATGGCAGATTACGATTTGTAGCAAGTAAAAATAAATTCAAACAAATATTGTTTAAATTAATAATTAAATATTTATAGGCAATCGGCCAATCCCTTTATTTATTGTCCGACACAAACTTGTTACTTTTTGCACTGAATAAAAAACTTTCCACCTTTTTAATCGTTCATAGTTTTTGTATTATTTTAACCTATGTTTCAAATCAGCTAATTATGAGCGTTGGTAAATACATTGTAAAATGTAATGTATGTTATACAAAATATAAACGACTGCATATAAGTTTTTAAAAAGAAATGTAGTCGTTTTTATAATATTGATATTCGTTATTTAGCTTGAAAATTATTGTGATAAACATTGGAAGAAAATATTTGTAGCTTAATTTCCATTTGTTTAAAGTGTTATATATATTCACACAGGCTTTTAAAATAATTTTGTACTTTTGTATATCTGTCTTCCTGCATCATTTGTCGATTTTATTATAAAGTTATATCGATGGAGTGTAACACTGAGTTCAAGTTAATACATAAATGGTTTTATGTAGATATAAGAAAGGTGGTCAAGTCTTATGAAAACCGACTTATGTTGTTATAAAATTGAATATATTAAATACATTCTTAAGGAAATTATTTGCAATTCGCACTTAAGTATTGCCAGTAATTATAGCATGAAATTAATAAAGTATTCAAACCACACGATACCTTTGTTTTAATATTGTTTAAATGAATAATTAAATTTAATTAATTTCATTCATACATATATATACATATATATATATATATATATATATATATATATATATATTTATATATATACATATATATATATATATATATATTTATATATATATATATATATATATATATATATATATATATATATAAGTGTGTGTGAATGAAATATGAAAGAGACGAAAATTTTTAAAAACATTTTGAAGCAACAACAATTTACAATCACTACACTTTTAGTACAGATACTCTAGTATCTGTAGGGGATGGCAATTGAATGGACTGTTTTGGTCCGACGATATAACAGGAGCTCTTCGCTTTTCCACTCCAACCTATTTATTTAGCGCCTGCTTGTTAACATAACAATATAGCGGGTTGGTGGTTAATAATATTTATTACTCGTTTAATTATTTGTAAAACTTAGATTCATTGCTGTTTCTTAATCTAATTATGACGACTAGCAATGATTAATTTTATTAAAAAATTAAAACAATTTATATAAAATCCGTTTTTAGAACTTCGTGAGGAAAAAGGGGGTAATGAGATTAGCAGCTGTGTGTTTAATTTCATTGAAACGGAGGTTAAACCAGGACTAAAACAATTCGTTTTTTTTTCTCTGAAAATTGTGAACGTCAAAATAAAAATCGATTTATATTACCATGTATATTTTTGCTGCTCAAGAATATAAACTTGACATTACCCACCTTTAATTTGAAGTAGGACATACTCAGAACGAGAGTAATTCCATGCATAGTGTAATTGAGAAAAGGAAACAAAATCAAGTGATTTATGCACCGAATCAATGGGTTACACTTGTGCGGCGTGCAAAAATTATAGTTGCAACTTATGTTTTTTTGAAGTCAGTCAAAACGGAAAATTTGATTTTAAAATTCTGATGAACAATTTTCCAAACACGGATTTTAGTAATGATAAAGATAAAATTAAATGAGGTCAGTAACATAACATTTTGCTAGTACAGTGCAGATTGGATATAAGTTGTACACAGAAGATGTAAATTTAATTGACTTCTGTAACAATCTAGCATTGCAGTGGAAAAGCATATATAATTAAATTATAAATTAATTCATAATTTAATTTAGTCCAACAATATCAAATTTCAACCACGACTTTGATAAATGAATTTAATTGTGAACGGGCTTTGTTATGTGTAACAACAAACAAGTCTCTCTTATAAATTTCGATGACATTTAAATAATATTTTCTTCCATAATAAACAACGTATTAAGTACATACCTACCAGTATACTGGATTTTTATAGATTGGAGTAAAATAAGATAAAAATGTTAAAAACTGAATTAAATAATTAAAATTACGTAAGGCAAGTTAATCCTTATTCTTATTGCAACCGACGAATGAATAAAGGATTATGTTCCAAGTAACGCTAATTTAAAGTTAAAATATCATAATTAGTAGAGTTTCGGGATTTGCCCGAGGAAACTTAAGGTTTCTAAGTCGCACACTTTTTTATGTGTATGTGTTTATAAGTGTTTGGTGTATACTATTGTAACTGTTAAATGAATGAAGAAATGTTCACACATTAAACGTTCATTTTTAAATTTATCATTTTGCATTAACTTGTCAAGTAACTATCAACTGCTAATCTAATTTTTTTTCATTTTTATTTGTTTATATAACGTCAGAATTGTGTTTATATATAAGGAGAAAAATCATTAGTTTTTAATGTATTCATTTACAATAATCTCCACATACACTTTTATCATTTTCAAAATTATGGAAACATTCGGGTTTTAGAATGTAAGAAGATTTAATTATAGAAAATTTCCAAATAAGAGAAATTTCCATTTACTAACATATGATGATTCATGTAATTTAAAAATAAAAAGCTTCTGATTATTTACAAACGAACTCTAGGAGATAAAGATAGGTTTAATAATTTTTTTGCTACTACTGGTCTTCTTTAAATGCTGTCACATACATTTAAAATCCGATTGACACCGTAAGTAATTTAAAATGTCATGTCGACATATTTATTTTACCATTCATACTAGCTACTCTACTTTACCATAATTATGTATACTTTATAATTCACTAATTATGTAGAAAAAAGTCATCATTCTCATAAATAACTCTAAAGGGGAAATAAGAAATCTTTAAATGATTCGCATACACATTGTGTACCTACATACGACGAAGAAGTGTTTAAACAACTTCGAACCATATTTGGCAGTTTACGCGCCACACACTATAAATTGCTTTAAAGTTTGACTTAGAAAATAAAATTGATTTACAATCTATTCTCCACGTGTCATTTGAACCATTGAAGTTTTAAAATATATTGTACTTTCAAGGAACGGAAACTTCGACTCTACGACAGAAAGAACATATGTATCAAGTATTATGTAATCAAATATCTGCAAATATTTTCCAAAAAAAAAACAAAAATATTGACCTATGTAAATAAATATTAAACTTTAATATCCGTAAAGTTGGTTATATAATATTAAAATAATACAAAGGACCAAGTGAATAATAAATATATCCTAATTCTTATAATTGGTAAAGAGAATATAAATGTAAGTATAATAAACTGGAACAGTTTTAAAAAAAAATTCTCCTTTGGTCTCTTACTTTAACATATGCCTTTAAGTACATAATGACGTGTTTATATAAATGGGAGAGTTTTGTGGACAATTTGATACATTAAATACGTATTAAAGTGTATTATTACCTGGAAATCTCAAGCGATCTCAATCGATAATAAAAATCCTGATAGGACATAATTATCATTCCTATCTTTTAATGGTAATTATTGTTATCAGCAAGGTAAAATTAATAACGTGTTAAAAACACGGTTGGTTAAATTACAGTCTTATATAAATGTAATATTTAAATTTTTATTTTTCTTCTTTCGAAATATAAAATAAAGTAAAAAATTGTTTCTTTCAATTGAAGGTTCATCTAGTGGATTCCGAAAAAAAATCGTAAATATGTATATATTTCAATTCAATAAAAATAATGAACACGTTTGTACAACAATTTATGGAATATGTTTGTTTTATGCTTAATTTTATTCCAATATTACGTGCAGTGACAAAAATCATTATACTGAAATTGAAAGTAAAATGTAAGTAATTTTTAGGAAAAAACGTAATTGGTAGTATTTAGTAAACTTATATCGTTTTGTAAACGAGTGATAAATCTTTTCAATTCCTCTCCAATTGCAGAAAAACGATGAATTAAAACGTACGTAAATAATTAAGCGACATAAAACATCTTTCATCGGCCCTAATTCTTTACGCATTTTCACAATACGGCTTGTGAAAATACGTAAAGAAAGTTAATTATTGTCTTTTGATCGACCCCCATATGCAATATTAGTAATGACACATCTCTCATATGATGACGAGACAGAAACAGAGTACAACACAAGCTAAAGCAGACGCATAACTAGAGAAACACTTTTTATAAGTTTGAGGTAAACTTATAAAAAGTGTTTCGTATTGACATGTATTTTAATTACCAATCTCTATAACATAATCTTTAATTTCGTATATCAATAATAGTAGATAAATTACAAGTTTATCACATGTAGCAAGGACCTGTGGTAGGTACCGTAGCACCCTCCGTTGACTTACGCATTGATGCCTGACGTTGAAAGCACAACAATATTTAATGATAGCAATACATGCTGGTCCGTCACTGTCACCTTGCTATTGATCTCAGTATTATTATTTTTTTTTTATTACCTTCCAAAGACGCCTACTCATGAACTGTGGGCGTTTGGACTGTTGCTGGACGCTGCATGCTCGATATGACATTTTAAATTTTTTTTGTAGGCTGTTTTAACTCTCGCATGTGCTTGGCCCTGAACTTTACAGGATTCTTGAATTCTTTTTGACGTGAGTTTTTCATTAATTTAGGTTTTCTATAACTCTATATATATATATATATATATATATATATATATATAAAGTCGTATATGGGAGGTGAACGCCGCTATGTGACATCTCCCTCATAAATTTCAACAAACTTAAACGACGTTTTATTATTAACTCTCATTAACAAAACTTTCAGAAGAAGTTCCACTAACGGATATTGGTTCGAAGAAATTTTGTATAATTGCTATGGGGGAAGTGAACAAAGTTTGTTAAGTTTGAAGTTTGATAATGTACAAGCTTTAAAAAATATTAAGCATGGTATTTTAGACACGAACTTTCAAAATATTATGGATGGTATTTTAGAAACCAATCTACAAATAATATAGTTGAATATGTCTAATTATTACAGTTGAATATAAAATATGGAATCCAGAATTCAAATTTCAAAGTGAAATTTACATCTGTCAATGTTTATAATTACATTACATCACAACTGAAAAAAAATTTAAGTGAATATAAGCTTTCCTTTCAGTTGGTTATTGATGATAAGCTAGTGTATTTTTACGCGATATTAGAAGAAATATTTTTCTAAATAAGAGTTAAGTAAATATTTAGGTACAAGTTTCTAGGAATATTTCTTTGTTTTTAAGGAAATAATTTTTAATAGACCAATTTCCTTACAAAAAAACTACAATTTTATTCCCAATATTTCATTTTCTTTCACATTTACGGTCATTTTCGCAAAAGAAAAAATCCATTTTGAATTATAATTATCCCTTGTGTTGTAGTACGTAATTGACTGACTTTCATCAATTAAATGTATTTTAGTTAGCTAAAATGATGTATCATTGCTCTTTGTCAGTTTCGTTATCAATTTGGTGACATGATGTAGAATTTGGGTTTCGTTAAATTTGAGGTATCAATGTAACACAAATTTTTCTGATGCTTTGAAGTACATATTATTTTCGGTATTTGTACGTTGCACAAAAATATATTTTTTGGACATTGATTAATAACCCTGAGGTGTGTACGGTTACTTTTGATCTTATCATATTAATAAATAGTGGCAAAGGAAGAACCTTCATTAGAAATGCTTCTTGAAGTCCAGCATAATTCTTATTCTCACTGCGGTTATGGAACCAATAGTAAAAATTATTGTTTTATTTCCTCTATTAAAATTAATTTTGCAGCAAATGTACTTTTCAAATTAGCTTCACAATGATAAGGTTTATAAGTTTAAACCAATAATATAAGCAATCCTGTTAATTTTAATAATTACGTTATTGCACTAAAACAAAGTGGCCACTTCTGAAAACTTTCGTTTTTACCTATAAAAAAGCAACTATGAATATTATTTTCATAGTGATTTCAATATTAAACTATTACAAATATTTCGAAGAATTTACATAACTTAAAGAGAAAGTAATATAACGCTGAAATAATTTATTCGATATACCCTTTAAAATTACAATTACAAAAAAAAATATTTGTGGTACTGGTAACAGTATTTAACATTTTTGCGTGTTACTATTTTCCTTTTTTTAAATATTAACCTTGTGTTTTTGTATTGAATTGGTCTTGTTTCTCTTTGTTTTTCCATAAATTAAGATTTATTTGTACGATTGGCTAATTGGCATACTAAGTATTTAAAACATTTAAAACCACTTGACTTGTATCCATAACCTAATCAATAATAATATTTGGAGTATATATCACTTGAATGTTATGTTTCATTTATTAAATATTAAACTTATAATTACTTTTCAAATATACGAAAAAATAAGTTGCTGATCTAACTTTATGTTATTCTTACCCACAAAAATAAATGAGTATCCTTGAGATAAATGAGTATTGGCAAAAAAATTAATCTCAGCACAATCAGAAACTTATTTTAATTACAGCCATAATTTTGAAGCATGACGTTTATAATCTCTAATAATTAATTTATCCAACGGTATACCCTTGGTTCCATTACATTTAAATTATTTACTTTTAGAAAAACATATTTTCCTCTGACTATTTCGTGTTTTGAATTCTATCAATACTGGCGTTTGGAAATAAACATAAATAAGAAATTTTGAACTGGATTTTTTTATAAAAATATTCTAGGTATCAGCATTAATTATAAAAAAAATAATTAGGTTTCAAAATTTATAGCCAGGCTTTTTCCTCGAGCCGCAATGGCCACAATCTCACGCATTGCAACGCTTCGATTCGAATACAGCGCGCCACGAACGGTGAAACCATTATAGATTACGGCACGTGGATCTTCATGCTTTGGCAGTCGTACCAGCAGGAAACAAGCTAACAATGAAGCGGCTCTAGGCCGGGTAGAAACAATATCAAGCCCAGCAATGCTCAACTTCACCAAAATAGCCGAGACACAGATTATGGACCGACCGATATCTCTCAAACAAGCTACCTTACTCGACACCGACTTCAAATTATATTGTGAAGTATTAACCCAGCATATTCGCCTGTACATATAGATGCACCGCCCTTAATTCCGTCCACGACATAAGTCGCCCAGGCATTAAAAGAACGCGTAATATGATGGCACAGAATTTTTTTGGCCGTCAATAAACCTGGACGTTGCAAAATGAACCAAGACACATATTCCCTATTAAGGAAGCAAAATACATCGCTACGCCATGAGTATTACTATGAACATTCGGCCATTCGATCGATTTCAACAGTCCATATCGACATCGTAAGGCCGCTACTACTTGCAACACCGCGCGATGATGGTTTTCTCATTATAATTGCTAGCCGAGCTACAAAATTGTCCAAAGCCATGTCTACAGAAAATATTACTGCTGAATCGAAATTGAAAATACACTGCCAGAAATGGATATATAGATTCAAATGCCTTGCGACAATAACTAACGACCAAGAATGCCAGTTAGAAAGTTAACTTTTCAACCGTCTTACGAACTATTTAGATAACGAAAAGACGCTTATCATGCCGTATTGTGCATGGTGCAAGGGAATTGCTGAGCATTGGCATTGTTCTCTGAAAGCCGCACTAATGCTTCACTTGAACCGCACGAACTATTTACCGTACTTCTTGGTTTACAAGTCGCCCTACATATGGTCAGTAGAGTGAGTGCCGCCGAAAAAATTTACGGCGACAGTCTTAGACTACCGTATGACTAAAATAGTTTTTTTACTTCTTTGGTCTACAAATTAATTGATTTCCTATAACGGATTTTAAGGGTTTTTTTGTTTATTCCTAATTTCGTAATCATTTACTTGTTACAAACGGATCCTGAATTTCGTAAATATTTTCTAGTATTACTTTAGTTTATATCGATATTAAGTACGTGACTACGTCCACCAGTAAGTAACGTTTACAAAGTAAACACCTGAATCTCTCATATGTTACATTATCTAATGAAATATCTCAATAGATGTTTATATATATTTTATTGTTTTTGTCTCTTAATCTACGAAATGCAAAAATGTAGAGTAATTATTAAATATTAGAAGAAGGAAATTATATTTAATTGCAATTAATGAATTTGGTAGAAGCCGGTTTATTCTTAAAAAAAACTAAATATTGTAAACCAAGATGAAAATAATAAAAAAGCGTATTTTTTGCCATACACTTAAAAGTAAAAAAATATGGCTTTTTGTTTAATTATGCCGATAAATTTCCTTAATTAATTTAATGGATATAAAGTGGTTACCAAAAGCAGAATATAAAAAGAAATATGCTTTTATATTATCTGTAATTCAAATGGAAGCTGTGCTTTACCATTATAATTGTATGCATATTTAAATAACCTATATCCGCTTAATAAGCCTTGAAAACTTTCCAGGGTGTGAGTCAGATTTATAATAAAAGCACTGGATGAAATTTGGGAACATCGCCGACGACTACACATATGGCATCGTACACACTAAATTTAAATACTCATCAACTTCACACCCTAAACTTTTATGAAGCTAAACAGCAATAAAGATGATTAGATCGTGAAATAATGGAAATAATTGAAAATGTTGGATATTTAGAAAAAGAGGTGAACTTTTGAGAAAGGAAACGAGAACATTTGGTCGGCTAATAAGGTTTTAACCATGAGTTTGGGATATTTTAGAAAGGTTATAGAACATTTCCGAATATTGTGGTTGGGATAGGTGATATAAAGAGTTTTAATTAAATTTAAGCAGCCTGTTTTTCTTGATTCTTCGACATAATGCCATTTTTGATTTCAATAATTTGTCTTTTACTTAATAATACATTGAATAAATCATAATGCACTCGTAGGAGCAAAATCCGTCACTATGTAAATACATATGAAGTAAGTATAATACAATTTGGTCACCTTTAGCTTTCTTCAGATTTGAACGAGAATTTGTTTTACAAAATCATCTTCTGGACTAGGGTAATGAATGTCAATAAAACGTGAATCCTCAAAGAGGGCCAAAATCTTGCCCAAGGTGTACAGCTTAACGGACTGTACAGATAACAATTAGAAGCGCATCTGAATATATTTGTCTGAATATCTTTATAATCATCTTTGTTCAACATGTAGTAATTATACATCCGCAAGAGTGCGGAGGCATGATAAAGACAGGTTGGCAAATCGAGCACATACCTAGAACTGGAGCTGCAAGGAAGCCCTTTAGACATTAAGTCCGGTGCAGAGGACTGGTGGGTCGTGCTTAAAAACATTAGCGCGATAAAGTGGAGAAGGAATCCCGGAAACATAGAGTTCATGGCTTGAGGCGCCGTGCTTCAAACCGACCAGAGTAAAGACTGATTGCATAGTGGGCCTAGATCTTGCAAGTTCAGTAACTCTTCTTAGTTTCAGTAGTACAATAAGAAATCTTTTAATTACTTAATAATGCCCTTCGGAACCATTAAAATGTATATATTATAATGACAGTAAATTATTCTTGAAAACTTAGTAAATATAAAATGAGCTTTAATATGTATCTACCCATTATCTACCTTTTTAACTCGAATTGAATTGCGCAGAGCAACGTGCGGGCCGTTAATGTCGTCTCGTCGAGAAACAATTCGCGAGAGGAATGTCGGCACGATGGAATGCAATAAGAGATCATCAGATGACTAGGGACGGAGGCCGCGACGGTCGAGATGAGAAATGAATATACGTGTTTAATACGCGTTTAACTCGTATATTCAATTCATCCAGTCGGAACATACGAGTTTGATATATTGATTTTCGAAAGGTTTAGTCATATGATTCGGTTGATCGATAGTCGTAAATTATATGCTGGCTGCCAGGGTACTGAAGAATAGATAAAACGAATAAAAAAAGAAAACATGAAAAACAACTGGTTTAGAATGAGTAGAACTTGTAATTCAAGCGTTTTTTGCGCATTTAAGCATTCATAAATATTTTTGAAAACTATTTATAATATATAATATCATTTTTTTCTTGACAATGATTGCAATAAGAAGGTCACACAAAAACGTTAACAATTCCGATATGGTTTCGCTACGGTCTTTTTCGCAATTTATACTTAAGTAGTTTTAAAACTGAAATAAGGAAAGTGAAATTTTTTTTAAATCTAAAACCATTTTACAGAATATTCTGAAAAAAAAATGGTTTTGGAATACCTAAATATCGTCTTTTCCGCGGCTTAGTAGATATCCCATATGACGCAAGAAAATAAAAGACAAATTCTAAAAACGACTGTGGCATATTTTTTTTTCAGAATATTTTTTAAAATAGTTTTAGAGATGTTGCTGAAAATATCCTCAACCTACCTTCCCCTAACTTTGAAATTACCGAAGTTTTAATCATGAAAAAACACAGCGAACAGCTTTTCTATATTTTTATCTAAACATTACCGGCAAACTCTACCAGAATTTACAATGATTTTACACGATACTTTTTTAGCAATTTTAATGTGATAAAAAGCAATTTTAATGTGTAAATCAACTTTAATGTGTTAAACTATTGTACTGCGAGTTTTACTTGTACTGAAACGAATATTTTCTGTTTTTATATGATCAGTTTTATCTTCATTTAAATTTACCCCCTCCCCTGGCATAGCAATTATGACTATCGGGCAACCAATTGTATAAATAAACGTTTCAGAAAACAATATATTAAGCGTATATTAAAATTGTTCTCTCATTCCGACTATCGCGACTTCCGTCCCCTGTATTCTAATAATATTCTATTGCATTACATCATGCCGACATCCCGCCCGCGAATTGTTCTTCGACAAGACGATATTGAGGGAACTTAAGTTCCAATATTTACGATATCATCAGCTATTGACATGAATCAAGTAGCATTCATCGACAAGTGGTGACTAAACTTGAATCCATCTATTAACAAAAATCGAAATGATTAAAATAATGATAGTCGAACATTTTTATCAATACAAAATGTCACGGGTAGATAGCATTGTTGAATACACTCGTATACCCAAAGTTAAAAGTTTGGCTTAGCAATACAGCAGTCAAACCTAAGATATTGCCTTATTACATGTAGAAGCCAGTTTTAATATATCAGAAGATATTTAAATGACCGTAAAAATGTTGAAGTGGTCAATCAAGGAAATGTTTTGATGAACAAGTATGTCAATAGACAGTGAGAGATATTTATCCTGAAAAATATTCTTTATGTAACTAACTTAACAAAAACCTATTCTCCGAAGAAATAGTAACAAGACAAGGCTATTATAAAAATATAAACTGATGCTTTGATTTACGTAAACAAATAGTGATGTGCTCGTCTTTACAAAACAACAATTCCTAAAAATTGAAATTGGAAACAATTCAAAATCCAATATGCAATTTAAGACACAAAAGGACCTTAATACATGATATGATTATTTGGGACACTTGAGTATCAAAGAGATAGAGAAAATGTGCAAAACCATTTTGATTATTGGTGTGCACTTACAAGTTTCTATGAGAGGGTTAGGTTTATGGCAAGTATGTTCGTCAACCGCTTCAGGAATCAAACAGAGGACAACTGCAACCGCGTGATATTGTTTATAGTGGAGTTTTTTGTACATTTCAATGTGCCATTTGTACAAGATGTGGAATACTTTTTTTATTTAAGGACGCTGCTTCAAGTTTTAGATATGCATATTATGTAAAAAAGAAATATAATATATCGGACTATTTAAGAAATATAATGCAAAGATTCAATTTTTTCCCCTTGGTTTACGCATATTAATACTGATACCGGAATAAATACGGGAGGATAGACTTCAAAGAATATCTAGACAGTAGGGGTATCTCTCATGAACTCACTGCCCATTAACGCCCGAACAATATGACCGGGTTGAAAGTAGTGGGGAGTGCTTGATACATGCTTTATGCCTATAATGTGTCCCTCAATTTGTGGACAGAAGCAATGATTTGTGCTGTTTAGTTATTAAGTCGCACATATTTCAGCCACATACCAAATTTTACACCTATGAAGATGTGAAGTTGCACAAAACCTAATTTGAATCATGTCGGAATGGTTGAGTACAAAGGATATATCCATATGCCAGATCAGCTGAGAATGAGGCTTGATTGCAAAAGTCGTATAAAAATATTAGTTGGCTATGGTAATACAAACTATAAAATGTATGATTCGAACACAAAAAAATAACTGTATTAAGAAATGTTATTTTTAATAAAGAGAAAGGTCTCGAATTAAAAAGACATAAAGCTGAAATTTTCACCTGAGATGATGATGGTGTAAGAATATAAAGAAGTTTAGGAGAAAACAAGTAACACCAAGAGGAAAACGAGTGATCAGGACTGTGAAAGTGATAATAGTATACTGCCATCGATGAAAATTATAAGATCTATGGACCTTCACAAGAAACGGATCTTAGTGTCATAAATAACGCAAGTATCATTGTACGGCCACGAGGAAATTAATTTCTCGAGATAAATTGGTATTAATTTTAATTGTGGCTTGTGATGAAACATTAAATAGTGGGAAAAGTAAGTTTTGGCTAGAATCTATGAAGAACTAAAAGATTTTCACCTACCACAAAATATGAGTCAATAATTATACGGTTATCTGTCTCCGTTGAATTTGAGTAGAATACTAGAATATAAAGCTCTTTTAAAATCTAACTAGAGTAGTTAGATTTTAAAAGAGCCTTTTCGTATGGAGAATTAGAAGAGAACATTTTTATGGAAATATCACATAGAGTGAAAACACCTGAAAATAAAATATGTAATTAATCGCTACAGGCCTCGAAACAAGCATCTCGATATTGAAACAAGAAATTTATTAATTTTATTTTGTGTTTGCTATTGCTCAGTCACAAACAGACAATTGCGTATTTTTAGGTAATTTTCATGGCATTAAAGCTTTGTTATTTATATATATTGACGGTGTTTTGATTATGTCTCATACAAATCCAATATTAGTTTAAATTGTAAGGTACTCGAAGCAAGGGTACAATATAAAAATAATATATTTAAAGGGACTTGTTGGTTTGCAAGGGTCCAACATATTTAAAGGGACTTATTGGATTAGAAATTTTAAAAACTGCATGTGCCAATCACAGACAGTATACTGAGCAGACGATAAACAAATTTAATATTAACACAGCACACGCCTGTGATACACCCGTTAATGTAAACGTTCAAATAACAAAAAATGTTTGTAAAAAGCAGATTAATTTTCCTTAAGGGGAAACCATAAGGTTATTAGTATTTTTATTTTTAGCAGCTAGGACAAATATTAATAAAATATAATATAAACCTAATCTAAAACGTTGCTCAACTTAATTCGACAGCTTCTTGAAACTTATGATTTATAAATAAAGTGTCAAGGCCATGAAAATTTAATTGTATATAAAGCTCAGATTTTTTTCTGTATTTGGACACAATCAAATCTACCACTGGTTTTATTTTTATGCTAAATGGTACTCTTATACTTTAAGTTAGTCGAAACCATTTTATGTTTCATTATTGACAACTGATTCTCAATTTATGGCTGAACGTAAAGCTACGAAGAATGTTTTATGGTGAAGACATTTCTTCGAAAAATGTTTATTATTCACAATTACATAACTCTATGTATTGATAATCAGAGTATTACTAAATTAATAAACAGTCCAGTTTACGTTAAGATAACTAAACAAATTTATAGTTAATTGAATTTTATCTAAGAGAAGGTATGGAAAAAGTTAATTGATACTAAGTAGGTAACAATTTCTAAGTAACTTTCTGATATTTTTACTTAGACTCTACCTTCTCTTAAATTTGATTGCTTTTCATATAGTTTATTCACTTTAAATTTGTTTTGTTTGAAGCTGACAAAGTAATTTTTTTTGTTATCAAGAGTTATTAGATTATTACTTGTAGTTTATTAAGGAAAACATTACATATTAAAAGGAAATTATGGAAAACTGCATTTTAATATGCAATGTGCAGATTTTATGGACATGTACTTTTGAATCTCAAAAAATTTAAGGACTAGCCACTTTGACTTGTACACAGAATGATTTTTTAAAATGACTAACTTTAAATATATAATTACATACCTGTTATTTTTAAAATACAAGTTATTAACTTTAAGAAAATTTACGTTATAATGATAAAACTCTTTTGGTTTTCACATCTTCCGGAAAGTTATGAGAGACACCTCCAGCAGAGTAGGGTTTTTCATACAAATTTATTTTTTAAAATAAAATGTGATTGTTATACGTACCATAAATTCCGTATTAAAGACAAACAAATTTAAAAAAATATGAATATTTAATTAAAAATCGTTCCGCCAAGTTTTGCCCTACCCAAATACAAAAAGTGCGATAAAAAGGATTTCCCTTCGGAATTGAATATAGTTATATCTGACACCATGCCCATTATGAAATTTGAAGAAAACAGATATTATCTATACATTATTTTACAAAAATTTATTGAAGTTTCTAATATTTTTTTCAAACATAAATTTGTAAGTTACTTCATGATAATTACACGTATCTCAAGCATATTAGAGACTAAATAGCCAAAAAATTGCCTTCTAAAATTCTAAATTCAAATTGTGTTTCTTCTAAATTGACCTTCTAACTTGTTTTGCTGATACATTTATGAAATGTTAGATGGTCATCCATAATCATGCCGAAATTTTGTAGATGATACCCTCACGAGCGCCGCTCTATTTAATTCAAAATTTTGCTTCGCGGTTTGAACGGGAAAAAGTTAATGTAAATTACTATATAACAGGACGGGTTTCATCCACAAATCTTCCGAAGGGATGGATAAATTACGTTACGAATGAAGACACAAAAATAAATATTGTACTTGTTTTTAACTACGACAAATAATTCCACGAATAAGATATAGCGTTAGAATATACTCAGAACTGTGAAAATAAGAAACCGTGGAAATACGTAAATTGCCTACACTAAAATTTTAATTTACAGACCTATTCGTGAAACATAATTTTGAATATCAATTTTTTCTTGACGCATTCTTATATTGTTTCTCTGCCTCGTTGTAATGATGCAAGCGTTTTTTTTATTTAACATTTTAATGAATGTGAACTTCTTAACTTTAAAGATGTTTTTTGCTAATATGAAATAGCAGACATTCAAGTAGAAATACTCTGATCGATCTGTCATTATATCCATTAGTGCAAGACGACCCAATTACCTATTTTTAAAATGTCGGTATTTGCGCAATAGCTATTTCTACGATATTCGCAGTGATATATTTTATTGAGTTACATAGAAATTTAAAACTTATTTACTTAATATTATGTTTCTTATCTAGTGACTTCTAAAAGGATATACACAGTTAAATATTTTTTAATTTGAAACTTAATCTTCTGACTTTGTTCAAATGACTATTTAAATTATTTTTTCCCTATTAATATTACCTAATATTTCCAAGCTTTATTATATTTTATTCTAAATTCTACTGTGTTATGAAGATTCATAAACTTCAGCTGAAAATAAACCAATACACAAACACAGACTAAATTTCTACTACAATACAAAAAATTACATTTTCATATTTTGTTCTGCTATCTACTAATGGTTCTAATATCATAAATTATTAAAGTCCTAATGGTAAAAAGTAGTGCTATAAAACCGAACAAAGCTACGAATAGAGCTTTAATGCTTTCATAAAGCATAAACCTAACTTTTATAGCTATAAATATATTAAAACTTAATAAAAACCTAGAATAAGATCATAAAACTAAAATTTTACGATCAGCCTTTTTTAGTTTTCAATGCACATTAAAAACTCGCTGTTAGAAATAGAAATTTACGTTTCTTAATCAATTTGGAGCTTAAAACAAAAAATCATGCACAAAACGATTCAAGAAAACTCAAAACCCAGTTAGAAAACAAAGCTATTGAAAAAATATTTTATTTATACCCCCGTAACAGATCCTTGGATTTTGTATTTTTAATTTATTTTATTTTGTTAACTTTGCTCCAGAGCCGATAAAGAAATATGGAGCCTGATTATGTTCTATTAAATTGTTTGTAAGTTACTTTCATAAGTATATGTTTTCATAAGTATAATTTGAAATAAAAATGTTCTTTTTCGTTTTTATGTAAAGTATATTTCTCAATTTTTGTTCCTGTTGCAATCATACAATAAATATTCTCATTAGTAAATAATGTCATAAATAAGAGGCAAACATAATGTCATTAATTTTAAGATCTGAGCAGTATATCTCGGACTTTACTCACCAACCACAAAAAAGATAATTTTTGTAGAATACTCTGTTACAAAAAGTTAATTATTTTAAAAAATTTTGAGCTTTCTGGTAGTTAACTAATTGATAAAAAGACATCATCAAAATAACCGATTTTGATAATGTCTTTTTGTAGTGGGTCCTTGTCTGAATATTCGTATATAGGCTAACGAACGTAGATGATGGCTTGTATATATGTGCGTATGTAAGCACGAGGATACACTACAGGTGGCAATTCCTGATTATCTAACGAAGGCAAATTTAGATATCTTTTCTTTGCACAAACAAAAACAATAATGAAATTTGAATTGTTAATGCAGTTGAAGTGTATGTTTCATTTTGTTATGTATTTTCACTTATAGAAATTATGTATTCGTATATCAAATATTTGTGGTTTTTGGGAATATGTAACCTATTATTTTATACTTATTTTAATATTATTTTATACTTAGCATTAGAAGAGTAAATGCAAGTACCTAAGAAAAACGGTTAAGTAGTATACATCCTGTTGAAAAAATGTGAAAATTATTTCAGAAATTTTGAAATGACTGATTGGTAAATTTTGAAACAGTTTAATTCAAATGATTTATAAAATTGCTTAAACGGAGAGTTCTGGAATATATCTAATTAAAATTTGTAATTTAATATTATTTTATATATGGGATTAGAAAAATCGTCGGACATCTCTAACAAGGAAGACGTGATGTCACAGATCCTAATTAGAAAACGCAAGGATTATTTCTGAAATTTTCAAAATTACCGGTGTTACTTTGACAAAGGAGTAATTTTTTGAGCCATCTATAAGTGAGCGCATTTAAATAAATTATACCTTTTAAAAAATGTCCGTAAAGTGATTACTATGAAACCATAAAATTTTTATGAAAACAAGACAAAACACTTTCGTTCTTTTTGTTGTCACACGTCGATTATTGACAATTACTGATCGTTTCCACTAATAGTCTTTTTGAATTGTTGGCAGGTCGGCAGTTGAAAATTATACTCTCATGAAATGTAACTCGCATTTACAAAATTTGTGTAATTATTATTTTACAAAGTTTTAATAATTACCTTCCTGACAGTAATACATCAACGTACGAGAGTCGTATTACAGATTTTGGAATGCATCTTTGAATGGATTTATTTCTTACGTTGACTATGGTTTTCTGTCAGACAGACGTAGTCTAGCGCTCTTGTCAGTCAGATTGGTGACTTTAAAACATTTCAATGAACTCAAATGATTTATAACAAGAAAAAAAATTGAACTCAGTAATTTTTTTTCAATTGAGAAGTTAAGTTTTTAAAATTATTTGGAAGAAAAATACTGTTTTTCCGGTTAACTTGATACAAAGAATTAATGAGTAAAATTGAAATGAAGATAAGCAAATGCATTTCTTTCCATTTTACTGTAAAATATTTAGTTACGCTGGTCAAAAAATATTAAATTTAGTGCAAATTTTCCTCCTTGTTTCAACTTTATACCACATAAACGAGTTACTTGAATCTTATATAAAAAATTGTGTAAATAGTAAATCTGAAGTTAAAAAATCTCTGAAGTAAGAGTAAAACTCACGTTACGAAGATTCTATACATATATTTAAGCTCTTATATTATCAAAGTTTACGTGGTATATATCAACTTTTGGTACCGAATATAAATTATCTTCTATATCTTTCACATGCATAAAAATATAGTGCATACTTTAAAAAATTGTGAAATCCAAAATCATCGCTAGACTTTTCTTTTAACCTATACGGAGGATTTTGTTTGATTTGTATTTTATTATCAATTTTTAGTATATCTCTGAAGAAATGTTAAAATTCGTCGCCATGATTTATTTAAAATATCAGAAAATATTTTTGGTAGCCACATAAATTGTTCGTTTCAAGTGTTACCCTGCGCTATATACGAAATTCAAAAAACGATTCATGTACGAAATTTTATAGTGCCCTCTAATGCCAGTAAAACTGTTTTAAAAAATTAGCTATTTAGGTATATGCTGTTTCGTTATTTAGCCAAATTTTAATTTTCTACGTCACCCGGTTTCTGAGCAAAACGACTGTGATCGTCGGAGAGACTGAAACGACAATGATTTTATAATAGTTCCATTTTCCTTTTGGTACACGAAACGATACAAATTGCTTAACGTTAATTAGGATCCTAGAATTCTCTACGCATCAACGCCCCCTCTATGTATCATGCTGACCACTTAAATTAATTAAATCATCTTCAATATCCGTGGAATATAATACAATTGAGCAAAAATAGAATCAAAGCGCTCTGTTAAAATAAAATCATTTTTAAACAAAAGGAAGACGGACTTCAAAAATCACAGAAAAATAATAAGCCTTTTTAATGTAAATACTTCTCGCGTTGATCGCAATTTTTTGTTTTGTAATCAATGTCGCAGTAAAGATAATTTAGTTACCCTAGATTTTTCTTAGATTATTACACAACTAGAATAATAAATAAAAATTTCTGATGATCAGTCACTTAATGTCAATTGAAATCTAAGTGTAGTAAATTCATCCTGCAATCTGATTGTCAATAATCAATGTGTCAATAAAATAAAACGTTTGAAATAACATGAATAGAAAGTAAAGGTGCCTTAAACCATGGTTTCTTACGATTTAGCTTAAAATATTCGATATACTTTATGTGACTACACAAGGAAAGTTCAGGTTTTCAAAAAAACTTATGTACTTTTTTGTGTGTTTGTGTGTTCGTAAAAAAATTATTTTTGCAGTAATCGCTGTGAAATTAATGAAACAGTTTCTGGCGAATTAAAGTTCATATCAATATTGATCATATGTTATTATTTTTTAAAATAAATTTTAGTCATAACATAGTTTTCATCAATATCATTCTCAATATTATAGATGTGAATGCTAGAAGAGATTGAAGATTGTACAGGTGGATGGACGTTTTTTGCTTTATAATAGCATAATGACTAAACGGATTTATACAACATTTTGCACATGAATAGATTATAGCTTGGACAAACATATTCAGATAAGTTCCTCTTTATCCCAAAGAGAAACCCAACCGTCATCAGACTAGGTGGTAGGATAATTGAAGCTACATGTAAACACGCTCTATCTAGCAAAAGATCAATGCAATTGAAATAGAGTAGTATTTTCCTAATTTTAGATAGTAGGTCATCAGAAATATGCTGAAAAATATTGAAAAAAAAATTATACCCCCTATTTCTAAAATTACTCAAATATTCAACATATTCTTATGCTTGTAAAAGATACTGTTGGCAATATATATACGTTTTTGTGTATTTACTGCCGATTTGCTCGAAAAACAAGCAAATTAGACATTTAACATAACTTAGCGCGTTGGTATTATCTTCATTCATTGGTATTATTGGTATTATTTACATTCCTTACTTCTCTCTACTTACTTTCTCTCAAACTCTTACTTCTTAATAACTTTCATTGATCTTATCATTGTGCAGTAGAGAACTATTTAAAAATATTCATTAATCCATTAAAGAGCGGAAAATTAAAGGTCAGATGAAAACCGTTAGAATGAGGAACAAAAACATTTCTTTTTCAAAATTTTAAAATAAATATGCTAAAATAGAGAATTAAATCCTTATTTCCCAAATTACCAAAAAAAAATAATAAACTAACAAGTTTGGGAATGTTTGATTAGAATATTATAGGAAAACTATAACGATTATTATATAGTAGTTATAAATAATGTAATAAAATGCTATATTGCTTCAAATCTTCATAAGTATCTAAATGTATACAAAACCTTCGTAGTGCGATTTCTACTCGTACTTGGCAGGTCCTTTTAAAACAAATTTAGATTGAAAACAAATTAGTGGTAGTTTCTCATTAAGATGAGAGATTCTAAAATATTCCTAAATATTTCTAATTAAAAACATCCGATTGCTTTTTATACTTATAGGAATTTTTCATGAATGTCATGGTAATTTATTACTACAATCTAATAGTTTTTTTACGAATGATTTTGATAAATGTTATTGCCAAATTATTGTTTGTATGTTTCATTTCTATTATCACGCTAATTCTTCTATGTGTGAATTAGTAATTAGATATATTAAAATTTTGTGCCATCAAACGCAATGTTTGGAAACATTCATGCTGGAAAATATATTTAGATATGATTAGAGGAAGTTTTCAATTTAATGGAATTTCTTGCTTCTAATAGAATATAATTCATTTAATACAGTAAGGGGAGATTAATTTTTGGGGCAGGTATATTTAGTTTTCCTCCAATTTTAATATGAAACTACTACAGTACTAAATGCTACTAACCGAATACCAAATCCGTGTAATACCATAATTACTTTAAAAAAATATATGCATTTATTTATCAATTCGTATTAATGGATATACTTAATTTTTACCGTGCTTATTTCATATAAGTAATATGAAGGCGTAGCATATGGAGGCGACATACCTCTCTCAGACACTGAGCTTACCTCGATATTGTTATTATTGTCATCATTATTCATAAAATTACATTACCCTGTTAGTCACCGTTCTCGAGAAAAAGTGGAACCATAAAATTATAAAACTAACTATTTCACGTACACACTGTATGCATATAAAAAAGTGAACTCAGAACTTACAAAGAATATTAAACAACTTTGAACCATATTTGACAGTTTACGGACCACACGCCATAAATTTACTTAAAATTCGGTTTCCGAAATAAAGTTTATTTACGCATAGTTATTATCTGTTACCGCATGTCATTTGAAGTTCGGAAAGTTTAAAATTTATTCGACATACTTGGAATGGAAACTCCGACTCTGCAACGGGAAAACAAATAGTGAGGTGCGTCAAAGTGTTTTACATTATTAATATACATAACTTGAGTTACAGCTTATGGACTTCCATAAATCAAAAAAGTTTTTTAATTAGTACCTCAGCAAAAAAAAATTAAAATTGACGCAACACATTTTTCATTGAACTTAGTGTTTTATTAATTTTTACAATTAGCTTTACTTACTGTTAAAAGTCGTCGCCGTGGTGTATTGGGTTGATCACAAGGGATACGGCCTTTGACGACGCAGAGAACCGCGGGAACCCGGGTTCAATTCGCGGCTGCTCATCGAACAGGTCTGGACTGGTGTTATGACTAGCTGTAAGAGATTGCTCTCTTAGCAATAAGTCCGCCATTAGAATCAACTAGATACATTAAAGTAGATAAATAAATAAATAAAAGTTTCTCGATCGAATCTCAAATGGAACATGTTGATGGATATAAAATGAGACAGTATAATAACCGAAAAGTTTTGATGCAGTAGCAGCGACGTGTATCAACCGTAGAAAGTACAAAATAAACTAAAATAGGGGCATAATGTAATTGCGGTACGTGTTCGTTCATTTACTCCGACATTTTATTATCTAGAAAAATATATTTAAAGAATGATTAAAACTAAGTAGGAACTAACATTCTGGTTGTTCCGTACACAATAGGCCGGTGAGAAAAATATTTGTTTCGTTTATCGTGTTGGGAAAACCACTTTTAAAACTCATTTCAAAAAAAAAAACTAATTTTTGGTAACTTTAGATTTAAAGATTCCACATGCCTAAGGCTCGTGGCATGACACTTAATACAATGACCATGACCACTCAGCCAAGGGTGTAACGACTAGCAAGAAGAACATACTTAAGGAAAAAGTTTATTATATATTAATACAAGTGATAACATCACATAAAAAATATTTTGCAATACTGTTATTGTTGACTAAAACATTTTCGTTGCTATTATTACTGCGATTTTTTAAATTTTACATTGTTGCCAAATATAAATTGTATTGCATATTTTTATTATTACATATATATTTATATTTTTACAGTTTACATTTGGCTCTTTAGGCTAATACTAAATTATTTAAAGATAACTTATAAATATAAAGTTAGACAAAAAATATCTTCTTATTAAATTAGTCAATAAGTTGGCTTTTGCCAATTATTATAACACGATAATTGAAAAATTATTGTCTCATCCAATCTAATGCACACGGAGGTTCACACGACTGTTTAAGTGCTTATAATATTTTTATCATAAATATTAATTTTACCATCATTTTAGCTGTGTCCAATATGGGTGAAGAAAATATTTTCAGAAATATCTTGTACGTAATTCTGAAAAAAAAAATCCTAATAACTCCCACTTTCACATGACATTCACACGAAATATAAAATTGGAAAAATTCAAGTACTTCGGTTTTCTTCTCTAAAATTCCTCCTTAAATACGTTTGTATTTATTTAGATATAACCACGTTAATATGATTAAACATCAAGTTTCTATTTCAGACCGGTTCTGAGAAATAAACACTACTAAAACGGTAAAAGAAATAAATAAAAAAATTGTAAAATTATTTTTGTGCTACTAATTTAAATTTTTTTCCATAAATTCGTGCTTGATTTGTTTTCGGCCCCAACTTATGTAAGAATTATACTGTTCTTCCTTCGTGAGTTCAAGTAACCAAAAATTGACTTACTGAATACTTTTACGCACATAATATTTTAAACTTTAAAACTAGTAAACAATGACATTGAGCAGCGTGCCGCCATACATGGAACCGCAGCGATTTTCTCCTCGTAAATTTTATCAAAACTTAAACAACATTTTATTTTCAACTCTCGTTAGTAAAATTTCTTGAATAATTTCCGTTATTCGATATTGGTCCAGAAAAATTTTGCATATAAGTGTTATACCGGAAGAGATGGAGGTTTGCTCGGTTTAAAATTTGGAAACGTATAAGGTTTAAACAATGGATGTAATATATTTAAGAACAAAACTTAAAATAATATAGGTAGTTATCTATTCGTGATTATCACAATTGAGTATAAAATGTAATGAGTTTGAATTTTTTAAGTAGAATTAATATCTATTTATTTATTTTAAGGCATCTCTGTTCATTCGCTGTCGTCTCTACTCACTCACTATATAAAGTTTGAAATAAAATTCTTATTGAAAATAATTCATGTTAACATTTTTTTCGACTAAAGAAAAGTTTGATTTAGTTTGCGTTCAATCAAAGTTTTTCATAATAATTAGCTGAACCATGAAGTCAACAAGAAAATAAACCCTGTGAGAAAAGAATGAAAAATCTATTATATAGGGAGGAGTATTGATAATATCAGAAATGTTGAAAAGTTCTTTCATTATCTGATGGAAGGCGTCGGAATTTTGTCATGATGAAAGATAGTCTTACGCAGGGAGTGTATATTTTTCTTTTATTTTCTTCTAAATAAGGTAACCAAACATTCTTTAAAAAAAATGCTGCCATTTTTTTCTTTATTTTTATCGGCAGTTGTGCATAAAAAACACCCACTCATAAAAACGTAAAAAATAATTACAGTGGTATTTTCTTGTTATAAATTCACTTTGTCGCAAATACATCATTCCAATTGAAACCTAAATTATGAGACAAAATAACAATCTTATAAATTGTAAAGAAGAGTATGAGAAAGTATTTTCATTTTGAAGGTGATCATGTAGTTTCAACGCCTTAAGAAAATGTTACTAATTTCAGAAATATTTACTGCCACCTGTTAAAAAAGGCGTTGTCGTTATATTATTAATTAGCTGCCCATAATCGTTTATCTGGAAAATAAGACCATAACTTCATTCTGTTCCATTGGCTTTTCATATTATAATTAAGCGTTTTATATGATGATAAGGTGATTCTTTAGTTCCATCTGTGAGTTATATAATAATTCAAATATGAACTATATATTAAAATCCCAATTTTAATTATTTAAAAATTCCGTGGAAATTTCAATCCCATACTTACAAATTTAGGGGTGGAATTTCAAACTTATTTGGCATGTAATAGTTGGTAAAATGTAAGCCTATAGGCTGTATAGTCCTGAAGATGCTTCATTGACCTAGTTAATTAATAGTGTAAGTATATACTACTTGTATTTTATTTATATAATTATTATAAATTAATACTAATTTTAAGTAACTACCCAAGTATAAGATACCGAGATAATTAGTGATTTTCTTATCTACTTCTGCAGACAGATCTAATTCTCATTACTCAATTAGAGACAATAATCATAATATTAATTTTAGAATATAGTTTTTATAATCTCTAGGAATTGATTTACTCCAAGAAATAGATTCATTTGATTCTAATTACTTGCTTCTTACCCGACTAGGGCAAAGAGAGTGTCATGAATTTCACAGGCTATATAGATATACAGGTATGTATATATGCATACATGTTCAAGAGTGTCCTAGGGAATTTAACGTTATGAATTTTATAGGCTACATAAGCATATATTTTGTGTTTTTCAATTATTTTTCCCATAGTTGGGTTTTTGTTTTTCCTTTATATTGCAGAAAATATTTTTCTCAGCCATAGTATTTTCTAAGCAATAATTACTTCTGGTAGGAAGTAAGCATGTATGAACCTTTTCATCTAGATTTAAAATAGAGCATTCAATATATCTACATGGAATAGAAAAAGTCAATTCATCTACAAAATTATTTATTAAATTTACGAGATTGTTAATTCACGTGCGTCCGACAAACAATTTCAATTTTAAAAAAATTCGCAAATCGACGCCAAACTTTCTCTTCTTTCCAATTTTCAATAAAAATTCGAACACTAAGATATTTGCTAATGTGGAAAAAGCATTTTAATTTACTACGAAGTTTAAAGCTTTTCCCTTCTGTCAATTTGAAAGAAGAATGTTATTAAAGTAGCTCGTCGGTATAAGCATCTTTGTTCTTTTTGTTAAGTTATCTCAATACTTTTATATAAAATAGAAGAGAAATGAAGATTATATAATATATAAGTCAAGTATATCCAATTATTATACATAAGTTCACTCTCTGCTTTGTGACTTCTTAAAGCCTTCTTCGCGTTGTTATTAGGTACAATGTTAATTCAATATGGCCTCTATTGTTAATACCAATTCAATTTCAGTAAGATCATAAATAAAAAGTTGGCTAAGATAATTTTTCTCACTTTAGGGACTTACTCAAAAAAATCTTTGTGAACTTTTATTTTTGACCTTTTGAGTACCAAGTAAAATGCCGCTTATAAAGCTTTCGAATCGACTCGCTAACTTCCTATTTTAGAATATTAACTCATTTTGTTAGTGAATATAGAGAAAATAACAAGAAAACTCTCATTTACTTAACTTACTTGTGTTTGATTATAGTAAGTGAAATTCAATTAGTCATTTTAAGGTTAGTTGCTAGGTCAGCAAATCGTTTCTTATGGTTACATCAATACTGTGTACTAAGTTATTACTGACAAGTAAATATTTTTAAAGTTTTACTGTCTGTAAATTTTTTCCCGACATGATAATTTGTAAATTAATAGGGTGAAACATAAATATTTCCCAAAATATGAAATGTAAAGCTTTCGACTATTTTTAGACGAGTAATGACAAAAAAGGCGAAATAAATTATAGACACATAATTTAACAGGGGCTTTGCTACTATATCAGAGATTGCTCCTTACAAATGTTCAGAGAAGATCCTCTAATAAATTTATTTTACACTTGTACCATAGGTCATGCCATATAGAATGCTATATAAGATATAGATATTTTCTAAAAATATAATAATGGCTGAATAAAATGTAAAGGAATTATTTAGTTACACTCTATTTGAATGCGTATCGACTTCCATTAAATATGTTGTATAAGCTAAACAACGCGAGATCAAACACAGCCTCAAAAAGAAAGAGTGTGTAGATAAGCTTCACAGAACTCAATAGCGACGTATTAACCATAGGGATTATACATTATTTCTTATGTTGAATAATACATTTATTATTTTCTCTTATTCAACACATACGTTTTTATTATTCAACACATTTGTTATGCATCAATTTCATACGAATGTTTTACACTCCTCGGACTCAATTTGGAACATTTATTTATATGAATAGTTAACGTTTAAAAATAGCTATATGGGAATATTATATATAGATGACTACTAAGTTCTGAAATTTGTTTTTAATTTCATGTGAAGTATCGTTCGAAAGGGGAAAAAATTTCGAAACTCTTTGGTTTTCATAATTTTAAGGAAGATAATAGTGAAAAGGTAGCTTTCTTTTAAAAATATGTAAAAAATAAACGCCACCCATTTTCCAATTTCGAAACTGCTTACATAAAAATAAAAAAATAGATAAGTTAATGTTTTAATCATCAAATTTAAAATTATTATTTATTAATTATTTAAAATAAATATCACCTACCCTTAATAAGTGTAGATATTTAACAATGGATAAAATCTTTGTAGTACGAGTTTTACTGCTTGATTGGTTATTTCTAATGTTATCATTGTCCACTAGATCTTTTATAAATATCTTTACCATTGGTATATATGTAATTTAGGATTATAAACCACCCGAATTATGTGAATAAACCTTTCAAAATTCAATATATTAAATGCGTATATTTAATTCGTCCCCTCATCCCGACCATCACAATTTTAATCTTCTGCCATCTGACGATTTCTTATTGCATTCCATCGGGCCGACATTCCTCACGCGAATAGTTTCTCGACGAGACGATATTAATGGACTGCGAGATGTTTTACACAATTCAATAGAGGTAGTTATAATACATACCCGTTCATTTTTCACTTTCATAGTATTGTGAGGATAATTTACTATCATTTTGTTGTAAATATTATTAATAGTTAAAAAATATTTACAAAGTCATTAATCAACGTAAATCATGATACTACTAATTAACAGAGATACCGTCACTGAAGGGCCCTCGCTTGTTTCACAACTAGTATCCAGTCAATATATATATATATATATATATATATATATATATATATATATATATATATATATATGTATACATATATATATTTATATATATATATATATATATATATATATATATTTATATATATATATAAATATATATATATATATATATATATATTATAGAGAAAATTATATTATAGCTGAATACTTACCATAAACTCGGATATAATATGTCATTTAATATCTACTTTTCATACTACCATTTAAGTTTATTTTGAGAAAACCTGTTTGCGGCAAACTTAGAAATTGCTTCCATCAGGAAACTGTACGGTTGAAAGTGCATTTGATAAAAAACTTCTATTTAAAAAAAAATTGGAAATCAACGCCAAACTTTCTGTTTCTTTCCAATTTGTAATTAAAAATTCGAGCACACAGATATTTGTTAATATGGAAAAATCATTTTAACTTACCACGAAGTTTAAAGATTTTCCCTTCTACCAATTTTAATGAAGAATGTTATTAAAATGGCTCGTCGGTATATGCATATTTGTTCTTTTTGTTAATACTTTTTTATAAAAATAGAAGAGAAATGAAGATTATCTAACGTCAAGTCAAGTATATCTCAATTATAATGGATAAGCTCATTCTCTGCTTTGTGACTTCTTAAAGCTTTCTTCGCGTTGTTATTAGGGACAATATTAATTCAGTATGGCCTCCATTGTTAATACCGATTCAATTTCAGTAAGCTCATAAACAAAAAGTCGGCTAAGATATTTTTTTTACTTTAGGGACTTACCTAAAAAATTCTGAATAATGAAAGAAAATCTAAATAATGGAAGATTGCCTTTAATCATAAAACCTGAAGCAATGTGAGTGTTATAATTACACATTTTAATTGAAATTTAGATGAGAACTCATAATTGTATATTCTAAAGCCAGTAGAAATAAATCGTTTTTAATCTGTCGTATACTATTTTGAATGAAATATTTTGATGACTGTATGTTTTTTAATTAGTTATTATATGTATGTTCAAACTCCTGTAATCATCCAAATTGTGACATTAAAATAGATTAAACGTCGAACAATAATTTGAAAATTTATTACAAAATAAATTAAATGACGGCTACAGCCGTCACACCTATTATGAAAATTGACAATATTCCTGTATTTCCGACTGCCCAAAAAAAATGATGTTTGATAGGTACTGAATTGATTTTTACTAGTAATTATCGATTACTCTCAAATAGCTCTATCAATTTAATTTAAATTTATATTTTATATCATGATTATATCTCTTTGCCTCAAATTCATAACTATTTTTGAAATATAAATTTATTTAAATATAACACAATCAGCTCCTTTTATTGTTTCAAAATTATTTTATTGCTTTCCGTGTTCACAAGATTTCATAGCCTCAAGTTTCTAAGTACTGAACTTGAACGCGTGCGCCGCCATATATGTGGCCGCCGGCGATATTTCCCTCATATATTTTATCAATACAGAGCGCTTCTATAACAAAATCGACTTACACCATGGAACTTTCCCGAGTAGGCGGCAGATATCGAAACCTTGAACACACATACAATTAAAAATTAAAGTTGTGCCGCCGTGTAAATTTCAGGCAAAGTTGAAGTATGTTCCTTTCTATGTTCTGCATTTTGTAATCAACTTACATTTAGCTTAGTTAGTTGAGAACTATAAACGGCAGCAGTGAAAAAATTATATTGGAAATTTCGGACATATCACATAAAAGTAAATTTTCGTTCCTTTCACATGGTTTTAAATTATTAATTATTTTAGATATCGGTTGCTAGCAAATTGTTAAAAGTTTCTGGTTAATTGCATTTAAACATATTTTTATTACTCTCCGTTTTCACATTTTTTTTAAAGTAATAAACAAGCAATAAATTTATCAGTTATGGTCGAGTATAAAGGCACGCCACTCCATAATTTGATTTATAGCAGATTCAGTTGTGTACTTTGTCTAGGTTTTTCGTGAAGATTTTATCTCGATGAAGTCGGTCTATATTTACGTTGTCGTAGAATCCCTCGAAATATAACATTTTTTTTACCGAGAGTGTTTTTATTTTCTAAGTCCCCTTTATTTTCAGAAAAAAATCTATAAAATTCCACCTCTGTTTTACTTGCTCAATTATACAAGTGACCATATAAAAGTCTGGATATGTGCTTGTTTCTGACAGAAAAAGTTATGGTAAATGCAGAAAAAAGAATGTGTGTGCATATATAGAAAATATTGTACTAGCCACGAAATTTCGGCAACGTAAAATTGGGATTTTTTAATAGTTGAAATATTTCATTTTATTCGTTCTCCTTTCAATTTCTTTTTTTTTTAATAAAATTGATTTGCAATATTTTCTGATCAAGCATTGAATATCGTCTCTCAACTTTTTTTCTAAAACCTTGAGTTACGAATTATGCGCCGTACTTTATTTGTTATTACTAAGTAAGGACATCGTCTTCTCTAAATTTACCTTAATAAGAAATTCAAATACAATTTCATTCATACACCTCCTCTATAAAATCATTATTCCTAACCTTCGAAGCCACCGTCTTCCTCAATTGTTCTCATTACAACCCTTCGCGCCAAAGTTCCCATCGAAAATTGTTTATTGATGAGTGAGAATTAATCAGCGTGCAGTTTGATACGAAACTATGGTATAGATAGTGGCAATAACTTTATATTTGACCTGACGCTAATAACTATAATATTTTTTTACTTGAACAAAATATATGTTAGTAAATATTGCGCGGTAAATAAAAACAACTTTGAATTATATCGCATGGAAATCAAAGAACTCACATTAGATTTATATTAAGTTACAAAAAACAATTAGTATTTTTAGCTTAATAATAATATTTTACACGTATCTATTTTACTTAACAAGACTTAATTTACATCTCAAAAGTTATTATCTTATTTGAGAAGGCTAAAGCATGGCATGAGTTAATTATCTTATCCTGGTATATTTTGGCTTATAAACATTTCGAATAACACTGGCTTATAAACGTTTCGAATAACATTATAATATTTTACACCTATTTATTTTACTTAATAAGATTTAATTTACATCTTAAAAGGTAATATCTTATTTGTGAAGGCTAAAGCATGACATGAGTTAATTACCTCATCCCGGTATATTTTGGCTTATAAACATTTCGAAAAACATTAGTTAAGGTAATGATATCGTAGATTTAGTAAAGACTAATTAGCAGAAAAAAGGCTGACCAAGGGTTGTTTCCAAAGATGAAAATAATCCTAATTATAATTTTTACACAATTACAGTCTACAATGTGCCCCTGTTAATTTCAATGTATATTTCTTAATGAATTTCTAATAATGTATTTTTATTATTACTCAACATAAGTGCTGAATTAATTCAATTGGATTTGAAGTTTCCACAGTGCATACTTTGAAAATTTCCGACATAAGGAAAGCAGTAGTCGTAAATGCATGGTTAACAAAGAGAATGTTTATATTTCATAATTTTTTTGGATTTCGAATTTCGGAAGGAAAAATAGAAACATTAAACAATTATTCATGCACCTGTATCTCGAGATATAATTTATATAGAATTTGCGATTTGAAATTATTCATGTGCCTGTATACAGGTTCTAAATTGTTGAATCGATTTTCATAAAAATTCTACTCAGTTCTTGAGAGCGAAAAGAAACCCTGTATATATATATATATATATATATATATATATATATATATATATATATATATATATATATATATGTCACAAAAAGTCAGTGTTAAACGTACAGTTTTCTAGTTTATCTCTATTATGTTATATCTATATACTATATACTCTTGCAAAAAAGTTTCTCGGCTCGTTCAAGTTTTTGTAATGTAGTTGGCTACGTTCGCGTTTATTGAACCGAAGATTGATCAGTCAAGTTTTTCTTATCTTATTCAAGAACCATATCGTATATCCATTTAGAACTTTTGATTCACGTATTTAATATCGATAAATTTATAATGCTAATGCCGTATCACCGCGTGGTTGGATGAGTTGATCACAAGCTCAGAGTTTTGACGGCGCTGCAGACAGCGGGATTCCTCGTTCGGTATCCAACAGCTCGTCAACATTTTTTTATTAGGTATTATTGTTTTTTAAATGCCAAAAATCTTTAAGAGAACATTGATCTTCCTAATTAAAATATCATTCATTCGTTATTATTGGCAACATAAAAATTAAACGCTGAAACATGCGCATTTTTTCAATTACACAATATGAAAAGTGATTTTGAATAATGCTGGGTAAAAAAATTAAGGCAATCTTGTGTAATTTTATTTTACAATACACATAACAACATTTATTATTTCGCATGTCTAATAACCCTTTATCATTGATATTTCGTTGGTCCACTCCTTACGGGACGTGTGTGTGTGTGTGTGTGTGTATGTGTACACACACACGCACGCACGGATGCACACACGCACGCACGCAGGCATACAAACACACACACACACACACACACATATATATATATATATATATATATATATATATATATATATATATATATACACATGCATCAGTATACACACAGGTACAGACATACATACGAACGTAAAAATCACATTCCTCTTTTTGCTTCACCGTAGTCAGTGCATCGAGCCTTAATATATGTTCCTTCATATACTATATATTCGCACACTAATGTTCTTGTGTATATTTACTTACCTACCTACTATTGTGCTAATGTATATTATTCATTTGTTTGGTATCTATATTTACTTACTTACCTACCTACCAACTAACACCTTGATCGCTTCATATCTTTATATATTTACCCAACTATTTATTTTATTATATCGTTACTTATATCAACTTAAGTGAAACGAGTCCACATTTGATGAGTTTACTGCTAGCAAGTCAAAAATTCCGGTCACGCAACATAGTTAAGTCATTGTACTCTGATTTTTAAAATATCATATTAATACCGCCATTGGTCGTATTGAAAGTTTAGAGAATTCGTTATTAAATTATTTTTCAACCTGTATCATATTAACTCATTCATGATACTTGTGCCGTATGTTTTTCAGAAATTCTTTTAACTTTAATTTTTTTGCTAAAATTATAACAATCTCTGTGATATATCACTGGTATCATTAAATTAAAAGAAAACATAAAAAATGGTGTTTCCGGACGTAGGAAATAACATAAACAAAATATCACAGTAGTATCAGGTTTCGTAATTGGAATACGGACTTAAGGATAAAGACTCCGCTTGAGACCCGCGATACTAGTTTTAAAATAGCATGTCTCAAATCTCATGATTTAAATATATTCATGATGAAGTATCTGCTTGAGACCCAGAATACTAATTTATAAACAGCAGGTCCTCCTGTCTTATATAATTATTCCGAAACTGCAGATTCTCAAATATGTAACAATCCTGATTCAACAGTGACAAAATTTCTGCTACTACTTATTTAAAAACAGATACTTATAATACTTCTTTAAAAAGAGCAGATTTCAGATTCTTTAAAAAGAGCAGAGCAGAAGCCTCATGATTTAAGCAGGCAGTACCACCACGGCAAGATTAAGAACCTTGAATCAAAGGTAAAGGGGTAAAGTCTCTGCTTGAGATGCATATTATTAATTTAAAAGTCGCAGATCTTTAGGTCTCATGGTTAAAGGACAACATTAGACACAGATGAACCGAGGTAAATATAATTTTGCACCACTTCTCCTTTGGCAATATTGCGCATGTTTTTGTCGTGTTCCCAGCCCAGTCAAATATCATAATGTTCGTCTTTTGGACAATTCGCGTAATGTGAGGATAATACGTACCCTTATCGAACAATGATTTCCGTTCTATAGCTTTCAGAATTAACTTCATTTATTCAGATGGCTGCTTCTTCATCTGTATAAAGTTACTTGATAGGGACTCGATGTCGGTTGACGTGTCTCGGTAAACCGATATTAGAAAATACCTGCCAGAGTCTTTCTAATTTAATAGTGTCAAAAGTCTTTCGTAATTCGAAATAACCTGAAACACATGATATTTAATTTATGGTATTTTGTATGATTTTCCGCATTACGGGGGTTTGTTGTACAGTTTTTCTTCCTATAAAAAAACAGATTATTCAGTCCAAATTTGCGGTGGTAAATGAGTTTGAAGTCACGTGTTTACTACATGAAGATATACTTTACAAGACAAATCAAATGACGTCTTAATCGATAAATTTACTCTACATCACTGAAAATTTCCTAGGACCATCTTTCGGTTCAATCATTGCATCCTGATTTCACTAAAGATAAATTTATGTCACCGTTTGTTTGGGTTTATTAGATTATTGTTAGACTTACATCACAGAAACTTGGTCACACCATCTATACTGTTCGATGTTGATAAATTCAATCATATTTATTTAATTTATATGGAGAGATTCGCACCAAATGTTTAGAGACCATACTGGAAGTACAACCTTTTAAAAAATATAATTATCAAATTTGGTTGGACCCACATCACCGACACTCGATTACGGCACTTGTGCCGTTCATTGTCGGGAAATTCTATGGTGCATCTTCAAGTTACATGAACATATTTTAATCAAATATTTGTATAATCTTAATTGGATTATAATCTATCAAATAAAAACAAAAAAATGAATCTTTAAAACTGATAGAATTATCTAAACTCGATAACGATACCTATATTGTTCAATTTTGATGGTTTCTTTTGCAAATTTTTCATTTACATAATTAGATTCTAACCAAATGGTTACAGGAAAATAGTAGAAGTATACCTTTCCAATTAAAAAAGTCATACAAATTGGTTCAAGAATGCCGTAAATAAGAAGTAACACATAAAAATACAGCAGAATTTATAACCTACTCCTTCTTTTGAAATGTGTTAAAAACCTAAATGCATCTTGAAAATTTTGACGGTATGTCGTGAAGAAATATCAAAATACTTTTGGAATTCAATAAGAAACCAGAATATCAATATATAATATATCCAAAATCATATATATTAATTCCAATCATCACATCTATTTTCTTTCTTGGAATATTGTATAATTATTGAAAGTCACGGCCAAAAGCTAGTATATAGATAATTCCCTCTTCGTTTAAAGTTGATTACCAACAATATACAGAAATGTAGGTATAATAGTAACCGCTAAAGGTTAGCTGTTAACCATTGAGAATTTCCCAAATTTAAAACTACCACTTGAGAAATTCCGTTCCCCATATCCGACATCCAATATCAGATTTTGCAAAGTAATAACTAAAGACATAACAACTAACCTGTAGCTAACCATTATATATTAAATCACGATTTACAACCATCCGTTAAGCAATTACTTTATTCATATTCAAAACTCATCATCACACACTAATCTGTTCGATGGTGCAGTTATTTTGCAAAGTAAAAAGTACCAATAGTAAACACGTTGAAACATATTTGATTTACTACCATCTTATAAAGAGTTCCAATATTCATCTCCAGAACGCACCACCGGACTCTGGCATGATTAATAGTGTAGTTATTTTGCAAAGTAACAACTACCAGTAGCAAATACCTCGAATCAGTTTCTCTTTACTACCATTGTTCATTTCAGAACTCGTCATCGGACCTTGACTTGGTCGACGGTGTAGTTTTTTGATCACGGTTACACATGATATATTTAATCACGGTCATCATCATCATCACATTTATATGGAACTACACCTACAGTACCCTTTTTCAAATAAATAACAGAATCCTCAAACTCGGTCACTCTATGAAGAATTAACGTTGAATATACATTAAAAAAAGATTCCGACGAATTGAGAACTCCCTCCTTTTTTAGAGTCGGTTAAAAAAAGAAAATTTTCATTTGCTTTAATAGGATACCTATTTTAAAATATAATTTCCAACACAGTATAGTCATTTAGTTTCCTACATCATAAAGATAAATATTTTAAATCGTGTACGTTACTTTAGATAATGGAACACTTAAGTAGAAATTATTATATTCCATATCTCCGTTTAATATTTAAACAGCTATTACAACAAAAGGCTGCAAAGAAACCATTAGTAAAAGCAATGTCTCGAAGTAACCTTTACAATTTTAACGATGTTTACGTATTTACATAAGAAAGATTACTACTGGCTTAGCAAAGAAAATAATTATAAGTACACGCCTTTAAATAGCGTTTAAATAAGACTGCGCCCGATATTTTAACTAATATAATATAGTTTGATCACGATAACTAAAACAAGGGCATTTGAATTTATAGATTAGGGAAAATTTTGTCCATAATTTTCTTTAACCTTAATTTTAAAGAGATTTGGTCAACTTTTTTGTTGATATATCGTATTTTTATAATAAAATCAATAATCCATAACTGTAGTGAAATATTATCGAAAATCAGTTAAAATAATTATTAATTATAATTCAAATCTGATCAAGAAATAAAAAAGAACACTTAAAGACTATATCCGAATAATAAAGATGAATGTCTGTCTAAAAACATATGGACTGTTAAAAACCTAATGATCATTACCTTGATAAATTATCTCCCGAGGCATCGCCAATTTGCTGTAAAAAGTAAAGATAAGAGTTTTAAAAATGATTTATGTCCGTTGAATAGCTATATTGAATAGCTAGATTATGTCCGTTGAATAGATTTTATGTACGTATAACACATTTATCGGCAATGGACAATTATTTTTTTGACTACCTTATTAACTTGATGCAATTATTCCTTCAGCGCATTCCGCGAGTTTGAGCATAATTAAATTTGCTTTTGTAAAATGATATGAGTCTTCATCCGATAGGCTCTATGTAGGTACGTAAAGAGACATGCTAACGATTATAATTCTTTATCGCTTTGTGATTATTTAACCAAGTATGATAATTCTTTTTTATCGATGAATTAACTATCAAAATAGAAATTTAGGTATTTTCGAAGAGTTTAATATTTATAAACAAATTTCGACACAAACTCCCTTTTTTCATGCTGTTATCTCTTTTATATGGAACTTCTTGCTTCTTCACTCTGCTCCTTGTCACTTTTAACTCTCTTTTTCACTTTTAACTTCACCTCTAATTTTTTTATAAAATTAACTCTGAGATCTACTGTTTTATTACATTTTTTTCTAGTATATGAGTTTAATTTAATAGCTTCATTAAAATAGCAAGTGATCGGCTGATCTGTAACGTGGAATTTTCTAGAGCAACAATTATATAATATTTAAATCAATGGAATGGGAAGGACATATCATTTATCGTCAATCACAAAAACTAAGATAATAGCTTCTCCGTGTACTCTTTTGCAATTTCAAGTACAAGAATAATTCCAGGTAACAAATTTTATTAAATGTTTCTTTACTCTGAAATGCAAGTAGGTTTATGTACTACTAATTTATTTCATCAGGGGAATATCCACAGAATGAGATTTTTGTGAACCGAAATGGAAAGTGTTTGTCTTTATCCATTCAATGCATTATTGATGTTAAGTATGTGATCACCTTTGCTAAAAAGGTATTTATCTAAAGGTATTGCATCTATTTGTTTAGATTATAATGTATCAATTAATTAGACACCAAATACATTAAATCTCTTAGGTTAAATGGTTAGGTTTCTAAAAGAGTGTTAAACAAGATTTGATTTATTTAAGATGAACGCGAAAAATTCTGAAGAAAACTAGCCTAGTGCACATAGGGTACGCATAAAGTAGGATTGGGTAGAAATTTATGTCACTTGAAATATTCATAAAAGTTAGGATAAGTAATTTTATTTAGAAATACAATTTATTATTAGACAGGGAAATTTTAGCATAAATATGAAGCTTATAATGGCAGTAATATATTATAGCCATGATTTTGTATTGCCTTCAGAATTAGAAAATTAATAAGACATTCAAAAAAATAACTATTTCCAAAATATATATTAACGGAAAAAATTTCTTTGAAGTAGGCTTTTCTACCGGTACTATGTGAAGCTATACAATTTACAAGCTAATAGTCAAGATTCCTTTATTAATTCTTGTATGGAATAATAATTTCTCGTCAACTTCGATGGGTAATTGGAAAAAATTAGCTTTATGAAACAATATAAAATGTGGTATTGACTTAAATAAAATATTTCGATTACTGAAACAATTAGGATATGGAAGGGTAGTAAGGTGGAATAGGGAGACGTAAAAAAAAAAGGATTTACAAGGGATGGAACTTCCTAAACCGACTTTTGGAAGCCTACGTAGAGGTGGATTTTCTTCGTTAACACCTAGTTACTGAAAACAAGTATCTTCTCAAATAAGGAGTTGGAGCAAGTTCTTAAAAATAATTAAAGGCCTAAAAATTAATAATAGTAAATGAAAGCTACATATTTTAAAAGACTTATATAACGATACTTATATAACGAAGTCGGTACCGTACTCTATATATGTGCGATAATTTATTTTCCCTTCTGCTTAAAATTTATGGAGAAACAAATTAGAAAGTGAACTGTAATCAATTATTTTTGTGTATAAAACATTATCTCTAATATTATTTTCAATGATTAATATAGTATTCAATCTACTTTGGACACACGGCACGCAGTGAACCAGATAACTTAGAAAAGCTAATGTTTATCGGGAACACATGCCTAAGACAGAGCTGAATGGAAAAAAAACGACCAGGCAACCAGGAGTTTTCAGGACGGACACGACCTTCAGAAATGAAGAAAGCGACGCTGAGAAATCAAAGTATGAAAGTGATAGACGTAATGCAGAAATATTATTTTTCTGTATAACACCGTAAAACTTTTTTTTTATTAATAGATGCCAGTTTCGGAATCGGTTTTTTGAAATAAACAACGCAAACAGGTGCAGACAATTATTTTGCTACTGGCTTTATCAAAAATAGAAAAACTGCATTCGATTCACTTTTGTGACCTTATAAAGTTTACGAATAATTTTTTTCTCCTGGATTACTTCTCTTTTCAAAATATTTATCTTCATCATGTCGAGAAACCTTTCGTCAATTATTATTACTTGGTTAATATATCAATGATACATTATTTAGTTAGCATTTGAGAGTTTTAATTAGTATATTATACTTATTGCATTGCTTTAAATTATGTCACTTTACCACAACAGCGCATTCGAAAAAGATACATGGAATTCTTTCAGGTTACATACATAATACAAATTCCGCGAAATCATTTTAATGTATTCATTTTAAAGGCGATAATATTCTTTGCGGCGTCTCTTATTTTAAGCTACTGACAATCTTAATATTTTCAATATTTTTTCGTAAATTTTCTATTAAATTTATTCCTCCCTTTACCTTTTATAATCAAGTCTTTGTTAATTTTTGGGCTAAGTGTGTTATAATATTAATCATAAAAATTAGGTTGAAGGTTATAATAGGTCAGGTATAAGTTAAGTTCACATATCGCACTATCTATATATATATATATATATATATATATATATCTACAAAGTGTCACAACTTCTTCATAAAATTTCGATATTAATAAGTATCTGATTGATAACTATTTTTTTCATTTTATAGTAAAACTGAAATTTAATATACAAAAGTAATTACTTTACATTGATACCTTTAAAATTCTGAACTCAACCAAAAACTTAAATCAAATTAAAAAAAATTAACGTGAATATGCAGAATTTTGAGAAAAATAGAAAAATATATAGAAACCTCCCTCGAACTTTTCTATAATCTCAATTTTTTTCATTATTAGTCTAAATACTTTTATAATTTTGAGCCAAGAGTTAGAGAGACAATGGATAATTATCATTTGGTGAATTGAACAATCATATTCTGTTCCAAAAGAACTAAATTTGGCCTTCCACAGAACGTTAGTTAACAATCCATGGCATGTTGTACCGTACTGTACTGTGCCGCTTCATAGCAATCCGAAGAATAAGAGTGAGAAATAACGTGATAAAAGCTAAGTAAAGTGATAAAAACTATATTTTCTCGGTTCCATTTTTTTAATAAAATGAAAAATTGGCAAGCCATTTATTAGAAAATACTTATGTTTGTCAATGAATAATTAAATGCAACTAAATGAAACTACGTCATGTAGTATTATTTCTACTTTCTTTAATTTCTTTACCACTACCTAATTTTCGTTACATTACAATATCTTCAGGTTGGGTATTAGCAAATATATACAACAAAACCTAGGTCGTAATACAACGAAACCTAGGTCGTGGTAAAGATATTAAAGAAAGTAGAAATAATACTTCATTTAATTGTGAATAATGAATTTCTACAAAATTAACGTCAAATATATTCAATATTTGTCAATGAAATAAATAAAACATCGGTGTCAAATTATCTCAAACAAAGAAGCTGAGAAAAGTATTTAATAGTGTGGATATATATATATATATATATATATATAGATATTTATATATATATATATATATATATATATATATATATATATATATTTCGTATTAAATATCTTTTAGAAAGAAAATTATAGGAAGAAAATATTATGTACAAATGTATTTCATTTATTAGTTTAAAAAAGATGCTACTTAAATAAGCAAAATAAACCCGAGCATATACTAAAATTAATATATTGTGAAGCTCAACATTATTTAAAACGTCCTTTAATATATATACATTGATGTATTGGTATATACAATATATCTATATATTGTTGTGTATTAACTTCATGAAAAATACACAATTTTTTGGAGAAAAACCATTTTGTGTTTCGCGATATGATTTCAATCGGAAGTTATGTTATATTTGACGGAGGTCGCAACTGATAAGGTGAAAATTTGGTGCGACATCATAACAACGAACAATTATAAACTTAGTATCATTGGAAATTTCCGTACAGAAAGTATGGAAATTTCCAATGTACCGAATATTTTGCTGTATTTCTTTCTATTTGTTCGGTCTGTAAAAGATGAACAGGTGAAATGATTTTAATTTTCTTTATTAAATTATTAATTTATTAGTATAATTTATTAATTAACAAAACTAATCCCCGGTGCTTATGTTTACTTCATATCTTTTACAGTTTTTGGTTAACCAGTACATTTGACAACATCCGTAATTATATGGCTTTATAAATGAAGAGACGGTGCTCTGGCATTTGTACTTTTTCGGTATCTAGGCCTTTTAATCATTTAGAGAATTTTCTTTTGATATCGTGTTCTCATTATGTTCTACTCAAAGGAGAATGGATCTAATTTTTTTCTAAAATAATTATGACCCCTTTTGTGGCTATGGAACGCTATACCTTTACTTTTCCGCGTTCTTGACGTAGTCGAAGTATATTTTATTACTAGGACTTATGTATTCGTTTCTGTCCGAAATGCTTTTAAAAGAAATTATTTCTATCATATGTTTTTCAGGAGATTTCAGAATGTTAACGTCTGCTCTCATACTTTTGTTTTGATAAACAAATAGGGCTATCTTTTTCATTTTTTTTCAGAGGCAGAACTAGAATACACGAGGCAGAACTAGAATAATGCGAGGTGAATTTTATCGATCAGCAATTTATTAACAATTCCACAAACCAGAGCATATACATATGGCAAATCTTTACATTTTATGGCTTTCCGAATAAAGCCATCCAAATAATACATGTTTTACGACTCATACAAAAATTCCAAAATAGAAGAAATTAAAGTATTTATTACGTATAATAGAAATGCCTCTGAGACTACACTTCTAAATTAATATTGTAAACCAACATTTAAACTAAATTTTTTTAGAATTTTACCTTTAAAGTCGTAGGAAAGAAGCCTAATATTCTAGTAGCTCAAAATTGAGTAAGTACAGAAAAAACTTGCACGATATTTGATTCAAATAAAAAAATTAGACCTCTCATATACGAATAGAACATTACATCGCATTCACTACATATATAAATATCTAAGTAAACAAATATATTTATTTTTACACACAAACATTGTTTTTTATTTTTATACAGGTACAAACTTTACTCTTTGGAAGAATGATAAGGATCCTAAGCCATTTTTTTCCTAAACTATCCACAAAAACACAGCTCCATCAGCCAGCTCTGAAAGTGCTTTAAATAAAAATTATAAAAAAACCCAGCATTAGTGTAAATTCATTTAGGGTTTAAGGGAAAACGGTAGAAAATATTTTACATCTCATTATATTTGGCAGTAATTCGAAGTATTTTATTCCCTTAAATGTGTTTATGTCTTTGTATACACTATACATCGAATTATACTCCTGCGTAATAATTTGTATTTTTATATGTTCCGTAACTTAAAACTCTTTATGTATTTTTATATGTTCCGTATACTTAAAACTAACACTGAAAAACTTTTAAAGCTTATTTGGTCGACAAATTTAACATTTATCAAGTTAATTAATAATACGGAAATTATTTAACACTTTAATCATTATAAATATTTAATTTTTAATTAATCACAATACCCATAAACAATAGTTTTATTATAATTTACAAAATGTATGTAAAATAAGCTGCCACTAAATTCATTACGAGCTTTAAATTGAACGAAATACTCTCGGTAATAATGTGATAACAAAATAGCCGTTGCGGTCTTTTTACCGCGAGTATTCAATCGAAATTCGAGATGAGAGTTATTATTTAATTATCGGGCGACTGCTCAATTTACCCATATAATTCGCATATGCAAATATTTACAGATCTGTATCTTTTTGTATTGCATCAATGTGAATAGCTTTACTCTCCGATTTGTTAAATTTTATTTAATTATAACTAAGCAGTTGTGCATTATTTGATACAAGAGGTTATTTTTTAAATTCTGCGAACATGTTATGGAGCCTTTAAGAATAGTAGATATAGAGGAAGACCTAATGTAATTAAATGGGGCAGATCTATATATTTTCGCCAAAATTTATAAAATTATGATCCTAGGAACCATCGGTACGTTTTCATAAAACTTTTGCGCCGGCAAAATTATTTATATATTTATCAGTGTACCTTGAATACATACTAAAATAATAAAAGAAATATACATAATGTCACTACGCCAACAATTTTTTTAGAATTCTTGTGCAGTCCCCCCTAAAAATTTCATGTAAATATTTTGAATTTTAGCTATTGAGATATGTGCCAGTTAATACGCTTAGTTAATGCATATTAAGTTACGAATTTCTATATCAAAAAGTCTAGAAAAATAGCTGTGACAGGTGGGCAGAAGGATAATTGAATAGTCTTATAAGGTTTTATTTTTTTTGTGGTACGGAAAGCTAACGAAAGGATTATAACCAATGATAGAGTAGAGAATGATTATGCAAAGAAACACCATTATAGCGTAAGAATCTAGGACAAATGAGCCAAACAGAAAAGATAAGGAAAACAGGTAGTTCTTAGAGGTGTTTCGTTTTTATGCTTCAATAGCGGCATTATTTGAAGAAGTAATTATCTTTGCACTACAATAAATGGCAATGTTCCCAAGAGACACGAAATACCTTCTTCTTACAGCATTTGAGGGAAAACTAACCACAATTAAATGAAACTACGTGACGTAGTATTATTTCTACTTTCTTTAATTTCTTTACCACGACCTAGGTTTCGTTGTATTACAAAACCTAGATCGTGGTAAAGAAATTAAAGAAAGTAGAAATAATACTACATCGCGTAGTTTCATTTAATTGTGAATAATGAATTTCTACAAAATTAACGTCAAATATATTCAATATTAGAAAACTAACCGTTAAGCCATGAGGATGACAGATTATTTTTTACATTCAAATGCAGTAAAAACAAAATTAATTGTCAGTTATCAACAGGTTATTGTTATGTATCACATTCCTGCTAATGTGATTGAAGCCAAACGCTTTCTTTTACTTATTTTTTTGGTTTTTATTTGTCCATGAAAAAAAAATGTTAAAAGTCAGGAAAGTATGTTCATAATACTATAAATAATGCTTTAAAACCACAAAATTGATCTGATTAAAATATTTAAATTTAAATATATTTTATATATTTAACCTACAAAAGAAAATAGGCTTTTACCTTTTCCTGACCCTATACAGGTGAAGGTGTATTTAAGTAAGTTTGTGATACTTTGCTAATTTTTCATAAATAAATATGTTTTAGTTTTTAAATCATGAAAGGGATAATTTATTGGCCGAACATTAATTCAATGTTTACTTAAAAACAAAGTATAAAAGAAAGTTCAAAACGTCTTAATTGAGTTATTATTTCTAATTTAATATTTTAATCTTAACTTCTAGTAACATTTGATGAAATGCCGTTCTAGCGAATGACTTCTTACTTACTTTGACTAAGATTTGATAAACGAATATGAAAAGAAAATAAGTCTAAGAAAATAAGTGAAGAACATTTTATGTTTCAGTCTATTATTTATACAGATATATAAAAAATAATCAGGTTTTTTTAGCTAGATAAAAAAGGATTAAATTTTGAAGACGCTATTTGAATTATTGTTTATGTTTAAATAACAATTCCAATTTTATTAAATTAACCCGCTTGTGTACACTATATCAACTTGATTTCCTTTTATTTTATTTTTTATTGTTTATCCATATATGTCTTTAGGCAGTTTGCCAAATTAATATATTGATTACGTAAAAATAAACTTTTATTTAACCCCTTCAATAACATTGAAAAGTTTTTGTCATATATGTGGTTGAAGCAGCATATTGCCTTCTACTGATAAATCATTCTTTAACCGCAAGGTTAAACTTTGGAAAAAAACAAATTTAACCTTCCTAAAAAATTTTCACAGAGAATCAGCTTCTAAAATTTATATCGTTACTTAGCTTAATTTGTATTTTTAAATTTTCCCGTAGCAATAACTTACAGAGGTAACATATTTAGATTTAAACAAACGAATATAGAGTCTGGAATAAAATTTATAGGACATATATACAAAGGAACAAAAGGAAGGTGTATTCTTATTTTTTCTGAGTGTTTATTTTCTGGTTAAAATTCAATAGTAATCTATTTACCCAAATTACATTATTTATTAGACTGCTGACAAGTTAATATAAGAGAAACTCTAGTCAAACGGGACTTGAAACAATAGAAAACGTGAGAATTTAATTCCTAGAAAACAACGGGATCGTTCATGGTAGCAACCGATAAAATGTGAATTTTAAAGTAAAGAATTCTAGAAATACACTAGATAAATATTTTTCACTGCTACAAAGAAAAGTTGTTGTTAATCAACCATTTGTTATTTATGTGAAATAACAAAATAATAATTTATATTTTCATTAAGTACTTAAAATAAACTGATACGTGATTTCGTCATTCGCTAACCCTTTGAGCTATTTATGTAAAAATTTAATAACATAATTTGTGGATTAGTTTTGTTACAGTTATTTCTCTTAAAATTTGTAAAGTGTAAAAGAAATTAAAAAAAGTACTTTTTATTAAATAAAATTTGTAAAACAAATGGTCGTACCATTTGTTTTACAAATTTTTACGAATTATGAATACACTAATGAATACTGGAGTTACATTTATGTAGATTATTTGGACTAGTTCTAATGAAAGTATACATTCAGAAAAATGAACATAATACTAGTTACAATACAAATCAAAAATAAGTCATATACGTCGATGAAAGCAAGCGAAATAAAAAACGAAATTTAATTGTTTTTATATACTTTAATGTAACTGATTGATACATATTGTGAACTTATTTCTACGATATCAATCTCTTGCAGGCAACATTGATACCAGTCCAATTCCGCTCAAGTATGGCTAGGAATCGCAACAGGGTCCCAATGGTGCACCAAGCCGTCAAAGGCTGTATGTCTTGAAAGCAACCGAACACACCGCGGTGACGACATATATATTAATTTTGAATAGCGAAACCAAAAAAAAATTTATAAGATATTAAATAAAATAAAGAGTTCACCTACCTAAGAGCAACATGAAAAAAATTCAAAAAATTACAACTCCTTTAGGAATAGCATTCCCCTCTGGAAACCCATAAGCTTTTAAAATCTATAAAAAAACCAGCGGCTCAAATAAGTTGAATCGATGCACAATATGCGAAAAAAAAGTAAAGTTATTATCGTCTTATTTATTCCCTTTGTACAACAAAACATGAAATATTCTATATTACATAAAATAAGGTTGATTGTTCATAAATCTTAAGGCGACATGAAGGAATCTCAAAAATAAGAGTCACATGAAGAAATCTCAAAAAACTTAGAACCAGAAGTCATGCGCTACTGACCAAAACTAAAATAAATATGGTTGATACGCAAATAAGAATCAGATAAAATATGATAAATCGATGTACACAGGAGAAAAAAAAAGAAAAAATTGTTTTGTCAAATATAAAATAAGACAGACGGCTCATCTAACTTTGGACATAGAGATACGTAAAGGTACATAACAAAAAACTTACAACTCTTTCACAAATAGCATTCGCGTATCTCGTCCCTTGAGACGACTCTCCAGGATGGTACGTTTCGTGCGAATATGATATGAAGCATTGCGTAGGGAGCGTTTACCCTTTGATCAAATTCTCTTCGAATGTTGCGCCGACATTTTCCCAGAGGTTAATAAATATTGAACCCGGGTGGACATGGAACGAGTTTGTATCTTGTGGGTGATATCTGTTTTGTTTAGTTTCCTTTCATATGTAATATATAGACTTGATGACTTAGGGTAAATGAAAATCGTAGAAAATCTGATACGAGGAATGACCTTGTAATATATATAAATAGCAATCTTTAAAAACTTTCACTTTTCGATGTAAGAAATAAGTAATTAATTTAATTTTATCGCAATATTAATTTCGCTTCCAAAATTAAAAATGTACGCCCATCGAGCACGAGTAAAACTTCTTTTTCTGGCGTTCTTAGAACGTTGACAAAGAAATGATGCAACCTTCGAACCAATAGAGATTATAATATCTATTGAGAACAAATCATGACAGGCCACTTTTTACGGAAATATTTGAGACGTTTAATTATTTCTTTCGTGTAGGATATTAATATGAAATAAATAAATAATTTTCGTCAACTATTTCGTTATTATTATAACGAAATAGTTAACCTAAGTAACTCCAGAAAAAAGTCAAGGTGAAAATATTAGGTTCTCATTCTTATTTCTAAGCGAACACGGTGTAACATAAATTCAAGTTTTTTAATTCAAATTGTCTTAGAAAGGTAAGGTAGATCGCCATCTTGACGGCAGTAAATCTTTTCGCTAATGATATTAGATATAACATTGACGTAAATCAAATTAAATAACTATGGGTGTTTGGACCCCAAATACCTATTGATTATTTTCATTTAATACATTATAAACACGAAAGCTCTGACGCCTACAAAAATTCAAGAAAGTATTCAAATGATAATATTGAAGACGACACAAAAAATTCGTATATAACTAAATAAAACTACGCCGATTCACGTAATAGGTACGTTCAGGTATTTAATATCTATTACTAGCCTATTGTCGAATTAGCTTTGGCCGTAGTCCCAATTACGTGGACGTGTTTTTCATTTTGTTAGGGACTTTCTATACGGTAATAGATTTTCATCTCAAAAGTTCCCATTAAGGATATTATATTTTATAACTGGAACATTTGAATACCTGTAAGACCCTTTGCAATTCCTTTGAGTAGTTACAAATCTACGCCCTTGAGAACTCTATCCGTAAGTAACAAGAATTTCGATAAGTCGCACCCGCGCTGTAATGAAAAGTGTATTATATTCCAATTAACGTCATATTTGATCATACTTATGGTACCACGAATAATTTTTCTAATTCGCGGATTTGGGTAACCAATTAAATTGTCGTATTAAAAGCAAATTACATATCATACGTTACAGCAGGGATTCCACAGCAAGAAAAAAAAGGAAGCCAAAATTAACTTGTATGTTTTTAATACCACAAAAATGTTTTGTTTTATCAGCGTAATAAAATAAAATATAAATTAATAGTGTTAAGAGTATATGTAATTAGTTAATAACAAATTAATGGCAAAGTGCGAAATTCAACGAGCAAATAATTTAGCATAATAAAAGATGTATATGCAATCATAGATTATTTTCAAAACGTAATTGAATATTTTCGACTGATGTAAAACGGAACAGGTTGAACAGGAAAGTGCGGCGGTCAAGATTATGAGGGAATTCAGCGACAAAGTCACTTTGAATGCACTGCCAAATAGTTAATTGAATGTGTTATTGTTTTTAAATTATTTTCATGGTTGACACTTTTTATTTTACTTTCTTTTCAGTGAAATTTTTTTTATATATAATTTATTTTTTTAATTTTTTAGGCAGAAGAAACTTATGAGAAGTATTTTGAAGCATGAATAAAGACAAACTTTAGTGGTTAACATTAAATGTGAGCAAATAATGTTACTTTTTAAAAATGAAAGTGATTAGGTGTTTTGCGGGAATTAAAAGTGATCAGTCTTCATTTATATATACTTGAATTAATTTTTGGAGATTCCTGCTTACCTGAAATATAATTATTTGGCAATAAAACGTAAATAAACAAACGTAAATAAATATATTTGAGTCATGGTTCATTTCCAAAATTCGTGTTTATATATATATATATGTATATATATATATATATATATATATATATATATATATATATATACATTTATATATATACATATATTCATATATATTTGTGTCGTTTAGGATATGATTTTATTTGTCAATACGATAATATCCATTGTATTCCTTTTTTATTATATTTTTACGTTTATAGTGTCCAATCACATATTCCCTTAATATTGGATACCTTATTATGTCCTTAGATGGAGTAAATGGTTAACCCATCCCAGGATAAAAATTCACGAAACATACTAATATAAAACAGAAATAAAAACACTACGGTGCTACCATACATTACAGTGGACTTCAAATATAAAAAAACTTTCATTTTTCGTAAAAAAAAATTCGCCACGGTGCAACAATCACGTAACAATAAATTTAAATCGTAAAATACACTAACATCACATAGAAAATTACACTACACATATCAAAACAATTATATTACAATGAACCTGCGCCTTGAGGTTGATTATCAAAATTTATCACTGAAAAGTACCCGGATCTGACACTTATTGCATATTGACGTAATCACAGTGACACCCGTCTTATCTTATAAATTATAAGTGTGGCAAATAATTATACTATCCGTGCGCTCGGATTAATTAAAATGATCACTACGTATGCACGCATTATTAGTCCTGCATACATTTATATATTGCCTCTTCAATACGATTAATAGGTTGTGAGTTTATGCAACAGGCAGACAAATAGAGGCCACATGGGCCACTATTCTTTGCCTTGATAACAACAACTAATAATTTACTTTCGTCAAATATACTTATCCGAATGAAAAATAAAAATTAGTGGCATAATGTGCAACGAAACCTTGTTATAATACTATAGTGTAATCCTGTATATTATGTTTTCTTTTGACCGTCCCGTTTCAAGAGTTGTTATCCATACTATACAATTTGAACATAACGCATATAATATTCAAAAAATGCACACGGAATGGTATTGTATAGTTTTTGCGTAGTCGTATCGTGACCGGATTACCTTTTGCTTTGCGTTATCATCACTTAATCAATTACAGCCATCCTCTAGCAATTCGCAAAAAAATATAGAAATAATATTTAAATTTTTTCGCCAATTGCCAACAAAATTTATAAGTGTGAATCAGTATCCACCTTATAAATTGGCGATTGTGACATTTTGACAAAAGCACGGTGTTGAAATAATATTATTCACTAAGTTTCAAATGTACTGATCATAAAAACATGTTTCTGTATTTCTTCACTTTCTAGTATTTATTAAAATGGTTTTCCATGAAACGAGTGGTATGAAAATTAATATATTAGAAATTTAATTAGATGGATTAGAAATGAAAATATACAGGTATTTTTCAGGTCAATTTGAAATAAATGTTTAATCATCTGTCGAAAATTTTAAGAAGTAAATATTACATTTACCATAGCTGTTGGCATACATGTATTACTTTTTAAATTGCTTGTACGAAGCTACGAACGGAAATATGTTTTTTTTCCAGAATATTGCTTCACTCATTATATTATTTTTTGCTAAGTACACCTTTTGTAATGCGTTTTTTTTTCTTAAGTTGTTTCGGCTCGCGAACGTCTCTCGGATTTTGAGGTAATCAGTCTATAATTCCTCTTATAAAAGAAATTGTTAACACGAGTGTATTTTTGTGAGGCTATACGTGAGAGGGTGTTGAATTTAGCCCCGTCTTATAAAGATACTGAACATCTCGGTCAATTCCAACATACAATAATTTTAAGATTAATAATTTTAAAATGTTGAAACATTTGGCCAGGAATCCTACTTTTAGCCATTTGTTCTGGGTCATTATAATGCGAAGTGTGTATAAATAATGTCGCATATAAATATTATAGCCTTTTTTTTGTTAAATAAATATTTTCAAGAAATAAAAATAAATATTGGTATAAGAATATAAACTCAGCTATTACAAAAAAAACTATCCTAACAGCTTTTATATGTTTTTATGTTAGACGTGTACACATGGTGTACATGTGTAATATAGATGTTGATTGACAGAGTGAGAATTAAATTTCAAAGTACTCCTAAAAATATGAAACGGAAGTATCAATATAATTTAGTTAATCTCAGATTAAATAGTTTATTTTATCTCAATTAATTTTCAAAGTTCTCCTAAAAATATAAACCAGAAGTATCAATATCTATAAATTTTTATTTTGTCTATAAATTTTTTTGGTTCGAGTTTTCGCTACAGAAGATTAATTAACAATAAAAATATATATTACATTGTCAATATTTTTTTAATCATAAGTGCACATAAATATTTTACACTAGTGGATGGTGGTCGTGGTTCATTTATTCATGTCATTAAATATATTATATTAAATTTCTCTTCTATATTATATTTAATTGCTACATAGCATATTAGCCGGTTCTAATTACGTTATTTATCGATGTGCAAAGTCAACAGATTCTTCCATTACTTACTTTTTATTACCATTATCGAGTACCTCAAAATCATCAATAAATCGAATACCGCAGATAAGACTACTTTCTCTAATAATAAGTCAATAGTATCAAAAAGAAAAACAAATGTGCGAACTTCAATCAATAAATGACTTATTAATGTAAAATATGCATATTCGAAAACTAATATTGTTTACATACAAGTAATTGGAAGTTTTCGTTGCGTTTACCGGTTAAAACGTCATTCCCATTATGTACCTGTCAAACTTTATACGCCGCGTAGCAGTATCACACCCCAGAGCATGTTACATAAGTGACAGGTGTCACACTAAACACGTTTATGGAGCGTGCGATGGTCAAGGATATGAGGAAGTAGGACGAGTAATGCTAATCCGATTGATGCTTATTTTGAATGCAAGGGCAAACGGAGCCTTAAATTACTTTTAGATGGTATTTTTGATACAAATTGGAACATTTCAATTTAATATTTTTTAAGAGAGAATTTTTTTTTCATATCTTATTCCGTTTTTTATCTTCTTTGAATACGATTATGTTATGAGAAATATTTATTGACTTTAAGTAAGTGTTAAAATTAAATGTGAAGACAATACGATTTTGTTATGGATTAAAAATTAGGTTATTAGAGGGATGTACTTCTAACAGGTCTTGGTTTATACATTACAATGAATTTTTGGAGTTTCCAATTTAGTTAAATATATATTAGACAAAAATCTCAAATTTCAATACAAGAGGACAAATATTTGTGTGTATACGTATATTATATTATACTTTTCTCTATTAATCCATTCCTCTTTTCCTTTTTAATTTTGAAATTAAAGCGATAAAACTCTTTGGCAATCTACAACTAATATTAAAGGCAAACATTTTTACGTTTCCGTATTTCAGAGTACTAAAATGTGTCGAAGTCTGGTATCGAATTGATTGTTAAAAAAAAAGCCGCCGTTCCTTAGACGCCGCTATTTTTTAAATAATATATTAAGAGTTAATCTGTTGACGTTTAATGATTAAATACTGCATTTATTGAAGATCCTCTTCGATAACAATTCGAAAGATTGATGATGGCACCAATTTAACAGCAAAAATAAACGATAAATGGTTTTTTAATATTAAATTGATTTTGAAATTTACCATTATATTTGATTATAATTATATTAATTTATTGCCATTGGCAACGGTTTGAAATATCAATGTGATTAAAATCGATTTAGTTTTTTATTTTTAATAGTAACATAAATACATACAATTATATAATTAGGTGAAATCAGCGATTATTTTAGTGTTTTATGCAATGATAAAAAAATGGATACCTTAATACCGACAAAACATCGATATTTTTCTATCAAATTAAACTTTTCTTTTATAAGCAAGCTTATTAAATAATTATAACAGATACAATAATATAGTCATTATGTATAAAAATAAGAATTATGATATTGAAGATATGGTGTTCGAAAAATAAACTATTTTGACGGTACTACTATTTATCGAACTTGTCACTCTGTGCAAAAAGGAGTTTCTTATTTAATTAACGCAGATTCCATTAAAAGATCTTTAATTGTTTTAGCCTAGACGTAGGAAGTAGAATTTGGTAAATAAATTCCATATTTCCTTCCTTCTGGCTTGGTCGTGGCTCGACTTCCACTCTACAGACAGGAATTATTAACTGAAAAATATTTGTAACTTATTTAGTCTCGATCTGTGAAATAGAATTTGTAGGACACAATTCAAATTCCACACTTTGCGAGAGGTAGATCGACGGATAATTCCTTTATATTATAAAATAATGACTGAATTATAATAGAATATCATCCCAATATGATAGAAGAAATATGCAAAGTATTAAGGACACGTTGTCTAAGAATATTTTCAATTCTTAGACAACGTGTTCTTAATAGGAAACGTGATACGGCCAGATTTATTCCAAGAATAAATATGTCGGGATAATGGAAACAATTTTAATATTTACAGTTTAACAGCTTGTTAAGTCTAATTAATCTAATATAACCCTGTCAAAAACAATTTTTATTTTCGCCGTTTACGGAAAAGGAATAACGATATTTTTATTTTAAGAATAAGGCAAAAAAAAATTAGTGAAAAATTTGAGAAAAATCTAAAATACTTGACAATTTTGCAATTGACATTTTGTCCTGATATTAAGTGTTTATAAGTAGGATATGGAAACAAAACTTGTCAAGTACGAGTAGAATTCACGGTACGAAAGTTTCTTAAACCACTAAATATTTAATCTATATTAATTAACCTACATTATTATTGTGTTAATATCGAGATTTGTGCACTGAAATGTGTATTGGCTGTATAGGAAGGGAAAATATTTCACCACCATTTGCTTTTTGATACTACGTAAAATATCTAAACCGCAAGTTAGATGTCACAAAAGTCAATAATTTACTAAAAATATGTGTTTAATATAGTACAAAATATATATGTGTTTATATATATTTTGGGTTTATTCAAAAGGGGGTATAAATTTGAAATAAATAAATGTAATAACAATTTGTTGGCTTAAACCAGAGGCAATTTTGGAAAAAAAAATTGCAATATTTTATCTATTGATTACCCTAAATTTTATAAACCAAGTATGATCAATGATTTATTTTTGCAGGCTAAAATTAATATTGTAATTTCATATTTTGACGTCGTGTTCTGCGTTTATACCTACATATTTCAATTTACGTTATAAAATGTGAAAAAATCGTATGGCAAATAAACGAAGCAACGAATAAAAACATTTTTTTTAATGTAATTTGTATATGTCGCTATTTTATTCATTTTTATACGTTGAAACACTTTACCTGAATGCAAATATCGTAATGTAACCTGACCAGCTTTTGAAGTACGATGAATTATTATTTAATTCCTCTCTATTTTCAATACAATAAAAGAATGCTTGAGATTTCTTTTTTTCTCATAACTAAATATTATTTCTGGATAAGACTTATGATTCTTTAAGGATGACAATAATTTACGTATAAATGTTTGTACTAACTTATGATTTTTAGTACTACATGTTCTTACAGTAACCTAACATGCATTAACTCCAAATCATAATCGTGGTTATGACAAAATTCCAATCAAAGTCGATAACAAAAGTAAGTACGAGTTGGAATTGTAACCAAGCAGTTTCTTAGTATCCATCACGCTATAATTATTGAATGTATTTTAATATATTTTGCAATTTTATGTCACAAAATCTTAGTCAAAAATTGCAAAAAAACCATCAAAATTGTCATTCAACCCTTAATACTGAATTCACTTTAACTAGATTCTAGGAAATTCTTCTGCGGTGGCAAGGTGTAACACCTTAAAGGAAAAAAGTGAAGAAATTTCTGCTGGTCTGCCACGTAACTTGAATCGAAATGATATTCATGGAAAAGGTAAGATAAGCTTTTGCGTATATTTTGACAATACGTTTTTCCAGGTAGGTGAAATTTTGATACGTTGAATTAGTAGTTTTAGAAATGATCTTTGAATGTAAAAGTGTTTCCACCTAATTAGGACTATATATTGATATTATTGTATTATATTTTCCATATTATTTCCTTATGTATTTTTTTTAACCAAGGTGCAGTTTTTATTTTTTTTTTCTTATAAAATTCTACATGGAAATATCAACACACAGTGAAATATTTTGAAAAATTGTACATTGAAATATTTCAGAAATTGAATTAAATTGCTTAAAATTTATTTTCTTGTATTCATTCATTTTTGCTTCATTTTTGGACGATTCCATTAGGGGACTTACAAATTGTAGAAAAATAGTACTGACATATATATGTATATATATATATATATATATATATACACTTGTATGTATATATATATATATATATGTGTGTGTGTGTGCGTGTGTGTGTGTTTGTGTGTGTGCGTGTGTGTGTGTGTGTTCTAATTAAATTTTCTTACTATATTTTAAGATATATACGCAAGAAGTTGAGTTTTCAGTTAACTTCAAGAAAGTTCACTTTATTTCGTTTTGATGGCGGATGATAAATTGACCCAAGACAAAGTCGTACTATCTGATCGGAAAAGTTTTGAAACTTTACCTTAATACCAATGCGGAAACACGGCTTTTGAGGTTGAAACTACGATATGAAACTACCGCAAGGCCGTCTGTAACTCGATATGGGCTCTATTTTATCTAAAATCTTGCATGTACTGCGACTCACCTATGGGCATTGTTACGTAGGCTTTATAGTAGAACTTACGTGGGACCTCGAAATATATTGCTGCTTTTCCTCAGACCAGGAATCCTAAAACTGCTAAAAGTCCTAATGCTTGTTTGTAACTTGATGTGGCTGCCTATCGGAAATCTACTTTTGTTGTTTTTGGCTACAACTTCTGTTCGTTTTCGCTTTAATTTTAAAATTCTGAGCAGATCATCTTTAATCGAAATACTATTATGGGCTTTTCATCTGTGTATTTTATCCTGATTTCTAAGCTTATGACGTAATTTTCATTTGTTTTGAATTTAATGTAAAAACGTAGGTCGAATGTACGTTTATTTTAATTCCAGGTCAAATAGACAGATAGATATGTAAATTAATTAAAGTGCGCCAATTCAAGTCGGTAAAGTGCATCAGTGCAACATAGTGTGCAATAAACCTATTTGTATCTAAAATCATATCATTTTTTGTCCTGAAATTTTAAAATGGTCTAAGTTACTAATATTAAAATGCATAAACCTATTTCTTTCTAGATAAGCAAATTTCATAAATCGCTAACTTTTCCCTCCTCCTTTTTCTTGGTTATGTAACTACTTCTGAATCTGTTGGAAGTTATGTACAAGTAATTATTAACGTGAAATATTTCAGGATTGAAGCATTAAAATTATGAATATTTTAATGACTGAGTAGCAAAATTTAAATGTAAACTGGGTCCTTATACCAGAAAAATATCCTTTATACAGATCTTCTCAAAGATAGATCGAAAAATCCCACCACTACTTCTAACTAAAAGTTCTTCCGCTCTTTTATTCTTTCCTTCCTCAATCTTAACTCTTGTCAATGTTTTTATTTGAATTTTTTTCTATTTTAAATGTCTTATTTGTTATTATAGTTGTCAGTTATTGAAGTGTCCTTTTTTCTCTACCAAGCAATCAGTATAAAATGTCTTATATATAAATTATGGCCATTCCTGCCCTTCTGCATTATGCATCCTCCATTCTCATCAATTTCAATATTTATGATGTTTATGTTTATATTTCTTCACGTGAATAGCTTATAAATTATTTTAACTTTTCTTTATATTTTCTTGATTTATGGTGTTTTTCATCGTATATTCTTTTGATCGTATATTCTTTACACACTATTATCCCAAACAAAAAGATCTTTAATTATTATTGTATAATAGTTTGATTCATTTATATTTAATTTCATTTTAAATTTGAGATTTAAAAAAAAAATACAAAAGAAAACAAAACTATTTTCCATTTTGATTTCCTTTTTTGCCGTGTTTTTAGTACTTAAATAAGAAAAAAATAATATTTTGGGGAATAATTAACTTAAATAGTCAAGAACTTCACCTTATTATATGGTAAAAAAAATATGCTCGAGTGTGTTACTATCAATAGTCTGAATATTATATTTATAATTTTGTTATTAAAATTAATCTGTGTTAAAACAAATGAAATAAAGTGAATACAAAAATAACCTTGGTATTACAGAGAAATAGTTAATATTTTTCCTAGACAGGAATAGAAAAAAAGCTAATACTGCACTTTGTCTAATCACTTCCGTCTCGGATCTTTCCGATAATGGCAAGGATATGAATGGTAAAAGAAAATTGTAAGAGTTAACAAACAGGAACAAAAGGTTGACAGGTCCCAGCTCAAGACGGAAAAAATTCGATTTACTACTTCAAGATATCTTTATTTACACATATCTTGTTACATTTTTCAGAAGCATTTCTATACATATATATAACATGTAGAGAAAGATGGTGGCTTGAAAACCAAAACATATTTATTTTCTTGTCCGAGATAAATATATGTTTATTAATGAAGGAAAATAATACTTAGAATGAAAATTGATAGAAATTTTATAAATTAAATTCAAACTATTACGACTCCTTCTCAATTGTAATAGTATCATATCAAGATGATGGAAGAAATTTGCTTCAAATATATCAATCCTTTGAACCCAGATTGAAATTTTTTCGTTCGGAATACATTAATAGACGTGTATGACATAGAAAATAGTTCCTCAGATTTATTAAATAAGTAAATTAGTTGGGTTAATTGACGAAGATACACAAGTTATGATTTGACTGGTTGTTAATTTGTTTCTTTGTAGAAATATTCGAACCTTGTCATAAACTTAAATATATTGTCCAGTTAACGGAATGGGTAACACAACTATGCATTTTTTATTGAGTTAAGAAGTGAGAACCTGACTAAGTAATGTAAAAAAAATGTAAGATCGCTGGGAATTTTCCAACTGACAAATTTTCCCGACATTTATGCAAATGAGATAGGATATTTACAGTGAGTATATGTGAGACATGAAAAAAATTGTCACATGCATGTAGACATCACACTTCGAAGATTTATTACACACTCGGTAACTAACCTAAGACATTTTAATAAATTATTTACAATCACAAAAACAATATATATATATATACATATATATATAGATATAGATATATATATATAATATTTCCAAAAATATGAAGTTTAAAATCATCCCTTTTGTTTCATTGGAATCTTCTGATCAGTAATCAGTTTCTCCAATCTTGTTTTTTTTTTATTTTTGGTTCAGTGATTTTAGAAGTAAGGAACTTTATTTAATATATATCTTTGGGAGCATTTCTCTTAAAATTATAAGAAAAATTATTTTTCATTTCTTAATAATTTGCACTTTCGTACGATATAACAAAAATAGTTTTCTTAATTTTAGAAGTTTTTCGAAATTAATTTAAAAATATTTCAAAACTTTAGTTACTGCAAGTTTAATATAGCATGTATCAACCCTGCAAGTTTAATATAGCATGTACGAAATGTTTAATTTCGACGTCACATTGTTTTCATGAGGGTTCCTTTTGAGGTACCGAACCTTAAAAATAATATAATAGATTTCATTTCGAAATTTTTTCAGCTGTGTTATTACTTTACATTTTAAAGAATATGCGATGATCATACTCAGACTTAATTTAAGGTTGAATAAATGTGAAACAACAAAAAGGGAAAATGCGCATAGAAGCCACCTTCTTCAGATTGTTTCACTATTTTCCGTTTGTGTTTTAAATAATTTGTTTTATTACTAAAGCTGTCCACTTTAAATCTAAAGTTACTTACTTTTCTAGACCTCCATCAGAGTTACATCAATGGTAACTAAAAATAAACTGAATGGTAAAAACAACATCAGTGCTAAATCTAGCAATATATTCTAACTAAATACGCCATATTTTCCCTCAATTTGCTATTTTTATTTCTGGAATGCTTAGTAGTATTAAAGTTGATTTTCCCAGAATCAAGTAAAATATAATTAACAATTAATTAATATATCGCTTTTCTTATGTGACATAACTTGATATTTCAATTTGTATGTTTGCTTGTCCATTTGTTATAGTTTTTATTGACCCTTAAGTGATGAATCTGATTTTTTCACAGTTGGATAAAGCAATAAGGCTAAATAATTGAAATGGAAACAAAATATAATTTTTCTTTATAATTTGTAAAAAATGCAAAAGATAATCGTAAGATGAAAATAAATGAAACCATTCTGGCAGCCTACACACATTTCTGGTGAAATACAGATCTGTGCCTGGCCATTAATATCAATTACTGTTGGTAGGGCACTCGGCGCCTTGTCCGATTGCTATTTTTGAGCACCCATAAAATAATTACATTATGGGTAGTTCAAATAATTCCTTGGAATAGATTTTTGATTAATATTTGTTAATTTATTTTCAAATTTATAACTTACGTCTGGCAAAAAAGGTTTTAAAAAAAAATTTGGAAAAGTGTTAAAAATTGGCCAAATATAAAACTCAAAACAAATCACTTCAAAGATTTTTGAAAATGATGAAATTCCTAAATAGTTTTATTATAAACGTAAGATTTACAAGCTCATATTAGGAATATAATATTTCATACTATTATATTCAAATCAGAATAAAAGTAATTTAAATAAACTGATATTGTTCCAAGAAAAGTCCAAGCTTAAGTGTGTTAATCCACCATAATTCTACTTTCCAAGTGTTACATTCCCAACTAGTGGTTTGGAAATTCAAATTATTTCGAACCATACTAAAACAATTAACACGCCAGAAAAGTTTTATTCCTAAAAAATAATGTTAAATGATTTAACTTTTACTGATAAAGTAAGGTTTCTTGCAGCGTAACTGAAGACAATAAATTTACTTGAAAGTTAAGTGTAAATAATATATAATACATACAAATTGTTTGAATTATATTGTTTCAAAATTATTTATAAGTACTGTGGTATTTTTTGGGCAAAACTTACTAATAATTGAAATAATTTGAATTGAACATATAATTTGAAATGTCGTGTCAATCATAAATTTGAATGGTACACTTATAAGGAAGATACTTAAATCTACCCATGAGTAATTAAATCTTGTGAGATACTTAAATCTACCCATGAGGAAGATACTTAAATCTACCCATGAGTAATTTATAACCGACATAAAATTGTAGATGGTCAAAAAAGCGACAGATTACTTTTAAAGCTCACATGTGCTTGAATATATTTGATTAAAACTTGCGATAGAAAGAACACCTTAATGAAAATATCGGAAGGCATGAAAATCTGAACATGTAAATGTCTATTTTTTATATTGGAAGGCAAAACGTTTTACAACTGTTTATTTCTTAATATTATATACAGCTGTCCTGTAAGGAGTAGACCAACAAAATGTCGGTGGTAGAGGGGTTAGTACACACGAAACAATAAATGTTACTAGTCAAGCCCTAATAACTTTAAGGATATGATTTTTAAATTTGTTTTTATTTTTGTTACTGTGTAGAAAAAAAATTTGTTAGGTATTATTACTGTTTCTAATTTTTTATTGTCTAAGTTCTTTAATAGAATATTCCTAATTAAAATGTTTATTCATTCGTTATTATTGGCAACACAAAAATTAAACCCTCAAACATGTGCATTTTTTCAATTACCTAATAACTGAAATATTTTGAATTGAAGTGTCTGTGAATCCTTTTGTCTCTAAGGCTTAAAAGATATATATATATATATATATATATATATATGTATATATATATATATATATATATATATATATATATATTTATATAATATCTTCTAAATACTAAACCAACTCAATTATTTCTATATCATTCAATTTGTGAGAAACTTGAAAATTTAATTCGAATAAACGTGTGTGTGTGTGGATGTATGTGGATGTGTGTGCATGTAGTACCTCTCTTGTTCAGACTACATAAATCTGATACCTGAACCTTGCCAATAAGAATTGAATACCCTTTTCTGTGAGTAAAGGTAAATTAAAATTGGTTCCTGTTGAGAAAAAAAACTTCGAATTTTTTTTTATACCATCTTGTACCGTTTTGAAATCTTTTTAAGTTGCCGCAACTTGTATAATAATTTGCCGTGGTAGTATCTGTACATTTTTTTTAAATTTAGAGTATCAAACTTAGCTGAAAACCATTTCTTTTAATAATTCCTAGAAAAAATTGGAGCAAAAAAAAGTTTTTGTTAAAACCACATCAAATTTGGTTTCATTTAGGATTGTTTTCATTAGAAGTGTTAGGTAGGAACCCATTACAAAAATCAGTACTAACATTTTTTCAAATTTGTAATGACAAAACGTAAAATTGTCGTATTTTTCAGTGAATTTTTTATCTTAAAAATGGGTTAGATTTTTAATAATTTTTTTCTGATTAGTCCTAAACTGGTCTACACCATGTTACCTGTATATGTACTTGTGTGTTTGCAGTGAATATAAGTGAGACATGGTAAAGTGTGTATGCCAAAGTACATATACATTTATTTCAAATATAGTTATCTGGAAACAAGTTCTGGAAAAAAATGTTTGAATTTGAGTCAAAACCAAAGAAAAATTTCCCATATTTTACCGTTAATATTTTCTAGAACATAATAACACGTAAACTTTTTTCTGTCACAGAAACATGAAGCAGAATTTCTTTGAATAGAAAAATTTTATAAAAAAATATAAAATTGAAATAAAAATTAAAAACCCATTTTGTGAATTTATTTTGAGTTATTAAAATTTGTTATTTTGCAATATTCTATTAAGTGTAGTTGCTTCCTCGGCGCATTCACCAAGGTGCTGATACTTTACCAATTTTAAAAATTAGCAAAAATTGTAAAAGTTTTTCAATCCAAAGTAATTGTTCAATGGTATTTCAAACTCAAGCCTAAAAGAAGTAACCTGCTAATTGTTTCGTAGGAAGAATTTAAACAACACAGTTAACTTCCAACAGTGATGATCGGCCTTAGAAAATTATTATTTATACGTTTAGTGGAGTTTTTTCTGAAAAGCAACTTGAAATTTATTTAACTTTCCATTTGTCTTAAATTTTCACCACCAGCTAGTAGAGAGAAGAGTGATGTAATGGAAGGGTTAGTACATTTCAAAGTATTCCTACATTACCGTGTTTTTTACATGCAGGCGGTATTTATTAATATTGCCAGTGAGAAAAGCAAAATGTAAAAAAGGAAAAACTCCAATTAAAAATAAGATTTTGTTTCAATTTTGATTAGCGTGCATAACAATTTATTTAAAAAATGACTATCAGTGCCTTTTTTAATTTTTAATAAGTTGACAGATTTTAAATTTGCTCAAAAGTGAATTGTGTGGCTAAAATTACATATCCATACAATTTTTGAATGCAATGTTCCAGAGAAAAGAGTAGAGTTTCCTGACTAATAATTTAGAAAGATTTTTGTTAAAGAGAAGAAATTTATTAGTACAGATTAATTTATCCTACTTTCTATACCATGAAGATAGGACAACAAAAACGTAAAAAAACTACTAAAGTAACAACCTCGTCTACGAAGGTAAAAGATGACGCAAGAGTCACGTGGGTTATATTTTTTTGCATAACATTCAAGCATTTGTGATTGTGGGGTAATAACATTTGCACCAGCAACTCCCAAAATTGAGAGAATTATTGAGAAATAAACAATCTGTTTCTAGAATAAGCTGAAATATTGCAGCTTAAGAAGGATACACATATTTGGTTTAGTTATTTTGTAGGTTTTGGAGAAACTTGAATATTTTTTCATTAATAAATTTAGTTTCGACGTAAGCGTATTGTTGTTTTTATCCGTATCGCTATAGTATTTTGGTAATATATCTGTCTTTTTATTTGTTTTATTGCCTTGTTACTTTCATTTTTGTAAATATTTTTTTTTATGTGCCCAAATTATAGTAAGAATGAATATAAATACTTGATCGTAAATACATGTATTTACGAATGTGCAACGGTAGTGTAATTTGTGTCTGTGTCATTTATGCAATGGAATAAAAAGGTGTGGTAGGAAAAAATATGCATTTGATCATGTAAAACTACCAGTAATTAGCATCTTATTGGTTATCAGAATAAAGAGTTCAGAAATTAATTATTCCCATAGAAGAGATATTTTTCTCATTTATATAATCCGTTCATAAATTGATACTTGACTTTTCTAAATTTTAAGTAATGACGAATTTATTTGAAATCAGCGGAGCTACTGAACCACCTAAGACCAAATTATATACTATTCTGAGGCGGCTCCCATAAATAACATAATATATTATGAAATGGTATTGTCAGTAACTAATAGAGAAATACATTAGAAGAAGTGAACAAATAAAAGTTCTATTTTTTGTTTTACTGTGTAGTGATAAAGGAAGAAAAACATATTACTAAAATCGTATTGCATACAAAAATGTCGATCCTGACGATATAACTTTTGCAATAGACCTTCTTGATAGAAGAGAGAAAGTTATTAAAAAATAAACTAAACCTAGAAGATTGCAGAAAATGGAAATAAAATATACGATCATGATGAAATGCAGCATTCCATAAAAAATATATTTGAAATCAAAGATGCAAAAAATTTTAATATTATTTTGCATATAAATGAATTTAGATTAGCATCTAATAACACTTTCAATTATATTCAAGATTATGGTTAAGAAATAATGTGAAATAAAAAAAAAATTTACTTATTATAACGGGAACATTAAACTATTATGTGGTCTACCAATTTATATAATAATTGTCAATATCAAGATAGAATATCTTCCAACGTGTAGTAAAAACTTGTCAAGAAAAAACGATTATTTCTCTATAGTATAAAATAATAAAATTTCACCAATGTAAAAAGTCGTATAAGAGTAAAAAATCAAAACATAAAATTTTATTCTATCAGCATAAAATTTAATTTTTATTTTTCACAATACAAATAATTTATTCATACAATCAAAATAATTCGAAGAAATTTCAAATTACACATCTGAATTGAAAGAAAATGTTTGAATAAATTTAGTGAACGTAAACGTCTGAAAAACATTCATATCGTATCAGGCAACGACATTAAAATAATTTTTCAACCCAACCATTATTGTGAAAATGATTCTTTCTTAATATTACTTGAAGTAAGTTTGTTACGTATGTAACGATTTCTTACAAACCAAATTTTCTTAGCGACAGAATTTTAGACGAGAACGTTTAAAATCCAAAAATTTTGCAGTTATGTAAATCTTATATTTTGCAACATCTATTAATTCAAACGTGATTAGTAAATCTATATCTGGTTTCAGAAATATATAAAAAATATCTAATTTTAACAAAATTTCAAAGTAATTTTAATACAATTTCAACGAAGAGAATGAATGTTTTATTCAAAATTAATTTTCAACCAATAACAAAACTACTTCCAAATAACAAGCAACATAAGTTAACCATGAAACGATAAAACTAATTATTGCCCAAACTACGCATCCGCCAAATACATTTACTTGCAATGTAAGTAAATAGGGCAAAACACTTACCTCAAAATAGTCGGTCGATGGCGAAACCGCAGGCATTAAAATGTCATCTAATGAATCCCACGGTTCACTTTCAAGCTTTGTACCTCTTTCAGGGTTATTCAGAAAACAGTTCCAATTTAAACTAAGTAGATACTTAGTCTATATGATATGACAGACGCCACTTCCGAATTTGTGGGCATATTCACTAGAGGGCGACGCAAATCTTATACTGCGGATGTTTACTGTTCAATTTGGTTTAAAACAAGATTTTTCTGATTTGTGTGATTGAAGCGTATCGCTAAGGAAGCCTTTATAATTAATTTGACATTAAACAAGTAATAGTTTCAAGTTATTAATAGGTTGTGACTAAAGATTTTTGTTATGTATTTTAGAACAGTATGAACATTCGAGAACGCAAGTAAGATTAATACAGAAGTAATTCTACCGAGGCGTATCCTTATATTTTAAATGTATTTTTAAAAGGTATTAATATTTTAATTATCATTAAATTTTCATTAATTTATATATTAATTATTTTTAATTTTTTTTTACGTAAAAAGAAATAACTCAATAGCTTAAAATAAAATAAACAATTTTTTTTAAACTCACTGACCAAAATATTAGTTTTGAATAGGATTTGTGGTATTTTAAGGATGAAAATTACTTACAGACCAACTTTATTACCACCTTGTGATTTTTATTGATGCGTGTTATTATCAACACTCTTATAAATACGAATCACTAATTGGAAATTATAATCTTTGTTTTGATAATAAAATTCCAGTCAAATTCGTTTACAAGCAGTAAATATGAGTTGGAGAAAAAAAAATGATAACCAAGTTGTATATGTGTATGCATCACACAAAAATCATTGAATAGATTTTCATTTATTTTGCCATTTTACATCATAGATTGTTCACAATTAAATGAAACTACATGATGTAGTATTATTTCTACTTTCTTTAAGTTCTTTACCACGACTTAGGTTTCGCTGTATTACAACATTTTCAGGTTGGTCATTTTTGCTAATAGCCCACCTGAAGTAGAAATAATACTATATCACGTAGTTTCATTTAATTTTGAATAATGAATTCCTACGAAATTAACGCCAAAGATATTCAATATTTGAAATTGTTACTAAGAAACCCCTATGAATTCTTATCCATTTAGGTTTCAAAAGTAGAGTGGGTTTATTATTTCGAAGATATTTAAGCGAGTTTATTAATGCTAAAGATTTAGTTTTGTTAAATTAAGTTTACCTTTACGTTAAAATGTAGATAAATGCAAATATGTATTCCAATTCAAGGATATTAACTATATAATCAGTTTTTTTCTTCTCTCGCTGAAGATATAAACGTAAAAATTTCAGTTCATCGTCGCAGGGTGTAGCAATTAAATTACTTCGAGATAAGTTTACTTCATTTTGTCTTGATGGGGTTGATAAATCGGTTCATGGCTGATCATAGCATCTGATCGATAAAGATCAGATGCTGTAACCGGGAGGTTTATTAATGCTAAAGATTTAGTTTTTGTTAAATTAGGTTTACCTTTACGTTAAAATGTAGATTAATGCAAATATGTATTACAATTCAAGGATTATAACTATATAGACACTTTTTTTCTTCTCTCGCTAAAGATATAAACGTAAGAGTTTCAGTTCATCGTCGCAGGGTGTAGCAATTAAATTACTTCGAAACAAGTTTACTTCATTTTGTCTTGATGGGGTTGATAAATCAGTTCAAGACTGGTCGATAAAGTTTTGAAAACGTTATCTTGATAACGGTATCAATTTTGAAGCTGAAGCTGTAATCTGAAGCGACCGCATGTCCGAGTTCCGTCCTCGGTTCAGCTTTATATAAATCCTTGCGCGTTCCCGAGCTCACCTGTGAACGTTCTTACGTGAGTGGATAGTAAAACTTATGTCGGACCACGCAACTTATGGCCGGTTATCCCTAGAGCAATATGCATTACAACTGTTGAAGGCCCGAAAACTTGTCGGCATATTTATGCGGCGGTTCTTCGGAAACATATTTTCGTAGTTTAGCGTTTTTTCACGTTCGAGTAAATTTATATTTATATCACTGTATCTTGAATTATCTTAGGTGATTACTGTTATTTAGAATAATTTTATACGCTATTTATTTGGGTGTCAAATCCTAATTTTAGAATTTGTTACTGTTGTTAGTTTGTTGTTGTGTGTTACTTGAACGTCAGCCGAGTTATATATATTTCAATTTATATTAAGTATAGATCGAATAGATATACGACAGGTAAAAAGAATGATATATAAATATTACGACGATTTCAAAAAATGTTTTTATTCCAATTTTAAATCAATGAAAAATTCTAATTACTTTGTCATCTTAAGTGTTACCACTTGTATGTATGTATTTAATTACCACAAAAGTTTAATGATATCTATTATGTTGTTTTACATAATACGTTTTTTAGTAGGGCACTTTGCTATATTTGCACCAGGTTTACAATAAAATGAAAATAAATAAGTGGATGTTGAGATATTAGTTTAAGGAAAAAGAAAAAATCAATATGGGCAACTATTCGTTTAAGACAAATGTTAAAAATTTTAAATATATTTGTGAACTCTATGTTCTGTTTCTTTATACCTAATATTAACTTGAATGTTTTCGAATCGAGTTAAAATTAATTAAAATTATTATTACCACAATGTTTATTAAGTAAATCGAGTTTATTTAACACAAGTAACTAATACGTTTCATATAATTCCTCGATAGCTGGTGTCGTTTAGCAACTGGTTTTATGCAAGCTATTAATCGACAAACCAAATTCGCATGGTCCTTTCTTTACCTACTATTTATCAAAAACAAATATTTATTTTCATCAGTGTAAATAACAGGAAAATTAAAGACATACCACGAAACTAAAATTTGTTACTTACTTCGTTGCGCTACTAGGCAAGAACTTCACTTAATTTTTATTCAGAACTCAATTAAACTAGGTGATGTAATATTATTTCCACTTTATTTAATTTCTTAATCACGATCCAAGAGTCTTGCTATATGACAATATTGGTGGACAATTTCTGAATTTTCTTCCAATCTTTACAAATTAGAATAATTTTCTTTTTTCAATTACTCTATTGAGGCAATTTTTATATTTTCCTCATGTCCACTTGAACCTCGGCTTCTTATTCTTTACGATTGTGGCCTATGCGCGTGAAAATTTTCAAAGAGGTGCTTCATACATAAAATTAAATTATTATATAACTAGATATTAATTTTAATTTAAAATAAATAATTTTCTTTTTTTGCATCGCGAGAGCTAAGTCATCAGTTATGTTTTTTTAATAAAATTTAGTTTCCATTTACAATTTCTATTAAATACCGTTTATCAAACATTACTCTTCAAGTTTTGCATAAAATTATTTACAATAATTTTGCATCAACGACGTGCTCTTAGTCAGTTTTAGTGCTTATCCAGGTAAACTAAATCCAATTTGTCAAATTTCACCTGATTTAGGTCACATGACAATTCAGAAATAATCAAAAGAGCTATTCGATATGTCATTGCAAACACTAGAAAATTTTAGGTGTATCTCAGGTTTAAAAATCATTTATATCCTGGCGATGACATTTGTAATCGGTCGAGCTCATAACCCTAATTTATATTTTATATTTATATTTCCGTTGTTGACATTACCAATTTTTGAGTATTGTATTAATTTTGACATTTGTAATTAATGTGATTATAATTTTATGGTTTTATTATTATGTCATTGTATATTGTTTCAAAAATCATTGGGGATAAAATAATCATTTATTTATATTTTATCTTTTGGTGCATACATTATATACAGCTATATTTAATCAAAACTTTAACTTATTGTATATAACTATAGCGACGGCTGAAATAAGCGATCATTTTAATATATCATGCAATAACAAAGAAAAATTAATACCCCAATTCTGATGATACTTTGGAAATTTTCTCCCTTATATAATTTATTTTTATAAACCAGCTTATTTAAGAATTATAACAAATACATCATTAAAGTCCTCACATATATTTAAAAATAACATAATTTAAGAATAATAATTTTGACCTTTGTTAACGGCAATATTTATTTTTTGAATTTTTCAGTCTTTGTACAAAATACTAGCATGGAAGTCCTTTTTTTTGTTTAATGGAGATTCCATTTGAAGATCATTAATTTTTTTAACCTTAATGTTGGAACTGGTATTTACGAAATAAGCCCGTTGTTGTGTATATTTTTGTTTCTGTCTTGATAGTATTTATTTAGTTTTGATCTGTGAAGTAGAATTTATTTGACTCAATTCAAATCTTACCCTATGGAAGAAATATATCAGCAGACAATTCCTTTATCTGCTGCAGTGATAACTTAAGCAATTGGGTAATTAAAAAAATCAACTCAACTGAAATGCACTTAGATTGAATGTGGCTGGTTAAGAAATGGTTATTTAAATACCAAGCAAGCTTATTTTTTTAAATACGCCTTTTATATTATTTTTGAAGTTAATATATGGGTTTAAAGAATAAGCCTGCTTGGTGCTGCGAAATACAGAATCTAATTTTGAATGAAGAAAGGGATATTTCTTTAAAGTCTTATAATTCTAGTCCATTGCCAAAAAAAATCCAGTAATGATATATAATGTAAACAAAGATCGTTCTTTAAATGAGGTTTTTTTCTTTAATGTTTTAAACAATTAAAATATAAATAAGGTGAAAATAAAATAATTGTAAATGAACTTATTTACAATCATTCTATCGCAATGTTATTTTATAAAAGTTAACATATCACGTGTTAACCTCACAAAAATTTGAAGCACTCATTCTCCTTGTCTAAATGAGACTTAATGTTTTTCGAAAGTCTTCAATTTTTAACAATAAATTTTACCAACACATTTCCAACATCCGGTGTGATATTCGAAAACTACAATAATTATGCAAAACTTCACGGCTTCGAAGGAATTATTACAACCTTTTTTTTATCTAGTCTTGTTCGAGCTGGTTTTTATCACTACATAAAATTTCATAATATACGTTGATATCTCATAGTTATTTCAATTAATTTTACTTATCAAGAAATAAAATTCCAAAAAATATTCCTTTTCATAGAACAAATCTCGTAAATTGCAAACTTCCCTTTCTCCATCTTTCGTTAATATATAATTGCTTCTGAATATTTTGAAAGTTACGTAAAAATTATTATTTGTGCGATATATTTCACGGTGGCATTAAAACTATGAATATTTTACTAATTGAGTAGCAAAATTTAGGTATCAACTCGATCTTGACCCTGGAAAATATCCTCTATAAAAGTCTTCTAGGACCGATTGAAAAATCCTACCTCACCTAAACCATATTATTATTACTTACTATAATGCTGTTGTTTCTCTACCAAACTATCAATTTCTTTTAAACTTATTTGTATGTTTGACTGCAAAAGAAATTTTTAATTGGATCAAAGGGAATAAACGTTACCTTGTTATTTTTTGGTTTTTAAACTTTAACAATGTCCTTCTTGGGTAAAAGTTAAAAGTAACATTATAATTATGAAATGTCTCATTGACATTTTTGCCTATTTGCCTTTTTCATCTTACATTCTCATTGACTTGTATCATTCTCATCAGTATTCACGATGTGCATCTCTTCTCGTAAATGGCTTGTAAATAGTTTTCAATTTTTTTTTGTTTTATAGATTTATGGTATTTTTCATCGTATATTATTTTTTTAGATCATTTCCGCACTATTTTCTTATATTAAAAAGGTTTGGATTTTTAATGACTGACAAATTGAATTGTGTCTTTTGTTGTATTACAATAAATAAACATACTCTTGTTGTACATGACCTCATAAATATGCTATCATCAAAAAAGTATAAGAAGCCATTTGGAGACGACTTTTTTTTGAAAGGACACGTTAAAAACGAAACATACTTTTCAAATATTTCTATTTTCATATATTACTATTTATATTTTCTATATGGCTAGGTTTACGGCTATGTTCTTCTCACTAAACACGAGAAAAAATGAACAAAAACAACCTTAGCAAATCAATTTCAACGTCTCTTCCTTGATGTGATCTGAAAAACCTGGTGGAAATAATGTATCCTTTCAAAATAAAACGATATTTTTGACATATGAAATAAATAATCGGGTATTAGGTTAGAAATCTACATATTCGTCAATTTTTTTTAAAACTAGAGATAAAAATATAGAAAATATTATAATTTATTTTTCTTGTAAAAATTGTATAAATCTTGACAACATGTTAATAAATAGACTGACATCATTTTACTATAACAAGAAAGGCTAAAAACTTACTTTCATTAGGAAATAAAATCAGAATATAATAAAAATGCCATAATTTTTTAAGTTTGATTCTATTACCTGAACTACTCCTTCCAGGACATTGCGCAAGTATAATTTTTCGAATCCAGAATTTTACTCAAAGCCTTACTTTTACGTAAATTTGGGTCTAATGCTGACTTAATAATAAAAAATATTACAATGTTTTCTTATCTAAAAGGTACACAACTAAGAGGCGAGTACTAATATGATAAGAATATAAATTCTATTCAAATTATTCTAATTACTATTTGTCAGATATTTATGACATAATTTAAGACATAAAGGCAATTACAGTAGTTATATAAGACATTATATTTATACTCCTAATCTTGAATGTAAAGATGTCACTGATTGATAGATAAAGTGGAACCTGCGACGTAAACGATGACAAGGTGAGCACAATGACTTGCCAAACTGACTCAAAGGATACATTTTCCGAGACCCTCTTAGTTTTAAGTGTATCGTTTTAAGTTTGCGAATTATTGTGTCAGTTTTTTCGACGAAAAAATTATACAGTTGATGGAAAACGATAAACAATGATGCGTATATTATTTTCAATTTATTTCCATTTTTTCACGATTTATGGTTGATAACTCGCTAATTTTTTATATACTTATATAGATGTATATATACACATATATGTATATATATATATATATATATATATATATATATATATACTTTTTTTCCTTTTTTGAATGGTATTTTTGTGTTCATACGGTCGTATATTCATGGATAATGATGAATTCAAATTAAAATGAATAAATATAGATAAGTCCTAAATTCAATTCGGGCAAATACGACTCTTTTCGAATTGTAGTGGAATATCATCCCAATATTTTGGAAAAAACATATTTGAAATATATCAAACTCCTGACTACATATGTTGAAATTCTTTTTGTTCGAAATACATTAATAGATGTATGTAATAGAGAAAATGGTACCTCAGATTTATTTAATAAATAAACCAGTTGGTATAATTGATGTAGTTACATAAACTGGTCATTACATCTAAATTATTTCATTGCTAGATCTAATTGAACATTGCCATAAACAAATATATTTCCCTTTCAACGGCATGGGCAATACAATTATACGTTTTATAGACCTAAAGGTTAAACACTTGGATATAGAATGTTAAAAAAATCGAATATCGACGAAAATTTTCCAGTTGACAAATTTTCTCGAAATTCGTATAAGTCAGATACGATGTTTGGAGTAAATATAAGGAAGACACGAAAACTGCTATCACGTAAAAGTAGAAATCGCAGTTGGAAGGTTTGTTAGACAGTAAATACCTTAGCTATGATATTATATTAAATTATTTAGAAGTACAACAATTAATTGTTTTTCCATGTAAATACATTAGCCAGTACATATTATATAGGCATCAGAATACGGCAAACATCTCCAAGATCATGAAATTTCAAATCCTTGCTATTTTTTCCTTATTATCTTCCAATCAGTTTCTACCAATCTTATCATTTTTGGTTTAGTATCTTCGGAAGTTAGAGAGTGGTGCATTTTACTTGATGCATATCTATGAGAATATTTCAGTTGTGTTTATAAGAAAAATATTTTCAATTTTCTTTAAAGTATGCAGTAGGATACACTTAATAAATAAACAAGAAATCGTTGTGTAATTTAAAATATGTTTAAAGTTACCATACAAATATCCTAAAGCATTATTTACTGCAAACTATATAAATTTATCGTTATATAAACAAATTGTTAAGTCTCAACATCAAATTGTTCTTATTAGGTTTCCTTTTATGTTATAGATGTAGGTTTCCTTTTGTGTAACATAACTCTGAAAATATTAACATAGTTTTGTTTTATTTTATTTCAGTTGTGCTAGGAAAAATGCGAAAACACGCTATCAACTCCAAACTGATTTCACCATTTTCCGTATAATTTTTGCAGGATTTGTTTTATTACCTAAAACTGTACACTTTTCACCTAAAACTAGGAAATTTTTATTAGAGTTTTTTTAAATGCTACTTAAATACTACTTCTGTATAAAAAAAATTACTTGTCCTCTAGGAATATGTTCTATCTGGATACATGACATTTTTCATTGAATATTTACTCGTATTTCGAGGATTATAAGTATTATTAAAGTCTATTTTTCCAGAAAAAAAGTAAAATAAAATTAAATGAAGAAAAGACAAATAGTTAATAAATATATATTTATCTAGGTAATATACTTTGACTACCCGATTTGTACGTTTTCAAGTCCATTTCGTACAGTCTTTGTTGACCTTTATATCATGAATCTAATTTCCTCAATATTTAATAAATCAATAATGCTAAATAACTAAAGGGACAACAAAATATTGAAATAAATGTAATTTTTTAGTTTAATTTTTTAAATAATTGCAAAAAGTCTAAAAGACGAAATCCCATTACGTGAAAATAAATTAAACCATGCTGGCAATCTACATATATATTTTCCTCCACTATGCCTGTACTTTAATAATGTTACTGTCGGTTCCGGCATCTGACGCCTCGCCCAAATACCCTTTTTGAACGTCCGCAAAATAATAACAAAATGGGAAGTTTGCAATTTTTATAAATAGTTTGGTATATATTTCTTAGTTTATACCTCCGTTTACAATTAACAGTTATTAAAAAAAACCACGAGTGAACTCGCGGCACGAGATTTCTCTATACATTTAGCCATTTATAAATATTAATTGATGTATATTATTTTTATTAAACTATTCACAAAATTAAAATTGTTTTGAACGAAATATATCGCCTACTATATGTTTCACGGGCGAATGTTTAAAGAATTTTGTTTTTCTTAGATATCACAACAAATTAACGGTTTCCGGATTTTTTCCTTTACTTAGTGTGTGTGTGCTTCTTGCCAAATTTCATGTTTCTACATCAAAGGAAAGTACCCCATAATAATAATAATAATAATATAGCCCTTTTATTCGGATCTATTATACAATTCTTCATATAACCAAACTTAAAATTAAAGAAAATATAACATAAAATAATCCTATCTTATTAATTTAATATTTTCTGTCAATCCATTTGCCAGTCGGTAAAGGCCTCTTTCAACCTCTACTCTACCTACTTCGACAAGTACCCAATACGTTTTGATTTATTTGCTAGTTTCAAAATATGTGGCATAAATGGCTGTATTTTTAGGGTTCTTGAGGGCGTTGACTTAGAAGCTTGGTTTTTACAGCCATAAAAGACCATAGACCTAAGTGTTTAATATTAATTTCAACGGGATTTCCTGAGAAAAAGAGGTTTTAACAACCGATAGACGGATAAAAAAGTGATCCTATAAGTGTTCCTTTTTTCATCTTAAGGTACCGAACCCTAAAAAAGTTTAAAAAAACTTTTAGAAAAAAAATAGATATATATTTGAACAAGGGTCCAATATGATACATAATCCAAATCTCTTTAATGATTTTGTCAAAAAACCATACAATACAACCTTACTCTCTTATGAAAAATGTGTTACATTAGCGCTTGTTACATTCTATCAAATTTCTGAACGAATCCTGTTCAAAATATCAAATTAGATTTTTCAAAGAAAACGAGATTTTACTATTTTTGTTATTGAAAGTAAAAAACAAGTAGTCAATCCATAGAGACATGATATATTGGAAAATGTTATAAAAATAATCACAAGAGATTAACCAGAAATTGATTTACAAGAATGACTAAATATTTACAGGGTTACAAAATGTATGAAAATATGTGGAAGGCTAAATATGAGGAAACCGAACATGAAAGTCTATAAAACGAAATAAATATTATAACAAGAGTAATAATAAAGCAATGAAGACCCTAAATTGTTTTATCATGAAGAAAAGATTTAAGAGCTCATAATGGTAATGCGTTTGTTCATACTATCATATTGTAGTGTGTATAAAAATAGGTTAAAAGAGCTGACATTGATTCAAGAAAAATTTCCAATTTACGTCTACTAATTCACCATTATCATACTCTCCCGTGTATTACATTATTAACTTGGAGTATGAAAATACAAATATTCCGGAAAATAGTAAATGAATTCGCGTGCCAAAAAAAGTGTCCCTAATCAGTCTGGGACCAAACATTATTTTATATTTTTAAATTTTATTTTAAGTGATGAGACTAACTACGTTAATGAAATATATTTTGAAGTCTGCGAAGAAAAGTCAATGTTCAATTTTTCAATTGTTCAAGTCAACTTTTACCACTGCGGTAGGGTTTCTTGCAATGTGATTATAGGTGACAAAATTATGGAAAAGTATAAACAATACATATTTTATAGAAATTTTCTGAACTAAATTGATCCGAAATTATATGTAAATATATATATATATAATATTTTTAAACAAATTGTACTAAAAATTGGAATATTTTAATGGAACTCGCACAATTGTAGATAGTCAGGAAAATAATAATTTTTTTCTAAAGCTGACGTGTGCTTAAATGTATCTGATTAAAACTTGCGATATAAATAATGTTTATAATGAAGTTATCTGAAGGCACTGAGATTTTAAATGTCTAGGGCCTCTATTGGGAGGAAAAATGTTTTAAAACCATCTGTTGGTTAATTTAGCATAAAATGTTTAAACCAAAATTTATAGTTTTAAAAAATTAATAATTCACTCGAAATACTATTACATAAACTTAAAATAAGTGAAACTATGAACAAATAATTTGTTGGTTTAAAATAATTAGAATATTTATTGCGTTGTGCCTAATGATTTTACCTATTGTTATTATGTATTAATGTGTTTTCTGTATATGCATACATTTCAAAAGAAAACGTGTTTGTTCATTTATACCTTAAGTATTATTAAACAAATCTTTACCGTTGTGAAGACTATATACCCCGGAATGTTATTATGTACTTAACATTAATTCAGATATTTAGATAACGAAACTATATTAATATTTGTAAGAAGTAACGTAAAATGCAGGCAAACACGGAGTATGTGAAGCCGCGATGATTTTTTTAAGATTTTTGTAAGTTTTCTTTTCCGAAACTTAACTTAAAAGATCATAAATGTTCAAAATGTTTAATGATAATATATATTAAACACTATTTGGCTACAAATATAACAGCAATCGATGAGAATTAATAATATTTTCCAGTATATAGTCGATTGATTACAATTTGAAACCAACCATATCTAAAGATTTATTTTTGGGCCAAATATAAATAAATATATTTTTTGACAGCTGTAGAGCACGTAACTTTATATTATAATGTTATTTTTTTGCATAAAAAGGAAAACTAATTTTTTTTATTTTTTGGGGCCATACCTACATATTCTAATTTACGTCATGAAGTGTTAAAATAATACCGAATGCAAGTAAATAAAGCAATGAATCAAATCATGTTTTTATAAAGATATCACTTTTTAAATTTGGGTACTTCCATATCTTATGATACTCATTTCGATGCAAATATACTAAATTAACTTGACCCATTGTTGAACTGTGAGCTGAAGAAGCACTTAACCCTTCGTTGGAGACCGTAAAAGAATGCTATGATCGAGTGTATTTATGTCCTCGTGTATATCTTCCGTCGACTCCTTTTCTCTCATAAGACCTAAAAATATTTAAGTAACCAACATCAATCAAGTGCGAAAGAGCTTTTACATGTTACAAGGGTCATTTTCTTTGGAGGTTTTTTTCAATTAAATTGAAGCTGTATTCACTATAACACATTCTCGTACATGAGTGTGTATGTATATGTACACACACACACACACACACACACACACATATATATATATATATATATATATATATATATATATATATATGTATATATGTATATATACACGTGTACATATACAAGTTCTAGATCGATTGGTAGAGCAAGAATTTATTTTCAGATATCTCCTAAATCTAATTAAGCTTTAATAAAAGAAAAATTAAGTATATTTCAATAATAATATATATTTGGTGGCCAGGTTTTTCTTTACCATAATTACACTTAAATTTTTTACTATCAACTAGAACCGAAAACCCAATTTCTCTGAAAAGAAAAACTCAAGGAAACGTTAAGTAGCTAGAATAATCGATATTTATTAATGAATTAATAGTATTATACGCTTATGGATTCATATTCTATCAATAAGTTTATATAAGGGTTGAAATTATAACAAAAATTAAAAGATAAAAAAAAGTTAAAATTTGTTTTAACGCAATCAAAGTCTGGAGCCATCTATGCCGTATAGTATGACACCTGAAAATAAATCAAAACCTATAAATACTTCCCATTGAGCTAGAAATATTAAGTTTGGCAAGAAGCACGTTCTCACACATAATTAAAGGAAAAAATCGTTTGAAAATCATGAATTTGTAGTTAACTCACATAATATCATTTTAATACGGTTTTAATAAGCGCTTGTGAAAAATATTGTAGGCAATATATTTCCGTTCCGAAAAATTAAATTTTTTTTAATAGTTTACTCACAGTGTGAGTTCCACTCGTGCTTGAAAGATTTTTAATATGGTAACCAAATTTAAATCTATTTAAAAGTGAACTGTGCGGACATGTAATTTGCAAAAACACACATCCACACAAGTTTTGATTACCATGTTCCAAACGAAATAATGTTTCCTGGGTAATAATTCGGAAGGGTTCTTATTGAACTTCAATTTATTAGTACAGATTAATTTATAGTTCTTTCTATACCAGCATGATTGAATAAGAAAAACATAAAAACAAGAAACTACTATAGCAACAACCACGTTTAAGAAGATAAAAGATGACGCAAAAGTCATGCGAGTTACATTTTTTGGATCAACTTTCAAGCATTGGTTATTGTGGTCGAGTACACGCACGCATGTACGCACGCACGCACGCGTGTGCGTGCGCGTATTCGCCCACAATCATAAATGCTTAAATGTTAAGCCAAAAAATGTAACTCCCATGACATTCAAACGAATTTTAATTAACACAACTAGATTGAAAGACAAATTTAAACCTGTGTGAGTATAGTATGCATAAATAATTGAAATACAAAACATGTCAGTGTATTTATCATGTCAATCGAGCAAAATAAAATAATTTATCAATCCTCTTGTCGTTATGAACATGAATCTGCCTTAATATTTCTTTAAGGAAACGTTAACACAGTTAAAGATTATTTTGAATCAAATTTTCTTAACTGTTGTTTAATATATGATAATGCTCAGAACCAACAAATATGACAGTTAAGCAAACATTATATTATATTTCGCAACATCTGCTAGTTCAAACGTGATAAATATATCTGGTTTAAGAAATATATACAATGCACCTAATTGTTAATAAATTTCAACAAAAAATGGAAAACTATTTCTCCAATAACTAGAAACGCAACCGAGTAGCGCCAATAAACCACCAAACAATCAAATTAATTATTGCCCAAACTATATATCTGCCAAATAATCTAGGTTCTATGTAAATAAATAGGTGGCACTCTTGCCCCAAAAATTATCTTTCGACGACGACAATGTAGGCATTAAAAAGTCATGTAATCAATCCCTCGGCTCACTGTCAGGTCTTATCCCTCGCTCGGGGTCATTCATGAAAATAGTAGCAATTTAGACTATCTACTAAGTCGATATGATATGACAGATGCTATTTCTGAATTTGTGGGTGTATTGGGTGAGTAGGTGACGTAAATCTTATACTGCGGATTTCTACTGAACGTTTTGATTAGAAACACTTTTGTTGATTTGGTTTCAATTTATTAATTTGTTATAACTCACGATATTTTATATTTATTTATTATTAAATTAATTTTATATTAAATATTAATTCTGGATGAGATTAATAATATTTTAAGGTTAAAAATTTCTTACCAATAAGCTTTATTACTGACTTAAGATTTTTATTGATACATGTTACGTTTTAACATCTTTATGTATAAAAGAGGAAAGTGACTGACTGACTGACCCAGACATCAATACACAGCCAAAACCGCGGAACTTAAAATCTTGAAATTTTGCAGATATGTTTTTATATAGCTATGGTGAGCATTAAGAAAGGAATTTTAAGAACTATACTCCTAAAGGTGTATAATACGGGTTAAAATTTTTATTAAATTACTTCAGTTTGTAAGTTAGACACGTGAAATTTTAGATTTACGCTTTTAGTTAATAAAAAATGAATGCGTTTTTGGGTTTTGGAAGTTTTACCCCAAGGGTGTAAAATAGAGGTTGAACATTTTTATGAAAATTCATCGGTTTGTAAGTTAAGATACGTGAAATTTTAGATTTACGCTCTTGGTTAACAAAAAAAATATTGGGTTTATTGAAGATGTGAAATAGGGGATGAAAGTTTGTATGGAAGTCCGTAAGGCAAAAGGTATGCCCTAATATAGTTATTTCAAATATTTAATAATATGATAATTTCAGACATCCATCGATACGACTAATAAATCATTGTCTCAATTCGAGAATTATAATATCTGATTTCGTGTGTAGGGTCTATCATAGTGCACTGCCTTCATAGCAAGGTAAGTGGATAGACGCACAGTCTATCCAGGCTGGGTTAAATAGTAACCTGAACGCGAGCAGACGCCTGAAGGCAAATGTCATTGAGGGTCGTATGCGATAACTAAATTTTTCAGAATTTTAAATAAGTAAGGATGTTAACGATTGGATATTCACACCCATGATGCTATGTTAAGGAATTTAAAGTCACCAAACTTTATAACGAAACCACATTTTAAATCAACGTCTTACATCGGAACGTATTAGAAGCTATATATTGTCTGGGTGCGCTAAGGGGGAGACGGTCTTCACATCCCAAATCCCTATGATACACAATTTCGTTCGAATTTAAAAGAATTAAATTTCGAGTAAATGCCTGCTTTATTATCACATATAAATCAAAGGTCCAGACTTTTAAATTGCTTTAAAGTCCAGGCTTGCTCCTTTGTCAGTGCTTCAAATAATATATTTCCGGGTCTTACTGGCATCGACCATGAAATCAGTAAAAAATATGATTGTTAAGGAAGTACTGTAAGTTTTTCCGTATTACAAGGAAGAGATTTTCAAAAATTTAAATCTTAGGGTTTCAATTTTTAAAAATCCCTTTCTTTAAGCGGGTAAAATAGAAAATGAAAATTTGTGTGATATTTTGATTCCTTTCATAGATTTTGTTTAAGTATACATATAGGTTAAAAATAGAGCTGCATGCTTTATTGGAATGTATTGTGATATCGACTTCTGTACGAGCAAAGCTGCAGGAAAAGGCTAGTAACTTAATAATCTTATACATATGAAACACTACATCTAAATAGTAATCGTCGTTATGGCAACGCAATTCCAATTGACGTTGCATAATAAAAATAAATACAAGTCGTTAAATCTAATATACTGAGTACCTTAGAAAAATTATATGGTAACCAAGCCTTACGTGCATACCAACAAAATAGCAAATTGAATGAGTATTACATCATAAATTACAATATAAATCATCAAAATTATAACCCAACACCACATTATTTTATTAAAAAATATGGAATATATTTGGCGTTAATTTTGTAGAAATTTATTATTCACAATTAAATGAAACAACGTGATGTAGCATTGTTTCTACTTTCTTTAAGTTTATTACGACGACCTAGGTTTCGTTGTATTACAACATATTCAGGTGGGCCATTAGAAAAAAAAATAATTGAAAAATTTAAAAATTTGAATGGAAAAATTGATTAAAGATTAGCTCTTAGGAACATCCAACAGCATTTATATGTTTCAGCATTAAATTTTTCCATTTAATGTTTTAGCAATTGAAAAGGAATTTTTTAAATTATTACTTCTTTCGTACTCATTCTTCCTTGCATTTTATAATACCTATTAGATTCTTGCAAATTAGGTAAAAATGGTGAGTATACGTTTGAGAGCCATTCCTATTAATAGTTTAATAGAAATTTAAAGTAGCAAAATTTTCAGGTAAACTGTAGATTTGCTACACCGAAATTGTAGATTTGCTATGAAATTATAGATTTGCTTCCTAACGGTGTAGTTAGGTATATGGCTACTGAATTCAATTAAATTTGCCATTATCCCATTAAACGATGATACAGAAACAACTATAATTTCTTGTCCATTAGGCTTGAAATATAGTAGGTTTAGTATTTCGAAGAAAATTTAGCAAGCTTATTAATTCCTAAAATTAAATTTTTACATTATGTTTTTTCGTGTTATGGTGTAGTTAAATGCAAATATAAATTCTATTTAAGGAGTGTAACAACACAGTTTATTTCCCTACACTCGCTTAAGATACACGCGCAAGAGGCTTGGGACAATTTTAATTCGTTTTGATGGCGGATGATAAATCGACCGGACGCAATCTGATCGAAAAATTTTTAAAACGTTACCTTAATATTAATATGGAAGCATAAGTTTTGAAGCTGTGATTTGAAGTGACCGCAAATTCAAGCTCCGTGCACATCTCGATACCGGCTCAACTTTATATAGTCTTGCGCGTGCCACAGTTTACCTGTGGCGGTTTTTAACGCAATTGTTAGTCGAGTTTTATCTGTTTTAAACTTAATGTAAAATTTTTTTGCCAATTACGTACGTATTCGTATTCGACAAACAATTGATATGTATGTACGTACGTACATATCAATTGTTTGTCGAATATATGTATCTATGGTAAAAAATATAAAATATCACATTAATTTCTAAAGAATTATTTTATTCGCCTGCCAGGAAAAAATATTTTTCTCCAGAATCTAAAAATATAGATTTAATGGTTTAACCGTTTTCGTCCACCCATTAAATCTATATTTTAAGAAAATAAAAGCTTTGTAATTGGTTTCCGTGGATAAAAATAATTTTAAACAAGTTTGTAGTTTTATTTTAATGAAAAATATGTCACCAATATTTGGATTTATTAAAATGGTTTTTTCAGTTGCCTTAGTTGGAAAATACCATTTTCGAAGCCATATCAAATCATTATTCCTTTACCATAGTTTTTTTATAACAATCATTTTAAGTGGTTAATCGAGTTACCAATATCAAAGAGGATCATTTAAATTCTATGAAAACATGAACGGTATCGATTATGTTGCTCAATGTATTATGTTCTTAACTATGATACTTAGTAACTCTCATCCTAGGTTTGTTTTTGGCTGGATGCTGAGCGATAAGTTTAATAAAAGAAAAAACTACACGCCCAAGAAAAAAATTGAAGTTTTAAACAAAATTGTGGACTCAACATCCTGTTATTGTTACAGCTAATTTCAACTTATGATATTTTTGTATTGCTACAACATTTTCTAAAATGTCAAAATTATCTTTTCCTTCACGATTATTCAAGATATTTCATTATAATTATTACCGATTTGGAGAGAACAATTGAGTTTTTAAGTGACAAATCTACCAGTATATTATCAAGATTGGCATTTCATTCGACGTAATTGCTTACTTGTATTTTGTATGCATCATATTATATATTTTTTTTTGCATAAGCAAAAAAAAAACAATTTCAAAAGAGTAAATTTATTTGTGATTTTTTTATACACCATTCAATCTTGGACCACTAACAGAGACCAACGCCGTTATAAGGCGAAAAAAGATTGACAAATTAAGCAGTAACTCTTTATCGCTTTTCCGTATAGCGTTGTCGTTCTCTGCTGGTTGTGCAAGATGAATGATGCATGAAGTTAGTTGGGGTTACAAGTGAAACTTTTCTAAATGATTCGAAGCAATTTTTTTTGCGCACTTGGTACAGTGGTAAACTGCAAAACTTATAAGTGTATTGGCTCCATTTTTTTTTTCATTTTAAGGAACGAAATCGACTAATCAAAACGAACATATTATTTAACCATTGAAAAATTGTTAAATGACTGAAAAAGTTACGTATATTTGTATTGTTATGTAGTTATTAAAATAATTATACTATAACATGACAATTTAAACTGCAAGCGTGCTTGTGCTACATAATACATAATCGAGTTCTGAATAAAGGAAAGAATATTCGGATTAAAGACTAAAATTTCTCTAAGTCTTGAAATTTCCTCTAATTACTGTGTATATTGAAAAAAAACTTTTTCCAAATGTAGTTTCATTTTTCAATATGCTACAACATCTAGTATGCTACAACATATAAAACGTATTTTGCTTATTTTTAAGCAATGGCTTAAATGTTAGCAAAATTTTTAAAATGTGTTTGTTGAATATAAATTAAGAGACAGAGGACCATAATAAAAATATTATCTTATTTTCAATTCACGAGGCAATACATTTTTTTGCCTTATTTATTTTTCATTCTAATTCATTTCAACATTATGATACGTACATATTTGTAATTTTCCTGTCGTGAATCATTTAAAAATCATTTAAATTTTCCTTCTGTTTTCTTTGCTTATAATGTTTTTGATTTTATGTAATTTATGTTGGATCTTTTAGACAATATGATTGCAGAATTAAGATTTGAAATTTGATTTTTGTAATGAACAGAAAAGTGCTTGTGATAAATTTTAATTAAACTAGAGATTATTTTGTGTAAAATTTGTTTTCAGATTACATGTTTCATTTCATTTTAAATTTTAAATTTGGAAAAAGAATGATACAAAATGGGGAAAAAGTCGTTTCTCCTAATTAAATTTCTTTTTAGCTTTAATAATTATCTAAGGGTCGTGTAATATTTATTTAAATTATTTACTTAAAAATATCAGAATCTTCGTATTTATTCTAGAACAAAGTTATGTTTTCAATAATGCTAATAATTAATTTTTGTTATTACAAGTAATTCTAAATAAAAAATTAGCTAAAGTAAACACAAGAAATAGGTGTTGTTAAAGACAAGATTTGATTCAGGAGAGAATAATATTTTGGCCAGAAAAAAAAATAGAAAAAATAAACTGTAATTTTGGTAATAATTTCGTCTTGGTCAATATTCCCATACCCACAGAATGTAAAGGAAAGGAGTCGAACAAGACAATTGGGAAACTAAGAATAGGAAGTTATTAGTTTAAAAGTTAACAGAAATTATAGAAAGTAAAAAATATGTTTTAAAAATTATTATTAATTAAACTTTGAGTTAAAGTGGTATATTTATTATTTACGGGTTTCAGCAGAATTTTCCAAGTCTAATGAAGGCATTCGTATTTCTTATCTAAAACTCTATATTATATGCTCTTAATCTCGATTGTCTAGATGTGACTAGTAGATAGATAAAATAGAGTCAACGACGTAGCTGGGAACAATGACTTACGAAATTGACTTAATAGAGATGTCTTCGGGGACGCCCTTGAAGAGTCATCGTTCTAAGTTTGTAAATTATTCAATGTCACTTTTTTGATGAAGAAATTGTATATTTGACGGGGAATTTGTTCCGTGTACATTATTTTCCATTCATGTCCAATTTTATTTCGTTATTTTTGGTAAGAAGCTGGGCCTTTTTGTATATTTGCTCATGTATATTTTAACAACATGGTGTGTGTTATATAATTGCATATTTATTGACAACGTACGCTTGATAATAATAGAATACTTGGCATTTAGGTGATTCCACTCTTTCTCAAACACAAAGCTATCTGGTTTTAATATTATGTAAGGAATACACGAAACTTGAAATATATCAATCCTTAAGCTCCAAACTGTTTCACTCGTTTTAATATTTATAGACGTGAGTGATAGAGAAAATGCCCAGTTCTTTTAAAGTTGCGAAGTTTTATTAATTACAGTTTAATTATTAGTTAGGTCTGACTAATGACTTCATTGATAAATCTAATTAAGCTTCCCGTGAAATTGTTATATAAAATTCAAAAAAGAAATATGGCAAAAACAATTTTATGATTAACGGAATTTTTAAGGTTGATGTGTAAGATTGTATCTGTTAATACTGAAATTAACGGTAATCATTTGAGTGAGTGACGTACAAAAATCAATAACAATTATTACAAATGCGGTAAAAATTTTGTGTTTACAATATTTAGTGAAATTATTAGAGAAAAATACGAAAATATTAACGTCGTTTTGCTTTTAAACCGGAGTTTATGGGATTACTTGAAATATTTGCTGATGGATCATGACCGAAGTCAGACTTATAATGAATATTAATTAAGTATGAAATAATGACCAGGGGAAACTCGTAGATCCTGATCCTGATTTTACCATCTGCCGTTTTTATTCAAGTTCATGTGCTTTTGTTGTTCGTTAAATGAAAAATCGCAAAGAAGAGTTCAAAAAAAGTAAAACAACAGGGAGCAGAAATAAGAATCAAAAAGGTCCACATAAAACGAATGCCGCAATAATGGACAAATGAAATTTTGTTAGAAAACTGTTCCTAAAATTATACGTTTTGATAAAATATTGTAAAAAAAGGTTCACCAATGTCCTCATGCATGTTTATTGGGAAGTTAGCAATTTTATTAGGAAGAACTAGAAAACAATGAGATTTCCATTGTCGTTAAACTAAATTTGTTCCAATTCAAGGTTTTTGACCAAAAATGCTCTTAGCATTGCAGCTGTACATTCCCAGAAATGGTTGATAACACAATTTGCTTTAATATATGTTAAATTAATAATTGAAGCAAGTAGCATGTAACTAGCAAAATGATGGAAACGAATGACGCAATTAATACTTATATATATATATATATATATATATATATATATATATATATATATATATATATATATATATATATATGAGGAACAAGGCGTAAATGAAAAATAAATATTACTGGCAGGTTACACATATTTTCTAGCAAAATATATATCTCACACAATCGATTATAAACATAACCTTGAGATTGATTTTTGGACTAATACATGACTTTCTTCCCTCCTTGTGGTATTTAAAAATGAAAACATGTTCACAATATCATCAGTCACATGATACATAACAAATTATTAAGGAGCATTACAACTTACATGTCAAATATCTAAGTTGTGGGCAGAGTCATAAACTTGCCAAGAAGTCTAAAAGGATTTGTTATACTCCATTTTCGTGATTTTCATGACATCTAATGCACCCTGCATTAGGTACCTAATTTAACTGTTTAGTCCGTAGTTGAAGAAAATACGAAAAAATTACAATATGTTTTCTTTTTAATAAAAATATCGGTATCATCCTTTTTTATTCCTTCCTGACTTTATAATGGTAATAGCCGGATTTAATTCCGTTCAATTTTGACCGATCGTGGATTAGAATTGTTTTTATTAATTATTACGTTTTTAACTCTCCATTTTAGTTTAATAGTACTTTATATACTAGACTGCATGAGAGAATGATGTGTATATTATTTCACCTGCCTATAGTGAACACAAATATCCCACAGTCTTCACTATTCTTTTGTGCACTCACATTATTTAACACAGTTTTACGGAATGCACACGTATAGAAATTTTTTCTGCTCAATTAACCGCTTCAGAAATGGGTCTATGGAATACTTGGTAGTTCACGACTGATCTTTACATAATGGATATTTGTATTGTCGTGTGTTTTGTTTTATAGCCATTTGTTGTTATGCCCTTAAGTATGCTCACCGGTTTCTCTAAGTCTGTAAACTGGGTGTGGGTTTTCAGGTAATACATAAAAAAATAAATAAATGGTATAACTTTATATGAAGGTATATTAAATGTATTATATATTATAATAAAAATAATTATAATATGGGTTTTTAAAAAATATTTAAAGTCATAAAAAGTTATATTTTTATCATAAAATAGATAAACTCGTAATTACTACGCATATTACTACATTACTACACTATTATATAGTTTACATTTTGCTACTGAGATCTGTAAAATTGTATATACTAGGGTATTGGAAACGTCTGATCATTGTCTATTTTCTATATGTTACGTAAAATGTCTATCCCAAAAGATAATTTATTTAGTTTGACCATCTTTCATGGAAGCAAAATTTATTTATGAGTGTTCATCCAGGGATTCGGTTCAATGTTAAGCTTCAACCGTTCTCGTGTCGGATCCAATGGAGATTGTTTGCCTCTCAGAGGATATCAAATTCATAAAGATTGGTTGTTTCATTCAATCTCCTCAAAGTTTATCGGAGTCTCCCTCGATTCTTTGAACCAGAGGATTCCATTCCAGTGAACTCGCCTGGACAGCTTCATCTCTTTTCTTCAGCATATGTGAAATCCACCGCCATTTCTTTTACTTCGAAAATACGCATTCAGTAAACACAAATCATGTTAGTGGTTATTGCCGGTGCTCAGATGATATAGGAATTCGACGTAGATATTAGAAAATGAACCTTTGAGATGTATGCTTGGAACTCTCCGTAACATTGCATGTTTCAAAACCATACAACAGAACGGGCTTCAATTTTCTGTTGAAGATCCTGAACTTAGTTTTTTTTAAATTCCTTGTCCTTGCTGAATCAGTTTGTCTACAATATTTGCATAAAGGATTAGTTAAAAACAAAGTTTTTATTTTAATTTTTTATTTCTTTAGAACAGTGATACTCAAATACTCGTGATTTTAAATAACAACATAACAAGATAAGGAATAAAAAGATGGAAGGAATTTTTTTGCGCCATTATTAGTATTAAGGAAATCGCTTCAACCGTAAAATAATCTTTGAATATTAAAAAGAATATTAATTCTTAACAAATTTTAATGGAAAGACGCTTTTACATACGTAAATATTAATGAGCGTATAATAAAAAAGACACAAACATTTCAAATAGCAACCGGGAGAAACATGCTAGTTATAAAAATAAGTCATCATCATAGAGATGTCGATATTAGAAAGAAAACACAAGTGACCGACGCTGGCGAACACGCTTGTGAACTTAAGTGGTTTTGGGATATGGTTCGAGCCGTCGACGGTCGTTGGATCAAGCCGGTGCTGCACCACGGTGACCACGCGAATACGGCAAACCAAGATGACGTCCACGCGCCTGCTGGAGCGATGAGGTGTAGATTGCCGCAAGACCGACCTGGCTAAACTAGTGACTGGTAAGCCCCGTTGGGAGATAATGGAGGAGATCTTTATCCGTAAATAGGTACCCGAATATCATTAATTTTAAATTAAGTTTTTATTGTACTTTTACTTTTAAAGCGTATTTACACTTGGTTTTTAATTTAACTTACGTATCCAAATACAAATGATTATAATATTTGGAAATATTTGCTTTGAATTCATATTTAAAATATTAATATTTTATTAGAATTTTGTCTTAATATATTTATTGCTTGGATCGAGCTTTAAATTTCTTTGATTTTTAAATTATGTTTAAATTCTTTAATGATAAGTTTTCTGTCGTATAACTATAAACGTAAGATAAAGTCCAAGGTATTGTGTATGTGTATATTCTAAAATGGTACGCTGGGAAGAAATGTTTATTATCATTATTATAAATAACATTTTTAAGCCAAGTTTCCATTTAAAATACCTAATTATCTAGAAAATAAATAAAAAAGTATTTTTACTATATCAGTTGATGACAAAAAATAATATATGAATTCGTTCATTGTATTCTAAATTGTTTCTCCTAATACTTCTGCAAGAAAATTGTTTATATGCATAATTATCATTTTGAATAAAGTTTAACCCGGAACAAAATTTAGTGATGATAACGATAATAACGTTTTTTTTTTGCAACATCGACTAATGCAAACGTGATTAACTTACCTAAAACACCTGATTTCAAAATATATGCAATGCATACAATTATAACACAAATTCAACAACTAGATTAAATTTCGCTTCAACTCAATTGAAATTAGTTTTCTACCAATGACGTACTATTTATTAGCAACCCATGCAATCCAGCAGTACTAATAAGCCACCGAACGATTAATTGTTGGCAATATTACACATCCACATCTATGTGCTATATAAATCAATAGGCAACTTTTTTTGTCCACAATAAACGGCCGCCGAAGAAACTGTATCCACTAAACTGTCATTTAATCAATCCCTCGACTCACTTTCAAGTCTTATTCCTCACCTGAGGCGATTCATGAAAATAGTTCCAATTTAAACCATATCCTACATCAATATGACACGAGAGACGCCACTTTCGAATTTGTGGGCGTCTAGACTGGCGGGCAACATAAATATTATACTGCAGACGTTTACTGTTCGGTTAGGTTGGAAACACGACGTTTGCTGACTTTCCTAATTGACATATAGTGTCTCTAAGAGAGACGTCATTGATTAATTTCACATTACTTTGGTGACAAAATAGACTAAGTCAAATTTGTAAATGAAAAACAGGTAGTAGAGCCCAATAAACTGAGGCCCTTGAAGAATCTGTTGAATGAAACAGAAACATTTAACATGAGACTTGCTCTGAAATATAGCGAAATGGTAACAGGAACGTGTCACGCAAAAAAATTCGAAGAATTTTATTTAATTATGCAGTTTTATATCTTTGAGGTTTGGTCAACAATTTATTAAAATTCGAACACTATTTAATTAACTGACAATTGCGATTGTATATTTTGTAATGCAACATCACAAATGTGCACTGTCATTGTTCTCCAACAGATAGCAGCATTTATAACTGTTTAATATTTTTAATGTAATTGGTGCACGTTAAAGGACGAAAGAACCTAGAAATTCTAAAAATAGCAAAATGTTTATGTGTATGCAGTATTTAAAAGATCAAGAAAACCTTTTACTTCAATTTTAATCCTGTGTTATGCAATAATGATACAATTCGTACATGATCATTCGACTGTATTCTGAAGAGGCCTTTGTATGTAAATTGTTCTCGCCTGTATACGGCGATTCATTTTTTTATAATTTATTGCCTGAACCATTTTCTCTAACTCAGGACTGCCTAGAATTTTTCAAAATTTTTCACATTTTGTACAAACTCTGCATGATAATAATCGACATTAGAGAGAAACATTTTGAGTATTCAAACTTTTCCATTGAAATATTTCAGCATTTGAAAACAGTTTTAGTGTCTCTTTCATATTTCTTTTGCAAATATGTTATACTAGTACCATAAGAGATGAAATCTATATTTAACAATAATTTAAACAAACAATCAATTAAAAAATTGTTACTTATGTAAACTAAAAAAAGTTGGGAAATTATTGATTCGCCATAATCTTGAATTAATGGCGACTGATTTTTATCTCCGTTAAATTTGCAAGTGGAGTAATACAGTAATACGCATTTACTTCTTAATTACTTTTGAAGTAAGTTAAGAAAAGAGAGCATTTATTGTTACATCAAGAAACTTCAATTTGTGCATTGAATAATATTCTTTTTCGGTTTCGATATAGTCAAATGAATGTAGATATATATATATATATATATATATATATATATATATATATATATATATATATATATATATATATATATATGTATATATATATATATATAATTATATATATATACATATATATGTATATGTATATGTACACATACATTTATATTCAAATTCGAAGTACATAACACCATATACTGCATATTTTCTTATTCTAGCGTAAGATTTGAGGCAATTTAACTTTATTTCGATTTGATGACAAATGATAAATTAACACAAAACATGCTATAAAATCTGATCGACAAAGATTGCAATCTTTACCTTGATATTATTATGGAAATTTAATCTTTGAGGCTGGAGCTGCGATGTGAAACGACCATAAGTCCGAGACCCGTACATACCTCGATGTTGGATAAATTTTATATAGTCTTACGCGTACCATGGCTCACCTGTGGGCGCTGTTACGTGGGATGGACAGTAAAACTTACATAGGACGTCACGATTTATGGCCGCTTTTCCTTCGTATAGTGGGCCTCACAATTTTCAAGGTCCAAAAGTTTATCTGTGTCTTTATGCTACGTCTCTGCGGAAATCTACTCCCATTGTTTTCGCCTTTTTCATGATTGGGTGAATTTATGTTTTTATCAGTGGAATTTTAAAGATCTAATCACATTTACATATTTGGAATCATTCCTTTTACTTATTTGTGCATCCAACTCATACATTAGAGTTTGTTAACGTGATTGTAATTTTTAATTATAATTTAAGAGTTCGGTATATAGAAGGTAAAAGAAATGACATATCAAATTTTACATCTATTTTATGTTATAAATTTTTAATTGATTACCAGGAAGGTATTATTTTTATGCAAATTCTATAAATATAAAAATCTCTAATTCCTTTTTCACCTTAGTAGTAAATGCGTCTACTATTCTCGGGCAGATATTTAAATAGGTTTTTTTAATATTTCCACTAGGTGAAAATAGTGATAAATAACGTTTTAATATCTTCAATCGGGAAATGTGTTAGCAATATCTTTAGGCAAAACCATTTTTTCAATTTCCTAAGTTGGTTGATGGGTTCCTAATTATAACGTTGCATCAAATGATTGTTCTTTGACATTATAATTTTTATTTATGTTTCCAATTTATAGTTAATTAATCGTCTATGTAATAATCACCTTTATTTTGTATATATTCCTCCGATACACTGGCAGTGAGTGGATAGCACCTGCGAAAAATTCAGGTGGCTTGGAATTAAAAAATGACCGATGAACTGTCGTAGGTGGTCGTCACCATCAAATTTTTACGCATAAGGTGTTGCTGAGCGATTCACATATACAATAATCAGTGGATACAAATTCTGGAGAATAGAGCGGGTGAGAGATCTATGTCCAATCAAAATTAAACCTTAAGGCGGGTCAGTTTGACTATATGAGAATCAGGCTACGGCAACGGTTGATCCGGGTTAGGTTTATATGTTACCCACGCACCATATTTCAAGCTTTTTTCCAGGGGGTGTAAATTATTATTTATACGTCCGTTGGAGCACCCGAGTTAAATTGCTAGCCAGCGTGTTGCTAATCGGCTATCTTTTTCAATTTGCAGTTTTAACCTGTCGTTATCCAACTCCACCGACCGAGCGTAGTTGATTAGTCAGGGAATAATCGCCGCTGCGAAACTGTTGGAACCATCGTTTTGCAGTAGCTTCAGATATTGCTTCAGAACCTACGCGTTGGCATATAATACGTATAGCTTCGGCAGTAGAGTAACCAGATTGCTACTAGTAGCTTAGTCAGTGTTTTACATGCGTCTTGACGTCGTCCATATTTTATGCGTGTTAACAGTGCAGCGTCTTAGTTACTACTGAATCAGTTAGAGCGTGCCGCACCTTTATATACCTTCGATCGTGGAAGCTTCTAGAACGTTTCCATAATTTCTAGATAATTTTGGAAAAAAAAACGCTCATTACTTTTTAGCCAACTCAATAGTTTCAGTATTATGTAGCTTCAAATAATTTTTATATTACTGAAACTATTTTTAATTGAATAAACCTGTAACCTTGAAAATTTGTTATCGTAATTTTTTTGCATGCTAAATTAAATTACATTAAAAATAGGATTATCACTTCGATATAATTATTGTACCAATCTAAAAATAAAAACCTTTCATAAGGTAGCTTTATATGCGAGCTTGTTGTGTTACATATCGATGAATATAATTTGTTTTTTATTTTGTTTTCTTTAGATTACTTTTTTGAATACCTACATACTAGTTCATTTAAGAAATACCTGTTTTGTACATATATTTAGGCTAACACATAAGTACTAAGACTTCTGACATCATGTGCTCTCCGCAATATTTGCCATGTTAACCTACAAATGGCGTGAATGATTCTCGTGATGCCACGAATAATCTAACATAATTATATAGATATATGAAAATTCGTCAAACCATTAATACTACAAGAGGAAATAACGGTCTAAACATGGAGACACACCCTTAAAAACACTACATCCCTTTTCATTCTTCGCGTAGTTGGGTAGCAAATGAACCTTTCATATATAAAGTGTTTCACGCATTATCTATTTTGCACGTCCAGTAGAGAGACGTCCAGCAGAGAGCGCTTCAAAAAGAGAAAACCTCTAAGTGTTTGATATTGTTTAGCAACCGGTTTTTAATTAAGTTTTTGATGGATGGTGTTTTACTTACTCGTTTATTACCTAATTTTTAATAATAATTGATAATCTGAAAATCAATGATAAAATAAATACTGCAAAAAAATGTTTTTTTATCATTGTATTTAATAGCATAGCAATAATTATGGCAATGGACAATTTGAAGTGAACAAAAATTATTTATATAAAAGCAATGGGAAATTGTCGTTGGCTTTAGTGGCCAGAACTTTATTTGTTTACATGTGCACGTCAAACTATATACCTCGCGTGGGAACGTCAAGCCCAAAGCCGATGCCATATTAGTGATAAGTGTCACACCAAACACGTTTACGGGAAGTGCGACGGTCAAGGTTATATGGAAATATGACGAGAAAAGTGGCAAGATTGACGATTATTTTGAATACAATACCAAATATAGCGTTCGTTTAGTTTTAAATAATATTTCTGACAATAATTTTCAGGTTGACAGGATATTCATTTATTCATTTCCGCAGAAATTTTTGTTTTAATTTTAAATCCTTTTTCCATTTTTTTTAGCTACGGTAATCTTCTGAAAAATATTTTAAAGTGTAAATGAAGACAAAGAATTCATTGAAATTAAGAATTCATTTATAATTTAAGAATTCATTGAATTATTTAATTAAAAATACAAATGAAATTACTTTAGAATCTACTTCAAATTTGAATGGAAAAGAACAATTGTATACATTTTAGTTTGCAGTTTTTTCGATTTATCTGTTCCCTTTTACTTTTTAATCTAAGCGATAATTGTTTAGTGATTTTCAGCGTATGACATATCTTGAGTAGTTTTTAATGTAAAAATATTCCACATTTGACGCCTCAACAGTTCAAGATGGTGGATATTTAAGACCGTCTCCGATTAAATTCAAAAGTTTGATGATATTACTGATGCTGATGATGAATTAAGAATCAATACATTGCTCTATTTATATTAGTTAAGATCATATAACTATTGATAATTGCTGTTGTTCTTTTTTATTATCCATTAATTTATATATATATATATTTATATATATATATATATATATATATATATATATATATATATATAAATGTGTATATATATATATATATATATATATATGGAATTTTACTTTATCGATGTTATGGTATTTTGTTAGAGGCCAGCCAAAACACTTAAAAGTTTAACATGAATTTATTTAAAATATAGTCAGTAAACAAAACTCCTTCGATTTTCTTTCTTTTACCTAATTCACATAAATAAGAAAAATATCAATTATAATTTTTTTGAAAACTTTACATCGCAGAGATATAATTTACTTACGAATTAACAAAAATGATCCTATCTAAAATGTTGAAGTTTTGGCATACAGATATTAAACTATCCATTTTATCGTCGAAGAGGGTTTAAATGTGAATGAGAAATCGGTTTTTTCGTCTTTTTTCTCGGTTTGTTGTATCTTTTGAAACCGCCTGTTAATTTGATAAGTTATTTTTATATTTCTGCGGTAAGACAACTCTTATAATATCCTTATCTCTGTCTGAAGCTCTGCCTCCCAGTTTTTAATGTTTTATACCTATGCTCATGTCAATTTGTTAATAGGTGCTTCGGATACAAATGTCCATGAATAGGTATTTATTATATAATACTATACTGTATATTACTATAACACATATACTTTTATATTTGCACTAAATATTAATTTCAATTATAAACTGAGTCTCTATATGGACTTTCATGTTTAGGTACTGTTCATAAAATATAACTCTAAAAAATCTATAAATTTTAAATACAAGATATTTCTTTAACTTACATCAACAACATTCTTTTACATGATTACGAATTTATACCCGGGCCGAGCAATTTGGAAGTAATCACAAAGTTATTTCAATATTTTTGCTACAAATGTATGCTGTCAATTTGGTACCGCCAATTACAATTCAATTTTGTTTTATTAGTTATATTGAACTTTCCCAATTGAAAGCAAGTGCCCTTAAGTATTCGACGCAGCGTGTGATTCACATAAAAGTAATTTATATTCTCGTAATTAGGCCCACAGTCGGCTGAGTTCATAACTCCAATTATTGCCTGTTCAAAGTAGCTGAAAGTGTTTGATATTTCCGTTGTTGATATTAACGGTTATGGAATATTTAATTTATTATCACATTTGTAACTTTAATGGATTGTATAAATATTGTTATAATTTGTTTGGTGTATTTTTATTGTTTGAAATGTAATTAACTATTTAATTTTTTGCCCTTTTGTGTTAAATGATATAGCAGTTAATAATAGCTTTAACTTATTTCGTATAATTGTAGCCACAGCTAAAATGAGTGATTTTTCAAATAAATTTTCTCTCCTATGGAACTTTTCTATTCTTAGCAGACTTGTCGGAAATTTTAAAATTATTAAAATGGTTAGGATTTAAACAGTAGGGTTTTTGAAAAGGTCATTTGCAGTTAATTATAAGAATTATTATAAGAAGTTATCTGCATTCAAAATTTGCATATAAATATTATTAACTTGGATAAAGTTTCACAAAAAGATATTAAATTAATTTAGTTTTGATCTACGAAATAAATTTCCAAAATAATGCTTTGTTATTTAGTTCTCTATCTTTCTCTATCAGTACTTGATTGTGGCTTGACTTGCATGTTCAACTTGACTGTTTACTTTAAAAATTTAAAAATGTCTATGACTGGTTTAGTTACAGTACAATTTGTTGGACTCGGTTTTAATTTTTTTTACAGTAACAACTTCCACCACCGTGTGAAGGAAAAAAAACAAGTGTAGCATATTATTTAAACGGCGCAGTATGAAAATTTCAAACAGCTGATTGAAAAACCGACGTTTACTTGCGTAGTTTTGGAGTTACTAAAATCTGTTAATTTTTGACGTCAATGTTTAACTTTAAAGAATGATTATGTTTTTTAATGCGTTATGTGGAATTCTATTTTGTGTAAAGAAATTGATATTCGGATTTTGTTATTCATTTTAGTTGATAAATCCTCTAATTTAGTATTTATTCAGAAAAAAACTGTTTTCTGAACCTAATAGTATTCTTCGTAAAGATAAAAATGGAAATACGAATAAGACAAATATGAATTATTTGTAAATGACGTCATATATTATCTCGGTACCTTTTTCTTGAAATATTTGTAAAATGATCCTTCAAGGTTATTAAAAAAAAATCATTATCTTTCATGTCTTTAGCATCACACATTTTCCAAGAACACGTTATCATTGACTAAAGAAGACCCAGAATTTTTGGAATATTTTGAATATGAAATTAGGTAATTTTCTCCATATCCTTTACAGACAAATTCAAAAATTCAAAACTCCATTAATCATACAAAGCTTACTAACTTCAAGGAGATTATCACGGTTGTTTTTTTTTGTTCATAGTTAAATCGATTTCAATTGCTTGTAGTTGGCAGGAAAGAAATTCATAACTAAAATTATTTGTTTTTAGAGAAGCAAATTTCACGAACTACTGACTGTTCCTTTTCCATTTTTTGTGAATATGTAAGTATTTCTAGATTTATTGGAATAGATGTACAAGTTTTACTACCATCAAATGCTTACGGTCCAAACAACAACACTGTGAATTGTTCACTGTCGAAATAGCAATACTTTGGTTTCAATTAGATCTGGACACTAGGAAAATAACCAAAACTGATAAGATCTTCAAAGATTGTGTGAAAAATTCTACCTTCTCTAAATTCTATTCCTTCTTTGCTTTTTTTCCTTTTCATTGTTTCATTCTAACTCATGCCGAAATTATTATCCATTTCAATATTTGCGATGTATATATTTATTTTTCCTCTTGTGTTTTATCATTGTCAATTTTCTTTCTATTTTTTTGTTTACAATATTTTTATTGATTGTTAATAACTTTTGTATCGCTTAAATACTATAAACGCATAAAAATTTCCAGTATTCACATAAGTAAACTACCATTTTTCATTAAATTTATAATTAAAAATTGTATATCTCATAGAGTAACAATAGCAATTAAAATAGATCGAGAAGTTATTTGAAGATACCTCTTTTTCAATAAATATTTGAAAGTCACTTCTAAGATAATTATATATTCATTAAATTATATTTTACACAAGTTATTAACAAATGCAACCAGATTAAAACGAAAGTATCATATTTTTTGTCTTAGTCTTTATTCGTTGAATTAACCATTTCCTTCCAAGGCATTCCGCAAATATAATTTGCTTAATATTGAGTTTAAGTCAAGTAAAAATATAAAATTTTCGTCTTACTATGAATATCGTTTTGGCTCCGTGAAACATTAATTAATTATCATTTATTAATTGTTAGACACCATTTTTTTCTATTTATTTTAATTATCTTGTGGTTTTTGACAAAAAGGTGGTCGCTTTTTAATATAATTTTATTTATGTTGACAGCGTTGCGTCTTTTTAAAACGTAGAATGTTAATTAGAATTAAAACTATAGATGACTTATATATCCAAAGTACTACCCTTTATATTAATTCAGTATGATATAAGAAATATATAAAACTTTAAATATTTTCGTATTTGCGCTCCTAATCAATATTATTTAAAATTTTACCATTCGTTATATCGTTATATAACACATGTGACTTGTCCAGTTGCTTTTAATTGACAGAGTTATATTATCCATAGTTTAGTGATCTAAATCGAGCCTAACGCGATATTGTTATTTCTAAAATCAAAAAGTGAAATCGCTTATAACATTTAAATGTTTTTTTTTTAAATTTCGCTATTAATGGAATGGATAAAATAATTAAATATTTGTTTTGTTATAAAGAGTAAAAATTTGAACTAATAATTACGACAAAAATATTTTATAACAACATTTATTAAAAATAAATGAGAAAATGTGGAAAAAATCTACCAAGTAGGTGCGGAAATAATACTACGTGGGTTGCTAACCCATGAAGGTCTGTAAAATTATTTACAAATTGTATAATTTCATTTTCGACCGTGTAAATATTTCTGTATTATAAATTTCAAAGGCATAACAAATACATCACATCATCAAAACTATAAAATTTAGAATCATTATTATTGTGTTCATGCAATCCTCTGCTCAGTTTATACTAACATTGTTATTGTCATGATTTTTGGTTCAATATTTTTGGAAAGAGGGGAAGGTAAGTTCACTTTTTTGGGCATATCTGTAAGAGTATTCAATTAAGAATTAAAAAAAGTATTTTTCAGTTCTTAATAATTTGTCCGCAAACGATGGCTTCGTATACGGATATAAAAACAAAAAAGAATTAGGAACTTAATTTACCGCCTCTAAAATTACCACATAAATATTTTAAGGTATTAAGTGTAACAAAATATATTAGATACTTTATAATACTAATATGATAAACGACAAATTTTACTTGTCTACATTAAAAAAACGGCTGTGATAGATAAGCGGTATTTTAAAAATATTTCATTTTTCTTTTCGATGTAAGGAGTCCTAAATAATACTGTCACTTAGTGCTGTTACTGAAATCCGAAAGCGTGATTTATAGCTCATCCATGGAAAAAAATTCCAATATTTAAATTTTCAACTGTTGTGTTTGAAAACATTATCAAACTTAATGTTATAAACAGAAGAAGAAAGTAGATTTTTTTATTATTTTACTCCACTTTTGTGGCTTAAAATTAGTAGATAAATAATTATTATACTCGGTACGTTTCTATCCAAATGTACTTGTCTGCCTGTCCCTTCGTTGTGCAAAAGTCAATTTCTCTGTTTTTTGTATCACTCGTCAGAAAAAAATTATAATAGAAAGTTAAAAATAAGAAAGGTAAGACCAGTGGAAAACAGAAAGAAGGAGCCAGAAGATCTACAAAACGGGAAGGGAGAGACGATAAAAGGGACTTTCGTAGAAAATTTTTTGAAAAAAATTAAATTATATCATAAGTTGTTGTAAAAGCCAAATAGTTTTCTTTTTATATATTTCATCGATAGAAAAAGGAATCAGCAAAATTGATAATCAGTTGCGAAATGTAGGGTGTCTACATTTATACGTACATAGGTACAAACTTACGGACAGAGAGACTTGCAATTTTTGGAAAATAAATTTTGATCACACACTTTACTTTCACATGTTTAATATTTTAAAAGTAACGTCTAGTAAAAGTGGATTACTTGTAATATTATTCAAGTTATACTTTTTTTTAATTATTAATTTTAATTTTTTTTAGTTTATTAATTTAAAAAACAATTTTAAAAAATGCCTTTCGTAGGTGTAAAAATATGGTATTAATTTAAAAATTATGACGTCTGTTGTAGAATTATTGCTATAGTTTTTTTATAATCTTTATATGTACTTTCAAAAACTCATATTGTTTCATAATTTTGGATCAAGTTTTACAAATAAGGGAACGTGAAAATATTTTTTGCATATTTTTTATCTCTGAATACATGGTACCAAAAATCATGAAAAAATATTTTTAAACCCCGGTAATTTGCCCCTTCAAACGATACTATACTTTATAATTGCCAAGAAAAAACACTTCTTGGAGTATTCGATATGTCTCCTCTAAAATTTCGCAATAAATATTTTCGAGTATCAGCCCTTAATATATCTCAATAGATTAATATTTTTTTGGGATACTAAATTCCAGGTTTCTACGTCAATCAATTTCTGAGAAAAACGCCTCACGATAGAGCGTCAGATAGACCGCAAGTGATCTTATAAGGGTTCGTTTTTTTCTTTGAGTTACAGAACCCTAAAAGGTAACGAATATAACATTACATATAATTTAGTTACATGGTTTTATGACAGAACCTATGATACAACATTTAAAAATACAGATAATATTTATTCACTGAGCGTCTTGCATATTCTGTTGATAAATTTGAAGCAATTCCGTTCAAGAAATTTTCTATAAATTTGATATCAAATGTTCAGCCCGAGTCATAAAACGGGTCACGTTTGAATAAATATTAACATCTGAAAACTAAACTATATAAAATGAATATTAATAAAATATTGTAAATTATAAGTCATTTCGTCGTAACTGTAATATTTACAAGTTCGCAATTATAACAGTTTGTATTATTATATTGAAATACATATTTAAGTAACTTCCCTTTAATAAAACTTCCCAGCATTGGTCTATTAGTTCACCACCGTTCTTTCTTCCAGTGTGTTACATTTCTAACTTGTGGTTTGGAAATAAAAATTTTTCGAAGAATAATAATCAATTGGCGCGCTAGGAAGAGGATCGTCCAAACTTAATCTCAAAAACAAATCAGTTCAATACAACCGCTGACAAATAATTGAAGTTTGGTTATTAAATAGTTAACATATTCATCTATATGCAAATGTTTATAACCAACATAGTTATTCCCCATAAGTTTTTCCATATATAATAATGATTCATGTATTTAAAACTCAGTGTCAGACACTATAATGTCAAGTAAATAAAAATATACTGAATTTAATTATTCTAAAATTTTATGAAAATATCATAGATTTTTTTTAAAAAGTAAAGCACAAATACTGCAATAATTTCAGAATAATCCATTTACTTATATAAAAATAAATGTTGCGTGTACATTAACTGAAATGTAGTGAACTCGTTTCCCTTACAATGATTTAAAACGTGGTTTTGAATATCGCCCGGATTATATGGGTGGTACTTAAATATCTTTGTGAGTAACTAACACTTATGCCGTTATTTATAACCAACATAAACTGTAGATCGTTAAAAAGTTATATACTTCTTCAAAAACTGATATGTGCCTCAATATATTTGGTTAAATCTCGCCATAAGATAAATATTTATTCTAACGAAATCAGCTAAATGTCATTTTGAGCTTTTAAATGCCTCTTGGGTTTATTTGAAATGGAACAATTTTATCATAATGTATTTTCTACATGGTATTTGAAATGTATAACCTAAAATGTATATTTCTCTTGCATATATATATATATATATATATATATATATATATATATATACACGTAAAAATATATGCCCATTATATGTACATAATAAACAAAGCTTGAAATATAAAGAAGAAACCTCCCCAAAAATAAACAACGCTTATTACGTATAAAACCCTTTCACATTTGATTGATGGTAGATTATTTGAATAAATCTCTTGCAAAGGAAAGGATTCGAAGATATATATCAGGATATTAATGCACTAAATCATATCGTCCTTTTACGGTATTGAGAAAAGTGGGCGGTTAAGTAATTCGTCATCTTACAGCTCAAAAGTGGACCAACTTACTTAAGTATATTTGCATCCAAATGAAGTATTTCCACACAAAGAAATTTAACAATTAATATTTATAGTCAAAGCAAACGATTTTGTTCATTACTTTGTTGCTTGCATTTTTAATAAATACTCGCAAGGAAATAAGCATCGTTTTGCTTTTATGTGCACAGAAATTAATTTAATATTTAAATTTTTTTAGACTATTGCTCGCTAAAATAAATCATTTCTTTGTTTATATTAAGTTCATGAAATCCATACTATATACAAAGCTAATATTATCATTTAGACTTTGCGAAATATATTTCCAATACACATCTAAATATTAAAAGCGTAATGTTATTATTTATTTTTAGCAATTTTAGAAAATATATTACGAGCTTCCGATGAAAAATATTGTTGACTGAAAACAAATTTTTCTTTTAATTAAATACGTTTTCACTCACGGCTCCCGTTGCCCTAATCGCGCTTACATGCACGACATACTGGCCCGCATTTTATTTATTTATTTAGTTTTTTTAATGTATACAATTAATGTATATGACGGGTTTATTGCTACAAGACCAATCTCTTACAACCAATCAGAACAACAGACCAGCCCGACTTGATGAACGACCGTGGTGCACGCAGTGTTTCATCGAAAGTCTTACTTACACTTTGTGAAAACCCTTTCTGAATACACCACGACGAGGGTATTTTGCGATATGACTCACATATATTAATATTGTTCTACCACGTAAAAACTTAAACTAACGTTTAGTACATAATAATTTCCGAAGTTAGATAAGATTGTAAAAACCATTTATAAGATATATTAATAAGACGTAAGTTACAATTGAATACACAGACAAGTAGATGTTATTTTTAGTATGTTTACAAATACAAATGATATAAATATACTTAAAAACACAAGATAAAAATCAATCATTGTACCGTTTTTAATATTTCATTGAATTCAAGCTAATGAGTTAGTTTGTTAATGAATTTAGTTATTGGAAATTTACACTTTATAATGGATCAGAAATACACAAACGAATTAAACAATTGTTTCGCCAAAAATATGAACTGAAATATCTATCTTTTGATTTAAATTAATAAATGTTCTGTACGCTTTTATTAGGTTTCACCTTCCCTGCAAAAGATATAGAATTTCTCAGAAAACTAAGTTCAGGATCTTGAGTAGAAATATGAATTTTTTTCTACTGTATGCTTTGAAACTTGCAATGCTACAAAGAGTCTCACCCACGAACTTTAAAAAATCATTAACCGATATCTACAATCCTGTAACATCAGAAAACCGGCTGTGATAAACAACAATGAGCTGTGGGTTATTACAAAGGAACGTTTGGTTGTTAAGCACGTATCGGCAAAGTAAAAGAAGTGGTGTTAGATTTAGCATACACTGAAAATAAGAAGTAAAATCATCGTACGGAGTGCACTGGAATGGAAACCCTAGGGGCGAAGGATTCAAGGTAGACCCCGAAAACCTTGGAGGAGATCGATTGCCAGAGACACAGAAGTTATTGGTCCAACAAAAACACATTGAAATGTAAATAACAAAGACATTTTCAATTCATAAAAATGTAACTAAATATAAATTTTAGGTTATAAATTTCAAATACCATGTAGAAAATACATTATGATAAAATTGTTCCATTTCAAATAAACCCAAGAGGCATTTAAAAGCTCAAAATGACATTCAGCTGATTTCGTTAGAATAAATATTTATCATATAAAAATTTGTTTCCTGTCAACAATATTTTTCATCGGAAGCTCGTAATATACTTTCTAAAATTGCTAAAAATAAATAATAACATTAAGCTTTTAATAATTAGATGTTTATTGGAAATATATTTCGCAAAGTCTAAATCATAATATTAGCTTTGTATATAGTATGGATTTCATAAACTTAATATAAACAAAGAAATTATTTATTTTAGCGAGCAATAGTCTAAAAAAATTTAAATATTAAATTAATTTCTGTGCACATAAAAGCAAACCGATGCTTATTTCCTTCCGATTATTTATTAAACATGCAAGCAACAAAGTAATTAATAAAATCGTTTGCTTTGACTATAAATATTAATTGTTAAATTTCTTTGTGTGGAAATACTTCATTTGGATGCAAATATCCCTAAGTAAGTTGGTCCACTTTTGAGCTGTAAGATGACGAATAATTTAACCGCCCCACTATTCTCAATACCGTAAAAGGACGATATGATTGAGTGCATTAATATCCTGATATATATCTTCGAATCCTTTCCTTTGCTAGAGATTTAGTCAAATAATCTACCATCAATCAAGTGTAAAAGGGTTTTTATACGTAATAAGCGTTGTTTATTATGTACATATAATGGACATATATTTTTATGTGTATATATATATATATATATACATATATATATATATATATGTGTATATATATATATATATATATATATATATATATGTGTGTGTATATATATATATGTATTTAAATATAAACATACTTATACATATATGCAAGTTTCACTCTAATTGAAATTTAGATTCGTCTCAAAAATAAGACGAAGATAACGTGAAAAGTTTTTAAATTCGAGGTTTTATTAACTCTAAAAAGATAATCTTATTTTGACCTACGTTAACGATGATGATAAGTCTGACTGACTGAGACTTATTGAAGTTTAATAGTGTATATTTAACACATTATGATATTTACACAGTTCAAATGTAATTCAATAATTAGTTTAAAATCTTTTACTTCAAATAAAACCGAAATATTATGAAAAATATAATATAATTGAAAAAAATTACCAAACGCTCTAAATCTCTAACAAATGAAATATAAACATTGATTTTTATTAATTTTTTTTGAGTCTTAATCGAATTTTATATCTAATCAGTCGCTAAATGTAAAAATAATATGTTTTTTATGTTAAATCATATTTAGTTACAGTCATTGCATATATCACTTTTGTGTTCTCCGCAAATTGTTTTTTTACATTGGAAACATGTCATCATAAACATACTTTTTATTTTTGACGGACAGTATATACAATATCTTTTCTTTTTGGTAACTGGTTCCTCATTCTGACTTACAATAGCGTTATCATTTGGCAACAGTTCTTGAATATTTGTTCGAAGATGTCTTTTGAAAGTATCCATCCAAAGTGACTTCTGTACTTAGTTGTTTCATGTAGTTCTTACGGACTAGGAACTTTTCGTTCCTAGCTATGATATTGCGACTGTATATGACATACGAATTCACGAATACTATATTCAGCATGCCATAGAAAATTGCCACAGGCCATCCGTTGGTTTTTCTCAAACACGATATAGACGAGTTCATTTGATCGAATCTGTCTACACTATCTTTCTCTGATTGTAATACGTGATCATTTCAGGCTTACCAGTTTCATAATTAATTGTATCTGGTTCATCACAAGATGATAATAAATACAACATTTTTGACGGTTTCAGTTCGTATGATACCAGAGTTAAAGGCCCATTATAGCAGAATCGAAGATCCAACTGGGCGCGATGTAGTATCCTTTAGCTCTTCTGGTATCTCTAGTTTATTTGAGTAGATACCATGTTACTAATGTCAGTTTGTAAGGTTTTAGAAGTAAGCTTTTGGCGAAAGAAATAGACATAAACCAGTTGTTACATGTAAAATTCGTGCAGGTTCCATGTACAGCCTTTTTGACAGTTCTTTTATATAGAACTCGCCTTGAGGCATCATCTTGGTCGCTGTTCCAAAGTAGGGCATACCATTTATAATGTATTTAGTGCCACTGTCACAAACCTTGGAAATTTTTATACCATATTTACTCGGCTTATTTGGTATATGCATTCTGAATGCGAGCAACTCTTCGTCAGCAGTCGAGTGCGGTCCAGGATCGTAATTATTTTTATATTGGGTAATTAGTTGATCCCTTTTTCTTATTTTTCTCGCAGGCGCAAATGGATTTTGTGCTCTCAAAGCTAGACGCACTGTCTTGTCATCCTTTTGCAAGTAACTAACCAGAAAGTCGAACCTGTCACGATTCATGACTGATATAACGTGTCCCTGAAAACGAGGTGTCGAATAGTTCTTCAGTTGAAAGGTGGTTATTTTTCATTGCTGCAGATAATGCCAAAATTCAAACCAAAGTAATTAATTCCGTATCAAATGTATCCCTAAATGTGGCACTAAATGAATAGGTTTGAGTTTCATAATGCCTCGAAATTTAGCTTCCTTTTTTTGCGTTTTAGAGATATCTGAGCATTGGTCCATTCCACTGTTTCATGTACGATCTCGTCAGTTATACATAATTAAAAGCATAAAGCAAGCACAGAAATGTCTTTACACGGGCGAGTTGGTCTTCTTGATGTTCGTACTATGTTTATGGCAGAAGTTCTGCCTCGGTTTTGACTTTTAGTTGTAGAACAGCAATATCTATTCTTCCCACGGAAACGGCGCTGAGTTGGAATTATTATGCGCATGTCGATGAGTCGACGTCAGATGGTTGTTTGATGAGGAAGATTAATCTCTACATATTTTCAAATCTGTTACTTCACCAGCAACTTCGTCGACCAATTCATCTTAGATGTCACTCTGCGTATCGTTATGAATAAAGTTATCTTCTGCTTCACTCTCGCTCTCCGAAGGTATCTCGTCGTCAGTAGCCGCTAATATAGCCTCAATTCGACTATCAGCAAGAGCTCTCCATCTAGATGTTTTAGTAAAAAAACCAAATGTACTTAAAAATAATAAATATCAATAATAAATATAAAGCAAACAATGATATGCAACATAATTTAAAAACAAATAATTCTCCGCCTGAGATTTTTACTTCCCTTAGTATTATAGTGCTTTCATAATTTATCTAACTATGCTTTATTTTATTGCCTTGTCACTTTAATTTCTTTTTTTAATTTTTTTTAATGCATACAAATAATGATTATTAAAACGTAATGGTATATGAACAAAAATGTAGTGGTAATGCCGGTTATGCCTCCATATAAATCATGCGACGAAATAAATAAGTCGTGGTAGGATAAAATACACATTTGATCAAAACTGAGGACTTCATGTCGCCACCTTTTAGTATCATCATTAGATCTTGGTCATTACTGGTTAACAAAGGACCCATCAAGGTAAGTCAAACGAACCCAAGCACGATGAATATTTCCGTCGCAAATGAGAATTTCCTGTCTTTACCTTCCGGCTCCATCATTAGATCTTGGCTATTATTAATGACTAAAATACTACTAGAGTCCTAAAGTCAAAGATTAGTAAGGACTATAGTTAAAATAAGTCAAGCGAGGCAAAACCGATGAAATTATATGTCACTATAAACAAGGCACGACATTTTATCTTTATATTTCACCATGTATATTTTGATATGTTTTTCGTGTGTTTTCTTCTCGAAAACGGAACCTTAATTCAATTACAGGTTCATTTTATTGTAGAGGTAAAATTGTTAACTTTTCACTTTCTGTTGACTCGTGTATATTTGACTTATATTATACTAAAGCAAAGAAATAGCAATGGACAGATAATTTAAAATTTTTCCAATATTTTCACATTAACACATGTGAAATGATAGTAAAAATTATTATGAAAAATATTTGATTAACCAAAACGAATATAGGATTTTTTAGTGCAAATAGATATCAGTTCATGATAAGACTAACATCATTTTAAGTATAACAATTATTTACAAATAAACCTTATTAAAAACTTTTTATTTTAATTGTGAAATCTTATGTCAAACACCCTCACAAATACGAAGCACTGACTCATAATCATTCACTGTTATAATAATATAATTCAAAGCAAAGTCCTAAACAAGTATGCGAAAAATAAATATACGTAGTCAAATCTAATACATTGAGTTGATTGGAGAAAAGATATGGTAACGAAGCCTTATCAGAGCATGCACGACAAAAAAACCATTGGACGGATATTAATGCATTTTACAATTTTATATCATGAAGTTTGATTAACATTTGCAATTGAAATAAAATTATAATTTAGCATTGCTACTTAATTACCTGTCAATTTATAGTAGACTATCACAAATAGAATATTTTGTGTTCTTCACTAGTTTTTAATCACATCAAACTATAATATTTCTGTACTAGGAGCTGAAGTGCCCGCACTGCACGTTTTATTTTGATACGCCTTTTTGAGTGCACTGCAAAGGAAGAATAGAACTTTTTACTAGTTTGCAACATAGTTTAAATAAAAAACTTTCAAGAAAAATGTAGTTCAATGTAGATCAAATTTAGTTATGTTTATGCGATTGTTAATAAAAAAGGTTTTTGGATGTTGAATAGTTTCCACCTAATTCCAGAGTATAGTTTTTTATATTATTGCTCGACAAAGATAAAACATACCCTTAACAAGACTTGAAATTGCAAAATTGCTGTTTCCGTAAATTAAAAAAAGTTATAATATTGTTGAGTCACTATATTGTAAGTTCATGGTGTCTAATTTTTAGACTTATTAAATTTCCAAGTATCTTTCATTCTGAGTAACACTAAAAACCAATAAATAATTTTTTTTAAATTTAAGACTTAATATTTTGGACTACTTTGGAATTTTTACTTTATTTTAGCAGGTTTCGTAATGCAAAGAAATGAAATTTTATGTATTCAATCACATTCCTTTCCAAGGCATATTTTATATATTTATTTATATAATTATATATATATGTATATATATATATATGTGTATATATATATATATATATATATATATATATATATATATATTTATGTATATGGAATGGTAAGGACAGTATATATCCTAACTATCGGTGGAAATGTAGAAAAAAGTTGTTACACCTCACCTCGATAATATTATGGAAGCACAATTTTTGAGGCTGAAGCTTCAGTATGAAACGACCGCAAATCCGTAGGTTGGGCGTATCTCGGTGTCAGCTCAACTTTATTTTATCTTGTGCGTACCCCGGCTCACCTGTGATCTTTGTTACGTGGGATGGATAATGAATCTTACGTCGGACCTCGCGATTTATGGCAGCTTTTCCCACGAGCAATAGACCCTAAAACTGTTGAAAGTTCGAATTCTTATCGACGTCTTTATGCGGCGGTCCTTCGAAAATTTACTTTCGTTGTTTTTGCCTTTTTTCATAATAGGATGACCCTACGTTTTCCTCTCGGGAGTGTTACTCAATCTTAACATGTTTTTATTATTCTGAACAAATTTGTTTGTTTTGTGGTTTATTTAGTAGCGTTATTTTATAGCTTGTTAAGTTTATTACTAGTCTAATTTCATGTGTTTTTAATATAAATATGAGACGGGTAATATACGTATAAAAAATTACAAGAAATTAAATTTGAGATTTCACGTAATTTTTGAAAAGATTATTTTTAGTCGCTTGTCAGGAAACATTTTTTATACAAATTTTACATATATAAAAGTCACTATCATCATAAATTTTAGATTTATTGGTCGTCCCCAGGAGATACTTCAACAGATTTTGTTACTACTTTCGCCAAGTAAAAATTATCATAATTATTTTAATTTTTTTTTGGAAAATAGCTATGTTACCAACAGCTCTTCAACTTTTACCTTTTTCAACTTTTAGTTGGGAAATGAGTTGCCTATTCGAAAGCCACATCGTACGTCTTCTATATCAGAGTTTTTCATAAATACCGTTATAATTCAATTTTCTATGTATTAATTTGTTATTCACCAGTTTTGTTAACGCTGATTTAAAATAATACTCCATATATTCTTTAATATTATTTCTGAGAACTACCCGAACAGTAACTAATAAAAAATGTAGAAGACAAAAGCTTATGCATTACTAGATCTACGTACACATGTTGTTATGTACACATGCCGTTGTTAGGTTGGTTTTGAGATTTTGCTTTAATAATAAAATATTTATTTGTGATTATATTTTTCATACATATTTGAGGAAAAGATTCAACACACAGCTAGTTTTTGGTAATCACGCTCTGATATACTCTGTTATTCTGACAGGTTTACTGTCCGTTCAACTTGAATGGCGTTATATATATTTCTGACTTTTTCCTTGAAATTTTGTTTCTATTTATTTATATTGCATCTACCTTAGGCACACGTGTCAAAGATTTTCATCTTTTTTTTTATCTCGTGTCAGGAAAAATTAAGATATACAGTAATTAACGAAAAATGAATTAACAATATTATTCCAAGCAACAAACTTAACGGAATTATTAGAATCAATCTACCAAGATAAAAATATACCCGCATAGAATTATATCATTTATCTGTATAAGAAATAATAACTGTAATCTGATAACACAAGTAAATAGAGGTTCAATAAGTTTTCGGTATTTTGTTACTATGAATTTTTTGTTACTATGAAAAGTATATTGTTGATATGAAAACACATTTGTTTAGTCGGTAATTTACTTGAACATCTAATTCTTTAACAATTATTCACTTACATTTTCTAAAACTAACATTATTCTAATTCTCTCTGGATATTTAAAAATATTTTCGGTGATGTATAACCCCAAATAGTAGTTAGCTATTTCCTTTAGTGAGCTCATTATATGAAATTATGAAAATATGCTCAGAATATTTGTAAAAAATTAAATATTTGTAGTTTCTATATATTTCGTTGTTTCGGTAGTTTATTATTTTGTTTGAAAAGTGAATATTAAAAGTAAAATTTAGTTGGTTAGTTAAGACAAGCCGTTGAATGAAATAAAATGCTGAACATGGGACCATAAAGATGGCTGTTTTCATAGATTCCATATATTTGAGAACCAATAATTTCTTAAATATCTAGGTTTCAGATCACCAGCATGAAAAGAAGTAATATTTTTTTTAAATGAGAAAATTTTATTTTTTCAGATGTGACAATTTACAGAGTCTCAAAATAGTTGCTTAAAAACATTTTACAATTTATAATAGGACCTTCCCCATGTCCTGTTTTTCTGCCAGCGGTATTTTTCGGAGACGCCGACTAATTTTCCCAATCTACTTTACATTCTCGTAAAAATGTAACTCTTATAACTTTTCCGTATTCTTAACGTTTTGGATATACACCTATGTATGAAGCGCTGGGAACAGCCGTAAAGTGAATTAAACTCTAATAGGAATTTAAAAAATCTAACATATTTCAACATACAAATATAAGTATTTTGAAAAAAGAGAAAAAAAACATATTATTAAAAAATCTACTTTATTACTAACGTAACTAACATACTTTTAGCCCCCTGTTAGGATTAAATTACTTTTATATAATTTATATACATACCGCTTAATAAAACCAAGTTTTAGTCTCCATGGGAAAAAGTTATGTACATATCATTACAAAATATACTAAAATTTACTATTTATTTATTAGTATTTACATTAATTTATTTAAAAGAAATGTACTAATATCGTCAATCGATGTGATATGAGTAATTTAGGTTTATCTTAATAAGTCCTGTGGTTACATATTTTACCCAGGAAGATCTGATGGTAAAGTATGGAGGTATTCATGGAAACTTCCCAGAGACTTTGATTAACCCATTTTATGTGGGTTAATTTGATTTCTCTCAAGATTTAAAACAAAATTTTCAGGTTTTTTTAAATGTCAGCGTTCAATGAATAATACATAAATGTCTTCTTAAATAATTATAATTTCTTAATGTACATTTCTGCTTTTTATTAAGCACTTTACTGTATTCTCTTCATGAAGCAAAAGGAAAAATAAACAATGATTAAATCTTAGCAATACTCAACAATACTACATCTGCATTTTATCCTGGATACGATATAAAAAAATCTGTTCTCAATTGAGACATTCTTTCTGAACGAACTAACATACTCAACATATATAATATTTAACACGTACAAAATTTCAAATTTACCTTATCACAAAATGTTATTAATATAGCAAAACTAAATACAGAAATTATTATGAAACTAAATATAGAAATTATTAGAATTTCATCAGTAATTTATAAATAGCAGCAGTATTTTTAATTAATACATCGTTTTAAATATACAAAAACGAATTATAAATGATAACTAAAATATAAAAATCTAATTTCATCAACAAATGAAAGCAGAGTATAATGAAAGTACTATATTTATTGCACTAGTCTCTGTTGGTTGAGCTTATAACTTTATCCTAAGATATTTTGCAAATCCAGTTTTCAAAAAATAAAACTTTATCCAACGACTTAATATGACAGGAACTTTGGTTTAATGGTGTATAATCATTTATTAAATTTTTTTTTCTAGTCTAGATGAAATGTAACTACAAAACGAGTACTAGCATGGTCAGAATATAAATTCTATTTAATTATTATTTATCAGTTTTCAGAAAATATAACTAAAATTATCTACAAATGATTTTAACGAGTACTCCTAGTTGGTAAGGTAAATTCGTTGGACAACTTAGTGTAATTCATTGTGGCATTAGAATGCAAATTGCTCGATAAAAATTAGACAAAAACAATGGTGAATACCAAAAAAAATACATTGTTTATGTAAAAATCTATATTGCATAATTTTAAGGCCGATTGCCCAGTTGCTACGAGGTGGTAGACAAAGTGGAGCATAAAACGTAAATAACGACTAAATGGGAACAATGACTTGCGAAACTGACTTGATAGATACGTTTTTCGAAACGCTGTTGGTTTTGAGGGTCTTTGAGAATTCATTCACTTTTTCTGATGAAAAAATTGTATACATTATAGAACACAATACAAAATGTTGTGTATATTCTTTAATATTAATTTTCCAGTTTCTTAGTGATTTTTGCTAAGAAGCTGGCTGTCTTTCGTTATATATTGTTTAATTCAGACTAAAAAGATTTGAAAGAAAGAGTTGACATATAAATTTAATTCAGACTGGTATGAAACTGTCTGAATTACAGTGAAATCAATATGCTGTAACAAATAAAGGAAATGTAAATAACTTTGCCCTCAGAAGAGACGTTTTTTCATTCCGTATGTATTAATAGACGCACATGACCAGAAATTGTAAGTTCGGACTGGTTCAGTGGCTTCTATTTATATAATTTGTAAAAGTTTCATTGTTTGTTAGGTCTAATTGGATCCTGCGTGTTACTGCTGTTTATTTACTAAACCCAAAAACGAATTCGTACACAAGGTAGAAATATTTTTAATAACAAATAAAAAGAAATAATTTGGCCAAGAAATGCAAGATATGATATCAGTGATAGTTTTGACGCTTGCAATAATTAATTCTCCAAAATATTTAATGAGTAAAATAGAAACCACTTGCCAAGTACCAATAGATTTTACCCTACGACGATCTACATACACTTATTGAATTTGAATTATTCATCGCGTAAATACAGGGTTGGCTAATAACTGTTTAACCTCGAATTGCTGCCAAAATTTTTTATTAAACAATTTATTTGTTACAGTAAATTTAATTTAAGTATGCACCGTTATTATCTACTACTTGTTGCCTTCTAGTTGGCAATAACAATACACATTTCTTGTAAAATTGCACTGAATTTTGATTCAAAAAACGGTGCGAGGTCGTTTTTTTTCATGTAAATGGTTAATTAGAGTCCTGAACAAATGTAAATCAGAGGGTGCAATTTCCGGCAAATATGGTGGACAAGTGAGTAAAATCCAGCCGAGCTCCTTTAATTTACCACGAGTACGTTTTGCAATTTGTGGTGTATCATCACCATGTAGAAAATAAATTCGGTCCGGTTGACAACTCGATTTGTTAGCTAATCGGTACAATTATTCACAGTAAACATCTGCATTAATTGTAGATCTCCTTGAAAGCAACTCCCAATGAATAATGCCCATGAAATTCCACCAGTAGCTGAACAACCCCTTTTTGGCACTTATTTCAGGTTTGGATATTGAAATTCCTGTTTCTTCGACATCCAGCCATAGGACATTTGGTTTATGGTATGGTATGTAATACGTTTCACATCGCCAGTTGCTAGTCGATTCAGCCAGTCGATGTTACGTTTCAGTGTCAACTGTTGATAAGTATCAACTCTACACTGAAGGTGATATGATGACATCTCGTGAGGAATCAACCTCAACTTCAATTTTGCTGACTGAAATCATCATTCCATCTATCTTTGTGTTCCCCAAAAGCAAAAATAATAATCAATAAATAGATGCATAGTACAATAAAAGCATTATACAGAGTTGTGAAAATAATTACCTGACATTTCCATAATTTTCATATGAAATATATGGACAAATCACAAAAATTTTAAATTTGGTCGAATACAGAAAGAAACTAAATATAAAAAAATGTAAAACAAAATAAATATGCATTGTATGCGTAATGATAAAAGGTTCTTAGTTATTTGTATTATACAATCAGCATAAAAATGATTTAAATAAACTGATACTATCCCAACAAAAATTCCCAGCACAAGTCTGTTAATTTACTATTATCTCTTCTTCTCATTTATTAGATTATTTAATTATGATTTGAAAATAAAAATATTGCAGACATCAAAAAAGAAAATCGTTTCTTAGAAGAATACATCATCTCTTATCAATCTCGGAGCCAATGCATCTACGTGCTGTGTAAATAAACAAACACTACACTTGCCCGAAAATAATCAGCCGACAACGAAACCGTAGGCGCTAACTTGTCACGGCGCTAAACTATCTGAAACTGTAGGCGCTAAACATCAATCCTTCGATTCACTTTCAAGCTTCATCCCTCGCCCGGGGCTATTTCTGAAAATAGTTTCAATTTAGACCATCTACTAAGTTGACATGATACCACAGACGCCACTTCGGGATTTGTGGGCATATTGACTGGTGTGCGGCGTAATGCTTATGCTGGAGGCATCTATTGTTTGGTTTGGTTGGAAAGACAATATTTGCTGATTTGCTTGAGATACAGTTTGACTAAGAGAGACGTTAATAGTTAATTTGACATTACTTCAGCTAAATACGAGATTAAAGTTATTACCAGTTTTAACTCATGATATTTGATGGTTACTTTCGAACGAAAAGAACTAAATAGATGGTATAAAATAGCACTAAAAATATTTCTTTAACCAAATGAGAATATAGGGATATTTTTTATGACATCTAAAGATTAGTTTGCGATAAATCTAACATAATTTTAAAGAAAACGATTCTTTAGTAATTAATTCTATTCATGAATTATTATTTTTATTGCCACATGTTATATAAAACAATATTCTACATACGGGGCATGACTCTTTATCAGGTTCGTCGTTATAATAATTTAATTGCAAATGAAATCGATAACATGAATATGAAAAATAAATATAGCTAGACTAATTTAACAAACTGAGTCGCTTAGAAAAATGGCATGGTAACTAAACCTTACCTACCTTACCTACCTAACCTGTGTATGCATCATCTACAAACCTGTGAAGGCATTTAAATAAATTTCGATAATTGTTTATATGAGAGAGGCTTCGTCAACTCTTGTAATAAAAGTCATAAAAATGACTTTACTATAAATTAAATAATTACCCATTACATGTGCCTACTTTATAACCAATCATCATAGATGGATTATTTTATTCTTCTCCAGTAGATGGCATTATTTATATTTTTAATTGTTTATCATTTAATTTCTTTATTAAAGACTGTGTTAAGCCTTTATATGTATAAATTATGAGGCATATTCCTGTATCTTCTCTTCCTCACTGAGGAAGAGAAGAACTTTTTACTAGTCTGCAACATAACCTGAATGAAAAAAAATATCCAAGGAATTGTCCCTTTATTATTTTACTTAAATAAGATAACTATGTTCAATTGGTTGATTTTTAGAAAGGACTTCTAAATATAAATGTCATCTGGTTACGGTGATATAAATTTCCATGTTACTGTCCGATCCATTTTGGCCAAATCCTCAGTTATTTTTAATACATTTTCTACTTCACGCATGCACTGCACGAAACTATCGATATGAAGAGAAATATTTTGAAGCCTTAAATTTTCTCCATTGAAATTCATCAGCAATTTAAAGATAACTGTTGAAACTTTTTCCCATTTAAGAAATATTAATTTCTTTGTACTTTTTGTTCTTGTTTTAAATTTTAACGAGACTCTTTATGGAACTTGCAAATCGATTAAAATAAGTACGAACAAAGATGAAACCCATAATTGACAATAGTTTACATCAATTTTGATAGCATAATTGCTACGTACATAAAATAAATAAAAGAACTACATTGTCGAGTTGCTATACTGTGATAGTTATGGCCCATAAGTATTTTCAATTTAAGTTTAGAAACTAAAGCGAGTTTAATATTTTGAAAGAGATTTTACATTTCTTTTGCTATATTATAATAGGTTTATATTTAATTGTTTAATTATCGTTATTTTCACATCAAGGTATAGCTAAATACCTATGACGAATTCAGAAAGTTTAAAGGCATTTATAGTGTGTTTCTTTGCTCTTGCGTAAAATGTATAACCAAGAAACCCAGTTCATCCACGTTAGTATGTAAACTTAATTTTGAAGTAAGTCAAACGCAAGTCGTAATATCTGATTGAAAAAATTATTAAATATTAAAACGATACTTATATGAAACTTCCAGCCTAATCTTTGAGACGGAGCTACGATATGATACGACCGCAAGTCCGGGTGTGTTGCGCATCTCGGTGCCAGCTGAACTTTATTAAAAATCAATCGCGTCACGAATCACCTGTGGGCGGTGTTTCGTGGCATGAATAGTAAAACTATGTGGGACCTCGCGCGATTTATGGCCTGTTTTCCCCCACGCAGTGGACTCTAAAACCTTTAAGGCTTGTCGACATCTTTATGCCGTGTCCCTTCGAAAATGTACTTTTGTTGTTTTTGCCTTTTTCACAGTTGGTTGATTTATGTTTTTCTTAATGGAGTATTACGGATATTAGCAGGGTTCTGATGTTAGGAATACTTTTACATATTACATAGTTTTGTATGTAATCTTAATTTCCATGCATGTTCACGTGATTATCAGTCGAATTTTATTAGTTTTAAAGTTAATATATATCATTGTGTACCGAAAGTTAGTACATAGAAGGCACAAAAAAATGAAATGTAAAACTTTGCAAAATTATTTTTAGTCGCCCACGTGTGAGTGGTAGATATATTAGTCGACCTAGAAGGGACGTCGATAGATTTTGTTACTACTTCCCATAGGTGGAAATAATGATATTAAATGGTTATTATTCGCTTTAAATGAGAAATATGTTACACAGGTCCTAGTGAAAATGATTTTTTTAGAAATTGTCTAAACCGATTGATTAGCGATTACCCATTTGGAGGTCATATCAAATCAATCACTGCGGGTAAACCATTGTTTTTGGTAAAGATCAATCGACATCGTCGATAGGTTTTGGTATTGCTTCCCGTAGGTGAAAATAAAGATATAAATGGTTTTTAATATCTTGAAATGAGAAATATGTTACACAGGTCCTAGTTAAATTGGGTTTTATACTTAACAATTTCGTATTTATCAGTTTTTAATTATGGGTAAATTTCACTTTATTTGCGAGGTACAAAGGAAATAAACCAATTTTAAAAAATTGTCCAAAAACATGTGATCAACTAGAGTGTGAGTATATATGTTGTTTTATATATACAAGCTATTGTTAGCTTAGTGGTGAGGTTGTTCTACGAAAATAAAATATTTATTATGATTTTATTTTACGTAAATTTTCAAGCATCAATTTTATGTAAATATTCAAGCCTCAGTAAAATTTCAGTAAAATTTTATGATCTATATGTAAAGTAAAATTTTATGTAAATATTCAAGCATCAATAAACCACTAAATGATGACGTTAATTATTAGCCAAATCACAAACCCATCAATGCACCTACTTGCTGTATAAATTAATAGGTTAGGACTTCTTTTAAAATAATCGGTCATCGGCGAAACAGTAGTCTTTAAACTTTCATGAATTTTCCTTTACCCCAGGCTACTCATGAAAGTAGTTCCAACTTAGACCCTCTACTAAGTCGATACCACTTATCAATTTTTGGTAATACTAGTTTGCTGGCGACATAACTAGTTTACTACGGATATCCACTGTTCAGTTTAGATGGAAACATGTTGTTTGGTAATTTACCTAATTAAAATATACTCGCAATGTCGCTATGAGAGATGTCACTAATTAATTTTGCATTTGATTTGTTACTCAGCCTTTTCTAGTCACTGCTTATAACTCACTATATCTTCTGTTAACTTTGTAAATTAGCAAGGTCATTTGGCCTTCATGTAGTAGTACATCTACAAAGGTATTTATAATGGGCAATATGAAATTTTCTTAAGAATCTTTTTGAATTCACAGCAAATTTTACATTTCTCTGTCACAGGGGTACAGAAAAGTACGATACTGTCACGTTAATGCCATCGCAACAGTTAGGTTGTTTGACAGCTCAGCTCCTAGATATTATTACATTCTGTTAAGACAGGGAGAAGTCTGTTATTTTGTGATTATCCAACCATATTTGTGACATGATATCAAGTGGATTCATTTGGTATTCATACACTGCCTAATTTTTGTGAAAGTTATGGTTCGCAAAATTTTTGCTAGACTGTGTCAATGTCTTCCCAAGTATAATGATGTAAAAATAGAATTTTTCTACATTTCAGTGCATTCTAGCATGAGAGGAATTACGTTCATATACATATAAATATTAAACTTTCCATTTTTTAAATTAAATTTATGCAACGGTATATATAGTATATTTCCCTACTATCGCGGAAGACACCTTCATAAGGCATCCGGTCCACGTCAGGGTATAAACTTAACTTCGAGACAAGTTCCCTTTTGTTCACTTTGACGGCGGATGATAAATTGTCTCAACGTAGGCCATAACATCTGATTGGGAAAGTTTTTGCCTTGATACTAATAAAGAAGTATAATATTTGAGGTAGAAGATAATAAGATCGATATGTAAAGGGATTGGAAGTCTGAGCTTCCTGCGTATCTCGGTATTAACTAAATTATATCTAAACCCTTGTGCGTACCATGGTCGAATGGATATCAGAACTCACATAGGATATCATGATTTATGGCTGCTTTTCCACAAACAGTAGGCTCCAAAACTATTGAAAACCCGAACGCTTATCGAGGACTTTATGAGTGGGTCCCTCGAAAGTCCCCTTTATTTTTTACTTTTTTCTTCGTGTTTAATTATTTATTTTTTCCTAATTCCATATTAGCAGGATATTGATATTAGCAGGTTCTCATTATTTTGAATGATTTTAAATTTTTCATTTTGTATTATATTTACGATCTGTTTATTTGCGTATATAATTGTAATTTTATAGCATTTTAACTGGATTATCGGTAAAGTTTTTTATATAGTTAGCAGTAAAATTGCATGTGGAAATTTTAGAAGGTTCAAGAAATATAATTTAAAATTTTAAACCAAATGAAATTTTAAACCTTTATCAGAGTAACTTTTTGTTGCTTACCGGGAAAAAATTCTAATTTTTTTCAATCGCCTAATCATTTAATTACCTAAAGGGTAATTACCTTAAGGGAATTATAGGGCGGATATTTTGATTAGTTTCATTACTGCTTTGTATACGTGAAAATATTGATATACAGCATTTTAATTTCTTTAAATGTGAAATATGTTACCAATCTCTTTAGGTCAAAAATATTTCAATGTACTTAGTTTGTTGACGAGTTGTCTCAAATTTTCATATAGAATGGGTCATTTTAGCTCTTTGAGAAAAACGCTTACAAATAATTTTTCGAGTAAACAATTTTGTATTTACAATTTTTTTTAATTTGTTAAACTCTATATATAGTTCTGTAATGATTTCAGAAGCTATAGTTATTGAAAAAAAAAGAAAAACGCCAGCAAATGCACTTTAGTTTCAGTTAAAAGTTTATATGCATGCATATCGTTGTTAAATTGGCGGTTAAATTTAGTCATGGTGATAAAATATTTATTCAGAATTTTATTTTTCATGAAAATTTGTCCTTATTGTGGCATAGTTTGAAAAGTAAGTTTGGGATATTTAAAAACTTTCCAAATTCTAAATTAACATAGCATTTTTCTTAGATGAAAATAAATAAAATGTAACTATATAAAAAATATGACGGCTAAATATTTCATTTAAATTTTAAAAATTTCTAAATTCACACTTGGAATGCTGATAGAAGTATAAGCGATCAATTTTCTGAATATTCTCTTAGTGGGATGAGTTTAACAAATTTTTTTTATCATTTAGTCTGATTTTTCAATTACGCAAATCAATTCGAATTTATTTAAATTTTTGGATTTTTTGAATTTAATTTTGTTCACAATAGCACAAATTATCGAAGAAACTTATGAATTTTACTTTCTTTTTCTAAAATATTGCATCAATTTTTCAGTATTCTCATTTCATTTATTTTTCATACCTGCAAGATTAAGTTCAAAATTAACGTGAACTATTGGATTATAACCCTTCACACAATTATATTTTATTAATACATTTTTTCTTTCACCGTTACATATCAAAACAATTAAGGAAACTTTGGTTTCTTCACTTTTTATAATAAATTTATCTGTCAAGTGACAAAGTATTAGTAATAACGTACGATACCTTAGCAAGTTTTCTTTATGTTTGTCGTTGTTGTTTTGTTAATACGCTTTTTTCTTCAGCGTTACATATCAAAACAATTATGGAAACTTTGGTTTGTTAAATTTTTCTATCAAGTGACATACTATATTAGTAGTATAGTGGGATGTCTTTGAAAGTTATCTTCGGGTATCATGAAGTAGATGCTAATTTTTACTTATGCTTCATATTTGACCAGTTGTATTTGACCAGCATTCTGACCAGTTAGCTATTCAATAAAATTAGTGAATTTCTTTCAAAAAACATATTCGATAAATCAATAGCTAAACACGTATATTTGTGTGTGTGTGTGTATGTGTATTCGTTCATATATGTGTATATAATGCAAACGGTTTGAAATAATTGAAAGGAACCTCTCAAACTTAAATAGCACTTATAATATATAAAGACCCTTTCACACTTGATTGATAGCATATCATTTGAAGAAATGAGTGTGGAGTTTTACATGGAGAAAGGGTTCACCGAAGGTGCAGACGAAGAATATAATGCACTCAATTATATTCTCTACGATATGGATAATAGCAGGGTAGTTAAGTAATTCATCATCACACAGCCCAAAAGTGGGACAAGATTGATTAGAATATTAACGTCTAGATAAAGGATTTAATAATAAATAACATACGAAATAAGCTAGGGGCATATATAATAATAGATATTTTTTTATTTACATTCAGAATGATTTCTTAATTTTGAAATTTCAATAAAATTATTTAGAAATTCATACACAATATATAGCTCGATGACACAAAAGAAAATAAGATAATTAAAAACGGAGACCAAAAAACGACAGTAAATCAGAAATATGGATTAGGCCCACTAGATAGAAAGATTTACAAAAAATACACTCGGCTTGCCAGTACTCAATCCGTACAATGGTATGAAAATGGGTACTTCATTTTGTAATTACTTTTTTGAAAAAATTAAAATTTATGCATACGGTTCAGGCAAATTTTTAGTAAATTTCAAGCACTATTAAATAGATTACAAACTTATATCCCAGACGAATCATAGATTGCAAGATACTCGCATAAATTTAATGCGGTCAGTTTTGGACAAATGCTATATTTTTAACGTGAGTGTAGCAGAAAGGGAATAACGTCTATAATCATTACAAGACTAAAATAACTTAAAAGAAGAAGTGATTAAGATCACTGAAATTTTCTTCACCACTTCGTAGTGGTAAAAAGTGAAAGAAAAACCATTAAAAATAAACCTAGTTGAAAAAAAAATTTTAAACCGTTGAAATTACGAACGAAGTGTAAGTTTTTCCCGGTGAAAATGTTGAAAATGTCATTTTAATTACAAATACTTTGCTATAAAAATGGCTCTAACGGAGAGATTTCAAAAAAGAATAAAATAGTGATTATAAAGAAGAAAAATATTATATTTAGAGTTATTTATGTGGTGTTTATAATAAATGGTGTTTGTAATTTAAAATGGAATCCAGAATATTGGAACAGAGAAATCTACAAAACCATATTAATAAAATTTAAAACATAGAAGTCAAACGGTACTCAAAATTGTTTCTCTATCAATGTAAAAACTTTATTCTCAATATTCACCAACGCACCCGAATAGTATTAATAGACCACTGAACAACGATGCTAATTATTAGCATCTAATTATTATCTATGCAAATAAATGGTTTTCATATTTGTTCTACATTGATCGATCGACGGCAATACCGTAGGCACTAAAATGTCATATAACTGATCCCTTGATTCACTTTCAAGACTTATCCTTTGTCCGGAGCTATTATTGGAAATAGTTTCAATTTAGACCGTCTTCTAAGTCGATATGACACAATGGCTACCACTTACTAATTTGCGGGGATATTGGTTCGCTGATAATGTAAATTGTATTCTGCAGACGTTTAGAGTTCGGTTTGGTTAGAAACACGATGTTTGCTGATTGGCCAAATTGAGATATTGTATATTGTTTCCATTACAGACCAGTTTCTATTCATTAACTGCTCACAAGTCACGACACCTTTTGCTTACTTTGGAATAATACCAAGGCCATTTTGGCGCGTAAACCATATATGTTACTGAAAAGTCAGAGATGTAAATATTGCACTTCCGGGTTTTTATATCGCTAAAATAAAGCATTTATTTTTATTTTCTCCCCCATATCCCTTATGTTTATAAAGGATCATCTTCTACAATTGGATAAATTGGGGTGATGAAGTAACAATGATTTTTTGTGGAACTTGATACGTAAACATCTACTTTTGATACACATATTTATGGAATAAACTTCTTAGATATAACATTAAAACATTATTAAATAATTATTACAAATATCAAAAATTAATCAAAGTAAACTCATGTTGCATAATAGTACAAATCATTTGATCATGTGCGATGCTCTATGATAATTTAACGCTAGTATTGAAACCGTCCAACTGTGTTTGTGACATAATACGGTTGACTGGTTCATTTAGTGTCGAATGTTATCCATTAATAAATTGTAATTTTATTACTGGAATTTTCACATTCCTCATTTTGATTAAACTTTTTGTTTGGCAAAATTTCCCACAGACCGCTTGTCCATTTTGATATGTTCACGAATATTTAATTGGTGATACAGAGTAACCTATTCTAAATTTCTTTTATATATATAAAAAAAAGACTTAGTAGTTAAGAAGTTGTTTGATTTTTTTTCTTATTTTACAATATATTATGACACAAACTTGTTACTAATACTAAACCTTCCGAATTCTATTTAAATTCGAATTATTCCACGGCAAGTAAATTATATTTTCCTATCTTGGTTTAAGATATCTACGCCAAGTACCCGGTACACGCTGATGTGGACCATCAGAGTGTAACCTCAACTTCGACACAAAATCATTTCAGTTCGATTTGAAGGCGGATGATAAATTGGTAAAACGCAAGCCGTAAAATCTGTCTAAAAATTTTTTGAAACTTACCTCCATACCATTAGGGAAGCATGATCTTTGTGGTTGAAGCTGCAATGCAAAACAACATCAAGCGTCGTGCGTATCTCGGCATCGGCTCAACTTTATTTAAAGTTTTGGCTCCCCTGTGGGGTTCGTTACGTGGGATGGATGCTAAAACTTACATAGGACTTCACGATTTATTGCCTTTTGTCCTCCGAGCAGTGAGCCCCAAAACTACTGAAGGCCCAAATACTTGTTGCTATCTCTATGCGGCGGTCCTTCGAAAATCTACTTTTACTGTTTATGCCATTTTATATTCGTTTGAATTTGTGTTTTTTTTTTCACTGAAGATTTACAGGTCTTAGTAGGTCTTTTTTTGGTGTATCCAGTTTTAATTTTTAAGCTTGTTAATGTGATTGCCAGTAAAATTTTAAATTTCTTATGTGTGTCTTAAATATGAAAGTTGGTCTTGAATATACAGAAGGTACAAGAAGTAAAATGTAAAATTGTGCAGCAATTTTGGAAATATTACTTATCTTAATATTTTAAATTCTAAATTTATAAATTTTTCATCTAAATGGTTGATGTGTCGACCGTGTTGTACACGAGGGTAAATAGCTTCTTTAGTTTCTTCAAATGAGGAATACCGATATTCTTCGGTAAAATTATTTTTCTATTTTTTTTGTTAGTTGATGAGTTGCCTATTTGGAGGCCGCATCGAATAAATTATTACTTTTTGGTGAACATATTTTCTATTCATGAATTCGGTATACATCAATTTTGTTGATGTTTATAAGTAAAAATAAACTCTACTTAATGTATAATACTACTTGCAAGGACTGCTGAAACTATAACCATGAAAAAAAAACAATAAATTTTCCATTTCCTTTTGGTATGCATGTTATTATACATACTTGCCATTGTTACAATAGTTAATAATCATATTTTAATTTGGAATTTGATTTATTTCAAATATTTATGCTTGATGCTTCATCGGATGAAAATTAATAACTTGAAAAGGAGATCCATATATTTACGTGTTTACTATAACTTTCCAGACATACCGCCGTTCCCTATTTTCCTGATTGTTTAAAATTGCTCTTTGTATTCTTTTAGAATACAAAGAGCAAATACAAAGAGCATTTTTAGCGGTAGATGAATGAGATAACGATTTTTTTTGTTTTTTTTAAACTTCTTTTATTGAGATTGTAATATAGAATTATTATGGACCTAATAACAAACAAGTAATAATTAAACCATCTTAAACTAGGCAATAATTAGCTGAATTAATAAAATAGAAAACGATAAAATTTTAAAATATTTGCGTAGAGAACAAATATGTTACATAGGTGAACACGTATATTATTATATATTCTGTATATTATAACAGATGTGATCTGACAACACCAGACCCAGGGCGTTTAGTAACTTCCTGATATATTTTTGAGAAAACGCGCTTAAGAAAAACTATATGTTTGGACGATTGTTAATTAAAAATCTATCCATTCTTTATCTTTGTTACTGTACTTTACATATTTTAGCTACCTATTCGATTTGCGTAATATTTTAATTGACAAAAATTTACTTGAATTAAGATATTACCCTAAAATTAAACATTAAATTCTTCTAATTGTTTTGGAACTAAAACCAAGTTATAAACTGTTCCTGTTACATCACCTTAGGTAGTCTATTATTTTGCTTGATAAAAGGATGTTAAAATTGGAACTTATTTGGCCAGTTGAGGCAAATTATTGATTATAGAATGTTAAATAAATAGGCAAAATTTGTCACGGCAAAAATTTTGCGTAAATATATTATATCATGTTACAGAATTAAAAAAAAATTAAAATGTCATCCTTTTGAATAGGGTCAGATAATTCCACAAAAATTATAATGGACAATTGAGCTAGTTTATAAAATATGTTCTTCATTAAAATACCTCGCTGCATCCATGAGGATATTCTTGATTTCATTTATTCCTTCTTTTGCACTTTTGTTTGATTTTTTTTGCGTTATTTGACAATTAAAATAAAGTAAAAACTCAAATTTAAGGCATTGAATGGTTAGAGTGAGATCAGTTAAACAATCATGTATAATTTTACTCACAAATGTGTGAACTCGATTGATATTTTATTGTCGTCACACACTTTTGACAAAGAAATAATTATTTGTAATTTTTAATATTCGGATGGTTTTATTGATACTTATAATAAATGTGGCACAATAACATGAGATGATAAATTTTATAAAACTCTGCAAATATCTCAGAGACGCAGTAATCTCCCGATATGATCTGATTCGGGAATCGGACTAAATATACAGCCGCTAGTACAAAGATCAGACCGGAAGAAATATGTGCAAAATATGAGCATGGGTAACACTAGACTGTCGACATTATTATAGTCAAAACGAAGCAAAGAGACTGGTACGGTAGTTGCAAGATAAAGTTTCAGCCATTTCATTAATAAGCTTTAAATATATATGTTTGTACGCGTGTGTGTGTATATATATATATATACATATATATATATATATATATATATATATATATATATATATATATATATATATTTATATAATGATTCCATTTGCCACTTTTGAAGTAACGATTTCCTGGCACCACTTCCAAGTCGATATTTGTGATTTAAAAAACTCTATGCAAAAATTTAGACATTTGCAATTTCCCTGGTTTTAGGTGGAGGTTCTCAAAAATATTTTATATTTAAAACATTGCTATAGACATTCACACTATGGAGTTTAATATCTTCGAGAATTGTTCTTGAACCCGAGTAAGTAGGACGGGCTATGGAGATGTAATCCTGGCGACGCACATAAAAATTAAATGTCAGTAACAGAGAAAAATTACAATTTTTTAAATTAAAAATTTATAAATTTTCAAAACGATTTTTAAAATAGTATCGACTAACGAGTACTAATTTAATGAACCAAATCCAATAAAATGATTGCCTTATTATCACGGGTTTGTATGTGCAAACAGGAAAAGTGAATTCGATTCATATTTCGGTATTAATTTTTGAATATTTCAATTTAAACTTTGCATACAATAATTTGAAAAATAAGCAAACGTAGAAATGTTAAAAAAATTTATTTTTTCGTAGAAATGTTAAAAAATATATTGATATTTATACATAGCTGAATTTCCTTGTTTCCTATTGGCGAAAAACCATATCCAGACGCAAATATTCTAATGTTGCTTGACATATTCTGGGACTGTAAGATGACAAAGTATTTAACCGTCTCACTGTGCAACATATCAATCATTTTGAGTGGTAGCGCTGTGATTGTAGATACAGGATACTATTAGGGGACTTTTGAAGATACGTCTTTTGTATGGGAAAGGACGTTACGGGTCCCCGAAGTTGTCTGGAGGAAACCCTGATGGAAATGGCAGGAATAGTATTCTACATATAGTAAAAGAAAATTATTATTGGGTGCATTAAATGCCCTGTAATTATGTTCCGTCGATTTCCCCTTATAAAACTCCGCAATGATTTATTTCAATAATCGACTGTCAATGAAGTGTTAAAGCGTTTTTAAATATTATTAGCGTCATTTATGATTGAGAAATGACTGCCAGTATATTATGTAGAAATATGAATACACAAGAACACACACAAACGTACGCACGCACGCACGCACGAATGCACAAATATACACATATGTGTACGTGTACGTGTATATAAAATTCCGTTTTTCACAATTATCGGTAATATTAAACTCATCTAATACCATGAGAGCTACTCGTAATTATTAATCAAAATTTTTTTATAAGAAATAGACACATTCATTTTGTGGAACGAAATGCCCAACAAACCTGAAACATGATCTTAAATTAAGATCTATTTTAGGCTAATCCAACAAAACTTGCAAATGCTTCGCAATACAATACGAAACAATGTTTTTTCGGGCTTAGATTTCATTACAAGTGGTGAACAATTAAAATAATCATAATTGTGTTCATTTGGGATGACGGAGAAAAAATATATTAACATAATATGATTATACTTCAGATTATCCAGTAACCATGTATACTGTTATAAATTTTGAACCTAATCCAGACGTGAAAATGTAATGAAATATGACGCTTTGTTACCGAAATTAAATTCAACTGAGTATAAAAGAAAATTTGTCACAGGTATAAAGATTCTTCAGAAATAAATTTCACCAAGCAGAGTTGTGATTATAAAGTATACAAAATATGAACTTTATGATTTTACAGCAACTATATTCAGTGAATATTAACGTAATAATGAAAAGCACAAAACTTGAAGTAACCACGTGAAAGACAATACTTTTTTAATGAATGGAAGTAAAATTGCACTGAAAACTAGTTTTCTGCCAATGAGAAAACTGTTTTTGTCCAACGCAACAGAGCACTTATTTAATTGCGATATAATGTCGTTAAAAAAATATTGAAATACATTTTTCATTATTAATAATTTTTAGCTATTAATCGCTCGTGATAATTTTGTTTAATTTGGAATATTATAGAAGACATTTTGACAGGTATTAGCAGTATTTCCATACAATTAAATTTACTGTGCAACCGGAAAATATGTTAAATATGAAAGAAACGCCCTTATTTAACAACATTGTAGTAATTCTATTGTAATATAGTATGTTAAACACGAACGATTCTAAGGAAACTTTCCGATATCAAAATAAATTTTAGTTAGCAACCAGCGTTTAAAACATGTCTGTGGCTAATAAGAGGGAATAATAAGGCTATAAAATAATATTAAATGAAGAACATTGAAAATATTAGGAGTTTATCCATTTATATTGAACGATAAAATAGGACAAATATTTTTACAACCACAATTAATTGAAAACTCCGGAATAAAATAATAACTTGGCGTGATAACTAAATACGAATTTTTGACATGACCAATATTTTTAGAGGATAAAAATTTATATGCCGATCAAGTTTTTTGAAATTTACTACGGACCTTTTTTTATTTGATAATGGTTTTTCATATGATTATGTGATCAAAAGTGAATGAAATGATAATAAAAAAAATTATCTGAGTCTAGACATTCGTTATGTTCTTAAGTTATGCCATCTAAACGTCTATCTTCCAAAATATTAAAGAATAAGTATTTGCTCTGAGACTGGATAAAAAGTTCGTTATGATTTTTAAACGAGACTCAGTTTTCAGTTAAAATGGAAAAGTATTTCTGGATATAAATATTATATCTTTTTCTTGCACTTTAAAGTTACTGACAAGCCACGGGTGTGCGAAAGATAGCGATGACTGCCTCGTTAATACCATTGCAGCCGTTACGTCGTTTGATATCTTATATATTGGCAGTTATTCTTTTCTTTTTAGGAAAAACCTGCTGATCTTGAACTCGTGCAACTGAGCGATTATTCTTTTAGAAAATGTCTGCTAATCTTGAAGTCGCGCAACTATGTTTGTGGCGTCATACGAAGTTGGTTCATTATACACATATACATATAATGTGACCCTGTAATACCACATATTTTTATTGGTGGTATTCATACACTGCCTTATTTTGTTTAAAGTTATATTTGTGAAAATGTTTACCAGATCGCCCCCTAATATTTTTATGTGTAATTATTTGATACAAAGTAACCAATTGTGGATATTTCAATGTATATTCAGAATAAAATATGGACTTAGTAGTTAAGAAGTGATTTGGTTTTCTTTCTTTATCACAGTGCAAGGTGGTACATTAAACTTTCCAAATTTTATTTATATTCAATTTGGATAACAGAATAAATAATATATTTCGCTATTCCCGTGTAAGATATCTATGCCAGGTACCCGGTTCTTCCACATTAGTGTGTAAACTTAACTTAGAGACAAGTTCACTTTAGTTCACTTTGATGGTGGATGATAAAATGGTCGAACTCACGTCATAATATCTGATCGAGAAAGTTTTCAAATCTTACCTACATTCTATTATGGAAGCGTAATCTTTGGGGCTGAAACTGTTACATGAAACGACCGCAAGTCTGAACGTCGTGCCTATCTCGATATCAGCTATTTGGAATTTATCTGAAGTGTTGTATGTGTGGATGTTTCTATGTGGATGGATAGTAAAACTTACTTGGAATCTTACGATTTATGGCCGCCTTTCTGACGAACAAAAGGCCCTAAAACTTTTGAGGAATTCTTGTCAGCGTCTTTATGCTTTATTAAAAAATATGTCTTAGTTTTCTTTTAATTTTTATGGTCGGGTGAATTTATATTATTCTCACTGAAAGTTTACCGGCCTCAGTGGGTTTTTATTTACAGGTTTCTTATATAAGTTTCTTAAACAAGGATTCTTCTCCAAGGTCATTTACTGGAGTATCTTGTCTTAATTTCAAAGCCAGTCTCAAAACCGTGGTTTTCAGTCAGCAAACGTGGTTTTCAGTCGAGTCTTACATATTCAGAATGTAATTTAAAAACTATATGTCGAAAAAAATATTTTTATTAGCTTACTAGGAATCAAATTATTTTTATTCATATTATAGAAATGTAAAAAGTCACTTTATCACATTGAGAGGTAGATATTTTGGCCACGTTATACGTGAGGGTAAATAACTTAATTAGTTTCTTTAAAAATAAGTGAGTTACCAATAACGTTAATAAAAACTGATGGTTTTCAATTTATTCAGTTGATTGATGAAAATGCAGCGTTTCTAGGGATCATATCGAAAAGATTATTATTGGTTTACTATTGCTTTTTGTAGATGGTTTTCTAGACATAAATTTCTTATTGACCAATTTTGTTGATGTTGGTTATTAGAAAAACAACTTCATTTACTGTTTATTATTACTTACAAGAACTGCAGTAATTTGAACAAAGAAAAAAAACGTGTGCCGTTAGATTTGAATATTTAGGCTGTTATACACACTTGCCTTTTTATGTTGGTTAAGAATAAAATACGAATTCGAAACTTTAATTTTCACGAATATTTACACATGTTCCTCTATCGGGTGAAAATAAATTATTTGGGAATAAGGTTCAATACACAAACATTTTTTCACTATCACGTCTCAAACACATTAAACGCACATAGGCCTTCCTTAATTTTTTTTTAGTAAAACGCTTATTGCTTTAAAAAAAACGTACTTTTTTATAAAGAGTATACACTTACTTATTTAAATATCCATGAAAATAATGTTATTGTCATTTTGAAATTATAGTAATGTTATCGACCACATTTAAAAAAATATTTTGTAAAAATATTTTGTGTGTATATATATATATATATATATATATATATATATATATATATAATGTAATTTAAATATGCGTTATTTATATATTTACAAGAACCCCTCCACAGGTAAAGGCATCCTCCAAAGGTAACCAATCGTCTCTAAATTGGGCTAAACTAATGCAGTTTGAGCCTGCTATTCTTGTAATATCTTCGTCCCATCTAGTATGAGGTCTTCCCCTCTTCCTTTTCCCTTGAGGGCCCTTCCATGTTGTTACTTTTTCGTCCATCTCTGGTCTTGACGGCGTGCTACATGTCCAGCCCATTTCCATTTTTGCTTGTACTAGTGCGTCAATTGCTTTGGTAATTTGTCTAATTTTAGAGTGTCTAATTTTTCATAATTTCCTTATCTATTATATGGATATTGAACTTCCATGTTTGACACCAATATGTAAGGAAGATAGTAGACTGGAGTTTAAAACTTAAGTTTTGAGCTTAGTAGCTATTTTGCTCTTGAATATATCCTTTAAACTCCAGTACTTGTTCCAAGTAAGTTGTACATAATGTATATACATATACTTATATATATAAATATATATATATATATATATGTATATATATATATATATATATATATATATATATATATATATATATATATATGTTTTAACCCCGAGATATTGTCAACACTTTCTAATAAACAATTTTTTATTTAAGTATGCACCATTACTACAGACTACATCTACTACTTGTTTCCACCAGCAGCTTAGCATCACTTTTTGGCACTTATTTTAGGTTTTGATACTGAAAAAGCCTGTTTCTCCTTTTCTTCCTTACTGAAACTCCTGTTCCTCCATTCTTTTTTATTTCATGACGCTAGTGTATTATTTGTAAAAATTGTTTAGAATTTGAACAAAGAAATTGAAGGTATACCATGGAACATTTCAATAATGTATAACACACCGTGATTGTGTTTGAATAGTATAGATCTAATTGTAATTTAGTAATAAATTCTGTAAAGCTTTGACACGACTAAGGGCGGCATAAATATGCCATTAAGCAAAATTAGGCGACAATGATGGATCAAGACGACGGTGACAGAAATTTTTCATTGATAGCAACTAAACTCAACTAATATGAAATTGCTTCACGTGTATTGACGTAACTAAGATAACACAATAATAACAAAATAAATAGGAAAGTGAGTATGTATAGGTACATATAAAGTAATGACGCAAAGCAATGACATGAAGCAAGTGCATCAATTGAATAAACATTAGTACGTAAGTAGGTAGGTGAGTAAGTATATACAGGTATATTCAAAGACATAGAAGATATACTATTTGTTATTTTCAAATGAACTAAATATTATTGATATTGAATTCATTTTATGTTATTAACATACTGGGTAACGTAGACATTAAAGATTGAATGATAAAAATTTTTAGGAAAATATTGACCTGGCTGCACTTAGGCACCTAATAAGAAGGGCACTGAAAAATATAAAGTAATAAATATGCGAGAACTCGCGGTACAATGTCTTTTCCAAACGTAAATAAATGTGCAAAAAGACTACGGTTACAGATTTTTGGAGTAGCATTCGTCTGTAAATGTGCGCCTATGTGACATAGGAAAGAAACGTCGACTTGGCACTGATTTTAAAAATGTTTTATGAGAGAATTTATTTGGAAATTTTAATTATTTGGAAAATTGATTCATGTCCGGGAAAGATAGCACCGCAAAAGTTCCCAATAATTCATCGTATCTTCATTATTTATATTATTCAATGTGCTTCGTATTCGGTGGCTATTTGAAGTCGCTCAATTTTTTTTGTAAAAATATTTTATTTCGCTATAATGACAAGAAGACACATGGTGATTACGCAAAATCAAAGTAAATAGCATTCATTCTTTTATTTTTTAATTACAATGTTGAGGTAGAAAAGAATGAAAATTATATTCCACAGAACCTAACAACATGACGACGAAAAAGAAAATAATTTTTTGGAACCATTATAGGAACAAGAGTAGCTCGGAAATGTGGATTAAGCCTAGTGGATATATCGTATTACAAAGAATTACACCCATTACAGTGGTATGGAGACGCTTAGTTTTATAAATGCAAGTTTCCTCAAAAGTTATCAAGTTCATGAAAAAAGTCAGGCCATACATTTTAACAAATTTTAAGTAAAATAATTTACGTTACAAATATATGTCTTGCATGAGTGGTAGATCGCAAGATGATAACCAAAAGTTAAACCATTAAATATTGGTCAAATGCTAATTACTCAAACGTGAAAATATCAAAAAGGAATAAGTATGCGGAGAAAAGGTTGCAAACAATTTTGTAGAAAATATTAAGTATTACAATTTTTATTTCCTAAATTTTTTTGGAGAGTTGTCAAGAAATGAAGGAAATATCAATATATCTAAGATTTCCGAGACGGTTACAATACGTAAAATTTTGCCATAAAAATTTAGGAACTCCAATTTTAATTCTTACATTTTCCTGGAAAAATTACTCTCTTCTTTTCAAAAGAGAATAGTATATACTTCGATGTTGAGAATATTGGCTTCTTAATGAGTAAGATAAAAAAACGTAAAAAATAAATAAAATTCATTACAAAAACATGTAAGGGTTTCGGCTTATTTTTGTCTAGTTTCACCAGCCTGTGAATCATTATCAAATTTATATAGCATTTAATTCAAACAGGTCTTGACTATAAAATAACCTGTGAATACTATCACCAGCTTCGACCAAATTTCGACTGATGGCAGACTCTACTTACCAAACCGTGGGTGTTTTGGTTAGCGGACTATATAAACTTTGTACTGTGGATATCTACTGTTAGTTTTGGATAGAAGCATGGTATTCGCTGATTTAACTTTATGGAGATATACGCGTAGCGTCTTCAAGGAAAACGTCAGTTAATTAATTTTGCATTACATCTTTTATAGAGCAGTTTTGTGTTGTTAATGGCTTGTAAGTCATGATGTCTTCCATTTACTTTGGAATATTAGAACGAAATCTTTGAATTTATATAACAGTAATTCTGACTGGTTATTATAGAATATTAATATAAAGATTTCTGAATAATTTTTCTTGTAAATTTTACTTATTTCTGATGTACAATAAAAATGTACTTATCACAATTAAGAAAGAGATTTGAAGAGCGTACTATAATATTTGATTTTCACGTTCTGCCATATAACTCTATAATGGGTCTACAGTTACGTTGCAACTCTATTTTGAAATGACGTGACATAATGTTAATATCAAAAGTTACATTCTTTTTTAATATTACTAGAGTCCAACGAGGTATGTGTCAATAAATTTAAATGCGATTTTAAGTCGGGTTTCACCTGTTGTAATTTTTTTACAAAACTAATAAAGTTAAGCCAATATTAGTATAAACAATAAAATGAACCGTTTCAAAATTTAAGTGTTTATTTTTGTGCCCGAAATAAGGTTAAGAAGCATACATGAAATATTTTGTCTGAATTTATGTTACAAATTAAAATTATTTTTAATATTGTTAAGTTCTCTTAATATATCCTTAGGAATTTAAGAAAATGTACATATGAATTCCATGAACCCATCAACGGAAAACTATTAAATAACTCACAGCGCATACGACCTGAAATAACAAAACAATATATAATATATCATATCTAATGTCATAAAGCACACATTCTCAAAATCCAGTCCTACCAAAAGTCGGAGCGTCTATACCCAATTGTACGTTGCGAGTGAAAAAGTTCTGAATAAGAAGGAATAGAATAAACGATGAAAAAGCCGCTGACGGGGGCAACCGAACTTTAGTCGGCGGCCTCCGGAATTTTATTTTGACTTAACAAAAGTTCATTAATTTATTATCGCCACATATATGTAAGTTTTCAACGATATTGACAAAACGGTATAAATTATTGGATTGCATCTTAAAAACTTCTCTCATGACCTAAATCTTTTACATATCAGCCCAATTAATAAACAAATCTTGCGTATTGAAATAAATATTTCCAGAATCTAAATTTATTGCGTAAATCGAAATCAAAATTATCTCGCAGAATGGAAATAAGTCGTATTATTTTGGTGTCAAATCATGACGGTCACTTCCAAAAAAAGTTAACAAATTGTTTAGGACTTGTTAACAAGAGGTGGTGACAGGATAGAATAACAAGGTACAATTACAATTAGTTATAAAAGGGCGACACTTAAAAATAATGAATGCGTAAACTTACAATAGCTGCAAACTATTTTGAATTTTTCCCAATTTTGTCTTTTCTTTTAATTAGAGATAAGTTTTATTATTTTAGAGTATTTGTGTGAGATCTGACGATATGCAACCTAAAATGTTCTGATCGTAACATTACCCTTTTCCTTATTTTTTTCTTGAGTGGTATATATGTGGTCAATCTCAGGGTCAATATATGGTCATGATATTGCTGGGAGAGGATTAAGAGAGCGATATTCATCGTACCAGAATACAATAGATTCGAAGACTTTACTGTAGCAAAATTGTGAAATAGTCCAGAGCTATATCTATCAAGACTCCATGGTTGTTAACACCGGTGGATACGATAGGAAATACAGAGATATTGTGAAGTAAAAACTTGTCTTCACAAATTTTTTTATACATGGTGGAATTGTGGACCAATTACACTAAAAAATTCAAATTTAACTGTTTAAAACCCGAACTTTTTATTTTTAATAACATGGAAATGAACAGTTTCAAACTATACACAACTTAAGTCTAGTTCCGTGTGACATTTATTATAAATAGTCCTTTCAATTGACAACATATACAAAAATTTAAAAAAATATTTATCTGTATAAAAAATTAGATGAGTAGTTTTAAAAAATACCTATTGCAAAATATGTCGCTTAATGAAATAGACGCATAGATAGACTAGTGAGTCTTCTTACAAGTGTTCCATTTTTCCGTTTGAGTTGAATAATAAATATTCACAGAACAGGAAAATAAATTCACTGTCGCTTGCGAGTTATATATAGAACGTAAATATATTCTAGACGTTTCGTTCTGCGTAGATACAGTTTTATTTTTGTTAATCCACCGGAAAATAAAACTAAGCCTAGTTCTATTTTCCGGTGGATTTCTTCGTAGAGACGTCACTTAAATACGTGCCACATACACGAATTTATTTTTGGCAATACATTTACTTGAAAAGATACTTATAACGTTTTGTACTACTAATTTTTACTGTTGAAAGTTGATCACGCGACACGAGAATATCGTTGCACATTTGATGATTCCCTTTGCTGATATATCGATCAAAATTTTGTGCAATAATATCAATAAAATGAATTGCTATGAAATCAGTATCGATTTCTTTAGAATAAAGCACAGGCAGCAATAAATGTGTTTACAGCAACTGACAGCCAAGATTAATAATTCCAATATTAACAGTTTTTATTTATTTTTAAATTCTTATGAGGGATTAGATCCGGTAATAAGGGCATTTATTAATATAGTAACTTTATGAAGTATCTGTTGACATATTATATAATTTGAACACGGCAAGATATATACATTACAAGTAATATCTATAAATAATTACAATAGTTATTCTTGCTAGATTTTTCTAATAACAAGTGATAATTTTTAAGCCTAGTAACTTATAAGAAAAAAAGATCCTTATAAGATCATTCATGCGTATGTCTGCCGGTCCGACTGTATATTTTACTCGGATAATATTTGCCTTAAAAACTTAAAATTTAGTAAAGTGATGAAACATAATAATTACCTTGTAAATATTGAGACAAATATCTTAATAATTAACACTCAAAAATAAGACTGTGTGTAATTTTTGCGGAGGCGAATAAATTATTTTTTTATATTTTAATTATCCTTTAAGGTATTATTGAAAATAATACAGTGTTTTTTAAGAAATTGTTGCGTAGTCACTTGAAAAATAGAACAATAAAAAAGGATATTAACCTGTAGATATATTTCAATAGTTAACACTTAAAAATATAGTCAAATGAATTTTTGAGAGGGCAAAAAGTTATTATTTTTTTTTCATGTTACAAAACGTTTGGGATATCAAATAAAAAGGAAAATTATAAGGATTTGAAAACAAATGTACTCAAAAATACTTTTTTAAATATCTAGAAATACTCTTTAAAATATCTATAAAAACACATTTGTGTTTTTATACACACCCTCCGCCGGCAGTATTCGCATCTGTTTTCTTTCCGTCCTTCCTTCCTTTGCAGGGAAGAACCTTTTGAAAAAATACGTTTTGCTAATGTATTTGAGGTATATTTCGCCAAGTCTATGTTCCGGCAAATAAATATTTAGACCTTCAACAATATCGGAATTTTTTATTTTATATCTATCTGCCAGTACACACCGCGTTTTATACTAAATATGGGTAATAATTTTCAAATGAAATACATTCGTTTTGCCTTTGTTTTGTTTTTTTTTCGTTTATATTTTTATTATTGAAATTTATAAACCTCACAAGCAGGATGATAAGTAAAAAAAACATTTCTAAGGATTGAACTCTGGTAAATTGAATTCATTGTTTCGAGTGAGAGATGAAGTTTTTAAAAGACTACAATAATTCCTGAAAAATTACTGAAAAACATTTAGGAATTACTCAGACTATGATGTGTTTAAGTAAAAATTCACTTGTTTAAGACTTGATTGATGTAAAATGTAATCTCTTTGATTAACCAGAGCTGAACAAAAACAAATAAACTGTATAAAACACTCTCATAACTGTAGTAACCCGAGCGATAGATTTTTAAAGAGGTCTGTCATTTTGTAATCTAGATTTTATGAATCTAATATAATACTTTGTTAATGAATAATGGTAGAAATTATAGCCTAACAAATTGTGTATACAGTGTAGATTTGTCATCATAAATGAAAATATCATATCTTGCTAGAAAATTTATTACGTTAGTTGCTGTGAAACTATTACAAGACTACAATTAATAAGAAACATTTTGGAAAATGATAATATGAAATTAATCGCATCGCACCGGTAATACCGATATAATTTCATAACAAATTGTGAAAATCAAGATCCTGTGCTAACATTTAAACGTATTTTTGTTTTTTTTCTCTGTTAATCTCTAAAACAGTATTTCCCATTTTATAATTTTTTTTGTAGAAAAAATCTTAAATCGAGGAGAAAATTACAAGGTTCATAGTATTACGTTATGATTTATTAGAGCAAAGAAGTGATAAAAATATAAAAGAGAGAGAGACCGGTTTATTTAAAGACTTATCACTCCAAGTATTCCCGCTGTTACACCACCGATCCCAACGACGGATGTCGTTTGGTGAATTAAGCAGAGGAATCAAAATGACGCGAGTCACTTATAAAAAGGACAGCGCCATTATAAGAGAAAAAAACCTGTCAAGCACAAGCGGAAATTGCACTACGAGGATTTCGTATATATTTTGTATTTATACATATTTAATAATATGTAATATTCTTATTAAACTAATTACAAAATTTTAATTGTTTACAACGGAAACATATTGCCTACTGTAGCATTCACAGCCGGATATTCAAAAAATTTTTCCATGTGATATAACTACAAAAAAAATATATTTTCCTTAACTTGTGCTGTAAGACTTTGCTTCTTGCCAAGTTTCATGATTCTAGGTACGGTCAAAAAATGCGGCATTAATACTTTTAGGGCTTTTTTATTGCGTTGACTGAGGAGCTTGATTTGAAGCTCAAAAGATATACAGATCTCAGTCCATGATTTTAATTTTAACTTGATACCTCCACGCGTTCTTGAAAAAAAGGGTTTTGACTGGCAGGCAGACAGACAGATGGAAAACTAAGTGATATTTCAAGGGATCCTATTTTGTTTTTTGAGATACAATCCCTAAAAACAAAATCTTTGAAATATTTTTAAAAAGGATGTGAAATTTGCATATTTGCATTATTGAGCCAAAAATATTCCTATTCTATAATTTTTTGTAAAAGTGCGGCAGTATTTTAAGTAGCACATTAGAAGTAAAATTAAATTGCTAACTTTCTCTACAATGTGACTTGGTGGGGTTTCGTGTCTCAAAAAGAAAAACCCTTATATGATAACTCGAATGTTAATTTTTCCGCAATAATCCCATAGAAATTTGGTATAGTAATCAAGAATTCATCTCCATATCTTTTCTAACTGGAGCTAATTTTGATTACGCATTTAATTGTTCAAGACGATTAATGTTTCAAGACGATTGTAAAGAAATTTATTCCGAATTTTCAGGATGGTATTGTTATTTTTAATTTTATTTATGACCAAAAAAACGCTGGCATAATGAATAAAAATAAAACAAATTTCTTGAATTTTAATGAGAAGAAAAAAACGATTTGATAGGCCGTAATATTGTAAAATACGTCACTTTCAAAATTAGTAGCACTTGAATCAGCGAAAATATTTGCGAAGTACTGATCCGTACAGAAGGCAAACGAGCAAACATTCAGTACGTTTCCTGAATCTACCTTGTGAATCGAAATTCTTCTCAATATTGCTCTCAATTTGCAAACTGCTTGTTATGTAATAAATTATTCATATAGTTTTAAAAAATAAAACCGTAAACAGTATTCATGAATTCATAAAAGAAAAAATATTATTCGCTTATATAAATGCAATTAAGAAAAAACAATATGCATTAATTTTATATTAAAATATATACGACCACATTAGAAAAAGGGCTTCAAAATTGTTTGAGATTTATTTCTTAAGAGGTAAATAAATTCGAAATGTTCCACTTGGCAGAAGGTTTTCCTATTCTGCATCTGGTCCATTGAGACACTGAATTTGCATTTTCCCGTAGGTTTCTTTCACTAGACGTCTGCTAAAAATATACATATATGAATTTCCATTCATAAATATATTTGGGTTAAAAGTCATTTTGTGATAAATGTTCGATTTGCTACTGGAAATGTTTGGTTTTGAAAAGAGCGGTATATTTAAAACTAAAAACGATCGTGTTTATTTTTTGTTTGAAAAGAGTATGACGCGATGTAGCAACAAAAATAGTTACTCAAAGTAAATGCGGTTTAAAAAACTGGTACAATTATATTGAGAGGAAAGTTTTAGTTCCAGCGGATTTCTGATAAGTTTTAAACATACAGATATTGTTGAAAATATGCACAAAAATTTCCTCGGGAACCGTATAAGCAGAAACTTTAAATTTAGCATAAAAATAAGGCATATTGATTCGTATATTTATCAATGGCCAATATTAAGAAATATTTTTGTATGGGAATTCCAGAGGAAGCAAGTATATTACTGAATTGTTTTCATTTTATACGTCATGTGGATTAGTAATTTTAATTCTATATTTCCGGAAATATTAAATTCACTACAATTTTGATATAAAATTGAAGATTTACTAGAAATAGAAGATTCACGTCAAAAATATTGTTATAATTATGAATAATTATGACAATATTTTTGACATGAAAAAGTCTACATTTATGCAATAAAATTATGCCCACAATCTGTGACGTGATAACTTTGTGAATAACAGACCAATAGAAAATTATCGATAAAATTAAAAAAAGTTACTATATGAAGATTGGTTGGATAATTTTAACAATTGACTAAGTTACAGTAGGATAATTTTAACAATTGAAGTAATATGTTTGCATAGGGGCCGTGTGCGTAAGAGACCAATAATATGGAGGTATGCATATTTTAAAGGCGGTCTACTACATGCACGCGTGAAGCTAAAATGTCGGTCTAGGTGTCAATGGAAAGCTCTTAAGAAGTGATAATAAAACCTCAAGAGATTTTGGCTTTAATAACAGTAATTAAAATTGTATGACTGCTAATTTTAAATATTGTTTAGCCTTATCGACCCATATGAGACAAAAATATGACTAGAAGCAAACGATACGGCATTAAGAGGAAAGAACTAATCAAGGAAAACTAGAAAAAACCCCAAGCGATATAAGGTTTGATAACAAAAATCAAATGTAAGAACAACAAAATTTAAAAGTGATATTTATCCAGGGATTTCGGCCATTGTGAGTTTACATGTACATATACGTTTATTCCAATATCATTGTAGAACGTGTTAGTCATTAAAATTCTTAGTATTAATAAAGACAATTCATTTCATAGAAATAAAATGTATATATATATATATATATATATATATATATATATATATATATATATATATATATATATGTGTGTGTGTGTGTGTGTGTATATATATTTACTTGATGAAGTTTCTGCGAAAATGCAAAGAAATTGGAGAACATGAAGAGTTCATGTAAAATCCTATAGCTTGGACTCGACTGAGCCCCAGTGGCTTTGCTTCCAATTTGTAAGAAGTATTATTTACCTTTTAATATTTAAATATGCCTAAGTGTTAAAAGAATCATTGAAATTCTATTTGGACTCAAGAAGTGTTTATACATCAGTATTCATTTTCTTTTCACCTTAACTATTTGAAAACGAATATATTACCAATTAAATTCAAAAAAGCAAAATATTATTAACTAAGCAAAATATACGTTACAAGCTGAATTGAACTGGCTATCTTGATTACGCTGGACTCATTATCCGCTGTACTATTGACGACCCTGTACTGGAATTCGTACTCTGATCTGTTTAACCGCTGAACTCGAACTGGAACTCGGATATCAACCCACGGACGCCCAATTATTACTCTGCTCACAGCTATTTTCATCGTAAGCGATGCAATTGTCCTCAACTTTCGGCTTTAAGCATCGGGGCGTAGTTGACCGTAACACTAAAATTAGCACTTTACATAAACTATTTATGTAGTAGTTTGCTGAATGATATAAATTATATCTATTATATATTATAATAAATAACTAAAAAATGTATATCAGGAATATTTAAAAAAAAAATGAGGGAAAAAGGATAGTAAGAAGTATTTAAACTGTTTAATTTTATGCTTATAAAATAAAATACGTTTCCATCACAATTAAATGAAGTACATGTAGTAACATTTAATTGTAAATAACGAATTTCTACAAAATTAACGTGAAATATATTCACTAGGTTTCCATATTAAGTATTACCTGTTTTTTTATATTTTAATATCATAATAGACAAACAAAACTATAAGTCTGAACTTGTAATGGATTTTGAGTTATAATGGTTCTAGAGGAAGTTTAAATGTTTTGTATGAATATATACACGGTCAAAATAAAAAGTGCGGACCCCTTTCAGTTCTTCCAACTTAGCTGACCGACAGTCGTATGTTCAGAAAACATTGTAGTCGTATGTGATTACGGCACAAAAGCAAGAATCGACTGAAAAAGGGATCGAAAAAAATACACTGTTATATTTATAAAATGTTCGCAACATTCGTAAATTATAAAAATCAAAAACGAAAAAGTTATAGCCTCGTTTCAAGCAGATTTGGACGAATATAATTTAAGAAAAGTGTAACATCCATTTCACAATTCTGGTAAATGTCTGTCGGTATAACAAGCCTCATTCGTATAATGCTGACGGTCCGATGGTTTATTTGGGAATGATTTACATCCACCCCCTTACTGATAATTTTACTTGCAAAAAATCCTTTGAGGATAAACTTGATACTCAGAATTGAATTATTTTTTGAGTCGAATTCATGGCTGATACCTTATTTCGATATAAGACTAAGTTTAAGCTTTATGCAAACTTCACAAACTGTTTATATAGCAGTTTGCTATAGTAATGAAAGTTATACGCAAGTAAAATTTTCTTCAAATTCTTTTTTAATTTCAATAGTTTTATATATTTGATTAAATGTTATTTTTAGATTAAAATACTCGTATATATCTTATGAATGTCAGTCTTTTCATTCCATATCAACGAATTTCTCCAAAAAACCTATAGCAATATTTCAATGACACTTCATGAAAAGAAAAAAATAAATTTGATACCATTTGCAATTTCACACTATTATCATGAATGCGTTGGTTATTTTAAATTTTTTAAATGAAATATTGCGGAAGGTAAATGAAATGGAAACTTCAATCAACTCTATTATCTCTATTAATAGACGCAAAAATGAAATAACTTTAGAATTGGAGTTTTCCTCACTGTCGCGCCAATACCTGTCGTTACTGAGATTCTTCTTTATGATTGGAAGAGGCAGTGAAGCGGCAAAACTACTTTCACCACATTATTGGGTTTTCGAAAAGTTTTCCTTGTTTCGCGCTTGGATATACTGTGACTAGTAGATTATAAAGTAAATAATGGTGCCGATAAAGCTTACCTCTCACAAACCCCGACCTCTCGTAAATTATTGATCATTCGAGTTTTTTCTAGTTAAAATATAAATGTTAAATTACCAGAAGGCGATGTCATAATGCTAAATTCGAAAATGATAAAGAAGGTATTATTAATAGTTTTACATAAAAATGTATATTTTAGTATAATTTTATATGAAGTGCAAAAAATGGACTTGCCAGATATTAATTCTTTTCACGTTTTATCCACCAAACTAGAAGAAGATACTTACCATCTTATTTTGTAATGTCACAGCTTCGAATAAAAAAGCTGTACTTTTATAAATTTAATATTTTAGTCAATTTTTTTTCCTTTCAGCCATATATTTTAATTTTTTTCTAGATTTCTCAATTAGGAGTGTACGTATATTTTGTCTACTTTTCTAGACAATACCCCATAGTTCAAGAATATGTTTAATAGTATTAATTTAGAATAGTAAAGGCTAATTTTTGTTACATTAATTGGAAATAAGAAATTATTAATATTAACGATTTATCAACTCCCCACTGTCTATTAGCTTCCTGACTCCAAGTCACTCAGCGAGCTACGGAAGTGGTTATTGCCGGCATTTCTCTACTAGATATGATCCGTGATGAGGAGATCCATAGGAAAAATAATGTTATGATTTATTTCGTATGATTTGCAATGGGCAAATCGTAAAACGCGCAGAACCGATTATCGTTGAGAAAAAAATTCTTAAAAAACACACACATCCACACACACATACACGCACGCACGCACACACATGTGCGCACACACACACACACACATATATATATATATGTATATACATATATATATATATATACATATATACATATATATATATATATATTATATATATATATTGTTTCATTCTGACGGTAATATTTTCGACAACGTACTTTTTCGGAGATGATTTACAACGACCTCTACGTCGGCCCTTTTATATTCCACGCATAAATTTTCCAATCCAGTATTTACACTGAAGTCTGAATAATTTATTGAGACAAATCCATGAATTAAATCGCATTTCAAGGTTACCCCGGCTCTGAGAGACTTGCAATATTTTATAAAGTTATTCGCGGTCATGGCCGATTCATAAAAGACGCGATTACCATTTGAGGAACGAGGTTATGAATAATTATTTCTTTATTTAAATTTTAAAATAAAAATTCGGTAAAATACTTAACTGGAAATTCTGTGCTTCGTAATGATAACTGAATAAAGGGTTTATATAACAAATTTAAAATTTTAAATAATGTCTTCAGGTTATGGTAAATAATATCCCTATTTCCACATAATTACACAGAATTCACTAAATATTTCGATATGATATTTCTGTGTTGTTTAACACCTAAATAGCAAAAAAATAACAAGTCAGGAATTTTATTAAAAAGCATCGTTCCCGTGAATTACAATTGGTAATACTAAATAGTAAACCGTGTCTAAGTATTAATGAAATAAAGTCATTAACCTACTATTGAAGCAACGATAAAATTTAAGTTTACAATCCTACCAACGTTGTTAACATCAGGCATAAACGTGTTTTCAGAACTTACAAATTGACACTCAGTTTAAATCCAATTTTTTTAAAGAAGCAGCGATAATTCAAGTACATTTCATTTAACACGACCTGCAATTATGTAGATTTAATGATATGAATATATCCACAAGAAAATAGTAGTAACATGACCGGTAAACATTTTATCTGATCGATTCAAGCAAAGTATTTCGCACTTAAGAAACTTGAAAAACTCTTTGTCAACGTTTTTAAATAAGAAAATTAATAATGAGACCTATTGTGACGTCTTTCAACTTTAATAAGGTCAACATACTTATCATTTAAAACGACAAACTGAATTAAGATATTTCTCGACCTGATATGGAAATTTGACCCAAGGTTTTTTTGTCGAATTTATTTTCTCTGTGTACATTTAAAAAATTCCTTTTTCTTTGTTACCTATAAGAAAAGCTTCGTTCGTCTTGAGCGAATCACAGTCAAGTGCGACTATTAATATCATCGTAAGAAGACCTATTTAATATCATCGTAAGAAAAGTGTGAAGAGTTTAAATATATTCAGTCTGAGGTTATACTGAGTATATTTGGTCGTAGCATTTATTTGCCTGTCATGAATTATTTATCACATACAAGTTTATTAAATGAAAATATTTTTACGTTCCTAATTCAGGACTAACATTAATAAACCAAATTATTATTTTCATGAGATTTTTTGTAAAAAAAGGCAAATCAAAATAAAAATGGAAAATAATTAATATTTACATTCCTTTTCTAATATAAATGGTTTACAATGCTGATATACTTTTACAATAAATTATGGACGAATAAGCTTTCTATTTATGACTCGACTATTTGTTACGCGACTTAATTTGATCGTTCTTTTGCAGTAAGGAAATGATACTATTGTTTCATTTTTAAAACAAATGTGTAGAGCATTAAAAATATTATGTGTATTATTGAATAGTTTATTAGATTTTCAGAAAATTTAAAACATTTTGACAGACAATAAAACCAACCAACTTCGAAATATTCAACAAAACAATCATTTAAATTTTTATCTTGGTCATATTTAACTATCCGTTATAAAAATATGATTAATATTAAACTAAAGAATTTGTTTAATTTTTATAATAACCTTGTAGAACATAGAAAACATTATACCCATTACTAAATATTTTGTTAATCAACAGGAATTTTATAAAAATTTTTTTCCATCTACCTCGAAATGTCGAAAAATATTTTTAATTTCTTGTCTGTTCTAAGTGTGTATGATCCGTGTAGAAATGAAAAAATTGTTTCAATTACCCAATAACTGAGTAGAGCATACATTATATTATATATAGTAATAAATATTTCATGAAATCTACTATCTATCTAATATTATTGATGGATACTTGGTTCTACTTTTAAATGTTACTATGGTTTTAAATTTGTCGTCTTAGCCACAACTAAGAGAATATCAAATTATTATGAGGTATGTAGTACTGACAAAATTTTTTAAATTTTTAAATAATCATGTCCGACAAAGAATATATTATCGGTAATAATGAACATTTAATAAAACCTACATTACATTACTAGAAAATTAAACATTATTTGGAGACCGATTTCATAGACTTTGTTTAGAGACATATAAAATTTAAAATGTTATTTTAATTTTGTGTCTTTTCCACATTTAAACAATTATTAGTATGATTACTGGGATATTAACGAAATATAATTTTTTTAATTATTTAGTGCTTTAATTCAAGTTCATACATTCAGTTTGTTTTTCCGTCACTATTATATATTTGTTACTTTTCTCTCATGGCGGATAAACAACATTAATCAAATGTTTTTAAATTTAACAACAAAAGAAAAACATCAACTGATAAAAATACACGTTATGTCCAGTATAATATATTCTGAAGTCAAGCAATTACCAGCGTTAATATGAGGAATTGTTTTATTTGAGAATTATTTTTTAACAAAATATTAGGCTGAAGTTTTAGTTTTAGTGGAAATATGGATATAAATATAGAACGTAAATTGGTATTGAAATGTTTACATTTCAAACGTTTACGTGAAATGTGTACATTTCAAAACAAAAATATTTTTTCGTAACTTATAAATAAATTCTCAAAGTTAAAAATACCTTCATTTTTTTTCCTATATCGAAAGTTACGAAATATTGATCTCGTGTCGAATTATACAAATGTTATATTAATCACCTTGAAAATTTGTTCACAATAGTTTCAAGCATTGCTAAACGCTATTTAATTTACCTAAATCTCTACAATATAACAAAATACATAAAGTTAACGGATTTCAATGAAATATTTGAAGCAAATATTTTAGTATATATAATAGTCTATACGTCCATACATACACACAGACACACACACAAACAAATTTATATATATAAATATTTATATGTATAAAAAATGTACTTGAATTAATGTTGCTTTTTTAAAGAAATTTGTTATAAACTGAGTGTCAATTTTTAGTTGGTAAGATTGTGAAATTAAATTTTATCTTTGCTTCAATAGTATGTTAATGACTTTGTTTCATTGATATTAAACACGGTTTATTATTTAGTATTACCAATTGTAATTCACGGACACGATGCTTTTTAATAAAATTCCTGAGTTATTATTTTTTTGTTTTATAAGTGTTAAACAACACAGAAATATCGTTTCGAAATATTTAGTGAATTCTGTGTAATTATGTGGAAATAGGAATATTATTTACTATAACCTGAAGACATTATTTAAAATTTTAAATTTGTGATATAAACCCATTATTCAGTTATCATTAAGAACCAAAAAGTTTCCAGTGAAGTATTTTACCGAATTTTTATTTTAAAATTTAAACAAAGAAATAATTATTCATAACCTCGGTCCTCAAATGGTAATCGCGTCTTTTATGAATCGACCATGATCGCGAATAACTTTACAAAATTTTGCAAGTATCTCAGAGCCGAGGTTACCTTGAAATGCGATTTGATTCATGGATTTGTCTCAATAAATTATTCAGACTTCAGTGTAAACTTTGGACTGGAAAAATTATGCGTGGAATATAAAAGGGTCGACGTAGAGGTCGTTGTAAATCTTTTCCGAAAAGTACGTTCTCGAAAATATAACCGTCAGAATGAAACAATATATATATATATATATATATATATATATATATATATATATATATATATTTATTTATTTTTTTAAATTTTTTATATATGTGTGTGCGCGCGCATATGTGTGCGTGCGTGCGTGTGTGGATGTAAGTGTTTTTTAAGAATTTTTTTCTCAACGATAATCGGTTCTGCGCGTTTTACGATTTGCCCATTATATCTCCAGCCTGAAAATCACACGAAATAAATCATAACACTATTTTTCCTATGGATCTCCTCATCACGGATCATATCTAATAGAGAAATGCCGGCAATAACCACTTCCGTAGCTGGCTGAGTGACTTGGAGTCACGAAGCTAATAGACAGTGCGGAGTTGATAAATCGTTAATAATAATAATTTCTTATTTCCAAATAAAGTAACAAAAATTAGCCTTTACTATTCTAAATTAATACTATTAAACATATTCTTAAACTATGGGGTATTGTCTAGAAAAGTAGACAAAATATATGTACACTCCTAAGTTATAAATGTAGAAAAAAATTAAAATATATGTCTGAAAGGAAATATTTGAAGCAAATATATATATAATAGTCTATACGTACATACACACACACACACCCACACATATATATATATATATATATATATATATATATATATGTATATATATATATATATTACTGGAAGAAACCATTGAATTTAATGTTAAAAAAATTTGTTTTTAATAACAAATATAGGTTTTATAGCTATACTTTGTATTATTGCAAAGCACCATGTTCGAGGAAGTTTATGGTAAAAATTAATTAATATTACCAAAATCAATTTCACTCCTAGTGTATAAATGCAAAATAAAATTTTTTTGCGCCATGTACTTATTATATAGTTTAATAATAATAATAAAAGTAATAATGTATCCTGACGTATATTTACGTGGTACGTGTTTCTGTCGGGCGTAGAAATCCTCATGTGCATATTTTCCTAATACATCACATGCAAACCAAGAGTAAAAACTATCTGTATAACTAAAGCATCAAACTACAATACTGACTATTATAAAAATTTAGTATTGAGGTCTTCATGCTTAGGGCCTTAAAATTCATGTTTCTTGTTTATTATTTTATCATTATAACGTCAAACGCGAGCATCCCCTGCTCAACATAGACGTGACTCCGATCCCATCGTCGTAAATTTTATAGTGTGTGTATGTATGTGTATGTGTATTTATGTATAATCACATACTTTTTTGTTGTAGTTAACTACAATGCACTTAGGAATATCAGAACTTGCGGCTTGTCAATGATTTTATTTTTTAATGCACTTGAAATAATTATTAACCACATTTCATTAGTTTCATTATTAAACCACTCACGTTTCTGATCGCCCGTTCATCGCAGCCGTTTTTTTCAAAAACCGCTTGGAAACAAAAAAATTTATATAGTGATAAAATATATTAACCTCAGTTTTTTTATCACCCAAAAGTTAAAATTAATCGTTTAGAATTTTTAAATTTTCTTAAAAACAAAAAAAATTGGAATACTAATGCATCTTGTTAACCCAAGTATTTTGCACTACCTAATATTAACTAAATTTTTAAAGATATAATGATTTATGGGTGGACAAATCATTTTTTTTATTTTGTTGACTATATGCGGTATGATTTGAAAGGGCTTATTGAAAGGAGTAGAAAAATATATTTTTACAATTTTAAATTGCAAATTTAAAAACTTATCTCAAAAATATAGGCGCGCTTAAAAAACAGGATTTGTAAAATCTATCTAGAAAACTATATGAATAGATATTATAAACCTTATAATTTTTTTAAATAAATAGCGTGGCGTTACGCCTTTGAAAGACATAGTAGACAATATATTCACGTTACATAAAATTAATACTTCTAGATCGTTTAATAATGTACAGAATTATTGTAGAGAAAGGTTTACTCATATTTTAGATACGTTTTTATTTTTATTTTTAGTTAAACATCTTAGCAGAAGTTGCAGTTTTGACAAGTAAAGTGCTTGAAGTTATCCGATATCTGAGATTTTTAGTACCCATTATTCATATCAATAGATTTGAAAATATTATTTAAATTTTTTTTATTATAATTATATCGCAGTTATTCGTCTATAAAATGGACCATACGTGCGACCCGCCGCAAATTTTATAATCAATATTTCGAACTTTCGTCATTCGCGATAATTTCATTCTACGCGAAACTCCGATTAATTAATTAACGGAATCGGTTTGCTATTGAATAATACAAATTTTGAATATTTTTGACTTAAATTTTGTAGAAATTCATTATTCACAACTAAATGAAACTAGGTGTTGAGTAGTATTATTTCTACTTTCTTTAAGTTCCTTACTACGACCTAGGTTTCTTTGTATTACACCATCTTCATGTGGGCAGGATATTAGCAAAGATCTTTGCTAATAGCCAACCTGAAGATTTTATAATACAACGAAACTTAGATCATGGTAAAGAACTTTAAGAAAGTGGAAATAATACTACATCACGTAGTTTCATTTAATTGTCAGCATAAGTTTGATTTAAAGCATTTAAAAAATCGACATTATATTTACAACAAGAGACCTTTTGGTTTTTTTTAATTGCGAGTGTAGATAAAAGGTACTGTTATGGAATAGAAATGAAAATTTTTGTAGAAAGCTGATTTTTTTCTAATTTTAATGAAGCATATAGCTTCAATTTACCAAGTTAATAGATTAAAGCAATATATTGATTCTCTCGAAAAATACAACATTTCAATAATTTGAAATCTCTCACTTCCAATTGTACCAACACAACATTTTGCATATTTAACATATCTTACTATAAATTGTACTGTATGAATATATTCAATATATTTGGCTTTATTTTTATAGAAACTCATTATAATTTAATTTTCCACAACTAAAGGAAACTACGTGATGTAGTAATATTTCTACTTTATTTAAATTCTTTACCGCGACTTATGTTTCGTTGTATGATAACATCTTCAGGTGGGCAATTTGTAAGGCTTTGTAAGGACTTTCTAACGCAATAGATATTGAACAATACCTAATGTAATTAAATAAAGACGATATATATGATAAGATATATCGTATAATAAGAACGAGGTCGAATGTCAAGAACGAATCATTGTTATGGTTTCCTACGATCTTGTCTAGTTTTCAAAAAACTATGGTTTAAATGACGTAGCGGAACTAAGAGGATGGAATTATTTTTTTACATATTTTGCAACGTTTCGTTGGATACACTACCAAAAATTATTGACGATATTTTGAAACTTATAATTAGCGACTTCAAATAAAACCTCACATACATATGAAAATGCAAAATATTTTTCCAATCTTTGATTTGTTCAAAAATTTTAAACCCTAAAAAGCTCCAGATAAGAGGGTTTAACAATATAAATATAAGCATATTTTCTTAGAAACTAAACGGATAATATTTCAGAATGATATTTATTTTAATAACTAGTTTCTACATTTATAGCTTCTCTTATGTTTTGATCAGCCGCGAATATACTAATCTGTGAAGCGACGTGTTCTTCAAACTTTGAATTTTTCAAAATATATGGTCAAATTTTATATTTTCGTCAATTTTTTATTTGCCCTGTTTTATAAATTAATATATGTAAGCATATGACAAAATAATGGTTTTGAAATTATTATCTTAATGTAATTATTAGCACAATTGTAATGATTAATGAAGAAAAAATATAATGAAATTTATAAAAATAAGTATTAAGGTAAACTTTTATGTACAATAAAAAAAACAAAAATATCATAAAAATTAGGGAACTGAAGGTCGGAAGGAAGAAAGGGCATGAAGATTTGTTTTAATCTGCACTTGCCAAAGGTAATGGAAATTTTGATTAATTTTGTACATACTGAGGTCACACTTAGGCGGTAGATAAGATATCGAATTAAAAGCATCGACTGTATCGTACACTAAATGTATCGGAAGGGGGTAGGATTGTTAAAATCACAGTTTTATTAGTTATTGGTACATAAAATATACTTATTAACTTCAACTTGAACAAAACAAATCGAAAAAAATATATACAAGAGTAATAAGGAGAAAAGAAGTAAAAAGAAAATAGTAAATCAAATTAATTAATCAAATGTTAGATACAACACATGTTTAACAATAATTCAATTAATGTTGAAAAAAACATCAATACTACGTAAATTATCCTTTGCATATAATGGTTATAAATTGTTAAATAATAACATCAACGATATTTTAGTAATAAATGTCAACTAAGAAAAGTAAATTATTATAATGCAGTAATAACAGGAAAATGTCGCATTTACCCAATACAACATTTACAAAAACAGTAATAATATCAATGATAATATCGGAATTAACAATAATAGTAATTGCAAAATATTTCTTTATCGGTGAATGTATTGGTCTCTGTGAAATAAGCTTTTGTATATGAGCATATTCTTCATATCGTAGACCTTTATAAATTAGAATTTAAAGATTTATGCAGTTTAATTTTGATTACGCAACTTAATCACGCGCTTCGATCTCCATAAAGAAATTTACTCAATCATTTTAAGTTCAATCTCACTTGCTATAGTACTGTACTTATTACTTTACTTTAGTAATTATTCAATATATCCAAAAACACTGAAAAAATTCTAGAGTTTAAATCTTGCAATATTATAAAAAGAATATATAAGGTAAATTTAAAGAAGATAAATACATTGCGATGCCGTTTACATAAAATGATTGAGTGTAAGTAAATTATAAATATAAAGTTTAATAATGTAGACATTAAAATAAAAAAAATATATAAATATATAAAATATTAAATATTACCTCAAATTATTCAAAATATTACGAAATGGATTTGTTAACAAGAACCATCAATAAAGTTATTACTCATCAAAATCACGGCAAATAAGAAATAGGAGTGTAAGATGGATACCTTACGTCATCTGAACATCACTGCTGTTAAAATCAACAATAATATTTGCGAATTATTGATCTGTGCATTAGACAAACGAGCGAGCATGAAAAATTAGATGTAATTTCAAATTTAAGAAATGTTAATTTTACAGAATAATCCCTTGTGGTTAAATCACTTAGATGGAAACAAAATGTGGGGCAACTATTTTATATAATTGCTTTGAAATCTTGGAAGTAACGAACATAAGAATAACGGTATAAATATTTCTACATATAAAACAACTATTGACAATTTTTGAATAAGTAGGTAGAAATTGATTTTATGTCCATTTATTTATTTTTAACTGATCTGACTTAAACATTGTAACCCGCAGGCGAATGAAGTACTGAACTTATTATTACCTAAAATTTTATTATACCTTTCATGTGTCATATGACAAATGAACTGATTTGATAACTTGTAACGAGTCCGGACTATTCGCGTCATAATTTTGGGTCAAATAGTTCCAGCGATATTGCCCGGAAATATGCATAATCATCTTTTAAATCAGATTAAATGGAAAATATGGAATATATTTGGCGTTAATTTTGTAGAAATTCATTATTCACAATTAAATGAAACTATTTCTTTTTTTTTTTGTATTATTTCTATTTTCTTTGATTGTATTTATTTCTACTTTCTTTCAAAAAAAAAATTTAAATGGAAACTTAAAATACAGCATAAAAATAAGAAATATTAACACGAATTCATGTCAATAATAGGTTTTCAAAAATATTGTAGAAATATAAGTTACTAAAAGTTTATCCAAAATTAACTTGAAAAATAAAGCTACGATATTAAGTGTCATAATTTTTTTTTATTTCCGCTACATTTCAACATTTAAAGATATATTAGGCAAAGTATTAGCATTGCAAAAATTGTATTATTACTTGTAAACAGACAATACGAATGTGACAAAGCCCTACATATTTAGATAAACTTATGTTCACACTGAAACCAAAAGGCGCGACTTCTGCTGTGAATTTTACACTTCTGTATTGTTTTTTAAATCACGTTAATAATTATACGAGAATTAATAAGATATAAGACGATAATGTCATGAAATAGGTGCAAAAAAATTATTATTAGGTAATAATATGTTAACCCAAATTACTACATAAAATTACTCTTAACATAGTACGTAAATTAAATATGCCGTTACATGACTGTTAAATATGCCGTTACACGAATGTTAAATATGCCGTTACACGAATGTTAAAAATATTGCTGAAAGTTTTTCCTAAAATTTTAATTTTATGCTAGTATACAAGCTGAAGAAATTTTTGAGCTTCATTTAGATTTATTATTTCGAATATTTTCACAGAGGGACTAGTGTTTTTTTATTCGGCACTGATTCGTAAATTCTATTACACTTTTTTGCAGAGTTTTTTAAAATATTTTTGTAATAACAATATCAAATTACTACGTATGACGGGAATGGTTTCATATTTGAAAGTACCTGTTAATACTGAAAAAAATACATAAGGAAAATCGTATTCTGCTATGCATTGATTCCTTCAGTAGGTGACATAAAAACGTCTACGTAACCAGGGCGTCCATTGTCACTTTTTTCGTGTTTACTTTGTTATTATTGCTTAATTTTTCTTATGAGTTAAGTTATAATTTGTTTTCGCAAAATTATAGTGTTTGGATGTCAATTATAGTAGAATATGTTTATTTTTTAATTCCATGCTCAAGTTCGTTGGAATCTCTATTGGGAGGACCAGCAGGATTAGAGTATAAATTGTGAACCGACGAAGCCTTTTTTTATAAATCGGCTCCATCGCTTTAAAAAAATATGTCGGTTCATATGTTCAAAATTAAAATTTTTAGTTCTTGATAACCATACGAATGTTGTAGAATTAAAATGTATATGCTGTAATTATTACCTGTTATTACTTCCCATCGAATGTAGTTACTAATGTTTGAATTTTATGGCCGTCTTATCTGTGTTCAAACTAGATTTAATTGATAGAATTAAGTTCATAACACTACTAAAAGGAAATTTAATGTTCAGGGTAAACCTTTACAATAACGAATAGTGTGTGTACCGTGTATTGAGGATATAAAAGTGATAAAATAATATGATTCTTTTGCTACATATGTTTTACTTAGGTGTAGAAGTAATGCAAAGAAGACTAGAGAATACTGAATAATAATGATTCATTATTTTATTTTAGGTATTCTGATTCATTATTTTACTGTAATTTTGAAACTAAATATTACAAAAAGTAAAACTAATGAATAAATATAGTGTTTAGTACAGTTTGCGATTATTTTTTCCTGAAATTCTCAATAGTTTACTCAGTGCTTGTACGAGTCCATGTACGGTGTCATTGCACTAGTTTGAAATTATTATATTTTTGCAAGTTTTACATTGTTCTTCGTAATTTCTATTTCCTTTCACTCTTCCATAATTTCATAACTTTCCCTTCAACCCTTGAAGTGCTCTTGCACGTATGCACTCACAGCTGATACCTACAACACGCTTGACACGAAGACTACGGTCACTCTGGCAAAAGTGAAAACCGAAAGATTGTAAATAACTGATATTTTAATGACAAATTTTGGCCCTCTACTCTTTATACCCTCTACTCTTGATACTTTGGGAATCTATTCTTTATGCTAACACCTAGCAGTTTCCATCAAGTTACAAAATTTAATTAAAATCAGCTTAGTAGTTGAAAGTTGTAATTGAATAATTGACCCTTACACACTCACGTTAGAATATCAAAATATGCTTTTATTATTTTGGATAAAGATGGTTGAACTTTATTTAAATATATCATATATTTTAATTTCAAGATCTGGCGCTCAGCAAAACAGAAAGATGTACATTGTAGGGAGATTGAAGTAATTTTTTTAGATATTAGGCGATTTTAGAAATATAAATAAACTAAGAAAATATTATTATTTTATGAAATTTAGAAATACAAATAATCACAATAAATAAATATACAACTACTGATATCTAAAATTACACACTGGTTTCCAAATAAAGTAAAATTACAAAATCGACGTATTATACAAAATAACTGCAAATTTAAATATGTCCCGAAGAGGGAAGTCTACATAAAATATCTTTTTTTGTTTCGCACTAATATTTAACACATTTTTTGACCAAAGCTTTAAGATTTTATTTATCGATACGCTGACTTGAACAAATTTTATCGTGTATACGAATATAATTTCGTAAAATTACTTCACGTTTGTGATAAGAAATATGAATAACTTTTTGAGATAAATATAGTCCAACATTTGTGATAAAACCAAGGGGGAAATTCAATATATCTGAAAAAACAAGAAAAGTGATTATTTATGAGAACGGCATGAATTTCGTAAGTCATTTTAAGTTTTAGTTATTTTGTGTATTCCTAAAGTAGCGTATAAGAAAAGAATGCTAGTGAAAATAAATTGAAAATCTGAAAGCGTTGAAATCAGCAAATTTAATCAACTGAATACAAAAGTATGTAAAGAAGCAAAACAAATATGGTAAAATTAACCAGTTTAACATAGTATAACGCGTATTAACAGTGGTTGAAATATTTGACTTGGAATTTAAAAAAATGCGTTAATTATTAATTATGACAAAAAAATTTACAAGACATTGTAGTTTTTCAATAATTTTTGTTTTGCATAAATATTTTCAGATTCTCTTCATCAAGATATTTGCAACTAAGCTGCACTTTGGCAAACGAACAGGTTAGAGTTTTCTCGACATTTGTACAATTTATAATATGAATCAAATTATGTCCCGCAAATATAATTTATATAATGAATCAATTTAATTAGGCTACATTTTAGATCATAAAGGACGATTTTAATTTACTTTGAATAGCTAAACAATAATAAGTGAGTGAATTTATTGAACAATTGTAAATAAATTATATATGTATAAATATAAATATATATATATATATATATATATACATATATATATATATATATATATATATATATATATATATATATATATATATATATACGATTATTATTAGGTATAAATTTCTTGGTTCATACCATTAGTTCGAAAACTTAGACAGATATCTTTAATTATTAAACATATAAATATTCTCGTTATAAAAAGTCACTACATTTTGAGAAATATCTAGGAATATACCTATCAAATTATTCATAATTATAATACACATTTATTATGACCAATAACAAATTTAATGCTTTAAAACTATCTTGGTATATGTAACCCACATTTTGCCATGCCAGAAAAAATTTTGGCCAATATTTCAATGTTGCAAAATTTATTTATTAGATATAATTCATAATATTTCCAATTTTTTTTTTGTTTTATTTTGTTTCACGAAAAATAATATGGGTGTAGAAATTACTCTTGTATATTCATATTATAATTTTTTAAATTTTTTTTTACACAATATTATCATTGAAAATTGTTCATAAAGCCAATTAATTCATTCTAATGGGCAGTAAATTATTTGTGATCATGTTATTCACGGTAATATGGCCATGTAATTTAGGAACTTATATTCAAGTTTAAAGTAACTCACAAATAATAATTCTTTAAATGCTATAGGATGCAAATTTACGCCTTATTGTTGCAAAAAACCATCAGAATTTTTTTAACATCCGGGAATAGAAAAGTGACCAACATTTTGTTTTCATTGAATTTACATAGATTTTCATCCAAAATACAAAAAATTAAACCTCCTTCATTATGCTCTAATTTAATTTACTAGCATTATATTATATACTAGCATTATATTGTCTCCAAACACGAGATAAAGTTAAATAGCCCAGAACAGATTTAAAAAAAATGATAACGAGTAGACTTCGTACTACGAGATTTCCATATAGACTTAGGCATGTATAAACATTTATAGTTACATAATGTATTTTCAGCTAAGAGAATGTTAGAGCAAGTTAGAGAAAGTTAGGCAGAGCAAGTTGAATGGTGAAGGCAGATTTTTACAGGCATATATGGGATAGATTGTAAGCAATGTGAGAGATTGGAAAGTGGATATGGAAAGAGTGGGGATAATGGAAGTGGAGGTGGAGGAGACTCAGTAGGGGAGAGCTAACATAGAAGAGAGTGGAAGAGAAACAGAGTGAGAGAGTAAGTATAGGGTTCAAAAGCTTGAACGAGAGAGAGAGACAGAGACTGAAAATAATGCATGTAAAGTGAACTAAAAAAAATTTTGCTCTTCTGACGTCTATAATGGCCGCACATCTCTTTATTCTCCATTTCATTTATTATGTACCCTAAGTTATTTTAGCTAACTAATTTTTTAATTTAATTTAATGAAATAAAAAAGGAATTGAACTACATGACAAAAAATATGTCAGCGAACGTTACTATTCCATAGATGTTAAGTTTAAATGTTAATAATAGGTGACTCTGGTTTACTCAGCCTTCAATATTTATGAAAGAAAATACCCATTAAAATAAGACTAAATTAAGCTAGAATTATATTTTATCGCAAGGAATCAACAAGAACTGAAGAAGAAAATTATTTATGCAAGAGACCGAATTATATTCGTAACCAGACACTTAGAGGGTAGAAGTGTGTAATGATACATCACGGCATGATACAATATTTGTTGTCTAAATACATATCTGATATTTTACAGAAATTTATTATAATCAATATCTCAGTTTAGCGCTCTATTTCCAATAGGCAGTGTTTTTCAGTGGGAAATTAGCTGGTACCTCTGTTCCCTGTTTTAATTAATTTAATTTCGTATTGATGGGATATTCGTGATCATTTTATTTCTCTTCTTTATTCCTTTGGCTTCAGAAGCATTAAGAAGAATTTATAAGATGTACCACTTTTATATTAGGATTTTTTATTACTTTAATATTAAGATATATTACTTTTATAAAATATATCAGCAAATTAATATTTACTGCTTCACTACTCTCATGTAATTAGGTGCTTATTTTCAGAACCGAGTAAATATATACTTGTATTAAAAGTGGCTAATCTGGACTATATTTGGTATTCCGAGGTCAGTATTCAATTCGGTATTAAATTTCCTAATTTGAGTACAACATTATTGTTTAGGAAACTGAAAAGCCGCATCCTGGGATGCGTGGCACATATTTAATTAATTATTGACAATGCGTTGTAGTCACCAATTGTATTTAATCAAAGAAATTGAACAATATACTAAATATAATTAGATCTTTGTATAAGGAACAAAAAGTTACTATTCTTCGCAAGAAATTCTTGACTATTGAAAATGTCGCATTGAGTCTCAGAGTAGAAGGTTTATATGTCGTAAATTAGTTAACTAAAAGAATAATTTTCTTAATGTTTTAATAAGTTTTGTAAGTGTTTTAGTAAGTATTTTTTTGAAGTTCGTAAAATCTTCTGACACCGCTTTCAAGCAACTATTTTATTTTAAAATTTATCGTAAAGTTTCATATGCTAATAATAATTATTGTAAAAAAATATTTATTGTAAAAAATACTCAAATTCAGTGCTTCAGTAACATATATTTCCATACTTAATTTGAGTACTTAGAGATCGCATTCCAAAATATTCATATTCCATTCAATAGAGGACATGATATTTAGAACTCGTGTTTTCTCTACTTAGCGTACCACTACTGATAAGCATGCGTTGCTATGGATTGTGATAATAACTTGAATGCAGTAAGAGAAAAACAATCCAATAAAGTAACATCTACGATACTGTAGCAGCAATAAAAGTCGTAGCCGTAGCTAGTCTATTCTAAATAGTCATGTAATTTAAGAATTACCACTTAGTGATAAATTTAGCAAAATTTGCATGAATCTCAATTTGACCTGAATACGGAATTTGCTTTACGTCAAGAATCGACTAGGTAAATCATTTCGTTATTCGCTTTAGTCTAAAGTTTAAGAGGCAAAGAATTATGCGAGGAATATGAAACGGCCGACACGAAGGTGGTCATAAATCATTCCCGAGAACAACACCGTCGGCATTATAATAATGGGACTTGTTAGATCGACGGACCGTTACACGAATTGCGGTTTGCATTTTTTGTACTTCCATAGATCTTTACATCGTATCACAATTTGCAAAATTGATGTCTTAATTTTCTCTTGTGAATAAGTTTTAATAATTTATTTTCGCTGTCTCTACACAATGATAGAATAAATAGAGAATGTAAACTTTTGTCTGTAAAGTTAATAATCACTTTTTACCAGCTTCAAAATAAATATCTTATTGTATTTGAATGTTAGAATTTGTGTACTAATTCTAGTAATACAGATAGAAAAGGAATCATAAAATAAGTTTAAGTTAATTGGCGCTTATGTTTTTCTCTTTTTATGAAGAAAGTATAATATTAACTTACGCGAATAATCTCTATATTTCACAATTTAAATTAAGTCGTTGTATAAAATAAATTGACTTGTTTCAAAATTATATAAAATTATACTTGCATATTTAAATACATATTTGTGTTGCAATTGAATTTGTATATTTTGGTAATACGACAATTACATGGGAGTATTTATAAAGGAAAACGAAATCGAACTCAGTATTTTTGAATATTTTTTAAAACATATTATCCAAAAGTACTCCTTTTTATTCAAAATGTCTATTTAATAAATCCCATCCGATGGGGTACCCAAAGGAGATTTGTGTAAAATTGTGAACGAAAGGTCTCCATTTGAAACATTTAATAGGTATATAATAGGTATACAATTCTAAGAAATATGAGGCTGTGATTAACACGTTGACAATTTGTAAATAGTAATAAATATCGCTCTTGTAGAATTTAAATTTCAATTTAGTGGGCTGGACAGTTCTTTTTATTTCTAATAAAAATAAAGTAACAATAACTTCCATATTACAAGGTATACGGATATTATAATTTTATAATTTAAATAAATTATGTATTTTAATTTCATTACGCATTTTAATTCTATTATATATTTTAATTTTATCTTTTTATTTTAATTTAAATTATAAATATTTTTACACGTATTAAGGACGTTAAGCGTGGTCCCATGGATACGGCTAAAAAAAAAAGAACACAATAGAACCGAGTGTGCCTCTTTATTCTACGAATTCCGCATATTCGAACATTTTTTTTTTAATTAAAATTGTTTGATAGTGAGTGTGTCCTTTGGGGTGCCAGATAAAATATAGAAAATTGATTTATTAACCAACTATTCCTTCCACAGACAGCATGAAGCGGCTTTTTCTTAGACAAGCGCAACGATGAACGCGGACAGCGTTTCAAAAATAGAAATTGTGAATGGGTTTGGATTTAAATATGAAATAAATGAATGTTACACAACTCAACAATTAGCTCAAAATATGAAATAAATGAATTACACAACTCAACGATTAGCTCAAAATATGAAATAAATAAATGTTACACAACTCAACGATTAGCTCAAAATATGAAATAAATTAAAGTTGCACAACTCAACGATTAGCTCAAAATATGAAATAAATGAATGTTACACAACTCAACGATTAGCTCAAAATATGAAATAAATGAATATTACACAACTCAACGATAAGCTCAAAATATGAAATAAATGAATGTTACACAACTCAACGATTCATACCATTTAGCCAAGTTCTTCATTAAATTAAATTGCATCCAAAAATATATTGCAAAAATTATAAATCTTTTTTCATGGAGTAGTCCAATGTTAGACTTGTCGTAAAAAGTTACCCACTGTCATTATAAAAATTTTTTTTTTTATCTTTTTATCCTTTTCTCTTAGTATAGCGCACATATAAAAGTAGTAGACAACCAAAATTCTTAAGAAATTCTTGTAAAGTCCTCAAATAGAAACATATAATTTGTTTAATTAAAATTATTTTATTTACTTAACTAAATATTAAAAATTTTATAAATGTAAACATGTTAGACGATAGTAAATAACCCAATTCAATCTGTTGCATCATCAATAATTAATGTAGAGATTCGACTGGTTACATAATGTCGAGTAAATTTAAAGAGTAGAAGCTCGTGAACTAGATATAATGTTTGCCTTTTACCTACAATTTTTTTTAAATATACATATTATTTAGCAACATAAAAAATGTGTAAGTTCCACCCAAAAAGGCTCAGGGATAAAGTGAAATGTCTGGAGATTCTTGTTTAATAGCATCATAACGTTAATAGATAAATAAAAATGCAAAGTAGAGTTGTCTCGCTTGGCAATTTGCACCGCAAGGTCGGTCGGGTGTATTCATCATACATTTTTTTAAGCTTTAATAATTTTTTAAGTGACAAAATGACTCAGACCTTCCTAATCAAGTTTCAGTGCAAAAAAGGTCACAAAGGTACCAATTTTGTCCTAAAATATAAAACTCGATAACCTTTCGGCTGAATTTGATTATATTGATTTACCTTTGTTGTAATATAAGAAATTTCTCTTTATTTAAGAATAAATATTATCATATGAATTTTTTTAATTCCGTATAAAGAATGGTTTATACAATTATTTTTGTAATTTGCGGCAGAATTTTTTCAGGGACATACTGAAAAATAGGCAAAGCAAGTGTTACCGTTTCAAATTAAAAGTGAGTAAAATAAAGACTATTATCATTTAAATGGAATTATGCAATATCCATCTGTAGTATGTACATAACACAAATATAAAATAACATTAAATCAACACACTATATTTTCAATGAAGAGATTATATTTTAGTGTTCAGTATTCCAAGAAATTACGGAAATATTGTCACCAAGTTCGCATTTCCCTACAAACTCATTGAAATATCTCTCTTAAATATTTGTGCAGAAAAATTATTCAGCATTTTGTAACACATTCAATCTACCCAGTTCCCATTCTCCATTTTCGGCTTATACCTTGTAATTTTTGCGATTAAAACCTCCATTATGGTTCATAATTAACAATGTTTAATACAATGCATTGGTTCCTATAGAAAAATAATGACAACTTAGCAACAGAGTTCAAAACATGTGATAAAATTAATTTGTTGCGTAGCTGCCTTCTTTTCTAATCAAATCCTAATACCTGAAAATCAGCATAATCCTGTGGCGAAGTTATGCAAGTTGACACAAAGTTAATGAACAACAAGAAGTAATTGAAATATATTTATTAATTTTGAAATGCCAAAACATTTGCTTCCAGATAAAGGTTAATCATTGAAAAATTATCCTAATCAAAGTTCCTTTGACAAATTAGAGAACTAAAAGGCGCTTTGGTTTCCACCAAATCAAAGGGACTTTGATTAAGATAATTTAAAGAGGGATTATGTAAAAACAATAACGTTATTCAGAATATTTTATTTTATTAATTTTTTTCGTAACAATATGCAGTCGAGACATGTTTGTGATTTAGAGACATGTTTGTGATTTATATAAATTAGAGTAATCAAGTTTTTGATTAACGATAGGATTTATAACATCTATATCAATCCAAATATGCACCAGCTAACATGAAATAAAGTATAGTTACTCCCTTTCGACTAAGGTGGCAGTTTCTTTGCAGAAAACAAACAAAATAACAATAGAAACATCCTGCTTACCTTTTTCTTTATTCTTTTATGTCTTCTTTTATAACGTCGCAATAACATTTTATTATTTGTGTCATTTTCTGGCTCATATAAATTTAAAAGGTTGCGCTTTCAAAATTTTAAACATTACAGGGCCCTGTACTTTGCCAGGTATTGTCTTCTTTTTTAATTTTCTGAATCTGTGGTACATTTATATGCGAAAACAAATTACAATATAATAAGGTTGTCATGAATTTGGAATAAGGCGGAAAGTATATAGAAAATTATTAGAACCGTTTTCGAGACAATATTTTCCTTCGAGACAATTTTTTCATTTTTATAAGAAATAGTAACAATATCTGGGTTAAATGAAACAAAACAAAAAAATCTGGGAATGTTCCTAAAAAACTAAAGACTTTCAGGTTTAGAGTCTAGATTATACGATGGACACACAGATATACAGGCTGTAATTTTTGGAATTTTTGGGTTTTTTTCCTTCATTTCAGACCCAAAATCGAAAGAATATCATATATCTTCTCTTTTGGGGAAAATAATTTTCGTTCTCTTGTGACTTAATAATCCAAAACCAAAAACGGATGGACCAAACAAAATGATAAATTTCAATTTCACGCAAGTATTCCAGACTTAGATTTATCGCAAGTCTGCGTGAATAATTGAACTGTCAGAACAAATTTCAGAAGTGCAAAATTACGTGTGGAATATGAAACCACCGACTCGAACATTGTAAATTGCGCCTCTAACAACACCGTTGGCGTTATATTAATGGGACTTGTTACACTGGCGGACCGACGCTTATATTAAGCACGGTGTGGATATTGTTGAAAGTATTTTCAACTTGTGATATATTGCCTGCAAATTAAATAAATAATTATACGTAAACATTGAAAAACTCAAATATATTTTGAAATTATTCTTAAAAATTATTTCCTTGTACACATCTCAAGAAATACTAAATGTAATTGTAGTAAAAGTATTTCCAATTGTCTTGCCATTTGGTTTTGATCGCACAATTAATACTTTTGGCCTTATGTCCACTGTATATAAATTTATCTTACATTAATTTTTCCGTTCTAACATGAATGGATTATATCATAGTTTCAATGCACTAAAATAATCCAACTTCAAAATATTCGAAATCTTATTTTTTTAGGTGTCAAGTCAATGAGTGCGCAATGCAGATTCTCTGAAATTATTTTCAGCAATGATGGATATTTGCTTTGCCACTTATTTATATATTATATTTTAGTCGATTTATTTTTTTTCTGTCGGGAAAAAACTTTATTTATTGATAAGTATATAAAAACAAAATTAAAATTTATCTTAAACAAATTTCACCCAAAAAATTACAAATTTACGGCTATTAACTTAGAGATTTATTCCAATAAAATAACTTTGGGTTTTGAAATAAGATTAGAAAAATTTTCGTGAGATAAAAAATTTATTTTTATTGATATCGAGAAAGTTATTGTAATATCGAAGAAAATTCCATACTCTTATATCTCACCAGAGAGGAAAAAGTTAGCATTAATGTAATTGAAACTTATTCTTTAAACAAACTACTTCAAAACCTGCGTATTCGGTACATTTTCGATCTTAAAAAATTGGACCATGTATAGTGAGTATCGTGCAGGTTTTAAATAGTTAAAGATTCGTGATCGGTGCAACCTTCATCTTTTATGTTTTGTATACAATATCCTCAATAATCCCGTTACACCTACATTCCTTAAATCTATATTCCTATACTTATCATCCCACAACCTCCAACTACGATCCGAAAATAAGTATATACGCCTAATCCCTCAACATAGAATGGAATTTCATGGCGAATCCTTCACCGTACATTCTACTTGATTGTGGAATGAATTGACTACAAATATACAAAGTGCGCACTCGTTGTCTATGTTCAAAAGTGATCTAAAAATACATTATTTGCCATACAATACTTAAAGGATATTGGGAAAGATGATATAAAAATACACTATTGTGAAAATTTTAATGAAAAAATTTAATGTGGCATTCAGCACAACACTTAAATAAATCGCAGATTTTTAAACTATATTAGCGTATTTAAATATTACCGATAACAAAATATTAGTTTTGACAAAGTGAAACAAAAAATTACTGATGACAATATATTTTAATAAATTCCAATATTTTATGTTGTATTTTATTAAAAAAAATTACGTTCATTTTTAATTTCGGCAAACTAATATGTTTGTTTGAAATTAAGAAGCGAGTTAAATATACGAATTGTACATTTACATCTTAATGTTACTCGGAGGTAATGAACAATAATTCAGAACATATGAGTAATGTAATTCTGAATTAAAGGTCAATTGCTTACACTACACCAAAAAATCGCATATAAAAATTAGGTAGTGATAATAATAAAGTAAAATCGCATATAGATTTATTGATCTGGGTATAAAATACACATAACATAATCGTTTCCATAAAAATTACAATTGTTGATCTGTCTCCGTTCGAAAAAAGATTTGACTTTTCTAACTAAATGTGAATAGAATAAAAACGGCAATAAAAAGTAATACTAATAGGAAAATACAATGTGGAAAAAAATAAAAGAAAACGTTAACTGACATAAGAGTGATATTTCTAAAATGAGCTCTTTTTATATTAGCTGTATCTAGAAATAGTCTTTCTTCACGAATATTATCTTTTACTTTAAAATTAAATACATTAAAAAATATGACCCTTCTTATCATATTTTAGTGTTTTCATGATTTATTTGGTAAATTGTGATACCTAATACTTAAATATATTTTACGTTATATTTACCTTCTGCGTAAAATCTGACATAAGCATTCAATAAACATTTCTATCCTTACTCAAAGGCCCTCAATAAATATGATTAAATTAATAAATGCATAATTCCATCAAAATACCACTCGCTTCTTTCAATCCAATGTTATCGTCCTAAGCTTTGCCCAATTGTGATGGATCCAATGTCAAACGAAATAGTGTCGTCCATTTATTCAGGTACTGGTAAATAATGTAGGACCTCAATATTTAGCTACATCGACACAAATACTCCAAATAGATTCGGTAGGAATTTTTGAAGCATTTTGCTTCAAAAATTCCTGCTAATTTGTTATTTTGTTACAGTCTAGTTTTATATAATAATCATATTTCCTAAAATCTCATTTAGCAACTAAATTAATAAAAATATCCAAAAGTAGCAATATCTTAGGAATCTAACATACCATAGAACTATCTGAATAAAAAGAGGAAGGAATGATCCTAACGTACCAAATTATAATAAATCTCATTGTAGACCCTTTTGTGGCATAAATTCACCGAGCCGTCAAAACGGTTGGCGCAGAAAGAAACGAAGATATTTTCGGTTGTCAAGTATGCAAACAATTCCAAAAAGCTATATGTAAACTATAAGCCTTTGCCTGTTGGTAGACAATGTATGATTTTCGGAAAAGATTTCCCTTTTTCCTATTAAAGTAATACGATTGTTATCTTTATATTTGGTACTTTAATTATTAAGAATTTTCGAAAGATATAGCTGTTTAAGCACATTTTTGTTTGAAAAACAAATGTTTCGTAGATTCTTTTTTTTTCATAACCATGACAATTTCTATACGATATTAAATTGTATAGCAAAGTCTAAATAAAACTTAGCTAACTATTTATAAAAAATTTACCAACTATGGATATATTTTTACACGATGATATGGAGGGAATCGAACCATAAAAAATGCAAACAGGATTTATTGAAGTTTTATTAATTTCGAATATGAAAAACGTTTATTTTGTCATTTTAAAGTAACATGACTCTTTTCCTAAACTGTATTCGAACACACATCAGCAATTTCGAACTCTAATCTTTGGAAGTGCTAATAATATGCGGTGCACAGTTCCATCTTCACTCAAAATCTTTACAGAAGTGTTCTATAGTTCACAAATTTATCAAACAGTCACCATAATATGGAATTAAATCAGCATATTATATCAGTGGACGTTTTTAAATTTAATTTTTATTAGGACATTTAAAATCTACGAAATTGTTATATTTACGCGTAGAAGAATATTTATTATTTGCATTTAACACAATGAAATAATAATTTGTACATATAGTCATAATATCGAAAATTTAGGATAAATAAAGGAGTGAGTTTAATTAAAAACAAGATTTTATTAAATATAACACCAAAGGGTTTTAAGTTTACAAGAGACAGCATGTTCCCAAAACAGGTTATGGATCGTGTTGATTAAATTTATTTTAGTGATAATTGCTAAAATTTTCTAGTGCGGATTTAAGTTTTCAGGTATTCCATTTCTTCAGGTATTCCAATCCTTTTGTAAGTATAAGCTAAAATTTTATAAGTTTTACATATATCTGGTTCGATATCTTAAATTCCAGATATATCCAGGTGCTTTTATTTATAAAGTATCGTTGACATATAATAATGAAGTTAAAATATTTTACTTGTTCAAAAAGGATACCTAAATGTAAAATTTTCTAAAATTACTTAATTACACCATACTCGTGAATGGATCAAGGAAATTAGGACTCGTTGGTATTTTCATAAAATATTTCAGAAAATATATAACTTACTGACCGAGAAAAAAAGAAATAATATATGTATATATATATATATGTATACATATATATTTATATATATATATATATATATATATTTATATATATATATATATATATATATATATTTATATATATATATATATATATATATATATATATATATATATCGATATTTTGTTAATATTATATTAAGTCGTTTTGCTAAATAATATAAACGAAGTTTAATTTATTCCCCATTACGGCTTTCATTTAATCGGTTACTAGACAGCTGAAAAAAAAACTTTTTTACCAATATAAGGCAATAAAATCAAATGTTTTTGTGTATATAATATGATTGTAAGTCTGGATTATATATTTTCTTTTTTTATTAATCGCATACGTTATTCGAACAAGATATATTTACTCTATCTCATAAAGTTATTGAAAAAAAACGTATCATTGTTTCATTTCCATATCAGTATTAAGCTGTAAAATGATTATGTTAATTAAACTGCTTAAAATTATGAAATTTTTATCTCATTAAGATGACAGCCACCAAACTTATTTAGGATATCGACACTTATTTAATAAAATAAGTATGCTGCAGAGTGACATACAAGTGTAATGACTTCGCCAAAAACGTTTTAATTTAAAATCCAACAAAATATATTAAAATTAACTTATCGTTCATAGAAAAATGCACAATTGGTTACGTTCTTTTGCCGGCTTTTATTTTTACATTTAATTTTGGCACAAAAGTAGATATTGCAGATATTTGAATACTGTATTGTAGATATTTGAACAGTGACCGATGGAGCACTATCTCTCATTACATTCAGTCTACGACTAAAGTATACGTCATTTCGCAGAAAATAATATGTGTTACAAGGATAATATACGTACGTGGCACGCGTGCTATGCTTACTTACCATTTCCAATTATACTATGTGCTCTGTGTATAAAACAGATGCAGTTCACATCTTCATAACATCAAGCATTGTTAATTTCTGTGATAAAATTTCCACCCCGAGGACATAAAAAGAGTACCTTCTCATAACTAAGAAATTATGGGCCATTTAAAAGTACAATCGTATACAATTTAATGACTCCTAAATGTTACTGCGTCTCTTTGTGGTCATTCACGTGGCGTCTACGGTGGTTGTAAAAATGTAAAGGAATATTTTTGTCATAAAATTTACGAGCAGCATGATGTTAATGGACTTTCAAACTCTGAAGTTATTTTCATGTTTATAGAAGCAGTTAGTAAGTGAGATATTATATAATATTCTCACTCTTTTTGGCTAGTCCGGAAGTGTTAGATGACGAGATAAAAAACTTTTACATGATTTTGTATAATTTAGAGCACATCTTGATTTATTTTATTGTAGCAATAATGTAGCAAAAATATAATTGTAGCGAAAGTATTGCAAATGCATTATTTTATTCTGTTTTATTTCCTTATTTTCTTTCATGGTCTTATGCCTTAAAGACAATGTTTAAATATCTTAAGAGTGATATTGCGAACAACAAATTTTCAAATATTTCGAATTTTAAAAAAAAATTATGAAATCGTTGTATCGCTCATAAAAACTGGATAAATATCTGAATTGACCCATTTTACTTTTGATCGTCGTCTTGCTCATATTCCCTATAAGATGATAAATTTGGTTAATTCATAAATCCAAAATTATATGTGGGCCTTTCTTAATTTTTTTGTTTGAAAAATTCGTAGCCTAGTTTCATGAATACTTAAGGATAATGAAATTTCGTCCAATATGACATAGGTTAGGTGGTAATACATCTCTTTCGAGAAGATTTAAACTTAAAGAGATATTAATTAAATGAATTTTAAATTCTATTTTCAAAGGATTGATTGTTTTGCTGCATTCGAAGCACCGATGAACTATAATATTCTCATTGTCGTGTTTGACATTTCGCGAATTGACAAGTTATGATATTTTTTTGTTTGATAACGAATTCAAATAAATGAAATCTGGCTTCGTACTGAATATCAAATAATTGAAATCTAGATTCATACAACTAAACTAATCAATTTCACTGCATGTTATTTTTACGGATTTTCTTTCGTTTAATCTGAACATTATAGATATGTATTTATTAAATCATTATCAATTTTGTGATTCTTTAACTATTTTGTGATGTATTTCATTATTAAAAAAATAACATGTTTCTGTCAAATGTAAAGCAACTAATTAAAATCCATTATGTAAATAAAACTATTGCGTTATTCTATAAAATATCAATATTTCGTCATGATAATAACCGTAGTTAAAAATGAAGACTTATTACAATTTGCTACTTTTTCCTTTTAGTTTTTATTTACAACTAAGAGAATTCTCAACATATTCAGAAGTGTTTTGGGTTTGACCGTATTCTAAAAATCGGTGAAATAAGTCAATATTAAATACTTTACAGGCGTACAAAAAATAAGGAATATCCTGATACGATTTTGACCGATAAATAGTAAGACCATAATCCAAAATCCTTGATCTCAAATTTAATTTTCTGGTTTACATAGAAAACAATCAGCGTAACACTTCATTTGTACCTAGTTTTTGTTGTCTTGTTTCACTTAAAACAAGTAAAACTGTAAAATCGAAAATTTATGAATTATTGAAACTAATAAATGATTGTAATACAATTATTTACTTCACAATTTGTGCACTGTTAAGTTTCTGGAAATCAAAGGAATCCGTATTTTATGAAGTGATTTTCAAATATATTACTAATTTTTAATCATCTGGCAATGAACTTGTTGTAAATACGACCTCTGTGTTTAGTTCAGTCATGTCGAGATGTTGAGGTGTTATCCCTTGGGGCATGAGAAAGGTTGTATTGAGAATTCTTTGCGCATGGAAGCGAAGTTAAATTCCATATCGTATTAGATATTTAGTAACATCTTCCAATATGGCACACTTTCACACCATCCTATATTCAACCCATCTATTTGTATAAACTCAGTTCACTATCTAATTCGAGTTTATTGGAATCTTTGCGACTATAATGGCTTTTAACTCAGGCAGAATTTATAACGTGGGAATCCACTTTTTTCTTCACTTAAATAATCGTTGAAAAAATAAGCCAATATCTTGTAGTATATGTCAACAGGCTGTATGAGTGTATCATCTACAAAAAGACATCGTTCGAAATTATTTTACATGCCATTTAGCGCCGCCACATTGGTGCATTAAGGGCTAAAAGAACTGAACCTAACGATACACTGTTTGTTTCAACCTTGTTGAGAATATCGCTGTCATTATCTAAACAAAGTACAATATTACAGTAAGTAACGTTCAGAGAGGCGTTTCCTTATCTATGAGTTTTGGAATTATTAACAAATATATCACTGCGCAAGTAAAACATAATATTGGGTTATTAGTTGTTGTATTTTCTCTATTATTTTTTAGAGATATATGATAATTTCATTGTGGTGAATTAAATTAATGGTGAAACAAGACCTTTGTTTTCTTTATTAAAATATTATTGTTTGTATTTTAAATACAGTGCTAAGCAAATATTTTACATAACGAAATTTGCTTTGTCAAAGCAAATAATATTGTAATGCCATTTCTAGATAAAGAAATAATTGCAATAGGTCCTCAAGGTTGTATTAAGTGAAAGTAGTGTGCGAAATCCATATAATCCTAAATCCGAAATAGAGTCTGAAATATATAACTATAAGTCAAGCTATAATAAAGATTATGTATCTTCATTACCTCAGATTTTTCGATCTATTCTGAATCTCCCCACCAGTTATCTTCTGCGCTATATTTAAATGCATTTCAAATTGTAAACTAACTGACTGATTATTTTGGTATGAAATACAAGTTAATATCGTTTTCTACAATGAAACGTAAATACAGACATATCCGACGTTACGCGTGACGTGTGATATTACGGGTAATAGAAAATATTTAACAAATTTTGCATCGAATTATTTTATTTAATGTTAGAAATAAAAGTGTCACTTGGTATAAATGATATGTATTACTTGGATATCTAAATAAAATCGTGTGTATATATATATATATATATATATATATATATATATATATGTGTGTGTGTGTGTGTGTGTGTGTTTGTAAATGTATTTACCACTAATCGTACGGATATATTGCAACATAGATGCAAATTAGCAATGTTAACCACAATACATGGAGCACGGAGCACCAAAAGTAATCATCATTGCAGTAGAATTACGGGTCCACAACCAGTTGGTTTCGAATAAATGACATTAGGTTGAACATTTTCTACGCTGTTCCGAAAGCGCTGAACGTAGCGCTATTGCATACTCCGTAGATAATTTGTATTATCTCATTTACATAATATATACACGTATTGTTTTAAGTATGTAATCTTATCCAGATCGCTGAGATTAAATTATAAAAAAAAACAGACACATATGTATTATGTAATTGACATGAGCATTAAAATGCAAACTATTCTGATTTTATAAATGGTTTATTACGATATTATAAATGGATTATTAATAAATTTTAAGATTTTTTAACTTCTTGCATTTAGTCAGTTTGTACTTTAAGTATTTTCCTCGTCATATGTAGTATTTCGGAAAAATAGATTTATTCAGATAATTAGATTTAGTTTTTAGTATCCGTTTAAAATATCTTTTTTAAATACATAAAAATATCTTTTATATTATCAGACAATATGAATTGTCAGACATCAACAATTATCAAATAATTGGAACCGTATTCAAATTCCGAAATGTATTAAAATATTGATAACAATATACACACTTATGTAATTGACATGAGCATTAAAATGCAAACTATTCTGGTTTTATAAATGGTTTATTATGAAATTATAAATGGAGTATTATTAAATTTTAAGATTTTTTTACTTTTTGCATTTAGTCAGTTTGTTATGGAGCCGAAATTTATTTATTTTTTGTGATATGTATTTAGGGGCACATCGATTCTAACTTTAAGTATTTTCCTCGTCATATGTAGTATTTCGGAAAAATAGATTTATACAGATAATTAGATTTAGTTTTTAGTATCCGTTTTAAATATCTTTTTTAAATACGTAAAAATATCTTTTATATTATCAGACAATATGAATTGTCAGACATCAACAATTATAAGATAATTGGAAAGTTGTGCCATTTTCCTATTTAATCTTGTCTAAATATCAATTATAAGATTTTCAACGCATTTATGTATATAAAATAAATTATGTTGAAACTATAACCACGTGCCATTTTCGCAAATAAATGCAATATTCTTAACGAGCCTCTACAAAAATTATTTGTGAATATTGACAACCGATTATGGCTATGAGTTGAAATATATTAGTATGTCTTTAAAATAAAAAGTTTTAATTATTAATATCCGTTAAAAATGTCCGCTCTTAGGACTGAAAAACTTTGTTTCTGTTATTCATACATTATGAAGCACTTAAAAGTTCTATCCGTCTCTGTAATCAGTCTTGCGACTTTACCGAGTTATCGTGAATTCATTTGTGCAACATCTGTATCGGTTGTAAAAATTAAAACCTAGTTTTGTCGTAAAATTTATGCTTTAATGAATATTAATCGAATTCAAATTCCGAAATGTATTAAAATATTGATAACAATATACACACTTAAATGAAACTACGTGATGTAGTATTATTTCTACTTTCTTTAATTTCTTTACCACGACCTAGGTTTCGTTGTATTACAACATCTTCAGGTGGGATATTATCAAAGATCTTTGCTATATCCCACCCAATATCCCACCTGAAGATGTTGTAATACAACGAAACCTAGGTCGTGGTAAAGAAATTAAAGAAAGTAGAAATAATACTAAATCACGTAGTTTCATTTAAGTGTGAATAAGGAATTTCTACAAACTTAACGCCAAATATATTCAATATTTGATAACAATATATTTAGTTATGAACAACTTAATTTTCATTCACTTTTTTTTAACTGAAATTTCTGTATATCTTCAGAAATTTATACCTGTCAGGTATAAATGCGTTAAAATTGTAGGTATTAAATGAAAATTTTAATAAATTAAATGAGCACTTTATGATTTACCTTCTGCGATTTTTACCAGAAAAAAATATAAACATTTTTTTCTTCTCAATAACTATAAACACAATGAATTGAATTGTTGGTTCATTATTACAAAAATTGGCTTATTGCCATTATCAACAAAAAATGTTTTTTCAAATTTATTTGGTACACAGTTCAATCTCGGCGGTAAAGTTTCCTTTCCAAAAATACGATCAACGTGATCGGCCGCCTCGACTTTCATCCTTATTAAATGTCACTGACAGATTTTCTGTCTTATAGCTTATTCGGTGATTCGATCGTTGATCGATTCAGTATTATCGTTTTTGTACTTGACTTTTATAAACCTAACTTCTTAAAAGGCATAAAATTAATAACCGGCCATCCCAATTCGATTTTCTATAACAATTGTCTCTGAATTGTTTTAACCTTAGTACAAACAATGAAAATTTAACTATAAGATTTAAAGTATTTATCAATCTTACTTTTCTTAAAAAAATATAATCATAGAGTTGATTTCAATTATCTTTTATTTAAACGAATTGCAAAAAATCTATAACTATGAAAAATGCGATTTTTACACATAGCATGTTTCTGTTAATATTAATTAAATTTCGAAAACACGCTAGCCCGTTTGTAGACAAAATAGCACTAAGTCTTTCATTATATTTTATTTTTAAGTTTGCAAGAAGATTTTGAATATATCGGTGAAATGAAAATACATTGTATTCAGATCTTCTGTATATGAGAGTAGTTAATGTAATTGATAAAATTTTGGTATTCCTACAATACGTTGTGTTTTGTCAAACATGTCACTTATGATAAGTTTAACGCACTCCTTGCTTAGGTTAGTGTAAAACAAATTAAAGAAAAATATCTTGATTAGTTAAAACTCTACAGTTAACTTTATTAATAATTTTGTATAATTATGTATAAAAGGCTATTAGAAACATAGATTTAATTTTTGTTATGTATTTATTGATTATATTACCTATAAAATTAAAATCTATAGGTAAGTAAGTGTGATGATATACGTTATTACCGTTTTCTTATAAACTTCGAGAAAAAAACGTGATAGAATGATGAGATTTTTAATAAATATTTTAAAGCTTTCTTATATAGTTATGAATTCCAACATTCTGTGAATAAATATATTAGATGACATTACTCTAACCTCAGTGGCAAAATTTGTAATAAAGAAATTAAAGTTGTTGAAAGGCATATTTATATCGAAGGAAAAGTACAGCGGTTGCAACAATGAAACAATTTAAGAAAACAATGTTAGCAAAATACGTTGGGGAAAATTTAATTTATTTCCTTCTACAAATTAAGGGGATTATATTTCATTCCTTTTCTGATTTTTTTTGCAAATTCTGTGTAAAAATTACAATTCAAAACATAATAATCTACTTTTCTAAGACGCTAATAGCATCGAAAAAATTATAAACCAAATACAAATTTTCGCAAACAAGCAAATGAATTCCGCGCTTTCAATATATTTAAAGTTTTCACTATCTTAAGGCTATACCCATAATACACATAAAACTATATCAGGGTATATATGTGACTACTACTTATTGTGGTATAAAGGAAGTTAGAATTTAGTATTTTCAAATAAAAATTTTGATGTTTCCTAAAGGTGGGTCCTTTTTGGGCCAGTGGCTGATATCTACACTTGTTATTTCTTACACTATTCATCCATTTTGAAACTTGATAAATATTTTTCCTTCTATCAATGGTTATAAATTATAATGCCTTTTGAATAAATTTGTTTAACGAAAACAACACAATATTAATATGTATATATATATATATATATATATATATATATATATATATATATATATATATATATATATATATATATATATACATCCAGCGTCCAGCAGAATCTAGTTCAATTGGCTAGTTGATTAGCTAATCTATCTAATTGCGCAGAATAAATACCTGCTTTATATTAGGCCCCTGTGCAAATAATTCCGATGAATGATCATAGTGAGATTCCACCAGCAGCTTAAAATTATTTTTATGGTAATGAATTTAGATTTGGATACTGACAATTCACTAAGTCTGTGGAATTGATTTAAAGCATGCAATTCACTTCTTATTACTAGTTACTTGCTTTAAGGGATTGTCAGTAATTGTTGATAAATATAAAGTAGGAAGGAAGAGTCAAATATTTGATGTTTATTTACATTCATTTTCTCTTATGTGATGAGCTTGAATGCTCGGTGCTTTCATTAGTTTAGAACACTTCTATATATTTACCATGCCATAAAATACATTAGAACTTTCGGCAACCGCTATAGAAAATTCACGTCTGAAAACTTGGTAGCCAACCCAACGGACACGATAAATTAGACAAAGATCATAATAAAAATATTTTTGGTTAATAAACTTTGTAGATATTTAAATTTTTAATTAAACTATTCAGCTTTCTTAACTTAATCTAATAAATAAAAAAGTTGTTCAAAGCAAATATTATCATAATATAGCTCTGTGAATTTAATGTAGTCATGCAACAGATTTATTATTATAGCTTTAATTGTTAATATCTGTAAAAACGTCGATTGTAAGAGAGTGAAGAAAGCTCTTTTATATCATTTGGACATAACGAGATACTTAAAAGTTCAGTAAGTTAATACTTTATACCTTTTAAGTAATCTCGGGCTTCTGTAGAGACAATGGGTGTAAAAAATAAAGAGGATTTTTTTTGGTACATTTGTAGGTTAGGGAATCTTATTGGAGATTGAAATCGGAAAATTTTGCCATGCTGTTGAAGGTAATATTATATTTTTGAATGTTTATAAAATTTTTAATTAACTAATTTAACAGTTTGCATTTATCGTCTTAAAAATATGCTGTACAATGGTGTAATAAAAATGAGAAAGCTATGCAAATACATATTGCATTTTTAATTTTCTGGAATGATTTGAATACGAGTTATTAATAAAATATTGTGACTTTAATATTGTTCATTGGCCATGCCTTTCTTGTTTTTTACCCTAGTTTCTCGTGATTGGCTTTATCTTGAAAGTGATTTCTCACCACAAAACCGAAGCATCTATTTTATTTTTTTTCAAATTCTCCAAAATCTTTACCAGGACCATTTTAATTTTTTCTTTGGAGCTTTCCTTCCTCCTTCAATCGTCAATGTCTATCAATTGTCAGTAAATTGTCTCTCAGTAAGTCACATTTTTAATTTAAACTCAATAAATATATGAATTCTCTTTCGGGATCCTTACTTACATCTTTCATGTATTACAAATTCTATCGCGTATTTATTTCCAAGATTTTAAGAAATATTATCGAGAAATGAACATAAGTTTCATATACCTTTCTTTTAGTAATTGTAATACCAATTTTATTTAGGTATACCTTCTCTTGCATCATTCCTTATTAAATACACATACGAGACTCAGTTGACATGTGATATCCATCGATAATACCGATTAATATCACCAATATACTGAATGAATTCGTAAGGTCAGTTTTGTGAAATGAAGCCACAAAATTAGTTATATTTTTATTAAGCTACAATTGACTTTGAATTTTTTTTAATATATAGTGATTAAATATGTTTATGTATTAAAAGGAAAGTTAGATATTCGAGAAAATTCGTAACAATTTTCTGACTATAATTTTGAGAGTGATAGAGACTTCGATACTAAGTAAATTTAAGTCATTTTAATAAAAAATATACAAATAGATAATTAAACCAAATATCATATGTGATGTATGAAACAATTAGTGATTTAATTATTGGCATTATGATGAATAATACCTATAAAAAAGTCATTGATTATGTATGAAGAAAACCAGTGACTTATCTAAAAATTAGACATTTTTACAGTAAGATTTGGCTTTAAAAAATAGATTCATTTCTACAAATGACTAAAGCAAATCGAAAGATTGTTTGATGGTACAAAATATTTAATGAAAAGAAAAAATTAAAAACCTTTAGGTACATATTATGAACCAACCTAGCCATTTTTTATGACAAAAATCTTTACGGTTCCAATTATTTTTATTTGAAAAACGAAATATTATAATTACGCAACCAAAATTAAAACATGAATGGAAGATTTAATCGCTTTGAAACATAAAATGGTTTAAACGAAAATTACCATAGGGAAATATTTGATATTATTGCTATTGATGAATGAGAGTATAAGGAGTAGGTTTACACCCATACATGGGGTGTATTAAGATTGTCAAATTTTGTCATAATTTCTGTAAAAAAACGCACGTCATATCAAGTTATATTTTAAAGTAAGGCGAATCAATATAAAACTCTTCTACTAAGTAAACTATATTCACTTTTGTTGGGAAATTGTTACGTGTGCCGTCAAAAAGTGCTAGAACAGTAGCAGAAAGAGGTATCTATTGAAATGTCTATTTTCAATGAATTTTTGTGATATATATTATTCGAAAATAATTTACTTCCATACAACTTTAATAAAAAGTTTAGTGACGTACCTTATATCGATATTTTAAACGGAAATATTTGCTAGAGTTTAATATTTGATATAGAATACTTCGAAAATATGTATACATTGTTAATTTTTAACCAAAAAATTTGTATAAACAATTACACGGTCATTACAAACTTTGATATAGTTTATTCAACGTAATTAATATTTTTTTGGTAATGATAATAATTGAGTTGGTGAAAACCACTTATTTCAGTTTTATTATATAATATTTAGTCTAAAATTTTAATTGCTATATGCTAGTGAATTAGCTTTTAAATGTAAATATATCCCACTAACAAAATGTTGATATTTAATTATGTAATTTATGATAATCAAATTATTAATTGCAAATTTATAAAATATTCCCCTTTATACCATGCTATTATCGCATTTATTCCTATATAATAGCAATTTCTTCCTTTTTTGTTTGCGTAACTTTTCTTGTGAGACTCATTTTTCGCTGTAGTGAAATTAAATAATTTTTTTATGATATATTAATAACATTGATATTTCGACATCGTTTAGGTCACTTTCAAGCATAAAATTTCCTTAATCTTTTTATCTGTATGCTTATCATAATACATTTATTAGCATTTGAACGATTTATAATTTTAATATTTTAAGATTCCCAATCAAGATACATGGAGGGAAATTTAATATTAATGAGTGTTTAAAAACAACCACTTGCTTAAAAAATTTCACAACTGGCTTTTTTCTGATAACTAGAAAAGTATGAAAATAAATTTTTAAATCCTCAATTCCTTCCCTAAATTGGTACTGTCAAATGTGCACGAGAGACCGTATATTTGTAAATTTATATTCTATAAAATTCTGGTTATAAGTAACAGGCATTCAAATTGTTTGTAAATTAGTATCTTTGTCTATGTAACTATTTACTATTTATTATATTTGGCGTTAATTTTGTAGAAATTCATTATTCACAATTAAATGAAACTACGTGATGTAGTATTATTTCTACTTTCTTTCTAGCAAAGATCTTTGCTAATAGCCCACCTGAAGATGTTGTAATACAACGAAACCTTGTGGTAAAGAACTTAAAGAAAGTAGAAATAATACTACATCACCTAGTTTTATCTAATTGTTACTATTTACTATTTAATTATAGAGTTGTTGATACAAAATATGGGAATGTCTCATGAGAAGTGTTAGAATTTTACAAATGCTTTGAAAACATATTATATTTTGTCTAGAGACATCGAATATTTTAAAATACGTACAGGTAAACTTTGATTAAACTAATCGATCCGTCCAATATAATATTTTAGATAATATTTTTCTGAGTATTTGAAAAATATTTATTTTTAAAAATGTTTTCTAAGTTTTAAATAGCAAAAAAAATAAAAACACCAGAATGTGCAGTTCGGGTCCACATCGTAAATTTTCGTAAGAACGTCGATATAAAATCATATCGATGGTTTCGCATTATTATGTAATTTAATTATCAATCTCTCTGGAAACTGCGTTCGCTTACACTTGGGTTTACCGTGCCCCATAGATAAATTTGAAGTGCATTTTTCAATGAGTATTCAGTAGAGCTCTAGCATATCGAGTCTCAATTGAACTTATAGTTTTGTGCACAATAACAGCATAATATATCGTGGCACACTCCATTGACGTCCGCGCATTGATGCCGTACGACGACAACACGGTGATGTCGCAATACATACTCGTCGAACGCTGTTATGTTGCCATCAATCTGTATATTATCACTTTCCTCTCCATTGGCTTCCAAAAATACTTACACATGGTGCGTGAACGTTTTGACTAGCAATGGACATCGTATTTCCGATGGGCCAGCTACGTAATCGCTTTGGATCCTTTTTTTCACTCTGTCGTAGCTCTTGCATTTGTTGAACCCTAGATTTTTAGGTTTTTTTGAATTTCTTTTTATATGGTCTTACCTCTGATTTGCATTTTCTTTAATTTCGACCATAATTTACTATTCTTATGAGACGATATCTTTAATTTTTTTGTGATTTTCTGCTTAATATCGATTTTTAGTTATATTTAGCAGAATATATTTATTTTCTCTATTTTATTTTCTAGTAGCATCTATCGACCTCTTCACAACTAATCTTAAATTAACTTCATATCTAAACGTGTTTTTATGATATATCGATTCATAACTTTATACAACACTAGTTTGTAACAATCACTCGCATGCACCTACCCTAGCTCGATACTATCGCAGGATACACAAAATAAGTATATTACATACGTACATTATAAACAGGGATAAATAATCTTTATCCGTTGTGGGCTCAATCATTGTAATTGTATTATTAGCCTCGTAGTTATTAGCGATTAAATTCTGATGGTATTTTGCAACACAGGAAAGTTCGATCTGCTAGCACTGTAATTAATCAACGAATAAACGTTTTCACGTCAATATTTCTTGAAATATATTTATAGCATTTATATTGGCAGAAATGATGAAAATTAATGTATTTAAAAATTAACTGTGTTAACATTTATATTTGGCCCGTTGGTTTAACAAACGGTGAAGTTTAAAGACGAATATGAGATTTCAACATGTTTATATAAACCACGGTTTTTTTCCTATCGCAGAGACAATTTAAATAACTTTACTTCATCCAACAATAATGTATTTTGGGGATCCGTTAAATTTAATCTTTAATTCCAAAAGTCCCGTTTTTCATGAATTAAATATGAATTAGTTTCGATCTTTTTTAATACATTTTGTCAGTCTTAAATTGCACAAAATTAAAAATTCTCTTGTATAATACCAAACCCTTTAAATTACAATTTTTTTTAAAGTTGTTCATCGTTTCAGCAATCAAGATAAATATTTCCTGTACGAAAACATATGTTTATAAGCCTATGTGTGTTTAAAAAATCAAGATGTATATTTCCCGACGAAATCATATGTATTCATAAGCCTATTTTTGCACAATTAGGGATGTGAGCTATTTATTGAAGGATACCAATAAAAATATTCCTCTAACAAATTACATCGCTAAGTATAATCGAACATCTGAACAGAGTTTTTCATGTCGCTCCCATGTAAGCATTTTGAAGGGGATGGTCATTTTGGTTCGCGGGCATTTAATTTATTGCGATAATGTATTAAAAAAACATGGAAATAAAACAAAAACAGACGATGTAGTGTAAGTTTAATACATTATTATGTTAATATCTTTCTCACTTAACTGGATACTCTGTTAGTCAAATGATGATATCATGAGTTTCTTCATACGACTGTTATATTCTCCGTCTCCTTCATACATTTAAGCGGGGAATCAGGTTTCTAAAAATTGTCTCTACAAATTCTGACCTCCATGGTTAGAGGTTTATACACACATATATATACACACACTCATATATATATATATATTTATATATATATATATATATATATATATATATATATTCATATACATATATATATATTCATATATATATATATATATATATATATGTGTGTGTATATATATATGTATACATATACATTTACACAAATTATTAACTGTCATTTTGAAAACCCCAAAAAGGGCACAATATTGAGTGTTTTGCATGGGTGCAAAATGAAAAACTTTTTTTTATCCTATTTAGGACAGTAGAAATACTTCCAAGTTTGACAAGGATTCGTTAAAAATTGTGGTATTTATCGTCGGCAGAAACTTTGCCTATTCATAAATCAACACACTATCACACATGTGCGATTGTGCGCACACACCAAAGCACAAATATATTACACAAATATTATGTATTTATGGTTTATTTGTTTTGTCTCTGATCGAAATACTGAAATTTCGAAAGTGAAATTTAGTGAAATTTTTGAAAATTTTTACTATCAGAGTGGGCTAAATGGTACCATTTTCGCAGAGAAGATTCACTCACAGTAGTCGCAAATGGTTACATGTGAAATCAAATGTTCTTCAAACTAAGGGCGGGAATAAATTGATATTCAATAACTTTCGTCTTTCTCACATTTTCCCCCTATTATGATCTATATTTAGTAAGTTAAGTTAATTATTTCACAAGTTGAACAATTCACTAAAAAATTCAATTATCAAAATTTTGATTTATTATTCGTGATAGAAACATTTTCTGAGTAAGAAATTATTTTTTACTTTCATTAATTTACGGTTTCAGTAATAATAAGGAAATTTATTTAATTCAAATAAGGCATATCAAAATCAATAGAGCCACGTTTTAAAATAACCACCAAAGTTTGTCGTTAAGCCTTTTCAAATTTGACCTTTTGTATATTGGAAAATTTGCGTTCATCTCTCTCCATGTCTCGTTTAGTGTCCAGCCCTTACTTGTAATTTAAAACGTTGCTTGAAGACAACTGAACATATATGGCATATGGTATAATCGTTAACGACGTCTGATTCTGCATTTTGTTTCAATTAAAATGCCGCCTTAAATTGTTTGCAATTTCATCTGTTTCGTAAATAAAATTTAACAATTTGTTATATTATTTTAAATCATGGAAAGAGAAATTGATTTTTGATTGTTAAAATTGAGTTTTATTAGCACCAATTATTAACAAAAAGTATTACTTAAATGACGGCTATCAGAAAAAACATGAAAAAAATACAGATGTATACGTACATTTTGTTAGGTATGTATAAATGCATAATATTATGTACATGTAGTATATTTCTACGTTATAATAAACTGTCTAATGAGTGAACAAGATATAACAAGAGGACAATAAACTGCAAAGGTAAATATTTATTGTACGTAAATGTTTAAGCACATTTATTCATGGGTTCAGGTGTACATGCGCGGGTGCGTGCCTGCGTTCGCACCCACGTATGTGTGCGTGCGTGCTTATATCAGGTTAATATTTAATTCTGTAGTATTGCCACTTTATCCGTATATTTCAACTGTAATTATAAACTATGTCATCTCTTGGTCTCCTTGTTTAAGTGTAGAGTTTAATGTTACGATATAACATAAAGCCACTAAGATTTATGTCGCATTTGATATTGCAAGTTATAATTTATATTTCGTTTTGTACGAAATTTGGTGTCAATTTTCATTAAACTCCAATTATGAAACTCATTTAATTTTCATAATCAAAACTTAAAAGTTCTTTGTATAAAATAATCATTCATCCGCATAAATTTATTTGGATTTGGGAAATTTGGGAAAATCATAGTATTATTTGTAAAAATGTACTTTGAGCAGAAAGAGAAAATAACGAAGTAAATACGCAACCAAAATATTTGAAAGCACCTGTAAAGCTGCATTCATGTTTTATGTTTTATTATATAAAGCACCACTTATAACTTTACCTACACTGAATATAGTTAACTACCACTTACATGTCGGATTTGATACCTGAAATTTTAAAATTTTATAACAGTGATAAAACTTTGAAACTAATAGTCCCTAATTACTTGTTACACTATTTAGATTTACTCATGGAATAATAATTGTTTTTGCGTATTTGTATTTTTTCTGATTCTTTACAAGGATTTCAATTAATCTTGCTAAATTATTCTAGATATCCATCATATTGCTAATTTCGTAAAAAGCTAAAAAGTTAATATTTTACTCATTAACCGATAGATTTTAGATTTGTATAATCTTATTTGTTTTTTAATTGAACCCCGACTCTTTCATCCAGTTGAAGTGTGGGTGTAATTATTTGTGTTCTGATTTCTCCGTAAAGATGGACGGTAACGACAGAGTCCTAGATTTTTCTGCAGGTTCATATCATTGTAAGATGGCAAGTGCTATCGACAGATCTTTGAATTTTGGCGTGATAGAAACATCTGATTTCAACAATACACAAAAAATCTCGGCGACGCCAATCTGGCTTACGAAATTTTTCATAATAAAATGGTAGCCTCTAACAAATAATTTTGATCAAGTTAGTTTTAATATTTACAGTGGAATTGAGCAAGTCATTGACAAGCAGGTTAGTTTTAAGGTCATATTGATATTTATGTAAATTACCAAAAGTTTAAAGATAAAACGAATATCAAACCCAGAATAAACCGATAGATTGTAAAACATAACTTTCATTTATAGTAAATAAATTAGTTAAAAAATAAACCTCTTAAATACGAGTGGAACTTGCACTGCGAGAATTCCTTATTTTCTTTGTTTGTCCGCGTAAATATTTAAGGATATATAGCATTTCTATTAAATTATTGACTATACAGCCTTATTCGAGTAGTATCGAATACACATTGTAATAAATTGAATTAGCTATATAACAGATAAAAACCTATTAAAGGAATATTATTAAATTAAAATTTTTAACAAATATCATAATTTTCATCGTCGCTGTAGTAGGTCGGATTGATCACAAGGTTTACGGTCATTGACACCCGGCGCACCGCGGGGATACTGGTTCGATTCTCAACCGTTCGTCGAGCGAAACTGAACTGATATTATGGTTGACTGTAAGAGTTGACTGTAAATTACTATCGGAGCAATAAATCCGCGATGTATATCAATTCATACAATAATGTATATAAATAAATAAATTTTCGTCATTTTCATTATACTTTACAATGTTGGTGTGTCGGTCAAATATATTAAGCCTTTATTAGTACAAGGCACATTAATATGGAAAACTTAATAAAATTTTCTCTAGTTTTCTAATAAAAGTAATTTTTTTAAAACTTTTGATGACAAAATATTCAGAATATCACTACTATTACAATGAAATAAATACGTAATTTATTAATTTGGTACGTGTATGATGTATAAGTTTTTGCAGTCACAATACCACGACCTAGGTTTCGTTGTATTACAACGACTTCAGGTGGGATATTAGCAAAGATAATATCCCACCTGAAGATGTTGTAATACAATGAAACCTAGGTCGTAGTAAAGAAATCAAAGAGAGTAGAAATAATACTACATCACGTAGTTTCATTTAATTTTGCATTATAATTAATTTCTACAAAATTAACGGCAAATATATTCAATACTTATTTTATCCCTTAAATTAAAACAGTAGGAGACAATGCCTGTGACACAAATTGTATTTGAAAGCAAATATATTTGTTAGTAAAAAAGAAACACTTTATTACTAATAAAATTGCTTATTAAAAAAACAAATCAAAGACTTCATAAAGTGTAAAAGAATTGTGGGATTTAATTTATTCGCAGACAGGAGTTTATTCAACAGAACAATACGACCGTAAAGCTACCCTAAGCTTGTGTACACAATTAGAAAGCTTTAGCGGCAGATTATGTCATTATCGCGAATAGCTCTTCTTCTTAATCTCTCTTTAAAATTTCCATCATTAAGACCCTAAGGAAGTTCCCGCGCCTTATTCAGAAATTATTAGTCACTTAAAGTTATAGTCGTTTTCTTATTTAACTAGTTTCTATTATCACAGAGCCGCTGTGGGAGTTATTCGTGTAGTGTCTGCTAGGGTTGTAAAAAATGTAAAGAAATTTTCGTCGTAAACTTTGTTTTATATTCACTAAAAATTAACATTTGGCATATTGTTGACGGCTTTCTTACATAACGAGAGAAAGATATATAATATTAAACATTTCATCCACAGAATTTATATTTTATTTAGGGTAATGTATAAACGTCTACTAACATGAAAATCTTTAAAAACCATTAGTACTTTACTTACATTTGTAATATTACACAATTTTCCATTCAGTAATTCAAAAATAAGGGAGTGAGAAGAAAAGCATCGACTTTGCACCGACTCCAAAGATCTAGTAGCTCTATTTTGCAAATTACGGAAAAATATTGTTATGGAGTGTAAATTACTCCAAAACAATATTTTTCCGTAAAAGTTCTTACTTAGTACTAGTATTTTCTTTATTTTGTAGTTTTCTGTGCGCTTCTCGTTTGGTAGTTATTTGAAGTAATTTCAATATTTATTTCTGAAAAAGTTTTATTCTTCTATTTCTGTGTTATATTATGTTTCTGTTCCTGTGATATATTATGTTACCGATTTTGCGATTAATTTATTATCACTAACATGTCATATATTGAAATTGGAACAGATGTTTGCGGCGTTTAATGAACTTAAAATACGACAGAAATTTTCACTTACTGTATCATTTGTGACATAGAATCTTATTCACTTGAATACCCAAAATAAAAAAGGCCAAAAATGTTTTCTGAACTAGAAAAATAGCAAAATGCAATTTACACCTACGTACATTTATATTATGATTCCATAACGCAATAAGTAACTTTGTAATTTTGCCCCATCTTTAATTCCGTCGATTTTTCAAAGCCCTTCTTTCCATCTGATACTTTTTAAGATTTTGGTATGTATATGTCTGACGATTACAGCCTGACAATTAAAAAATGTTCGTGCTGTGTGCACGAAATTTAATGTACATAGATGCTACGTACTATATTAAAAATTAAAAAAAAATTATTATTGCTCCAAGTGAGAAAAAAAATTCTTTTTCACACATCTCATTGAATTGGATATGATTCTCAGAACAAAACTTTTTCTCATAAACACTCCGGCATGCATTATTTCATATAGATATACCTTGCTACGGCATGCTCGCTTCGACGTGCAGTTTTTACATATATATATATATATATATATATATATATATCTATATCTATATAACTAATATAAACCAGCTTATTAATTTACATTTTTGCTACCATCTTTTAATATCTCACGTTTCATCGATAAATATAAAAAAAGAATTAAAATTATTAAGATACTCTGACACACATATGTGATATACACTGGAGATATTAATATGTATCAATGAACTAGTAACAAATTACGTCTAGTTTTCTAGTCATAATATTTAATATTATGTACACATGGAAATAATTAAAAAAGCAACCTCCCTTTAAATCGTATAAACATAATTTCTGTCAATTAGAAGCTTGGTAGATACTCATCACAAAGAAATTATTACCCTAATAAAATTCAAATAATACCTTATATAGTTAAGTTGTGGATATATATATATTTATATGAACATATATATATATATATATATATATATATTTATATGTACATATATTCATATGTATATATATATATACATATATATATATATATATATATATATATATATATATATATATATAAAGATATAAAGTCCACAAATACAGTTACCAATTTAAAAAGGAATGATAAAATAGCGAAGTTTCCTCCATAAAATTTCATAATTTATAAATATAAGCTGTCTCTTATCTCCAATTTAAGACTTCGTTTGTATCACTTTACACCTATCACAAAACAGATGGTAACTAATTATAAGTTTTACTTCTCAAGATATTGAAATTAACTTACAGAATGTGAAAATATCAATAGGATTGATATAAGGAAAGTAATTTAGTGCCGGTCAATTAGAAAAGACGTTGAAAATTCACAATAAAAAATTAAAAACATTAATACTTAGTTTAAAGAGAGATATTTTTTCCTCTTCCTCGAGATATAATTCTGTTAAAGATTTAAGTAGAAAATAATTTCTATTCTGTCCAGAATATTATGTCACGGTTAACTTTTTCTGCAATCCAATTAATATCATTACCAAAAAAATATTCAGTACATTCAAGAACTACAAAATTAAGATTCGAAATTAAGATTTCACCCATACCCAAAAAAGTTATTATTTGGAAATTATTACAATAGACAATTTGTGTAATCAAAAAATTCAATATACAATAACAAAACTACTCGTATACCACATTTTAAATAATCGATGTATGTTACGTCACCTAACATTTCATTAATTTCAAATGACGATGAATTATTTACAAATAATGAAAATTTCAAAAATTAAATAAAAAAGAATATACTTGTGATGATTCACATTGTTTGCAAGTTCACGGATTTTTCCCAGTTTTTTTTTCCTTTTACGAGAAACAAAATCATTTTCCAACAAAAATTAATAAATTTGACATAGATGAAACGACGTTCTGTATAATATGGATTAAGATTAAAATACGACTATGACTTCCTTAAAAAAATTATGTTAAAATTGACAAACTCTTTACACGCGAATTATGTGTGTGTACACGCTCCCTGGATTCTTACTTTTTTTAATTTAAATGTAATTATTAATAAAAAATGTTGGAAAGAGAAAGCTGTTTAAAATAAATTGATTCACCGCAAAACGAACCAAATCAATTAATTTTATATTTTTAAGAAGAATCTAAATGAATCCATCAAACTGAAGGAAGACTCTTGATGTAATGAAACCTATTACAGGGAAAAAAGACTATTGATGGAATTGCTTTCCGTATTAGTTTGTTCCTCATACCCTCTAATACTGGAACATGCAAGATCTCATCAGAGTCTTCAGGTAATTAACGTTCCGTTTGAATACTGTTAGAGCTGTTACTGCTGTTGTAACAAATATCAAAACGCTAGTCAAATTAATTGCTGTTTTAGATGCTACATTTCTTTGTATTGGATTGATATTACCGGCATGCAAATTGCACACAGAAAAATAGCTCGATGCGAGAAAATACCTTCCAAAATAAATGAAGTAATGATTTTACTAAAAGTGTTTCATCTTTTCCCAAGTCGATCCCTTGCTGTACTTTCCTTTATAGACCAGTTTAATTTTTTTGTGGATGTTTTATTTAAATTTCATCGTATATTTCGTCCGCAGAACATGAGCAATTTATTAATTTGCAAAATTTATATTTTAGAAATAGTAATATAGTAATATATATATATATATATATATATATATATATATGTGTGTGTGTGTGTGTATATATATATATATATATATGTGTATATATATATATAGATGTACATATATATATATATATATACGTGATACGCTTAAAAGTTACAATTTAAGAGGAAAAAATTACGTAATTTTTTTCATAATTTGTAAACAGGTTTAATTAAGCTATTATTCCGTAAAGTGAATCAATGCTTGACCCAACCCAACCTTAACCTTACTTGGAGTACACATCAAAAATAAAATAATTGATTGGCGATTACTTTTTTGCTGCAAAATGAAGTCGTTCGCGTTTTGGGGAGCGACGAGTAGCGTCTAATGATCAGTCGGTCGCGAGGCCTGTGGACGTGTGGTCGTGTTAATATTGCCCTTGGGGTACTTCAGAACTCCTGAGTACAGTTAACGTAAATATGTTTATTTAATTATTTCAATGTTTTACATATATTTATTATTTGAATGTTTTTTTACATTGTTTTGTTCACGTTATAAAAATGGTGTTTATTTAATATGTTAATTACTATATATTTATATTCGTTTTTTTTACTGTTTATAACTATGACCGATGTTTTTTAAATGTTTTCACGTCCACATCTGTCACAAAAAGAAATTTAAAAGCTTCTCTTGGATTCTGATAAGAAAGTGATTGTTCTTGGGAATGAAATAGAAATGAGCCAGATTGCTCCAAAATTGTTCCCGGCTTTCGTGATGAACATAATACTGCCCGAAGAAGTCGTGAACCAGATCTTTCCAGTTCAGATAAAGAACTTGAAGATAATAATGTCCAGGTTAGAATTCCAGATTCTTCAGTAACAGTCCTTACATTACCCGAAATTTCGCGATGTACAGGAAAAAAAGAGCAATGAAATAGTATGAGTCTGTATGGTATGGATTTCATCCTCGATCAATTCGTACACCACCAAGAAATATACTTTCTTATTCACCTGAAAACCAAGGTCCTGCTAAATTCATTACAAGCGCCCTAAATTCTTGGAAATATTTTTTTACAGGTGACATTACTTAGAATGTAATAACTAACATTAATCAAGATATTTTTTAAAGGTGCGAAAAGTATAAGTCCGACATGCTAACGACATCTGGAAAAGACAATGATGATTTTGTTCCTACAAATAAACGACTCTTTTTTGTATGAGACCAACACTTACTAAGTTGAAAGCTTTATTTGGATTATATTATTTATATGGATTACTAAAAATTAATAATTTGATGGTCAAAACAATATTTAATACAAAATTGACTATTTTCGGTCTACAATGGCTGACAAGATATTTAAATTTTTGAGAAACTGTCTTCAATTCGATGATCATACAACTAGCAATATAAATAAAAAGCAATATTATAAATTGGCTCTAATAAAATAATTATTCGGTCATATTGTCGAAACTAAAGACTCTCTATTCACCTTAACTATTGACAAACAATTACTAGCGTTTTGAGGTAGTTGCCCATTCCGTATTTTAAGTACCGTGCAAACAAGATATATTTGAAATTAAATTGTTATACACAGAAAAAGATTCTGCACCACGAGGAGCACCACTTGTTGAGTATTATGTATTAGAATCTTCATCTTTCATTCATGAGCTTTTAGACCCATAAATAGAAGACGAAAATTATACATATATATATATATATATATATATATATATATATATATATGTATATATATATATATATGTATATATGTATATATATATATATATATATTTATATATATATATATATATATATATATATTTATATCACATACGATAACTGGTTTACTTCCATCTCTGCTACTCAAAAGCTGCTATCAAGTAATATCACAAGGGTTGGAAGACTGAAAAGAAAAACAAAACTATTGAAACTATAAGACCGTGATAAGAACGCTTCCATGTTTTTATTTCACGATGAGCTTACTATAAAATAATATGTCCAAAGCTAAATTAAAGAAAGAAGGAAAATGTGCTTGTACTTTTTATTATGCATTACCAACCAGACTTACAGGGTTTCTAGTAAAACTCGTCACTAGAGCCTCTATGTGTTCCATGGAATTTTAAACATTATCAGAATTAATTCTATTATATAATTACTTTCATCTAATACGACTGGTAAACAGATTTTCAACAATAGATGAACTTACCTAAAGACTTTAACTCGGATGAACAATATCAATATAAATTTTTGCCAACGTATTTTTAAAAAGTATTGGCAATATACCTGCAGAAATACGGTTATCCGATACTTCAAACCCTTCAGATTCTAACTCTGAGAGATATTTGTTTGGCCCCAGGTCAAAGACCGTAAATTACGGACTAGATGTGATAAATGTGAAACTTTTATATGTTTAGAGCAGGAAAAAAAATTTGCCAAAACTGTTATATAAAGTTATTTTAATTAAAATTTATTATAAGTAAGACTGATGCAAATACCACAAAAGTGTCCAGAAGTTGATTTTTTAAAATTTTTTAGTATTGCCCAAAAATGGCGTTTTATTTCATACTATGTATTGTACTATAGCATCCTAGGGTACTGTTATTTAAGTTTTTTTAGGGTACAGTTCCAGGTTTAAATTGGGAAATAATGTTTTAATAAAAACATTAAGTTTTCCAACGATAAGGAAACAATATTTATTTATCTTATAATGGCTTTTCAATGATCCAAAATATTTTTTCTGAAAGCAATTTAGAATAGCAGAATGTTTTAAATTTGACAAATTCCGTCTTCCCGTTTCTAAATTTTCTATAATTATGAATATATTACAAAAATTATTGTAAGTGTATCTTTATTACAAAATGTTGTTAAAATACCTTCCAGATTAGAAATTGGAAACCGTGCTATTTCATATTACATGATTAATAAGGAAATTTATTTGTAAAATAATATTTTCTGTCAGCTACCTTTGTCAGTATATTCTATTCATCGAACAAAAAAAAATGGACAATCATTTAAAATCACCAAACGAGTCTACTTCTGTGTGTCTTCCCTAATGTGATGTAAAATATATATTCAAAATTAATGCCTCCTTTCTGTATTATTCCACATACTCAATAATTATAGCAAATAATTATGTTGAATATGTTTGGTGTTAATATTATAGAAATTCATTATTATTTAATTATTATTCACAAATAAATGAAACTTCGTGATACAGTTTTATTTCTACTTCATTTAAATTCTTAAAAAAAGCCTAGGTTTCGTTGTATGACAGTATCTATATTGTTTCAAAATAATATTAAAATTAAGAATAATAAATTTGAAAAACTTTGTAATTCATTGAGAGATAAGCATCATCCTGATAACCTTCTATTAAATAAATCAATAAAAATTCAATTGTAATTTTAGACTAAAAATTTAATTTTCTTAACAAATGAAATCATTATACAATAAACCTACCTTTATGATTGAACTCACCTTTTTATCCTTCTAAGACCTTCCGCATGTATAATTATCCTAATTTAAAATTTTACCAGACGATTTACTGAGATATAAATTTTAGTCTAATGAGGAGTGAATAGTGTTTTCAGTAATAAATTTTTCAGACAACATAATTAAAAAATTAAGGCATTCATATTACTTGTCTTAAACTCTATTATATGTTCCTAATCTCTATTGTCTAGATGTCATTAGTTGCTAGATAAAGTGGAGCCAATGAAGAAGATGACGTGGAGCTGGGAACAATAACTTGCAAAGTTGACTTAGAAATATGTTCGGGTACGCTCTTGGTTTTAGGAGTCATTGTTCTAAGTTCGTAAATTATTCAATGTCACTTTTTCGACGAAGAAACTGTATATTTGATGGAGCACAATATAAAATTGCCTGTAAATTATTTCCTTTTACTTCCAATCCTTTTTTTAATTTTTGTTTAGAAGCTGACCGTTTTTTAAACACTCATAAATATTCTAAAACATTGTATATGTTATATGGTTGTATATTTACCAACAACGTTCGCTTGATGATAAAAAAATACATAGCATATATGTCCTTTCCACATTTTTTCTAACACACCACAATCGAATGTTATTGTGATATATATCAATTAACGATAGATTGAAATTTGATATATATCAATCTCTAAACTTCATATTCGGATGTATAGATCGCTATAAAAATATGTATGCCGCTAAAAGAATGCTCAGTTCTTTTAAATTTATGGAGTTGTATTAGTTACAGTTTAACCGGTTGTTAGTCCTAAATGATCTCATTTTTAAGTCTAATTGAGTTTTTCTCGAAATTGTTATTTGTGAAATTCCAAAAATAAACATTACAGAAACAATTTGTGATTAACGGAGGGGTAAGACCACTGCACATTCATTCTGAAATCAAAAGTAATCATTTGTGTAATTAATGCGCAAAAATCAATAACAATGATTAAATTTGCATCAAAAATTATGTGTTCATATTATTTTATGAAAATTAGTGAGAAAAATACGAAAATATTAAAGACGTCTTGCTTGTAAAAACTTTTTAAACTATGTTGGAGTTTATCACTTAAATATTTATTGATGAACTATGCTCGAAATTATGTTCAATTTTGTGATAATTAAGTATAAAACAAAAATGGCCGGAGAAAATTCCTAAAAATGCTAACTTCGCTATTTGCCGTTTATATTTTAATGTATTTTATTTGTATTTAAGAAAACTTAAAATTATAGATAGGCCTCTATCGCGTTTTCATTCAAGTGCATGTGCTTATTTTGATAATTAAAAAAAATTGTAAGTAATATTTAAAAAAAAATTAGAACTATAGGGGGCGGAATGCAGAAGGTCCACACAAAACGAAGGTTGCAAAAATGGTCAAATGGAATTTCGTTAGAAAATTATATTTTTTGACAAAATAATAATAAACATATATATATATATATATATATATATATGTATATATATGTTTATTATTATTTTGTCAAAAATATATATATTCAATTTTTCTGGACACTTTTGTGGTATATATGTATATGTATATGTGTGTGTGTGTGTGTGTGTGTGTGTGTGTGTGTGTGTGTGTGGCGGTACGTGAAATTTTAACCGAAATTCAAGAATATAATTTTTACATCTTTTATAACTACATTAATTATAGCCGTAAGCAAGCTTGCCCACAAGCCACAAACTAGCTGATTGATTACGTTATTTCAAACAGCCGACGCGTACTGTGAAAGCAAGCTCACAACCCGTAGATTACGACTATGTTCAAAATTAAAAAATCTCGTTACTATTCCGAGTAATAACATAATGTCAACTTGGCTGTCGTTCTCTGATTATCTGACATTGAAAGTAAACAAATTGAAAGGAGTATAAAAGTAGCTACTTTTTCTTTTTAAAATATATTTAACATTTTTCATATTAAATTTAATTGATTGAACTAGTTATTATTTCTTGTTTGCCTTTATTTAATTAGTTTCTTATTGTGAATGTCTATTTTCATCATGAGAGGAAGATGTCTTTCTCCTTAAATATATAAGATTTTCTAATTCACATTTTATTAAAAAAATAACACTAATAATATAAAGGAGAAAGAGAGGCCGAAGTCAATTTTAAAATTATAGGTTCCTTATAAATGTATTACACAAAATTTTTATGTGCTATATTTTTTGGCGGTTATTAATCAGTTGCATTTTGAATAAAATATTATGCTAACATTGGTGATAATTTCTCTTTCTGTAAATAAAAGAATATTCAGAAAGAAGATATTTAATAAAAATATTACATTAGTGATGATCGTAATACAAAAAATTTATTACATATATACTATGAATAAAAGATTATCAAACTTTACATTTAAGACCCCTATTAATGCAATAATCGTGGCTTATTTAAATTGTTTAATTTGTTTTTTTTTTTTAATTATTATCTATATTTGTTTCTTCAATATTTAGTATCACCAAAAATGGAAATTAAGTCGTAAACATTTTAACAAGCACTTTTTTGCACGAAACACTCTATGGAAAATATTGTTCATATAATTTTTGTATTAGGAACTAATGATGAGCGTAAATGTTTTTATTAAATATATCATTTTAAATTTATATATATATTTTTTGCTAATAACCAACAAACAGTGAAATTTCTATTAGATAATGTTTATTTGTATTGTTGAGCGTTTTGTTTTATAACCATTTGATCTTATATCTTTCCATTGCCCAGCGGTTTGTATAAATCTCTAAGCAGGGTATGGAATTTTCAGGTAACAATTTGATACGAATAAATAAATAAATGTTAAAATTAAATGTCAAGAGGTATTAAATTAAACAAATATTTATAATGTGAGTAATTATAAAAAAATGTAAATCATAATAATTTTATTTTAACCTTAAAATACATTAATTCATAATGATTACAGCTAAAAAATAGTATAAGTTTTGGTACTGAAATCTATGTCATTGTGTACACTAGGCTACTGGAAACGTTTTCTCATTATCTTTTTTCTATATATTATCTAAATTATGTATCGCAAAAGACAATTTATGTAGTTTTTACAACTTTTGTGAAAGCAAAATTTATTTACGATGTTCATCCAGGTATTCGGTTTCATGACAATCTTCTACTGTCCTCGTGACAATCTTCTACTTCTAGGAGGCAACCAATCATCTAATGAAGATTGGTTGCCTCCTAGAAGATATCAGATTAGTAAAGATTGGTTACATCCTTAGCAATCAATCTCCTACAAGTTTCTCCGTGTTCTACGTGTGTGTAGGTCTCCATTTATGTACATATATACCCATACATATGCACACACATAAATGTGTGTGTGTATGTGTGCGCGCCTGTGTGGGTGTGTGTGCGTCTATGCATGTGTGCGCGTGCGCGCGCGCGTGTGTGTGTGTGTGTACATGTACACGTATAAGGTGTAGGTTACACGGTATTAATTGTAAAACGTTTTCTTTTCGTTTATTATTTCTTTAGAATAGTGATACTCAATTATTCGTGACTTTAAATAATAAATAATTCATCTAAAATCATCAGAACTTTTGAAGCACTAGAAACAGATTTAAAAATAAATGCGATAGTTTCTTGAACACTAATGGAAAAACGAAATTAAAATTAAGCTAAAAACTTGTATCTATTGGGTTGAGGCAGCTCACATAAATATAATGTGTAAGGATGTGACGTCTACCAATACAAAACGCGTAAAAGTTTTCATCAGAGTAAGGAATAAAAAGATGGAAGAAGATTTTTTGCGCTGCTATTAAATATTTAAGAAATCGCTTCAACCATAACATAATGTTTAAACATTGAAAGAAATTTTTATTCTTAACAAATTCTCAAACAAATTTTAGTTGAGAGACGCTTATACACATATAAATATTAATGAGCGTATAATAAAAAAGATACAGAAATTTCAAATAGCAACCGAGAGACGCATGCTAGTAATAAAAATAAGTGACTGTCTTAGAAATGTGGATATTAGAAAGAAAACTTAAGTGACAGACGCCGCCGAACTCGCTTGCGAATTCAATGGTGTTGGGCGGGCATATAGTTCGAGCCATCAACGGACATTGGAGCGAGCCGCTGCTGCACTGGTGTCATCAGGCCATGATGACGTCTACGCGCCTGCTGTAGAGACGACGTGAAGATCGTCGCAAGACCGACCTGGACTAAACGAAATACCCCGCCCGAGGATGATGGACGAGATCTTTACTCGCAAATGAAATTAATTTGAAATTAAGTTTCCATTTCACGTTTAGTTTTAAGGTATATTGATAATTACACTTGGTTTTCAATTTAAGTTACGTATCCAAATACAAATGATTATAATATTTGGAAATATTAGCTCTGAATTCATATTTAAAATATTAATATATCATTAGAATTAAAATATTAATATCATTAGAATTAAAATATTCATATTTAAAATATTAATATATCCTTTGGTCTTAATATATTGCTTGTTTGGATCGAGCTTGGCATTTCTTTGGTTCTTAAATTATGTTTAAATTCTTCAATGATAACTTTCCTGTAGCATAATTATATAAGTAAGGTAAAGTTCAATGTATTTTGAATGTGTATGTTCTAAAAGGGTATGCTAATCGTCTGGAAAATAAATAAAAAGTACTTTTACCATATCAGTTGATGATAAAATAATGAATCGTTCATTGTATTCGAAATTGTTTCCTCCTAATACTTTACAAAAAATTGTTTATATTCATAATTATCGTTTTGAACAAAATTTAACACGGAAAAGAATTTAATGACGATAACGTTTAAAACCGTAAAAAGATGCGATTATACACCATTTTATTTTGCAACAATGGCTAATGCAAACGTTATTAACTTACCTAAAATACCTGGTTTAAAAAATATGTGCAATGCGAACAAAGATAACACCAATTTAACGCATAGTAGAAATTTCGCTTCAACTCAATTCAAATTAGTTTTCTACCAATGGCGTACTATTTATTAACAACCAATGCAATCCAGAAGTACTAATAAACCATGGAACGATTAATTGTTGGCAACACTCCACATCCACATGTACGTGCTATGTAAATAAATAGGCAACTTTTTTTGTCCACAATAATAGGCTGCCGACGAAACTGTATCCACTAAACATGTAATCAATCCCTCGACTCACTTTCAAGTATTATGCCTCACTCGAGGCGATTCATGAAAATAGTTCCAATTTAAACCATATCCTAAGTTAACATTACACGAGAGACGCGACTTCCGAATTTGTGGGCGTCTTGACTGGCGGGCGACATAAATATTATACTGCAGACGTTTACTGTTCGGTTAGGTTGAAAACACGACGCTTGCTGACTTTCCTAATTGAGATATAATGTCGGTAAGAGAGGCGTTATTAATTAATTTCACATTACTTTGGTGACAAAATAGACTAAGTCAAATTTGTAAATGAAAAACAGGTAGTAGAACCCAATAAACTGAGGCCCTTGAAGAATCTGTTGAACGAAATAGAAACATTTAACATGAGACTTGCTCTGAAATATAGCGAAATGGTAACTAGAACATGTCACTCAAAAACATTGGAAGAATTTTAGTTAATTATGCAGTCTTACATCTTTGAGGTTTGGTCAACACTTGCAATAGAATTTATTCCAATTATTAATACATTCAAACACTATTTAATTAACTGACAACTGCAATTGTACATTTTGTAATAGATCATTACAAATGTGCACTTTCATTATTCTCCACGAGATAGTAGTGTTTATAACAGTTTCAATTGTTTTTAATGTAATTGGTGCACGTCAAAGTACGAAAGAATCTAGAAATTGGTAACATAGCAAACTGTTTAATAGTATGCAGAATTTAAAGATCGAGAAGACATTTTACTTCAATTATAAATATGTGTTATGCAATAAAGATAATATTCGTACACGATCATTCGATTGTATTCTAAAGAGGCCTTTATATTTAAATTGTTCCCACTTGTTTACGGCGATTGACTTTTTTTATAATTTATTGCCCGAACCATTTTCTCTAACTCAGGACTGCCTAGAATTTAAACATTTATACAAACTCTGCATGAAAAGAATCGATATAGAGAGAAATATTTTGAGTATTCAAACTTTTCCATTGAAATGTTTCAGCATTTAAAAAAAAATTTAGTATCTGTACGTGAAACATACCTTTTGCAAATCCGTAATACTAGTACCATACGAGATGAAACTTCTATTTAACAATAATTTAAACAAATAATCTATTCCAAAATTGTTACATAGTAAAATAATAAAAAGTTGGACAATTATTGATTTACCATAATCTTGAATTAATGGTGACTGATTTTTATCTGTGTTAAAATTGCGAGTGGAGTAATACACATACACTTCTTAATTAGTTTCGAAGCAAGTTAAAAAAAGAGAGCATTTATTGTTAAATCAAGAAAGTTGAATTTGTGCACTGAATAATATTCTTTTTCGCTTTCGATATGGTTAAATGAATATATATATATATATATATATATATATATATATATATATATATATATATATATATATATATATATATGTACATAATTTATATTCAAATTCGAAATACATAATAGCGTATACTGTATATTCCCTTACTCTAGCGTAAGATGCATACACAAGATGTATGAAGTTCTTTCAAATCAGTGTGTGACCTAAATTTGAGGCAAGTTAACTTTAGTTCGATTTGACGGCAAATGATAAATTGATCTAAAACATTTTCTTACGCGTACCACGGTTCACCTGTTGGCGCTGTTACATGGGATGGTCAGTAAACTTAGATAGGACCTCATGATTTATGGCCGCTTTCCCTTCGTGTAGTGTGGACCCTAGAATTTTTGAAAGTCCAAAAGTTTATCTGTGTCTTTATGCGACGTCTCTGCGGAAATCTACTTTCGTTGTTTACGCCTTTTTCATGATTGGATGAATTTATGTTTTTATTCTAAGATTTTTAAAATCTAATCACATATACATACTTGAAATCCTTCTTTTTACAGGCTACTAATTTATACATCTAATCCATACTTTAGATTTTGTTACTGAGATTGTAATTTTTTAAATACAATTAAAGAGTTCTATGTGGAATTTAGATTTATAGAGGTAATAGAAATGATATATTAAATTTCACGTCTATTTCTTGTTATAAGTTTATAATCGATTACCAGGAAGAAATTATTTTTATGCAAATTCTAAATATATAAAAAATCTCTAATGGCATTTTTACCTAAGTAGTAAATGCATCGGCCTTCCTCAGGCTGATATTTAAATAGGTTTTGTTAATATTTCCGGTAGGTGAAAATTGTGACAAATAACGTTTTAATATCTTCAAATGAGTGATGTGTTACCAATATCCTTAGGTAAAACTAATTTTTCAATTTCATAACTTGGTTGATGAGTAACTTATTATAATGCAACATCGAATGAATGTTCATTAATATTATAATCTTTATTTATGTGTCCAATTTACAATTAATTAATCGTCTATATAGTTATCATAATTATTTTGTATATATGTCTCCGACGCACTGGCAGCGAATGGATTGAATCTGCGAAAAATTCAGGTGGCTTGGAATGCAAAAATGGCCAATGAACTGTCGTAGGTGGTCTTCATCATCAAAATTGTTTGCTTAAGGTGTTGCTGAGTAACTTAAATATACAATGAACAATGGATACAAGTTCGGGAGAATAGAACGGGGGGGAATCTATGTCCAACCAAAATCTAAAACTTTAAGGCGGGTTGGTTTAACTGGATGAGAACCGGGTTATGGCGACGGCTGGTCCGGGCTAAATTTACGTGGAACTGACTCACCACATTTCAAGCTTTTATCTAAGTGGTGTAAACTATTCTTTATAGTTCCATGGAAGCACTCGAGCTCAATTGGTAGCGAGCGTGTCACTATCCGATTATCTTTTTCAACTAGCAATTTTAATCTGTCGCTATCCAATGATCGACCAGAGCGTAATTAATTACTCAGGGAATAATTGCCGTTGCAAAATCGCTGGAACCGCAGTAGCTTTAGATATTGCTTTAGAAATTACGTGTTGGCATATATTACGTATAGCTTTAGCAGCAAAGCAACCAGATTGGTACTCATAGAATAGATAATGTTTCACATGGGTCTTAACGTCGTTCATATTTTATGCTTGTTGATAGTGCAGCGTCTTAGTTAGTATTGAAACAGTGAGAGCGTACCGCAGCTTTATATATTTTCGACCGTGGAAGCTTCTAGAACGATCCTATATTTTCGTTCATTTCATTTTATATAGCATTTTTACAATAATTTCCTGGTTGGCAAGATATTCACTGCAATTTTTTTTCACACATATTTTTGTTTTAATTCTAAATATTTTTCAAATTTTTGTAGGCACAATAATCTCCTGAAAAATATTTTAAGGTGTAAATAAAGACCAAGTTTGAATCAACGAAATTAAACACGATAAAATAATATAATTTTGTTGATATGTAAAAGGTGCTTTGAGGGATGCACCTATGATTTGTCTTATTGTACATACACAATTTTCTGCAAAGTAAATGTTTAACTAAAAATACAATTGGAATTACTTAGAAATGTACTTCAAACTTGAATGAAAAAGAACAATTTTATATATTTAAGATAACAGTTTTGTCGACTTACCTGTTCTCTTTTACTTTTTAATGCTATATCTAAGCGCTAATTGTTTGGTGATTTCAGCGTATGACATATGCTGAGTAGTTTTTAGCGTCATTAAGGATCAATACATTGAGGTATTTGTATTATTTACAATCCGATAATTATTCATAATTGTTATCGCACTTCTTTTTTATTATCCTTTCTTTTCATTTTCTCTTATCATAAATTTTCCCAAAATAGGGTAACCCTCCGAAACAGGATCTTCTCATCATCAGATAATGTTTCTCAACCGTCCACGAAAATGAATTAACAAAATTTAGTAGTTGAATCATAGTTATAGTTTTAATTGGTTTTTATTTCAAACATGATATATTTTCACTAACAATTTCCTAGATCAATATTCGTTGCCACTTTTGTTTTTTTTATTCCTCAATTATAGACAAATAGTAATATAATCCTTAGATCTGTGTCATCAGTCATAATACACTAAGAGTCTCCCGTGAAAGCAAAAAACTTGTTTCGATTTAGTTATTTTAACATATCTGAATGGTGGATGTGTAATTTTATATTTACTACATTTGTTTGATCCCATACGACAGCGCGCCGCGCTAAAGTCAGTAACATAAACATGGTGTTGGGGTTTTGTTTATGTTAAAATGTTATTTGATTTGTTTGAAAAAAAATGTTCTACTTGGTGTAACTGTTTATTTCACCATTTTAAAGAATTTATGACAACTACTACTGACTGGGTTTTCGTTTAATATTGAAAGGCAATATTATATAGAAAAAAAGTATATATATATAAATATATGGAATTTAACTTATCGAAATTTTGTTACAGGCTAGCCAAACCACTTAAAGGTTTGGCTTGTGTTTATATAAATTTTACATTATTTTTCCTTTCCATAAATAAGATATATATTAAATACGATTTGTTTTAAACCTTACATCGCAAAGATATAATTGAATTGCGAATTAATTGGCATTACCGTATCTAAAGTGTTGAAGCTTTGACAGACAAATGTTAAACTTTCGATTTTTATCGTCTAACAGCATTTAGATGTAAATGAGAGATCGGTTTTCCGTCCTGTTTCTCTGATCGGGGTATCTTTTGAAGCCACCTATTAATTTGACAAGCAGTTTTTATATTTATATAGTAAAACATCTCTTATAATTTGTTTATATCCATCTGAAGCTCTGCCTCCCACTTTTAAATGTTTTGGACCTATGCGTATGACAATTTGGAAATATATGCTTCAGATATAAATGTCCATGGACGTATAATTGTTATATAATACTATACTATATATTAATATTATGTATGAACTTTTATATTTGAACTTAATATTAACTTAAAATTAATAACTTTTTCTTTTATCCCATCGATATTATCTGATATTATAAACTGAGTTTCTATTTATGAACGTTCATGTTTAGGCACTCTTTATGGAACATTACTCTTCAAGATTTAGAAAAAAATCTTTAAATTACGTCAGTAATAGCTTCTTACATGATTTTTATTTTATACCCGCGCAGACCAATTCAGAATGAACCACAAAATTATTTGAATATTTTTACTGTGAATGTGCTGTCAATTTGATATCACCAATTACAATTCAATTTTGTTTTGTTAGTAAAATTTTGTTTTGTTAATTTCAAATAAATTTTGTTTTGTTAAAGCAAGTGCCCCAAAGTATTTGACGCAGCGTATGATTTATATAAAAGTAATTTATATTCTCGTAATTAAGTCCACAGTCGGCTAAGTCCATAACTCCCGTTATTGCCTGTTAAAAGTAGCTGAAACTCTTTTGATATTTCCGTTGTTAATATTAAAGCTTATTGACTATTAAATTTATTATATTTGTCACTTTAATGGATTGTATAGATATTGCTTTAATTTGTTTGATGCATTTTTATATTGTTTGGAAAATAATTAACTATTTATTTAATTACTTATCCTTTTGTGTTAAATGGTATAGCAGTTAATAATATTTAACTTATTTCAGCATTAAACTTTTCTATTATTATGTCTATCTAATATCACATTAACATTATTAAAAAGATAACGTTTTGAAAAGTAGGTTTTTTGAAAAGATGCACCATGTTTCATAAAAAGATCATCAATTTATTTATTCTTGATCTACGAAATAAATTTGCAAAATAATACTTTGCTATTTAGTTTTGTGTTTCTAGCAGTATTTGTTTCTTGCAGTTTCTAGTAGTAAGTAAAGAAAGTGTGGATTTATTTGCATTTGTTATAACTTGTAAATTAAAAAATTTATATTATTGGTTTAGCTTAAATTACAATTGTTTTGATTCAGTTGCAATCCTACACCTTGCCAGATAAAAATGAACGGTTATTTTTTTATCTTCTGCAATAATAAGTTATACTACTGTGTAAAGCAAATAGCAAGTATAAATAAAATGGGCATATTACTTAACCAGCGCAGTATAAGATTTGGAAATGGCTGATTGAAAAACTGACATTTACTTGCTTAGTTTTGAAATGATTGAAATCAGTTAATTGTTGACGTTAATATTTAACTTTAAATAATAACTGTACTAGGCACTGCATTATGTGGAGGTGAATTTTTTGGAAAGAAAATAATATCCGGATTTAAGTTTTCATTTTAGTTGAGAATCGATAAATCCTCTGTTTTAGTATCTATTCCGAAAAACTGTTTTTTAAACCTAGTAGTATTATTCGTCAAGATGAAAATTCAAACACGAATAAGATAAATATACTTTTTTTGTAAATGTCATTACATATTATCTTAGTACCTTTGCCTTGAGAGTATTGAGAAAATTATTCTTCAAGGTTATTTTAAAAAAATAATATTATCTTTTATCCCCTTCACATCGCACATTTTCAAAAAACACATTATTATTGGCTAAAGAAGATCCAGAATTTTTCTATTATTTTGAATAAAAAATTATTTAACTTTCTCCATATACTTAACGGACAAAGTTCGGTCGTGGTTCAAAATTTTATTAATCATAAAAAGCTTCACGGAGATTATTATGGTGTTTTTTTCGATTTCAACTGCCTGCACTTAGCAAGAAAGAACTTCATAACTTAAGTTATTCGTTTTTAGAGCAGCAAATTTCAGGAACCGCTGACTGTTCGTTTTCCCTTTTTTTGTGAATATGTAAGTATTTATGGATTTGTCGGAAGTAATGTACAACTTTTATTACTATCAAATGATTGCCAGTCAATAACAATACTTTGAATTATTCACTGTCCAAATAGGTTAATTAGTTCATTGGTATCAATTTAAATTCATTGGTATCAAATTGTTCCTGACACCAGGAAAATAAGCAAAGCCAATAAAGATCTTCAAGGATTGTTTGAAAACGTCTTACTTCTTCTAAACTCTAGTCCTCCTTTGCTTTTTTTCTTTTCTATATTTCATTCCAACTCATGCCGAAATTTGTATTTGAATTTTTTTTTTCTTTGAAATAAAACCGACTCTTTTTTTAGCCATTTATTAAAGTGTTCTTTAAAAAAAAAACAGTATTTCCAAATTAATTTTTAAATTTGAATAAAAGAGATTTATGCATTAGCGATAAGTAGCATATAATTTTGAGTCGCCACGAATATCGACAGTTGTAAATAAATAAAAAAAATATTCAATGTTTAAGGAAATTATGGAAATATCTATCACGACTCACAGGAAATATTTTATATGTATGTTTACACATAAAAAAAGAACTTTTTAAATTCTGTTTAGATCGGATCGTTCTCATTGCAATATAAATTAAAATTTTTATTTAAAATACCGGTTACAGTAGATACTCATTAAACATCCGATATCAAAAATAAACAACATGCAGAAATATCGCTTCTTCAAATCTGTATTCACATAATTAATAACATATAAGTACTTCACGAAGTAAGTCTTTATTAGTAGTGTCGGATTAATTATAGTAGTGTCGGGTACCAAGGTTTCTCAAACGGGTATAATTCCTTAAGATTGTATGAGAATTATTCAAATCAGAATTTTACCAAGCAAACGAATGACAGTATATTATTTATCTGATGGAATTATAATAATATGGGAGTTTTATAGATATCCACCGGACAAACTTATTTTTCTTTATATTTATAAGTTAGGAAAACAAACGGCTGAAAGTATATAAAAACACTATCAAGCACAAGTAGCACGCACATTGCGAAAGTCCGTGGGTATGTAGGTGCTTATAAATATTTAGGAGGGCATAGTATTTCTATGAAACTATTGACAAGCATTAATTTTTCACAAATTAATTAATCTGTTATAGGCCTAAAATATGACGCATGTTACAAAAATTATAAATATAGAATATCTCCTAGTCAGATTTTACCAAACATTTTACCAGATTTTACCAAACAATTTTCCTTATGATTTGTGGACAAGCAGTTTGATTTCGAAAATAAAGAAAATAATGATGTATTTTTGCATGTTTTGGAATATTATTTTAAATATGGAATTAGTAATAACGAAAAAAATATTTATGTATTTCTCATAACAGGCTCTTCAAAATTATATATCAGCTTTCTGACTAAACGAATTAAGAAACAAATTTATAATCTTTATTTACCACCTACTTGATTCATTTGTAAATATTTTTGAAAAGATGGATGGGGCAGAATGTGTGGGTTAATGTCAAACTTCAAGTTTTCACGTCACTTTGTTTTTGAGAAAATTGGCTGTAAATAAATAAAAATACAAATAAATTGTCTACTATGCCTTTCGTAGGTTAAAAATATGGTATATATTTAAAAATTGTGATGTTTGTTGTAGAATCATTGCCATAGTTTTTATATAATCTTTATGTGCACTTTCAAACTGTACTTTTGTTTTAAAATTTTGGATCGAGTTTCATAAATAAAGGAGCGTGAAAATATTTTTTGCATATTTTTTGTTATATCTCTGAATACATGGTACCAAAAAATATGAAAAAATATTTTTAAACCCCACTAATTTTCCCCTTCAAACGATACTATACTTTATAATTGCCAAGAAAAAACACTTTTTTTAAGTACATAATATGTCTCCTCTAAAATATCCCAATAAATACTTTCGAGTGTCAGCTGTTGATATATCTCAATAGGTTAATATATTTTTAGTTTACTAATTTTCAGGTTTCTACGTCAAACAATTTCTCACATAAACGCCTCCGATCAGATAGACCCCAAGTGACCTTATAAGGGTTCGTTTTTACCTTTGAATTACAGAACCCTAAAATGTACCAAATATGGCATTACATATAATTTAGCTAATGGTTTTAATGATAAAACCTACGATACAACATTTAAAAACATAGATTATTATGTTAATTCTTTGAGCGTCTCGCATACTCTGTTGATACATTTGAAGCAATTCCGATCAAAATCGCAACTTATAAAGATAATTGCAAGAAATTTTCTGTAACTTTCACGTCAAATGTTTAGCCTGAGTTATAAAATGAGTGAATAAACATATAAAATCAATAATATTAAAAGATTGTAAGTCCTAATGAGTTTCGTCGTAACCGTTATATTTACAAGTTCGCAATTATAACACTTTGTATTATCATATTGAAACACAAATACAAGTAATTTTCCTTTAATAGATCTTCTCAACATTGATCTAATAGTTCACCACCATTTTTTTCTTCCAGTGTGTAACATTTCTAATCTGTGGTTTGGAAATAAAAATTTTTCGCACAATAATAAACAATTGACGCGCTAGGAAGTGGATCGTCCAAATTCAATCTCAAAAACAAATCAGTTCAAAACAATCGTCAAGGTATATTTTAAAGCTCTCTGCAAAATAATTGAAGTTTGGTTATTAAGTCGTTAACGTATTCATCTATACGCAAATGTATATAATAAACATTATTATTCCCCATCAATATTTCCATATATAGCAATGATTCATATATGTAAAACTCAGTGTCAGACACTATAATGTTAAGTAAATAAAAATATACTGAATTCTGATTCTTAGAAATTATTCTAAAATTTTATGAAAATACCATCGTATTTTTAAAAAAAAAAACATAAATACTGCAATCATTTCAGAATATTCCTTTTGCTTATATAAAAAAATAAATGTACACGCAATTAACTGAAATGTCGTGAACTTGTTTCTCTTAAAAGATTTAAAACTTGGATTTCAATATTTCCCGGATTATGTAGATGGTACTTAAATCCCTTTGTGAATATCTAAAACTTAAGCCCTTATTTATAACCGTCATAAACTGTAGATCGTCAAAAAGTCATATACTTCTTCGAAAGCTGATATGTGCCTGAATATATTTGATTAAATCTCGCGATAGAATAAATATTTATTCTAACGAAGTCACCTGAAGGTCACTTTGAGCTTTTAAGTGCCTACTAGGTTTATTTGAAAGGGAAAAGTTTTATCAATATATATTTTCTACATGGTATTTTAAATTGATAACCTACAAGTTAGTTTTATACATTTTTATGAAAGAATTTTTTTTTGTTATTTACATTCCAATGTCTTCATGTTAGACCAATAACTTCTGCATCTCTGGCAATCGATCTTCTCCAAGGTATTCGGGGTCTGCCTCGATTCCTTCGACCCTAGGGTTTTCATTCCAGTGTACTCCATACGATAATATCGCTTCTTGTTTTCAGTGTATGCCAAATTTACTATCACTTCTTTTGCCTTGCCAATAAGTGCTTAACAACCAAACGTTCCTTTGTAATAGCCCACAGCTCATCATTGTTGACTACTGCCGGCTTTCTGATGTTACAGGAACTCGATCATTTAAATAATGCAAGTTTCAAAGCATAAAGTAAAAAATTTCATATTTTTGTTCAAGATCCTGAGCTTAGTTTTCTAAATAGATTCTATATATTTTGAGGGGACGTTGAAACCGAATAAAAGCGTACAGCAAAATTTATTAATTTAAATGAAAAGACAGCTATTTCAGAAGTTCCTATTTTAGGCGAAAAAATTGTTTAATGCTTTTGTGTATTTTTGATTCGTTATAAAGTGAAAATTTCCAATAACTAAATTCAATAAGAAACTAACCCATTAGCTTGAATTCAATGAAATATTAAAAACTTTACAACGATTGACTTTTATCTTGTGTTTTTTAAGTATTTTTATATGACCTCTATTTGTATACTTACTAAAAATAACATCTGCTTGTCTGTGTTTTAAATGTTAACTTATATCTTATTAATATATTTTACACATGTTTTTTACAATCTTATCTAATTTTGGAAAGTTATTATGTACGAAACGTTAGTTTAAGTTTTTACGTGGCGGAACTATATTAATATTTATGAATCATATCGCGAAATGCCGTCGTCTTGGTGTGTTGGGTTTCTTACAAAGTATATGTCCTTTGGCGACGCACTACGTGCACCCGGGTTCGATTCCCGGTTGTTTCTGAAATCGGGCTGGTCTGTTGTTCTGGTTTGTTGTAAGATATTTCTTTTGTAGCAATAATATATATTAATTAGATTTAATATTCCTACAAAAGCAATCTCTTACAACCAACCCGTCATATATATTAATTGTATACATTAAAGAACGTAAACAAATAAATAAATAAAATGCGGGCAAATGTGACGAGCATGCAAGCGCGATTATGGCAACGGAAGCCGTGAGTAAAAACGTGTGTAAATTAAAACGAAAATATATTTTCAGTCAACAGTATTTTTCATCGGAAGCTCATAATATGCTTTCTAAAATTGCTAATAAAAGTTTAATATTTAGATGTTTATTGAAAAAATATCTGGCAACGTCTAAACCATAATATTAACTTTTAATGTAATATCAATTTTATGAACTAAATATAAACAAGGAAATGAATTTACTTTGACGAGCAATGGTCCACATAAATTTAAATAATAAATTCATTTGTCTGCACATAAAAGCAAAACGATATTTATTTGCTTCTGAGTATTTATTCAAAACGCAAGCAACAAAGTAATGAATAAAATCGTTTGTTTTCAGTATAAATACTTCTTGTTAAACTTCTTTGTGTAGATATACTTCTTCTGGGTGTAAATATCCTGAAGTAACTTAGTCCACTTGAGTTGTAAGATGACGAATTACATAACCGCCCCGCTGTTTTCAACACCGTAAAAGGACGATGTGATCGAGTGCATTAATATCCTGATATATATCTTCGAATCCTTTCCTTTGCGAGAGATTTATTCAAATAATCTACCATCAATCGAGTGTGAAAGGGTTTTTTATATGTAATAAGCGTTGTTTATTTTTGAGAAGTTTCTTCCACTTATTTCAAGCTATGTTCATTATGTATATAGATATATATATATATATATATATATACATATATATATATATATATATATATATATATATATATATATATACACACATATATATATATATATATATATATATATATATACACGTATATATGTGCAAGCTGCACTTTGACATTTAGATCCGTCTCAAAAATATGAGATGAAGATATTTTGTAAATTTTTTAGATTTGAGATTTTATTAACCCTAAGAATATAATCTTATTTTGACCTACGTTAAAAATGATAATAGGTCTCAAAGACTTATTGAAGTTTTATAGGGTCTATTTAACACATTATTTAATATTTAGACAGTTCAAATGTAATTCAATAAATAGTTTAAGGTTTTATACTTAAAAAAAACCGAAATAATTATGAAAAATATGATAGAATTGAAAAAAGTAACGAAACGCTGTAAATCTCTTACAAATCAAATATAAATATTAATTTTTATGAATTTTTTAATTTTATTTTTAAGTCTAAATCGATTTTTTGATGTGCTATGGAAGATTACATTCTAATTAGTCGCTGAACGTAAAAATAATGAATTTTTTATGCTAAATCACATTTACATACAGTCATTGTATATATCACTTTTGTGTTCGCCTCATATTGGTTTTTTACATTGGAAACATATCATTATCGACATCCTTTATATTATTTATGGGCAGTATGTATACTATCTTTTTTTTTTGATGACTGGTTCCTTATTCTGGCTCAAAACAGCGTTATAATTTTGTAACAGCTTTTGAATATTTGTTCGAAGACGTCTTTTGAGAGTAAAAGTTTAAAAGTAAAAGTTTTCTTATTTATGAAACTATTGATTGACAATATCTAAAATAACTTCTTTATTGAAATGATCCAGCAATTTAAAAATAATTATTGAAAATAATCCCTGGTTATGAAACATTGTTTTCCCTTTGAATTTGTTTTGTTCTTGTTTTGAATTTTAATGATACACTTCATTGAACTGGCCAATTAGTTATAATTAGTACGCACAAAGATGAAACTTATACTTAACAAGACTTTAAATGGGAAAATTGTTATTTCCATAAATTAAAAATAGTTATAATATTATTATGTCACTATATTGTAAGTTCACGGTGTCTAATTTTTAAACTTATTAAATGTACAAATATCTAACAATCTGAGTTATACTAAAATACACATTCACACTTCATTGAACTGGCCAATTAGTTATAATTAGTACGCACAAAGATGAAACTTATACTTAACAAGACTTTAAATGGGAAAATTGTTATTTCCATAAATTAAAAATAGTTATAATATTATTATGTCACTATATTGTAAGTTCACGGTGTCTAATTTTTAAACTTATTAAATGTACAAATATCTAACAATCTGAGTTATACTAAAATACCCATAAATATTTTTTTTAAATATAATAGACTTAATATTTTGGACAACTTTAGAATTTTTGCTTTATTTCGACAGGTTTCTTAATGCAAAGAAATTAAATTGTATGCCTTAAATCACGTTCCTTTCCAAGGTAATATGATGTATATATATATATATATATATATATATATATATAAAATAAAAAAATTATTATGAAACCCATATATATATATATATATATATATATATATATATATAGATGGAAAGTTACAGACAGTATTTATCCTAGCTATCGGTGAAAATGTATAGTTCGCTTTAAGTGCAAATGGTAAATCCTTCTAACGCAGACCGTAATATCTAATAGAAAAAAGTTTTTATACCTCACCTCGATAATACTAGCATAATTTTTGAGGCTGAAGCTGCGATATTAAGCGACCGCAAGTTCAAGCGTCGGACGTATCTCGGTGTCAGCTCAACTTTATCTCATCTTGCGGGTACCGCGGCTCACCTGTGAGCTTTTTTACGTGGGATGGATAGGGAAACTTACATCGGACCTCGCGATTTATGGCCAATTTTCCCACGATCAATAGACCCTAAAACTGTTGAAGGTTCGAATGCTTGTCGACGTCTTTATGCGGCGGCCCTTTGGTAATTTACTTCCGGTGTTTTTGCCCTTTTTTGATAATAGGATAAACTTACGTTTTCCTCTGGGAGTGTTACCTTAGGGAGTGTTATCTTAACATGTTTTTAGTATTGTGAACAAATTCGCAGCCTATTTATCTAACCTTAATTGTATGGCTTGTTAAGTTTTTTATTAGTCTAATTTCATATATGTTTGATATAAAAATTAGATGTGTAAAATACCTATAAAAAAACGTGAGCCGTCACGGGACGCCTGGTAGATGTGAAATATCGTGTTCGTACAAGTAATATGCATAAAAGACAAGATTATTACAGGAACTAAATGTAGCATAATGAAAAAATAAAGTATTACGAATTTCTTACAAAAAATGGTGACTTTATTTAATAAACATTTGTTTACAATATATACAAAAATAATAAAGCACAGGTTATGTGTATCGTAGTAAACAACAGCATCAAACTGAGTGAGGAGGCGGTCGCGTAGTCGGTTGCGCATGGCGACACGTCGCCATACCGTTCACTCTACTACATATAGACTATATATATATATATATATATATATATATATACCTTAGTATAGCGTGGCAACCACGGCATCGATCCGGTTTTATACGTGCGCCTATAAATGTTTCACATCAAAAATTACAAAAAATAAAATTTCAAATTTCACATAAATTTCCAAAAAATATTTTTAGTCACTTGGCAGGAAAATACCTTTATATAAATTTTACATATATAAAATCACTATCATCTTAAATTGTAGATTTATTGGCCGTCCTTAAGAGACATTTCAATAGATTTTGTTACTACTTTCCCCAGGTAATAATGATCAAAATTAGATAAATAGCTCTTCCACCTTTTACGTTTTCAACTTTCAGTTGGGACATGAGTTACCTATTCGAAAGCCACATCGTCTTATATATATGAGTTTTTCATGAATATCGTTATAATTCAGTTTTCTAGTTATTTATTTGATATTCATCAGTTTTTTTTATTCTAGTTTAAAGAAATACTCCTTATATTCTTTAATTTTATTTGTGAGAAATACAAGAACAGTAACTAATAAAAAATATGGAAGAAAAAGCTTATGCATTACTAGATTTGCATATACATATTATTACGTACACTCGCCGTTGTTACGTTGGTACTGAGATTTTGATTTAATAATAAAATATTTATTTGTGATTATATTTTTTCAAAAATATTTCAATTTTTTAGGTAATTGTGTAAAAATTAAATTTTGGGGAAAAGATTCAACACACAACCAATTTTTCTTAATCACGCTCTGATATACCCTTTTATTCTGAGAGGTTTACTTTTTGTTCAACTTGAACGACGTTACACATATTTCTGACGTTTTTCCTTCAAATTTTGTTACTATTTATTTATATTGTATCTACCCTAGGCGAACGTGTCAAAAATGTTTATCAATTTTTTTAATCTTCTGTCAGTAAAAACGAATATATAAAATAATTAACGAGAAATAACTTAACTATAATATCACAAACAACAAACTTAACGGAAATATCAGATAAAAACATACTCACTCAGAAAAAAATATATCTCATATAGAATTAAATCGTTTATCTGTATAAGAAATAATAACTGTAATCTGATGACACAAGTAAACAGGGGTTCAATAAATTTTCGGTATTTTTTTACTATAAAAAAAAACATTCGTTGAGTCGGTAATTTACTTACGCATCTAATTCTTTAACAATTATTCACTTACACTTTCTGTAACTAATATTATTCTAATCATCTCTCGATATTTAAAAATATTTTCGGCGATGTATAACCCAAAATACTAGTTTGCTATTTTTTTTCAGTGAGATCAATATCTGAAATTATAAAAATATACTCAGAATATTTCCAAAAAATTAAGTATTTGTTATTTCTATATATTTCGTTGTTCTGGTTGTTTATTATTTTGCTTCAAAAGTGAATATAAAAATAAAATTTAGTTGGCCAGTTAAGACAAGCTGTTGAATAAAATAAAATCCTGAACATGGGACCATAAAGATGGCTATTATCATGGATTCCACATATTTGAGGACCATTAACTTCTTAAATATCTGGGTTCTCTGATTATAAGCATGAAAAGAAGCAAATAACAAAATAATTAAAAAAACTGAGTGGCTATCACAAGATTAGTTTAAAATTAAAAAAACTAGTATTGTAACTGTAGCACGAAAATAATATTTGGAACTTTAAACAATTTGTGAACTTGATTTTCTGTTGTCTTCGCAGCTAATTTTATCTTGGCAGCTTTACTTGCTGTATTAGATTATATTAAACATTTTACCAATTTATAAAATGCAAATGGGTTTTTAAATGATATATCCTTAAGCAGATTATCAAGATTTCTACTTCATTTGGACATAATCATTTACTCACATGTATTATGGTCGGTTTATTTGAGGATATATTAGTTCACACTATTTATCTAACACGTTTATTCAACTAATAAGCCTGTTTAAAGAACACGCGCTCCATATATTTTATTATACTATAGACCTATTGGCTGACGTCATTCGATCTGTTGGTCATCCAAGATGGATAGTATTTTATATTTGCTTACTAATTAAACTTTTAATTAATGCAATTATGAAAATATATATGAAGATAACAAATTGAAAACAATACCGGCAAAATAATAGGGGATATGTAGATTATTCAGTAAATAAACAAATAAAATAGCTGTTAATTCTACCACGTGCAAAGAATTATAAATTACGAAATTTGGCATATTTAATAGAGCTATTTTTCCATTATTACCAATTTGTTATTAAAATAACCAAGTAAATTAAAGTCAATAATAAATCTGAGAATTATAAAAAGATTCGCCTGTGAAAATGTAGGAAAAATCGACAATACGCATGCGAATTTCGAAGAATAAACATTTTACAGTCTTTAATAAAACCATTGCCTATTCCCGTTTTTCCGTCAGCGGTTGGAGACGCCATCTAATTTTTTAAAATTTCAATTAAAATAAAAAAATGATCCTCTTTTGTATGGGTTATCAATAACTATTTTTAGATTAATAACCTATTTTTTTACCAGTTTAGAATATAAAATGATGAAAGAATTTAAAGGAGTAAACACACAAAACATTAAATACTTTACTTTTTTGTGTATCTCACGTTTGGAGTTTTTCTATTGTATCATTAAATAATTATTTTTACAGATATAGCGAAGATTTTTAGCCTTATACATAATCTACTTCAAATTTAATACACAAAAATAAATAGAATTTTTAAAGTAAATATAGTGAAAATTCGAAAATAAAAGTAGTCGAACGTTAACTAAAAGGTATTACAAAGGATCAATTATTTTTGAAACAAGGTCATTTGATAATCCTGGTGTGTAAAAAATACACAAAGCAGTTATTGCAAGAAATATCATTTTCATGGAGCTTATTTTCATTACTTCATGAGTTTTAAATTTGCTATAAAATATGATGTCAGTACCATGACAAATTTGTATCTTTTTTTAATAAAAATATCTATAGCTCTTGTGTAAAAAGTGGGTATATTTTCAATGGTATTATGTATATATCACTGAAGTAAATTCTTCATCTACATCTACGAGGTATATTCTTCATCTATATCTTCACCTAGATACATTCATCACTACTCATAATTTTTTTTATTTATATTATATGAACAAATGGAAATAATTTTGTTTAAAATACTTCCATATATAAAAAGGGTATCCATATATAAAAGTACTTCCCTATATAAAAACAAATTGTTTTTACTCCATATAGACGCTATGTTAATAAGTAGGTTCCCAGATAAGTTTTTTATAATAAGATTGATGTAGGTTCTTTGTAACAAAATTAATATTTCATTTTCTAATCTTCATTTTTAAACACCGTTTAAGAAACCCTTCAATGCATTAAATCTAACGGATAATATAAACTGTTGTAAATTTTGAACTAACTATAAATGCTATATACACAAACTTTTTATTTTAAAAGGCAATGACGTGGAAAATCTGGAAAATTATAAAAGATTGCAGAGAAAGAAAATAAAAATACAAATATTGTATAAAACATTTGTTGCAAAAAGTAAAACAAAATTTAAAATATGAAAAAAATTCAATTAAATTTGCCTAATTCAGTAACAACACTAAACGACAGTAACTCAATTATGATAATCTAGTCTATTCACAAGAATAAAATGTCAGGATTTACTAATTATTTCAATTATATTAAGACTAATAATTTGAATTATATTCAATATGATGGTTAGAAAATTATTTAAATTTAAAATTAAATATTTAACGTAATTGTATGCAGAGTACTAAAATATCTCGTTTTCTTTGTAATAAAAATTTTACTTAAAATTATCTTTCTAGAAATAATGAGACTATTTCTGCAATAACCACTAAGCACCAACCGAGTAGCTTGAATAAACTATCGAATCATCTCATTAATTCTTAGCTAAATTATATAAACATCGATGCATATATGTGCTATATAAGTAAACAGACACTGTTCTTGATCCAAAATAATCAGCTGACGACAAAACCGTAGGCGCCCAACTGTCTTGGTGCTAAACTGTCTGAATGTGTAGGCTCTAAACATCAATCCTTCGATTGACTTTCAAGCCTTATCCCTCGCCCGGGCTATTCCTGAAAATAGTTCCAATTTAGATCATTTACTAAGTTGATATAAAACTACAGACGCTTTTTTAAAATTTGTGGATATATTGTCTGGTGTGCTACGTAATTCTTATGCTGGGGACTTGTCCATTGTTCGGTTTGGTTGGAAAAACAATTTTTGCCGATTTACTTGGGATACAGTTAGACTAAGGGAGACGTTAATTATTAATTTTACATTACGTCGGTTAGATAATAGTTTCAAGTTATTACCATTTATAACTCATGATATTTCACGGTTACTTTTGAACGAAAAGAAGTAAATTGATGGTATAAAATAGCATGAAAAATATTTTTTAACCGTACACTGATACAGGAATATTTTTTGCAACGACTAAAGATTAGTTTGCAATAAGGTTAATATAATTTTAAAAATAAATATCAATAATTAACATGTGTTATGAAAGACAATCTTTTGTATACGGAGCATTACTCTTTTTCATGTTTGGCGTTATAATAATTTAATTCCAATCAAAATCGTTAATAAGCATACGAAAAATAAATATAGAAATACCAATTTAATAAACTGTAAGTAAACCTTATCTGAGTATGCATCGTGTAAAAACCTATGAAGGCATTTTAATAAATATCGATACTTTATGTGAGAGAAGTTTGATCAACACTTGTAATAGACGTCATTACAATTATTCTTTCACTTTATTTTAAATTAAATAATTTCTCATAATATCTGCCTACTTTATAATCAATCATCATAGATGAATTATTTTGTTCTTCTCCAATAGATGGTGGTATTTATATTTTTAATTGTTTTCAATTTAATTTCTTTATTAAAGGCTACATATTAAGCACTGACATATATAGGTTATGTGGCATACTCCTGGTTCTTCCCTTATTTGCAAAGGAAAAGAAGAATTTTTTTAGTCTGCAACATAATCTGAATGGAAAAATATTCGTGGGAAATTTTCATTTTGTTATTTTATATAAATAACTTGTTCCAATATAGATGCAATTAAGACAATTATGTTAAATTGGTTAATTTTTACAACGGTCTTTAAATATAAATTCCATCTGGTTACGGTGATATAAGTTTCCATGTCACTGCTTGATTCATTTTCGCCAAGTCTTCAGTTATTACCTAATAAGTTTCCTTCTTTATACAAGAACTGCATGACAAGATCGAAATATCTTGAATCCCGGAAATTTTCTCCATTGAAATTATACGGAAAAAGTTTCAACAATTCAAAAAGAATAGTTGAAACTTTTTCCGTTTAAAAAACATTAGTTTTTCTATCCTTTTTAGATCTTGATATAATTTTTAACGACACTATTTATAGAACTTGTTAATCAATTAAAATAGTAGGGACGTAGATGAAAACCATACTTGACAATAGTTTTAAATCAATTTTAATGGTAAATTTTCTACACACATAAACTTAATAAACTTATTATGTTATCGATTTGCTATGCTCTGAAGGTTATGGCTCATAATTTTTTTCAACTTAAGTTTAGAAAGTAAAGCAGATTTAAACGGGTTTTGAAACGGGTTCTTCTATTTCCTCTGCTTTATTATAGTAGGTTTATATTTAATGGTTTACCCATTGCCTTTATTTTCACATCAAGATATGGCTAAATAAGATAATGCTAATACAGGAAATGTAATGGCATATACAGTTTATTTCCCTACTCTTGTGTAAAATGTGTAAGCAAGAAACTCAGTTTATCCGCGTTAGTATGTAAACTTAACTTCGAGATGAATTAACTTTAGTTCGTTTTGGTAGCGAATGATAAATCGGTTCAACGCAGGTTGTAATAGCTGATCGAACAAGTTCTTAAATCTTACAACGATACTATAGTCCATTCAATTTCAAGAGAGAATTTTGCAAAATTTTAATTTGACAGTTAAAATATGGTTGGTACAAATATATATTCGATCAGCTGACGACTATTATGCTCAGAGTATTATAAAACTGTATAAGTAATCAAAACATAATCAGAACTTTGGAAAGTTTCATTTAAAAAAAATGTTATAAATACAATGATTACATCATTATTTTACTGATATGAATTGCAAAATATTACATGATAAAAATGGTTAACGCTCCATTCTTTTTGCGAAATAGTCAGGCGTTGCAGACATTCGTGAAAATATTCGAAATCTCTACGCCAAAAAAGCCTAGACCATGTATGTATTCATTAATTTTATAAGGCGAGATAGCGACAACGTGTCAGCTTACGCTGTATATTTCATTACCTTATATAAAGATATAATTATGATATATTTAGCATATAAATAATTAAACAAACATTATGACATATGTTATTTTCTTTTTAAATAAGTATTGAAACTAAAATATTTTCCAGTGTAGCCTACAAATTGTATACGTACTTTAGGATAATGTTTTTTATAATAACTGAGCTTTTCCTCTTATTTAGATGATTGTTCTTAATATTAGACATATTTATTTCAAAAACATTAGAAAAATGTTTAATGTTAAAATCCGTTAGAAATTGGTCGCTCATGTAAGGATGAGATGGTCGATTAATTTCCGGGTCATTTTTCGTCTCCCTTTGCCTTTTTCGACACTTTTTTCTTTTTCCTCCTGTAAGTTGTTCTTTTCCGTTTCTTGTTTCCTCATTTTCTTGCTATAATGTTTGCAAGAATTGTTGAATGGAGTGCATTTTACATGTGGCCCTAATTTACTAACAATTCATTGCAGCTAATCTTCTATTTTTTCAGTCTCGTAGTAGTTTTCGCCGTAATCCACGCATCATATATATCACCATTGGGACCGGAATTTTCACAGGCTAATTCTATCATTTCTTCTTCCTCAGCACTTTAATGTAATTTAATATTTCCCTTTTTAATATTAAGATTTTTCTACAAAATGTGATTTTTTTTACTTTCCCTTTCCTTTTTTTCACTAATATAATCCAGAGACGCGAGTACTTTCGATACTTGCTTGGAAAGTATCCGAACGCTAGTAAGCAGCTCTGCAACTGGTTACTTGTCTGTCAGATAATTTGAAGGCCTGTCTTTTTGTGAGCGTCCTCATTAAAACTTTACGTTGAAGACACTGTTGGTGGTAGTTCTTCTTGAACCTGTTCAGATGTTGGATCCTCAAGCATCATTGAAACCTCTTCAATATCTTTGTCATTTTTAAGATTATCAGATATGTAAGCATAATCTTGAAAGAATAATCTGGAATCTAAATTTAGCCACTTATGAATTTGTTATTCGATTTGAGGTTATGTTATCGACAGGTTATCGTATTCAATAAAAAACAGTAAAAACATAAAAAATTTCAAAAATATTGACACTACAAAATTAAATATTAACGCACTAAAAATCAACGGTAAATTGAAACTTTGAAAAAAAAAAATTTTAATTTTTTTTCAAAATATATAGCAAAGTACATTTAGAGTAAACGAAATTTAGAGTAAAAACAGTGAAATTTGTCAATTGGCCATTTCATCTAAATTGCCTTATTATTTTTGTTGTATGAATGATTTGCGCTTAGGAATTTTACGTGGTAATTTGTGAAAAAATTAATTTAATTTTTTTGCTCAATTGTTAGCGGATGGCTGTATTGATTAAGTGCAATTTAAATACGTATGCACTAGCTACACAATATGATTCTGTATGCATTTATCAAACCAGACAGATATGCGTTATGTTCGAATATTTTAATATCGATAAAACTATGTCTAAATGGTACCGCCAAAAAAAAATGTAATATATAATGACAGAAATGTGCTAATAGGAGAGACGCGGATAGACGAGCTTGAATTATTTTCTGTTAAATTATAAAGTATTTTCGGTTTTTTTTTAATATAAATATGTCTTTTGTGATTTAAGTTCATTATGATGCAATGTTTAAGTGTATTTATTTCTGTGAAATATTAGTGTATTTCTGTATATCAATGTGAAATATTAGCGTATTTTGTGTATTTATGCGGTTTGAGTTCTTTGTGATGCAATTGTTGTATTTTTTTTTTAGAATGTTAGTATATTTAGTGTATTTTCAAATATAATTTTATTAAATGTTTTCAAAAGTTGTTTTAATCATTTCTTAAAAATTAAGTAATATTTCTTATATTTTGTAATTAAATTAAATTTTATAAGAAAATTAATTTTTTCTGCATTCTAACTAACAATTAATTAAACTATTCTCATTAATATATCAAGAAAGTAAAGGATGGTTTGTTAGTATGATAAGAGAGTATGTATTAGATAGACTGATGTTAGTTGATGAAAGTTTACCAAGCGTGATTTACTAGTAGAAATTTGGCTATCAACTTTTTTAAATACGTTAGTATTTAAGACTGCCAGTCTCAAGCCTGGATTAAGTATAAAAGAAATTTTGTTGGTATTATTAAATGTTTTTTATGTAACAGTAATATTTATAAATTGTTCGAAACATCTTCATCTTACTTATCTGAATATATTTTATATATGAAGTAGAACCTATATAACCTAAGTTACGTATATATACAGCGTAAATGTGCACAAAAAATATATTTTTTAATCACCAATACCAAATAAATCCACATTAAATTGCTAAAGTGAATGTAAGAAAAAGGTTCGCAATACCTGAACTGTCGAATGCAATTGTTTGCAAGCATTCTTTTTTCACATTTAATGGAGTATAATATAAAGCTTCCAGCCTAATTTTTGAGACCGGAGATGCGATATGACACGACCGCAAGTCCGAATGTGTTGCGTATCTTGGTGTCAGCTCTATTAAAAGTCAAGCGCGTACCACGACTCACCTTTGGGCGCTGTTTCGCGGCATGGATAGCAAGGCTCGAAAGCTTGTCGGCGTCTTCATGCCGTCAAAGATTTCACAGCTTCGTGATTTATGTTTTCCTTAATGGAGTTTTACTCTAGAAGAGAGAGAGAGAGTATATTTCGAATGCCTTTACATATTATATATTTGTGTATATAATCTAAACTCCAAAGCATGATCATCAATAAAAATATGTGATTATCAATAAAATTTTATTTCTTTTAAAAGTTATAAATTTATTGTGTACGAAAAATAGATACAATATTTTTAAAAATTATTTTTTGTCGCACACCTGGTAGTGGTAGATATATAGCCGACCTAAAGGGACATGTTAATAGGTTTTGACACTACTCCCTATAGGTGAAAATAATGATGAATATTGTTTTTAATTGCTTTAAATGAGAAATATGTTATAAATCTCCTAGTTAAAATTTTTTTTTCAATTTTCCTAATTGCTTTATTAGTTTCCATTTGGAGGTAATCAAATCAATCATTATGAGTAAATAATTTTTTTTGGCAAAAATCAATATAGATGGTATTTATACTTACCATTTTCATATTTATCAGTTTTTAACAATATATTTATAACATGAAAATAAACTTCATTTACTGTAGTTAAGTAATATTTACCTACGAGGTCTATAGAAACTAAAGCAATTTTAAAAAATGTTCCAAAACACGTTGTTCTCTGGGGTGTGAGTATATATGTTGTTTTATTTATACAAGTTCTTGTTAACTTAGTGGTGAGGTTATTCTTTGACAAAAAGTATTTATTAGGAATTTTATTTTTTGTAAATATTTACAATTTTTGCGTAATTGAATGAAAATCAATAATGTGGGAATGATATTCAATACACAATTAGCCACAGAATAGATACGATACAGAACGGACACGATCCATACTAGCTCATATAAAAAAAGAGTAACACTTTTTCATACATGGCGAAACGCTGTCAAAGTAACTCCCCTTTCCCCTCGCCTCACTTCTCCTGACCAAAGACTTGTGTAATTATTATGAATGCGCATAGATGGCGTAATTTCTTACTTTCTGTTGAACACAGATGGCGTTATTAAAGAAAAAAGTAATTTTAATATATAAATTTATTAAAATTATAAAAATATTTCACAAAAGACAAATATGAAAATAACATAACTATACAATTTAATATATTTTAAATATCATTACTATGAAAATAAAATTCAAGAAACTTAAAATAAAATAGAAAATACAATTGTAAATAGTATCAGGCGTCTCCAGGGCTACCTGGAATCAACTAGGAGGTAATTGCATAAATGAAAGTGGGCAACTACTCAACAACTGAAAACAAGCAAAAACATACACAAAGCAGACATGATTATAGCGATATCTATTAGTGGTTGGAGTATATTTTCAAACTTTTGTCAAAACGCTTGGCCAATAAATAACTATAAATAAAAAAATAATTTTTCAATTCATGTTTAAATAAAATATACGATTCTTTTGATAAAATTAGTTTTAACATTTGTTTTATTTTATTAATTTGTATACTTTCCATATTACTTACTACGCCGGATAGGTTTCCACAATCTTCTTAACTTCCGTCTGAGCTGCTGAATCGTCTTGTTCTGTTGACGAATGTTCCTTATAAGTCTGGACCTCTTCAGCTTCCCGCCTTTTTCGCTCTTCAACGATCCAGACCCCAAAGACGCTGCCTCTAAGTGTACGTCTTCCTGTAATTATAATAACAGTTGTATTCATGACATGTGTTATTTCAAAATTATACATGATGTTTATATGACATATTCAGTTGTGCAAGCAAAAAATGAGTGCATAAGGACATTTTGGTATTATCACTTAAATAACCTTAGACATTCTCCTACAGAAGCCCCTAAGGTCTTGCTGATAGTTTCCTGTCGCAACTGTGCCTGAGCTCGTGCTTGGTTGTTCGACTGCTGCTCTGGTTTCTTCAGTTGGTGTTGGCAAATACTGGCTCGGTGTAGCATTATTACTATATAATAATTTCCTAGACTGAAAAGTTTTTTCTCATTAGTAAAGTGTCGTCCGCAGATTCTATGTTTACGTCTGAGGTCATTCCAAGTAACTACCCAGTTCTCCCTGCCACACAATTTCAGCCACGCTTTTGCCCTGCAAAAAAACAAAACATTAAGTTAGGTATAATAATTTCAATCAATCCGCCTTTTCCTTTCTTTCAATTGGAAGAAAACTTACAACAAACAACGTTTGATTAAATATAAATACTGCTCATAACATTATTTATTAAAAAATTATATTTGGAAAACCAATTTACTACCGGCGAATACACCCAACTGTGTGTCAGAAGTAATTTCTCGGAGTTTTCTGACAAGAAAAAACTTTGTCACAAAATTGTAATTTGTGTGGTAATATCTTTAAAATCCATTTTTTTATATAAATATCGTCGATAACTAACTAAAACATCTTTTAGTGCAAGTTTTCTTTTAAACAAATCAGTAAAAATTCGTTTTAACCAAACTTTGCAACTCTTCGAATTAAATTTTGACAAACAACTGCAACGTCGCAATTACTTTGCGCCGTTAGTGTATAAAATTTATATTAATTTTTGAAATGTTGTATAATAAGCAATAATGGATAACACTTACCGGCTTTCATTATGATGCAGGGAAAAAAATGACATTTTGTTCTTTGTCCTATGTAGGAATTACACCCCGGTACAATACACGCCATTACAAAATAAAACAAAGATCTTAATATATAATAAAACAAAATAACAAAGATCTGAACACAACAAAACAATAGCTACAACACCTTTTTTACTTAATTAATATACAAAACTTATAATATTAAATGTGTGTAATATGTTTTTGCGCAGTAAATATCCGTCACTCGTTTCAAGCAGACTCAGTATTGGGCGGTTTCTGTCTATGTTTTCTAGAGTGTTCATAGCGTCTCTTGCATGGTGACACATAGCCGTCGCTAGAGGTCGCTATATATATTTAAATTTACCGCCAATTTCCTTAAGAGATGCTGTCACTAAATCGAGTACCTGCTTGACCACCCCCTTTTAAAAACTACTTCCTAAATGATTAAATTCAGGAAACAATCCCGACAATTTGGTTATGTAAGTAAACTGTCGTTGAGTGTAAACGCTGTTATACATATAACTAACTTTTTTTTATTTTTCTTTCTATTAATTTTAAAGATAGATTAATATATAAACAGGAAAAAAATAAAGGAAAATAAAACCTTATGATGCAGGGTCTATATGTTTAAGAAAATACAAAAGCGGGTAATTTTATTCCGTGTATAAAATTAAAAATTTTTCAAGTATCTTGTGACGGCGATCTATATCCTATTATGGCCACAGTTAAGTATATCGATAAATTTTTATTTCGAATCTTTAGTAAAGAAATAATTGTTCATAACTCTTATTCCTCGGATAGTACTCGTTGTGTTGTGTCATTCAACGAATAACACGATAAATTTTAGAAAATAGTATAATAGAGTGTCTCAGAGTTGAGCTAAACTCGAGGTGATTCTGATTCGGAATGCGAATTGATAAATTATTCAGCTGTCAGTGTGAAGTTGATGCCGTAAGAAATATGCATGACTTGTGAAACGATAGAAATAGAGGCGACCATAATTACTCTTGCAAACCATATTTTTTGACATTGTTATATATTTGAACAAAGCTCCCCGGATCTTTGCTTACCCGACAATAAAATTCTTGCGGTTCCACTAATGAGCTTTAAAGTTATTTATATTTAGACATATATTTAATATACAGATACATATGTTATAAAACAAATTGATATTTTCCAAAGAAATAAACCAAGTTGAAGGAAAACACACCAACAAAATAGCGAGAATAAAAACGTAAACATAAAATAAATTCCAAAACGCTCATGCCTATATAGTACAACAATATGTACATTTACGCTATATAGTTTCTTGGTTATTCAATAAAAGCGGCTTTTACTTAATTCTTACGTAACGTACTCAGCGGTTGTCATTTTTAATGATATAACAGATTGCTCATGCTTCCTTCTGTAAAATATTAAAATATGTTTTAATAACAATAAAATAGAAAAATATTACAAAAACCGTATAAATATATTGGAATTGCTATTGTTTTTTTTTACCCTGCAGTGTCATTAAGAAACTATTTTCTACGCTCCAGCCAGAATTTCTCGAAATTGTTCCTAAATAAATGTCTGCAACTTAAAAGGCAAAATTTTAGCAATCTACAATTTCAACATTAATAGTTCCAGATTTTATATTCCGGGTATTAATTCTAAAAAAATTTAAATACAAAATATTGTCATCAATTTCCATATCACGGAGCTTTATTAACATATTTTAATCGTGTTTTAAAATTCGGGCAAACAGGAATATCTACGGAGTACAACGATAGCGATATCCGTCGCTGGTAGATATTACACGTGTCAATATTAGTTATTACTTAAATAAACATTTTCCTGTTTTTCAGTTCTTCTACTCGCGAGCTACATTATTCTAAAATTATAATTTCCACATAAAAAAACTAGAAATGTAGGGTACATTTCTGGTACCTTCTGTTCAACCCTTTCCCCTGATAAGGCTCCGCATTTGTCTATTCAAATAATCGACTATCGATCAGGTGTGGAAGTGCTTTTAAATACTATATGTGTTATTTATGTTTGAGAAGTATCTTTAAGTTATTTTAAACCGTATATATTATATACATTTATGGACACGTACATACGCAATGTTAATGTGTGTAGCTATTGATTTGCCGAAGACATTTTTTAAAGAAATATATTCATTTTAATGAATAGGAAAATGGTTAGTCTCATTAAAATTTGGCTGGGTAAAAATGAATATATATATATTTCATACTATTTCAAAATAATTTGCCAAGGCACCTCAATATAATAGTTTATTTTATTTAACAGAAAAACTTAATAAAAAATAGGAACAAATCAAAATTTCCTTAATGGTTTTGATATAAAATAAAAAGTGTTTTTAAGAAATTTATCCAGTAAACCACAAAAGTGTTATAAATTTTAGATCTTATCTGGAAGGAATAAAAATGAATAATATGAGAGAAATAATTAAAAAAAAAACACTTTTCTAAAATATAGACAGAATATTTAGTTTATTGATCACCCTGAACACCCCATTACAATTTTTACTTTCTCACATTCTATTCATTATTTTCTAAAGCTGCCGTAATGTTAAAATCTAATTTTAAAATTTTTCAAATATATCTTACAACCTTGTATAGAAAAAGCAAACTATTTTCCTTGCACAGTATGAGAGACCACACTGAAATACAGTGCAACATTGCGCAAGATTGGAGTAAATAGCAAAAATATGAAATTTAGTATCACATTTTTGTAACAGGATGTTGAACATAAGCAAAAAATTGACGTAAGTTATTGCCACAGAAGCTACAAAACGATGACGCAGAACAAGTTGAAATAATTGAAGACTGAGACAAAAAGGAAACAACAATAAATTAGAAACATTGGTTTGCGCTCTAAATACACTACATTGCAATTATATGCATCTACCACTCTATCTTGCTATGGTACAGAGGTTTACTATACATAAATATTCAAAAAACACGAATGGTTTTATCATGGCAATAAAATTACTTATTAATTCAACCATTGTTACCAAGGTTCTCAACTAATGTAAATGTGTCAGAACATTTGTTACATTTATAAAAGCTATTCAAAAATAATATTCGCTAAGGCAGAATTATGTCAAAAAATATTAGCTAGCGTATTTTGTACTTTAAACCAATACAAACCTGATAAAGAAATCCAGAATACTTGACTCAATAAATTTACAAAACTATATTAATAATTGGATATAACCTTTTTTATGAACAAAAGTGCATTCGAAATGATTTGTCTGCAAATCGAAAAACTGTGTTCTTAATGTTGACCAATGCAACCGAATTGTATCAAAAAACAACTAAATGATTACGGTAATTATTAGCCAAACCACTAATCCATCAATGCACTTACTTGCCATGTAAATGAATAGGTTAGAGCTTATTTTAAAATAATCGGTCATCGGCGAAAATTCAGGTTTTAAACCGTCAGGTAATAAATTCCTTAATTTACTTTCATGAATTTCCCTTTACCCGAGGCTATTCATGAAAACAGTTCCAACTTAGACCATCTACTAAGTTGATAGGATACGACAGATACCACTTACAAATTTTTGGGTATACTAGTTGGCTGGCGAAATAACTCATTTACTACGGACATCCACTGTTCAGTTTGGAAACGTGTTTCCTAATTTACCTAATTGAGATATACTCATAGTGTCGCTAAGAGTGATGTCAGCAATTAATTTTGTATTTCATTCTGTTACACAGCAGTCTCTAGTTACTGATTGCTTATAACTCACGATGTCTTCTGTTGAGTTTGAACATTATCAAGGTTATTTGGTCTTCATGTAGTAATACATCTACATAGGTATTATAATATGCGCAATATGAAATTTTCTAAAGAAACTTTTTGAATTCACAGTAAATTTCACATGTCTCTGTACAGAAAAGTACAATACTGTCACGTTAATCCCGTTGCCACCGTTAGGTTGTTTGACAGCTCAGCTCTTAGATATTATTCTATTCTGTTAAGACAGGGAGAAGTCTGCTACTTTTGAAATCGTCCAACCATATTTCTGACATAATATGAAATGGGTTCATATGGTATTCATACACTGTCTAATTTTTGCGAAACTTTTTTAGTTCGCAAAATTTTCGCTTGACTGCTCGTTAATTTTATTATGTGTAAAATATTCAGTGTCTTCCCAAGTACAATGATGTAAAAATACGATTAATCTACATTTCAGTGCAACCTAGCATGACAGGAATTACGTTCATATACGTATAAATATTAAACCTTCCGCTTTTTATATTAAATTTATGCAACAGTATATATAATATATTTCCCTATTATCGCGGAAGATATCTTCATAAGGCATTCGGTTCGTCCACGTCAGGGTATAAACTTAACTTCGAGAAAAGTTCCCATTGGTTCCCTTTGATGGCTGATGATAAATTGTTTCAACGTAGGCTATAATGTCTGATTGGGAAAGTTTTTGCCTTAATACTAATAAAGAAGTATATTCTTTGAGGCAGAAGATGACAAGATCGATATGCAAAAGGATTGCAAGTCTGAGCTTCTTGTCTATCTCTGTATCAACTAACTTGTATCTTTACTCTTGTGCATACCACGGTCGAATGGATATCAGAACTTACGATTTATGGCTGCTTTTCTCCAAACAGTAGGCTCTAAAACTATTGAAAGCCCGAGCGATTATCGATGAATTTATGAGTAGACCACTCGAAAGTAATTTTTTACTTTTTTCTTTTTGTTTAATTATTTATATTTTTCTAATTGGAATTTTACTGATATTAGCCGGTTCTCAATATTTGGAATTATTTTGTATTTTTTATTATATTTACAATCTGTTTATTTGCGAATGTAATCATAATTTTATAGCATTTTAACCAGTAAAGTCTTTTTATTTAGTTGTCGGTAAAATTGCATACGGAATGCATATATTTAGAAAGTTCAAGAAATAAAATTTAAAATTTTAAACCAAAATTGTAAGAGTTATTTTTTGTTACTTACCAGGAAAAAAATATTTTTTTTATTTAAATTCTAAATTTGTTTCAAACCCCTATTTTATTCCCTTAAGTGGTAGACATGTCGGGAATCTCGGGGCGGACCTTTCTATTAGTTTAATTACTGCTTTGTGTACGTAAAAATATTGATAAACAGCATTTGCATTTCTTCAAATGTGAAATGTGTTACCAATCTCATTAGGTGAAATAATTTTTCAACTTACTTAGTTTGTTGAGGAGTTGTTTGAAATTTTCATATGGAATGGATCATTTTGGCGCTTTGAGAAAAATCCTTGCAGATGATTTTTCTAGTAAAAAATGTCGTGCTTATAACTTTTTTTCCTTTTATTAACAGACAATTAAACTCCACTTGGTGTTCTGTAAGAACTTCAGAGGCTATAGTTATTAAAAGAAAAGAAAAACACTAGCACATGCACTTTAGTTACAGTTAAAAGGCATTGCATGCATGTCGTTGTTAAATTAGTTAAATGCAAAGATTATATGCATGCATGTCGTTGTTAAATTAGTGGTGAAATCTGGTCATGATAATAAGATTGGTTAATTTTTAGCGAATATATCGCAATCAACCACTTGTATGGGATATATCAAAGTGCCCAAAATATGATGACTTGTGTAGTTAAAAAATTAATTTCTCGTTTCCGTTTCACCGCAGTGGAGAGGTACTGTTTATTTGCAATGTTGTATATTCAATAACACTTTCCCACATATTTACTATTGTTTTTATTTACCTTCGTGTTCTAAAAATCCAATAACATAAATGCTACGTTTTAACTTTTGGCTGTTTATTCGGATCATGCAGAATACTACATTGTGCGCCGGTGCGATATTTTATACTGTTTAGTATAAATTGATCGTTTTCCCTGAGAACGGTTTTACAGATATTGTAAAATTTTCCAAATCCTAAATTAACATAGCATTTTTTATATGTCTTAGATAAAAATAAATAAAATGTAACTACTCATAAAATACGAGGGCTAAATATGTTGTTAAAATTTAAAAAAAATTCTAAATTCTCATTTGAAATGCTGACAGAAGTATAAGCGATACATTTTCTGAATATTCTTTAATATGATGAGCCTAGCAAAAGTTTTTTTATCATTTAGTCTGATTTTTCAATTACACAAACCAATTCGAATTTAATTTTTTTTTTGTGAATTTTATTTTGTTTACAATAGCACAAGTTTCGAAGAAACTTATGAACTTCTTATACTTCCTCTGAAATACTGCGTCAATTTTTCAGGATTCTCATTTCATACCTGCAAAACTAAGTCCGAAATTTACGTGATCTGCTAGATAATTTTTCAAATAGTTATATTTTGTTAATAAATTTTTTCTTTCATCGTTACACATCAAAACAATTAAGGAAACTTTGGTTTGTTCACCTTTTTCTAATAATTTTTTTTATCAAGTGACATAAAATATCAATAATATAGTGCGATGTCTTTGAAAGTTATCTTTGTATGTCATGGAATAGATGCTAATTTTTATTTATGCTTCACACTTGCTGATCAATTAGTTATTAAAATTAGTGCATTTCTTTCAAAAAACATCTTTGATAAATCAATAGCTAATATAACACGTATATTTGTATGTGTGTGTGTGGGTATACGTGTATTCGTTCATATATGTGTATATAATGTAAACGGTTTGAAATAACTGACAGTAACCTCTCAAACTTTAGTAGCATTTATAATATGTAAAGACCCTTTCACACTCGATTGAGTGTAAGACTTCACACTTGATGAGTGTGGACTTACAAGGGGACAGGGTTCGACAAAAGGGACAGACGTGGAATTTAATACATTGAATCATATTCCCTACGGCATGGAGAATAGGCGGGTGTTGAAATGAGTTTGTTTAATTTCAAATTTAAAATAAATGTTAAAAAATGGTTTCATTACACATCAAGGCTATATTCGGTTTATCAAACATTTACAGTGGTTCACGCACTTAGAGTGACAACCAACATGAGGATTAGGAAATTATTTTAAACTTAAATCAAATAGTTAGCCTTTACATTTTTTACTAATTACAATTTATTACTTTATGTCTAATATAATGCTGTGTTATTTTCAAATATGAAAAATCTGTTAAAACTTTGCTGAGAAAAAAAACAAGGTATGTTTCTTATACGGTAAAACAAGCCGCACCGAAGCACAATGGAAGACGGTGCAAGATCCGAATAAATAAGGAAAATGTAAACGTAACATAATATTCATAGCTTTGCTTCTTTTAATTCTATTATAAATATTGAACGGAAATTTGAACGGAAAGAATATTGAACGGAAGAAAGAAATGAGATAAAAGTATATTCCGCAGAATATTTAGCTCTATGACAGAGAAGAAAATAAGATAATGAAAAACAGAGACCAAAAAAAGACAGTGAATCAGTAATATGGATTAGGCTCACTACTCAATCCACACAAGAGTAAGAAAACACGTACTTCATTTTATAACTGCCCAAATCAAAATTTATTTGGCCATTTTGTTGAAAAAAATTAAAATTTATACAAAAGTTCAGGCAATTTTTTTGTAAATTTCAAGCTCTATTAAATAGATTACAAGCACATATCCCAAACGAATCATAGATTGCAAGATACTCGCATAAATATAAAGGGGTCAATTTTAGATAAATGATATATTTTTACGTGAAAGTATAATATATGTATATATATATATATATATATATATATATATATATATATATATATATATATATATAATAGAATGGGAATAAAGTCTGTAATAATTTTAATTTAACATTTCAATAATATATAATATTTACAGTTTTAATTGTTTATAATGAATGGTGTTTGTAATTTAAAATGTAATCCACAATATTTCATGAGAGAAATCTACAAAACCATTTCAATAATATTTTTGAAGCATAGAAGTCAAATGGTACTCAAAATTATTTATCAACCTAAATACTATATTTGCCAACGCAGCCGAATAGTATCAACAAACCACTGAACAACGATGATGTTAATTATTAGCGGAACCATATACCCACCAATGTATCTACGCCCCATGTAAATAAATGGTTTTCACATTTGTTCTAAATTGATCGATCGAAGGCAAGACGTTAGCAATTCATTGTACATTATATTGATTATTTGGCAGTATATATATATATATATATATATATATATATATATATATATATATATATATGTTATACGGGATTCGGACGACTCACATAAATTAATATCGGTCCATAAAGTATACACCTATAGTAATATTTTATATATTTAAACGTCTCTGAATATATAAATACAGTATTTGGAAATACAAGTATTTCGGAATACAGTATTTGGAATCTGGGTAATTATAGCTTTACCCCAAGGCCTTCTTTAAGTCACAGACATCGAATTAGAAAATGTTTTCAAAATTCTTACTTCAACGTGAAGAATGGAATCTTTATGTCACTGCGGGTTACTTAAATAACAGTAGTCCCAATCGTGGTTTCAAAAACAATAACTTTAAAAGATTAACTTCATTTAACACTTATAAGAAATATTTTTTACTAAGTCACATTTTATTAATTTTTATCTAAAACAATAGTGATGTTAATTTCTAAGTTGGACAGCTTTGGAATATTTCTATTTACCTTATTTAGGAAAACCTAGCTATTTTTTATCTACACTATAAGAAGCCACATTGAAGCACAATGCAACATTGCGCGTGGTTTCAGTCAAAAGTAAAGGGGTAGAATATTACTTTAATAGTTTTATTTTTGGCAACAGAATGTTGAATGGAGAAGGGGAAGAAGAAAGTTCATTTCATGCAAAATAATACAATTAATAAACTACAGTTTAAAATAATAGTAACCCAGAAATTCAGACAATGCCTACTATATATATATATATATATATGTATATATATATATGTATATATATATATATATAAATATATATGTATATATATATATATATATATATATATATATATATATATATATATATATATGTATATATTGCATTTAAAAAAAAAACTTAAACGGATTTTCATTTTAACGATTTCTTCATTTTATAACTACTTAAGCTTTAATTTTTTAGGCCGCTTTGTGCGAAAAAAATCGAGTTATTTAGATTACTAACGTGTATGTTACATCAGTTTTACGTGAAAAATTTATTTTATTTAACGCAGAAATATTTACAAAAATGTAAACTAGTCAATTTTACTCAAACGATATTTTTAAACACGGATAATGCAGAAACGAGTAAGTGTAGGTAAAAGGAGGTAAAAATGTTTATATAAAATTTGCAAGTTTTGATCTCTTAAATTTTTTTCCATAACTCGATAGTGGTCGAAAATTAAAGAAACTTTTCCCAGGTTCGTACCTCTGAAATGATTGACGTCATAAAAAAAGTATAAGAGACATTCGAAAATAAATCAGAAAATATAATCTCAATAACTTATATTTTCCTACGAAAAACTACTTTGTGAACGCTAGGAAGGATAAAATAGGATTAATCAATAAAGTTAATAATAAATAAAATTTATTATGAAATTATTTTAATTATTTCGCTAATATTGTACATAGTTTCACTAGCATTTGAAGCACAATTAAATGTTTATAGTATTTAATTCCCACAGCAGTCATAAAAGTAAAATATACTGTGAATATTATAACTTCTTTCGGATAAGTTTCATATATCAAATCCGAGTGAAAAAATATTTTTAAGCAAATTGATATGAAATCTGTGGATAATGGACATTTATTCTAATTGCATTTAAATTTAAAATTCACATATATCTGCAAAAATAAAAAAAAATGTTTCATCACGGCAACAAAATGATTTATCAAATAAATCACAATTATCGAAGTCAGTCTCACGAAAGAAAATCTAGTAGAAAATTGGTTATATTTATAAATATTCCTCTAAACTGAATTTCAATAAAGAAAAAATTCAAAGATAAAAAGTCAAATAATATTTACTTTACTACAAGTCATCTGATGTATTTTATACCTTAGACTAATTCCTTTCCTATAATAAAAACCACAATGTTTGGCCAGGAGATCTATTAATAAATGTAACTTTTTAATGAAAAGAAGTCAAATTAAACTCAAAATTATTTATCAACTAATGAAAAAATACACAATGTCTATCAAAGCATCCGAGTAGTATCAATAAACCACTAAACAACGACGCTAATTATTCACCAAAACCACATACCCACCGATCAACAATCACCAATGTAACCTAAATAAACAGGATAAACACTTGCCCTAATAATCGGTCGACGGACGAAACCGTAGACACTAAAGAGTCACGTGTCCAATCCCTTGGCTCACTTTCAAGAGTTACCCTTTATCCGGAGCTATGAAAATAGATTAACTTAGACCATTTGCTAAGTCAGTATGACACAACTTATCAATTTGTAAGTATATTGGTTGGCGGGTGACATAAATCGTGTAATGCGGACGTCCACAGTTCAATTTGGGTAGATACACGATGTTCGCTGATTTTTCTATTTAGAGTGTAGTGCCGCTAAGAGAGACGTGAGTAATTAATTATATATTACATAGCAGTTTCAGGTTATTAATTTTTTATAACTGATGATCTCTTCCGTTTACATTCCGATAATATCAAACGGTAAATCAACAAAGGTATTATGATAAGTTAAATACGAAATTTTCTAGAGGAATTAATTTTTAATTTTACAGTAAATTTAACTTCCATTAATGTACAATCACCAGCTCGCAAGAGAACGAATATTACGGAATAATATTATGAGCGGAAAAAAACAAAATTGTATCAATATATTTTTATATAGCTAAAGCATAACCTTTTAATCCGCCACATCTTCTGCATATTGCCTTTGAAAACCGAAAAAAACAAAATGACGAATTTGCATATAGCTTTTTCTTGAAGCTCAGATACAGAAGCATTTGTGTTTGGGGCACTTTTGCCATTTCAGGCGCATTATTGAAATATAATTCTAGAGTAATCTATAAGTCAATATTATATGAAAATATTGATATCTCCTGATCCTTTACCATGCAAGTAATTCGCGGTTACAAATTAGCAAATAAAAAATGTTGAAACGACAATTAAAAACTATTTTGTATTCAAGAGTAATTTAATATGACAACTTAATAATATTTTGTGATGTTACTATCATCTTTTTAAGAATAAACATATTATAGGCAGATCAATTTTTTAACAGTGTTATTATCCTGCAAAGTAATGTTTAATTAATGAAGTTTGTTTACATTTTATTATGTAATGAATATGTAACTTCCTAGAGATACGTGAGTACATAAATTACGATATTCATTATTTTTCAAACAATCTAGATTACTGCCTCGTAATCCCAACTGTCGGTTTAATTATGACAGTGACACCCATATATTTGATTACAAGCTATATACACATATATACATGTATATATATATATATATAAATATATATATATATGTGTGTGTGTATATATATATATATATATATATATATACATATACATATATATATATATATATATATATATATATATGTGTGTGTGTGTGTGTGTGTGTATAAACGATAGATATTTTTTTATTCACTCCTCTTAATAGGTTTGACTTCACATAATATTAAATTTATGTAAAACGCTCAGAGTTCTGTATGCCATTCCAAAATAGTTTAAAAAGATATTGCTATTGTTTATTTATGAAATATTATAAAAAATAAAAAAGGTGAATTAATAAAATTTTGCCTGTTTTTAGGTGAACTAAAAGAGAAAAAGATGTATTTATGAAATATGATTGTATACCTGAGTACCCAGTAGACCATATAAATTAAAAACTAAATGATGTGAGAATGCCTGAAAATAGGTGCAAGGTAACAGAGGAAAGAAATTAAACGTACAATATTTCTGCAATGTGAAGTTGAGTAATAAACTAAAATAAATTCAATACACTATAATTATTAACTACCAAACTACTGATTTTTTCGGACGGTTTCTAAGAAAACAGTCATGTTTAGATAAAGGTTAAGACATATTTTTTATCCAATTTCATCTTTTTAACTACAGATGTATACCTTGTACGACTCGTAAATTGAACGGTAATTGCAAAAAATTAACAAAAGTATTTTGGTGAAATGTCAGTTCTTCAAAAGTGACTATGAAAAGAAGGCAACCTATATTTTCATAAAAAAATTAGCAGGTAAAGTTTCGATCCAATTTTTCTCGAAAACTTGGCAGTTATTGAGAATTAGCGAAAATAAAATTGAATCATACCCAAAACTGAAAAATTTAACGTTTCTCAGGTTCCTATCTGTGAAACGATTAACTCTAGGGAAAAAGGTATGCAAGTCTTCTTCTCGAAAAAATCAGGAACTTTAATTTTATCTACTTTTATGTTCCTGGAAAAATTTATCTTTTCACATGAATAAAATTGGATTTAGTGATTGAAAAACTCCTATCGTAAGTGATATATCTAATACGCAAAGAGTAAATAAAATTCAGTGTGGGAACAAATTACATATTTAAGATAACTTTCATTTAGTTTCCCTAATATATAAATTAATATTAAATTTATATAATATTTGGTACAGGCCCGGTACGGTTCTTAAAAATAAAACAATCTATGGACATTATGGCAAATTGTGTGAACGCTATTTATTTTAAACAAATTAACTTAAAAACCATGGATTTCTGGTACTAATTCTAATGTAATTTATGTTTAGTTGCATAAATATCCGTAAAAGCATAAATTGTTATCACAGTAATAAATTTATGTTACACCGCGACTTACTTAAAAAAGTTTCAGCTAAGTAAATCTTTAAGAAACATTTTTACATGTGTAAAGACTTTTAATTTTTCCATGACTAAAAATCAGTGATAATAAGTTAAAAAACAATAACTTTACCATTGTACGGCTGGCGAATTTTGAATCTTTGACCAATATATGTATGATGATGAAATACACAATATTTCATCAAAAAAATAAGATTAGTTTTTTTAATGAGTAGAAAACATGTTGTACTTAAAATTAGTTTTCCTCCAATGAAAATGAAAACTAATTATCCAACAACAACCAACGCAAAAAATCAGCATCGATAAACCACCGAACGATGACCCTAATTACGAGCAATATAAAATATCCCTTTAAATAAATATGCACTCCACTTACCCTTAAAGAATTAACCAACGACTAAACAGTAGGCACTAAACCGTTATGTAACCAATCCCTTGATTCACTTTCAAGACTTATCCTTTGCCCGGAGCTATTAATGAAAATAGTTTCAATTTCGACCGTCTTCTAAGTCGATATAACACAACGTCTACCACTTACTAATTTGCAGGAATATTGGTTGGCTGATAATGTAAATTGTATTCTGCGGACGTTTAGAGTGCGTTTTGGTTGGAAAAACGATTTTTGCTGATTTTCCAAAATGAGATCAAAACTGGTCTGTAATTAAAATAATATACTGTATATTATTTCAATTACAGACCAGTTTCGATTTATTAATTGCTCACAAGTCATGACGCCTTTTGTTTACTTTGGAATATAATAAAGGCCATTTTGGTGCGTAAACTATATATGTTACTGAAAAGTCAGAGATATGATTATTGCACTACCTGGTTTTTATATAGCTAAAATAAAGCATTTTTTTTTATTTCCTTGCTTACCTCCTTTATAAACTTACCTTCTACAATTGTATAAATTGGGGTGATGAAATTACAATACAATTACAATCAATTGTAGAACTTGATACGTAAACACCTACTTTTGAGACACATATTTATGGCATATATTTCTCAGATAGGTCATTAAAACATTATTAAATAAAAATTACAAATATCAAAACTTAATAAAAGTAAACTAATGTTGCATAATAGTAATCATTTAATAATGTGCAATGTTCTATGATAATTAAGTGCTACTATTGAAATTGTCCAACTGTGTTTGTGACATAATACAAATGACTGATTCATTAAGTGTCGAATGTTATCCATCTGATATTAATATATCTTATTATTTTATTACTGAAATTTGCACATTGCCTCATTTTTATTAAAGTTTTGTTTGGCAAAATTTCCTATAGACCGCTTGTTCATTTTAATATGTGCATGAATATTTATTTGCTTAGTAGTTAAGAAACTGTTTCCTTATTTTACACTCTATGATGACACAACTTGTCACTTTGTTCAATATTACGGTGAAACCAGGTGTTAGTTCAATTACCTTTTCTAAATCTAAATACTAAATCTTCCGAATTATATTTGTATTCGAATTATGCCACGACAAATGAATAATATTTCCCTACCTTCGTTTAATATATCTACTACATGTACACGGTACGTCTACATATAACTTTAATTTCGATACAAGTTCACTTCAGTTCGATTTGATAAATTGGCAAAACGCAGGCCGTAAAATCTGTCGAAAAAGTTTTTAAATCTTACCTTCATACCATAAGGGAAGCATAGATTATGCTGTGGCTGAAGCTGATACAAAACAACAGCCAGTCTGAGCATCGTGCGTATCTCGGCATCGGCTCAACTTTATTTAAAGTTTTGCGTATATCATGGTTCACCTGTGGGCATTGTTACGGACCATGTTACGTGGGATGGATGCTAAAACTTACGTAGAACTTCACGATTTATAGCCTCTGAGCAGTGAGCCTCAAAACTACAGAAGGCCCAAATATTTGTCGCCGTCTTTATGCACCGGTCTTTCGAAAATCTACTTTTATTGTTTTTGCCTTTTTTTATGTTCAGTTGAATTTGTGTTTTTCTCACTGAAGTTTTACAGGTCTTAGTAGATCTTTTTTTTTGGTGTGTCTAGTTTTAATTTTTGAACGTGATTGCCAGCAAAATTTTAAATTTGTTGTAAAAATTGTGTCTTAAATATAGGTATACAGAAGGTAAAAGAAGTAAAATGTAAAATTGTGCAGAAATTTTGAACAAATTACTTTCCTAATATTTTAAATTCTAAATGTTTAGAAATCCTTTTATCTAAGTGGTAGATGTGTCGGTCGTATTGTACACGAGGGTGAATAGCTTCTTCAGTTTCTTCAAATGAGGAATGGGTTACCAATATTCTTCGGTAAAATGATTTTTCTATTTTTTAGTTGGTTGATGAGTTGCCTATTTGGAGGCCGCATCGAATAAATTATTACTTTTTGGTGAACATATTTTCTATCCATGAATTCGGTATATATCAATTTAGTTGATGTTTATAAGTAAAAAGAAACTCTAGTTAATGTATAATACTACTTGTAAGGAAAGCTGAAACTATGACCAAAAAAATTTTAATAAATTATCCATTTCGTTTTAGTATACATGTTATTATTCATACTTGGCATTGTTACGATATTTGGTAATAATATTATAATCTGGATTTTTATTTTTCATAAATATTTACGCTTGTTGCTTCATAGAATGAAAATTTATAATTCGAAAAGGAGTTTCAATATAAATTAACGTGTGTAAACACGTAAATTTATATTGAACCACTTTTCAGACATTCGCTATTTTCCTGATTTTTTAAAATTACTTTATGTATTCTTTTATAGGTTAAATGAATGAGATAACGATTTTTGTTGTTTTTCTAAACTTCTTTTATTAAGAATAAACATATGAAATACGTAATGATTATGGATCTAATAACCAAAAACAAGTAATAATTAACCCATGTTAATATGAGCAATAAAATTAGCTGAATTAATAAAATAAAAAAAAAAAATTAAAATTATTGCATACAGAACAAGTACGTCACATAGGTAAATACATATTATGTATTATGTATATTATAACAGATGTGATCTGACGACACCAGTATCCAGGGCGTTCAGTAACTTCTTGGCATATTTTTGAAAAAACGCGCTTAAGAAGAAATATATGTTTGAACAATTGTTACTAAAAATCGATCCATTCTTTAGCTTTGTTACCATACCTTAGGTATTTTAGCTATTTGTTCAATTTGCATAATATCTGAATTGAGAAAAATATTTAATTTAGATATTACCCTAAAATTAAACATCAAATTCCTCTAATTGTTTTGGAACTAAACCAAGTTATATATATATATATATATATATATATATATATATATATATATATATATATATATATATATATATATATATATATATATATATATACATATATATATATATATATATATATATACATACATACATACATATATATATATATATATATATATATATATATATATATATATATATATATATATATGTTCCTGTTACATCATCTAAGGTAGTCTATTATTTGCTTGATAAAAGAATGTTAAAACTGGAACTTATTTGGCTAGTTGAGGCAAATTATTCAATGGAATAAAATGTTAAATAAATAGAGAAAATCTGTGAAGATCACTCATTTTGCGTAAATATGTTGTCTCATATCACAGGAATAAAAAAAATGAAAACGTCATCCTTCTTAATAGGATCAGATAATTACACAAAAATGATATTGGACAATCGAGTTAGTTTATAATAGTTGTTCTTAGTTAGGATACTTCACTGCATCCACGAGGATATTTGTCATTTCTGTTATTCATTCTTTTCCGATTTTGTTTGATTTTCTTTTCCGTTTTTTCACAATTAAAATAAAATAAATACTCAAATTTAAGGTATTTAATGGACAGAGTGAGATCAGTTAATAAAAATTATGTAAAATTGTACTCAAAAATATGTGAACTTGATTGATATTTTATTGTCGTCACACCTAATTACGACTATAATTTTTTATTATAAACTTTGGACGAGGGAACAATTATTCGTAAATTTCAATATTCGGATGGTATTATTGATACTCATAATAAATGTGGCACAATAACCTGAGACCATAAATTATATAAAACTTTGCAAGTATCTCAGAGACGCAGTAATCTCCCGATAAGATCTGAGTCGCGAATCCGACTAAATAAATTATTCAACCGCCAGTATAAAGATGTGGTCGGAAGAATTATGCGTAAAATATGAGCATAGGTAGCTGTAAATCACTTCCGCACACTAGACTGTCGACATCATTATCGTTAAAACGAAGAAAAGAAGCTGATACCGGAGCTGCAAGATGAAGGTCCAGCCATTTCATTAATGAGCTTAAGCATATGTTTTTGTAAGCGTGTATGTGTGTATATACACACATATACAAACACGCACACACAATTGCGCTGAAAACTACTTTTCAGTACAATTTCACTGATTTACATGATTTATATATAGTGTCGCTAAATATATATAGAAATACAATAAGTAATAATTTTTAGATATTAATTGCCTATAATTCATGATAGTTATGTTGAATTTGGAACATTATCTAGAACATTTTGAGAGGTACTGCTAGTATTTCCAATACTGCCAGTATTTCCATAAAATTAAATTTACTGTGCAATTAGAAAATATGTTAAATATGAAAAAAAAACCTTCACATTTAATATGTTTTGTTGTAGTAATTATATCATAATATAGTATGTTAAATATGAATCATTCTAAGGATACTTCCCGATATCAAAATAAATTTTAGTTAGCAACCAGCGTTTAAAACATCTATGTTACTAATAAGAGGGAAATTTGGAAATTGCACTATTTAATAAAATATATTTTCATAATAAGGCAATAAAACAATATTAAATAAATACATTAAAAATATTAGAAAGTTATCCATTCATATTGAAAAATTAAACAGCAAAAATATTTTTACAACCATATCTAACCAAAAACTCTTGAATAAAATAATAACTTGGCTTGATAACTAAAAAATTATTTTAGACATGACTAATATTTTTAGAGGATAAAAATTTATATGCCGATTAATTTTTTTTAAATTGACTACGGCCCTATTTTATTTGAAAATGGTATTTCATATGATTATATGATCAAAAGTGAAAGAAATAATAATAAAAACATTTCCGAGATATTCCCAATATTAAGTTATGCCACCTAAACCTTCTATCTTCCAAAATACAAAAGTATAAATATTTCCTTTGACACCGGATAAAAAGTAGACTGTTCGTAATAATTTTTAAATGAGACTTTCAGTTTTCGATTAAAACGAAGTAGTATTTTTGAAGATAAATATTATTTCTTTTTCTTGCACTTTAAAGTTACTGGCAACGACGGGTGTGCAAAAGATAATGATGACTGCCTCGTTGATACCAATGCTGCCGTTACGTTGTTTGACATCTTAGGTCTTAGCGGTTATTCTTTTCTTTTAAAGCTGAGGGTTATTATTTTAGGAAAAGCCTGTTAATCTTGAACTTGTGCTATATACCGATTATTCTTTTAGGAAAATCTGCTAATCTTGAAATTGAATAACCATGGTTGTGACATCATATGAAGTTGATTCACATAGTTCTGAATGTGACTCTGTAATACCACATATTTCTATTAGTGGGATTCTCACACTGCCTTATTTCTATTATGTGTAATTATTTGATACAGGCTAACCAATTGTAGGTATTTCTATATAAATTCGGAATAGTATATGGACTTAGTACTTAAGAAGTAATTTGATTTTCTTTCTTCATTACAATGTAATTTGGTGTACTAAACTTTCGAAATTGTGTTTATATTAAATTTGTGCAACAGAATAAATAATATATTTCTCTATTCTCCTGTAACATATCTATGCAAGGTACCCGGTACTTTTACATCTAACCTTTTGTGTGTAACCTTAACTTCAAGATAAGTTTACTCAATTCACTTTGATGGTGGATGATAAACTGGTCAAACTCACGTCGTAATATTTGATCGAAAAAGTTTTTAAACCTTACCTATATTCTATTATGAAACCGTAATCTTTGTGGTTGAAGCTGTGATATGAAACGATCGCAATTCCGAATGTCATGCCTATCTCGGTATCAGCTATTTGGAATTTATCTAAAGTCTTGTGCGTGTGGCTATTTCTATGTGGATGGATAGCAAAACTTACTTGAAATCTTGAGATTTATGGCCGCCTTTCTGACGAGCAATGAGCCCTAAAACTTTTGAAGTCCCGAATTTTTATCAGCGTCTTTATGCTTTATTCAAAAATTGTCTTTGCATTTTTTATGGTAGGGTGAATTTATATTTTTCTCACCTGAATGTTTACAGACCTCAGTGAGTTTTTATTGGTATGCTTTTTATATAAGTTTCTTGTACAAGATTTCTTTTCAATTAACGTGGTCTTCTGTCGAGTCCTACATATTTAAAATGTAATTTAAAAACTGTATGTCGAAAAAAATATTCATAAGCGTACCAGGAAAAAAATATCTTTATTAAAATTCTAGATATTTAAAAAGTCACTTAGTCGTACATTGAGGGTTAGATATTTTGGCCATGTTGTAAATGAGGGTAAATAACTTTATTAGTTTCTTCAAAAATAATTAATTTACCAATAACGTTAGTAAAAACTGATTGTTTTCAATTTATTGAGTTGATTGATAAGAATGCAGGATTTCTAGTAGCTATTTCGAATGAAGATGTTTTTTCTAGACCTCAATTTATTATTCACCAGTTTTGTTGATGTTGATTAATAGAAAAACAACTCCATTTACTCTTTATTACTTACATGGATTCGGGAATAATATTCAATATACAAAAAGTTTTTTACTGTCACGTCGCAAACACATCTCATTTACTTGGATATGTATATGACTTTTTGCTCAATATGAATGCCATTATATATATTCCCAATTTTTCCAAATTTAATTTTTTCTATTATTTTATGAGACAGACGGAGAAAAATTTATTTGGTTTTTTTAAACATGTTTGAGAAAAAAACTAAACTAACTTAGTCTAAAGGAACTAAAATCGAGTTTCATTCTATCGATACATAACGTAATTATTTTTTATTGTAAGTAAATAACAAAAACAGAATTTATTTGACCAGTTGAGGGAATCTCTTCAAAAAGATAAAATGTTTTACACGAGGATAACATTTGAAGAAAGTGCATGAATTGAATAAACATTAGTACGTAAGTAGGTAGATGGGTAAGTATATATAGGTATATTCAAAGATATATAGCAACTAGAATATTTGTTGTCTTCAAATGAACTAAATATTATTGATATCAAATTCATCTTATGTTAGTAACATACTGGGTAACATAGACACTAAAGAATAATATAATTTTTGAAATTATTGAACCGACCGCACAAAAGTACCTAACAAAAAGCGCACAGAAAAATACAAAATTATAAATATACAAATACTTTTGCGGTACAATTTATTTCCCGAACGTAAATAAATTTGCCAAAAGCTACTACGGTAACAGATTTTTGGAGCAGGTATCAAGTGGAATGTAACATTCATCTGTGAATGTGCGTATATGTGACAGAAGAAAGAAACGTCGGCTTGGCATCGATTTTAAAAATGTGTTATGGGACAATTAATTCGATAATTTATTTGTGTTCGGGAAAATATAGTACCGCAAAAGTTCCAACTAAGTCCACGTATCTTAATTACTTTATATTATTCAATGTGCTTATTATTTGGTGACTATTTGAAATCAATTAAATTGTTTTGTAAAAATGTTTTATTTTACTATAATGACAAGAAGCCACATCGATGCACCATGCAACATTACGCAAAATCAAAATAAATAGCATTCATTCTGTTGCTTTTTTTAATACAATGTTGAATGGGAGAAAATGACGAAAATTATATTCCACAGAACCTATCAACATGACGAAGAAAAAGAAAACAAATTTGTGAAGGATGAGATAGTCAATAAAGAAACAACAGTCACTCGGAAATGTGGATTAGGTTTAGTGGATATATCGCATTACAATGTAATACACCCTTTACAGTGTTATGGAAGCGAGTGCTTAGTTTCATAAATGCAATTTTCCTCAAAAGCTATCAAGTTCATGAAAAAAGTCAGGCCTTACATTTTAACAAATTTGAAGTCAAATAGTTTAGGTTATAAACATACGTCTTGCGCGAATGGTAGATATCGAGATAATTGCCAAAAGTTAAACTTTGGTCAAATGCTAATTACTCAAACGTGAATATATAAAAAACGAATAAGTGTGTGGAGAAAAAATTCTAAATATTTTTGTAAAAAATATTACGTACTATTAACTTGATTTCTTAAATTTTCTTTGAGGAATTGTTAAAAATTGAAGAAAAAATGAATATGTCTAAGGACTGCATTTCCGAGAAGGTTAAATACATGAAAGACAATTTTGAACATGTATCCATAAACATTTATTAACTCCAATTTTAATTCTTACATTATCCTGGAAAAGCTGCTCCCTTCACTTCAAAAAATAATAATATATACTTCGACAATGAGAACATTCACATCTTAATGGGTAAGAAAAAAATAAGGTAAAAAATAAATCAAATTCATAACAAGAACATGCAAGTTATTTCGGCTTATTTTTATTTAGTCTCACTAGCATGTGAATCATTGTTAGATTTATATAGCATTTCAAACTTTAGCCATAAAATAACCTGTGAATATTATCACCACATTCGACCAACTTTCGACTGCCAGGCAGTAACTCATCTATAGATGCAAGGTACTCATCTATAGAAAATGTTTAATGCTATTTATTATAAAAAAAATTACTCACGATTAAATGAAACTACTTGATGTAGTATTATTTCTACTTTCTTTAATTTCTTTACCACGACCTAGGTTTCGTTTCAGTACAACATCTTCAGGTGGGATATTAGCACAGAAATTAAAGAAAGCAGAAATAATACTACATCATGTAGTTTCATTTAATTGTGAATAATGAATTTCTACAAAATTAACGCCAAATATATTCAATATAGAAAAAATTTATCTAAATTATTAAGTTTTCAAATTTAATCTAATTTCCTTTAGGTTATATATATATAGATATATATATATATATATATATATATATATATATATATATATATATATATATATATTTATATATATTTATATATATACACATATCCGTAAAAATACAGAACGCTCTCATCACGACAACAAAGTGGCTTATCAATTCAACCATTGTTATCCAAATTAGTCTCACTTCTGTAATTATGTAAGAAAATTTGTTACATGTGTAGCGATTCTTCCAAACGAAATTTCGGTTAGAACAAAATGCAACTGGTGCATTTTGCAACCCGATCTATTCAAACGTGAGAATAAAATATACAATATTTGATAGAAGAAATCTGCATAACCGTATTAATATGCTTCAATGGCTGAAAGTCTAATTGTACTTTAAATTAATTTTCGATCAATGAAATATCTGTTTTCCCAACATCGACAACGCAACTGAGTATGTTTTTATAATCAATGGATTACAAAAACATAACGCTAATTACTAGCGTAACAAAATACACGCCAACGCAATTCAACTTTAGCCATAAAATAATCAGCCGACGGCGAAATCCAAGGCAGGAAATCGTCATGTAATCAATCCCTCGACTCACTTTCAAGCCTACCCTTTGCCCGTAACTATTTATGAAAATAGTTCCAATTTTGACCATCTGCTTAGTCAATATGATATGACAGACACCACTTTCCAAACTGTGGGTGTATTGATTGGCGGACTACGTAAATTTTGTACTATGGAAGTCTACTGTACGTTTTGAATGGAAACATTATGTTTGCTGATTTACCTTATTGAGATATACTCGTAGCGTCTCTAAGGAAGACGTTAGTAATTAATTTTGCATTACATCTTTTATAGAACAGTGTTATGTTGTTAATAGCTTGGAAGTCATGATGTCTTCCATTTACTTTGAAATTTTGGAACGATATCTTGGAATTTATATAAGAGTAATTCTGACTTGTTATTATAGAATGTTAATATGAATATTTGTGGAGAAATTTTCTGGTTAATTTTACTTTTTACTGGTATACAAAAAAATGTACTTATCACAATTAAGTATGAATTATGAAGAATGTACTATAGTATTTGATTTTCCCATTCTGCCATAAAACTATATAATGGGTATGCAGTTACTTTGCAACTCCATTATAAAGCGATGTGACACAATGTTAAAATCAAAACTTACATTCTTTTTTAATATTATTGGAGCACAACGATGTATGGGTAGAATTACGCTCATGTTCATATTAACACCTATCTGAATGCTTTACAAATTTTATTCTGATTTAAGTATTGTAATATTATTTGCGGTATATTTCCCCATTCTTGCGTAAGATATCTATGCAAGGTACTCGGTTCGACCAGGTCAGTGTGTAACCTTAATTTCGAGACAAGATCATTTTACTTTCCTTTGATGGCGGATGATAAATCGATCTAATCTAAATAGTAATATTTGATCGAAAAATATTAGCTTTAGGATACTATTAAGGAAGCATAAACTTTAAGGCCGAAGCTGCTATGAAACGATCACAAGTCTGAGCTTCGTGCGCAGTACTGACACCGAGAGAGTCTTTACTTAATTTAAAGTATTGCGCATACCACAGTTCACCTGTGGTCGTTGTTACGTGAGACGGATAGCACTAACTTGGTGACACCTCGCTATTTATGGTCGCTTGTCGTATGAATAGTCGGCGGTAAAACTGCTGAAAACCCGAATGGTTGTTGGCATTTTAAAGACCACAGCATTTTGAAAGTCTGTTTTCTTTGTTTTTACTTTTGTAATTGTGGAATGAATTTGGGCTTACCTCGCTGTAGTTGTACAGATCTTAGCATATTTTTTATTACCCTGAATACTGTTATAGTCTACGTATTACAGTAATTAACCATCGTCGTGTTTCACCTGTTGTAATTTCATTACAAAACTGTGATGGCAATATGAGCATAAACAATAAAGTGAACCATTTGAAATAAATTTAAGTGTATAAATTTTGGACGTTTATTAAATCAAATTTTTTTGTTATTTGAACATGTAAAATTTCCAAAATTTTATTACTGTCTTGTATGATATGTTAACAATTTTTCTTATTTAATAATCTTTATATATTTTATAAATTGGAATTTGGGATATATTTCAATAGGCTTAATTATTAGTTTTTGTTTTAGCAAAAACAGTAAATAGTAGCACTTATTTCACTTTTTTTCAGCGAGAAATGTGTCACCAAGAAATATTCTGGGGTAAAATTATTTGTATATATTTTTTTCCAATTTCATTATATAAGAAACGAGTTGCGTGTTAGAAAACTAGATCAAATGAATCATTATTCGTTCACCATTGCTTTTCAAAAAGAAATTATAATTGGTTTCTAATTCCAATTTTTTTTTAGTTGACATTTTGGATTTATTAGTCGTGTTGATTATAGGTAAAATAAGAAAAAATATATACATACAGGCAAACGTGATAGTACGAATCGTGGCGGAATAACTAAAAAAATCGCCTTATAGGCTCATAACGCAAAACATATTAAAAAGAGGAAGAAACCAAGAAATTCTTTAAAACCCAAAATAATCAGACTGCAGAAAGAATTAAAAAAGAAATAATAATTTATAATAAAACTGCTAGTTCCTTTAAACGATACTATGAAAATGGAATTGGATTATGAGCAATAACTTGATATTTTATTGTTGAATCTGGTCGAAAAGTTATTGCGTAATACTTTATTATTTTCAAAATGTAACTAAAATTTAACAGTTTTCTTTCTTAGGAAGTGCATGTATATCATTTCACCTTATTTAATTTAAGTATATTTAATATGCACTGTTGATACTATTGGAAAAAAGTCACTGTTAAAAAAACATAGCACTATTTCATTTATTCGTACCTAATTTTCAATATAATGTCATTGTCAACGTACGGCTGGGAGCTTAGATATTAATAATAATTAATCAAGTATTTACTTGAAAATTCTAATTTTCATTACTATTTTATTTATTGCGTGATGAAAATAAAATTGTTCAGACGGATTTATTTTAATTTTGCATAAAAGTATAATACATGAAAGTATAATTTAAAATACATGAAAGTATAATTGCATGAAAGTATAATTTGCATGAAAGTAAAATAAATTAAAAGGAATTTTAAATCCAGAGTTAATTTTTCTAGATAATTTTCTGTAGGTACATTTAACTCTTCCCGTACTCTTGGATTTTTGTTACGTAAAATATGAAAAGTTGAATTATGTTTAATTTATTACACAATTATACATTGGTAATTATCCAGTATAATTTAAACTTCCCAACATCTTCACGGGAAAAAGATAAATTTATTCTAATCCTTATTTAAGAGAAAATATGTTTAAATATAAAATAATTCCTTATATATTAATTCTTTATTTCTCTGAAATGATAAATTTCCATTCTCATGAGTTTCTCATGAGTTTTCATGTTCCATATCATTACCCCTGAAACTCGCCATTTCCCAATTAGGTTTGTATAAAGGTAATTATAAATTGTACACTGTACCTTTGTCTCATCCTAGTTTGTTAGGGCTCCTCGCCACAACATGGTTAAACGTTGAGTAAAGGCCGCCCGATTAGTTTGAAATAAATAAATTAAAAAGAATATCATTGCCTCAAAATACTATTTACAACTTACAAAGCAATTTCTAAATTTGATATTGAATTATCGTCCAAACTTAAAAGAAACTTCCAGCTAAATACGTTAACAAATTTTGATTTTAAAACTTTAACAACCAATTAATTATACATAGATTCAATATCGTGGATTGTAATTATGCTATTCATCAATTCCTTGTGACTGTGAAACGATAAATTTCATAAAATTTTTCAAATATCTCAGACTTGGCCTACTCTCGAAATACGATCAGAGTCATGAAATGGTTCCAATAAGTTATTTAGTCGTCAATGTAAACCAGAAGAATTATACGTAGATTATAAAACTGTCGACGTAGAAGTAGTCATAAATCACTCCTGTAAGCTACATTGTCGGCTTCGTTATCGTCAAAACGAAGCAAACAACTAGTACGGAAGTTGTGAAATAGAGCTTTAGCGGTTTCTTTAATAAATATTTAAATTATATAAATATAACTCAGATGTATTATTACGTAATCTCGCACTATTAAGCAGCGGTTTTTTTCAACGGTTTCGAGAGAATTGAGTCAAGTATGACAACATATAAAGTTAAATGCATATTGTATGTACTTTTGGTTTTATCGAAATATTTTTTAATAATATCTAACGCAATTTCAAATATAGTATTATTATATTTTCCTTGGACATGAAAATGTTTAATAAAATAAAAGAAACAAGGAATCATATTTCAATCATATTTTCTTTAAATTTACTTTAGCTCTATAACATTATATAAGTTATTTCTGCACTTTTTTCAGGGTAACGTACCCCAAAAAGAAAAACGGACCCATTATAGTCTTTTCGCCTGTTTTAGAGATTTTTTATTAGATATTATTTGACGTAAAGGCTGTAAAATTGACATAGGAATAAATTAGTTTAACCCATACATATACAATCAAAATATAGTTTAAAAAGGCTACTTGTTAGGTTTCAAATAAAAATTCATATCCATGTGAATTACGTTTATTCAGAGATATTTATTTTTAGTGCGAATTATAAAAAAAATATAAAGATTCTCTATATATCTATAGAAATTATAAAGATTATTAAAATATTATGTAGATTCTCTAGTTCGGATTCCTCATTCACCAATTTTATTATTATTTATGAAAATGAAGACGTAAATAATTTGGAATATATTTAAAGAAGTCTGTTGTAAAATTGGCCCTCTATTATAAAGGCTCTTAGTCTCCGTAATAGATCAACTAATGATAATTTTTGAGCTGTGCCCGAAATAAGATTAAGAAGCGTAGCTGAAATATATTTTCAGATTTTACATAACAAATAAAAATTATTTTCAATATTGTTAAGTTTTCATAAAGTACTCTTAGAAATTAAAAAAAATGTACATTTAAATTCCATGAATATATGATGGGAAACTTTTAAATTACTTGTAGCACAAATAATCAAATAATTTATAACGTATCATATTTAATATGCTAATGCACACATTCCCAAAAACCGGTCCGACCAAAAGTCGGAGCGTCTATACCCAACTGTACGTTGCGAGTGAAAAAGTTCTGAATAAGAAAGAATAAAATAAACTATGAAAAAATCGCTGACGTAGGCAACCGATATTTAGTCGGCGGTGTGTACCTCTTGTCATATGCGTTGAGTCAATGGAAAGTCGGCCACCGATTTTCACAAAAGTTATCTGGTCACAAAATAACCGCGTACAAAGCTAGTGGTCTATATGCATAAATTAAGCGCAGCCATTATATATAGAGTCGAATAGATTAGAAGATACGCAAAATATTCATAGGACGAATAATGGGCATTAATTTCACATTTTACAACCTATTAAATACAAATAGAACTCCAGGTATAATGGCTCCGTGAATATTTAGGTGCAAATAAAAGTTTGAACATTGATGATGGAAATGTTTCGATTCAGTTATGTATAGAGATTAATATAATTTTCATAGAACTAATATATTTCACAAAACATAGGTCACAGTTTATACTCAGAGTAAACTCTATAGTTTTTCTGTAATATTCTAGTATATTCTACTAATTATTTTTTTTCGTGATATTTCGTTCAGTAGATTCGGTAATAAATTGGAGAAATGCGTTTTATTACACATTTGGTTATACATATATTACCTAGTACCAATTTAATAAACATCGTTGTTACGTAACTAAATTAATTGTAAAAATGGCAAAGTAAATATAAATACTTACTTCTGATATTTTTAATCTTCACACCGCTCGGCTACTGTAAACATATTCATCGATATTTCGATCCTGGTTTGGTAACAATTACTTGGGTTCGGTTCTTTAGTAAATATAATATATATTTATAAACTCTGGAGCTGTAATCAAAGAGACTGTGAGTGAAATCCTATTTAAAAGCAGAAAACAATTTTTTTAATAATATCGACATTAAAAATTTCAGACTATACACAATTCAACTCTAGTTCCAATATCATATTTATCATAAGTAGTTTTTGTAAATGACATCCTATACGACAATAAAAAAATAATCTTTGTAAAATATCATGTGATATCAGTTTAAAAAAAATATCTATTGCGAAATATGTCGGCTAATATAATCTGTTACTATGTCTTAGAAACAGACGCATAGATAGACAAGTGAGTCTTCTAACAAGTGTTCCGTTTTTCCTTTTGAGTTGAGTAATAAATATTCAGAAAAAAAGAAAATAAATTCACAGTCGCTTGCGAGTTATATATAGAAGGTAAATCTATTCTAGACGTTTCGTTCTGCGTAGATACCATTTTCTTTTTGTCAATAGATACTTAGTTTTTATTTTCCGGTGGATTTCTTTGTAGAAACGTCATCTAAACACATGCCACATACACGAATTTATTTTTGGAAATACATTTTCCTGCAAATATACTTTAAGGTTTGGCAATGGAAATGTTTGCTGTTGAAAGAATATACTTTTATGTAATGAATGGAGTTTGAAATACTCGTAGTTTGCCATGTGGAATGCCATGTGACACGGGAACATCCTTGCACATTTGATAATTCCTTTTACTAATATATTGATCGAAATCTCTGTGCAATAATGTTAATAAAGTGAATTATTATGAAATCAGTACCGATATTTTTAGGATATGGATATCAATGAGTATGTTTACAGCAAGCTGAGCAGTGCCTAGATGATTAACAATTCCAATATTAGTAATTTTTATTTATTTCGGAAATTTATAAGGGATAATCTCAGGTAATAATGAAATTTATTAATATAGTAACTTAGTAAAGTATGATATTTTATATAATTTGAACAACGCAAGATGTATACATTACATATTATCTAAAAATAATCGCAATAGTTATTCTTGATACTTATGTCTAATATAATAAGTGAAAATTTTTTAAACCTCGTAGTTTACAAGGATAAAAATATGATCCTTATAAGATCACTCATATGTGTGTCTACGGGTCCGTTTTATTTTGACTTTTAATTATCGTTTAGGAAAATAATTGAATGTAGTGACTTAGATTGATTACAATATTATTCTTTTTAATATTTTGTGTATTCACTTCTGAAGGTATTAGTGAAAATATGCCCAAGCGTTTTCTCAGAAATTATTTAGTAGTCACTTGAAATATAATGCAATGAAAAGGGATATTAACTTATATATATACATATATATATATATATATATATATATCGATATATATCTATATATATGTATATATATATATATATATATATGTACGTATATATTTTAATAGTTAACACTTAAAAACATTCACAAAGAAATTTTTGAGGGATCAAATAAGTTACTAAATTTTTTCAATTTCCAAATAAAGAAAATTATAATGATTTGAAAACTAGTAGACCCAAATTCAAGAAATACTATTTAAAATATCTGTAAATATATATTTCTTTCTTTCCATCTATCCCAAAATTTCTAAAATAAAAATGATGGACAAAAACAGCATTCATTTTCAAATATCCAGTAAAGCAAAAAGTCAATGGATGGTCTTAAATTTTAGTTCTTTTTTCAAATTGGGGATATTTTTATAACAATCAAAGGTATGCTAGGCAATAATTTTTGAAAGGTTAACAATGATATAAATATTAGAAAATATTTACATCCGAAAATACTTTTATTTATGTACATTGACTTTTATCACATTACCTGATAATCCCAAAATAAACTCAAAAATAAACTAAAAAAATATTCGTTATTAAATAAAAATAATATTAATACAAGTGTTATTATATAAAATAATATATCCTTTATTTCCATGTTAACACATATTAATATTTCTCATAAAAATAAATAAGAGTCCGTCATGTTATTATCTTACTTTTCTTAAAATGTATTATCTCAAAGCACAATTAAAATTACAAACTTTTAAGTCAAATTAATTTTGTATTATAGGGGATCTATCATGGGTCAAAATATTTCATAAATCTTCACACGGTCTCCGTTCGCCCTTTTTTAATTTTTCGTAATTGGCTGAGGTCGTCCATTTAGGTAGAAATGAAGAAATAGAATACATATTTATTTACAATTGTAAATTTACAATTACAACTAAGTCATAAAGCATCAGTACTTATGCAACCATGATGAACTAGGTAACAATGCCATTATTTATTAAGTGAAAAATAAATATACTGTATGATAAATTTTACTCTTCTTTGAAATATTCAAAAAAATTTGCTCCATTCTTTATTCCAAAATTGCTATAGTTATCTTGTGAAAAACAACATACTAAATATTTATTCGCAGTTTACGGAAAAACTAAAGCGACGTTTATAACGGAGGCAATTGTTTATAATTCACTCTCATGTTGATATGAAATTGAATAATTACTAACAAACATATAGCCAAAAGTTATATTAATATTTTTCAAAACTGTAAAACGTCTACAAATTCGGTTTAGTAACCAGGCCACAATTTCGGATCCAACAAAATTATGCCAAAATCCGTAACACGATTACATTGTAAATAATGGGCCCATAGGAAGTTAAGGAGAATAATAAAAAAATCTTACTCTGGTAAGATAACCACTAGTTAGTTATTTCAAAAATTGAAGTAATCTAAGAGCATAGCAGCCGTGTGTAAAAGAGGTAAAAATGTAGAAGTAAGTTACAGGTTGTTTATTCGTGCACGTGTAAAGCTAGGACGCCGATCGAAGTGTCCATGGAAAACCCTTAAGCAGTTCGAATAAGATCTGGAGTATTAGAGTTCTTAGAATTAATAAAGACAATACATTTCATAGAAATAAAATATTTGTATTTCTTAAATAAAATCCCTACAATGGTTGAATATATTTGGCGTTAATTTTGTAGAAATTCATTATTCGCAATTAAATGAAACTACGTGATGTAGTATTATTTCTACTATCTTTAATTTCTTTACCACGACCTAGGTTTCGTTGTATTACAACATCTTCAGGTGGGATATTAGCAAAGATCTTTGCTAATATCCCACCTGAAGATGTTGTAATACAACGAAACCTAGATCGTGGTAAAGAAATTAAAGATAGTAGAAATAATAGTACATAACTTAGTTTCATTTAATTGCCCTACAATGATACCAAGAAATTTGCGTTTCATGTAATATCCTATAGCTTGGACACGATTCAGCCCATTTAGTGTTTTTTTCAATTTGTAAAAAATATTACTCTTCAATATTTTTATATGCCTAAGTACATAACGAATATCAATGTCATTACAGATCGTGTTAAATGATTACGAAACTAGTCTTAAACTCCGAGTTCATTTTTAATTTCCTATCAAACGTTTATGCCTCACATTAAGTTGGCAGGATTATTAAATAAACTTTTGTAGTAGTTTCAACAATGTAATGTTTATTTTTTATGATTAGAGTACCTATGCTTCCTGAAAACACTTATTTTGTAAATTTCGTCGTAAACTATATTACGATTTCAAGATATATGAAAAACGATAAATTCTATTTTATACGCATTTCGACATGCACTTGGACGATTTGAAATTAAATTATTTATTTTGTAGTTATAGTGATTAAAACTAAGTAGTAGTTTTACTTAATAAAACTACAAAATAAATAATTTAATTTTAAATCGTCCACGTGCATGATTTCGACATATAAAGTAGAATTAATCGTTCTCCACACATCTTGAAATCGTATTATAGTTTACAACGAAAGTTACAATATATGTGTTCTAAGGGAGCACAGGTATTCTGGTGAAATTCTAGTATGCATAGAACTTTGGCAGATTTTATAATTCACGATTTAAAAACGAGAGGATGCCTGATGATATACGAAAATGGAGATGAAAAACAAATTAGTGAAACTTTTTCATATCTAAATACTTTGCTATTATACCCTAGTAAATAGACAGAACGGAAAAATAGTTTTCATCCTCATGTTTTATGTACAGAGAAGTGTATTTATGTAGAAAAATATTGACACGACTTTAATAAAACTACTAATACCTGCCTACCCAAATAATAATTAGTACATATTTATTTACGTGACTTTTACGTTGATAAATCTATTAACTTTCACCAGCCTCGACGCATTGACAACAAAATGTAAGAAGTTTTAATTAAATCATCATATATATTAATACGCTAAGGTTAAGATGTTACTCTCCCTTTTTAGAAAAAACCTCACAACTAATCCACATAAATTATATATCATTTTATAGATAATTGCTTGCTCTACCGGCATCCACAACTAAACAATTTATTATTGCTATTGTTTTTGCAAATTAATTAGTTATTAAAATTATATACACAAAACAGCAATGCTGCCATCTAACGGCTCAACGTCAATATGATTGACGGTCGGTAAAATTTTTGTTTAATTTCAAATCCACTCACGTATAAATAAAGTGGCGCTTTAGCTCAATGCTTTTGATACTTGCGCCTCTATATGTCAATTTTAGTAAAATATTTGTTTGATCTGTCATCTGAGCTTCATAATGGAATAAATAATAATGCGAAGACTTCGCACGGGTCACGCTAGTAAAGTTTTAATTTGGGTTAGGTAGAATATGACGGCGATAGTGTGTATAAATAAGTATCGCTTGGGTTGGCTTAATATAGGATTTAAGTTAGGATTTTTCTAATAGTTCTTCGAAAACAAGACTTACCATTTTACATGGTAGTAAAAAATAGCCAGGCTGTGAGTTGAGCTTCCACACAAGTACACTACCTAATATTGACCGTAGAAAAAACAGTCCCGTCTCAAGTACATTTTCAACATTTCAGCGTTTGCCATTGCGACTGATTTACTATCATCAGGTAGCCTATACATGCATTGAAGGGATTAAAAAGCCAATAATTTGAGTGATATTTTAAAGGTTAAGAAATTCCCAAGTATAATAGTTACGAAACGAAAATATTTGATGACTAAGTTATAATCACGAATCAAATCACGAGCCAAGTTTTTGTGGCTATACAGTTACATCAATAACGTAATTCTAAATGACACAAATGAGTTTCCGTTCCTACTTGATTCAGACATAGGACTGACTGCATTAAATTCACCTATTTTATTGTATAATTGTGATTTAAAAAACTATGATTATTATAAACGCAGGTATGATAAAACTTGATTTGATTGTATATACAATAATTTAAATTTGCTAAACTTTGGAGTAACGAGGTATTTTGTGGGTTTTTTACATTTTTTTATCTACTAACATTTTTGTGTCTTAGCTTTTTGACTATTATCTAAATTGTTGCACTGAATTCTTTTTCCTTGTTTAGTTTTTGGAAAAATTCACTCATTCAACTCAATTCAATTCAAAAACACTCGAGTTATTTCGAGAAATGGCGATTATTTTTTTAATCACAGTTTATTTATACGATCCACACTATTTTCACACATATCGTGTAAGTATATAACAAAAATTTTAAAAAAACATACTAAGGTAAATAACTCACAATAATTAATTATGCAATATTTATATTCATTCATCAACGTACTAAACCAATTTACGACCCTTCCCGAGCCGTCCAACACAACCCTTGAAATTATTTAAAAACAAAGACTAGTATCTGTGTCTACAGTAATACCTATCAAAATTGTACGCGTTATATTAACTCTTACTTTTTTTTATTTAATTGTTTTGGCCGGCCGTACGCACTCGTCGATACGCGAGCGCTAATGAAGCAACAGGCGCAGCGCGCTCTCAATATACTCGTAATTAGCTAGTCACAGGTCACTAGTAATACCATTTTTTTAATATTATAGTATCGTAATAAGGTCATAGTATTGTAATAATGAAAATAACGTCTTCACAAAAATCACTAATTTGTCGATTAATTTGAATCTTGAAACTAGTAAATCCTTTACGTGCCATATAGCGAGTTCTTTTAAATAGTTAAATGAAATAATGCCCACGCCCATTGTTCATATTCAGGTCGCACATGAAAGACGGAATGAGCTAGTCTGACTAAAATATTACGAATTTTTTCATTTATATTATAGGCCACGAAACATATGAAAATGTTGAAAACAAAGGGAGAAAACAATTGTAATATGAATAAGACTTGAAAATCTCATATCAACATTTGAATTGAAGGTTTAATTCGAGCAAAAAAATTATGTGGGCATTTATATTGGTTATATAATCTGGTATATATTAAGATATTACATTTCATGGACACGGAACTGTATATATTCAATACAAAAATATCACATTGAAAAATTTAGTGAAAACTGCGTGATTAGTTGAAAATAGGAGTATGTAACGGAATATTATTATTCATAACCTGAAGACATTATTCAAAATTTTCCATTAATTTTACAAACTCATTATTCAGTTATCATTACGAAGAACAAAGTTTCCAGTTAAATGCGTTTCTAAATTTTTATTTTAAAACTTTCATTTCAAAACTTAAATAAAGAAATAATTATTCATAGCTTCGGTCCTCAAATGGTATTTGCGTTGTGTATGAATAGACTGTGGGGGTGATAAAAATGAGCAGGGCTAACCTCAAATTTCATTCAATAAATTATTCAGACTTCAGGGTAAAGTTTGGACTGGAAGAATTATGCGTGGAATATGAAACGATCGACGCAGAGGTCGTCGTAAATCACCTTCAAAAAAATACATTTTTGGCAATAATATCATCAGAATGAAGCAATATGCATATGTATGTATATATATATATATATATATATATATACATATATTTATATTTATATATATATATATATATATATATATTTATATGTATATATATATATATATATATGTGTGTGTATGTGTATGTGTGTGTGCGTGCGTATGTGTGTGTGCGTGCGTACGTGTGTGCGTGTGTGCGTGCGGGCGTTCGTGAGTGTCTATGTCTCTGCGTGCAAGCGTCCATGCGTGCGTGCGTGTTTGTGCGCGTGCGTGCAAGCTTTCGTGCATGCGTGTGTTCGTGCGTGCGTGAGTGCGTGCAGGCGTATTTTATTACCCAAAAGTTAAAAGTAATCCTTTAGAAATTTTACGGTTGGCATGTTAAGTACACAAAATTGTTTTTTCCTCTTTGTTTCATGTAAGGTTTTAAGGATCCAAAAAATATATTTTTCTTAATTTAAAACCTTATATTTTCAGATAAATTGAAAAATATTGTTTAAAAAAAAAAACTTGTTCCTGCCTCCCTCTTGTTAACAATTTAACCTTAAAATATAAAGAAAATATTGGTTTTTAGAAGCCTGCGCAATGTTGTAAGAAATCTATAGCGGTAATTCTAGATATGATAGTTTTTTTAAATGTGAGCAATGTTTTCACATCTATGAGAAACGTGGTGTGAAATATACTTAAGTTTTTCCGTATCCACAGCCGATTTTTTCAAAAACAATAAACTTTCCTCAATGGGGTGTGCGAGCAAAGATTTCCAGATTATATTTGCATTTATCGCGTTCCCACTACATGCATGAATTTAAAAAAATATTTTGAGTTGTGAGGGTTAAAGCTCGAAATGTTTTGTTTAAAAATACACACAGTGTCCGTCTTTTTTACTTGGCTATAGTTTTGTTAAGCACAAGTGTACGTTTATGGAGCAAAAGCGATACAAGACTGGAAAAAAGAATGTGAGATAGAAGATACTATTATATTTGCAAATGGACAAACAATTTCATATTAAATTATAAAACTGAAGAAATATGGAACGCTGTAATCTGACCAAAAAAATTAGGATAGATATGATTTTTTGCTATAAAAATCAGGTCATAGTAAGAAAAACGCTCTGTTAGTATAACGAACCATAATAATATTGGCCGTGTTTTTTGTTCTTGCCGGCAGTTTCATATTCGCATAATTTTTAAAGTTTGAACTTGGCACTGTTAGCTGAAATACGTATTACATCGAGTTCGTGACTTTGATCTTATATCGAGGGGGAACAACGTTTGAGATATTTTCAACTTCAACAATTTTGTATATTAGCTAGCGATATAAGTTTCAGTTGACCGAATATTCATAAAATACTCTTTTACTTTTTACGTTTTTACGTTTAATTAAATATTAATTTGAAACACTATTATATAAATACCGATTGTATCATTTAGCATAAAAACACGCTTCAATCCATATTGCAACGAAGTCTTGTGAGAAATCTAAAGCAAATGGTCAATAAAATTTTTTTGATATCAGATTGTGTAAATTAAGTATTGCTAAACGTAAATTCAAAATAGAAACATCAAATAAATCCTATTAATGCTTAACAATAAATTATCAAATAAAATATACTTATAGCAGGAGGTTTTCATCACTCTCACGTCACATCCTCTCCTTAGCGAGATTGTTCATCGTGATTAGAAACGGAAGCAGTGAAGCGGTAAAATGACTTTCACCACATTATTAGTTGTCCGAAAAGTTTTCCTTGTTTTCCGCTTGGAGAGATTCGGCAAGTGTGACTAGTAGATTATAAAATAAATAACCGATCGACAGCAAGTTCTCAGACAAAGTATTGATGGTTCCAGTTTTCTTGCATAAAAGGAATATATTTAATGACTTGAAGGATAAATCGTAACGTAAATCCAAAAACTTCGAACAAGTTATTCGCAAATATCTTTATGAAAAAAAAACTATTGTTTGAGTAATATTTTACACGAAATGCAGGAAAAACGGACTTACCGTGTATTCAATTTACTTTAAGGTATTATGCAACAACCTAAGAGAAGATATTCCCTATCACGTTTTGTTATTTTTAATATCATAGCACCATACAAATAACGGTTCTTGTCTAAATGTGATATTTGTATTTTATCTTATCCTTTCTGACATATATTTTATTTATTTTTTATATTTTTTCCCAGGTATTTACTTTCTTTCAAATTTTATCCTTGAAACAAATGCATTTAAGATTTCAATATTACGACGTATTATACCTTCATTTTCATTGTGTTAATGAATATATGAGATAAAAATAATAAAACTTAATTTTAATTAAATATTGTATTACATTATATTACAAAGAATAAACCAATGTTTTTCGAAACGATAGAAACCCCATATAAATTCCTTATTATTGACCTCGTGAAAAGAGTCCAAGTCGCTCAGCGAGCTATAAGTCTCAATGGGTTGAGCTCGGAATTTCTCTGAGAAATGAGAAGAGTCATAGAATATTTGATGTTATACATATAGCTTGTATAATTTACACGTTGAAGCAGCAATAGGCAAACTACAGAGCGCCCCAAATCCAAAAAAGGGTCAAGGAAGAAAGTTTCTCAAATGACCGCGTAACGAAAGATGCAGACGTGGAACGTCTCAAATGAAAAGGTAGTAGAAGTCGCAGAAAGTCATTAGGATGTCCACTGTTGATGTAGGCTTACTCCAATCCGTGGAGTAAACCTACATCAACAGTGGACATCTTCCGGCTGATGGTGATGATTTTGATGATGAAGTAATAAATATAAAAATAATTATATTAGAGTCGTTAAGTTCTTAAATGAAATTTTGAGTAGTTGTTATAATAATCATATGTTATTATTTTGTATTTACCGTAAAAATTAAAACAAGGATAAGTAGAGACTTATGTAATTGTTGAACTATTTATTATATAAACAGTACCAAAAGAATTTTGAAACTAAATATGTATTATTTTCAACATCGAAATTGATTCACATACGGATTCATAAGTTTTCAAAATAAATATGTATGAATATGATGTTTACCAAAAATATGACCTTTAGCCAAAACACTTTAATTATCATTAAAATGCTTATTGTGCATAACTTACTGACGATAGATGTAAAGAGTTGCAAAGTTTTCCAAAAAATTAACATTGCATTTAGCTTTTTTTTACGCCGGCATAATTATGTTAGTAATGGTTCTTCCTGTAAACTACAGTATAATTATATATCGGGATTGTCTTTTAAACTAGAATGTATATTATTTATGTGTAATTTTTTTTTAAACTAAGCACCTTGCGTTTCGCTTTTATTACATTGGGCAGTGTTTAGGTGAGTTAAACTGTATTTAACAATGCTTTAAATCATTGTGAATATATTTTATGCAGAAATGTTATAGATCGCTACGAACACAAAATTCAATAAACCTTCGTATAACCGAAAATATTTATGTAATGGTGATTCTGCAAATTGTGTATATTTTTTATTAGGAAAATAATTTTAACCAATTCAACTTATAAAAAAAATATTCTTGTTATGAAATATGTGTAACGAAAAATTTGTTTGATACATCAATTTATTCTCAACAAAGTTGTCGATATTTAACTATAAATTTAAACTTTAGTCTAGTATTTCGTTAAACATGTATAAAAATTTATTATAAAGAGAAAATTTGAGTGATCAAGAAAATTACATAGATTATTTAAAGGCAAGGAACTGGTTCTAGTAAGGACATATTTTACACAGGATCTAACCCGCATAACAGTTCATTATCAGTTGACGATTTTTTCTTATTGTAAAATTGAAAAAAAACATATTACATTGGTTTTGATCGTCCTTTGTGAGAAAATAACAGGTAACAATTACCTGAAAAGATGATTGTTTATGTACATTAAACTTCAAAACAATTCAAAGTTTAAATTTTGTTCATAAATTTTTTATCGCATTAACCATTTTTGAAACATGGATAAGGTACAAAGCTGAATACATATGTCCGTCAACATTATGAAGTACATAAAGCCAAGTGACAGAAATACGATAATGTTTTTAATGCTATACCTATCGATATTGTGAGAGTTTTATCACCATCACAATTATAATAAAAAATATAAAATTAAACAATTACTTTCGTCAATATTATAATATTAATGAAATCACGGGTCTGTGAAAACAATTTTAAATTTTGTCTGGGTCTAATAAATTATTCAACCATTCATATATTATTTTTAAGACTTCACATCGTAAGAGTAAAAATGAAAAGACGCATTCGATGGAAGGAAAAATTTACCTTCTACGATATCTCACAAAGTCTTTAATGAAATGTCGAAGAATAATATAAATAAAGTTTGCAATGAAATGAAAGTGGACTCAGAAGAAATGTGTAATTAATATTGATTTTTTGATGTTAATTCATATATATAGATGTTAATTCTTCTATATATAATTCTTATATAAGAGGAAAGAAGAAATTTTTTTTTAATTTAAAAAGTTAAGAAGCAATTTAAAATTTGGTGAAATATACGAGGATAATATTAAAAAGTAGCGTTTAGTTGTTTATGTGTTTCCCGATTTGAAAGTTGCGCTATACGCAAAAATTTAGTGATGTTACTTAAGTATTTAATATCTTACCCATTTAATTACATGCACTACTCCATTTTCAAAAAAAGAAAATTGTAAATGTACGAAAATAATAGAATTGAGTTACGGTTTATTTAATTGTTTATATGTCTCCCGATTTGAAAATTATACTAGCGCTCAACCATTTAATGATGTTCGTTAAGTATTTAATATCTCTAAATATTGTGTCAACAATATTCTATCTTAATATTGTTGACACGAAAGACTATTCACTCAAGGTGTGAGTACAATTGAATCCTCATCCGAATAACAGAAACCAAGCATTTCTTTCGACTAATGTTATTAAGTCGAGGTTTATTTTTGCAATCATTCCTGCAACAAAAATGATCTATATGTAAGATTAAAGTCCTTAGGTGTTTTTTTGTTGAAGAATAATGTTCTTCTCTATGACCTTTTAGGTTTTTTTCATGAATGTGGCAACACTCAAATTGTTTTTTTTCTATTCTTCTTTCCTGCATAGTCAAGAACATTAGAAATATATATATATATATATATATATATATATATATATATATATATATATATATATGTATATATATTGCTAACGTATTTAGAATCCATTTCTCTGAGTCTATGTATTGGAAGATAAATATTTAGAGCTTTAACAAAGTCTGCATCTTTCTCTCTAAGATTAATCTACTAATTCACACTGTGTTTCATGAACTGAAATACGGGTCATAATTTTTGATGATATATATTTACGATTTCTTTTTTCTTCCGTTACTTTTTGGTATATATTTTTATTACTATTATAATTTACTAACCTCCTTATAGAGAATAAGTGAAAAAAAAATCAATTAACATGTAGATTCAAAATTTTTTTAAATACTATGCATTTAGTGAGCAATTTTTTTTCTTAAGTATAATGTGATATTATTAGTAGATCTCTTTGTCGATTAAAAGTAAAACTGTCTTTATTTGTATGCCTTCTTTCACGCTAAAACTGCCCAATGGATTGGAATGAAATATTGTTTATGGGTAATGTACGTCCTAGGCCAAAGATAGGTCCGCATATAGGTACGTTTATTACTCTTATTAAAGCGTTGTCTCCTTGGTTGCCTTTTGTTTGTAGATAATCGGCTCAACAGCTTGAAATAAATTTTACATGGTAATTATATAAAGTTTGAGTTAAAAGACAGTCGATATTTAATGATACTATTACTTACAAAGGCAATGCTGTGAATACAACGCTAAAATTAAATAATTCCAAATCACGTAAACTGCATAAAATAATTCGCGTTGTCCCTTTAATTACTTAAACTACACAACTGATTCAAATCTATACATATTAGAAGAATGAAACGGTCGTTTGTGAAGCCGTTAATTCATAATCAATTTGAAAGTAAATAATACAATATAAAGGAAAGGGTGATTATAAAATATGAAATAGATTTATTGAAATGTTATTTCAAATAATAGAAAACTTTGTGAAGAAATACCACGGAAAAATATGAAAGAAAAGTCGTATAAAAATCTATATCTCGTTCTAAAGTACGACATGCTATTAAATCATTTTGGACTTATAAGTATAAATAACATTCTCTTCAACGTGTTTTTTAATTCAAAATGTGATGAGAATATTAATTTTGTTTATTAATAATAGCCTTTTATCCGTAACGGACTAAATAGACGTGTATGGGATAAATAATTTAATAATTAAAATGGGGGGATAAACAAATACCACGGTCGAGCATATCCTCTGGTTTGATTTATTAAAACTGTTCACGTTTTTATTGCAATTTGTTTGAACAGACCGAAGCGCATTATATCCTATGACTGCGGTCCAGGTAATGTTAATGCATTTTTTTCTATAACTTTAAAAATAAAATAATGGCTCTTTTATTTCGCTTTCTTGCATGATATCTGCAATTAAGTATTTTAATTGCAAGAATAATTATGAGAGAAAAAACTTCTGTCAAATTGCAATATAAAGCAGAGAAATTCCTTAAAAAAATTGATATCTTTGAGTGGGATATCCCAAGGTTGACAACATATTTATTGGTCTCATTTTAAATTTTCTTGAGGAAAAGTATTCGTAGTTTTTTCAATTCTTTAAGTGGACAACATCTAGTCCCACTAAATATTTTCCAGTTAAAGAAACTGGACTTATTTCAAACTCATTTCAAAAAACTTTTCAATACATGTAAATAATCTAATTGTGAGCCTTGTTGAAGGGAAATAATTTGATTCATCATTGCTTCCTTATAAAAATGGTTCCTCATGAGAATTGTTTTTAATTTTTCAATATCGTACAATTAATATTAGTAGCCATTTTAAATAAATTCTACAGTTTCTTCAAGACTCTGTTAATTGCGCTAATTGTTAATGAGACTCCGTTTGATATTACTCCCTATGTCTGCGAAATATATTAACAATCAAATTAACACTGACCAGGTGCATGTCAGGAAACCTATAAAGTAAAATGATGTTTTTCGCTATATGCATTGAGGCCGTAGATGCAATTTTACCGATAATCAAGTAATTACTTGGATTACGAATGATACACCAATAAAAAAGTTTTCTATATAAGTACAAGTGCTGATACACAAATTATATGTGTGTGTGTGCATGTGCGTGCGCGCACGTGTGTGTATGTGTGTGTGTATTTATATGAAAAAGAAAAATGTAGATTTTCATTCTTGTATAGAATAAGATTTGGCTGTCATTTCTTATTTGATGTACGATTCGATAGCATTAGGAACGCAGGAAAAATTAAATGCAAGAAAACAATTTCTAACTTTTATTTTTGCTTTCTTATTTTCGTTTATTTTATTCGATTGATTGAAGTTTAACTAAAAAAAGATATGTTTTATACTGAAAAAGAAAAATATGTAAGATGTAACTTACTCCGGTGCACATTATATAAAATGAAAGAAATGAAGACGAATTAAGAATGTATTAAAAATGAGTTTGGTAAAATACCTCATAATTTAGATGCGCATAGGATTATTTAAATTATACCGCTCTCTCCCGTCCCGCGGTCACCAAATATCTCTGCTCTGTTTTTCAAACGATATCGGTGTCAATTGAACAGAACAATTGAGAGATGCAACAAACAAAAAATATGAGTTATCAAATAGCTTAAACTCTTATCCAAAGTCTGACTTGTTTTACAAAATACTTTGAACAATCTTGATATTAATATATGTATATATATTGTGTATGAGGCTTTTAGTGGTCCAATGGCCGTGTAAAGTAAAAGTAATAAAAGGTAAATTTGAAATTTTAATATTTTTTATTGCAATTAAAACAGAATTAAAAATGAACGCTGTTTCTTTTGCCCTTGAAATTGCGGATACATGAATTAGTAAAATTAATATTTTTAATTATGTTTTATTTAGTTTTGTTAGCAGAATCAGAAATGTTCATTTTATTTTCATCTGAAAGTGGAATGTCGCATTGCACGCATTAAATAGTTACGATATACAAACACAATTTTAAATCTATGTACAGTGATATCGATGTCAACTAGGCAATCTATAAAAACGATATAAATTGTATTAACATTTAAATACATTTTAATGGAAATTTCATGTAAGTTTAAATATTTATATAATTGCGTAAAAAATCCTGGATGTGCGCATTCTACTCGTATTTTATAGGTGTTTTACTTCGGTTTTAATTTTTTTTATGTATAAAATTAATAACTTATAGAAAACATACAAAACAATTACATTCATAACACCAAAAAAGACAGGGAAACTGAGACCAAAAAGAACTGAAAGGAAAATTTTAATAATCAAATAACAAAAATCTGGGAAGTCGTACAGATCAAGCAAGCATAATTAAGTACACCTGGCATGATATTGCACTACAAAATTTTGGGGGAATATCTCAGAAGATCTACGACTTTAAATATTGGAAGGTTTTTGGAATATAGGAATGATTGAGAAGCAATGGAATTTTAATAAAAAAGGTAGACTTAAATTTTAATACTCTAAGTCGTCTCTGAAGGGAAATTTTCCTAACCAAGAATGGAAAAAATAATGCTCATTATTTAACTACTGCTGGAAATAAAATGTATGCAAATAATTTTTCAAAAACACACTTGGAATCAATATGCATCCAACAGAAATAACCTTAAAAAAGAAGAATAGAGATAATAATATACTAATTATGAACTATAACCACGGATGCCATAGAGAGCAACTAGAAATGGAGGACAGTGATAAAACTTAAAATTTTCTGAGAAATTGTACTCAAAATAGAATGTACATTTTGTTAAACCAAATGCTTTGTATCGTCTTCCAAAATTTGTATAAAGTGTAACCTTACACTGAGTCACGTTAACATCAAGACTCGTGGAACAACTCGATCAGCCCACAAAGCAGCGGCAAAAGCCGTCACCACCTGGCTGACACCGCCCCAATACAATAAACTCACTAACGTAAACCGTGGGAAAACCCACACAAACTCGGCTTCTGCTATTGTTTTTGTAATATATAAATACTGTTGGATATTCCTAAGAGATAGCCCACCTGAAGATGTTGTAGTCCAACGAAACCTAGGTTTTGGTAAAGAACTTAAAGAAAGTAGAAATAATACTACATCACGTAGTTTCTTTTAATTGTGAATAATGAAACGTAACGTGGAATTAAGGATAACTAATTTATTAATATGAATAATAACATCAAGGTTAATGTACATACAATAAAGTTTTTTTTCAATATTTTTTCTTTGAAGTATTTTATATTTAATACTGGATTAAACGCATTTATAAAGGCTGCTGAAATCCTAAAATCTTACATCACATGAGCAGTAGAGATGTTAAAATGAATATTATAAAAATTCTAAAGGTGTCTTTTAATCGTCCATTTATCACTTCCACCAGCAATCTACGTAAAGTTACACATCTAGATTTATTAGTTTTATTGTCGACATCTGTGTCACTCTTTGTTCTAATACATCCGGTTTATTCACTAAATAATTTACAGATATAAGGAAATCTCTAGGATCTTTAATACCTCTGTCTAATACAAAAATAATTTTTTTTTTAAAAATAATCGCTAAAATTATTATTTTCATCAAAAAGCAATTGCTTTGTAATTTCCGTATCAGACAAAATTGCCGCATATGGGACAAAAACATCTATAATATGTTCATCGGTAGCAACTATTAAAAATGATTTTACTAAATTACGAAAATTATGCAAACTAAGACTTTTTTTAATAAAATGATTAGACGATTTTTATACATTTAAATATGTTCCATTTCATATCGTAATAGCTCTCCTGTCTCTTTCAGACTCATTCCTATTACCAAATATTTTTTTTAGTATCAGAAGATTCCTTTTTATAATGTTTTATCTGTCGATAAAATTTGTCCCTAAATAAACTGGAAGAAATAGTTCAAATATACATTTTCTGGCTACGTTCATCAATCTGCGAACTTTTATTTTAAAAGTAGCCCTATCCTAGCATTAGATTCTCAAGTTCTTAATTTTATTAAATATATACCGAGAATAGAATTCTGTAATTTAAAGGTGCTTGATTGTGGTGTTTAATTTAGCATATTTAAAAAATTAATCTTGTGTAAGCCTGTACAGTAAACAAAATTTTTAATCAATCGTGGCATCAGTATTTTCAAGACATTATATTAAATCAGAATTATTTTGCTCAGTAAGCAAGCTGAGCATTGCTGGACTGGATGGACTTCATAAGTTATGATGATTCAGGATATACTAATCATAAATTGTTAAATATTGTGGACAAATGAGAGCGTTAGGAATAACAAAACTGGTACTCAATAAGTAACCATTTTTTAAATAATTTAGTAAACGCAACATCTCTTGATTAATACATCCACTTTTCTAATGACGTGAGGTTATTCTGATCAAAGCTTTCTCCGGTGGTCACTTGTGTGGGAATTGTCGAATCCCCTTGATTTTCACTGTCCAAAAACAAAACATGCACTACTTTTATTAGGGAGCTGAAAAAAACGTATGTTATAATTCCCATAAGAATAAATTAAATGCGCCAAATATTAAGTTTTAAAGTGGCTGCAACACAATCACATGCTACTAATTAATTATTATTGAAATGCTAAAAAAGTAGCATCCCCAATACTATTTATGATCTCTTTACTATATTTTTAGCATTATTGGAGATATTCTTAAGTCATATAAATAAAATGTCCTACTGAAATTGAAGCATTAAAAACATTCTTTTGCCAATTAAATGAAACTACGTGACGTAGTATTATTTCTACTTTCTTTAATTTCTTTACCACGACCTAGGTTTCGTTGTATTACAACATCTTCATGTTGGATATTAGCAAAGATCTTTGCTAATAGCTCGCCTAAAGATGTAATACAACGCAACCTAGGTCGTGCTAAAGAAATTAAAGAAAGTAGAACTAATACTACGTCACGGAGTTTCATTTAATTGTGAATAATGAATTTCTACAAAATTAACGCCAAATATATTCAACATTCTTTTACTTTAGTGACCCTAATGAATCAGTATAACTGAAACGTATTATTGCTCTTGCACTGCCTTTTATATATTTACGGTTCAAAAAATTATTGTAACCCATTGATTTTTCTTCGTACTTAGTAAGGCTTGGGCTGCCAAAAGGAAAAAAATGCACACGTGTACTTTTATGTTAACATTATATTTTTTTTCATCCGATACTTTTAGCAAATATAATGGATATTTACAAGACGTAAACTAACATAATATGCTGGTTAATTCTAAAGACCTTGTGCTTAACTTTGTTCCTTTAAGTAATCCTATATCTAAAATAAAAATCCCTATTTTACACTTTGCTGAGTAGTTTTATTTATACACACATACACACATATATATATATATATATATATATAAATATATATATATATATATATATATTATATACACACACACATATATATATATATATATATATATATGTGTGTGTATGCGTGCGCGTATTTACCTCAAGATTGGTTATTTGTCTACTGTGGTGGTTAATTCAGTACCCTATCGAAGATTATTTCAGTAACGTCATTGAATCTAATCTATTTCAAAATATAAAGCTAAGGCACATATTAATAACACGGACTGCTTCACAATGTTATAGACAAGTAATGTATACTGCCTACACAACAAGAGTGTTACAAGCTTGTCGACGTATTAATAGAAAATGACCATTTTTTTAACAAAGTTATTAGAAAATTTTTAATTTGGTATATTTTTCTTCACTGTACAATTTTTTGCCAAATGCCCTAAAGAAAGTACTGTACTTTTTTAATAATCATCATGTTAACTAAGTTATTACACTAGACCGTGACCGTGATCTTTTTTTTCACACAAAAAAAAGGATATGTGCGACGTATTTGAAGCATACGCAACCATTAGCAGAAGAAGAAAAAATGACGGTTACGAAACTCTGTCATAATTTAGTTCATTCAGTCATAATTAGAAACTCTGTTAATAAACGAGATGTCCCTTAAAGTTCTTAGGTAAAATAAGTGGAATTCTTGTTTTAGTGCTTCTGAATGAGGGAGAAGAGATTTACTTGCGGGTAATGTTAAGTGGGATACATTTGAATTGATGGTAAATGGTTTTTCAATTTCCGATCAAATGTTTATATGTCAAAGTGATGTTAGTAGAAAATTGAAAGGAACTTATAAATTGGCGCCAATAATGTGTTAACTACATTATATAAATATATACATATATATATATATATATATATATATATATATATATATATATATATATATATATATATACATATTATTCATGCAATTTTACCAAAATAATTTTAATCGAAAAACTTTGATCAGTGCTTCGAGTTTTAACGGAAATAATTAGTTTACATAAAATTTACTGCAAGATAAAAAAAAATTGTCAAATGGGAATATAGAGTGAATTCTGCGTGATTAGTGGAAAGTAAGAGTGTACAAGGAATTATAATTATTTGTAAACAGAAGGTGTTATCTCAAACTTTGAATTAAAATTTTCAATTTTGTTTTCATCACAGAGGACCTAGTTTCCAATTAAACACATTATCAAGTTTTTATTTTAAAACGTTGACCACGAAACAATTATTCATAGTCTTAGTTCTTCAGATAGTAATTGCATAGTTTATGAATCGATTAAAGCCGTGAAAATTATTCTAAAATCTTGAAAAAATCTAAAGTATCCGAGACTTGGTCCTACCTTAAGATGAAATCTAACTCGACAAATTATTTAAATAATTAATTCATTGTTTTCATTTCTCTGAACCTAATTGACGAACATGTTTTAAAATTGAGACAGAGATAGAGAATGATGCCAAATTATAGCGTAAAGTGTATAAAAGTGAACTTTGGTTCAGGGGACTACTTTCAGGGGCCAATTTGAAAATAAACAAGAAACCTATAAGGTTTTCGTATAGGGTATCCGATGAAAATTTATTGAGGCATAAATTCAACAATAACTATGATATTTGATTGTTAAGATTTTTATTTATATTTTTGGTAAAAATGCTTAAAAATTACTGTCCCCCACTATCTTCACCAGAAGGGTGACTTAGAAAAACATGAAAAAAATATTTTAGAAAGCTTTCCTTGAAATGTCAATATAAACTTTAATTTATAAAGTTAACAAATTAAAGCGATATGTCCACTCTCGAAAATACAATTGTTTCACATTTGATATCTCTTAGATTAAATTATTCTATACTAAATTACATAATAAAAAAGGAAGCCCGTAGAGTGTAACTCTGGCTCAAGTGCAAGTCTGGCTCGCGCATGGAAGCTTGTGTACATACCTCGTTAGAAATAAAATTATTTTAATTATTATATGTCAAAATATACGTAAAATTCGTAGCGTAATAAATGTTTAGTGATACTTATTATAATTAAGCAGGGAGAACACATATATTTTTTAAAAATTATTACGTCTAGAAAAATTTTTACAATTTCCATTCCAACATGACGTAAATTTCTTCATAATTTTGGTTTCAATAGTTTTGAAAGTACAGGAAAAGGGGAAGGGAACATATTTATTTTACATATGTTCTTGCACATCTCCAAACATATACTAAGATTAAATGAAAATTAATTTAAGCTCCTCAGAGACAGCGCTTGTTAATATTACCTTACTATGTGTACAGAAATAAATGTTTTCCTCCTTGAAATTTCCACGTAAATATTTTTGAATATTAACTTTTCAAATATATGTAAGTTAATAGGCTTCATTACTATTACATATTCCAATTTTCCGCGTCAAACTATTTCTGAGACAGACAGAGAGATAGACGCATGAGTGATCTTATAAGATTTCTTTCGGAAACTCTTCAAAAAAATAAAAACTCCGTTCCCATCACTATTATAATTGTTTATTATTATATTTATATTTGTCTTGCATTTAAAGATATTGTTTCCAATCACCTATAGCATAACAGTATTTTTAAAATGTAATAAATCTTTGTAACAATCCATATTAATTATTTCGATCAGTACTACTATTTTTAAAAAAGATAGAGTATCGATTTTTTTTATCTAATGAGAACGCAGTAAATATATCGAAATATTGAAAAATCGAATTGAAATTGATATATGACTGTAATCAAATCATACTTTCAATGATTATTTTTTACAAAAATGACTATTCATGTAAATTTAAAAACTAATACATGTTTCTTTTTATATTCTTTAGGAAGTTAAAGCATTAATACTATATAAAAATGAAATTTATCAAAATATTCGATCTAAACGTATTTTTGTTAAGTTTATATACTTTGTAAGTCTTTGGACTACCATTTAGGAACAAAATGTCTAAAAGTTGCAAGGTATAGAATTACTTATATTTAGAATGAATTACTTATGTATGTGAATAATAATGGAATTACTTCTACCTATGTATTCTAGAATTTATATGATTAAAATGCTCATTAAACTATTCCCTGTTTTCTTAATTTCTTTATTCCTTATTTTTTTACAGATTTAGATGTCGAAGGTAGGTCATGAAAACAGATATGAAATCTACTTAGGAAAATAAAAACACGAAAAACATTAGTAAAACCTTTAGAAAAGAGAATAAATGGAGACTACGGGAAAACTTCTCATTTTTCCTTCAATTAAAAGTAGTATTTTTTCAAATCATTTCGCTCGAGGAAATTTAATCGTGTAGCTTACAATACTTGGTATGATTCTACCATTCAGACGAAATTGAAAATTCAAATATATTTTAAGGAAATAATTTTGAAAGGGATTCCTTATGATATCTGCTGTAAAGTACCCCCATGAGTAAAAGTATCAATTACCAAATACAGGATACAAAATTATTAATATAAAAAAATGCTAAAAATAGTCGTTACTTTTCCGTTACCTTACTACACTTACTTCATCGAACTGATAAATCTTGGAATCGACTTAAGAGCTATTTACTTATTATTTATAAGCGCTAGACGCATATGCCGATAGTTGAGAGCGAGCATTCCTGCATGCCGTGGGCCCCCGTAAGGTCGCTGTAACCAATTTATTAAGCAGTTCATAGAAAAGTTCCAATACACCGCCTTCTACAGTACGGCAATTAAGATGGAAAGCATAATACAATCTACAATATTGAATATAGTTCGCGTTAATTTTCTAGAAATTCATTATTCACAATTAAATGAAACTACGTGATGTAGTATTATTTCTACTTTCTTTAATTTCTTTACCACGACCTAGGTTTCGTTGTATTACAACATCTTCACATGGGATATTAGCAAAGATTATCTTTGCTAATATCCCACCTGAAGATGTTGTAATACAACGAAACCTAGGTCGTGGTAAAGAAATTAAAGACAGTAGAAATAATACTACATCACGTAGTTTCATTTAATTGTTTACAATCCACAATGATAAAATTAGTTATAAAAGACTATCGTTGCAACTTTAAAAAGCATACAGATAGAAAAAAATATTTTAAGTGATTTTTCCCTCCAAAGCTTAAGTTAGGTTTAAAAAATTTAATAAAATTAAAATTTGTTAAAGTCAAACATTAAATATGTAAATTTATGTCATTCACATTTTGCATATTCTGCGTAACAGGTTCATTTGCAAGTAATATTTCCACTTAAATGCTATTCAGATAGTATAATATCAAAATATTATACTATAAAATAATAATATTTGGAGCAATTCATAATTATCCAAAATTTTCATTACCAAAATTTTAATATTTTAAATATGCAAATTAAGCATGCATTTGAAGGCTGTAATTAAATTAATTCCATAATTTTAAGAATTGGTTGTTATTTTAAAGTTTATTGATGTGTCGACATTATCAAAAGCGCTGGAAAAGTGAAGAAAAAAGGAAAAATTTCACTACTTTCAGCTTCATATTCTTAATTCGGGTTATTTTTATTTGCCTAATTGAAGTTTAATTAATGAGGCATTATTTTCAAATATTAACAAAATAATACCTTAAGTTTAGTATTTAACAAAAATGAACTTATTCTGATGCCCTTCATATAAAACTAGCTGTGCTCTGTTATTTCCTCTATGAGTAATTTTTTTAATCATGCTACTCTTTCCCCCGCGGTAATTAAAAGTCATCGTTCCCTTTGCCATTCTACCTAAACCGGCAGGGTCTGAGGTATATCGATGAGAATACTCGGGATAGTCTGACAATAAATACAAGTGAACTGGTTTCACCATTTGAGTAATGTTTCCCGACTTGTGTTACATTTTTTTGTCACTGAGTGATAACATATAACTTAATACCTTCCTCAAGGCGTGGGTTTTCTAATATAAAATTTGATGAACTAGACATTGTAATACTAGGGATTGAACTGCTTAAACAAATAAACAAACTTACTTTTCCACCTTAAATATTAATATAGATGATACAGTGTAGCAGTATTGAGAAAACTTACACCTGTGACTTTTACATTAAGTGGCAGGCGAATAAAACAATTAGAATTTAATAATATAGGACAGAAAAATCTAGAAACAAGAAAGAGAGGATCACTTTGATCAAAAATATGTATCGTTGTCTGAAGTTATTTACAAAATTTTTACTCCCTTGTTTACAAGTACCATCAATAAATTTTCAGTGTATTCATGAAAATAAAGACAAACAATTTGCGCCACGAAATAATAGCGTAAAATGGATATAGCATGTCACTGCCAGCATTACTTATGCTTAAATCATCGACAAACTTTGCGGATTATTGATCTGTGCAAAAGACAAACGAGCTGAAATGAAATATATTTTCTAAGCCTATCTTGTGAGTAGAAATTTCTCTCTATACTGAGTATGTCATAAATTAAGTTAGCAATAAATTATTCATGAATTTTATAAACAAAATATAAATGGTGTTCATGAATATATGGATTGAAATTCATTGAATAAATTTAGTACAAGTCATATTTATAGGGCGGAATTGATTAGGAAACATATGGATTGTTTACTTGATTGTCATTATGTAAATAAGAGAACAATAATTTTAAAGTAAAAGTAACTATTCACAATTCAATGAAACTACGTGATATAGTATTATTTTTACTTTCTTTAATTTCTTTACCACGACCTAGGTTTCGTTATATTACAACATCTTCAGGTGGGATAGATGTTGTAATACAACGAAACCTAGGTCGTGGTAAAGAAATTAAAGAAAGTAGAAATAATACTACATCGCGTAGTTTCATTTAATTGTGCATAATGAATTTCTACAAAATTAACGCCAAATATATTCAGTAATTATTCACATTAAGAAAACTTAAGTGGTTTATTTCTTTGAATGTAAATATATTTTAAATATCCTCTTCTGTAAAAGTTTTTTTTCCTCTATCCGTCGAGGCACTCAGTTTATATTTTCCTATACATTTATTTTCAGAGATTCCTATGTATAATAATTTATATTTAGAAATTTATTTATATGAGAGATCAGCTTGGAGTAGCGACAATATTTGCTACTGGAAATATTTTCCACTTCAAAGTACTGTATACTTAGAAAAAGGAACATTCTTGTTAATTTTTACGTGACATGATAATTTCGCGTTGTGCATACCAAAATAGTTACTAAATTTTATTATAATTTTAAGTTTCTATACAATGATACCAACGGTGAATTAGATTCTTTTGTAAAATTGTTTTTAAAAGTAAAGTCTGTTGTTCAGATACAGATTTTAATAAAAGTTGAATCAACAAATATAGACCTGATGGGTACAATATCTCAACATATTTTTGTGGTCAGAAAAGTTGAGCAAACGTTTAATGAAATTATTGTGAATTTTTGGTACTTATGGGAATGTAAATTAGGTGAGGCAAATACGTGTAATCAAATAATATATAATTTTCTGGAAGCAAACTCCAGTTTTAGGATTAATTTATCCATTCATATTTCTGAAATAAAGGTCAAAAGAGTTGGGGTAGCCATGAAACCTGTAATACTTCCGTTATCAAGATGGAGGAAATTATTGGTCTGAATTAAGAAAGACCTCCGGCAGATGGTCGAAAACTGGGTTTGTTGGTCAAAGATCATGGAAACCCTTTGTTTTCAAAGAAGGCACGATAAATATAAGTATTTATTTTTTAGTCTGTCTATTTATATTTTATCGTCGTGCTTATCCAATACTGCTTTAGGTAAATATAACACAATGCTATACAAATTGGTTATTTTCTGTTAACCAAGTGCATGCCACTATGTTATCCTTACCTGTATTGTCGCATCAAACGAGGTAGTAATAGTTAAGCGTGATATGTGTATGTAAAGGTTTGAAAAGAATTGATGTTACATAATTATACCTGGAAGTTAAAACGTGTGAAACTTCGTTCACTTTGATCGTGAAATTTAGGAAATAAATATTTTTCAATATATAACTAGTTTTCCAGCAGCAAAAAAGTGTTAAAATATTTTTTTTCAGTTTATGACTGTGAATTCAGCAGCCAGAAATGTATTTTTTTATATTTCACTCAATAACCTTTCACAATATTAACTACTCTAACACGATCAAATAAACAAGAACAAAGTAATGCCAGACAGCTTCGTTGTATTCTTTTTGAATATAAACCGCTGTACCGTAAGACTTGGCCAGTACTAAAGCCAAATATTAGTTACTTTATAAATATTCAATTGTGCCTCGCAAATTATTCAATATTTCAAATAAAGCAACGAGATAATGGTCAGTGTATTTGCTATTTTCTTGTATACTGGATATTTATTTACTATATTATTGCGTGATTCGATGCAACACTCGTATTTGCATAGGGTTACTTAACTATTAATGTTCAGTTATTTTATATATTTTTTTATACCTGAACTTGCTTACTTATCAATCCATCAATTAATATTTTAGTTGTCTCGTGCCTATGTACGTACCTATATATACTTAGCTACCTATTTACCTTGTTACTTTCTTGCTAACGTCAAGACAAGTCTCAATGAGTTTAATCATCATCACTGAAAAGTTCCTGTTGCTAGCTTCCGGCCCGTCATTTTGCCCCTGATTTTGCTAAAGACCAAATTTAGACCGCCCATAGTATTTACTTATTGAATAATCAATAGACCTATGAGTATATCATCCAAACTCAATCACGGCATATGCGCTGTTCAGTATTAGGGAATTCTGTGACGTACCTTCAATTTTCATGATTAGATTTTAACGAATTTTACGTGGAACTAAAATGGTTCTTCCAAATAAAATGGTATCAACAAAATCCTTTAATAAAGATCAAAGATAGGGGGGCATAAAATACAAAAAAAAACATTGAAGACCAGATCACTCCTTGAAGTCGGTTAAAAATATACTTTTTCAGACGTTCATCGATTACAAAAATATGCTTCTACTATATAAATAATTTTTTTAATTAATCTCAAATAAACCAACTTAACTTCGAAATTCTCACCGCACTACTTTAAATAAATACATTTATTTAGTTTCATTAATTCCATTGAAATTACTGCCTCATTTCGATTCATTTCACTATTCAAAACACGACTTTTGAGTATTTGGAAGGTTCATAACCCGTTGGTCGTTTGTTCATTATTTATGCTTAATATTTTTTGTCTTAAATATTTTGTTTTTCGCTCTAACTTACTAAATGATTCTAATTACAAAAATGAAAAAATAAATTTTTACGTATTATATGTGAAAATATATTTTTAAAAATATTTATTCTGGGGAAAGTTGAAGTTCACGGTATATATGTGTATTATAATAATAAATAGTTTAGTTATTAATTTTACTTTTACCAAGATCATTTAAACTAACCTTTTTAACATCCATTCTCATGGCTGTAGAGTCTAATTCGGAAGCGGTAGGTGTCCATTGATTATAATAACCATGAAAGTGACTTTTTATAAATAAATATATTTGCTTGATTCACGATAAAAGAAAAAAAACTCGCAGACAAGGAGACAAATATTTCAAAAACAGCATTTTTGTTTTCCGTTACTTTTTTTATATTCTTTGTATACATTTTAATACACAAACAGATAATTTCCACAATTTTATTTCCCTATCTATAAAAAAAAGGAATTAATTTAGAACCAATAACGACGTCTCCCTTTATGTATCTCCCTGCATTCAGATTCTGTGCCTCACGTGTTCGTTGTCCATCGGTCATAACCATTTTTCTCAGAAACGGGTTGAAGTAAAACTTGCAATTCCATATAGTAATGATTAAACCGCAGATGTTTTAAAAGATAAGACGCCCAAAAATATAGGAAGCGAAAAAAATGGCAAAGAACATGTCATATCCTTCCTTCTCAAAAACTGCTTGACATAGAAAATTTAAATTTGGCCTACCGTGCCAAAATTCAATTTCCGAAGGTTTTATAAAACATAATGTGCTTTTGAAAACCCGTCCGTATATTCATAGTTAACCCTCAAAAATATTTATATGAAAACTTTGAGGGGTTAGTCTTGGAATTATATTTATATAATCTAGCACATTAATGGAAAAGGATAGTCATAAGTGTTTCCAGCATATTTTTTTTATATTTTCGCTTTAATCTTCAATGATAAAATAATCCTTAAAACAAAAAATCTACTTCAATCAACTTCAATGATAAAATAAACAAATAAATCCTGAAAAATATGCAAAACTATGTTTCCCTTATTTTAGAAACTTGTAAATTTAAAATTATAAAAAATGGATTTTTGGAAACCTCAGTAAAGATACAATGACTCCACATATAATAGTTTAACGCTAATATATAAAGGGGCATACTTAAATATATTAGAAATTATTAAACATTTCTTGAGCCATGAAAACTGATTAATTATACGCGACTTAATTATATTAGATATAAATAAATACTGATTACGATAGTCCATATTAGGAATTATGTATTATAAGTAAATTAATTTCACTCCAGGCTATGTACGAAACCATCGATATGCGGGCGGGAATAACACTTCGTCGGTTTTACGGTCTACAAACTTCAGGTGAAAAGTTTTTAAAGGTATGTATCAAAACGGAAAAGCTGTGTTTTGCATTGTCGGCAGTTAGGACCTTCAGGTTTGTGTTTAATTTATTTTATAAAAAAAAGGTTAAAGTGGAAAATTTTCTTTGAGGTTAAGCTTTATATACATTTTCCAAAAAAATGCATGTTTTTGAACTTTTTTATGTAGAAACTAGTTTAAACGTACATTCACCCCCGTCTCTCTCGAGTAGAGTTATAGATTATATTGACATAATGCTTTTCTTCTGCCATAATCTATAAGGGTACATCGAATTAAAACCACGAAAAGTAAGCGAGGATTTGTAGATATATGGATGATTAATAATTATATCAAAAGGAATAGTTTATCTTATTAGCATGACTAAATAAGTCAGATTCTAATTACACCTCTTGGAATTTTTCAAACAAATACCTATGTATGATATATATATATATATATATATATATATATATATATATATATATATATATATATATATATATATGTATATATATATATACTTAAATATCGTTTCCCAAATTCTTACACTAAAAAATGTTTAGACTCAGTTTCTTAATATATATATGTACAAATTTTGATACATAAAACATGATAGATGAGTTAGGCCGGTCTATGAAATGATAAAAGGGCTATCCGGCATAACAGTTCTACAAATAGAAAATTCAAATCCTTCTTTGACGCCAATATTTTCCCACAGTTAAATAAATATTGAAGCCAGATGAGCCGTGGGATAGTTCGCGTCTCGTTGGTGCGATCTGTTTTGTTTCGCTCTTCGCGAGTGTAACAATAGAAGCGTGATGAATTTTGCAGGGTGGGAACTGTTTCAAGATTGAAGTAAGAACTATATGTAATTTATGATGATAATACCAACACTGTGTGCTGGAGGGAGTTTTATTTCAAAATGTATGTATATTTTATTGAAATGTTCTAAATTTGTTTTTAAATTAAAATGCATATCCAAACACTATTATAAAATAGAGCCGAACGCTTTAATTAAAAAATATAAATTTGTACATGAATGAAATAATGAAGAAGGTAATCTGAAAGTTACGAAATTCAATGTTATCTTTATATATAAGTACATGGTATGTTTTCAATGTATCTTTTATTAAACAATAAATATTTAAAATTAACATTGTTTGTTTTTTCTAACCGTGTTTTCAGCATAAAAAATGTGTAACATGTTTACCGTAAATAAAAAAGGAAACTTTTTATTGTTTACCCTAACTACCCAATCATGTACTCGTATAGCTGCAAGTGGATGATTTTTACTTCAGTTTATTTTTATAATTCTAGCTTACGGATATATAAAATATATATTAATTAAGAGCATGATCGTAAGATAAAGCGCAACGGCATATAAAAGAATTGCCGGAAGTTTTTAATTTTAATTTTAATACTCCACTCGATGTGATTTGTGAGAAAAATACATTTTCGTAACCAAGTTCCTTATACAGATACTTAAAAAAGTAATGGGTCTTAAAATGAAAGAAATATAATTTTTTGATATACAGACTAACAGACGGGTACAGTAACATGGTCAGTTAATATGAGTGCCGATTTTGTCATTGTGCTGTTGAAGCTTAAAAATGGTGCGATAATCTAAGATAGCATCTGTTCTACATATTAATATTACCTAAAATTACCATTACAAATTAAATTTAATGAAAAACGTCAAATCGCCATATGTGTGAAAAGACAACTGTAGCTAGAATAATAAACAGAAGTGGAATAAATGGAGGGGAGGGATGCACAAATCAAGATTAAAAAAAGTTTCACATTGGTTACTTCTAAATTTTTAAGTGAATTAAATTTGAAAACTAGTTTCGTTAGTAATGTAATGTGATATACTTCAACATTCTATTTTGTATGAATTTTAATTTTGTCCATTATTTTTTCAAATACACAAATGTATACATGGATTATTAAATATTTCATGTTTAATTATACTTGGAATATATATAAATGTTTGTTGCCTTTTTGCTACTTTAATTAATTTGATTATATTATATTAATGTCAAATTATATTGCATTAAATAACGCCTTTTATAAATCATATTTATTCGTTTGTGCCTAATATATAGAGATATGAGAACAATGGATGTTTTCACAATATAGATATTAATAACTAGCTATGCCTACGACTTAGTTCTCAAGTAGACTGTTCCAAACCCTCCTTCTGGGCGTCACGGTTTTCCGATTTGTTGTGTTGAAAGCATCAAAAATACTTTGTAGACAGTCAGCCCATCTTAATTTGGGTCTTCCTTTTCCTATTGAGCAAATTGGTTTGGCCAGAAAAATTTGTTTTATAGTTGTATCTTCTCATATTCTAATTAAATGGCCGGCCTACTTCATGCGTTGAATTTTTACAAATTTTATTACGTCTGGTTATTTAAATAATCGATAAAGTTTGGCATTAGTTCTCGTTTTCTAAAACCCATTATCAAAGAACCCACCAAAGATAGATCTGAGGATTTTTCGTTCGAAAATTGCAAGGGTTTTTTCACCAGTTTGGAATAATGTCCACTGTTCAGATGCATATGTAAGTACTGATCTGATTAAGCTTTTATGTAACTATAGTTTAGTGTCTCTTCTGATATTATTGGATTTCAAAAATCTTCTTAGTCCATGAAAGTATCTGTTGGCTGCAGTTGTGCGCCTCCTCAGTTATGGAGCCAAATCGTTGCCGGTATTGATTTCCGATGAAAGGTAGATGAACGAATTCACCCGTTCAAATTTATAATCACCGGTTTTAAAATACTACCTACTCATATTTAGTTTTCTCTGAGACAGCAATAATTACCTTTTGTCATAGGTACCCAATAACCTCTCCAAATTTATTACAACAAGACGAGAATCCTCGTTGAAAATAACGAAAGCCAATTTATTTTTCCTACGTAGGACTAAAAGAATAATAATTTTAAGCAATCACTTATCAAAAATTACAACTCAAAGAAAAAATTACTCTGAAGTGAGAAAGCGACTCCTAAACGTCCAGTGGCAACACATATGTACTATAGGTTTCTACTGGTGAATGCGTGCGATTAATTTTTATTATCATAATAATTTTTGAAGCCAAATTATTTGAGATCGTTAATAACTATGCAATAATTCTACATATATATATGTATATATATATATATATATATATATATATATGTCATTTTAAACTGATTGTAATATAATATAGCCTATGCTATTTGCTATTATACACTAATTTTAACGGTACATAATTTTATAAAATCGCTTGATTAAGTTCGACGTCGCGAGGGAGTAAAAAGCTTAGTTACTTACATGAATCCTGAATGCATTACACAAATTTTTGAGTATACGTTTAATATATATCAAAATTATGTATTAAAACTTCCTGGGATTGTGCGCTCTGCATAGCTTTCTTCAATAATAATATCCAAATCTAAAGAAAAAATAAAACATCTATTTTGTAATGGTTCAATTAGTTCATACGGAGGTTAATGTTTCTTCAAAACATTTTTTGATTTTCATCATCACATCCATCCCTAGAAGTATTAGGTCGTTTTGTAACACCGTAAAATGTAAGTGTGCTACTAATATTTCATTACCTCATGCAACAAAAACCTGGGATCTACAAAGTTGTAGGTTGAGCTAATAATCAACAGAAGTAGAACAATATAGTAGAAATAAATTAAACCATTACGAAAATAAAAAGGCTTACCTTAAAATATACAGACATATTCAATTAAAATTTTATAACCTACACATCATTTATATTATTTACCTTTAGAGATTTATGAGTTCGCAAATATTTTGAAATATTAAATCAATTATTTACATAAATTTAATTTCAAACCATTAAGTGCTTTAATCTTTTAGACAAATCATATCTTAAACAATTTTTTTATATTTTTGACGAAAACAGCCGAAATTAATTTGAATATATAACATGACAGTTCACATTTAATCATTTATTTTTATTGCAAAATTAATTCACAAAATATTACCAATATCGTATTTATACACCAACTCAATCTTACATTAGTGATAAATGCGTCTGAGCAAAGTAAAAATTAGCAAGAAATTCAAAACTTTGAATTTTTTCTAAATTATCAAAGTACACTCCGAATCGTCGAATAAACATACATCGTCGGACAGTTTCTGTCTGTGTATAAATCTCCCGTCAGATTGAAATTTCCCAACTGGTAAATATTAATCAATGTGAAAACAAACTTACAAGCTTATCTCAGCAGTCGGTTCAATATCACCATAAATTTATTTTAAAAATTAATATATGTGAGAAAAGATAATTTATCATTATATTTTAAGATAAACTAAATAAATAAAGTAAGCAGACGAGTTTGTTTATTTAGAGAGTTTATTAAAGAAAATTGGAAATAAAAATACGAGGACAACAACAACAACAAATACATTTCCGGAGAATGAATAATATACGCTAGAATGAACCTTTCAGGAAAGTAACGAATATTACGAAGGAACAAATACTGAAAAATTAAGATTAAAGCATTAATGGTAAGAGTAATAAAGTATATGCAAAGATACATCATCATTGGTAAAAGACAGATCAAAGTACTATCTTAGCATATTTTAAAGAAAAACGATGAGTATCATAGTTAAGGGAGTATTTATATTCTAGACAAAATTGTTTAATGAAGGAAGACTAGTGACATACAATTTTGTTTCTATTGTCAAATTTTATTGCATTGCTTACATTTTGCTTAGAATTTAAATAGCGTTCAAAATTAAAGTCTAGTACGGATAATATTTCAATGATTTAGATTAAGAAACAAAAATGTATAACTTCAGTTTTTAAATATTTCGGTTTGCAAATTTTATTATGTTACATTTAACTTATTTAAATAGCGTTCGAAGTTATAGTCGAGTGAGAATGAGATATAAATGATTTAATTTAAAATAAAAAATTTCATAACTTCGGTTTTTAAATTTTATTTCGGTTTTCAAAGGTTTTATTTCAGTTTGATAGCCTTGCTTACGTTTTGTATTTAAAAAGCATTATGATTTATAGTCAAGTGGGGACAACATTTTAATGATTTTGCTTGAATTGAAAAATTTCAAATAATAAATTTGTTTCGAGTAGCTTTAAATCTGGGTATCAGAGTCCAAATATAAGACTTCGAATATGCAGCCGATTAAACTATTCACTTAATTTTGAATATACATGATATATATAATAAAGAAACTAGCGATGACATATATAATAAGGAAGCTAGTATATGTTAATATAAATAATATTTTGTTTTAAACTTATCTATTAGAAATGTTTAAAGCTATAGAATAAAATAGTTCGAGTAAATGGAAAATCAGTGTTGCATCTTTATTACCTCTCCAGATTTGTTTGCCATTCTAAATTTAGACTTTATTTAATATTTAATATTCGTCACACGAATGAGGAAACAAGACAGATCGCACCTGTGAGATGTGAATTCATCTGAACTTGTTCAATTTAATTATAATTAGAGGTTTGCAGAATAAGGAGATCGCTTCTCGTATAATAAATCTCCTTATTCTGCTGTCAAGTATTCTGCATCGGTATACTTCTTTAATAAATATAAGTAGAAGCATACGCATGGTGTCCACGAATGAAGTTATTTTTCATAAAAACTTGATTGTACACCATAATGCTATGGCAGAAATAATTTAAGTTGCTGGATTATTCGAAACTATTATTATCCCCATATCAAAAACTGTCAAAATAATATACTAAAAAATGTTAAAATTTGACTCATATCTTTGTATAAACAAAGAACGATGTTCACGTTGTGCTTATTTCCGAAGTATCGTATCATAGCCATCTCTCATTTCCTCGTCCGTTCTTCAGCCTCAACTTACCTCAAACGAAAAAGAAATATTCCTCATATAGTCATACATTTAGTCAAGCGAATTCCTTTTTATTTGTCAGTTAACAAGTAAAATTCCTGTTTCTCTTATGATAAGTATCCAATATAGTTCTAAAAGTTTCAATTATTTGCCTCGCTACTTACGATAAGTATGATCGTTAGAATGATCATCATGTTTCGTTATAGAATGAATGGTTAATACTTAAATTGATGTTTTGAGTGAAAGAATATTGTTATCGAATAGTCAAAAAAGTACTATAATTGTCTAAAACCAGAAGAAAATTTGTTAATGGAAGTTAATTACGAGCCTTAACAGAATGTAAAAGACACAACATTAAAAAAAAAATTGTACGGTAATTTAGCTGTCAAACAAATAATCTAACCTATATTAAAACTAGTGTTTGTAGTTTTTTAAAAATGTTTCTTGTCGCTTCTCCTCGTTTATAACCTCAAATGGAAGAAAATTTATGTAGAAATAAATTTTATAACTCGATTTTTAAAAAAAATTCCACAATTTTCTGCAAACGTGTCACATTGCTTTATAAGTGAAATAATATTGCAAGCATTGTTGGGAAAATGGCATGCCATCATAGCATGAAAACGAGACGACACGAACTGTAGTGACATTAAAATAATTAGTGTTTTATAAATCAAGCAATAAGATAAAATAATTTAATTTTATTGGCATATTATAAGAAATATGTTTGCAGGTTTTGCGGAAAAATAGGTTAAACGCAATTCTTTCATGTAAATTTGCTTATACTGCATTGATTAATAGGATCCAATGTAATCGTACTTATTAAGCCATAAGTTTTAGAACTGAATTTGTTTATTTGTTGTGCAAAATCAATCGGATGCAATATTTATATTATCGTTGTTAACGAATACGTGTTATATGCAGGTATCTGGAAAAGATAAAATTAAAAAGAAAAAAGTTTTAGTTAATAAGTTTTAACTCAATAGATTGTATGTAATCATTTGAAATCCAATTGAAAATTTATTCGAAGTTAATACACAATGAGTAAAGATTGCGCATTGCGTTTATTTTAAGAAAACCTTCTCCTTGAACGTCTAAGTAGTTTATTGATCAGTAAGGAATCTAACGGTATAGAAATTCTTTTTATATAGTTTCTGAATCAATACCTTTTAAAGAATTTACTATTTTTCCAGAAAATAGAAATTCTTTAGGAGAAAGTTTGCTCGTTAATATTTTGAAAGTACTAGATTGAACCGAAGACTGTTCTCTTGATTTTAATTTTTATATGACGAACTTCTTGTAAACAAGTTTCTCATTAATGCCGTTATATATATATATATATATATATATATATATATATATATATATATATATATATATATTTATTTATTTAACTGTCTCTACTTTTAACACTCATCTAGAGTTGCGCTCGTGAATGTAGAAAGTTTCGAGCGAGACAAGCTCTTCTTTATTATTGAATATTACTCATGACGCTTCGTAAAAACTTAGTTTAGTATTTAGAAATTCGTTAATCAGTCTAACAATGAAATGATCTCTTAAACCGAGTAGAACTTGCCCTATGTGCGTTCGTTACACAGTTGAGTGCACAAAAGTCTGTGAAAATATAGTGTTTTTATTAAAGGATTTAATAAAAACATGATATGATATGAATGGCAATTATTAATATTATTTTTATCACACGAATAATTTACATATCTTAAATTTTTTAAAAGCTATGATATTCTGAGCCATCCCTCCACTTTTTTTTTAATTTAAAGTAAATTTAAATGAAAGTTGCTATTTTCTACATTTTATCTTTACGAAAAGTTCAGAGATATCTCACATAAAATTCTGAGAAAAAATTTAGACGCCCCTAAATTTCCTCTTTGAAGTGACATCCATAAATGTAAATTTGGAATATTTAATTTATTTCCTCAAACACTGCAAATACGTTTTATGTTGAACTTTATGCCAGTTAACTTTTATATGAAACTATTTCTCTAAAAAGGCCTAAGTTAGACGGAAAGATATGCAAATAAATTTATCGCCATTTCAGAATTCGGAACTATTACATTTGATCAATATAAAATTAGTTATTTTTATTATCAAAATTAGATTTTTTTTACTATTCAAATACTTTAAATATATTTGGGGTTAATTTTGTAGAAATTTGTGATTCACAATTGAATGAAACTACATGATGTAGTATTATTTCTACTTGATTTAAATTCTTGTGCATACATTAAAAGTGCCCACCTATAGATGTTGTAATACAACGAAATCTAGGTCGTGGTAAAGAATTTGAATAAAGTAGAAATAATATTATATGACGTATTTTCATTTAATCTTCAAGTACAACTAAAAGATAAGTTGTAATACTTTTTAAAGAAAGAGACAAAAAATCTCGAATTGTTTGATTAGAAATACAAATAAAACGTGTATTGTCTTACTTATCAAGTTTTATTGGTGCATAGTAGATTTTAACTGCTGAATATTTTATTGGAATAACAGATGTGGTTCCAGGAAATATTAAAAAATTAAATAAACATAGGTAAATAATTTCGGGTTTATTCTTTTAATGAAGAAGTTTATGGAGAGAAAAAATTGTTGTGACTTACCGATGAAAAATACCTGGGAATATAACTTTACCGTAGCCAAATTCCATATTATAAATAAAATAAAAAACTAATTAACATATCTATATAGAAAATCTCTTCCAGAATTTACTTATTTTCATGGCTCCCTTTTATGGTAAACTATTCAAGACATACTTGGTTTTTTTAGGGCAATATTTTTGTTGAAATGAATTTTTGCAATGTAAGATAGGATCTAGAAAAGGAACTAAATTAGGTCGATTCTGCTCGATTTTGATTAGGTGGTACTGCCTCGAAAAAGTAAGAAGTGAAAGAAAATACCGATTTACTATTGACTGCTATATATTTATGATGGTTGAATCAACATCCCTCTAATAAGAAAAAATCAATAGAATTTTTACGTTAATTTGTAACCTGAAAGTATGTGCTTATCTAAAAAAGAGAAGAAAAAATAACAGGGAAGTAATAAATTCATTTCAACATCAATGAATATATGAGATAGTAATTCATTATGTCCTTATTTTTCTGAGTTCTATATTTGGAAAAAGAAATTAAACCATTCTTGAATCGTTTATCGGTCTAACCGTTTTTCCGTATACATCCATTTTTCTCAGAAACCCAATAAAAATATAGAAATTGACATTGTAATAACACATATTAACCCACAAATATCTCATTAACTAACTCTAAGAAATACTCTTTTGAAATTTTAGGGTGGGGTACTTCAAATTATTAAGTAGTATGAAGGGTATAATGAAGTTTTACAATTAACATTCTTTTTTGCAAATCAACCCTTAGGATATATAAGTGTACATAGTATATTAGTAAATGTATTCTATTTAACAGAAATATGTAAGATACGTCGTCCCATCCACGTCAATATTTTGTCATACGGGTAGATCAGCTAAATTTTTGCAAAAGTTATATATACTGCCAGGATGTATGTATAAATATTTTTATATCAATCCATTTTACTTATCAAAAATGCTTAATAAATGAAAACATATGTTTATTTCTTATTCATGACTCACCCATTCAGCCGATACGTATGATATTTGGTTACCTGTTTTGCGAAGATATCTTTTACTTCCAGAAATACTAATTCCACACAAGCAAAGCCGCGAACAACATATAGTAATAAACTTATGATGAAGTTAAATTGTGTCATCTAATTTTATTATGAAAATACATTATCCTGTGGGAGCTGTTTAGGTTATTTACGTAGTCTATATAAATTATAAAGACTGAATATCTGAACAGGTACAGCTATTTTCACAATTTTTACTTTTCTTATTTTATGCTATAATTTTAACAGATATTTTTAAATATTAAATTTGAATTTTATTTCTTAATTAAAGTTTATACACCTTCGCTGTATTAGCAACTAAATCGGTACAATTCGTATTTATCAAACTTATCATTTAATCGGCTACTTCCATTGTAACAGATTTCTATTTCGTGCAGAAAACCGAATGTCTTCACAATTTTTAACGAACGAGTTTCTACAAATTTTATCGGAAAGTCGAAGTCGGAAGTTTCTTCGCTTACTACAAACCCGGGACGAGCGTCCGAAGCAAACATCCATTTAATAAAATTATGCAAATACATCGCAATAAAACTTATTTAGTTGAAGTTGACATTCTAAACTCAGATTCTAGGATAACTCACTTCCAACTCGATTTCGGGTCGAGTTATATTTCATAAGAGATAATTGAGTTGAATTTTGAATTACGCTTTGGGGAATTCTTTCTAAGATTACATTATTTGTTTCAAACATTTAAAAATAGGTTTCAGATAAGAGATACAAATCAACTCTTTATAATATATCTTTTATCGACAAGTATCTCTACAAATATCTACTTTAACTGCAGTATAAAAACGGTTAAAATAAGCAACAGTTTTATGATACAGCATACTGCAGTATTAGATATTTAAAAGTAAGATTCTGCCATCTTGGCCCCAATATTTATAATCAAAGTTATAATAATTTATCATAATAATAATTAAAATTATTTATTTGTGTCGTCCCGTTAAATGTAGCCATGGATGCACTCGTTTTCAAGGGCGGAGAAAGGTCACTTTAAAGTTTTGTGGCAGCAAATTTGAAGCTACCCTATAACATACTTTACCCTGTTCGTGGTCTAGGAGAAACTTATCACTGTCTTGCGTTGAGTGGTGATTAGGACTGCTGGACTAAATTAATACGTCCTATAAATATTTCGGCATTTTCATGGTCTACTGCCTATCAAAAATAAAGAATATTTTAAATATTTTGTGCCCATTTAGAAAAATATTTAGCACAAAAAAATTATATCATATCTGAGGCTTTTCGTAAAAAAATGTATTCATTAATTTAAATTCTAAATATATATCCAATAGTAACAATAACATCAAAATCAGTCATTTGCGAGTAGAACTTATTTTCGTGCACAATTATGTAGAAAGACATAAAGCTTAAAGTGTCCGAGTACTATTTAATTAATTATAAATATAAATACCGTTTTTCTTCGTGGAAATATATTACTAAGTGTATTTTAGAGACGTAAAAATATCTTGTGCGTCTCAAAAATATAAGATCTGGGCAAATCATCGTTGAAGTTTTCAGGTTAAATTATTTAACTTTCTTCCTAATTTTCACTTCAATAGTTTAAAAAAAAAGGTAGAACATGTTTGTTGATATTTTCAACAATGATTCAATATCGGTTTTTAGAAAATACAAAAAAGATCGTAGTTTTGGTACCATTATAACTTCCTCTTTTACTTGATACGACCGACCCTCAAACAACCGAAAAAAATTTTTCTCATACAAACTCCCCACACATTACGATACACTTCCACAAAACTCTTAGAATACATTTTTAGGTTCCAACTTTTGCAAAATATACGGGCTGCTCACTATACTGAGTTCTTTTTGCCATGCCTATATGCTTCTGAAAAATTAAATGAAATAAATATTTTATTTAAAATAAAACATTTTTGTTGTCAATCTTTCTTGTTTCTATTTGAGTGTAAAAACTAAACGGTAATACCTCCCACAAGTCCATGTAAAAAGTAAGATTCTTATACCACAGCGTGTGCCTACATCCCGTAGGAAGCACGCTTAAATTCGTCTATGTCATATCATATTTAATAACCAGAAGTACCATATAGTCCTTGAAGCTCTAAGAACTTTCACTATGGCTGTCTCACCGGAATTAATATTCTCATTGAGACGAGTTAAAAAACATAATTCATCTCGAAGAAGACTTTCGTTCGAATTAAACCTAAATCAAACTTTTTAACGCAAGAGTTCTACTTCAATCGATATAGAAGTCTCCTTGAGCTGCCTCAGTCATCACATCATTTTCACATCCATAATATTGCATTGTCATCGTACCTACATATATGTGCAAAATATCAACTCACTCGGTAAACGGGAATTGAATAAAAATTCAATAGATATTTTGTTGGTAGTTACACAGCTGTGACACTTTTAAAAACAGCTGTGACAGCAAAAAAAACGAATGGATGCATGACTGATTCTATAAGACATCCGTTTGTAGTGTCTCGTACTAATATTGGCCAAAATGGAACATTTATTGGATTTTTTCAGTACCCATACATCCGTAAATCAGTTACAGGCATTATTGATGTTCAAATTTATAATTTATCATAGTTGTAGAATGTGCTTGGTATAGTTAAAGATATGTAGAAGTAAACACGTGTGACTATTGATTTTGGGGATTAATTTAGGACTATAAAGTGGATAAACAATTCGAAACTTTTGTGTGGAATATGAAAAGAAAACTTTTATAAACATAAATTAAAATGTACGTAACCGATTTTTTCCTGCAAATTTCTAGAACACTTTTTGGAAACAAAACATATCAAAATCGTAGTCCTTCCACCTGTTTCCGGAAACATTACTCAAAATTATCTAAATAATATTATGAACATTAAGAATAAAGTGAGAATTGAACAAAATTACAGGGTTTGCATCATCTAGGATACTTCATTAAAAACTACTGATTGTACCGAACACTAATTACCCAAAAGGTCTCGCAGTTAGCTGTTTTTTTTTTCTTTGAATGTCTAAAACCCTGTTAGATGTTTTATTTATTTTACAAGCTTTTTATTTTTTTTTCTAAAATCTAATGAATATCGTAAGTGTAATCGAATATCTAAAAGAATAAAATTTGCTTTTATATCTAACTCAAAACTTTTCTTTATTGATTTTCTTTTCAATGTTAATTTCACACAAAAACCTCATTAAGCAAACTAAATATCATGTATCCACGATAAAGAGTTCAAAAATTACGACCTTGTGCAAGACATATTGGCAGACTGGTGTGTAATTTTATTTCTTATTTTTATCTTCTCATGCACGGAACTTCACAAATCTTAATAAATTCAAAAACCATAATATTGTATAGTTAGAAAAATTAGCGAGAATTCCGCACTGAATTATTTAAAATGTATAAGATATATTTATGTTAAAAAACAAAGCAATGAATATCAAAGAATTAACGTGTCTTTAAATATTAACGAAGGATGGGCATTTTTTTAAGTCACTGTACCATTAAACACTTAAAATGTAAGAATATAGGAATATTTTTTAAATTAATGGTGCTTAAAAAAATATCTTCATGATATGGGAAGAAAACGAAATCGGAATAAAGTATGTCATCGATTTTCGCTTGGAAAAATTTCACTTTTTTCTTAAGAGTGTAATAAAAATATGAGTTAAAGCCAAAAAATAAGGAATTTTCTATATATATTCAATTTGTCGACACAAATGGACATTTTAATCCATTTGCATGTTACACTTTTATCTTTTCAGTATATTATATATGAGACTTGCTGTTTGTCTATGTATACCTGTAACATATGCACATGTATGTATGTCATCTCCCTACAGGTTCTCTTTCCAATATCTCTTTCACTTCTTTTCTTTATTATATTTTCTTTTTATAAATCTTACCTTTACATCTTATTTACTATACATAATTTGGTTCATATTTGTTTTCCTTGAGCTTCCACGTTTACTTTTTTCACTATTTTTGATTTTAGGTTGAATAAGACCAAATCACCTTTTCGTACTTCATCTTTACAAAATATCATGCTTTGACTATGCAGATATCCGCATTTCTAATTTTATGGCGTGAATTTTATGAATAAATTTTTATAGTGATATTATGTTCTGCATTATTTAAAAAGCATTTCGTTATGAAATTTGGTCACTAAAAAACTATTTTTAGCAATTATATTTTATTGAGACATTTCAATGATATTTTTTATTTACACATTTCTTTTTCCAAGTATTATTTTCGATATTTTAGCAAAATTTTAATTTCTGTAAGCTTGTCATTTCATATAACTTTTTAATTTTATTCAATTGAGTAATGGCGATTTGAAAGAATTTTTATAAATAAATAAAAAATATTTCTAAACTAATTAACTCATCTACTTGCTTTAAAACGATATGTACTTTTTTATTTCGCCCACCATCCTTACCGTCATTTTTAATTTTTTCAACGATTTTCACTTTATACTCCTCAATTTCCTTTAGTAAATCTTTCCTTAAACATATTTGAATTACTGGGTAAAATTATAAGCAATTTTGAAAGAAACAAATTCATTCAAAAGTAATTATGGAGCATTTGAGAACATTGAATTTATTTATCTGAATCTACAATTAATATTCCGATATATCAATATTTCATTATACAAAATTAGGATGAAGTGAAATTTAAATTACATTTCCCGGTCAACCCCCGTTAACTTGTACGTAAATGTTAAAATTAAACATTACACTAACATTTTTTATTTTCCAAATTTTAAACTTTAAAAATATTTTGGTTTTGCATACAATCTTAATAAGATTACTGTTCATATTTTATGCCCAACTCATAGGTTTGACTTAAAACGCTTTAGCAGTTTATTTTTGATTTCCAAAATTTCCCATTTTAGGTTTACCTTGATGAATATTACATACGTTTTTCTGCCACGCAATTTTACCCTCTTTTTTTTTAATTTTCAGAAACTAAGAAGAACAAAATTTTAATTTATACTGAAATTGTTACTACGAGTTAACGTAAATAACTTCACTTTGATTTCTGATCAATTTCAAGTGTACAGAATTTTTAAAAATTTTGCAAACCCGGTTTGGGCTAGAAACGCCCTACTACAGCTTAATATTTTTCAAAGATTAAATATCAAAAACGGTAATAAAATCTCAATATGAGTGATAAATAATTCACTCTCATTTTTCACGTCTGCGTGTTAAAGGAAAATATTATAAGTTTAATTTAAATGTAAATTGAGACTTCTGCATGAAGAATTTGCTTACACAATTTCATGTACGAAAGTGTAAAAATTCAGAAACTACAAGAATGTGATAGACAAATAGACGAAAAACATGAAGGAACAAGAAAATTTCCGGTTTAATAAATTTAAAAGAAGATAAAAAGGTTAACACAAGAATAACCGAAAAAATTATGTTATGATATTCTTTCATTAAGTCTACGAAACTTATTTTAAATTTACGGTCATCGTCAATATTATATTTGAAATATTTGTCACAGTAGAATAATAAAGCCCGTTTTGAAACTTCCGTGATACAATCGCATCTGCAGTCATTGTAAAATTTATCAGGTTAAACTTAATGTAATTTTTATAATCTTCTAACACCTTATAAGTAATTATTGTATCAGTAATTGAATCGGCGATAGAAAGCAAGGCGCTTGCTGCTCGTTAATAAATACAGTGCAGTTCGCTTACTCAAATGGAACCTTCATAAAATAAATTTCCGTCATTGCTAACAGAGTAAGGATACCTTAGAAGGGATACCTTTGTCATTACTAACAGAGCAAGGATACCTTTGAAAGAACGTATTTTTACTTTTAAAAGTTTTTAAAGTCTAAAGGCAGCATCCGATTGACAATAGACTTCTGTATTCGGTAGTTATCAGCGAAACAAACATAGTTATTGAGACAGAAAATAATTTCGTTATACCACCGAGAACTTTGAATCACTTTTCAACAAAAACTTCAGAAAAACTAATTGGATAGAAACTGGATAATACAGACTTTTCGTTAAACGACTATCGTCCAATGAAAACCTAATTTTCCATTTACTAGAAACTGATGATGATAATTTTACTTTAGTTATATTGTTTGACAACTCAAATTCGAATGGTTAGGTTAGGTTAGGTTAAGTTAAAATGGATGGTGTGTAAAATGGATCACATATACCTGAGATAAAATACGAGATTTTTAAGTTTTGTATTAAATTGTGACTATGTCACATTTTTGTTAATATGTTGCATAAATTGCATCATTTGATGATAGATAAATAAAATTTGTGAATGAGTGATATTAAACGATGCCCGCTAGTTCTTTTAGTTATAATAAATATAAAAAATAAAATAGTCAAATAAACATAATTTCACTATTTTATTTGTCTTCTTAAAGGGAGTAGACTAAGTTTGTTGGTTTGTATTTTACTGTATACAAGTTTATTTATTCCATAAATGTATTCCGAAAAGACAAATCCTCGCCATAACATAATTTTAATCGCAAATAACTCAAAATTTCCGAATATTTAGGATTAACTTGTCGTTATATCAAAATCTTCAGATAGTATCCATTGATCATTTTTGAAAAGCTTTACTACAGATACGGAGCAAATAAAGAGACTGCAAAGTACATAAAAAAATTACTCTTATCATGAAATAGAGATCTCAAGAGAATTGATGAATATGCAAGAAATGAAAAAAAAATGCTATTTGTCAATCAACATTTTTATCAACATTTTTGACTTTATGCCGAGAAAAAATTGTTGTTTATCTGTCTTAGTTGACCGTAAGCCTTTTCCATGATTGTTTAAATTAATTATACAGTACCGCACTTGAAGAGGAACAGTCTTAGAAAATTTTCATAAACAGATGTCTAATATCACTTTCATTGTTATTTGTGGAATAAAAATATTAATAGTATACAAGGCAAATCAAAGATTATTTCGAATAACTAGAAATATTTGTTTCCAAAGATTCCTCAGAAAATTACAATATAAGTCAATGCAGGCGGTTATCGAATCAAATTTGTCTCAAATGTATTTGAGTAAAATATAGCCTTTGTCAGTAGAAGTTATGCCAAAATAAAAAAAAGTGAATGCTGTACGACGGCTGCGTCAAGATAAAGTACAGTCGACCCTGTCTTGTACGCACAAGTTTAAATGAAAATTATTTGTATTAATTAATGAAATAATTAAATATATTATAACAATTTAGAGTATAATTAAAGAGCAATGACAAACTAATAAAATATTGTCAAATATATTTGCAAAAGAAGCAAGAGTAACTGTCCATTTTTTATGGAGAAAAGATTGATCTGCATAGAAATGTTGATAATTATTTCATATTTAAAAAAAATTTTAATGTACTGAGACACTCAATGCACAATGTATTTAAATAAAAGCAATTATTTTGCAACACATAAAAATTTATTAAAATATGTCTTTCAAACAGCAAATAAATGTCCTACTCCATATTCATGACAGAATAATATATTTGCATACGTGTACTCAAATTCCAGCACATTTAATATGATGCAAAATCTGAGAGTTTACTCTGCCATTCCGAAAAGTAAAAAAAAAGATCAATTCATTCGATGCGAACAATGTTGAGACGATGTTACACCAGCCGTCCAATGACTGCTCCCGTTTCATCATACTATAAAGGGCAGCTTTGGTTTGCGACCAAATAAAAAAGGATTTATTTCCGTACATCCACCCAGTCCACCCAACGTAGAGCATAATAACGTCGAGTGACAGGCAAAAAACGTTCATACCTTCGTTCGTTTTCCCTTACCAGTACATCGCACATCGTTCTAAAAGCTTCAATATATCACTTTGCTATCTACCATATGCATCGTGCGGACGACTGTCATTTTTCTGTGCCTGATGAACGGTCAATCCGCTTGGAACGCTCTTGGAATACATGTACGATTGTTTATGTTAAGGTTCGTAAATTATGTCAGACACAATTTGTCTCTGAAAATGACTGAATATATGGAAAAAATGTAAATTTGAGTGGGTGGTATTTTATATCTATCGGTTTCAGTATTAGGTATTCGCTACTTCTGTCGAAATAAATAATCAATGTCTACTATCAATATACTACTTCATTGAATTTTGTAGGATGTTACTACTTAAATCTAATTTCTTTTACGTTCTTATTTTGCAGTGATTGAATAATTGTTCATATCTTCTTTACTCTAAATTCTAAAAAGTTGCTCGTGTTTATTGTATTAGAGAGTTTATTCCGTTAGATTTACCTAATATTATGTCATGATAAAATTACAAATATCGCACTTTTCATTTAGGCCATTCATATAAATATGCCTAAATTTTCTATGCGTTGGTGTACTGAAGATTATTAATATCATCATTATAAACGTCTTAACTGCATTTATTCACACCACCTAATTAATCCTTTATAATAACTTTGTATTAGTATGGAATAAAATACATTTTTTTCCAATTATCGTGGTCTAATGCTTGGGAAAAAATGTCTTATAAATAATTTGAATGACAGGAAAAATATTTTTGTCTTATCTTCATATTAAGAGTAGTTCATGGTATGAAATAATACCCCTGACATGGTACACCACCTATATTGTAATTGCGAAACTTTGTATGTTTTTTACCCAATAAGTCCGTAATGAAAAACGAATCAATATTAAATTTGGTTTGCGTGTAATTCGTGCAGTGAAATAATATATGGGCTATTTTTCTTTAGCAGCATTGTCGACACGGTAGATTAATATTACTGAAAGTATGTTTGGTTATTTGTTAAACAATCACATCTAAACGGCGTGATATATTTATGTAAAATTTGGCGCGCACAAAGTTCATGATTCAAACTAATATATTGGTTACTTTTAACTTGAGAAATAACATTATTCTTCCAATATGAAATTCGTTGTTTTTATTCAATAGTAACAATGTTTATACTGGAGTATGTCAATGGATGGAAATATCAAGTTTTTATTTAAAATTAATTATAGGTAGATATTGTGACGGTGTTATCATAAATCTGAAAATCAAAATTTATATTATTTGTACTATAAGCAAAAATCTTGTAATACATGTTTTAAAGTACATCACTGCAGAAATGCCCACAAAATATATATTTGAACTAACAATATTTTTTATCTATAATTAATTGAGTCTTAAAGACCCCTTTTTAAGAAGTACCATTTCTTGATAATTGAATAAAATATTTTAAACTCCACTCTATTACACCTATATAAATATTAACTTCCAGTATCGACTGACCTGACTTCATCCTTTAATACAACTGCAAGAAGATTAAACAGCTCTTAAAGAATTAATGTACAATGATTATTGAACAAATATTGCTTGCTACTCAAATTCTATTCGAAAACTGAGAAAAGTTACTCATAATAATTATCGATAAAAAATATAAGAGTACCTAAATAACTATCTTTACCAATTCAAAATTTCCTAATATAAAGCCTGGGTTCAAATTCTCAAAGTGCGTATAATATTTGAAGCCGAAATAAAACTGTATAATTGTTTTATCTAAGAGAGAAGACATATAAATCGCGATAATTTTACTAAGAAAATGTCACTATCAACTTGTTGTCTTTGAATAAACCTTTAACTAATCAGATCAAAATAGGCCGGATTGTTTGCTCTAAATTTATTCTAATTCTATTTTTAATTCACTACTGAAAATATACTATTATATTTTTAATTAAAGAAATCACATATAGCTTGAATTTTCTGAACAAATTTGTGGCATTCCTTAAAGCTTCGTACCTTTATAAACTGATTTTCATAAGTTCAAGTGGGTTAAGAAACCACGGCAAATTAATTAGTGAGCCTTCGATTTTCCGTTACAGAATTAATTAGCAATGTAATAATTTACCAACTTACAAAATATTGGAGATTATAAAATTGTTATAACGTTTTAGATCCTTTATGTAATAACGTTTAATAACCTTCTGTAAAGTAATATGAGCTATGTAATATTACTCTTACATAAATTTCAAATCCGTAAATTAAAAATCAAGTCCAAACACGCAACATAAAAAAATTATATTTTCATAAGGAGCAATTGAAAATTTGTCTATCTTTTGTAAAGTGACAACTTATTTTAACACTTTCAATATTTTTAATATTGTTGAAACATATCTTAAGTTAATCTATCCGATTCTACTAAATAAAATTTAGCAATTATTTTATTACGACAACTTTTAGCAAGTAACTTACATACTTGTGTTAATTTTAAATTGAAAGCATGTGTAGCTTTTCGAAAATATAGCACGCCGAGGAAAATACATCGATTTCTCATCATAAGGGTTAGTTGTTAGCATTTTTATTTTGAACCTTAATGTGTAATTCTAATTCTATAATTATAATATTCCATTTTCTAATTTTTTATACATATATTAAAAAAAATCTCATGCCCAAAACTACAATGTTCACAAAGGAATTTAAAAAGAAAAACATCTTGGATTTTGAACAAAAAATGTTTCATAGATCTGAATGGACACAAGAGTAGGATGTAAATGTATAGAAGGGAAGAAAAAAAATTTACCCCATCGGTACAAATATCAACATAGCACTTTGTTAAACAAAAAAATTAAATATTTGTTTATATTATCTATAGTTACGTACTGAACTACATCACGAAAGTATTACAATCTTTCAATTAATTTGGTTCTCTGAAGTTACATATATCTTAAAAAAAAGGGCTCTGGTCATATAATGAAATCATTAAATTATCTATCAGATAGGGTTAATAGGCCATTTTTGTGTGTTACGCACACATATACAGATTTCAATATGTACGATAATATCATCATATATTGGTCGGCAATATTGTTAAACAATGAAAACCGAACTTCGAGTTTCTAGCCACATTCCTTTTTAATTCAGTCACACAGGCAGATTGACAGTGCGACTGGACTCTTAAAAATGACTATGTCCACACGCTCTTTCCATTTCTAGTCCGGTAATAGTGCAGTTTGAACTACTTATCACAAATTGATAAAATTTAATTCATTTCAATAAATTTTGTAAACTAGGAAAAGTTGAAAAAAAAACTAATATCATATTTGAAAAAAGGCCGAAAAATAATTTTTGTAATATTTTGTGGTTGCATAAAAAGAAGATTCAAAATATACAGAAGAGTACGGTACTTATAAATAAAAGCAATAAAAATAATGATGTGATCACTTCAAATGAAAATTGAACTTCAAAAAATCAAATAAAAATTTATTTCATTTAGCTGAAAATTTGAACATCAAGACCGACTAATAAATAATTAGTTTTTGAAGAATTACTAAAGTAGAAAAAAGATTGGAATTACGTTTTCAGGAATGTATATATATATATATATATATATATATATATATATATATATATATAATATATATATTATATATATATATATATATATATATATATATATATATATATATATATATATATATATATATATATATATATATATATATATATATATATATATATATATATATAATGTATATTTTACATTAAAATAACACGGTAAATTGCATGGCTCTATTGAGAACTAATTTATTAAACATAGTGGACTTCGCAATAAAATAATTTAGAAAATATTATTCGATATTTCATACTTTTCAACAAAACACCTACAACACAACCCTACTAAAATATATATTTGCGCATACGTACGTCTTCCATTCTCTTCTTTAATATTATTGGAAATATTAAAAGCTATATGGAAATAGAAAGTTTTAATTACATGCTAAGTTAAATAAGCCGTTCGACAGGTGTGGCTGTAATATAAAGTTGAACAGAATAAAAAATTATTGGAGTTACTGTTAGACATAGAGAATTTTCCACGATCAGCTTCCATGTCATCGACCCAGAGTTATATTTTACTGATTGCGACAAGTCAACCAAGCCTAAACTCGATATGTTTCCTATTAGCCACTGAGAAGTCCCTATGACTGTCTTCTTCCTCCATTATCATATCAGCTTGATATAGCTCATGTTATTGTATTGTCTTCCAAATTGTAAAAATTTGTCGAGTTCCAAGTCAATACAACAATTAGAAACGGAACAAAGTAAGTTACAAAATTTACTAGCAATGTTGAGAAGTGACAAGTCCCATAATAGATGCCTTATCCTCTATATAGAAAAATATTGTAGATAATTTCTGAGTATCTTTGGTAATTACCAAATACAATATCATTTTCAAATTCAATTTCAATAAGTAATGAAACAACGAAACTAAGGTCGTGATAAAGAATTTAAGTAAAGTGGAAATAATAATATATTACGTAGGTTCATGTAATTGTCAATAAAGTATTTCTACAAAATAAACGCCAAATATATTCAATACTTGAATAAACTGAGTAAATTATTTCAGATTTCACCAAACCACACCAAAAACATAAACGATTTTACTTCTATACTATAAATTATATCTAAATGATATATCTTTTTCCTTGTAAACATTGTTATTTTTCTACAAGTTTAAAAGAATATTAATAGAATTGGCATACATCCCAATCTCAACTTTTTTTTCAGTGGAGCCAACAACCCCAATTGTTCTCAATATCAAACTTAGACCCTTTTTTCAATTTATGTTTTTGGTGGAACATATGTATTTTTTTACCAAATTTTCATTATATCAATGTAAGTGACATTTGATTTTACCTTATAATTTTCTTTTGTTTACTGCATAGAAGAGATGTTGAATCTGATTGCCTATTCACGGTCTACTACTTTTTAATACATTTCCTCTTTATCGATTAAGTGTGGTACAACTTCACGTTCGACCCCGACACAATTGGTCATCTTCTCCTTTCTTCTTTTATTTATGCCTAACGGTCTAATTTCTTACCGTCTTAAAGTTTTTATATCAACTGGATATTATCTAGAGTTGTCTATATGGGTGAATTATTTAGCCAGATGCAGTTTTCTGAGAATTATTTGTACTAGGTTTATATAGTTGAGTATTTTATGTAAGTGGAAGGCTTTTAATAGATACCATATTGAAAATTTGTACGTCACGTTCATTTCTTTTATAGAGGTACGAAACTAGTTCGACGGAGTTATTCTTGGAGAATAAATCAACGGTCATTATCCGTCCATTACTGTAACGCATATATTAACGTATAAATTTTTACATCGTGCGTATCTAATTTCCGAATAAATTATCAAATCGCTGCTAGTAACAAATATTCAATTTCAGTACATGAAAGTTTTTTTTTAAACTTAATAATGAGACAAACCACAGCATTTAAATATCAAAATCTAATATTAATTATCTATCCCAAACTGCTTGTATTTCTCGCTTCCGGCCTCAAAATTTTTCCCACGAACAATTTCTAATACTAAAATATTCCGTATGCAAGTAGGCCTGTCACGCCTGACTTTGCTCTGGGTTCAATATTTATTTGTCTGCGGGAAAATATTGGCGGCAGACATTGTTGGGGATTTGAATTTTTTATATGAAAAATTGCCATCCATGGAATATGAACTGTCGTCTTATTGCTCGTTATACAGCGTCAAAATATGCTTTCATATTAAGTATACAGAGATTGTTATTTATTTTTGTTCAGTAAATGGATTTTTAATAAAGAAAAAATTTTCAATAAAAGTGAAATAAAAATTTTAAAGAAAAACGCGTTTTTTTATTAAATTTATCCTAAATTTAATTTAAACGTCTATTTTGAAACACAACGCCGCCAATTGCTTTCATATTTTGTCCTGATTTTCTTTTTTTGGCACTAAACCTATAAATATTATTGACATGGGTCATTTTAGTCTATAAATAATTTGTTAATAACGCGACTACAACAACCTCCATTAAATCCTATAATAGCTATGAACCATCGTCTTCACAAAGCATATAAATATATTGTATGAAAATGAGTTCAATCGGTTAAGTTGTTCAGAATTACTAGCAGAGGCACCAATGATTATATATAGTAAGATAAGATATACATAATTGTATTTAATTCGTGTTTTATTTTGTAATTCCCATATCTATGTGGTATAAAATACGATAAAAACTGAACATAAAAATTATGCATAAGCCCAAATATTAATTTAATAGTCAGTTCAAGTACTTTACTTCATTATCTGTAATTGTTTTAGATAATAATAGCTATGCCTGCGGTTCTATTTGCATGGTATTCGGGATTAGAAAAGTATTTTTTAGTTGTATTTTTTAATTTTTTTTTCTCTTAGGGTTCTTTTAGTATAAAGTTTACTAACAACGCTAAATAAATGGCATTGGTAGTACCATATCGTATTGAGCACAAAGTTTACTAAAAATGCGAATAGATGTTGTTGGTAGTTCCAGTATCGTAATAGATGTTGTTAGTAGTCTCAGAATCGTAGTAAAAAAGTCAGTGTTTTTCTAATCCGGAATATCCTGGAAATATTTCTTTATGTTATTTTAGATTATTAACTATTGCCATATTAAATTCCCATACTGAATTTTGCGTGGTTTAATAATAAATTAACACAGTACCGGATAGTGACAGATCGAATAAAATTCTGAAAACAAGCTTTCTGTTGTCATTCTATGCAGTACATCAATTATCCCTTTGTGGTTATATTCCATGTACAGAACATACCCTATTATAGATTTATTATGTATGTAAATTGACAACTAATACATGGCGACTTTTATAAAGAGCGCCGTTTATGTTCAGTTAGCAAATGAGTTTTCACGAATAAACAACAAACAAAATATGGAAATATTACTACAAGTATTTATAGTGCTTCTGATTTATGAATTCGGATGATTCGGAACTTCAAATGAAATGGAACTCTTATGTTTTTGCGATATTACTGTGTTACATCATACATGTAACGTGCAGATTTCCTTACACCATTTCACTTAAAGATTTTTTTGTGAAAAATATGTATATTTTTTCAACGTTTTTGATACATAGAAATGAGTGTCGAGATTTATTCATTAAAAATCTAAATTTTACTACAATCGATAGAAATTTCCTGTAGTACAATTTTACATTAAGCTCAGTTAATTATAATATGATAGGGTTACAATTTTTAAGTTGATGTTATAAAACATAGTACATTAAAATACAACCTCTGGAAATACAAGTTTTACAGCAAAGTCCTCGGCTAATTTCATTGTTATTTGCTAGATTTGTGTTGAAGGACTTCGTCCAAGAGAGAATGTAGTCTGATATTCGTCCTGACTTGCGAAGAAATTTAATTTCGGAAATGATTATACAACTCCTCTGAAGGAAAACTTGGTTTAGAGTAGAGTCATCGGTACGAAATGTACTAATTTTGTTATTGAGTTTAAATCCGAATAAACATTTTTAGGTAAGAATTAGAGATAAATTTTAAACAAAACTTTACAAGATAAGTAACATGCTAATGCTGTGTTAATATTATAAATTACATTCCCTCTAAATTAGACTTACAAATATTTTATTATAATTAAAGAAATATTTTCCAAGACATACGTCTATAATACAATTTTCTAATGTTAATTAACGGTTTCCCCTCATTCCACGGCCTCAATACTAATACTTATTATACAATACGACTGCCTTTAGAATGATCAACTAAAGGCAGTCGTATTGTATAATAACTTATGGTGCTGGAAATCTTTCGATATCAGTCTGTATTACAGCTTTATAAAATGGTCTTATTCGTAGTAAATTGGAAGCAATTTTAGTTCTTCGGCTTCTAAATAAGATAACTTATGTGTTTTTAATGGTGATAAATTTATTCGCTTCTTCTGCATATTAAAAGCAAAAAAATAAACCCGACTATGGATATTGTTATGTACTCTAGGACATCCTCTGTATAAAGGCGAATCTAAAGGCTCCTTGCTTGTAGAAAACTTTTAGCAGTTTAGTTTATATGAGGGAATAAATTTACTCATATACATACGTATGTATAAAGCTTCCAAAATTCATAACGTTATATGCCTTAAAACGTTTTTAAGTGCAGCATGAATCTAAGTACATTTCATTTGTTGAAATTACTTTAGTAGTTTAGTCTGTACGAAGGAAAAAACTTACTCACATACAAACATAAGCCCGTGAAATTATTAGCCCTTCCTCTGCATAGTCGGCTAAAAAATTATAAACACTATCCTCATATTTGTTCAGCATTTTTCATTTTAAAGCCTGGTAGTCAAAGATTTATTTAACTCATAATTTGTTATTGAAGAAAAATACTTATTTCCACTGCGGAGATGAGGTTCATTAAAAAAATCGAGTGCCATGTCTGTCTTCATGTGAAATGCAAACAATTTTCTTTCACTAAATGGATGGTAATATACTTATTTTACAAAGAAAATATCTAAGTCCGACTACTGCGTTAAATTTTAGTAAAAATAAAATAAAAAATCGAACTTATTTTTTTATGTGAGAGTGCGTTTAGGCCGCGGTTCGTCTAGATTTTATATACCTGATGCACCACGCTAATTCAATGCGTAATGCCAAAACTTTTGTTTAGTAATAGAGTATATTACATAAATTTTTCATAAAGGAAAACTGTTAAGCTTTAACACTATACAAATTTTGTCAATAGTCAAATGAGTTAATATTTTTCATTATTTTTACATATTTAAATGTCTAAGAGTAAGTTTTCGTCTCACCCATAAACTGCAAAAATTGTTTTTTTTAAATGTTAATATTGAAATAACCTTTAGAAAACCTCATTAGAAGTATTTCATACTCGGGGCCACCTTTGCATACTCGGGGCTCCGTCCTTCTTCATCGCACCGCAATCGTGCTGACAGTTCTCGGTTTTCTTATTTAATGTCATTCCGATAATAGAAAAACCAAGTTCTCAACATAAAAATGTCATTAACAGTCGTTGGCTGCCGGATTGTTGGGCATGTTATCCTATATAACTCGCTGCAAATGACAAGTGTTACACCTAAATTTCTTTATTTTATTGAACATTTTAATTCACTGTATTAGCAAATTTTCAATATTGGGACTGGTATCGTTTGTAGCATTCCGTATTTCAACGGGGAATATGGATAAGATCATTCGTGTATCGGTCTATTTCATCTGTCACAGCCGTTTTACTCAGAAACCTAGTGATGAGAAATCTGAAATTTAAAGTAGGAATAAAGCATATGTATAACCCACACGAATATCATTAGCTAATACTCAATAATAATTACACAGGGATGGGGAGAAATAAGAACAAAGTAAGTATTTGACTTGTAATATTTAATTTCATATATAATTTGAGGTAACATTTAAAAGCAAAAATATTTTTTTAAAAATATTTTTTTTCACAATATCCTTTAGTATATCTTTAAAGATAAACTTAAAATTATGCAAAAGTGCAGCACATGTTTACCCTTCTTTCTTATTCCAGAAATAGGGTACTAGTAATTAATCTTATTTTTATAAATAATAAAAATAAAATTAATTACCAGTTTTTAATACAATCCGTACTTAATCGTTTCGAAGGTTCCATACCTCGAAAAAACACTGAAGAAGCGTTTTAAGAACAATTAAGTGTCCGTCTATTGTTAAAAACTAATGTTTTAACAATAGAACTACTATGGCCGCAATGTAACTATTAGTGTTATTATAGTTACCAAAAAATTAAATGCTATACGAAAATAATAAACCCATCATAACCAAATAAACCAAAATAAATTTAGGTTCATCCAAATTAAATTAAATAAATTAATTAAAATTATAATAAATAAAAGACAAACCAGAATAAATTAAATTACATTAAATTTTAAAAAAGTTATCGATAATAATAAAAACACATGTTTTACAACTTAGTTTTCTGATGAGATTTCTAATTTTGTTGTGTATTTCAATTTCCAAATTCCAATATTATTAATCCTAAAAGCAAAATATTCTTAAGTTTACATTAAAAGACAGTGAAACATGTCCATAAGAAACTGACAAGTGATATGTATAGTTTTTTCCACAAACATGTATAACATTCTTTTACACAAATAGGGGGGATGGGGAAAATTTTTTAATGTGAGTAATCCTTTAAATTGTACCCTGGCTAAAACACGTAAAACTGTGAAATATGCAAACACAAGTGTGCTTTCTTTTTTACTAAGGCCTAAATATATAAATATTTATATGTTGAAAATAAACCGGAAATAAACGGATGCACCATCGATGTTCATGTCCTTGGGCATTACTTGGGTTATGGAAGTAATAAAAATATGGAGGATATCCAAATACAAAGGGTGCTTCGCTTATATCTATTGTGGGATAGCTGACATAGATCGACATTTTTGTACATACATAGACGTGCTGGTTCCTGAATTTTGAGTACAAACGTATCTTTTTAGAATTTAAAGGCCAGATAACTCGTTAAGTGGGCGTCTGGAGTGTATTTGCACTGTATCCTATCAAATATATCAAGACTATTTTCGCAATATTAGCCTTTTCGAAATAAATCGTGGTGCAGTTCCTGTGTGCATTTTTTTTCATAATCTTTCATCTATTATATAATACACATAGAAGTTTATCATGCTTTTCCAAAATTTCAACGAGTACTTTTATAGGTGAATGCGTATATGTTACTTATTCGTAATACCGTAAAATTTGTAAAATATTTTTTTTTAATCTGTAATTTTGCATACTTTTTTAGGTATTTATACTTTTGCCTTGTTGGTGACTAAATGTTAAAAAATGGTAGGGTTGGAACATAGTTCCTCATGTGTTTCTTCACGTCCGTTGCCCTCGACAACTTTTCAATATATATATATATATATATATATATAACCAATCTTTTATATATTTGAAAATAATATTGGATTGCAAAGAATAACATTTTTTTTACGTTTTTTTAACTGTGTTCGAAATTAATATGGTTCAGGTAAACTTAGTCTTCTATAAATGAAAAAGAACCACTATGACCACATTAAACTTTATGAAGTATTGGCTTTGGTTTGTAATGGGAATATTCCCTAGACTTCATCATCTTTGAAATTTATGTTTTCATTTATATACGTATTTCTTATATCAAAAATCAATATGCATCTCTAAATATAAAAAGGAATCGGTCTGCATAACCTAGGAATTATCCATTTTATTAAAATACATAAAGTATCAAGTATTTTTTACCTTAACTAAAAGAGAGGATCGTATACATTAATGGATGAGGGGACTTTGTCGTTCTGCGTATACATATTTTAAAGTGATGAAAAAAAATATCCAACATTGTGTTTAAATTAAATTTTAAATAGGAAAACAATTGTCCCGGAACGGAGCGTAACTTTAAATTCAGTTGTTTCACCACCACAGACTATTAATATAATTCAAAAATGATCATGCTGCATTCCATAAATAGTTTCGGAATTTTTTTTAACCTACTCATTGATATAAATTTATTAGTTATAATAGTGTGAGGATGATTGCGCATTTTTTAGAAAAAAACGTTCAAAACTCAACTCGATTTAGTAACCTACAAGTGCTTAAAATACCAAAAGAGATGCTAACAGGATAATGAAATACAAATGTTATTATCTCACCAGTTTAACGTTTATTCATGAATTAATATGAAGAAACTCGTTTATGCGTAATTAGATCATTTTAGTCGTAATCAATCATATTAGGTAAATTTTAAACCGTTCTGCTAACTAATGGATTTAAATTAAATTTACAATAGTTATATTTATTGTATTAATTGTAGATAGATTAATTTACACTTTTAGATCTCGCATGAGAACACGACGAAGATAGAAAGAAGTAATCCTACCAATTCGTTCTTAAGAAACTATCTTGCGAAACTTACAAAGGGGAAACTTTGTTTGTTTTTGGCTTTATTACAAAAACAGCTTTAGTAATTGTTATAAAACGTATAATTTATAGTATCGACATTAGCATAAAGAGTATAATATGGTTTTGTAACAAGTGAGTGATAAACAATAACGATTTAAGTGAAAGAAATTAAAGCGTACTGTGTGAATTTATGAATTAAACTTTGCAAATATTCGATACATAAAAATAACATATGAAGTTATAGTAGAAATTAAAAGAATCTATAAGAATTTCATAGGTGAAAATTGGAATATTGGAGCGTCTTGGTTTAAAAAAATAAAACCGTTTTGGCAACTTAAAAATAATGTTAAGAGAATCACACACGACAACGAAATCTAAAATGTCATTCCAGTGTGTATAGAACAGATTGTTATTCTTAGTAATAAGTGTAAAAAAATTTAATTGTACAATTCTATCATTTCTGTATGATACAGAGAAATAAAAAAACCGTTAGGACTTCTTTTCAAAAATAATAGCAATTTTTTGCACGGACAGAAAAAGAGATGAGCAATTACCGTTGCTAAAATTAACTGGGGACCATACTTTTGGAAAATTCGCAATAGAAGTCATTTCTCTAATTCAAAGTAAGTTATATTATTGTATTGAATTGAACATATATTTATTTATTTCCAATATACCGAGCATACAAGCAAACAAATACACACATACATTTATACGCATACATAATGATAAATTGATACAAAATTAGAAAACAAAAAGAATCTTCGATATAAAATGAAGAGGATTAAATCAGATTTATTGCGGTTGAAATAGTTTAATTACGAAAAACGTCTGAGGAAAATAAACCAAATAAAATTTAAAACCGGCCACAAACACAAAAGTAAGGTTAAAAGCTTTTTATATCTGTTCAAACTTTTTCTGCTTTCATCATTACATGCGTAATTCTTTTCTGAATTTTTAAACCCCATCATTGTCAAATTAGTGGGTGAATGCATTTCAGTTTCGAACTTAATATTTCATACATTGAATTTTATTTCAATAAGTTCAAAGGTATCTAACCTAATGGGATGTACGAAGAAAGAATTTGTCTGCACTCTACAATACGGAGATATAATTAATTTCCTTTCAATATTTAACTACATGCTAACCAAGATCTTCATATTAGGTCTTTGTTTGCAAAGACCCATGTATACAGGCCCATAATTATAGAAATTGCAAATCTGTGATCGAGGATCGAGAGACACGATGAAACTAGTATAGTTTTTTGTACCACTGTAGAACATCAGAATGTAAATACTAATTAAGAAGCTCCTAAAATTTTTAATTTTTTCCACGCATTTTATTCGCTAATATGTCATGATCATTTTAAAATGTAAGGTTTATTAAACACTGAAGGTTTATTTTTTAAAAGGTGGTTTAAATTAAACTTGTAATTAAAACTCAACAAATACTTATATTCAATAATAAGGGCCATAAGAGACAAAAGGGATAAAAAATTACGCGAAAATGAACAGTTTTGCGGTTAGTTATTTTTAAAGAGTATTTATAATGCTGTTGTTAAATTTTCTTAGATTCGTAATTCGGTTTCAAAAGCAGTACTAAAACTATGAAATTGCAATCTAATTTTAACATTTTAATTGCAATGACTTTTGGCGGAACAAAATAAAAATAACACAAATATATTTTACAAACTTCCGTTAACATTTGTTAACTTTATAAACTTTAAAGTTCACAAATTCAATAAACTAAACAGATTTTATTCAAAAACCTTTATAATAAACTAAAAAATTCTTCCAATATAAAAAACAAAAATCGAAATGAGCTCGTCTACTATAAGTACACGAGGTCAGTTTGCATCGCAAGGTTTCTATTATTTTATTTTTTGTTATTCTCCAAAACAATCTATTTATTTTACCATCCCCAGATTATGTCTTTATTGTCGATAAGAGAATTTATAAACAATGCAGTAAAAATATTAATTCACCAAAAATATGAAATTCAAATATCTAGCCACCCCCAATTGAGTTTATGAAAATAGACAAATCAACCGCTGTTCATCCCTTGTCTTTTGTTTTCCTGAAATAATCAACTGAGACTTTGTTTATTTTCATTATCCGCTTTATGTTAGGTTGGATACAATGAATTGCAAAGTTTATCGTCAACAACCATTGGTTTATTTAAGAATTTGCGAATGGATTATACTATTTTTATTTGATGATCTATGCGAGAAAAAACACATCTGTTTTTATTGTATATCCAATTTAAGCAAACATGTATTGATGGAATCTCTCTGAGTTCAAGGGTATCTAAATACAGTAAATACTATCAATGTAAAGCATCATAAATTGTAAAAAATTAAATTTTCATCGTAGATAGAAACGAAATTTTAAGAGAAAAGGAAAGTAAACAAAATACAAAAAAATATTTTCACATAACTTTTCAATGCATCCTTATACTATGCGCATGAAAATATTTATTTTATAAACAAATTAATCCAAGATATTATATAACATTACTCATTATGCAATATTTTTCTAAAAATTAAAACTATCAAGTTTTTTTATACAAAATAATATTTCCCAATATTTACACACATTTAAAATTAAAGTAAAAACTAACACTTCAAATCTATTCTTTGATACGCCATTTTGAATTTCACATTTATATACGCGATATATAATTAAGTAGCCCAAGACCAACATCTGTTTTAATAAGCAAATTGACAATACTCGGAGAACGTAAATATTTTGTCCCGAGGTTCTCCATAATTTTGGTTCTAATTAAGAGAAGCCTTAATCAACAGTTAAAATTTGAAATATACCATGCTAAACCTTTCATGTTAATTAGTTGTTGTGAATAATTTTTGTGGAAAATCCACTGGTTTTGTCAAGGATTCACTTTTGTATGATATAAAAATAATGTTTCCTTTTTATAACTTCTCTTTCTGTTTTGTTATAATTCAAGAATTTTTTATTGTCAATTTTTTTTTCAAATTTTCATGATATGTGAACGACTTGCAAGATTAAAACGTTTTTTATCTTCTGTGTAAAAATGTCTTATTTATCAACTTTTTATTTTATAATCTGCATAAAAAATTCATTAGTTACTTCTTTTAATAATAAATTGACAAGTAAAATGGAAAACTCTAATTTTTCTTTTTATTAGATTCTTAACTCTTAAAAAAGGAACATACATACATTTTTTTTTATTTTCGTGTATTTTCGTTTACGCACTCAAAAATAAAACAAGAACTAAAAATAAATAAAAACAGAAGAAATATTAAATTAATTAATAGACGTAAATTAGGTCATTAAAGAGTAACAAATAAAAATTTACAAAAATTAGAGATAAGAAATAAGAAAACTTTTATCCTGAATGTCAGAATCCGCTTTCTTTATATTTTGAATTCATATGATATTTAACTTTTGCACGCTCTTTATAACTTCCTCACCATTATGTGGGACATTTTAGAAATAGGAACGTAGAATTATTAGGTTCTTTATATTATAGATCTTTGTTTCAAACTTTACGATTGTTAACATGAGCACATATTTTAGTTTTAGGTCTATATTTTCTTCAACAATTGACTAGGTTGCAAAATATATAAATTTGTTTATTTGTAACTTCTTTTTCAAAAAGTAAGTTGGACATTGAGTTTTGATGAGTAAGTTAAAAGAAATACGAATATAAATAAAATCGAACAATCTTCCTGCTCACAGTTCTATATACTTTCGCGCACGTCACAGAAAATTGGCAAGGGCAGAAGATATTGTTTGAATGCAATAAAGAGGACTGTTTTATCTGTATCACTTTTTCCCTTCGAACAAATTTCTTAATATTTGACATCAATATTCTCTCGAAGATGAAATAACCTCCGGGCCGATTTCGGCAGAGTTCATATATCGCAGGTGCGATCCGTTTTGTTTCATTTTTGCATGTAAAATACTTTAACAATAGGCGATGGGCAAAAGAACTATTCGGTAGATTGGAGTGAACCGAACCTGTTAGTAATTTGAGATATGAAATGGGACTTGAATGAAAGTTTAGTACAATAAATTCAATACTTTGAAGTAGTCCAAAATAGTAACAAATGGTATTAACCTCCTTCGTAGTCCTGCAAATAATAATATTCGTTTTTTATTATTAAGATATTTGTTTATTTATGTATTTTAAGGACTGCACCTTTGCAGGATTATTATTGAAATATATAAAAAAAATGTTTACCTTTCACTAAAAATTTCAAAACTTATTAACAACTACGGAACCCTACTTTTCACTGTCCCTATACATAAAAATATATGCAGCTTTATTTTTTATTGCTTCTGGAACTTATATTACACCTTTAATTCCGAAAAAATTTCGTTGTTTTTCAGTACTTTCAAATATATTTCGTGTCCTGTTTAGAGTTCTCTAACAAGAAAAGTTTGTACAGTACCCTACTATGCACTGTTTCCACAAATAGCTCGCTAGTTTCATTTTAGTGTAGGAACTTACAGTATGTCTTCATATGAGAACAAAATTTTTATTCAGTGACGCGAAAAGTTTGTACAGTATCCTAATTTACAATGTCCCTTCAAAAACCCAGCTGGCTATATTTTGTTTCTGGTACTTACGTTACTTCTTCAAATGAAAGCAAACTTCGGGTTCAGTGATAGGAAAAGTTTTTCCAGTACCTTACTCTGCGCAGTCCCTACAAATACCTGGCTGGCTATATTTTGTTTTTCGATCTTACATTACTTCTTCAAATAAGAACAAACTTTGAATTCAGTAACATGAAAAGTTTGTACAGTACCCTAATTTACCCTATCCATACAAAAACTCAGCTGGCTATATATTGTTTTTGGAATTTACGTTACTTCTTCAAATGAAAGCAAACTTCGGGTTCAGTAACAGGAAAAGTTTGCACAATACCCTACTTTGCATTGTCCCTCTACATACCCAGCTGGCTATATTTTGTTTGTGATACTTACATAAATTCTTCAAATTATGATCAATTGTTTGTTTTTCAATGCCTCAAATACACTTCATCTGATTTTTAGCTTTCCGTAACAAAAAAAAACATGCATGCAGAACCCTACTTCATACTGTCCTTTCAAATACGTGGCTGGCTTTATAATTTTTTATTTTTAGAAATTAAACTACTTCAAAAAGAACGAATTTCTTTATTTTTCAGAATCCTACTTTGCATTCTTCTTGTATATGCCTAGATGGATTTATTTTTGTTTTGTTTCTGGAACTTTTATTACTTCTTCAAATGGGAACCAATTATTTTTTGCTCTTTAATATATTCAAATTTATTTCATGAAATTTGTAAGGTTCTGAAACACGAAACGTATATGGTTTCCCCATAAAAAATCACTCGCGTGTCCGTCTGTCTGTCCATCGCAGACAATTTTTCAGGTACTGTTTGACCTGGATACTTGAAATTAACACAGTAATAAAGAATTTTAACTTGTATATATCTTAAAAATTAATACTCCAAAACATTGACATAAAAATTTTAGGCAGGAAAATTAAATACTCGAGAAGAATTTTCAATTCCATTTAAAATGTGACAAATGTTTTTTTTCTCATTATTTGTAGTATTATATTGTCAAAAATATGCTAAGAATATGCCCCGTATCATATTACTGAGATGTATAACCTAAAATTATGACAAAACAATATTTTTAGAAACCTACGCAAAGGCTATAGGAAAAATATGGCGATACATGTTTATAACAACCTAAATGCAAATGTGAAAATCTTGTGGGAAATTTTCTAGACAGGCTTCGCACGCTTTTATTTAACCCACTCTAATTTTTAGAGTTCCGTACCTTAACAGAAAAAAAGGAAATCCCATACACGTTTTCCGTCTTTCTGTTTGTCTGCTAAGACCCTTTTTCTCAGAAATGCGTGTAGCTATGAAATCAATATCAAAACGCTTAGGTCTATGGCCTCTTGCAGCTCTAAAATAATCTTCTAAGTCAACGCAATCAAGAAGAACCCTAATAATTATGCCGCCTATTTTGACACTCCCGAATAAATTAAAATCTGTAAGGTACTTCCCATTGACCTAGAAACATAAAATTTGCCAGGAAGCAAACTCTCACGGCACAAATAAATAAAAAATGCAGATATCGTTAATCTGTATACGTAAAAACCTTATGTTTTAAATGGGTGCCTGTGAAAGATATAGTAAGCAATATATTTTTGTTTAAAACAATTTAAATTTTGTAAATATTTTTAGTTCAATAGGAATATTATGTATTATTGAATATTTTTAAGTGCCTAAATGTGTACGAAACCCTCGTAGTGCGAATTGAACTCGTCAAGCGACAGGTCTTTTACGTAATCCTTGATTCTTTTATAATAGTAAAATTATCAGTATCACGTTGCTTAGATCACACTTTTTATGTTAGAAAAATGCATTACTTGTGACTAGAATATAAAATAAATATATTTTATCAATTATATTTAGGTTACGTTACGTTCAATATATTTTTGATGACTCAATCTTGTTATAAATTTTACGGATAATATTTTTTCAAATTTTATTTATGTTCACGTACTTTGATTTGTAAATCCCGATGATGCAGAGATACCTGTCTAAACCGTAATACTTGGCGATCTTCTCTTTTTCAATTATTATCGCGGGTCTCAAACAGAGACTTGGTCAATGCTAACTTCTCAGTTGTGGTACTATGCGGGGAGGTAGGTGGGAGGGATTGGGGGTGTTCTGCACACCTAAACTATCAGACGTAAAGATATGCTGATTTCAAGTTATTATTTTTAGTCTCCAGTAGGATCTTGTCTCTTAACATCTGAGTTCCAACACTTCGCTCCTGATGCTGCAGTGTAAATCCATGAATGTTGACGATATGCTGTTTTAAAATTAAGCAAATATACCACACAAAATTATTAGCAAGTAAATAAAGCAAAATAAAAAGTTCAAAATAAAATAAAATTCTGCTAAATTTAGTTTAAACCTAATGAATAATTTGCATGACGATGTTCTTCAAATTTGTAATGATTATTCTTAAGTGCTTCACATAATTCGTGTATGTTTTTAAATATACTTAAGTAGGTATTTGAATATACAAAATTAAATAGCATGAAAATATGTAAGTCCCAAGGTTTGACCCTCGCCGGAATTTCTCTTACTTGACACAATCGCAAAAATACAGCAAAACTGTTATCATCATTTACTGATAAGTACCTTATGCAAAAATCACAACCGTAAGCAAATACAAGTATCCCATAAAGTAAGGTGAGTAGGGCATAAAATATTTTCCGATCCAATTTTCATGAAAACCTGCTAACAAGATCGTAATATAAATGCCCCAATGAGTGAAATATACAAAAAATATACAATAATAATACACTCGCCGGAAAATATTTTATGATGGAATTGCCTATGGAATATTATATAGGTCAAGCTGACCGCAATTATGTGATAGGGCCACGTTCACATGTAAAACATGTGGCTAAATATTATTTATTTATTTGCATAATAATATACTTCCATTGAAACAAATTTAATCGTCATATATAAATACCAATTGCGGATTTATTGTTCCGATCTTTCTCAGCGGCATACCAAATTGCATCATAGAAATAAAATTAAAATAAATTAGAATATACTAGTATACGTATGTCTCAAGAGTGGAAAGTATTAAAATAAATGACATTTAAAAGGAGTGGATAAATATTGATATAATTATAAAGTGATCGCTCAAGTGTGTGTTGTACCACACGTGATTTATAATTTCGTGGTTATTTCATAAAATTCAGGTTTAATTAAAAAATAAAACTTATTTTTAGACAAAAATTTTAAAAACTATGAAAATTTGTGAATTTGGCTAACGATAACCGTGGATATTGATGTTTATGAAAATAACCTAATTGTTTTCAAATTTCCCCATGTGGAAAACTAAGAAACAATCAAAAATATATTTACTGAGTTTTTAAACATTAATGTATGAGCGTGTGTTTTGGATATTTAAACATAATTATTTTGGAAAATAAAACGGATTACAAGGAAAATTAACTTAAAAGAGTAAAATCAAACATAATATTCTGTGAAAAAGAAACATTTAAATATGTTTCAAACTACAACTTCATTTAAATATGTTTCACATCAATAAAGAAGTTGTCTTTATTGATAAAATTAAAAGAACTATAAAAAAATGTGAATTTGGATAGCAATAACCGTGAGTATTATCCTTGTAGAAAATAATATTGTCTTAAAATTTCCCCAAAAGGAAATCTTAAGAAAAGCTGAGAATCACCCAGAATACATTTACGGAATTTTCAAATTTATCTGTATATTTAGTTATGAAAATTAAACACATTTTAATGACAATCTAATAATATATCTCTATTTAGACATCTATGATAGTAAATTTATTATGGTGATAAATATAATCATAATTATTATATAATGTCTTATTTATTTCATATCTAATAATTATGGAATTCAGGTAACATAGAAGATGTTACTAATTCATACAAGATCTATAATTCAAGACGATTTTTTGGCAAAAAATGCTTTCGCCGAAATATTAGAATTTGAACAGTTATTGAAAACTTCCGTTTTCATTACTTCGAGCGGTGTGGACTAACCCGACTTCTACTGCCTCAGCCACGAGCGAACACATATACAATGGCGTCCCTTTGATTGTAAATTTGTTTCTTTGATATTACGCTACGCAAAAAAACTCATAATACAACTCGAAGAAGGAAATAACAATTTGCAAATACAATTATTGTCCATTGAACATTTTTCGCTAACTGAATTGATTCACTGTAGGGACTCCGCGGAGCAGGCCGGATTGTTATAATATTAATAAGCTTATTTGTATATGAAGAAAAAGTTCGTTTTCCGGACCGTTTTCTTTTTTTTAGGTCGCTGTTTGCGGTTACAATTTATTTTGGATCGACTGTAGTCCCGTCTCGAGATACTTATTCTTTAATAACATGCACATTAGTCGAATCTGTGTTTGGAGTGCCCTCGTCTAAATTATTACGGTATTTTTCGTACTTTTTGCTAATATATAGAAACCAAATCTATATTACGGTATATTAGAAAAGCATTCTTGCTATCCTTATTTCTAAGCTATAAAATAAATCGAATTATTGCATACAAAAAGGAAATGGTCAACATTTACTTATAAAAATTGAGACCACATTTTAATTGACATAGTAATCCAAAAAAATCGTAAGCATTAAAAATAAAGACTAAATCTTTATATATATACACGGTGTCCGGAAATAAGAATAGGACAAAAAAAACGTTATTCGTTGCGTGAAAAATAATTGATTTACGTTAAAATAAAATTTAGAACTGAATTTTCTTTCAGAAAAATTAAAATAATGTTCATAATTATTTTTAATTTTTTTCGTATACAGGATAATTGCGCAAAAAAAATCAGCGGCGATCAGGGGAATAACCCGCGAAGAGCTGGGAAAGTATCTAGATGCCCGGGCAGGCACTACACTCCAGGCAAGTATGGGATGTGTCGAAAAGCGTTATGTTGTAATATTTTTTCCATTCAACTAGAAAACGGACGTGTTTTACATTTTATTTACACTACAATTTATTCCTTTATAACCAAAGAAAAGCGTCTTTCTTTGTCCGACACTTATTCCCGGCCACCGTGCATATGTACGTATATATATTTATATATATATATATATGTATATATATATTATATATATATATATATATATATATATATATATATATATATATATATATATATATATATATATATAATTGTAACCCTTTACTTTCCATGGACAGCTGTTAAGAAATGAAAAAAACGAATAACGGAAATGTTAAATACTTAACATCTGAAAATTGGAAGTCAGTTTTCATTAATAAAGTAAAATCCGACAACACCAAATATCGATCGTTAGACCTAGAAGTCTCAGGTTTTGCAGAAAGACACTCTAAAATCACACATATTCAACAAGAAAAGAATTGTGTAATTTCCAAACTAACAGGAAAAATAAAATCTTCACTAATGACATTGGGGGAGGGGGGGAATTGAAATAATATCCTAGTCTCAAATAACTTTCAAAATTTAATTGATTTTTTAATGGAAATAGATTTCTTTCTTTTGCGAGTTTTCTGTTACTGTTTTCTTTAGATATGTATATTTTATTCTTACCGCTTTTTTCGTGGCACTTAACAGGCATATCGAAAAACGTTAAAATTTGAAACAACTGAAGATTTCCCTCGATTAGCTTCGATGACCATAGCTTTATCTTTATATGTATTGTGATTATCTGTCTGTTTTACACTGCCTTTAAAATGGTATGCACTGTCTAGGGAGAATAAACAATAATATCCTTTTTGGTTTCGTCTTACAATTCTTGTGAAAAAATATTATCAAATTATATATTACTGTTTGTGTTGTCTTTTGTTTATTGATCTGTTATTCTCTTTATCAAGTCCAGTAAAACTAATGACAAATATTTTTTATTTAATCAAGAATAATCAAGAGTGTGCAATTCAAAAGTTAGTGCCGTTGAGAATTATTAAAATCGAATTTACGAAACATTAAAAAATACCCGGATAATATATGATTCGCTTTTATTGCTTACTGGAACCGGAAGAAAAATAAAAAAAGTTAATGTTTCATTTCAACTGACGTAGTACCCTTTCATATAACAAATACCTTTTACCTTCGTAAGAAAAGGGTAGAAGAGGATAGAACCCTTTCTGTTGCTACTAATCGAATTAATATCAAACACTGGATGATATCACAATGAGCAGTTTGGTAGTATCATTTGGCAGTTTGGTAGTACCAATCAGGCTCATAATGGGATATTACATTTTCTTTTTTGCAAAAATTTTAATCTTTACTATACTTTGTAACGAGCGTTTTGAAGATCCAGTGTTTCATCTTTTTGTTTTCTATGTACACATTTTGGTTTTGTTAATATGAAAACTCTCAAAATTTTGTAGATGTGTAAGCTTGATTGAACATTTTGCTTTTCACCCGAATTATTAGAAAAAAAATACGCTGAAACAACAATACATCCGTGAAATATGTCACTATACATATTTCACGGATGTAATATATGGTGACTCTCAACAACTATGTAAATCTTTGCAAGAACTCTCCCTTAACGATGCGTAAATTTCTATTAAGACTATTTATTCATAATTTTAACTTTAAGAGTTTTGTTAATAGAGAGCTGGTTCTTATGTTTTGTAAACATTTTCAACAGTACCTCTAGAACGTCTGTACTATAAAAATTCAAGGAAAATTATTTTAAATCTTTACACCTCGCTCTTTTGACTGAGGTTGCATATAAATAAGTTCAAGTATTTGATTCTAATAATAATAAGTTCAACCATTTCAAATTAATATTTTTAACTTTTCAAATATATAGGAATTAATATTATTTATCACCCTAATAAATTCTATATTTCTACCTCTAACGGTTTGCAAAAAAAAAATATTCTGGACTGTGATAGGAATATTTTTGAGCTATTACGAATCGAAATTGAAAACATTTTTTGTCAAAAACTTTATAAGCGTTTCTTTAAATTGATAAGTTTTTCTAAAAAAATAAAAGCCACTTTATTTTTCCTAAAATAGACTAACAAATGAAATGAACGACGGATACATGAGTGAACTTAAAAGTTATATTTTTTCCTTTTGAGTTACTAAGCCTATAATATATATTAGTATTAACATTATAAAACTTGAATAATATATGATGAAACTGTTGATCTATTCAAAGTGTTTACATAAATATTATGTTATATAAATGTTTAAAAACTATTTCGTAATAATATACTACTTTTACAGCTTCCCATATTTTGGGATCAAGTTCTCACTACAGCAATTTATGACTAAAGAAAAATTCCTTCTGTTGAAAAACAATTTCGTTAAAATGTAAGTTTCAACGATAAGTTACTCGTATTTTTTTATTATAACAAAATAGTTTTTATGACAATAATTCAATTCGCATACATATTAGTTCTGCAAATCGATGTATTTTCTAAGTGCTACGTGTTAAGCGTGGGCTGAGCGATATTAGAGTATCTCCCAGTTTAGGCTCAGTGTACTTTAAAAATATTTTTTCATAATGTATCTTACATTTCATATTAAGAAATATATCCATCCCACCCACCATCTATCCATCCATCCCACTCCCCTACTTCTGAAACTACTGAGCATAAAAGTAAAGTTTTTGGAAACTAGATTTTCTGGTTCATGGTTAATATATATGTCAGTATTTACTTAATAACATAAGGTGCTATTAAATATTTGTTACGCTGTGAAGGCAATATTATTATTTAATTATTTTAACCAAAATACTTTCAAGTCAAATCTGGTACCGTGGTTATCTTTAAGTATTTTTCAATGTAGCTATATTGCATTAAAGGGTATTTATGATACTCAACGGCAAACATTTTTCCTACCATAAAATACATATTCACATACATATACAAACAAAAAAACTCAGGAAGTTCTTTGTCTTAAGATTGCAAATTATATTTTCTAACTTATTATTTCTATCTGTATTCTTTTTCCCTGGTACCAATTTTAATAATTTTGCATGTATTTATAAATATACATATAAGAAAGTAGAAGTATCGATGAAGCAGGTTGTAAATAGGAGTACCAAGAGTGAATTTTCAGATGTCAATGGAATGGGAATACATATGGAATAATTATATCATCGTAATATAACATTCATATACTGTAAAAAGACAATTATCCAGTTTGAAACCAATTCGCAATTCTGCTCTTATACCACTTGAGTTAAACCGGCAGTTATATATTTCAGTTAAACAGTTACTTATAGGGGTTACTAGTTATAAAGATTTCATAAATGCACTGAAATATATACAAAAAATGTGTTCCTCCCCTTTATTTTCTTTGCTACTGAACCTAAAATTGTGAAAAAAACTTAAACAAAGGTTTTAAGAAAATTACGTTCATGATATCATATTTTTATATATTTACGATAATATATAAATATACTAATATAAAATATACTACTAAATTATATTTAGTCTTATTAAATATTATTCCGCTAGTAAGTCCATATTAATTGCAACGTGCAATAAATAAAGAAATTTCACTTTAAACGGGGTTTAAAACGCTTGATGTACCGACCAAACTTGAATTTGGGGTTTTTTTTTTACTTAACGTCATACGTTTATTATAATATTAGTAGTATATTTATTGAAATATTAATAGTATGTTTCTCCCATCCTTACTAAATATGCTTACAAAAATACCTATTCCAAATTAACAAATACATTAATTTCACTATTATTTAAGCTTCATCATTAAGCTAATCAAAATTAATTCCTTACTGAGTTTCACAGCTTTAATAATTTGCAATAAATTTTTACTATTCCACAAATATCTGTCTCATAGAAAATTTAATAATAGACGTATATAAGTTCGGATTAGTTTAGTCAACTTTACTAAATAAGCCAACTCGAAGGATTTACCAGCATCTAAGTTGGTAATTGGCAATTACAGACTTAATTATCGCAGAATGGCCGTATAGCCAATTCACGTGGATTGAGATATATAAATCTATTTTAACTTTAGATAATATTGAAACTATGTTACTTTAAATCCTTAATTTTTTCTTTAATGGTCCGTTTATACATTTTCGTAAATATTGGAAAAAATATAGAAAAATTTGTAATCTGGACGAAGAAATGATGAATTTAAAAATCTAATTATTATGATATGAATCTGCACCAAGCTTCGGCAGAAAGAACATAATCAAAAATAAAAATGATGTTGGTAACATCAAATTCGGTAAATTGTATAGATTATTTGAATATTAATCCGAAATATGGATTAAATTATTATAAATTATGCTTAATTTGTAGATATAAGTAAGTTGTACGTCCTGTCCACTACAGAGTTACAGTATTCATTTATGGAGTTGCATATGTGATTCCCACATCTAGGTGATTCAAAGTTCTAGAACAATGTGCTAAAGTGTTTATACACTTTCGAAAGTTTTTCGGTATAATTGTAAAAATGACTTTAATCTTGCTTTTAATTCTGTATTAAAATACAAGAAAGTTCATATAATCACTCGGATAATATTACTAGAAGACTCTAACAGAAGAAACCGTAAAATTTCGATGATACTAGAATTCAGTTTTAGTTATTCAGATTATTATATTAGGATGGGAATTAATCGTTAGTTTTATAAATTAGTTTAAATTATATTAGAGTACTGACAAATTCAGTTTTTTTAACAAAGGAAAATAAAATAGAAAATCTACAAGTCTCCTAACATATTAGTCCATGTTCATCAGTTGCTGACTTGCCTTGGCAGTTGAACAACTATACAATTTGCCTTTGTCTAAAGCTTGTTATGTTTTTGAATTTTACAATAAGATATAATATTTAATGACCTAGACTTTTTATTTTTTTAAAAGCAATGCTTCGAAAAGGCCGATATCATTTATATTATTAAGAAAAATACATTACATGCCTACACAGAATATATCAACAAGCTTAATTATGAAAGTAGTTTATTATTCGATTATATTTCTGAGCCCAAACTTAGTGGATTTGGTAAATTTGCTCGTATTAATGAGTTGTATTTGAATATTTACAATACTAGGATTTGTCCCTAGGTCCATAGGTCTTAATGTGAATTCAGATTTTGTTTCAAATCTCTGCAAGTATGCTTTGAATCATCACATATCTTTGTGATTTTATCAAAAAATTACCAAACTTTTAATGTATGAAGATAACATAAAAATTTGGTAATTTTTTTGATAAATTAACAAAAATATGCTGGGAACTATATTAATACGGTGAAGGCTGGAATATTATATATATATATATATATATATATATATATACATATATATATATATTAGGCAATTTATTAAAGCGGAAAAATTATGAAAAATAAAACAAGGACATTAAAATTATGAAAAACGTAGATAGTAAAATATTAAAAAAAACTTATTTATGAAAACAATATATTAAGGTGGAAAATATTATTTAAATATTATAAACAGTTTATTATTACTATTTTGCACAATTAAAAGTTTCATATTGTATTTGTCTAAGAATAAAGGAAATTTGTCAAAGTGCGTTTACTTAATAGTATAATTTGTTTTATCTTGGCACAGCGTGAAAAAAATAAACTGACGTAGTCAATCTCACAATCAATTGTTTATTTTGTTTTGTACCGGCACAAATTTATAAAAATTTTGCTATAAAAATTGAAAAGAAAAATTGACTTAATATTATCTGTTGATATTGAAACTTCAATATTTGTTTACATTATGCTATGAACCCAAAGTCGTATCTAATTTACAATTTTCATACACGATACTGATAATTGACTTAATGTCCTCATTTTTCTAAGCCAATAACAATAAAACGCCCATGTATGTAAGTGGACTGATCGATCTAAATATGGAAGAGTTGACCATAAAATTGTATTTAGTATTCACACTACAAGATTTGTACAACATCCTTTACATTTGACTTGTCATCCCATCCTAAGGTTCTACTTTACAATTTGTAGAGAGATTCCATTATATGCAAATGTATGTTGATGAACTTCATGGTTTAGAATTTAATACCTAGAAACGATATCGAACTTATGGGTGAATTTTTGGAGAAAAATATATTTGAAAGTGTATATTATGTTAAATATAAAGTAAATCTATGAGCATAAAGCTGCCTGGTTAAATATGATATTGTTGCCTCATAACATATACATACATATGATTTATGAAGACAAAATATAATGTAACAAGTGGATAAATTTACATTTTTTTAACAAACTTGGAACAGTATAAATCTTACTAAATCACTCGTAAGGCATGCAGAACTCTAGTTAATTTATTTTGAGTTATCAATGTATTGTAGCTTTTAAATGATATAATAGCATATCCACGCTTTTACGTTGATCTGCGTTGTAAACGTTTCTTACAATATCACACATGTCAAAAAAGCTTTCCCTTTATACATTTGGTGTAGTATTGTCCGAATCATTGCTTATCTCAAATTAGTGCGTGCGTTAATATAAAATTAGATACACGACTTAACTAATATCAAAAATGTTTAGTGTCGTAGTTGCGAAACTGATTTCCTTTCTTCAAATATTTTATTTATTTTTATTTTTGTATCTTGAAGTTGTTCGAAATATTCAGTAATTATTTAATAATTTTTTTCTCGATTTCGATTGCCAGTAATTGCTTGCGAAACACAAGACTTATGGACAAATCGTGACAAAACTAATATTTTCTAGATAATATTCATTTTATGTAAGGAAAACATAAAATTTCTCTGAACTTTTTCAGACAAACTGGAATTATTATATAAGCTTCAAACCATGGAACATAATGAAATAAATAGCGGGGAAGAAACGTCAGTGACATATTCCGATAAACTCAAAAGACAAGTATTATATCTATGCTACACAATACAAACTTGGAAAATTTCACTTATGTTCTTATTAAAAACTAATTGGAAGATGAGCAAAAAGTACAAAATTTACATACATTTTCGTTATTTTAATAAATTATTAAATTGCATAATGAATACAAAACATCTAGCTGTAACAAAATTATTCTGCTGCAGATTGAAATTAACTTAGTCTGTAAATATATCAAATGTATCAAAGTACGTACTTTCGATTTCACTTTATATCTTATCGATATTTTGCAAATAACCTTATATTTACAGTTAAATGTTCACACATTTTCAACCTGAATAAACTTTTTCAATGGCTCCCTTTATTATTTGAAAATCTAAAAAAAAGCTTTATAGCACCGAGCAGATCTTTGTCACTCACTCTTTAAAGTGTAACAATTTAACGTATTTTTGGTTTGAAAGGAAGTATGAATATTACCGACATACAATTTATCTTTTTTTTATCACAGCAAGTAACTCCCTCCACTCTCAAAGTAAGTCATTATATATGACTTCAGATATTTTAACGCAGCCTATCGTGGCTCTGGCTCCCTTTATTATACGAAATTCATATTACATGGTGCGTGTAATAACTATAGATTAGCATTAATCATGACTCAAAATTCTGAAACAATAGGCTAGAGTTAATATTCACTTATCGCTTTGAATATATGTATTATCAAAATATACCTGAACTATTAATCAATAAACTAGAAAAATATTTATACGTGGGCATATGACTGTGAGAGCTTTGCATAAGCCTCAGTCCGGGGTTATACATATATATATATATATATATATATATATATATATATATATATATATATATATATATATATATTCGTGACTAGCATAATGTGCAATTTCTTCCCTGTATTCCACTCGGTACTTAAAAGTATAATATATGTCAAACTAAACACTTCAATTCCACCGAAAATGCCAATTCACATTACTAATTTTTAGCAGTGTTTACTCCAACTAATAATCATATCAAATACAGACCCCATAACTTTGTCAAAACGTTAATAGACGTGTCTAAATAGTCTGATTTGATAGTAATCAGCAATGCTTCCAAGTCTTTAATAATTAACCTCGACGACGTCACTAATAACCCAGTTGATAATTATTAATTAATTACACGCAATATTACGGCTTATAGGTAATCGGAAAGTGGGTGTGGGTTGATTCAGATCCCTATAATTGTATTTAGAACCAATACCCAAATACCATGTAACATCGCTCAATATTCAACTCAACAGCTTACGAAGTTCCGCAATATGGTAGGTGGACCACTATTTTAATATACGAATTTAAACATCGTAGATTTCGGGTTTCCGCTTAAAATGTTTGCCTTTGATTTGCACGATAATAATTGTTGGAAAACTAAGTTTATATTCTATGAAACTGTGTTAATACTTCATTAAATTTGTTATATAAAAATTATAATTTTTATATTAATCATGAATGGTTGATATAAATATATGCAATTATATTTTACGTATCAACTAATTGATCAGCTTTTCTTTTCAACTTTTTCTCTGAGTGCGGAAATTATAACTTAAATATTTTAAAGCGTGAATTCGATAATGTACAATAGGTACAACAAGGGCGCAGTGTAGGTAATGTCGTGCCGACGCATGCGGGCACGCGTGCGAGCGGGCATATACTATTATAAAAAGTCATTAGAAAGAGTGTGAGTTTGTATCCTGAAAGAATATGTGGGATCGAATAGAAGCCAAATTAACTTTTTTTAACAAGTTTTGTTCGTTTTATAGTCTGATTGTTTACCTTATTTACTTGTTTATTAGAGCTAACAATTAGTGTATACATTTGAGAAAAAATTTCAGTGAAATGATATTTAAATTGAATATATTTGGCGTTAATTTTGTAGAAATTCATTATTCACAATTAAATTAAATTACGTGATGTAGTATTATTTCGACTTTCTTTAATTTATTTACCAGGACCTGGGTTTCTTTGTAGGTTCTATTATATTTCCGAGAGTTATACGATGTACCAGTATTTTAGTGAGTGTAATAAATTCAATAGTTGTTATTAAATGAGGTTATACAATGCAAACTTTACGGTGTATGTAATAAAATTAAATAGAAGTTATTATTGGTAATATATTTATACAAAAGCAATTACAAGGTACATTGTATAACTCTCAGGAATATAATAAAACCTACACTGCGCCCCTGCAATAAACTCACTAACATAAGCAAGGAAAAAATCAGCACAAACCAGGCTTCCGCTATTGTGTTTGAAACATATAAATGCTGTTGGTTGTTCCTAAGAGTTAATCTTTGCTAATATCCCCCCTGAAGATGTTGTAATACAACGAAACCTAGATCGTGGTAAAGCAATTAAAGAAAGTATAAATAATACTACATCACGTAGTTTCATTTCATTGTGAATGACATTTATAGTTCAAAATAAAAACTAATGTAAATTCTGTCCCAACAAGACTTTAGCTAACGGCTTTCAATTTAATTATTAGGGCATACAAAATTAAAACTGAGGTGAAAAGAAATTTTCCATAAAATCAAAACGGCACAGCTAAAAATTTTACTATTGAATTTGTACCCAGTCAAGGGTATTTTTAATTCCTAACATAAAAAGAAGTGATGTAATAAATTTGTGGAACATGTTTGTCTGTATGTGGATTTCTGACTTCCTGACTCAGCAGTTGGTGGTCCGCCAAACTTACTTTTCTTTATTTTAAAATGTGTACCACAAGAAAGATTCTCGTCAAAGTAAACGAAATTTATTACTCATAATCAGTAAATTCATTTGCAGTGGCGTTACCCAAAAAGATTTTTCCGTTCTCAGCACTTACCTCTCACGTAAGTTTAAGGTTTTCGAGTCAGACTTAAGGATAACTTAATATTTTGGACTTACACGTTATGAAAGGCTTTTAGATTTTGATCTACTTGCGCTAAACTTCTAAGACTTCACGATCATAAACTAAATTGTATTTTTACGGCGTTTATCGTAAAATGGTGTAAATGTCGCAAATTTGCATTAACCCAAATTGGAGTTTGGACTTAAATGCTGCGGTTCATGCTTTTCAAGACAACTTGCGTTTTTAAACTAGGAGAGCTAAGACAGCAATGGTACTTTGACACGCATGGTAGTTTTTATAAGTTTAATAGAACTTTTGAAATACAATTTGTTAACTGTTAACAATAAACTTAGTCACAAGGAGCGGTCTTTGACCGTTTTAACTTTGCAATTATAGTTAATTATACAGATTGTTGTTAAATAGTGAATTAAATATAGATGGATCGGAAACTGACATAAAATATCGTTAAATAAGTCAGTAAAGATATATAAATGTATAGATTAAAGTATAGTATTTGTCAACACACTCCCATCCAATATGCTTATGAAAAGTGAACATCGAGAATATAACAAAGGTAGATATATCTGCTAAAAATTTACACTCTTATTAAATTAGAAGTATGATTAAATGTAAGATCACTGCAAATTTAATAAAATTATATGTCATTCCATATTTTTTAAAGGTTTGTTAAATTCTTTTGATTTAGTTTTTTAACTGAATGCAATATTTCTTCGCGTTTCCATGTCGGGAGTTCTTAAATTTTAGATCGTTCTGTATGGGATGGAAATATCATTACTGGAGACAAATTCCTTTGAATATGATAAAAGTCTATTCAATTGATGCCAGGTAACAGATATAAATTTGAGACCAGCATACTTAATTTTTCATTTAATTTTAAATCTATGCTTTTAAGTGTTCTTTTTTCTTGTTTTAATATTCCCCAATAAAAATAAATTACAACAAATGCGCTGTCTTTGTCATTCAACAGCAATATGTTGACTTATATCTTTATATCACCTTATTTCCTTTTTTCATGGCGTAAAAATGAATTTTATAGTCAAGTGAATTTATAACATTTATTAAGGTGGACATATAATAAAACAATAGAATGGTCCTGCCTTTTGTATACATTGACCATATTTAGGAAAAAAATATTTAGAACACAAAAATGCTATTTTTGGAATTTTTCACTGCTTGGATGTTTGTTCGTATATGCATCATGTACAAATGGTTTATTCAATTTGGATCAAATTTCCTGAAGAAATGTAATTTTATTTAATGTTTAGTTTAAATTTTTTCATAATCGACACACTCAACCAGAAAATCTGCAGACGCATTTAATATTTTGAAAAATTATCTAAAGTTTATTCATATACCAACGATTTACATGTATGTGCTTTGCTGCTCGGCGTGTAGTAATCGAAGAAATAAATAACATACATTACTTCTTCAGCTGTATCTACATATATAGTAAGGCAGTAGAATTAGTCTAGCTGTATATACAAAGAAGTGATTTAGAGGAATATAAGAGAAAGAATACAAAACTATTATTTTCAAAACTTTTATAACTTTTTTTGTTCGCGCATTACGTTAATGTTTGATGTCACATGTATTAATGTTACAGTTACCTTAATAAAATTTTCTTAAAGTTTACGTATAATAAGGCATGTGTATAGCTAATTAAATAATGAAACCAATCATTGACTACGACTTTATTACCTCCTTTATATAATTTAGAAAATATGACAGAGAATGCGTGAATAATTCATTGAAAAATTCCTGCCAAGAGTATTAATTTATATAGAAGTAAAGTAAAGAAAAATTATTTTTAAAAATATACACATTTGTTTCATATCTTAAATACTTTCGCCATGTATTCAGTTGAACTAAGTCAAAAACATTGAAAGCCTTTTTGACTACTGAAAAGTGATATCCTTTACAAGCGATTGAAAAAAATAAATTTGTTTTTTAGGCTCAATAAAAAAATAACGACAAATTCGGGAATAGTATAAAACTATGTATTGCTTGCCTTTATCTGCAGGATGGGATGTGTCTCATCTAGCTAAAAGCTCGTGAAATACGACCAAATTTCCAGCAGAATGATACCTTAGTCTGATTTGAAACGACGCGTTCCACAAATATATCTAGACGGTTGCCTCTTAAAGATTGTATATATATATTTTCCTAACTTTCTTTAGGTAACGCTTAAACTGATGTATAATCGCTTAGTTAGTAATAATGCTTACTAATTTATAAATCATACATGAAGTAAATTTTAATACAAATATTTGATAAAAATCCAATCAAATTGTTGCTTACTTACAAACATTTATTTTATAATAGTTGTATGAGTCCACTACTTGAGAATAAAATCGTTGATACTTTAACTGGAGTTCCATAGATTTCATCTACCAAGAAATTAGACAACAATTTTTATATAAATACCAGTCAAGTACGAGTAGAACATGCAAGCCGAATGTTTCGTATATTGTGAATAGAAACAAGTTTAGTATTCATTTGCAAAATTTTGGATCCAAAAATTTACTGTAACTGTAAAACTACTTACTGTAAAAAAACTATTCACACTGACTTCACAATTATCAATGGTAACTGTAATTTTTAAGTGTATATTACAAAATATATCACTGATGGTCGTCTCGTCCTGTCCACAGTAATTTTCGGAAGCGATCTGTAGTAAAATATGTAATATATTACTATATACAATTTAATTACACTATTTACTTTTGGCACTAATTATATAATTTTAGTAATTTATGTCCAAAATATTTTTAAATATTAGTAACCCATTTAAATGAATTATTACTTGATGATATTTAAATTAATTTAAATTGCACTAAATGATCCTTATTCTAGGTATTTTTCTAAATATACCTCTTTAGGTATTAGGTCAGCAAACACCTTTACATCTTAATATCCAGTAAAAAATTCTATTAAAGGATTGTTTAAATTTTACATGCCATGAAAATTATAATGATTATATTAACAATAGGAAATATACATAAAATATGAAGAGGGTATTTTAAACAGGAAGCTGTTAATTAAGCTCTTCATTACCTGCTTCTAATTAACTCCCAAAATTCAACAAATCACAATTAAATTTGTTTTTGTCCACAAAACCACAACGGAAGTAAGTTTATTCTATTTATATTATTAAAAATATTATAAATTAGCAAAAGATTATGTTGCAAAAAAGCGCGTTCAGATTAATTTGTTTTTTACATAAATTAATTTTTGCTTGAATTTCTCGAAAACGATTTAAACTAAGCTAACCTGAAATAACCGTAACGAAGAAATTTTTTTCTAAGTTATATGGTGAGTTTTCTAAGTGTTGTTTAAATGGTTTTTAAAGAAAACATTTTTTTCTTGAATTATTCGTAAATATTTTAGACTATACCTCTCACGTCCTTAATAACTGGACTATACCTCTCACGATTTACCTGGAATAATTGTGACTAACAAATTATTTTTCTAAGTTATATGGTATGTTCTATAAGCAGAATATAATGCGCACTTTCTGCCGATTATAATGCGCACTTTTCGCAATATTGTGTTGGAAGGAGTGGAATGGAGGAAATAAATGTTTTGATCGTGGATTAAAAGTATGATCCAAAAAATTATTTCAAAATACAAAAGCAAATTTTTTAAGCATAAAACAAAGCGTTGCCTTCACCTTCTACCACCAACGGAACCGAAAGCACCACGTTACCTTCAGTTGAAATACAAATGTGAAATAACGTATATATTTGTTCTACTTTGTTCAATGAGCTTGGTTCACCCTTAATTTAGGTAATTTGATTTATAACTTACACTTTTGAATGCACGTCGTCTGGATATTGGCTCTTTTTTTCCTGAAACTTACATCATGTAGCAGTTTTAAGATCCGTTGGAATAATGGCAATGGTTTATTCGCTATGAATAAGTTCTACTTATGTATCACTTATAGTGATAAACATTTTTATTATTTTACCTTAGCTTAGCACTCGAAAACAAAAATGACTACCCAATAATGAAATATAAACACACATATAAAATTCCTTATCTCAGAAACTATAACCTAAATAATCTTTATAGTTCAAGCATTCATTTAATTCCGATATTTGGAAATTTGTTATCGCAGTAACCTCATTGTATAAACCTGGATATAATATACCTGTACGTATGTGTGCGTGTGTGTGAGTGTACGTTGGTGTGTGTATGTGTATGTACATACTCACTCATATATCAGTTCATAATAAATAACTGCCAATACTTTAAATTTTCTTAACGAATCATGTTCGGAATTTTGATTAAAGTAAGCGATTACACAATGCTCTTTTCATTATCATTAATATTAACATATGATTCTCATGAATCATAAATTATAACTATGATATATTAATTCTGCATTTTAACTCTTGAAGAGGTGGCTGATTTAAATTTCAATTTTTTCTTTAAATCTAATTATTTACAATTTAACTTTTTATGTGAAATATTTATTGGCCAACGGTTAAGCAACATTCTAGTGAACTTGAGGAAAATGCACAGTTATGTGTTATAGTTGGAAACATTGTCTTTAAACAATTTTGTTTAAGACATGGATATTATTAGATGTTCATCGTCAAATTGTTGTCAGATACGTAAATCACATCAATGAATTAAAAAAAACTGAGTTTTCGTTTAAAAAAAAACATTAATGATTTTCTGAAACGAAGAATTAATAATTTGGTCGAAACGTGCCTAATTAATCTTGGCTATACCTCTCACGTCCTTAATAACTTAATTTAACGGCTTCACCGATGTAGAAATAGTTACTAATTAACTATTATATGCAATAATATGCCATGTAGGCAGGCTGATATATCTGGGAGTTATTTGGTTTAGATCCTTGTAATTATATTTTGAGCAGACGCCACAATTACTTTGTGACAACGCTCAATATTAACCTTGACAACCTGCAAAGTTCCGGAATCTGATATGTAGATGAATATGCACGAAGCTGTATTAGCTTTGGCGACTTGGCTTAAACCTTATTTTGCATGTCAATATTAATCAAAGGAACGTTTTTGTTTTATTTGTGATCGACTAGTTATTTCGCAGATTGTAAAATTTCGATATCGACTTTAAATGTTCGCGTTATTTTTACCTTCATTTTTACTAGCCCCGCCTGTGACTTCCATTGATGTTCACACGTAAATTATTCATTTGTTTTATAAATACGCACCGTGAAGCTGGGCACTTCTTTTTGGTTATTGTACTGACCAAATATAAATAATTTTTTAATTATGAAATTTACATATCCCAGAACTGTATAAAGTGGTTGAGATGAAATAAAAACTACATATTAACTCAAGTATGCCTCTGCATTTTCTTGAAAATTTCATTTGTATTGGGTCAATGGTTTTTTACGCAAAGCTTGCAAAAACAGATTAATAGAAACAAATCCAAAAACAGCCTTAATACTTTCAATTATACTGCACCCCCAAACCATATAATATGGACTGCATTAATGCTAAGCTATCATTGTTATTGCGGACTGCGTCTTTATAATACTATAACTTGTCGGTTCACTGCTTTAATTTTTCTTCTTATGAAGTGATAAATTTTCTTTTTATCAATTAAATTTAAAACATTAACTAATTAATTATTGAATGTTATTTTTTTCCTGTAGCCTCATTGTTGTCAAGCTGTAGCTTTAGCCTTATTGTTGTCCTAACTTAATTTCTGTAGTCTTATTTTGGTCTTTATTTTCTTGGTGTAACCTTTTTGTGGTCCTAGCTTAAATCGATATTTCATAAAAATACGACCCCAAAATTTCGTTTAAATACTTGCTATAAAATGAGTAAAGATGAGTAAATGCATTTAATAAAAACGAGTATTTATTTTATTTCCAATTCATATAATTTATTGGGAGAAAATTATTTACTAATTTTTAAAACTAAAAACTGCTTAAATAATCGAAAATAAATGACAATTTATTTTTGAGTACATAGAGAAAATTGAGCTGTATTTCTAGACAACGTATTCGAAGAATTTAGGAGTAAGTGCAAAGTTATATGTTTCTTGTTATTTTCTGTATAATGGGCTACGAACGTCGAAATAGGAGCTCGTAAAATGCGGTGGAAATTCCAGCAACACGCTACCTCTGTTCGCATTGAAGCGATATATTCCGAGAATATGTCTCATATATTTTTACTCACTTCTTTAGGTAACACGTAAAACGGATTTATGGTGTATATATATCTCTAATATCGTTTATGTTAGATAAAACGATTTTCGTTTCAATACAAACATTTATAAAAGATATTGGTATATATGTGAAATTATCTCACACAATCAAATTCTAAGAGAGATACAGATTTCTTACTAGAAATATTTATTAAACGATCAGATGTTTATACTTTTATGACATGTTATGATTTAGCTACAAAGTTTAAATAATATTAATGGATTTAACAAATTAATTTATTTTAAATAATTAAATATACGTTGTCATTATTTTATAAATAATTTTAAGACCATGTTTAAGCATGCAACATTCGCTTAAAAATATTTTCAACGCATTAATCGCACTTTTTAAATGACCGTCACAAAATCGTCATACAAATGTGTCCCAATTTAAATGTGGCATAGCTTTATAATGCTGCTAATATCGTATTATATTCCACTCCATTATTTCCCAACACTATAAACAAAAACATAATAAATTAAGATTTTTAAATGAATTCGATTAATATTTTAATTTATACTCAAGAATCGCTACTCCATTATAAGGCTACTAATCACGCAGTATTATATTCCACTCCATTAGTTCTTTACAACATAAAACAAAACATAATAAATTATGATTTTAACATGAATTCGATTAATATTTTAATTGATCTCAAGAATAGCCATATAGCAATTTCTTGTCGAGTTTTTTTTGTGGATTCCAAGTTGCTTCATTGTTTGGAGTTTGCTTATTTTAAAAACACTTTGAGTCCGTGATCACGACTTAATAAATGGGTATTCGTAAGATTTGAGGGTGTCTGTGGTTTTAATTAAGTTTTGATGAGATATCTAATGGCAACATACTCTCATTTAAGTACCGTAAAATTGATACAAAATTCAACTTTATCCCAAAAAAAAGGGGGTTTACCATCTAGTATTATTTTTGCTACTGGAAGTCAACATGTTAATATTTCGCCTTTAATATAAGGTGTATGTTCAAATGAGGACTATATGAATAGTTTTTTAAGTCAGTTCTAAATAAGAATCTTAAAATAAACAGCAGACTTAAGATATTTTTTCTTCATGATATTTTACTGCTGCTAGAGTTCTTATTTAAAAAATTAGTCCTTTATATTCAAATAAATAATAAGAATTTGAGGAATACTTTATACCTTTAAATACTTCAATATCATATTTTCCCAGTTTCCATTAAAGTCCTTCTAATTATTGTTGGTCTAATTAATGTTGTTATATATTAGGCATAATATATGTTTTGAAGATTTGTTTATCAAATATGTAAGATTAACATTCATACTCGTTTAAACCTCGCACAGGTAAAAGGCTATTCCCAAATATATTGATCACTAAACTCGATAATATCTACCAGAGAATCAGTTTTCTTCGTTTTACTCGCGTTAGGCCTTTTTAAATTTCCTAACTTTTTATTATTAAGTTTCTTTCAATATTTTGTATAACTTCTATATATTCGGTCTTGATTGATCTTGCTGGTTATTTTCGTTATTAAAGTGAAACTTTTATTGTATCGCCTCAGAATATTTCGTTTACCTATCGCATGTCGCATTACAGTCGGCCGCGGAGTGGGGGTAAAGAAACCAATATGGCGGTACCTATAGCTCTCATCAGCTGTGCAGCGTTGGTATGGTACTACGATCGATGCAGTTTTTACCAGACACATTGAAAAAATAGAATGCATGTCAATGTTTACTTATTTTAGTTACCACAAAATATTATTTACATTTATAAACTGTGAGACTCAAAGCGAAGATGACGTTAGTGATCAAATAATCGAAATTTAAAATAATTCAATGATTTAAATAAATATTGATCTATGTTTTTAATATGTATATATATATATCATACCGAACATTGTATTTATTTATGTATTCTGTACTTTAGTACGCAGAGTAGTACCGCAGAGTAAAATAAACATTCATAGTTATATATCTTGTCTACTATTATCATTTCCTTTTTCACGTCTTAAGTTAATATTACTTTTAAAATCCTAAATCAAGTAGCTTTCGAAAAATTCTCAATTAAATGCCTACAATCTGAAAAAAAGTTTCACTTTTATCGTGGTTTCCTAAAACCACACAACTTTTTTATTTTCTGTTTTGAAATAAAAATGTATAAACCATGTGTCAGGGTTATAGAATCTTTACTGATAATGTTTATCGTTTTTTTACAAATTTAAACAAATAAATTTATACATACCAAATATTTTAATTTTGAAAAAAATGATCTAAGTATATTTCACTTTAAATATTTTTGACACAACCTACACGTTTTTTACAAGCAACTAATACGTTTACAGTTACAAGCTCACTCTTCTTAGATATGAGGTAAATATACCTTCTCACGACGAACCGAATAATTATTCACAGGAAATAATTTCAAAATATAAAAAAAAGTCCTCCAGAGGCAACGAGCAAAACCTCTTCCTCTGCTCCTACCAGCTTTAAAGCCCAAAGCAGTAGATTGCTCTGAATCAAAACAAAAATGCGAAATAATTTCGATGTTTGTTTCTTTATTTCAAAGTAAAAAACTTGCTATACTGGCGATGCCAGCCTTCAACTCTTGACGCAATCTATTAAACATTTAGTTCCCTTTATACCACAAAATAAATGTGACATAGCGGCTTCAGGATTTGTTAGTTCTATCAATGGCATGTTTCAAAAAATAAGTTTTTGTTACGCTTTATTCATTGTTTTGGATTTTTATATTAGCTGAACAGGTATTTAATAAATAATGACAACTTGAAAATTTGAATTTATTATAGGCCTTATAAAATGTCATCTGTTTCTGTGGATCCGTTTCAATTCGAAATGTTTACAGATTTTTTCCAATAAATATGTAAACAAAGCTTTATTTTTTTAAATATTTGGTTTAGTATTGTCGATCTATTATTCACTATATATAAATCAAATTTCTTTGACTCCTAATTGCATCTTAAGGCAAAAACGTTTTATCTACCTGTCAGAATGGAAATGCAATTTTAATCAAAATCAAGTACATGTATAGTAGTCTATTTTAAACTTTTAACTTTTTGCTTATTAATTTCAAATAGAATACTTCATTTATCACAAATGGGTTTGTGATGAAATAATATTATGCAAAGGTGTCGATGGCAACGTATATTGGCCAGCGAATTCTTTTCAAAAATACGTTGAGTTTGAAATAACAAAATACTTAAAACTATTCCTGTGACACAAACCACTGAGTTTTGTTAATACGAACAAGAGTGAATTCGAAGAAAATAATTTAAAAACTTGAAAAATCCTCTTACCGTCAAATAAAACTTCGATGTCTTCTCTGAAAAGCTTTAAAGCTGAGAGAAAATGTTTCATATCGCTTCTTTTTTCGATATGAATCGTATCATGATGCTAATAATATCATGTTTTTCCTGGCATTACAAAACTATTAAACATTTTTAACTAGATCGTACACATGACGCACTGCTGCTCGAGGCGGTTTCGTGGACAGTAACACATTGTGCAAACAAGGGCAAATTATTTGGCAATTCCCACGGAACGACGTTCGTTGAATCGTTTGTTTGTTAAAACAATGTTATTGCAATCAAACCAACCTTGCATGTACTGTTCAAAAGAAAGTGTTATTGCACATAGTGTTTACCTATAAGAGTAAAATAAATTGTTTTCGTGATGGTAAATTAATTTTTTTAAAGTCTCACGTTATAAAAGTACAGAAATAATATGATCACATATTACACATCCATTCCATTTGAAATTGAATGGTTCATCTTGCAGAATATCATTTAAGTTACGAAAGTAGTTTAAATTACAAATATTTAAATGAATGCTGAATTGAGTCAAAATTATCGACATAGTAAACACTTTTAATGAAAAACGGAACAAGATAACAAACTTTGTTTTTAAATGACATAAGAAACTACGTGTTAATTTTTACACTCTTGTAGACACGCCTTAAAAATTAAATTTCTGATGATTTTTCTATTTCCTCCAAAGCTTGCCATTTTACTTTTAATTATTTATCGTTCCTAAAATATTTCGCTCTACACCACTGTTTGATCAATTGAAAGGAATTGCTCTTGAAGAAAATTCTTCCTATAATACATTAACAACGGAATAAATACAAAATAAATATTATATTGTAATAGCAGGGTCGGTGAAAATTTTCGATTATTTTTCTGCATACATATTTAAATTTTAATTTTTTTCAATTACTCCACGTGTAGGTAATACATATAAGGTTTGTAAGTGAAATAACTAACTGTTATTTGTTTGTAATACCGTGTCTTCGTCTTTCATTAATTTTTGTGTCCTTTTCCATTTGAAATTAAATATGAAGAAATTTTTGATGAAATATGTATATGTATGTATTCAAATGTGTATATATATATATATATATATATATATATATATACATATATAAATATATATGTATATATATATATATATATATATATAATTTACTATCTAAATCAGAATATCAGTAAGAGGTGTAATAGTGAAAGTAGAAAATAGTAATAGTGAAAGATAAAAATAAAATTATTTTCTAATGTGATTGAGTAAAATTTTCCCAAAGTCGGATTATTTGTGTAGTACATCAGATTTAGTTAGACTAAATTATAGTTTAATAACCTGATATAATCCCTTAATAATAAAAACAAATAACTGTTCTGCGACAGATTTAAATCTCGTAATTAGGAAAACGAAATTTATATTTAAATAAATTAACATTTCAATGCATATCACAGTTTAGAAATATGTATCAAACAAACCTTACAACTTTCCTCCTTGTTTTTTATCTTAAGTCATGAAATGACAAAATTTCCGTTCAGCTTTACCGTGATTACAGAAGATTGAAAAACTGGGTGGTATACACGACGCACCTCTGGTTCAGATGTTTTTATGGACAGTAACACTAATTACAAACTGTGCAAGCCATTGCGAATGATTTGAATATTCCCGTTGGAACGACGTTCGTTGAACTACTTGCAAAAACAACGTTAATGCAATCATACTAATTATGACTATGTTGCTCAAAGCGAAAATTGAATGAACCAACATTGTTTATCTATGAGAATAAAAACAAAATTGTTGATGTTATGTTTGTTGAGTTATTTGAAACCTCAATTCCCATAAGCATTGAAATATTATATTATTATTTTCCATATCAATTTTATTTGGAATTGGACGAGCCGCCTGAATATACATTCCCGCCACGGACTGGTAATTAATTAACCAAAAGGTCACTTTTGTTTTGCCCTATATCATTAGATTAGTTTAACTTACAAATTATTGAATGCATGTTGAATTGTTTAGTAAAATTACCCACCGTGTAAACAAGAGGACGATTAAAATTTACATTTGAAAATAGAAAAGAAATAAAATTTTATTTCTTAATTTTACTAAAAAATGGGTGGGAAAATTTTACACTTTGAACAATCGTAACATCTTTCTAATGATATTAAATTCCTTGAGTAGTTCCAATAAACTTATGGTTGCATTAAAAAAGAGAAAAGGTAACATAAGTCCACAGATCGTTTACTTTTTTTCATTGAAATAGAATTTAACTGAATTACTCTGGTCTCCAATTGTAGAGTTCTCTTTTTATTTAAATCAGTTCGTCTCTGTTATATGTTATCAAAATAGTTATCTAGTCTTATGTTATATCCTGCCTGAAGGACAATTGGATATTAATAAATGCACATACGTTATACATATTATGCTCATTCTTTCTTTAATATAACACAAATATTTTTCGATACGAATATTATTCTGTACATGGTACGAAGGCGGAAACTATCATACTGCGACCCCATATTGGTAAGTTTCGGAAGAATTTTGTCGTCTCTGCAACGAAACATGAAAATTACATTCTATCATTCTATTGGTATTGAAATATTTCAAGATTTATATTAAAAATGGACATGATCTAACTTACCAATAGCAATCAAAATTATAATAATTTCGATTACGTTTTTTCTTTCGGGGAAAATTTCATATAACGTACGTATCTTCACAACGACAATAACTCCGCTCAAAAATCGAGCCACCTTTGAAAAAGTCGAATCAGTTTCTCGTAATTTTATTTTCGTGGCAAACAAGTCTATTCCATAATTTAATAGGTCGTTTTATTAAGTCTTTTCCTGATTTTTATGAATATTGTCAATTTCATTCTAGGGGTGCGATGTATTATGTAAGTTTTAAATTGTGTATGAATGTGCATAATTCATATTGATATTGAATATTAACAGTAAACTGGTAGTTTCGGCAACACATATAGTAAGATTACATATCTAAATAATCGAATTTATTATACACACAAATATTATTGTATAAATATAATAATATATTAGATTACATTATTTTTCATTTTGTTATACGTGAGTTTCGCTTTTGGAATAAATTACTAGATATAATTTTAAAATTAATTAGTATATGATAATAAATAGTCAAATCGTGAACACATTTCAACTTTCTGAAATTCTCAAATAATTGGCCCATGAAATTTTGTAAACCAACGGATATTGTTATGGCCGTGAACTTATGGAGCAGCAAGCAGTTGAATTTTTTATCGTTTTCAATGGAAAATTCTAAAAATATTTCATTCAAGGGCGCTTGTTAAATTCATAAATTTTGGAATTGTAAAATGTGAGGGCTTTTTAGGTTTTCGCTTAAGTTACTGGCTATGATTGTTTACAGCGGATGCGTTTATTTTAATATGAAATAAAATGCTTCGCAGCATCGCAAAGGTCGTTGGGATAAATTATTGTTATATATCTTTAGTCTTCTTTTAATTTCAGTTATACTGATTCATTAAATAATATGACTTGCTATTTTAATTTCCACATATCGCAAATATAAATAAACTTCACTTTCAGAGAAAATTTAGTTTGGCGTAGAAGTGGATTATTGCTTAATATTTAATGAAAGGTATGAGACCTTTCATTATATATTAACCAATTAAAGTAACATCCTTGTTAATATTTTATAATATTTGTATATGCATATATGTATATATATATATATATATATATATATATATATATATATATATATATATATATATATATATATAGCACGACCGCCTAACAAATTTTTATTTTTAGAAATAATCGATATGTAGTCAAAATTCCTTTATTTATTATGATCATTAGTCGATGTCAGAAAAGTCAAATATGCTTTGCAGCTTTGTTAAATTTCAAGTGTTTAATTTAAATAGCTTAAAAATGTTACATACGAAAATGTGAAATAAATATATGACATACGAAAATGTGAGCATAGATTATATTACATACGAAAAATTAAATATATAACACGAAAATATGAGCATAGATATAATAGGTTTTGTCTTTTGACGTAAGAGATCTTAAATATGTTATTCAAAAGTGATATTAAAATAAATTATTTCAATAAACTATTTATTCTGATAAAATAAATTATCTTTCAGGTAATTTTTTGAAACATATGTACTTGCCTGCTAATAATTACTTTAGCTACAAACTATTCATGCGAAAGAGATATAAATGAACATTATAAATTTTATCCCCATGACGAAAAGCTAGGCCAGCAAACGTAGCTGCAATGAAAATTGTCAGATCATTTACGCTCGCTTGAGCTAAATATTATTGCCTGCGAAAACATCCCAATCCACACTTTGCTGGGTGCAGAGTTTGGTGTGCGTATTTAATATCTGAAAATTAGATGTACATAAACCTTCGTCATTTCTTTATTTGTTCTTTGACAGATACCGACAGCTCTTAAAATGATCAAATATTTGTTTAATAAACGAAGACGGATCTAATTGTTTTACTGTATATATTATTTTTAAAAAATAATCCAATTTGTTTGATATTCAATATCTTGTAACTATCTTGAACTATATATTTTAAAAAAATCTACCCAGTGTTTTTACTCTATACTTATTTATGTATTAACATAATGTTATTAATTTCATTGTATTTTTTAATTCAAATATATTCTGTGCTTTCGCCGACGAGATATTAGGAAAATATAAAAAATTCTTTTTATTTTCAAAGAAATCAGTATTGATTTTGATCAGGCAAGTTATTTAATAATTAAGTTAATATTATTTTGAGCTGGATAGATCTGTCGTGTGACATTTCTTGGGGTGCGGTGTAAAAATAAAGGGTAATAATTAAAGATAGCCTATCTGTAATCTGCAATATACATATCTCTATCCAAATGTTATTATAATCATTATATTTATCAAATATTTTTATCCAAATTTTTACATAATCATTATAATTATCAAGCGTGTAAGAAAAACGAAAAAGCAATTGAACAGAAAACATATCACTTTTATTTTATTAGTAAGAATGAGAGTATCTTTTTAGAAGGCAGTAATAAAAACAGGTTCGAAGTTTCAAAAACATTGAGCGAATAAACTGTCTGTTTGGTGCAAATAATGTTAGCAATATAATAGCAAGGTAAAATATAATCTTGTATGTTTTAACAAAGATTTTTCGTTATGGGTGGATTTTCTGTTACATTTTCTTTAATTATAGTGTTCATGTGTGTATTTACCAATTTGAAAAAAAATTATATTTTCTTTTTCATTAAACAATTAATGCAGTGTCACGCCGGGTGGACGCAGTTTCCCGAATACGAATTTCGTTGATGATATGACATTTTAGCAACATTAGAGCATTGATTTAGCTTTCATTTTTACGAAACTCATTGTAGATGAGGAGATGCTTTTAAGTTTGAAAGTTTTAACTCAAATTTTTTGTTTATAACGTAGTAGAGGTGCTACAAAAATTTTCACAGAGTTTAAAATTTCGAGAAAAATAAGCAGATATAGTTAGATAATAAATCTTTATTATATGTAAAAGAGTACACAATTTTATTTTATTTTGTATTATAACATAGTCGAGTTATCTTCCAATGCGCAACAAAAATTCATCTAAGGAAGACTGTAGTCTGATGTACAATCTTCGTAAAAGATCAGCAGTAATAGAATTCATTCAAATAGGTGATGGTTTTTGGAGAATTCTGGTATACTGTACTCTTAAGGTGCTCCCATAAAAAAATTCAATTTTATTAAATCTGAATTTTTTGGTGGCCAGCCAATGTCGTCCATCAATCAAATTACTCTTTGAGGGAATAATTCCGTTTATGTAGTCAATGAATCTTAAATCGTATAATAGGTCGCCTCATCTTGTCCAAATCCATTCTCGGGCATGTAGTCTCGACTCTGTTTAAATTGAGGATCAAAATAATCTCGCTCGAATTATATATATGTATATATATATATATATATATATATATATATATAAAACTAGAATTTGGATACGACTGTTTCGGATTCCAAAAAAATGGGCCCGATTACTGATTGTGCATCTACTGGGGCCCACACAGTCACTCTCGGCAATCTAACGAACGTTTGAATTTAATTCGAGGATTGTTGTTCCCCCAAATGTGGAAATTCTTTTCATATATTTGTTTGTTAATAAACCTTCATCGCTAAAGAAAAAGTGGCGAAAATCGGAAATTTTTTCAGTAACTTCTCTGATGAATTTCCATAAAACCACTCTTAAGTCGAAATCTGTTTCCTGTAAAGCTTGCACAACTAGTATCTTATACGCCTTTAAATGTAAGTCCTTTTTTCAAAATTCGATGAATAATTTATTTATGTAATTCTAATTCAGACGATCTTTTTCAAATATATTCCACGTAGGTTCATATCCAACTGAACACTGTACACGCTCCACATTTTCATCGGTTTGTCCTTCTCTTGGATGTCCTGTTTGCCATCGTCCTATCTTCGGTCCTGTAGTCTAAAACGTCTTAACACAACTACGAATAGTTTACGGCACGTAACCCGTAGTATCTTCGAGATAAGCGACGAACTGTGAGTATAGATTGCGCCTTTTTGTATAATGCTCGTACGTAAAATGCCCGTTGCTCTCAAGTATAGGTCAGCATGGTACTAACAATTCCATGTACGGCTCTAGTGAACACGCGTTTACCCCCTTACTATACCGCCCGCGGGCTTCTAAGTTACAAGAGTTGAATATTTTTGACACTTATATGAATATCTAATTTGAAATGTTAATTGTTTGGTTTATTTTTAAAGTAACATATTTATTAGGGTTATTTTTCTAAGTTGTATTATATATTTTCTAAACAAATATAAATTACACGCATATAAAAAAGCTAAAATTGTTCAATAACTAAACCGATGTGCTTTTGTTTCGAGCTATTAGTAATAGAGGAAGATTTTTTCTAATTGCTTTTAAATCAAATATGTCAAAAGTTGTTGCCGGTTGTCACGCGTGATTTTTGCAACATTGCGCTTGTTAACAATGTTTTCATTGATTTTTAATGTTAGTTGTACGTTCCAGAAGAATACATTTGAAGCTTTTAAGTACACACAATGAGAGTAATGATGAAACTTCGTTACTTATAACTTCGAGAAAGAATGCAAAGTAATCCTTCCCTCGATAAAGATTTTAGATCTAACTAAACTTGCAATGGATTTATATGCCTAAAATTTAAAACAATTTTACACGGAAGTGCATACTTAAAATGAGATAGAAGTAAACTAATAAAATTTTAGGAATGTACTTGCATATTTCAAATACAGAATTTCTGTGATCTCACAATATTAAGACCGAAGATTCACATAAAAATTAGACCGCATTGTATTAAAGTTGGTTTACTTTGTGAATAATTCTTACGCTTATTTTTATTATTAATTAAATCATACATTATATTATAACGAATGAAAACAGCCCAATAGTCTGTTTCGTTTTCACGCCTCAAATACGGAACTGATTTTCATCAAAGCATACATGTAGCCCATGCTGAAGAGATAACGTGATATACTTTGTGTCCTAATACAGAGTTTATTATTTCTTAGTTATTAACAGTCCCTCAACTTAGTCCTAAAACGAGTCCCTTAACAGTAAAAAACATAAACATATAAGTTTGTACGTATTTATTTACGTATGCATCATTACACTACATAGCCGTTTGCAATGGTAAAATACATTATTTTTAAACCACACCATTATTTTTATCCAGCGTATTCAAACAAATTTCTAATAAAATTAGTTGTAAATTATCATTGTCATAGTGTTAGGTGAAAATTTATTTTGACAATAAATGGCAGGTTTCCAATCTTAAAGATTTTCATTCGGTAATGAATAGATAAGCGGAATGTGTTAGAACTTTGAAATGGTTAACTGGATTTCATAAAAAAGAAAAACTATAAAGCGTGCGTTTGATTAATAAAATTTAAAAACCTCGTAATAAATGCTAATACAAATATACCCGAGAGCTCGTGCGAAAAAAATAAGCTAGGTTTACTATATTGATGGTCTGCTATTCACTGTTATATTGATGGTCTGCATTCTGAGTGATTGGCAGCGGAAGGAAAACTCTATTCATCTCTAATTTTTTTCCGTTGCTGACATGTTTCTCTTCGTTAACATATCGTTTTTAAACATAAAAATTATCGTGATTTTTCTTTGTCATAATTTTTCTTTACATGAAGTGAAAAACCTTTTTTGCATCAATTAATTTAAGAAATTTACTAAACGATGTCAATACTACATCATAGGTTCTAATTTAAATCTATATTTGGGGAAAACACGATTCCAAAATTATGTTTAAATAGTTGCTATCAAATAAGTGAAGGTAAATGAATGCATATATTTATTTTATGTCATATCTTCATTTATTAGGAACAAATAATTTACTAATTTTTACGAATAAAAACTTTTTAAACGATTGAAAATATAAAACAATTTATTTTCATGTCCATAGAGAGAACTGAACTGTATTTATACACGGAGTTCGAGATGCTTTTGCAATTGACTGCAAAATAGGCTGCGAACGTCTAAATTGGAGCTCGTAAAATGCGACGGAAATTCCAGTAATACACTACCCCTATTCGTATTGAAGCGACACGTTCCGAGAATATGTCTGAACGGTTGTCCTCTCGAGACTGTAGAGAGGTTTATGTATTTTTACTCACTTCTTCACGCAAAACGGATTTATGATGTATCTGTGTCTCTAATATAATTTAAGTCAGATAATATGGTTTTCGTTTTAAAACAAATATTAACAAAATATGTAAGGGTATGTAAGTGAAATTATAATAAATTTCTAGCTCTCATACGAAAAATATTTTTCAAATGATCGTATGATTGTACGTTTGAAATATGTTACGATTTTCGTGAAAAGTTTAAAAAACAATTAAAATATTTACCAAATAAATTTATTTTAGATAATTTTACGTACGTCATCACTATTAGGTATACCTTTAATTTTAAGCCTCTACTTAAACGTGCAACATTTGCTTACAAATATTTTTCAAAGCATTAATCGGGCTTTTTAAATGATCGAAACATACAGATGTGTCTCAATTTAAATGTAGCAAAATTGTAGAATGCCCCAAATAACGCAGTGTTATTATGCACTATATTATTGCCCGTACTATAATATACGATATAATAATTTATGATTTTTATGTGAATTCGATGAATATTTTAACTTATATTAAAAAATATGAATCGGTTCTCTTTTCCACTTGCGTCAAGTTTTTTTCAATTTACGAATATCTAACTATTAATTTTCTTTCAAAATTTCTATATATCTTGATATATTCAATTTTAACTGAACTTGCTGGTTATTTAGGTTATTATTTTCTGTATTGTGAAATAGAACTTATTTATAAACCATATCTCAGGAATATTTGTAACGTTGTTTGCTTGCATTTACATATTTAACGAAATTTATAATGTTACATATCCTACAAAATATTTTAACTTTGCTTATGACAAAGTTATCAAAATGATCTAAGTAAATTTCACTTCATACATTTTTGATACGGCACACACTTCTTCCACCAGCAAATAATATGTTTATAGTTACAAGCTCACACATCGTATATATGAAGTAAATACACCTTCTCACGGCAAAATGAAAATGTATTCAAAGTCTTTTAAAAGCAACGAGCAAAGCCTGTCCTTTAGCTTCTAGCGGCTTTGAAGCCCAAAATAATACGTTGCCCTGAATTTGAACGGAAATGCGAAATAGTGTCGGTGTTTGGTGTGAGTTTTCATTTAATGTTGAACGATTTTACGGAATAGAACATTTAGTGGCGATACTTTAAAATAGCGAAATAAACAATTACGCCAAGAATAAAAAAAAAATTCAAACAAGTTAAATAGCATTTTAGCGTAAACAAAATATGAACCCAATACATCGTGCTTGATATTACAAAACATTAAAACTATTCCTGTAACTAAATTAATAAATTTCTTAAATTATTTTTGAGTATATTCTTAAGGAACGTAATCTTATATATGAGGAACCATTTAATGTCGAAGAGTTTTATTACGTTTCAAAAGCTTAAAATGAAGAAGGTAAATACCAAGAAAAACATTTAAAAGCTTGTCAAGTCCTCTAAGCGTCAAGCAAAACTTCGATGTCCTCTCCGAATAGCTTTAAAGCTGAAAGAAAAATGTTTCATTCAATTGAAGGATAAAATACGTTGGCTCTCAACGTGATCAGTTTATTTAACACCTTTGGTTTTTCTGGAACACCATCGGTCAGGACTTTGCTTGGCGTTATTTTGACTGCATTTTCTACGAGATTTATCACGTATGAAATATTTTCATTAAATTAATTTCAGTCTCCGTAAGTAACGTAGTCTTATTTAACTAAATGTAAGTTATATTTATTTCCTCATATTAGTCCCTATAGTATACATTAGTAATTGCAGTAAACATTAATATTTTATTTCACTTATGATTATAATAAATATAACAATTATTTGTTAAAATGTAGTTATGTGATATAATATCATTACTGCTTTGAACTGAACAAGGTATTTTTAATTTCGTTATTACGGATTTTTACCGAATATTCTCGATTATTTTGATATAAAACCGATTCAAAAGTAATACCACCTAGTGTATTTTAACGTTATCACATATTGGATTTTGAAAATGGCTCAGTAATTTTATTATATTCTGCCATATAAGGACTCGATCAATTACGACTTGGTAATTTTCCCTAAAAAGGATACTAAAAGTTCTTCCTATTCCACAATAAAAAGTATTTAGCTTCGTATATTATTTATATCCAAGGAAACAGCTTCCTAAGAAATGGTGATAATTTAGAATTCTTGATTATTTTAGCCAAGAAAACATGGCTTTTTTTTAAGAATTAATTAATGTTTATAAAGTATACGATCTAGGTGGTATTTATTTTCTAACCAGGTTTATATACGTATCCAGGTTTCAATTATTTACTTTATTTACGTTCATAACCAATATCTCACTATAATTATGTGCATGTGGTTTGCATTTCTGAATCAAAAATATCTTACCCGGAACAATAATTTTGCGGCCAATCATTCACTATCTTTTTTATCAACTTGAACCAAATATACGTAGTGCAAGGTTTTAAAAACAAATCTTTTTCTAATAGAAATTCTAAAAGCCTCGTCGTTGCAGAAGATTATGACACATTTTTAGCTTGCACTTTATTTTGAAAAAGCACGTTAGCATATTATGCAAATCATCTTTTATAAAACTCTTACGCCAAATTTAAAATATTATATTAAATATACAGTATAATATATTAATTGACAAATTATGTTAAATGTACATTGATAACTTTTACTATCGTTTAAAATTATTTGCAAATAATAACTTTTTATATCGTCGGGAAATAAAAAGATTTAAAAAGTTTCTATATAACAGTTAGTTACGAAAAAGATATTGCATTCGTTCATTTTTAATTTGTTAAGAGGATCTAAAATATTTTTTATTATTGTTTTAAATAGAACGTTTTCTAGAAATTAAAAAAAATATTCAGTTAATACCCACCCCCTCCTAAACTAATTAAATTAACGAAGTTTCTAAAAAGTAATTAAATAAAATAGGGAATTTATAACAATGATATCTATATTAAAATACTTTTCAGAAACTTACCATAATTGATACTTATGATAGATATTTTACTTAATAAATATATTGAAAACTTTCCGATGTGTGCTTATGACCACACGAATAAAGTAAATAATACTAATTTTAAGTATCTATACATTAATATTATATGGTTATATTATAACATTATATTTCTTAAATTAATCTCAAATAAAATATTAAACACTGACTGTGTTCACACAAAATATTACACTAAATATATACAATAACATACGCGTAATTTGTTGAAAACAGAAATGAAACACGTAAATAATCAGCAAACCCAATCAAGGCTGAAATAATAAATTGAGCCATGCGTTAAATATAGAGCTATCTAAAAAAAATATTGCCAAAAATGTTTAATGCCAAAAAATAAGTTTATTCAAAGTATAACTTTATACATATATATTAGAAATTAAAAAAATCTCAGTATCGGCTCGTCAGTCTAGATGAACGATTTTTGCTTAAAGTGCAAGAGCTCACGGCTTCAAATCCTGGACGCACTCTATACTATATTTAAGTAAATTTTTAATAGTTTAGCGTTTCAAGACAGTTTAATTCGATACACTGATACAAACGAGCTGATCGAATTAAGTCGGAAAGAGTCGACAAGAGGCAAAGCTGGCCGAATGAACTCGGAAAGAGCCGGCACCACAGAGAAGCCGAATGGGGAATTAGTCGGAAAAATAGCAAACGCGCAATAAATAAAATAAATATTCAAAAATTAAATGTAATTCTGGAAAAGAAGCACTCTGTGTTAGACAGTAAACTTGCTCGGCCGATGCGGATGTGAGCTGAGTTTCCAATTAAACGTCATCGCCGCGAACGTTGTGCCACCGACTAGAATGTGACTGGCTCAGTGTCACTAACCCGAACGGACGCATTAGCTTCGTTCACTGCTCAGAAATGTTTTCCTTCCATGAAGTGCGCAGTAACCCCGAAAGAAGTTTTCACTTTAGGAATAATATTTACATTTGTAAATAATTTAACAAAAATTCTTTGTAGCCCTAATCGTTTAAACGTTTATTGATAACCAACCTATATTTTAATAATAAAAATAATCCACAATTAAATGAAACTACGTGATGTAGTATTATTTCTATTTTCTTTAATTTCTTTACCACGACCTAGTTTTCATTGTATTACAACATCTTCATCAATACAACGAAACCTAGGTCGTGGTAAAGAAATTAAAGAAAGTAGAAATAATGCTACATCACGTAGTTACATTTAATTGTGAATAATGAATTTCTACAAAATTAACGCCAAATATAATCAATAATAAAAATAATGTCACGATTCGAGTCTAAAAACACGCACAAATATAACCAAAAGTCTGTATAACTCCTCATCTACGTAGAAATCAGATATTAATATTTGTCGTCGTATGAACATAAATTTACTTTACATGTAGCTATCAGCTTTATTTTATCTTTTTGAATTAAGGTGAAATCAATTAATACATACTAGGGAAGAATAAAAATAAAATTAATTTCTATCCAGAGTACAAACCCAACTCATGAAATTTTCTAGTAGGTTTTCAGAACGTTATTTGTTTTAATCCTTGCCGTATTAAGGATTAAAACAAATGTCATACTTTAAGAATGCGTGGGGCTAAAAAGCAAAAGAGAAAGATTAAGTTTAAAAAGAGTTCAAATTATACTTCGTTCTCAGTAACCAGCTTTTAATATCTGCATATTCAATCGCCAAATTTTATAATTTTGATTACATGCTGAATAATTTCTTTTGCAATCTTCTGTATATTTTATGATTGAATACAGTATTTTGAGTAACAACTGTCTGAATTTCGGCTCCATTAATTATGTTGCCAATTCTAACATTCATGTAGAATGTTAGAATTCATAACACAATTTTTATACTACTTAAAATAAGCTTAAAAACCTGCAATTATCTGAAATTAACTGCTCGATGCTTATGTATCAAAGTCTGCTGGTTTCATTTGCATGCACTTACATTGTTAGCGCCATCCTGTCATCGAGTGATAGAAAGGTTGTTCTAAAGTCAGTTCAAATATATAAAGTGGCTAATTAACTATCGATTTTTTTTAGTATGAATGTGGCTTTCTTAAGCACAAATGTTCGAAACGTCATACGATTTTTAAAAGAAAAATCCTTTTTTTATTATTTATTTTATTTCAGTCCAAAAAGTATATCTCAAGATCAAAGTTTAATTTTTCCACTTATGTACATAAATTATGCGTTATACCAATGACAAGTTTAACATTCTCACTTTTACTAGATGAAGTCCATACAAATGTTTCCAACGTTAAAAGGCAATTATATAGTATTATTTAATATATAAATAAACTCATAAAAATATGTTATATTTTATCAATTTTAAAGATATATTACATAACGGAAAAAATATCTGTGTTAGACGCATATGGAAATCTGTCTATTATCCGTCTATTGTCGCCAAATTGCTCGTTTTCAATATATACTTATTTTAATTCCTTTACTTAGCTAAATATATCTTTCTAATGTATTAAAGATTCAAAGCAAAGATTGTATTTGGCATTATTATAATGATTTGTTTTCTCTGTTCACATTATTTATGGCTGTATTAATTATAAAATATTTTCAGTAGTTTTTGGACGACAAAGTAGCAAATTAACGTATCATTATGTTTTTTGTAGTTCTGAATACTTAATTTTAATACGTAAAATAAATATGGTAATGTTTAAATAAGAAGGTTAAATTTCCAAAAATGTTATATTGTGTTTAAGGTTCAGATATTAATTAAAAAAAAGACAACCCTTGTATCATTGTTACACTATTATAACTATTTAATTATGTAATTTTTAACATACACTATTTAATTACGTAATTTTTAACATTTGTAATATAGGTACATATTAGGTGTGTAATTTAGCTCTAGCTGGAAAATAGCACCCATTCAGGCTGCCTTTACTTACAAAAGATCAGTCAAAATTTCATGATAGTTTAACTCTTTTTTATATCGGTAGTTCTGCAACTGCATGTACTTTCCCATAGTAATTTGTGTATACAGCGGTCAAGCCTCATAAGCTTGTCATAGAGTTTCCCTCAGTGACTCCCCGGTATCTTGTTAGCAGCTGAAGTTAAGATTTTGTGGTTCTACGTCAAGAATTTTTATTTCGCAGTCATTTTAATGTGGGGGATGGGAAAAAATTCAATCACTTACATAATACTTATAGAATATGGAATACCACTTGAAAGGTTTTATAAGAGTTTAAATTATGCTTTTCCATTTTAGGCTATGTAAATTATTATCGAAAGATAGATTTAGAAATAAGTGAAAAACACATCCCTTTCTTTCGAAACTTATGGACTTAAAATTGTGAAAAAAAAACTTTTTATAAGCCTACGCAAAACTTACAAAAAACTAAACCACGATTATGAATGTCATAAGTTTAATATTCACGATGACATTTATGCCCCCTTTAAGTAAATACATACTAATATGATATTAAATATTGCTAACTATAAATATATAATATTAAATACATATATTAAATATATATTAGTGATTAGTTAGAGTAAATAATATAATTTTATTTTAGGTGAAGCACCAAAACCTCGACGCCCAAGCCAAGTGAATTTGGCCGACGTTTTTGTATTTTTATAATTATTATTTTTTCTTCAAAGCAATCTCATGCATATTGTAAAACAGTGCAATGTAAAACTTACGTCACAAAATAATGTTTCACAAGCCTCCTCATAACAAACATTATTATACGCAAAAATGATAAATAACGACGATGTAATGCACTACCTATACCTATTATTTTCAGGCTACTTCTCTTCATCATACAAATATTATTCAATATTTCCTATTGAAATGTATGCGGGTTAACATACTTTAACACTGTACCAAATTCCATGTTTCTCCTTAAACTGCTTCGAAGGAAAACGGTTGTTACAGACAAACAGACATATATATATATATATATATATATATATATATATATATATATATATATATGTCTGTTTGTCTGTAACAACCGTTCTTCTTCGAAGCAGTTTAAGCAGAAACATGTTAATCCGCATACATTTCAATAGGCCATATTGAAAAATATTTGTAAAGTTGTTTGTGAGCTGTTTACTAGATTTCCCGAACTAATTTGTGCATAATTTTGTATGAGGTAGTCCTAGAGATATTGGTAAAAATGTCAATAAAATATGTTCTTACCGACCTTCTCTTCCATCGCTCCTTTCCCTCTAATATTCATAACTAACATTTCCTAAAATGAGAGTGTTATTAAAATTTTACGGAAATTTTTTACTTGAAATATCTAATACTCTCGTTTTTAGAAAATTTAGGATATTTAGGTGCCAGGAAAAAATATTTTATGCTTTTGCAAGGACAAAGATATAAACATTGGTTTTCACCATGCAAATAAATTTTTCATGATGAAAAATAACAATATTTGGAAGGTTTAATTTAATAAATACCGTTACATATTGTACACCTAAATATATACAGAACCTTATGAATTCTCCCAACATTTAATAACATTTTATCTGATTTCACTGCTAGTAACGTAAAATGTTATTATTTTTCTCTATAAATCTAAGGGCTCGATAGATATAGTATCTAAAATAATAGGTCCAAACCACTATCAGAATTGAGAAAATTTGGTTAGATTTAAACTAATACTAATACTTGTCATCCTCATAGTATTATGTTTCGAGTTGGTGTTACTTGGCAGTATTTTGTTTGGCAATATTTTGAAATTAATTTCTGTAGACAAATTGTAAAGTTGATAAAGATTCTTATTCAATAATACAATTGCATTACAGGCTTAACTATCAATCATCAATCAAAATGTTACGTATTGATATAGGTATATACGCTTTCAATATTTAGATGTGAAAATAGGCTAATCAGTAGCAAGTACATACATATGTATACACATATTTGCATAAATTCTTTTTAAGTTGGTCGTTGGTCGGGTTTGGTACCTGGAGATCATGACTGATACAAAGATTTAGTGAAATTACCCGAATTTCATAAGTCGACATCTCCATGATAGGTGTATTCTTACGAAATTCACCTTTGATCAGACCCATTTGCCGAAAATTGAATACAGAATAATCGGATTTCTATCGCTATTGACAAAATAATTATAAATTCCTTTTTTTATTTTAAAGTATATCGTTTGATAAAGAGCTTTAAAAAAAAATAATGACGTCTAATTTATTTATTGTTTCCATAGGTTTGCCGACCTTAATTAGTATGCAATTACCTCGTGACTTTTTTTTATCTTTTTGGTGATATGTATATGTATATTCTTTAATATAAACTGAGCAAATGATATTTCGAAATTTTTCATTGCTATATTACCACTCAAGGGCAATTGTTAGTCGAAACAACAAAGGTGCCGTTATTTTCTACAACCCGATAAACATAAAACCTAACCAAAGCTCTGTCGTGATAACAACTTCACTCCATCAAAGACGAAAACTTTTATGACTGTTTGACATTAAAAAATATATTCGATGTCCCGTGGGCCATCGTAAAAAAAAGTAAAAATGAAAGGCTTTAGATAAGTTAAAGAGAATATTTAAAAATCTATGTATCGAGCTTGTGCATTTAACTAGTTATGTTCCTTGTGGGATTTCCCGGTTTTCTTTGTTAAGAGAAACCGGGAAATCCCACATGGAACAGCCTAAAATTAAAAAAAAATTCTTTAGAGTATTACGGTTTTGAATATTGCGGGAGTTGAAAAGATAATACCGGCAACTGTTCTTAGATGTCATAAAATGATTATATAATTTAAAACCACGATTCGAACTACGAATATTATTTCTATATTCATGGGATTTTTTTACTGAGTTTACTAAGTAGAATGACGGAAACTCTAGAACTAATGCTTAAGTTTTTGAGATAAAAGTGATTGTATTGTCCCTTATGATTTCGTTTTATATATTTACTTGGTATATATTTCGTTGGATTTAGTTTGATATAAAATAACAGTACATTTATATGTACTGTTATTTTTTTATATCCTGTATATTTTATACCTTAGTACTGATTGTCTTTTCATCCTGGTTTATTTGCCCGATATTTTTAAAATGAATAATAGCCAGATTTTGATGGAATTAAAAAGAGAAGAAACTTATAATGATATGTTCTTCTCTTTATAAATAAATATTACGTGTGAATTCGGAAAAAGTTTAAGAGTATTTTCCCCAAAGGGTTTAAGAGTAATTTATGAAACCCTATTGATATCGCTCCAATGTCTGCCCCTTTGTAAGAGGCCTTTACCATTTAAATAAAAAGTAAACTATGTGCTTCATATTACACACATTATTTACTAATTTAAAACAAAATCAGACATTGTAATTGATACGGTGCATTCGTGGTAATCCCAAAATGGAAGCTCATCATCATCAATAGTATCCATCCACTGCAGGCATTTCTTAAGACGAACTAGATTTTTAATTACGACACATGATATATAAGATAACTAAGTAATTTTACTTTATTTTAATTCGATGAGACTTTTAAAGCTATACCCTTACAGAAGTTTAATTAGGTCTGATGAGATATTTAGAGTTACAATAAATCTGATGTTCTCTCATGAACAAATTTCTTATATATTATGTGTCGTAGTTAAAAATACTAGTTTTGTCATCTAAACTGTTGTCAAATATATGTAAATATTGATTAATGATATCAGTAACTCTAATTTCACAACTTCAGTAGTAAGTACCTTAACAAAGCCAGAAAGTAAACATTTATTCAGTGATGAATTGAATGGGTGAAAACTTTTATCGAGTAGAATAAAAATTTGTTTACTATGTCATTAGGAGAGACAATGTATATAGATTAGTTTTCAATAATAAGATTTTGACTATTTCCGGATACGTTTTCTAATATAATAATACTTTACGATTAGCAATTTTCTAAAGAAATACTGAAATAGGTTTTTATTTATTTGTATCTGAAGGTCTAATAAAAATCGTAAACTTCAATTATTTCTATATTTCCATAGAATTTCCTACCACATTATCATCTCTAGGGGCAGAATTTACAAAAAAAAGTTTAATGTATCCTTTTATATACTTCAAATTTTTACAGTAATTGCCTTCTTTCTTTGTTGATCTACGACGTTGAAATGTGGATATTCACGTTAGGTTCGATCCGTAAATTTTGATCCGTAAATCACTGTTCGATGAGCAATGGAAAGAACTATACCGATTTTCTTCAGAGATAAATTTCAAGGGGAGGAAGGTCTATTTTATAAATATACATTTCATTAATTTGAAAGAAAGAACTAACAATGAATTGCCAAGTGATTTATGTGTCTTTTTAAAAGTTATATAAAACAGATTAACGTGTAGATGACTAACAACGCGGCATAATTATGTGAAAATAGTTATGACATTTGTTTTAGTCGTTTTCTTCTGTAATAATTATTCACGGTTAAAAATTTTCTAAACAACGCTGACATAGATATTCATTTATTTTTATTTGGGAGTCTAATTAAAAATCATTACCATCAATTATTTCTATAGATTTTCCTGTCATATTATCATCTTTAGGGGTAAAATTTACCAAAAAAAGTTCCTTTATGTGCCATCTAGAACCTTTTACATGCTCAAAATGTCTATAGTCATTGCCCTCTATCTACGTTGAGTTACGACGTTTAAATATGGATATTTACGATAGGCTTAATCTATTAATTTAATCATCGTTCAATGAGCTATGGTAAGAACTATACCCAGAGCATCTCTGAAGAAAAATTTTAAAGAGAGAAGAAGAAGGATCATTTTATAAATTTACATTTTAATAATTTCAAATAAAAAACTATCGACGAATTGCAAATTGATTATCAGTTGCTCTATTTCACATTTTGTAACTACATATACATTGACCCATAATACCGCTATTATAATAGTTTACAATTTTCAATTAAAACTTGTTTAAAGAATTGTGTGGTACTTAAATTTGTATAATGAATATACAGCTTGTCCCATAACAAGTGTACTAATAGAATTTCGGTGATAGAGGGAGTTATTGCAAATACAAGACAATAAATATTATTATTCTAGGCTTAATAGTTGGAAAGTTATGATTTATAAATTTAATTTTTAATTTCTGTTCCTGGGCATGAAAACATTTTTTTTCATTAGATATTATTACTATTTCCGCTTTTTTATTGTCCAAGATCTTTAAGATAGCATTCGTCTTCCTATTTAAAATGTTATTTACTTGTTAGTATTGGGAAAATAACAATTAAACGCTGAAATATTTGTATTTTTTAAATTACAAAACACGAAAAGTGTGCATGAAACATGTCCTATCCATCGAGTTTGGTAAGTGACGTTTAGTATTTACTTGTCACGAAAAGTGGGCCAGTGCACTATCGTGCTGTAGCCATATCTTATCAAGTAAGTCTTGTGGTATTTCATTCAACAGATTTCCAAGTTCTTCTCTTAAAAACCGTAGATAACTTATTACATTAAGCGTTGGTGGGAGTTCAAATGGACCGATAATTTTGACATTAATAGCCTTTAATAGGAATCTTACCCATGGAGGTTTTGGATTCCCTTCTATGTGTCGAAGATCGCATAGTATTCTCTTCGTAAAAACTAGAACCTCGGCCAATTTACTTGGCTTAGATATTGGACCATGATTAAAACATGATATAATGTTAGGTCGAAGTAGAAGAAGAAATATTTTTTTTTTAATTTGCCTCAACTAAACCCTTTTTGTAACATTTTATTGATTTTAGTTCTAATAAATTGACTTTTAAATCGACTTCGAATTCGAAACAGGATAGATTAAATAGAAAATTATAATTTTTTGATCCGACTAAATAAAATTTTCACAAAGTCGTGTTATTGTGCAGTACAACAGATTAAGTCAAACTAAGATAACGGTTAAACACCTATATCTGATATATTCCTTAAATATTAGGAGAAAACATCTTTTCTAAAAAAAATAAAACCTATTAACTAAAAAAAGAAAATTTATCATAATTTAAAATAACACTTTAAATCATGTCCCATTAATAAAATGTACCAAATAAATTTTGGCATTTTCCTATTTGTTTTTATCTTAAATTAAAAATTTCGGTTCAATTTTACCGGTGATTACAAACGACTGAAATTTTTTTACCAGAGGTTATATATAGCGCATTGCTGGTCCGGATAATACATTAAATGTTATTATTTTTAAAATTCAAACATGTGTATTTACACACATAACATTTTAAAATAAATTTGTTAAATGTATCACATTAATATAAAAATGTTAAATGTATCACATTAAAAAAAATTAGCATGGTTTTTCATTAAGTTTTGGGTTTGACGCATGAGACCTAAAATTTTACACTTAAAAGTAATATTAAAATTAATTATTTTAACCAGAATATCATATTTAAAAAGAAATCTGTTTACCTGCTAATAATTACTTTGATTCCAAGCTACGAAGCTAATACGAAGTAAATATTAAACGTGCTTGCAAGCTAATACGAAGTAAACATCAAGACGAAAATATAGGTTGACCTATATTTTCGTAACTGCAATGAAAATTTTCAAATAATTTACTCTCGTTTGCACAATTTGAGCTAAGTGTTATCGCCCGCAAAGACTGTGCTACGTGCTGAGGTTGGTATAAGTATTTTAAGACTAAAAATGAGGTTTATCCGTTTGTCATTAGACAGTTTTTGCGATTTAGTTTAAAATTGTCAATAAATCTTGTGAATTAAAAATTTCTTATAAAATTTTTAATTGATAGATTCATTAATAAAAATAAAAAGTATATTCTGTACTTTCGCCCATATTAGAAAAAATGAGTTAAAAATATGTAAAATAAATATACATACACAAAATGCTAAGCTTTGATAGGTAGATAAAGTAGTAACTCATTTATGTTAGCAAAAGGACCTTCTTATGTTATGAATAATGTTTTTACGTTTATCTTAAAACAAAATATTTACGCATTATTCAATACCGTTCCAACAACTGAATGTACCAGGTACGAGTCCCCTATTCATAAAGCTAGATGAACTTTTATGGAAATAACGTCCATTCTCCCAGCTACACCGCATAAATATTATCTTCGATTATCAAAAAGGGAAAGCGACAGACTGGAAAAGGTCGTAAAAACGAACAGATATAGTGGGTTAATGGAGAGGTACGGGAGGACCACATTATTACATTAAGTTGTCACTGTGGGTTTTGGCAGGTTGTGCTTCTGACATAGATTTACTTGCATCATATTTGAAATCCAATTGTAGATAAATAAATGTAAAATGTAGAATAATTTTTATGATAGTCGTGATTTTGATAGATATATTCTACTAATGAACTTACCCGTTTCCCATTTCTCAAAGTAAAAAACTTACTGCAAATTTTTATTAATTTTTACACATTTCTCGTTGTAGACTACTAAAACAAGGTGAAAACTATTTTATCTGATTATTGTATATCTCTAACTACTGCTAATAAATCATGATTAGTTAAAATAATCACAATTGATAAAGGTGGTAAATAATGATTTTGTACATGAATCTCGAAATTGAGTTCAAACTACGTTCATACTAAATTATTCATACTATTGAGTTCATTTTACATTGAGCTGAGTGGGTACTTTTTTATTACCTATAATATGCAAATATAGTCTGTACTCAGGAATGGCTTCAAAGAATTTATTTTTACGCAGAAAATCTTCCTGAAGCTCGTACTAATAAATCGTTGTTCAGTTGTTATAAGAAATAATTTTTTTTTTGTCTTTTTGTATGGTTAACAATTAATTATTTAAATTAAACAATATTAATAAGTGGGATTGTTTTTAATATTACAATAATTATGGAGTACTAGCATATTTGAATTCGATTACCCTTATTTTTTTCGGTCACCAAAGAACGGATTATTATTATGAAGCTATTAATATTTTTAGAAACTGAAGTAAATTCGCATAATAGAATATTTTAACTTGTTGATATAAGAATATAGCTTTAGAGTCTGATTAAACTATAAACATAACAATTAATTCAAAATATAATTTGTTTGTACCGTTAAAATAATAATAGGCGTCTGTATATAATATTAGAAAATACAATAATTTAATCAGTAATGTTTAACGATTAGATAATATGATAAAAAGTCATAGATCACGAACACCGACATTCAAATAAACATTAAATTGTGCGTAAAAATTTGATGTATGTGCATCATGAAAACTAATTCTTCGAACAATAAATTTTAAGATAAATTCTAAGAACAATAAATAATTTTTCGTAGGGAAATTCTGCACCGTTTTAGATTTGTGGACGATATAGCTCTTTTTGCAAATATAAAGGGAATTCATATAAACGATACGGAATATTTAAAGAGCATCCTCTAAAGTAGGGCTCACATTAAACTATAGCGAAACTACACATATGATCAATAATAATATCAAATCGGAAACAAAATAATTAAAAAAGTGGAAAACTATACAAATCTTGGCCTACAAAGTAAAGCAAAAAGAACAATTGAAAATTTATAAACAAATTGGGCATTATATGCTAAGATTGAAAACATTCCCCATACATTTCAAAATACATGTACTTTAAAGTGAAAAGAACATACTTTTTAAAATGAAAAATAAAACTTTACAATTAATGCATCCTCCATATAATAAGATATGGAGTAGATAAATATATATTATTAAAAGCTATGAAACGTAAAGCCGAAGTCAACCAACAAATACTAAGAAGACATATTTTCGCAAAACCTTTCACATATTTTATGACTGTGTGTGTGTGTGTGTATGTGTGTGCGTGTGTGTGTGTGTGTGTGCGTGTGTGTGTATTTGTGTGTGTATATGCATATATATATATATATATATATATATATATATATATATACATATATATATCGATGTATGTATGTAAATGTAGTAAATAGAAATATGAATAAAAAAATGCTTATTTAATATTACTATGAAATTAAGCATGCGGGGTATAAATATTATCTCAAAAAAAGAAGGAATCATCGTTATGGTATTCCAACAAGCTTTGCATATTATTTTAGAAGCTCTATTTTTGCTCTATGTAATTTTAGAGATCAGTAAAATATGCCGTGAAATTAAAACAAATCATAATAAATTATGTGCATTATTACACAGAATAATTATTTGTGATATCTGCTTGACTTTTCAACATATTTAATAAATATTCACAAGAACATTTTCAACAAAAAATACATGAAATCCCACAGTGAACATAACTAGCTAACTGTACAAGCTCCATACAGAGATTTTTGAAAATTCTCTTTAACTTATCTCAAGCCCTCATTTTTATTTTTATTTTTACGACAGCCCACGGGACCAGTCTCAATGTACTTTTTAATGTCAGTCATAAAATCTTAAGTCATTGATAGAACAAAATATTTATCACGTTAGGGTTTCTGTTTAACTTCTGCGTTTATAAAGCTCGTAGAGAATAAAGACACTTTTGTTGTTTTGAAATTGTCGGCTGAAGATTTTTCTTTTCTACATAATTTGTGGATAATCAATTCTAAGATATGATTTACAAAGTTCATTTTGAAGCAGGACCGATTCATATCAGTTCATATAATTAAAAAGATCAACCAGTCACGATGTATTTGCACAATTTACGAGAGATTATGGAAAATGATAAGAGGACCAGAATTTTATTATTTTTTTTTAGGTGTTCCATCACTTATCATATTTTTAAATAATATACTATTAAGTTGCAAGTCCCGAAAAAGTGACCATTAATATCATAATTAGTTATATCAAGAAAAACATGTTTTTATATAAATTGACCTAAGTTAATTTAAACAGGAACTTGACATTTTATTGGAAAACATCCCGCATGTATCATTATTAAAAATGATGTAATTTATAAGCCGCAGCTGTGAATGACTTCAAATAATTATTTTATTTACTCTTTCTCTATATAAAGAAACATTTATTGATATAATTAATCAATAATTTGTTCCGTTTTGCATGATTTATTATATATTCATGACAAAAACAAGAAAGTTTAAAAATATTAATTGCATGCAATACTACCTTCATTACAAAATACGAGCATAAGATTAATACAGATCGAGAAGAGGGTTGTTACGAACTATGAACATAGGATTATTACGAAATATTAGTGTAGAATTATTATCAAGTGTGAGTAGAGTAGTGATACGAAGTACGATCACAGGATTATTAAGAAGAAAGATCATAAAATTATTATGAACTATGAGAATAGGATTATTACGAGATACGAGCATAGGATTAATATGAAGTATGGGCATGGGATTATTATAGATAAAAAGCATAAAATTATTACAGATGCGAACGTGGGATTATTATTAATAACACCATAGCTTTATTACCTACTATGAGTGTAGTATTATTACGAAGTACGACCATAAGATTATTACAAAGTACAAGCATATAATTATTAGGAACTACCAGTATAAGATTATTGCGAAGTTCGAACATAAAATTATTATGAAATACAAGCATAAGATTATTAGGAAATACGTTCATAGGTTCATCGCAAAGTAGGAGCATAGGATTTTTGTAAAGTACGAACATAGGGTTATTACGAAATGCGTGCATACGATTATTACGAAGTACGGGCATAAGATTATCACAAAGTACCAGTATATATTGATATGAAGTACGAGGGTAGTACTACTACGAAGTACGAACACAGGGTTTTTAAGAGGTTTAACATAGCATTATTACGAAGTAGGCTCGTTATCTCCTATAGGGTAATTATAAAATGCCAGCATAGGATTGTGACGATGTAGTATAGTATCTTTACGAAGCACGATTATATGACTATTGCAAAGCACGAACATGGGACTTCACGAAATACGAGCATGTGAATATTTTGAATTGACAACACAACATTATTACTAAGTACTACTTAGAATTATTACGACATACGTGCACAGTATTATTACGAAATACGAATATAACATTATTACGAAGTATGAGCATAATATAATTACGAATTACGAGCAAGTGTTTATTACGAAGTACGAGCATAAGATTATTTGAAAGTACGAGTGGGTCGTTATTACGAAGAATTAGCATAGGATATATACGAAGTACGATCAAAGGATTTTTAACAAACACATGCATGGGATTAAATCAAAGTTATTATGAAGTGCGAGCATAGAGTTATTACCAAGTACGTGCATCATTCGAAGATCATCGTGAAGTGCGAGCAAAGGCTCATTACGAAGTATACATGTAGGGTTATTAAAAACGGGGTTATAGGACTGTTCCGAAGTACGAGCATAATATCATTACGAAGTGAGCAGCCAGAGACTCCAGTACTCGTGTAGACTCCAGCGAGCTAATTATCATTTGAGAGATATTTTCAATTTCTATAGGAAACCGTGGTCATAAAACTTTTCATTGTGGTGCCTCCTTCTCGAGGTATTATTCTTAAAAATAAATGTTTAGAAAAAAGAAACTTGATTTGTCATCTGAAAAAAAAACAAGAAAATCTTAAATTTATTATTTCGTTTTAAAAATTGTGAAATATTTTTGGGCTGGATCATAGCATTATTCGAAATTCCGATGAAACGGTCATACAATAATTTATTAAAGGAGAATCGGTTTGCTTGTATAGGGTAACACAACTTATAGTTACTTCCTAGTTGTTACAATAACACACTCCATTAAAAACAGCATAATATTATCTGAATAAAACCTTTACAACTGCTATAAACTTTACAATGCTTTCTGTAACTGTAAACTTTACAATGCTTTTAGAGGAAATTTATTTATTTAATGATCTCATATCAAGTTGACGTTATTCAGAATTATTTTCGAAAAATTAAATTAAATTTGAGTTTTCTTTGAACATAGTATAAACCGATAAGCTCTATTCTCAGATGCTCGCTAAACTGGTTACAATATACTTACAGCATCGCCTTGCTACGTTCTGATATTTGTTAAATAGTTAAAATAACCTAAAATGGGTTTAAAATTTCTAAGAACATGTTAGGGCGAAATACAACTAACAATCTAAGAATACATATCAACAACTTTGCCTAATAAAATCGGAATATAAGTAAATTTAATCATAGAATAGTAAGAGAAGATATTTTTATGTATTCTGATGCCAGCGTTTTGAAAATACTCATACGATAAATTACAAATTTTGATATACTTCATTTACTCTTTAGCGACGTAAGGCTATAATTGGAAATAAATATTCTAGATACATTACAGAACTATATTTAACATGAAATTTTAATTATTTCCGAGTGAATGGAGGTATTGATATTACCTCTAGGGATTTGAGTCGATTTCTCTTCTTCACCGTCATTCCCAGACAATAATGTATAATCGGTGCTTAAATTTGATACAAATAATTCTTGAAATATTTGAATTCGATTATGCTTATATCAAAATAGATTATCGCTATAATTTTATTAATTTGCTACCGATTACTGGTTTTCGAAATCGACAATATTCAAATCAGCGCGATTTTTGTAAATGTTTGGTTTAATGTTAGGTTTGTGTATAATATTACAACTAGTATATAATAACATTGTTTGCAAGATTTGAGCAATATGCTGATCGTAATGTTTTATATTTCTTGAGAAAATTTTCATCCTGCGTGTACATCAGATATCGCACCTAAAATGCTAGTACTCCGCGCATACCTGAACTATTATTCGAGAAGTGGTTTATTGTGAAAGGAGATGATGTGAAATTCGTGGATAAGTTTGTAATGTTTAATTGGTCTTTTACCAATAACTAATATTTATTTCCCTCAAACATTTTATTACTCTTTTGATTATGTCAAAAGAATGGACACGGATGAAATAAGAATTGGTTAAGACAGAAATCAACTTTGAGACAAATGAGATTTTAAGATGAGTATGGACTTTAAGACAGGCAAATGAACACGAGCAACTACAGAAACTGTTGATTTGTCGTTAATATGTTAATAGGGAAACGTAAACAGCATTGCGAAATATTGGAAGTACTTCTTAGTTCTGTTTACTTTTCCCTATTCTATATTTGATCTTTTGCCCCTTTCAAAATAAATCAAAAGTACTCCACAATTAAAGTCTTCAATTGAAACGTTGAAAATACTTGCACCAGTAAGTCCGGACTTAGTCCGAATTAGGGAAACCAGTTAACTACTTATTTTCATTAAAATAATGTTTCTTTACCTTCTTGTAAGTTATAAAGAAGACTATTATGATGAATAGTATGATGTACTTTGTTTGAATTGTTTGGAAAGTCAATTAATAATAAATGTATTTTTTTAATATTGCAGGCAAAATTTATGAAAAACCATGTTCAATTTTCCCTACATTTACAAATTTTAAACCATTAAAAGTAATGATAGGAAAATCGATATTTTCTTAATTATTATAATAAAACGGATGAAAGCAATCTCTGTAAACCGTATATTATGAAATAGACTTATATATCATAAAAAGTGTATCACGTGAAAAAAACTTGAATTATTCAAGTTGATTAGAGTGTTGGGTCGAATTATTATTGTCATGAAGGCGCATATGTATATTTTGTGCAAATTTTCTTCAAATATAAAAACTAATACACCTTAATTAATTTAATTAAAATAGTATAACTTGATTCTTGTTCGTAAGTCAGAACAAAAATTTCGCAATAAATTACGATTTACTTAAACATAAATAAAAGGTTTGGAAATAATTTCCAAGTTATATTACATAGAATATAAAACTATGCCGAAACCTACTAATTATTTTGAATTATTGGAACGTACGAACAATTTATTCCTGCTTTCCGTCATGTGATGAAAGGGATGTATCGAATAATGTATATAATAATATCAAAGATAAGTATAGAAAAAATATAATATATTAGTACATATAGTAAAACCAGCACGAAAAACCTGTAAAGATCTCGCGATACGAGGGTTCCGTAGACATCTGTATACATATAATATTCCTGTTGAACTTTTTACAAAATTTTAATTTTTAAAACAAAATCACGTTGCCTGCTATTTCTTCTGCAGACGCAAATTAAAAAAAAATTACGTGATTTATCTTCAAATTAACAAGTTTTTCCTCTACTTCTGCTATGAGACCATGCTTCTTGCCAAATTTCATGATTCTAGGCAAACAAGAATTACTATATAGGTTTTGATTTATTTTCGATTGAGAAAATGTGCGGAATAAATGGTCGTATCAAGGTTTTTCTTGATTGCCTTGACTTAGATGCTTGATTGATTTTACATCTCCAAGGAACCGTAGACCTTAGTATTTGATATTAATTTCAACTTGGTACCATACGAAAAACGAAGTGATCCAATAAGGGTTTCTTTTTTCCTTTTGAGATTCAGAATTCTAAATTCCTATTTGTTTGATTTGTTTTGCTATTTTTTATTTTTTTTAATACTTAGTTCATTCATAAAGTTTAAAAAAGGGATGAGTTGAATAAAAAAAGACAGCGTAATTTAAGTAAAATTTCCCTTTGCAAATATACTTGAAGAAAATATCAATTCAGCCAGTATACGCTTCAATGAGAAAGGTTAAAAACTTTTGGATACAGTATAGCTTTTCCCTTTTTCTGTCACACCTATTAAACTGAAACTTATCACCGTAAGAAAAATATTAGAACTACCAAAATTATTAAATTTTATTACCTATTCCGTGGGATCGAAAATTAATTTTATTTATATTTTGCTGTTCCTCAATTCAAGTTATTAACCTTTCTGGGGTTTATTAAATAGACGATTTTATAAAAGCATTTGCATTTAAACATATTCAAATGATTTAATGACGTTAAACTCATTTAATGACATTTGAAAAGGGAACAATGAACCTTTCCTCGATTCACCCAGCAGTCCGTTTTAGAAAAAAAAATTTCAACGCCTCGTCCAATTTCAAACCGAATAGATGTGTAAAGTATAAAGATAATCCTTTTTTATTATGGGTTAAATATACACACAATATTTTCTTATTGTTAGAACTGGGGACTTTAAAGGGCTTAACGAAATATCACATCAACAATTTTTTTTAAATTTTCACTTTAAATAATGTACGCTTGTTGAGTATGATTATACAAACGTTAAGTTGACAAGTGCAACATTTTCAATCTTTTTATTATCCCAGACAAAATTGTACAGACCCTTTGTGATTTAATGACTTAAGGCAAATGACAAATAGGAAAATGGCAAGGTTGGTTCGGAATGTCATTGTTAAACTCTAAAATGGATTAAATTGCTATTTTATTTTTTTAAAAGTTTTCTTTTCTGAGATAATACATTTGAATATTTTATAGAAAAGATGGTTTTGACAAAATATGAAAGGAATATATCAGACCTATGTGTTTGAACAAAATCTTAGTCTGACTAAATGCTCTGCTGCACAAATAACAGGGTTTAATTAAAATGTGACGCACTCATATCTGTGAATAACGATTTTTTTTTACTTAAGCTGCTTGAGGGTACATTCATGCGTTTCTTACTATATATCTGAATCTTTGTTTTACGTAATGTTTCGGTCGATATTTTCAAACCAAAAATATACCACATACGCACACACACACACACACACACACACACACATATATATATATATATATATATATATACATATATACACATATATACACATATATAAACATATATACACATATATACACATATATACGAATGCATGTTTATATACATACCTAGAGCAAAAATATTCAATAACACTTCACCCATTCCTACTAATTATCTCCCACTCCCATTCCTATTTAATTATATAAAAGTAAATAGAGAGAAGGGGTCGACATATATGTTATTACAAACAAATTTACGAATTACTCAAGAACAATTATATTAGAATTATCGTTCCCCGCAGAAATATTTTTTTTAATAATTTAAATACATTAGTTCCATTAGGTGAAAAAATATGTTCCCGACATATTATTTGAGACACTCATATTATAAACAGCCCTTTCCAAGTATATCACACTATAAATACTTAGTTTATTCTCTTAAAATTTCCATATCAATATTGTTGATTGATATTGAAATATAATTACAACGTTAAGCGGATGAAAAATCGTTCAACAGATGGACAAACGGAGACGAGAAATATTGTGATAGTTATTATAGTTTACTCGCAACATACAAAATATAAAACTTGCATTTTAACAGTCACAATATCTGTTATCCAAAGTCACTAAACGCATACAGGAGTTCAGGTATTTAAATACAAGGGTTGAAAATACCGACTTAATATCTATGTAAAAAAAATATATTTTGACACCTCCCTTTTTACTTGTGTGGATTTTCCTCAGTGCTAAACTATGCAAAATTTAAAATACAAACTTAACTGTTAGTTCAAATCTGTAAATCATGTGTATAAATATAAAGTTCATTTTTCATTTCTACTTAGAGCTAAAGGCTGAGTGTTTAACGGAAAGAAAGCGGAGGGACAAAAATAGGGTTCTGTTTAAACCCTTTCTGCATATAAACTTAAAAACTGGCTTCCTAAAAAGTAAATAACATTCTTGTCTAATTTTTTTTTGAAAAATTATTTATTTATGTACAAAAACATAAATTCTATGCAAAGAACAAATTAAAAACTAGTTTTGCTTTTACATAAATCATAATAATTATTCATTGCAATACAAGAACTTGTATCTCGAAGCAGCACACGGATAATTTATATCATCCCTCATTTCTTCTGTAGAAAAATCGGTTAAAAAATTCGATGGAAATAAAAACTATGTTCGTGTTTCAAACTACGTTTTTAAATGAAACAATGACGCCACAGAGTAATTATGTGTGATACATGTTCAACCTTTCGACATTTTGAAGTAAATGTTCATATTAATGTTTGTGTTACTTAATTTAAATTTTTAAATTAAAAGTACCGGGAAATACCAGTTGAAATACAGCTAGCTAATTGTTAAAGCTTGATAGGCATATTTTCAAATATTTACTTCAGGGTAACTGAAGCTTTTCATTTTTACTTTTATTTTTATGACAGCCCACGGGACCAGTCCGAATATATTTTTTAATGTCAGTCATAAAATCTTACGTCGTTTATGGAACAAAGTTTTATCCGCCGAGAGCTTTGGTTTAGGTTTTATGTTTATGGGAGCCATAGAGAATAACGATAATCTTGTTTTGAATTTTTAGGGTAAAATTTTTCTTTGATTTACAATTTATGGACAATCAACAGTGAGATATGATTTGTCAAATTTATGCTTTAGAATGATCAACTTACAGATATATGTAAATGTCCTTAAAAAGCTCAACCGTTCACGATGTTATTGAGTAGTGACTCAGTTTCAATATAGTTAATAAAAACGTAAAATTAGCCGGTATTTCATTAAATTTTATTTGAAAAGTTCTCCATCAGCCAATGTATTTTCAAAAATAATATTAGCTACAAAAGTTTTGAAAAACTAACTCCGTAAATATTAATGTCAAGACAAATAAAATAAAATATATTTAATGAAATGTAAACTACTAGTATATTACCTTTCTGTTTTACAAAAAGAGTGTCACTAACCAAAAATATGAAATACTTCACAACTTTTTTGAATACTTAGTTCATTCCCTTTTTTGAAATTTGCTTCTTCGTAAAATTCGCTGCTTTTGAGATTCTTTTTTTAATTTCGTTGATTGTTTTCCAGACTTATTATGTTTTTACAATTGGTTGACATGTTTTTTAATTTTTGTAAATTTAATTACTCTGGATGAGGAATATTGTGCGATATAAAATGTCCTTATAAATTATATTTCCTTATAAAACGAATATATATATATATATATATATATATATATATACATATATATATATATATATGTATATATATATATATATATAAATATACAAATATATATATATATGTATATATACATATATATATATATATATATATATATATATATATATATATATATATATATACATATAAACAGTCGGTTTATTTCCACTCCACTTCATGTTTTACTTATCTGTTAAATTATTCATATTATTTTCAATCAAACAATGTGCTTCGTTTCATATCAATTTCAGATAACACATATGTCGGAACATCCTATTAAAATTTTGTCGAATCGTCACTAAAAAAAGTCAAAACGTTCAGACGCTGAAGATACGTAAGATGTTTATTGTACACAAATTCGTTAGTTCTCGTCCGTACGTACCGTCTCTCGTAATAGTCAACGTAATTCAATTAAATCCCTTTAATGACGTTTGTGACATATCGTTTTTAATTATTTTTAAAATTTCATTTTTTAAAGCTTTAAAGCTATGCACATTTTTTATTGAAATACTTTTTTAATATCTTATTTATAATTCTGCATTTTTGCATTCCACAAATTTTACAATAAATTAAAATTTTGTGTAAATTTTTAAGGTAATTTTACGACCATATTCACGGGCTAGTTTTTTTTATAAATAGTTTTTCTTATTAACAAAAACTCCGTAATAAATATAAGATTTTAAATTAATGCCTTTTATCATTTTAAAATTTCCTTGACTTTAACTTTCTGTCATATACAATTTGTCTTTAGAAATTTAAACTATTAACCAAAATTTACCCGTAAAATTTTTAAGAGGGATTCAACGTACCAAGTCACGAACGTACGTGACGGAATTCAAATTAATGTAAAATATATTTTGTGAGCGAATTCATTATGTTAGTCAAATGTTTTCACATTACAATTAACATTTCATACGTTACTTCGCATGCTGCTTCTCGACTCTTAACTGTCTAATCCCTACAATACGAGTATATGCCTCAACCGTAACACTTGAACTCAAGAAAATCGACAAATTTGATTTGTAATTCTACCTGGGATAAAATATTTCTCGAATTGTGAAATTATATCAATAATTATATTAAAACAAGGGTACTAAATTTATTATATAAATTTTTCAATTTGAATAAAAATAATTAAGTGAACAAAAAGGAAAAGTAACAAGGGAAATATACATGCGTCAGCCAAAAGCAAAGATTGAAGAAAGACGAAAATCACGTGACGACTATATTGCTAGTTGTATCGTTGAACTGACAGAATAGTGTGCAGCACGCAACGTGTTAAATAGAATCTATCTTTCAACAATGCTACACTACAACGTTATAGGTATTATGAACACATTTTTAAGATATATGGAATTATTTAATAGCACCAAAGAAAAATCTTATTCTTTCGTATAATTCGTGGAAATAGTATTCTGTGATTAACATTAAATAATAATTTTAACTTTAAGTTTATTGTTTACCTGCTCCTTCGATTTTGTATTTGATATTAGATCTGTTTGCTCTAATGCAATGTGAATTAATTATAAATAAACACATATCATGATACCAAGTTTGAATCGATATTGAAATATTCGTTTAAACTTTCCCAATACCAGCAACATAAAAATCCACCGTAAGTTAGCAATGAATCCCTGTAAAGAAGCATCGTATGTATATGAATATAAATATATATATATATATATATATATATATATATATATATATATATATATGTATAACACATTATTTGCTTAGGGTAAAACGCTACAATGCGCTCCACTTTTACGGGATTGTCAATAAAATGCCCTCTAAACTTTTGTCAGTCATATATTTATCATAAATGCAACAAATGGTATTTAAACTACAAAATGCCACTTGAATTTTGTTACATTTCTTATTACACTAGTTACAAAAAATTTTTTTTTCAGTCCTTCGGTGGGGCGTTTTGTAGCACTATGTGTTGATAATATGCCTCACGGCTGTTACAAAATGCCCCATTATAATATTATTACAAAAATAGTCATATGGGTCATATGAATCATATGGGTAGATCCCACAAGATTTTAAAGCAGCGATTCCATTAGATACACTAGCAGCCTTTCGCCAGGCCTTACCAATAAGTTTGAACACATCGTAGGGAGTAAGTCGTTTATCTTTATTCATGATCATCCAAGATTTTGCTTCCTGAGCAAAATAAATCTTCAAAGGTCTGAAAAATGCCCTATCCAGTGGTTGAAGTGCATGAGTCGTGTGACCCGGTAAGCATAATAATGTAACATCATTCTCTTTAGCTTCTTCTAACAAGCGAATATTGTTGCAGTGTGAACTGTGACCATCCATTATCAATAGGGATTTTCCAGGACCTTTTTTTTGTAAGAATATCTCCTCGAACCATTTCATGAAGAGTTCCCAGTTTATATATGAGGACTTCTTATTCATATATACTTGCGAACATGGTGGTAGTCCTTCAGAAAACTGAGGCTTGCTGTAGGTATCCTTATAAATTAATACCGGTGGCATAAAGTTACCTTGAGCATTGCAGCAAGCTATGATTGTCACATTCTCTCCCTTTTCGCAACTAGTCAAAGTATAAACATCTTTAGCTCCTTTACTGGCTATAACTTTACCAGGTTTATTATTTATTTGGATGCCAGTCAAGTGGCATTTTAAGTTTTCCTGTTACGAGATGTCGTCTGAGCATTCTAGATCGGATATTGTAAACCCTAGAAGCTTCATTAATTTCCATCTCCTTGTTACGCACTTTTTGCATAGCTTCATTTAAATCTGTATCAGACCAAGAAGCCCGTAGGGTTTTTCTTTGATAGTTACGCGACATCTGTAAAAATAAAAAGTATTTTTTAATAAATAATTTGATTGGGTGATGGGGCGTATTGTAGCATAATGAACGAGGCGTTTTGTAAATTTATGTATACAAAACGCCCAAGTCGCAAGATGGACGCCGTTGCGAGTAATTCACTACAAGGAATACGTTAAATAATAGGTAAATTAAAGCTGTACACACATTTCCAAACAAAAACTGCATTCAAAAAATACTGGACAATGTAAGTAAATTTGTATGGTACTCACCGCAAATTGTTCCAAAGCAATTGGTGAAGATTTTGATGTTTTTTTCTAAATAAGTCACATAATCATACCTAACCGGCAGCACTGATGGCGGGCGACTGGCGCGGCGCCGTACGTGTCGCTACTTGTTTGATATCTGTATTTGTGTGCGTGTACGCGCAGTGGGGCGTATTGTCAACTGAGGCGTATTATAGTGTTTTACCCTACTAGTTTAGGTCGCATTTCCATCAAAACCAAAAGGAAAAAAGAAATAATAAAAGTAGATTTTGGGGTAATGAATGCAATTTATATTTTATAAAATCCAGTACACCATTTCACAATCAAGTATTTATTAAAGTAGAATGACATTGTATATAAATACGGTATCATATTATATGTTGAAATACAGAATAGGCTGTTTTTCTTTTTTTCAAAAATTTATGAAAACTACATTATGTGCAATGTGCACTTTTTTTCTTTTTTATGTACAATTTTTTTCATTATGCTAGCATACAGTAACGTTAGTTTCAATTTGAAATAAAATTAGACATAGTAATAAAGCATATGAACCAACATGTACCACTACTGTGGTAACACCTTAAATAAGGTTAACACCATAAATGTTCTTAAAATTTTCTTATGTATTGTATGTAAGGTTTGAAAGGGATGGTTACAAAGTTTCTAAAAATATTTTTCCATAATTTAGGTAGTATATTTTCAGAGATATACTGAAAAATATATAAAACTAAACTCTTCTTAAACTACCGCACTGTATATATATATATATATATATATATATATATATATTATATATATATATATATATATATATATTTATATATATATATATATATGTATATTTTAAGGTACAATGAAATATTAGAGGTTAATATTAAATACACTTATGTTTTTTAACTACAGAAGAATGCCACAGAATATTGGTTTTTGCCCGAAAGATTAATCTAGTGCTTTCTGACTTAAACAGAAAACATTACTAAGAATAAGGAATAAACTCAGTTGTTACCAATATGATTTAATAAACTACATAATCAAAAGCAATTCTTGAATAATTAAAAAAATTATAATCGATAGCGCCCATTACATTAGTAGAATATCAATAAGGGTATTCAAGTATGTGTCTTATCTAAATATATAGGTATAAATATACTTGACAATTTGTTTTGTATTATTTTCCGCAAGTCAGTAAAACAATTCTTATAAATGTACCGGGCTAATAGGTTCATTTTAAGTTTATTTCTAAGAATAGTGTCCAACAGAACCTTCTTAGAGTCTGTCAATAAAAAACTGGAAAGACGTGATTAACCCACGAGTATCTCACGACTTTTGAATATTTATAACATAGTATTAAATTTTTTTTTATTAAAATTCATGGACCTTACAAAATTAAATGATAGTAGACTTATTGCTACTGGAGAAATCCTTTAGAGCCTACCACCAAGCGATAAGTGAGAAATATAGACTCTATAACTAAAGTGGCAGATTCAAATAACTGATACAGGCAATGATAAATTAACACAAAAATCACGTTATGTAAATTAAAATAAAAACATGATTAAAGAATTAATACACAGATAAAAAGCAGAACAAGAAATGACATTAATGTGATATAAAATAAAACAATATTAGCCTTATTTCAAGAGCAGAGACCTAATGAAGATAAGAATTTTAGGTAATATAAGATTTAAACATAGACACTGTTGACGCGCTTAATATGTTTATATATAGTTCTACGCCACTCTACGATTATACAAAGTTTGGCGCAACCGGTGGCCGAGAAATTACGAACCAGACTGCAAAATGAAATAAAAATATTAAACATTGAGGGCAATAAATAATCACTTGCTTTAAATCACACACACATTTATATATATATATATATATATATATATATATATATATATATATATATATAAAGTTCATTGCTAATACTACTTGAACACTTGAAGTAGCTTATAATAATTAATAATATGTATATACTTTTACTCTAAATCGAAATTTAGCTTATTTGAAAAACGTTTTCCGAAGACGTTTCGTCAAAGAGGACAAATTTTAATAAGTTGCACAATATACTTCAACATTATTTTCCCTCCTAATTATATTAAGATCATTTACTCCGTTAACTTAAAAACCAAACTTTGAAAAACTTTTGTATTTAATAAGGTAAAAAGTAGTTTTGCACATCATTGGATTATATGACTAAATCTAACGGACACGGAAAAAATTTTCGGTTAAGCATACAGTTCGATAACCTTTATGGAAATGAAGCCCATTCTCCCAATAAATATTTTTATCCGCGGAATAAATATTATTTCGGATAACCAAAAAGGGAAAGCGATGGACTGGAAAAGGGCACAAAAATGAATAGAGATAGTGTGGGAATGGACAAAAGCAGACGAGATGCGATATTGCACCGATTTGTCACTCTTTGTGGGCTTCGAGAGGTTATGTTTACGGCAAGAATTTTGCTAGAGTTTATGGAGACGGATAAATCTTATTTGGAAAGCAATTTTTAATAAAATTTTATGAAACTAAATAAGTTATATGAACATTTATAATAAATTCTTTATTGAATGTAAATGATGGACGAAAATTTATAACCAAGTTTCTATTAATTATATAATTGTAATTATCCTTGCAGTAATTTTAATATTTGCTTCTACTTTAAGTTGAATAATGAATTACATCATTGTATAAAGGATCCAAGATGAAACTATAATTATCGAAGTAATTGTTTCTATTTTTATCCACGACGGAACGAAGGAGGTAAATGCGTTTAGGGTGAGATGTTGTTTGTGTATTCAATCCAATGTTCCCATATATCTACAAAACGGTTTAACCTATATAGATACAGTTTTCTGTAAAGTGTTTGTGATTCATTGGAAATGGTTCTTTGGTAGTTGTTACGGTGATTATTAGAAGGCGTCGCAATAAACATTTTGTTGCAAACGAATATTTCAATTTATCGCCCAAACGGTTTGACCGATTATATACAGTTTTCTGCAAAATATTTGGGACTAATCGGCAATGGTTTTTAAATAAGTGATGTGGTGATTACTCATCTGAGGGCGCCGCAAGAAACATTTTGTTGCAAACGAATGTTCCCATTTATCTACTAAATGGTTTGTCCTATTTAGACACAGTTTTCTGCAAAATATTTGGGACTAATCGGCAATAGTTCTTAGATAGATGCCATGTTGTTGGCTTGCCGGGGGGCGCCACAACATTTTATTGCAAATGAATGCTTCCCTTTTTCTCCAAAACCGTTTGACCGATTTAGAAACACTTTTCGTTTTTTAGTTTGTTGTGTTCACTCGTCAGGTAGCCCTGGAATAAAGATTCTTGAATGATTTATATTAAAGACTTTGTGGTCTTTCTTTGGCTTCATCGATGTGTAGTTTACATAACGTGTTTCTCAAGCTCTCTAATTCTTCCAATGCTGTGCTATTATGAGGATTGTTGAAGAATTTTCTTTGATTAAGATCAGTTATTACTACACCGTCTAAAGATCGTACTCTACTAAGAGATGCATAAGCTTGTCCTTTGGCGAATGTTCTTTTAGAAGCTTAGTTATTAAGAGTAAGAATAAAAACCAAAATTAAAGTTTCGATTCAGCTTACGATTAATGTGAACATTTTAATCCAAAACATATAAAATGAAAAGCCAACATTAACCATTTAGAGAAAATCACGACGGATGTATTTGTAATTGAAAAACAATTAAATAACTTTTTTTGAAAAACCCCCTACTAAAAGAAAGTAAGAAACTATTGATATAATTACGTACTTAAGAAAATCCATCGGGGCTGCCATGCCCTGCCTAAGCCTAAATTTAGCTATTTTATTAGTTTGTGACTAATTGCACTTCCCTTATATACGAAAATAGCTTCACTATGCTGCTACAATATAATTGGTATTGGGAACGGAAACGACAATGAGAGCCATGACGGATATTCTTGGGATCAAAGTTGGTGTGACTGGTTAAAAAGAAAACGCCAGCGGAGTACGATTCTGAAGTAAATTTAGAAGTGTTCATTCCTGTTTAAAAGATGATTTCTATATTTACCATAAGCCATCGCTAGTATGAACTTCCTAGTGTAATAAATAATAATAACATGATTAGGTAAGACGTACGGATAAACTAAGGTGAATACTTCAATAACTATAACATCTAGTAACATCGTTATTTATAGTTTTCCTACAACTGCAGGCTTCTTAAAACTACGTTATTCGTAATTTTTAGTTAGAAAATAAAGGGTAGTGTTTGAAATAAGAAGATTGGATGTATATTTTTACATATATTCCAGTATGCCACGGAAGTAATTTCCCCTAACTTGTGAAAAATATTTCTAGGACCCTCGTAACTGTCTCAAATTATATCCCACACTATATATATAAAATTTAATAAAAGTTTGAATAATTATTTTACATTTAATCTCATCCTTCCATGAAATTCCATAGAAATATTTTTGCGCATTATTTATTATCGTACATGCAGATTGGTATGCTTTATTTCTTCATCAAAAGTTTTTATATCAAAAAGAATGTGAGCAATTGGAATACCTTGGTAATTTTATAAGGGTTCTGTTTTACATCTTGAAGTAAAGAGCCCTCTTTACCTAGTGAAAATGGTAACTTAGGAACTCAGCTGGTCACCATCGGCTTATGATATGATTACTTATTTTAATAGAATACAAAGCAATACTAATTTGACCGAAATTATTACTGTTTACCACAAGAATTATTGTAAGTACATATATATATATATATATATATATATATATATATATATATATATATGTGTGTGTGTGTGTGTGTATATATATATAAACAACTTATATTTAGCTGTTTAAAATTATTCACGAAGTGAAAGGTAACTAATATTTATTTTATACTCATAGCTAATTCAACACGTAATCCTCATGTAAAGACAGTTTTACAAAATGCAGTCGAGCAAAGTCCTGATCGATTGCACTCAAGATAGCCAAAGATTGTCTGTAAACTGAATATATCAAGTACCAATGTAAATCTTTTAAATAAGTAAATAACCATAATATTCCGCATTACTTTCGATTCACGGTATTATATATTTGTAATTTTAATTGTATTCGGAGATATGATAATGCTAAAACACTTTATTGCACGCACGTGCTCTTTTGTGTATGCGTTTGTTATATATTCTTTAGGGGATGAATTTATTTACATAGATACTTTTGATATGAAAAATACTTACGTACTAAGTAATATTACATACTATCAGATTAATTTCTAGATTCTCCTCACACTGCAGGATCGCCTTCCTGGGAATACCTTACTATCATTAGGATATACACGTCTTATTGGAGTTAATTCTAAATGACTTGTTAGGAATTAATATTAGACTGACTTTTAATCAGTTTGATAGAGAAAATGGTAGAAAAATATGGTACATCCCCAAATATGGTATAAAAGACCTTTTTATTCTTTAGACAAAATGGTGAAATTAATAATAATTTGAAATGATGCTATTACAGAGTGATTTATATAAAAAGTTAAATTGTATTATGTTTTATTTTTTGTTCCGTTTATTGTAAAGAATTACGTTTTATTGCTTATACTAATAATTATACTTACTTGTGAACATGTGAATATCGTTTGAATTATGAAGTTGTAAATATCATTCATTATTGGATGTAAAAAGTCACTCGTCACATATATATATATATATATATATATATATATACATATATATATATATATATATTTATATATATACACATGTCTATATTTGTTTATCACTTTACCAATTTTAAAACACCGTGGTTTTCGTTATACGCATATGTTTTCTAAATGAAAATGAATTTTTGTAATAAGATAACTTGTTATTAATAAATACATCACGGAGCTACAATACGTAAATGTTTAACATATCTGAATATAATATTTACCTCAATTCTTATTCTAGACAAATTATACTGAATAAATCTCTAAATATTCTTATACATTAAATTCAAAAGCTGTTGTAGAATCAGACATTTTTATATTTAACAATTCGTATCCAATAATAACACTTTAAGCTTAATAATTTTGTAAACGTTAACAGCGGCAGGTACGTACGAGTACGAGTAGTTAGGAACATGTAAAGAAATACATGAGAATATGTCATATGGATCATCACTGTCGTTGTGTTCACGAAACCGTAATTTTTTAAGACGTATATGAACCGTAAATATACTGATAAATACTTGCCTTTAACTTAAAAATAATTCATATTATTTTTTAAGTAACTAATAAAATATAGAGAATAAAGTTGATGGAAAGCCAATGGATAATCTTTTCCCATTTTCAATGAACGATTAGCACACATATTCAATTCCGATGCAAACATTTTCCGCCATAATAAATTTGTAGGGAAAAATTGGTATTTGTAAGTGAAGACGGAATGTTAATATTATTGAACTGGCAATTTTAGTCTTATACGTTAGCATGGTAATTCCCAAGAAATTTAAAAAAATCTGTATTTTTACCCGTTATTGTGGAAATTTTTTAAAAAGACATCTTATGTTCTTTATAGGAATACAAGATGTGAAAGAAAAATTCAAAACGCATTAAGCTTTTCCTACGAAACGTTTATTCAACTTAAGGGTTTATTCAACTCCCGTTGTTTTTTTAAAATATTTATGAAGGAACATCAGTGGGGATAATTAAAATACATTATTTAAAATAAAAACGCAAAGAAAAAATATTACCCAACCTAATCTAGGTACGATATTACTCGTTTTTTATTTAATAAATTCATTTATATACTAAGGAATTGTGATTGTGTATGGTTTGTGATTTTAGGATGACATTCAGAACCAAAAAAATCATTGATTTATGTCAATAATATCGAAAATACAATAAAGAAAACTTAAGGTCAGTGTTTTATTTAATTAATTAGGTATATCAGAAAAGTAAATATCAAGGATTTGCTAAGGATTACGGTGACATTTTATGAGAAATAAGAGATAAAATATTAATGTACAAAGTTTTTAAATCATCTTTATTTATTAAGTAGCAGCCTGAGTAGATTTTTGTAACATATCTATATAATAAGAAATAAAATACAATCGTCGCTAAAATTATTCTGTGGAAACAAGTCATTGCTAGTACTTCAAGAGTTACTCAAGCCGCCATGTATCATTAATTTCACGGAACCGAAAATCTAGTAAGCTACATTCAAGAGCAAATTATTTACTTGGAAAGAAAACAAAACAAATACCGATACTATTTTGCATTTCCGTTGCAATTCAGGGTGAGGTATTGCTTTGAGCTTCAAAGCCGCTAGGAGCAGGCGGAAAGACTTTGCTCGTTGCTGAGAGGCCTTTGTTTTATGTTTTGAAATTATTTTCTTTAAATATATTTTCAATTCGGCGTGAGAAGATTTTACCTTTATTTAAGATGTGTAATTCTATATATATATATATATATATATATATATATATATATATATATATATACACGTATAAATATATATATATCTATATATATATATATATATATATATATATATATATATATATGGTACATATGTACTTAGGCAAAAATAGTGTGCCTATCAAAAGTGTATACGGTGAAATAAATTAAGATCAACTTTATAAGTATTACGGCGCCTTTTATTAACAAAAAAATTTAAATATTTTGTGTGGATAAGTAGTATTTTTTATCAATTTCATATTCTATATTATGCACAAACCACAAAAAATTTCTAGACGATTATATTATGATTTACAAGTCAGGTTTATTTTACAACAATTTAAAGAATGAAAATACCATTTGTTTATATTAATTATTTGGGTATATTTAAACATGCAATATAATATAACCTATTGTAGGACATTTGAAAAAATTAGAAAGACTTAATGAGCATTCTAAAAATACAATGTCGGAATTCATGATGCTCCAATCAAAATCAATGTCCAACAATTTTATCGTTTGGACATATTTCCAATGAAAATACGGGGACTGCTAATATGTGAATAAAAAAAGTTTGGTTATGTTTATAAACTAAATATAAATTATTAATTCCATCAAATGCGCCTTCCTAAAAGGGATCTATTCAATTCATGTTACTTTTTTAAACAAAAAAAAATTAATTTTTCACGTAAATACATCAGGATCATCTACGAAATACATAAATCAATATACGAGATGTCTGATAACTGTAAGCTTCTACAATTCACATGGATATTCAATGTTTAAGTTTCTTACCTAGGTTTAGCTTGACGAGATTCCTCCACTGAATATATTTGGCTTTAATTTTGTACAAATCCATTATACTTAACTTTTATTCACAACTAAATATAACAACGTAATATAATATTATGTTTACTTTAATAAAATTATTAATCACGGCCTAGATTTCGTTGTATGATAACTTCTTCAGGTGTGCAATTTGAAAAGGTTAACTCGTGAAAACTTACAATAGCACTTAAATTATAAACAAAACAATAGCGGAAATGCGTTTTGAATGGGTTTTCTTAATTATTACGTTAATATTTTTTATTATATTCCCAAAAGTTATACAATGTACAAGTATTTTAGTGTGGTTAATAAATTTAATTATTATCATTCTATGATTTTATTCAATGCAAAATATTCAGGTGTATATAATAAATGAAATGGATTTTGTTATTTTTAATATTATTGCTGGAACAACCATTAGATGCTCGTGCTATTGTGTAACTTAGATGTGTGAACGGGCTTAAACAATATGACACATCTTACTTTTTAGAAAATTTAGTTATAAACCCATTGACATTGTTTATGAAAAACCAATATTTTTCCAAATTTACTTTAAATTTTGGGAATATGCATTATTATGATTTTAATAAGAAAAATTAGATCATATCTTTGTCTATATTTTGTATAGGTAACACTTTAGTATTTTCATACATTCTTTTAATCAAAATTTACTTTTTGCAAGCTATTGTGCGTTAATCGGAAATGCGAAAAAAATTGGGAATTAAAGGATAATTGCTTATGATTGATAAAATGCCTATTTTCTTTTCTTTAACTCTTTTTAAGTACAATTTTTATTCTCAACATAGTAATAAAGGGAAAAATAATAATATTTACTCAAAAAAATATATTTTCAATTTCCCGTACATTTTGTACGACGCAGGCCCAGCGAAGCATTGTCCATTATTCCGCAATGAAATGTGCAAAAGAACTATTTTCCCAGCTCCTCTCAACCGTTTTATACATTAAATATTGCCATATACGTTGCAATATTAGCAAAATTATATTTTGATTTTTATACTATACAAGAGTTGAATATATTTGGCGTTAATTTTGTAGAAATTCATTATTATTGAATATCCCACCTGAAGATGTAATACAACGAAACTTAGGTCGTGGTAAAGAAATCAAAGAAAGTAGAAATAATACTACATCACGTAGTTTCATTTAATTGTGAACTATACAAAAGATAACCGAAACTATTTAACGATGACGGTTATCGTATGATTTAATTAAAAATATTACTATAGATTTGTATATACATATACATATACATATATATATATATATATATATATATATATATATATATATATACAGATGAGAGTTTAATGAAATAATCATTCCTTCCGTGTAAGTCATATTAGTAAATAAAACAGTGAAATAATTTTAATTATTTCAACAATTTTTTGTTGGTTTGATTTTAATTGCCAATGCACGCACATGAAGGAAAACCGACCACGAAATCGGGTTTTCTGATAAAGTCTTAAATCAAGATAACATTCCATAATGACATCATTACCAAACAAGTTGACATATAAAATGTCTGAAGGAAAAATCGGTTTTAATAGGAAATATACGTTTTTCTGCTTTGTTTCGTTTTCAGGTACTTAAGTTCGAAGAGCCCTAAATTTTTTAGCCGCCCGTTTGAAAAAAAAACGAGATATCCGGAGACAAATGCGCATAAATATTTTGTGACATCTTTTATTATTTGAGCCTATTTGCTAAAGTAAAATATGATTATCTATCATTCGATATGCAATGTTGCTTTATTAAGAAACATAGTTTATATATAGCAATAAGGCAGTATACACAAACGAAAGCAAGAAAATTCGTATTTATCATCCTACAATATCTGCTTGTTGAGACACCTGTGCGACTCATTATTCTTTAATATTCATATATTTGTAATTTAGGACATATTTGTTTACAAAAGGCTAACGGAAAAATTACTAGACCCTTAACTTTAGTTGCTACGTGATTCGTTTATAAAGATTATTTTTTTCAACGTTGTTTTATTATTTAATATTCATATATTTGTAATTTAGGACATATTTGTTTACAAAAGGCTGACGGAAAAATTACTATACCCTTAACTTTAGTTGCTACTTGATTCGTTTATAAAGATTATTTTTTTCAACGTTGTTTAAATCCAGAGTAAGGACACAAAGGAGAGGGGCGGAGGAAGCAAGTGCATCAATAAACTTATATGCAGTATTTTCTTTTTGTAGGAAGAAACCAATGACACAAAGGGCCTGTTAACAGACAAAAGAATAATGAATAATACTTATTTACCATTAGACACTTTTTAATAATTCAATGGTACAATTCTCTTTTCGATTGTGGCCTATCTCACAAACGTACTACAAAGGTAAGCTTTACATTCAAAATTTACTCTTAAATGCGGTGGAAATTTTATTTAAGAGCAACATGGAAATATCAGGTGAAAATAAACCAACTATCTGTTGCTGGTATAATGGTAGTCATTTTATGCAGTTAAATAAAGTTTTAGGTTATGTCAATATTGCGTATTGCGTAAGTGTTATGTCAGAATAAAAGTTTATTATGTCAGAATCCGACAATTCCAATATTTATAATCACTTCTTAAAATTTATATTTTCAAAATAAAAAAAATCCTATCAATGATTACTCAGTTAATTAAAATTAGTACTGAAATCATGGTTTTCATTGTATCAAACAAACTCAAGTATAAAGCAAATCTTTTTGAAGATAATGTTTATATAGGTAAAATAAATTTTAGATATTTTGATGCTTTATCAGGGGAGTTTTTAACGAATAATTGATTCAATTTCTACTCGTCTCATAGTTTGACATCATATAGCACATATCGTAAAAGAAACATAGTCTCAAGAAAATATGATATCTCTATCAAATATTATTTTTCCTAATTTTTAATATTATTTTTCCTGATCTTTTATTTTGTATTCACATAATGTCTCTTTTTCGATTTTTAGTTTGCTTATTGTATGGCAAGGAATTGTTTTTACAGAGGATAAGAGAATAGATTTTTCAGTGTTTTATGATTTCCTTCTAGCTAATTGTCTAAAAAATTTGAACGAGTCTAAAAGTATTTCCCTCGCAATTATCTTAATCGTTCATGTTATCAGTGGTTGAAGACCATCAACGCCACAAAAGTGACAATTATTAAATTAGTGTGCATTGAGAATAATATTACTCATTGTTGTAACATCATTATTTAAGTAACACAAAATAAATGTATCTGGTTACCAATAATATAAAACAAATATTTTAATTTTAGTTATAATATAATATAAAAGATTAAGTTTAGGCGTGTAGTCTTTACAGTGGCGACACTCCGCGTGTACTAATAAGTATACGACTAGTGAATATCAGTTCCTTAGATGCGGCATTTTATAAATGTATCCTTAATGCGTTCAAAACTTTTAAAGCAAAAGGTGAACAAGGATACGTAAAAATGGTTAATTAGAATTAACTACAATAAGTTAATTTGTTAGACTCATTGATGATTTCTGACGGAAATCATTACATATTCCACAAGCCAATCTATATGACCATGTGATATATACGAGTATTTTTAGTAAGAAATTTATAAATCTGTTAGTGTTTGGTTGTACAAGATAATTAAGCATGTACTCCAGTGCATTCTACAACTATTTGTTTTCAAATCAAAATTATTTTTTCTAATGTAAAGGTCATTATTAACATACTTTCAATTTGTTTTACGTGCTACCTAAACAACTAAAAATAACTCAGTTTTACACACTTACAATCTCAAGGAGGCGACCGTTCAAAAATAGTCTCGAAATGGGTCGCTTCAATGCGAACAGAGGAAACGTGGTACTGGTATTTTCACCGCATTGTGGTGAAAATATCACGGTGGGTTGATAATTTGAGTTTAATGACACAGTGCAGTACGATTCAACTTGTCTGTGGTTTTACCAGCAAAAACATACACTGCAACTGTATGCAGTGATACTTGTTGTCAGGACCCGCGAAAATGGTGCGATTGTATCTTTTTCTGATGTTAACAACTGTAATTTTTACTGAAATATGCAACTACTATACATTCTATGTGTTGTAAATCGTCAATAGTTTACGTGAAGTTTTCCAATTGAACCTTCATGTCATTATGTCTTTCTTCGGCATAATTGATTTAGTTTTTATTAAATATGGATAATAAAAATGATATAAATAAATACATTTGGATGTGTTAAAAGTGTGTTTTTTATATTGTGAGAAAAATTAATGTAAAAATGTATTTTTGTAACAAACTATTGTTACAAAAATACATTTTTAAATAATTTTTATATGGAAAATTCATTTTAAGTTTTTATATACTAATCTAAAGTCCAAGAATATGTAACCCAGATAACATTTCAATTTATGATCCATTTATTTTAGAATTCATTTAAACTATTACAGGCAAATTATTCCTCACTAAACAATTGTAGCATGGTCATGTTATTAAACTTTTCGAAGTAGAGTACAAACTTGTTCCAAAAGTATATCTTCATAATAATTTTATATTCAATGTTTAGTCAAAATATTCAATATAGTTATTAGATAGGATATATTTTTCTATTTTCATTTAAATTAATTTTGAAATTAATGGACATTTAATGGATATTTGAAATTTTACCTAGCCTGTATTTTATGGATTTACAATTAGTATATAAAAAGTTTAAATAATTTTTATACACTAACTTATAATAGATAAGTAAACAATTTATGAGATTCCATAGATACGTTCGTAACGTATCGTTTTATGGCTGAAATTTCTCTTGGTGTTTTGAATCTCTGGAAATTAGCAATCGCTTCAAGAGAAAAGTCATGTCTACCCTTACATTATCGTCGGATTAATTTCATTCATCTACAGCTGAATGTAGAAATGCAGCTTTTATATATATTCAAGAATTCTCTTAGTAATTTATAGACTTTTGGAGACATTCACAATGAATATTAGGTATGATAATATTACACTTAATTAATATATTTATAAAGAAATAAATGTTTAAGTATTAATTTGGATGTATTCAAAACAAAATAAACGATCAAACATAAGTACAACTCGCTTGAAGTTTTCGCATTAATTTAGGCACTTATAAACAATTAAGCGAATATTTTATTCTTAGTAAACTATTCATAAATAAAACATTTTCACAATATGTATATATATATATCTATTTACAGCATTACGGTGTCCCTTATTTTTGAAAGATTTTATTTTCTAACGCATATATCCTAGTTTTTTTTATTTGCACCTAAATACTCGAGAATAAATTTTTACCTTATTTGGAGAATTGCAATCCATGTCGACTTGAATCGATACCAGTTCACGCAAGTTGCGCGAAGAAGCAGCGCATGCTCGTAGTGTTTGTCAATTGTTCTTGGATGTTCGGGTAATTAACACGGATTATTTTACAGTCAGAAGATGGCAACAGAAATAAAAAGCAATAAACAAAGTATGTTTAACCATCAAGTCCTTGGAGCTCTATATTTTAACATTCGCAAAGTTAAATTTACTGTGAATCGTCAAGCTTGGAGAGAGTGGTAAAATCACTAAAAAAACACAACATTTTTATAAACACCATCAAGAAGACTTTCATAATAATTTATATAATTCAATCGTTAATACTTTGAAATGAATTTAAATTGAAAAATCTAAAATCTTTTCACAAAAACAAAGAAAACCACAACATTCAGGGTGTTTAGCGGATGTAGACAAAAAGTTAACTGAGAAAGAAGAAAGAGCAAGGTAGTGACAACTAAAAGGAAAGAAAAAGAAAGACTCAATGAAATCTGTTCCGAAAGTTTACCGTCATTTCTTACTAAGTGAGGCTCTATACCACCTTAAGAATGGCACCATCAACCCACCAGCTCTAATGAAAGGCACCATTGACCCACCATCACTAATGAAAGCCCGGAGAAACCTTTGCCATCTCATCTTGTAAGTTTTATGACTACTACAAGAAAAGGAAGGGAAGACTTTGCCACGCCTAAGTTAGTCACAGCTTTAGACAAAAGTCATTTATGCATAAGGGATTCAGTTTATATATTTCAGGCTGTAGTAGAAGCACTATGTCTTAACTGCAATGATTTCCCTATCAATAAATCTTCTATTCAACGCAATTGTACACAAAGCATAAAAGATAGTGCGTAATCCATAAAACCTGGTTTTCAGAATATGTATTTGAAGTAATTACCGTCTATTGGTATGGAAAATTATTACGTGGAATAGACTTGAGAAGTTCTGAATAAAAACGCTTTTTTAGTCTTTGAACAAATTTCCTCCAGAAACACTTTTTTACGCAGGAAGAAGATAATGCTTTTTGAAATAAAAAAGGTTCTTTTTTCAAGATCAGTAAATGATACAACTGAAAGTTCTGTAAAACTTATGCGAGACTTTCACGGTCTGAAACTAGTTCAAAAGCAAATTTTACTACGCTGTGTACAAGAACCTAAAAATCTGTATCCAGGCTGTAAAAAAGAGCACCAAAAAAGAGAACCACCATTTAGACTTGCTTTTTTATAAATATTTTCATAAAATATAAATATTTCAGTTGATTTAGATACATAATAGAAAGCATTAAAAGAGTCTTTCTCAAAAAATTCAAAGCCCTGTCGATACGGGTTAATATTGACGTAGGATGATAAAATTTTGTATATCAGTAGTATATATATATATATATATATATATATATATATATATATGCCGATATATTTTATTACTATGTAAAATTTTAAGTTACAACATGAAGCATTTTCTGAGGGAATGTAACTATTACAGACAGGTGTCTATAATAGAGAGACCGACACAGATGTGAGAGATTTAATAATGGTTCCGTTTTTTTTTTGAAGTACGCAAATTCTAAAAGGAGGACAGATTAATGAGATAAATATAAAATATTTTTGAGATACAGATTCCTTCAGTTTTTTATGTCCGAGGTTATTTTTAAATATAACTTAGTTTGTGAGCATCCAGCGATAGATAAGCTTTGTTATAAAGTATCTCAAATTCTTTACCGGTATTCTATACTCCGAGAAATTAAGTATTACATGAGCTGTATACCGGAAATGGAACTATGACCTATTGGAGGTAGTTGGGAGAAAATGGAGTAAGACATTGAGAGACCGACAAAAGGGGAATCATTTAAAGGAGGCTGTTTTACCGTAAAAGCGTTTCTTACATTAAAGGATAACAATGTAGTGTGACAAAACTGGCAACACAGTGTTTTAAAAAGAATAACTTGTTGATATTTATTTTTATTTTGAAACGCTTCTTGTTCTAAAAAGTCCATGTGTCAGATTAATTAAACTTGCACATGTCTAAATAAATAAAATATTATTTAGTTAAGAATCAGAGTGTGTGTGTATGATTTAACCTAAACGAGACACACACACTTTAATTATATTAATAAAAATTCAAAGCTTGACGTACTAAAATAGAGCTGTCAATAACAAACATAATTAAGAAAATCCTAATTTACATTGCACTTGATTTTTCTTTATTTCTTCGTTTACAATTAAATAAATGTACTTAGTGGGCACATATTAAAATGTCATACATTACAATATTTATTCTCGGTTGCAATTCAATTCTATACGTCCATTTCATATTCAGTAACACATTGTCATGCGCTCTTAAAACCGAATTACACATTACTGCACGAAAGTTTTACCAGCTTTTCGACCAACGGTCCATTTTCTCTACTTGTAATTGGTGTCATGAACGATTTTCAGAGTATTTTTTTAATCAGTAACCTCTACCCTGCTCACAATCGGTTCTTCATTTAATTTTATTAATACAGAGTATCATTTTCTATCTCAAAAATAAATAGATGATGACATTTTTCAGCAAATGCTTTGTTACTGTAATAACAGTATTTTTAACGATCATTTCTAAGTTGATAATAAAAAAATAGTATTATTTTATCTTTGAAGCTTCTGAAAACGGAATGGAGTTATTTCTGTATCAAAGTTTTTGGTCTTTTCTTCAAACTTAATTTAAGGAATTTTGTGCTTTCATTTACCATCTTCCAGTACACGATTTTTAATGAGAGAGAGGAATGGAAATTAAAACAGCATGGTTCCTATTATCATAAATTTTATTACAGCTATAATGTAATGAAGTAAATTGACAATAGTTGTGTATTATTTACCATTTATTAGCGGTATATATATATATATATATATATATATATATATATATATATATATATATATATATATAAAAGTCATATTTTGTTTCAAGGTACAAATTCGTGACCTTGCCAAATCATTTAAAATATACTTCATAAATTGTAAGTATTTATTTGTTAAGAACAATAATTTCGGTAATAAATTGCAGGTTTCTGCAAGCAGGTATATGTTAATAAATATAAAATATAACTTTTATACGGCTCATCTAATATTCATAAAATCTGCCAATCAAATGTACGTATTCAAATATTTTTATGTTAAAAAAATCACCCACTTATTCTATGGGAATTTCTCGCCTTAACAGTGTAGGAAGCATAATGACGCGAATTACCTATTCTTATATGTTAAAGTCTGTCTTTAGATCCTAAAATAAAATATTATGTTATAACAAAACAAATATTAAGTGAAGTACACAACTCTTGTATGTGGGTCTTAAATACAATTATAATGGTTAAATGAACCTTTCTCAATATTTAGATTGATTAGTCCTGTTATGTGCTTTAGTATTGCATGTAAGCCTTAATTATTACTGACATCGATATAGTCAATCAAGTTTGCTTATTAAAGGCGTAGAAGCTTTACGGCGACCCTAAACAATTATGCACGTAATAACGATTAATATTTTTAGCCCAATTTATGGACGTCGCCTCTTGTAATATCAATACAAGTGTAGTTGGTGGTGAAAAACTACTAATGGAAATAAATTTTTTGAACCTGACTAAGTCAACTTTGTATCACTAAGTGTAGAGCAAATTTTGTAAATTCGTATATTTTAGTTTTACTTAAAAGCTCTAACTTTAAATTAATCGTTTACGTCAAGTTCAAAAACTAAATTACCGAATGCCACGATCACAATGAAAATTTTAGCAGCACTTTAAAAATTGTTGGTCAATAGTAGGAATGCCATCCGATAAGGTAATATTAAAGTTTATTTATTAATAGGTAATAGTATAATAACTTTCCATTTAAATTTTGGGAATAAAACTGTATTATATTTATGAAGAGATGAAAAAAAAAAATTTAGACTTTTCTTGGATAAAAGAGAAAGAAAAAATTAAAAATTGTACAAGACTCTTTGGAGAAATAAACTAATAAACGACCGAGGACATATGCCTGTATCGGATGGAAAGAAAAATAAGGAGAGTAGGACATGGCAACAAGTCGCGCCGCTATATTTTGCTCACAGTATTTTATTTAGTTTTGTTTTCATTTCCAGTATTAATTTAAAAATAATACTGTACCCAAAATTCATAAAAAAGAAATTTACAATCTCAAATGAATAAAGAATTTCTAACCCTGTAATTTCATATTTGTCGATAAACCGTAATACTTATTTTGTTAAATGATTTGTTACTAAAATTCAACGAAATTATTTTAAAGAAACAAATATAAAGATGATAAATGAAATTACTTATTGTTATATTTAATTTTAATAATTATTTTATTATTATTTAATGTGTCAGTACAAAACCTGTGTCACAGTAAGTTTATGTGATTGTACTTAAAATTATTCTAATAAGCATATTGGATTAAGTAATAATATAATCATTACCTTTAATATTTGAAAGAAGACAAGACATTAAAAAATATATTTTATTTACGATTTCAAGCCCTCCATTATTCAATAGATTTCAATTATCGAATTTGGCAAATGCATTCATGAACTTATATATAAAAAAGATAATTTAATTTTGTACGTTTTAAAGATAAAATTCTAAATATATTTAGTTCCTTTGCTTTCACTTAAATATAATGTACATGTATTGTTAAATATACTCCTTATTGCATTTAAAAATCCAAATTAATACCCCACTTTACTTTTCTCTAAGAAGGGTAAAATGGGAAAATAATAACTGTGACTTATTTATAAAGCTTATTACAATCTCCAAGACTACCTTATACATCCGCAAATGAATTTACATATTATTATTTTATGTATTAAACTAAGGCTAAGTATTGTTTTTATTTTTTCAGTCCGTTTACCAACAGTAAATAAAATGTTTTGAAGTGTGTTTAAATTATCTCTTAACGCGGTGAAGTTGTATGGTAATTTATTCGAAATATTTCGAGTATATTTGGTGCATGTATATCGATAATGAAATAAAGAACAAGTGACAAAAATTAATGGTAGCGCAATATTTCCACAAACTTCTTAAGCCATGTCGGTTAACTAAAAAAAATGTTGTATTAACCACTTTATTTATTAAATTAAAAATTTATTTTCTAAATGAACAAATACAATTTGTAGTAACAACTTTAATATAAACATTAAAAATACATTTTCTAAATAACTAACTGAAATTTGTTAATTTTTTGCCGCATATTGAACATAAAATTAATAAAACGAAATTACTGAACTTCTGTTTATAGAGCTATTTCTAATAACGTGTGCTATGTGAAAAGTTTGATTTAAAGCTTTTCATTTACTATCTCCGCTTCCTTTTTAATGACTTTTTAAAATATAATCGAAATACTCATCAATGTTACATGATCAGACACGCAAAACTAATGGCAAGTATAGACTAATCGACATGTTGTTTTTGTTTTTATTTATAATGAATTTATAAGAATTAATCTTGCTGAATGTGATTTTAATGACGAACGTAAACAAGCCCTAAAGTAACATATTTTGCATCTTCGATACTAAAATCGCTTATTTTATATATTAGAAATACATATCAGTGGAATATGATAGGCAATTAAAAGATTTAATTTATAAACAGTGACGTATTGTATAAAAAACCGAGAAAATAAAATTAATTCAAAAATATTTGTCGGAAAAAAAAAATTATAATAATTTGGAAAGAAAACTTGTAAAGGAATAAAAATAAAGAAAAATTATAGAACATAATTACAAGGATTTTATATATTCGTTATCATATTGTATTCGAAAAGAATAGCTTTTAATGCATAAAGGTGTCAATATAGATAGAATTAGTGCTAAATACCTTAGGTGATTAATTCGACACTACAGTTTTGTTCTTAAAAGTTTTGTGTATATTTCTGTTGGTACCTTACCCTTTTTTTTCAAATAACCACTGCTTAACTTTGAAAGATCCGAAGAATTTTATTAAATTTTTTCGTTAAAAAATTATATTACATATCGTAATAAAACAAAAATTTCTTGTGCAGACTTCAGTCAATACAAATTTGTATCCAATTATAGTTAATTTAAAAGATGTTAGCACTTGATAAAAGAATAACCAATTTCGATTTTCATGGCTTCGCATTCCTTTATTTATTTATTATTTTACAGCGGAATTAACAGGCAGAAAAATATTGGAGTATTTTAAGAAGTGTAATTAGGAGCAATTTGTAAAAATAATAGTAATAAAAGGTATTTTCAGTAATTTATTTTCAAGTTTAAAAATATTTGAAATTGGTACCGGGTATTGGAAGGCAATCAAGCCTAGATGAATAATTGTTTCTGGCAAAGAAATTTAAAAATTAAATTGTTCGAAGATAGATAAAGATAGAGCTGCTATCTTTATATTGTTTTGAAGAGAAAAGATGATAGATTATGCTAGTATTACTGTAATATTTGTGGTGGCAGGGCGTCGCCATCTGCTCACGCACAAATTGAACCCACACTTTTCTATTTTACAAAAATTAATCTATCTAAATCAGTGGTTATCCTATTCAGTGAATTAAAAGAAACAAGAAGTAATTTTGAAGGGGATTATATGTGTTATTATTACTTTTGGATTCTAAGTATGTATGTCAACAACTTAAAAACGATATGTGACAAGGAATTTAAAAAAAAAATTTCCCCAATTTTCTTAAATTGTCACGATTTATGGAAATCAGGTTCAATCAGAATTACAAAAGACAATCCCTTACAGCCAACCGGGAGAGCTTTAGCACCCCATGTCGACATTCGTCATAGTCATTCCATATGATCAGTCTGCAAATTCATTTGGGGTATCTAAAATCAGATAAGTTAACACCGAAGGCGGACATTATCATTTTCAGTCAAACTTTGTTAGAGGATATCTAAACTCAATTCATATAGGATTGACCTTTCCATAAAAATAACTACAGCAGTGTCCGGCAGTGCAATTCTTGTTTTTTCTTCTACAAATTCTAGAAAGTGTAAGTTTAAAACTATAGGGCTTAATGACCGTCAACCAATTGTTTATATTTTACCTGAAAATTTCCCAATATGGGACGATTTAAACTCATTAAGTTTAATTCGTAATTTTTTGTCCAGGTTGTTACCTTGTAGAAAGCTTTTTCTTTAATATTCAAAATATATGCTTAAAAATCATAAAGTGAAATAAAAAAGAAATTTCCCAAAATTCATAATCTCCATGGTCGCTAACTTTAAAATCAGGTTTAGGTAAATCGTTTATACGGCCAACGTGTCATAATTTTGCCCATAATTGCCAATTACCAACTTGATGCTTGTTATAATCTCTAAGTTTACTTATTTGCCTAGTAAAGTTGACGTAACTAATCAAAACTTTCATACGTCTATTATTAAATTTTCTATTGGATAGTTATTGGTTGATTTTTATGGGATCATACAAATATGTCTTTCCAACTATGAAAACTATCGAACCAAATAAAGTATTAAAGTTGTTGATAGTATTGGTAGATTAATTGTAAAGGAATGAGTACGTATGTTACTTTGGTAGAGGTACTTTTTTCTACGATATTTATTAAGTATAAAAAAATAAGTACTCATTTCTCTAAATACATTATTAATATTATAATACACATATTAGGTTTAGTGCATGCCTGGCTCGTGGATCGAGGATTCCGTAGCTCGTTTGAAGTCACATTATTTTATTATGATAGGTTATCACTGATGTGAACTTCTTAACACAAAAAATATGTAAAAATATAATATAATTTAATTAAGCAGGCACAAGTATTATTCAGAATATCTAAAAAACGTGACATATTGAATATTTGTTATAGTGTTTCTATAGCCATTGTACAGCCTTATGAAAACCCTGATTTTTTTTAATTTTAGGTTTAGTAAATATGGAAATACAGGGGAGAACTATACTTTTTTCGAATAGCTGTGTATAAAATTTTGAAAAAGTTTTTAAAACCCCTTTAACTAGAGGCGCTTTTAAACAATACCCAAAACTATATTTAATATGGAAAAAATAATTAAATTGATACCAAAATTCCTCTTAATCCTAAAATTTGCGTAATGTATATATACAAAATGTAAATATTTTTGAATTTTAGCTGTTTAGTTACGCACGTGTTAATAACATACTAGTATGTTAATGCTCTTTATTACACCATCTCAAATTTTCAATATTACATTAAATCGTGGAATAATTACCTTCTTACCATTTACATTAAAATTATGTTTATTTGCTTATTATCACTACCATGAAGTGAAAGTGTGGATTGGGCTTAAGAAATGATTATTATTAGAAATGATTATATATTCTCTCCAATGAGATTCGTTAAGGCCATGTATGTTAATTCTGTTTCCATGATAATGAGTTTTTCATGCTCTAATATACTGCTTATATTCCACGTATATTCCAGATAACTACGGTTTAAAAAGTAGGCCTTTTTAAAACTGGCGTAGTTATCTGAATTATCAGATCAGTGGCTTATTTCCAGTACAGGGCACGGTTTCTTTCATTTGTATTCCCGCCAGCCAATTTACCTGCACTAGATTCAATTGCAAAGTGGTTGCGTAGCTCTTTGGACTCCTTGTGTTTTACTTTCATTGCGAAATTCCTAGAATAATCAATGTAATAGTTTTCCTTTGCCTTCTGCACCAAATTTTTAGGAGACATGAAGGCTTTGAAGTTTCTACCAGCTAATTGTCTTAAAAAATATATAGTTATACCGCATTTTTATCATGACCTAGGTTTAATCGAGGTTCTATGGAAGTTTCATGAGAAAAATTCATAAAATGATTAGAGATTTCACCAATCCTTTTTACAATTTCACGACGGACGAATATATTCATATTCCACATAAAATTGGTAATTTTCGTTACTACTATATCGTATTTACTTCGCTGATTCTTCTTTTTCTTGTATGCATGTTTATGCATAAATACAAAATTGTCAATTGGTATTAAAACAAAAATGACCAGATATAAATTTTAAAACCCAAAAATGTAATTTGCATCCAAAAATAATTTTCATGAAATTTGCGTACACGTGGCAGATACGATAGTGTTCTAGGTCATTGAATAATAAAATCGTTATGCTTTTTTTTGAAGATTACGAGATAGCACTTCAATATTAATGCTTATTTGAATTTATTAGAATATAAATTGAAATTATGGCCTGTTTTGAAATGACCCGTTGTAACTGCTTTCGAGTCTTGACGGTCTTTGTTTAGATATCAATCCAAAAATATATCGAATTTACAAGCTTTTACGTGTTCCCAGATATGTCGAGTCTTAGTTTTTGAGATGTAGAACAAAAACAACTTTTTAATTCATACGAAACTCTCGTATATTTAATAATGTCCAGATAGACCTAGGGTACTAAATATCTTTGTTATTTATAGAGCTATTAAATATATTTTCAGAACTTGAGAATAATAAACACTAACCATTTAAATGAATACAATCAAAGCATATAGGGTAAATTAGTTAATTAATCTTTTGGACTATCATAGTCACATCAAAACATTGTGAGGAAATATCTACAACTCTTCAACGCTATATTTTGGTAATTATTAAAATTGTTTGTTAAGACTCATTTTTTGTATAAAAGAGACTAAAAAGTTTTAGCTAAATTATATCACTATTTGAGAGAATGAGATACGACAATAAAGCTTTTTAAGTTCCGACTCAAAAAAATCTGCTTTTTTATACCAAGAGATAGTTCTCTGTTAATAACAAAATTATAGATAGGTGAAATACAATTCATAATGTTCTAGTCTAAGATAACAAAACATGGACACTTTCCATGTTTATGTCATTCCCAAGCAACTTTTATTCGAAATAAATTGAAAAAAATTCGTGGAGTAATGCCAAACACAAATTTCATCAAAACGGTACTAGTGGCGTTATAAATTGAAGTAGGTCTTTCATAAAAACGGACCACATTTTTTGACAATAGCTAAAATAATTTTGTTTTGACTAAAACTTGTTAAAGTTTTATCAATGACTAAGCCAAATACAATAAAGTTACAGAATTAAGTTACAGTAAAAAGTGTTATTGGAAAATTTCTAGAATTTTTAATCCAAGCTTTATTTGCACACAATAAATGTTCTTTTATAACTACTACTTTCTAATAAGCTTGTTTCTTATTAATACTTCTTTTACGAATATTATTTAATTTTTTTAACGTTCGTTCAGACTAAAATCACTGCAGAAAATAAACTATTTTTTTTAAGTTATGCTTTAAGGTAATTTTAGGTAAATTACATGCCTTTATTTTATATTTTAATTCAGTACAAAATTTCCTTTTAACTAATCACTTAACGTAATGTATTAGAGAGAGATTTTTTTTAATTACAAAACAGTTTTCTTAATAATATAAAACAATTCATATAAAAACGGTGTCAAATACTTTTTTCTTTTTTAATACGGCGTCAAAAAATTTTGGCTTTTCTTAATAATATAAACAATGAATTGATTGAATATATTTGGCGTTAATTTTGTAGAAATTCATTATTCAGACCCTGAAGATGTTATAATACAACAAAACCTAGGTTGTGGTAAAGAAAGTAAAGAAAGTAGAAATAATACTACATCGCGTAGTTTCATTTAATTGTGAATAACATAAAAAAATTTTTGAAATATTTTTTTATGACCGGTAATGAAATAAGAAATAACAAATCGTCAAATTAATTTGTGCGATTAAAATACTTTCACTTCATATTATTTTAACTGAAATTGAATGCTTATTTACTTAAACATCTTCTCCTCTTTTTACTTTCACATATACTGTAAGTTATGGAGCATCCATAACTCAAATATTGTAATAGCACACCATTTAGAAATAACAGAAAAACATACACACACACATATAAGTGTATATATATGTATATATATTTATATATATATATATATATATATATATATATATACATATATATTTATATATATTCATATACATTATATATATTCATATATATTATACATATATATATATATATATATGAATATATATAATGAGAAATAGATTATATATACAACGGGCCTGGCAAATCGTCATAAAAATTTAGCATTTTTGTCTCCTTTACTGCCATCAGGTTGCGAATGACCTCAAAATTATTAATATATTATCTGTAAGCCCCGCTTTTACATAATATTTCTCTAAAACTCCGTTCCATTTCTTCCGGTCAGTGCTGCTATTTTGGTTTCACTTAAAGTAAAGTGTTGATTTCTCAGATTTATTTTGATTTGTTTCAATCAAGTTTTTTTCGATGCACCCCGCTGAGCTTTTTAGAGATATGGTCGAGTTCTGAAAAGAAACTGATAAGGAACACACGCAACTCCGTTGCCACCTATTATCAAACATTTCGCAATTGCTTGCTCCCAAAACTCCGTCCTTGCCTGATCCTAAATCTATTAGAAAAAGGAGACTCGTGATAGTAACGCTATGACGAAAACCACAAGAGTGGCCAAACTATGTCTAAAATTGATGGAAAGTGAAACTTATTTGATGATGAACATAATACGTATTTAATTAATTTGAAAATATGTAATAATTTTTTACTCGCATATTACAAGCTTTAAGCCATTTAACAGTACCGTACCGTAATGTATATATTCCCCCCATAACAAATTTTGATTACGTGTAAATCTATGGCTTTAAATTCCTAATAGGGTCCCATTTTGTTGCCGTTTTTTAATTTCGATGTATTTATTTTGAAAGTATTAAATCAAGATCTTCGATGTGACACGACGAAAAACTTAGCAACAATAGTAACGAATATAACACAGATAAGAATAAAATAGTCAGGCCCAAATATTTAAACGTATGGTGCTACTTTGATCGATTGATTTTTGAAAGCTGGGGAATTTGAACCAAGATCTCAAAATGATAGTAACTTCAAACGAAATGTTCCTGGATATAAACTTGATTGCACTTAGGATGTTGTCTATGGGGAAATATTTATAACAAAGAATTGAATAAAAAAATATATTAATATAAAATTAATATCAATCACCAGTTAATAACATTAATTACCATTTTCAGTAATTACAATCACCTGTTCCGGCGTTTACAAGTGTTCATACGTGCTAGAGGGCAAATCTTGAAAAGGTATATGAGCTATCTGAAGATAATTTAGCTGAACAAAACTTTCATTAAATGATACAACGTGTGAACCGCTCCATTAAAAATCCAGGACACAATCAATTACCGGATACAAGCTCCAGGGCCCGCAGTGTATCGTGCTATCAAAGATCGTAAGTCTGTGATTAACTCGAACTTCACGGTGACAGCATTTGTATCATTTCTCCTAAGGAAATAAACTTGGAAACCGAAAAGTAGTAACTAAATAAATTACTTAAATTAGTCGTTTTGATAAGACAGGCGAATTTCTGTGTCGCTTTTAAAATGCCGTAAAAAAGTAATTAGTACCCTTGTATACCCTTGTATTACTTCCTTTTCCATATATGACTTGGTATTGGATTCTGAATTGAAAAATATTTTACTTTAATGCATGGTATTTTGAATATTTATGGTCATTTTTAATACTAGGTTTTCATCTTATTTATTAGTATATGAATGGGTGGTTTTGTAATGAATAAGTCGTTTTTTTCGTTATTTTTGCCAAGATCTTTGTTTTTACCAAGAGACTTACTTTTGCGCACTATGCAGCCACACTAATATGCAGCCACACACAATATGCTATTTTACAAGAGCTACATAGAACTGGAAGTTCTTCATTATCCGCCTTACTCAAATAACCTCGAATCGTCTAATATGCATTTTCGTTTAGAATTTGGAAAGTTTACACAAATCAAATTCCAGTTATAAATATCATGTCACTATAATACTTATTCATATAGAAATTAATGTCATTCTATAAGCCTTGTTTAATTAACAGAAATATCGCTTTTAAATAAAGCATAGATAAATTTAGGAACTACCCCTGTAAATTCTGCGACTAAAAATAGGTCCAAAAAATATGCACAGAAACGTAAACTAAAAAATTTTAAAAAGATAAATATTATATAGCATATATAAAAGACACAATATATAAAAATAATTAAAATTGGTATGCCCATAATATTATTTTTATAATAATTTCGGTATACAGGGTCTAATTATAAAGCTGATCAAAAATTTATGCCAAACAAATATTTATTAATTTTATGATATAAATCATTTATATACCGTAATGGGTAACTATTTTTTGAAAAGCTTTTCTATTTGCACCATAATTTTTTCCGGAAATCTGAATCCAAAATCTTTAAAAAACAGCAACACAACATCATAAATTTTTTTAATTAGTGTGTCATTTTGCCAATTTTTGTAAAATTTAAAAAATATAGATCGTGATTGAGTTTGCTAAATTCTTTAACAGTTTAAAATATTGTCAAATATTTGTTTTGTAGAATAAATTCGGACAGGGGAAGATCGATGTTGGATTATAATACTTCAAGACAAATTAAGTGATGATACTCTAGAGCTTAAATTCAAACTTAGATAGATTGACCATTTTGAGAGAGACTTTATTAAAACTTTAATTACATAGCCCATACAAATATTGCTTACTCACCCTAAACACATATTCCAATTGCAAATAGCAACTTTGTTCACACCATCCTTTAATACGTAACGTAAAATTATTCATTCTTTTGTATATTATATGTCTTCCTCTTGCACGGAGACAGTTTTCATTACGCTAGATTCGCTTTCTAATTCTTAATTAACGTCCATTACTCACCCCATTATATAATAATGAATGTCCTTACTCATGCCCTTATGAAACATATCAAACACAAAGGTTCTATTACAAACTTCGTTATCCTTCCCCACCGATTAGGATACAATTATGATCGTTAATAAATAGATGAAACAGAGAAACAGATATTTACTGAAATGAAATGAAAATCCTCACTCAAGTAATATTTGCTCAAATGACATTCTACTTAGAAATTGAAAACTACTATAGATATTTACTCAAGTAGGACTCAATGTCACGTTATAAGCCTAGTTTACTAATTTAATCGCTTTTACTTAAAGGATATGAAAAACAAAAATCTTCCACTGTGATTAATAAAAATTTCTACAGATATCTGCAGAAATATGACCTGACAAAAATTTAAAAACAAAATTATTAAATAATATTCCATTTGTGTATACTGAAAGGGCAAAAGCTTTTTTTAAATATATTGTTAATTTTAATTCGACAATTCATTTCGAGCTGAGAAATACCAAATTATTTCTTCAAAGCTAGAAGAAAAATTCTAAGATCCCGATAAACAAAAAACTTAGACATGGTATTAAATTATTATTAATTACTTCACATGAATAGTTTAGACATGGTATTAAAAAGTTTTCACCACAGACATAGATGCGTGATACCTTTACGATGCACAAGTTTTATGTTTAACACGAGATTAATTTTCAATATCATAGAAATTAAAATGGTGTACAAATGAATGGTTAACAATTTTGTTATATAATTAAAACAATGCTGCTGCATAAGCTAAAAACAGTATAAGCTAAAAATAAATTTAATTTATTCACGACAATTTCACCGCATCATTCTTCGGATTTAGAATAAAAAAATCTTTTTTTTTCAAAAGAAATGCAGTTGTATTGTTACGGCATCTAATGATTACAAAAATAATGGCAAGATGTCTGTTCAATGTTCAGAGTACACTTCAGGTCTACATACTGAAAATAACTCACGATAATAAGAAAATTGTAAGCAACAATAAACATACACACGTAGCTGATGTCGCATTGGACAGCTCTTTTATATTCTTTTTTTAAAAGATTTTAGTTTCTTCTTCTAAACAGGCGATTAATGGTGCAACCTAAAAATCACGCGACTCTACCAAAATGTTTAGTAAAATCGTTATTCAACTGAAAGACACATAAGACAATAACAAAAGAACGGTGAGAGTGAAAGGATTTTTTGATGAAACTCTTATAAGTAACACCGTAAGGTTTAATTAATTATAAATTAATAATAAAAATCTCGCAATTTATTACCGATACTGTCCTGAAGATGACGGGGCCCTACAGGGACTTCATGTCGTACTTCCTTGTAGTTTTATTTTGAGTACATCTATTTATATGTCTATTATGCACATAAGAAAGTGCATCTCATAGCAAGGTCACCTAAATATACTTTGTTCTTCCTGGTATCCTTTCAGAAATTTGTTTTGAATTACGCCACCAGTCAACAGCGATTATTTATATTTATTATTCTTTTCTGAAATCTGCAAAAGTAAACTTTTTATGTGTAAATGATAAAATATTATAACCAAATTTATTATCACGCTATACGCTTTCAAGGCGATTTTTTCTTTATTCAAATTAAAACCAAAATATTACGTCACTTGGAAAGATAAGTATTGAATATATTTGGCGTTAATTTTGTAGAAATTCATTATTAGCCCACCTGAAGAGGTTGTAATACAACGAAACCTAGGTAGTGGTAAAGAACTTTAAGAAAGTAGAAATAATACTACATCACGTAGTTTCATTTAATTGTGAAGATAAGTATTATTAATATTAAACATAAGATAACTATTCCTTTAGTTTTGTCTAACAAAAGGAAAAGTAACTTATTATTTCTTTTTGCAATTTTACTTTATGAATTCTGGTGAGCTTCTACAAAGCTCATTTAACCGGACAAGCTTTAAAGGAAATGAAGTTTACTCTCTGGGGCACGCCGAATAAATATTATTTCCAATGGCCGAAAAGAAAAAGCGACAGAGGTAGAAAGGTCATATAAAGAGCATACATAGTACAGCGACGAACGGAAGTGAACAAGACATAATAACCTAATAATTTTACAATAGTTTATCGAGAGTGTTAGCTCGTCAATATAGAGAATAGATAGTTCCCATATAAGATTTTTAAGAACTTTACTTGGTGCAATTTTACCTAGCACCCTTATGCAATATATCACTATTGTTCACAAATAATATCTAACAAGAATGTTTAGATAAATATATTTAATTACATAATGTCATTATCCTAGTTATGTGGAAATAATATTAGATAGAACGTAATCAATTTTATTTTAATCGCCCTTAAAAAAGATAAGTTATTCCCAATATTATAACTCTTTTCTTACAATATTATAATGTAAAGGAAATAATACAACATAGCAAATTATAGAATATAATTTTGAAAACAGATATGCAAATTTATAAAAAACATATTTATTGAGACTAAACATTATATTATTGTAATATTAAATCATAAAATATGTTTAATTTTCTCGTTATAATATATTTTTATTTTAATAATTATTAGAACATTGTAATCAAACAATTTTTCCAAAGCATTTTCATAATTTTTTAATCATATATAATCTTTCTTTAATAATTTCGTTAAATATGGAAATAACTCACTCCACAACGTTTCCCTACACACATAGCTACATATTACAGGTTTAAACCTTTAAGGGTAGATAGTGAATATTTAATCTATTTATTGCCATTTTTGAATTATCATCATTATTTTGTATAATCATTATAACTAGAGTTTTTATCAATCTTTATATGTATTAAAACTCAAGGTAGATTAGTGTCTGTATATGAGAATGTTAGCATACAGGTCTGCTTAGTATAAGTTTCACACATGGTTATAATGTCATGACTTGTATTTGTTTTTTCCCCGAAATAAATAAGTAATTACGTAGCAAAAAATTAATTATTATTGACCTTATAAATATTTTATCTAGCATGTCCTTCACGGATTTTAAACTGTACTGATTTTTTTCAATTATCTATAACATCTAGGATCATCGTACCGCTTCGCATGAAAATTTCTTGTAAAATAAGCTTCTAGGAATCTAGTTATTCTCATGATATTAGGTTTAGTTATTTCAAAAAAAGGGACAGGAGGATATCTTACCAACATTTTTTATTTTTGCTAAAGAGATATGAAACTTAAAGTCATAAAAAAAATATTCTCGGGGTATACAGTTTCTCAAAGATACCAAACTTTACAAACGTGAGAAAAGACTTTTCTAACTACTTGATTGAAACGGACTAAAATTTTTGTAAAATATTTTGTCGTAAACCTACCCAAATAAACAAAAATGATTATGGAGTATTAATCACATCACACTTTTTAAAATTATTAGGTCGCGCGGTTATTGAGTAAAAGCAATGTGGAGAGAGACTGGCGGATACATGTTATATTTCACATGAGTTCTCTTCTTTATTTTTGTCAAAACTGACGCCCTAGAGATAATTTCACTGTAATATTACTGTTCTCGCCCATATATTTTTATGGACGTGGTATGAGATTCTATTTATAATTTAGTGCAAAATTTCATTAGTCCAAAAATAAATTTATTTTAACACGTACACAATTATTTAATGACAAAAGTATTGCTGATTCATGTGTTGAATGCGTATCGTGCAGTTTGTGAAACTATGCAGTCGAAAAAAATTCTATAAGTTAACAAAACGAATGAGAAATCACGAAATATTTACATACTTTTATAAGTAGTATAATATTTCTGGTTCTCTACAAAAGCATAATGACGCATTTCCAAACCATCCGCATTCATTTTTCCTACTCTCACTAACACATTGTATTTTCTTATTATCTTATATTGAAACAAAAGAGCAGCTCGAACTGACAAGTGAATTGCAAGGCGGATTTTCGCTAAATAAGACGGATACGCATCAATCGTAAAAGTGAGGAGAAAATAACAACGGTTCTTCTAATGAAGTTCCGGCGAATACAAATGCTGACGAATTTATCCCCTACGGAGCATTAGGCTATTCCAAATTAATACAATTTTTCCCCTGAGAATATCCCTTAATTTGCCTTGCTTGATTCATCACCATTGATTATTTTTTTTTATTAATAAGTTGTATTTTGTTTGGACTTTAATCTTTCACGTGATGTTCTGAAACGTGTTTTATATTGAATGGTGGAGTTGAAAGGGATAACTATTTTTAATTTAAAATCTCTCATGTACTTTATGCATAGCTATCATCGATTTCATATTTGTATTTGTTACGTTCGTGCATTGCGGCAAATTTCATTTAAGTCACAAATTACCATTTAACCGAAAATGGATGGGCGTAAGGAGTTATCAAAATATCTATAAATTATTACATATTTTTCTTTTAAAAGGTTGTTCGGTTATCGTTCAGAAATGGTCAAAATCTTTTAAAAAATGAAATAATATAGTTAAAATATACTTGACTTTTGTGTGTTTTCCACAAAATGAGTAGAAATAATTATCATTACAACATATGGACTATAAAGATTCTAACGACAGGAGACAGGAAAGTAAAAGGAATGTCTGAGTAAAACAGTAAATAATTGCACCCATTTTATAAATTAGAAATTTATTTTGATATTTTTATATAAAAGTGTTCACCGAGAGATGTTTGCCACAATAACTTAACATGCAGCACAATGGAGAAAGACCGTTTGTTTAGTACTATTGCATGAAATTATATCCAAAATTATTATGTTTTAATAAAAACTAATGGCTGTGTGTGATACCTAATAGCTTAAGCATATGTGACAACCACTTTACTGAAAAGCAAGAGGAGTTACAAAAAGTTAGTTTTCAAACTAGTTTGAACTTCAAGTCATGATTTCTTTATATATTTTAACGATTCCCCACTACAAACCTTTTTATTTTTTTTCCTAATATTTTTATTTTTATATTTTATTACTCAAATATTTTTTTTCCTCCTGAGAATCAGACGATTTTCCAATTACATCAATTTTCTTACAACACGTAGTCATGGCGATGAAATCAGGATCTGATGACGGAGAAGATCCGCATAGAATCTCCGCATTATTCATAGTGTATAGTGGACCCTTTGAGTTTAGGATCATTTCACGTGTTTTTAATAAATTCTTTACATTTTTAAAATTTTTTAGAATATTTAAGATAAAAGCTTTTTTAGAATTTTTTTTACTACCAAAGATTTTATTAAATAGTATTTTTACTTTTATTTTAAAACGAATTATTCGATACCGCGTCAACAACTGATCGTAGCCGGGTCCCCTTTTTTTACAGCTGGGTGAACCTCTATGGAAATGAATTTCACTTTTCCGGGTACGTCGAATGAATATTATCTCCGATATTCAAAAAGGAAAAGCAACGGAGTGGAAAAGGTCAAACAAACGGACAAAGATATTGCGGAAGTGGAGGGATACGGAAGGAGCATAATATTGCATTAATTTGTCACTCTCGGTTTGCGGAATTCGAGAGGTTGGTCTTGTCACATGGATTTACGTACGTCTTAAATATTGTTGTTAAATAGTTCCGTTTAATAAATTTATTTTAGGTATATTTCTGCCAGTGAATTTACCTGTTCAAAATAAACGACATATATATTTTACATTGTCTTTAAGTTTTGCAGATCACATATATATATATATATATATATATATATATATATATATGTGTGTGTGTGTGTGTGTGTGTGTGTGCGTGTGTGTGTGTAAGTAAATAGGCGAGAGCGGCACGATAGCGTGTTACCACATATCATCAGTAACCGGGCGTCTTCATACATCTTTGGTTATTTAAAAGTATATAGACATCAATGTGTAGTTCTAATAACAATACAATACTATGGTAATATTGGACCAATTTGGTGATGCTGCCAAAAGGTGGTACTGGAAACGTAATAACATTGAGTACGCTCTTTAGATATGTTTAATTCTTTTTGGCTATCGGTGTGGCATAATGTCTATGGTCTGATAATGGTAAATGGTGCAGAATATAAATATCCAGTCTGGATATTTTAAATTATCGTCAAATGTACACTACGATTCTATATTATGTAATGTAAATTTATACGGTTAATGTGACTATTTTTTGTTTGGAAATGTATTAGGTTAGAAATAAAGTATGAAAGAAATTTTCAATTTATCAATCCAAAGATCAATGATCTGACCTTTTAACAAAAAGCCTTTTTATGTACAAAAATAAGTTACCAATGTATTGCATTGAATTCTGATTTTGTATATGTATCAATTTACAATTTATAAATCCAAAGACCAATGGTCTATTGCCTTTTCATTAAGAAGCTTTTTTATGGATACAAAATTATTTATGAATGAATTTCATAGAAGTTTTCCCCTCGAATATACTAAAGTAATTGACATAGAAATCCTCTATGGCCCATGGTTTTATTAAAAAATGTTTACATCACTTCAAATAACGAATAAAGGACATAAGATTCATTTTTCAAGATTTTACTTAAATCTCAACTAAACATGAAATGAAAACAATTAAATTATAGTGTCGGCTGAAAAGTAATGAGCGCTATTTCGAAAATTCTCAAGAAAATGTGGGAACGTTCTAGACATTTCTACGATCGAAGTTATATAAATGACAGGGTACGCTCTCACTCATTCAGTAGTAACTAAGATAATACACTATTACGCGTATAAAATATGAACTATATTAAGACGCATGTAAGATACTGTCTACTTTACGGATACCAATCTGTTTACTCTGCTGCCGAAACTACACGTGATATATGCTAACGCATAGCTCCTAAAGCAATATATGAAGCTACTCTAAAACGATGGTTTCGCAGCGACGATTATTCCCTGAGTAATTAACCACACTCTGATCGACCGGTGTAATTGGATAGTAACAGGTTAAAATTTTTAATTGAATAAAATTGCGAATTATTGATACGAATGCTAGCAACTGAGATCGGGTGCTTCCAAGAAACTACAGAGAATCATTCATATAGTTTGGGGAAAAGCTGCAAATACGGTGCTTGGGTACTAAATCAACGTAGCCCCGACCAGCTGTAGACGTAGTCCGGTCCTCATGTAACCAAATACGCTAGTCTTAAAGTTTTGGACTTTGGTTGTGCACCCCCAATCGCCATATTGCCCAGCAAGATTTGCTCCCAATAATACCTGTTTGATTCGTTCGCTCAGCAACGCCTTATGCGAAAAAAAATTCGTAAATGATAACTACCTACGAAAGTCCACAAGTCATGTTTTTCATTCCAAATCACTTGAACTTTACACAGATACTATCCACATCCAACCAGTGTGTTAGAGACATTTCGTACAAAATGGTGGTAATTATTATATCGACGATTAATGAATTTCAAATTTTAAATGTAATAATAAATTATGATGTTATTGATCGCTCATTAGTTATTAGCCAACGCAATATTTTTGACTAAGCTATTACTGATACTAAAACGTATTATTATATATATTATTGAGGAATCAAGAGAGGAGCTGAAAATCTCCGACGCCTTGTGAAAATACTCACCCTCGTCCTAATTGCCCTTGCTAATGAATGAAACTATATTTGGACTTTCCAGACATGTATTATTTAGTACGGGAAGGTCCAAATACTTAAGTCGCCTAAACTTAATTCTGCACAAATAACGGCTGATTCGCGATGAATATATTTGTCAATATATTTGTAAACGTCAGAAACAACAAAAGAGTATTGCAACAGGTTTATGAACATGACTGCGCGACATTAGTTATTGAATAACCTAAATTAAACCTAAACCTTTAATTTTAAAGAAAGCCAATAATGAAAATATTATTTTTAAATATATTCATATATATATATATATATATATATATATATATATATATATATATATAAATAACAACAAAATAAATCTAGTAAAATTATCCCACATAAGTCACCTTTTATGTAATACGAACAAAGCCATGTTTATGTATAAAAAGGATTTTAAAAGGGCACAAGCGGATTTCAGCATAAGCTAGGTTTCTTTTACTTTTGAATACAATTGATTTGACATTCGATCTGAAAGATAATGTCAAATCAATTGTATTCAAAAGTATTTAATTGTACATTACATCGTTTTATTTTACATCATGGTATTTCATTTTGAATATTAGGCATTATCATCTCTTTTAGTGATTCTATTCACACTATGCTTAATACATAACGTAAATTCATAATACATGCCTTCGTCTAGCATGGAGACAATTTTTGTTATAGCAAATTTGATTTTCTTATTATTAATTAATGACACAACCTTTTCTGTAAAAATAAAATAACGTAGGTACAGAATAGTTATTATCCTTACACATGTTATTACACATGCTGGTAGGAAATGCATCGAACCAAATGGCTATATTATGAATTTCGTTATTCTTCCCTACTTATTGTTAAGAAATAGACTATGCATATGGACAAAAAACTAAAATGTCCCCTCAAGTAATATTTAATCAAATAATATTCCACTAATAAATTACAAACCAGTATAAATACTGACTCAAATTACGCTAAATGTTACTTTATAAGCCAACTTTAGTTAATCAACGAGCGTAGGCCTATAACTTCTTCAAAAATTATGAATAAAACCGTAATCTTGGGAAAAATCTAGAATTCAAAATATATTATGTTGCGTTTGTCTAATTAGAAATGGAGAAAATTTTTAATCGCAATATTTTGTTAATTTTAATTTGATAATTTATTCCTCATCAAAAAATGACACATTAAACTATTCAAACTCTACAAAATCCTAAAGTTTCAATAAAGTAATTTAAAATTTTAGATAATCAATATTCTATAAATTTTGTAGTATCTTTATGTAACAAATATATTCGTGTGATGCCTTTGAAATGTTTCATAATAATAAAAAAAATTATTATTGAATAAAAAAGTTGAACGGCGCTGATATTGTTTTATAGTTATTATCAATTAATTGTTTTGATATTATCATGGTATAAATAACAAATTTTAAACTGAGCAAAAATGGATACTTTTTATCACTAATTTAATATCATATGTATCATCATTTCCGTTGTAACACGGTTCAAAAATAAATTTTATTCGTTCACAACTAATTCAACACATATATCTTCAGGTACTCATTTTAGAACAGAACAGCAAAATTTAAAACAAAAAATACACACGATGATAAATTGCCTGTCACATTTAACTAGTGGGCGATTACATGGTGATGGGAAAATAGAGGAAAAAAGGAAAAACGGCGTAGCTAATAAAATCGACCTTAAATTTACTGAAATATAATAGGACCCGAGAAACTGTCGTAATTAAATTCACCAAGGAACTCTTATAGTTTTGTCATGTCATTCCTAAAGGGTTTAATATATTATAAATATATAGCAAAATCTCATAATTTACTACCAACGCTGCCATAGGGTTGTTCAGAGTACTACCGCGACAGTAAGTCATAATTCCTCATTTAATTTTTTGGTCAGGTATGCTAACGATCCTTTTGTATACATAAGAGTAAAAATGGCCATGTTATAATACAGTCATCAAAATGATTTTTTTTACCTTCATTGTACCCTTTGAGAAATTTGTATTCTGTTAAATCGATACCGATTCTTTTATATTTCATACCTTTTTTCAGTCCATAAAATTTACTTCTTCATAAATAAAAGAAAAAGGAACTATCGGCAATCTATTTTTATGCCTTACCATTTGAATTGTATTTTTTTTTCTACATATATATGCATTACAAACTTTTATATTACTTAGTAAAGTATTGAATTAATTACTAAAATACAAATATTTTAAAACTAAATGTTAAAATTTAGGAAAAATAATTTTTTATAAATGTGTAATAAAAGAGTAAATATTTAAATTATACCATTTTGCACTTTTATTTTATGAATGCTGGCGAGAGTCTACAATATGTATAGATGGTAAGCTTTAATGGATATGAAGTTTGCTGTCTAAAGAACGCCGAATAAATATTATTGCTTAACCAAAAAAGGCTATAACTTGAAAAAATAAAGACAAAGAAAAAGGAAAATAAAGGTACTCTAGAGACAAAGGAAATCGAATGGGCAGTATTTACTCTTTATCGGAATATAATAATAATTACGTTACACAAAAGTTTAACATAATGTAATTTGGTCGTCATGGTGTAGTGCTCTTATGCAGAATATAGCGTTTTCTCACAAATAATCTCTCATAGGAATATTTAGATAAAAATATGAATTTCTTTTTAATTATGTGATATCATCTATAGGATATAAGTAGTTTATTATGTAAAGGATAGCTTTGTTTCCCAAATATTATTTCTATTGTACATAAGACACAAGTTTTTCCCAAAACCCAATTTCCTTTTTCTAATACTACTTTTTTGTTATACCAGGCATAAAATTGTACACAATTATAACTCAAGTACAAGCACGGTTACCTCTCCTACCATCGTCTGCACACCGCACTAAAACTTTACCCGCAATGTGTTAGTAAAGTGACCTATGCCCACTTGGAATTGAGAAAGACTTGAGTTAATGAGGAATTAAAAAAAACGAATCAAATTATGAATCACCCGTCTTCAGTTCTATGTCATTGGCACTGACTTTTATAAACTAAGCAAAGTCTGTCTTTCCATATTCTTAGGAATTTACTCGTAATATAATTACAAAACACAAAATAAATTAGTGTTGAAGTAATAAAATAGCTTTCCTTTTGTCTATGATAACTAATCGATAGTCGATAAGTTTTTTATTCTATAGATTATATGCTGGCCGCACAACACTACTTTTTTTGCTTGTTTAAATATAAAATTAATTTAAAATCTCCTTCTGAAGGTCATTCTCATCTTAAAATGCCTTGCTATAAGATCTGACCAGCAGCTTCTTAGCTATACTATCTTCAGTAGTATCAGGATATCAGTAGCAGAATTATAAGGAAATAATTTTTGCATAGTACACAAATATATATTATAAAAACTATATAATATGTAGATATATTTCTTTTTATTTAAAAAGATTTTGGGTAATAATATCGATGAATAAATATCGAATTAAAATTCAACAGTAATTTTATAAAAAAAAAACATTATGAAAGGTACAGGAGAAATAACAAATTTGTTTTTAATTGTTATGGGTCCTCGAAAGTCTACATTTGAATTGAGGAATTTGTAACTATTTAATTTTGAAAAAAGGATTGGTCATGGCGATATAGTTCAAAGAATTCTTGAAAATAGTGTATTTTTCCACCGGTTGGTTTCTTATTGGTTAGTGACTTCATACTTTAAATTAAAATAATCGGTAGGCAGCTTATGGTCGAATAAGCATTATTTGTACATTTGTCTAAAAAACCTAGATTACTTTGTTTTTATATAACTATCAATAAAATAAATGAAAAATTTAAATAGTTTCAACAGACCTCAATATAAAGAACCAGTTGCAAAAGTTTCATTTTGCACCACCTAAATCACATATAATCATTCCTTTCAGTTCAGGATAAATAAATGTGTTAATAAACATATTTGTTTATTTAAAACATATATTTTAAACAAGCATTGAATCCCTCTCCAACTATATTAAATTTATCGTATCGAAAAATAATGTTAAATGCGTATTTTTTTATATAATTAGTTATATTTTTTAAGACAATAACATTTTCTTAACTATATCCTGGATTTGAGTTTACAATGTTTTCATCATATTTATATAAATATTGTTGATACATTCCTCTTGTTTTTAAAAAATTAATTAACGTAATCCTTTTTTTCTTGGTTCGTATTATATTCTGCAATTACCAAATAGAAAAAAAAAGAAAACATTGTTATTATAAAAGCAGTTTACAAAGCGCACACTCGTAAAAATACTCGTCGTGTTAATGTTCCGAAAATAAAGTAATCATAAGATAGAAACTCCTGTGCAATCGTTTTCAAGGCAGTTTCCACTGCGGCAGTAAAATTTATGTAATATTGGATTTCAAAAATAACTGGATACTCAGGGGATTATTGGATAGAGTATTAAAATTTCTGTGCCATAAATTTCTTCATAATCAACTTCGGTCATGTTTGTATTCAACATCGGTCAGAAATGGTGTAAAAGTATAGACAGAGATAAATTATTTTAATCTTTCTTTTTCGATAGATGGTAATGAAGGATTATTTACTAAATTTAATTGATCAGTGAATGCGTCACTAATACATGAAGCAGATAAACAATATAACGAGATTTTAATTCAATAATAATACATAAAACACTTCATTCATCTAAATACTAATAGAATTGTCAATCAGTGAAAATATGTACCATACAACCATAAGATACTTGGGAAATGTTAACACTGTAACGATATTATTACCTGCTAGTTTCAATTTGTTTTTCCAATATTTAATTTTATTCACTTGAAAGCCTCTCATACTTGGAATTGTTTTAATAGTAATGGTAGTAGTAGAAAGCATAGTAAAGTTATAAGTAATTTTTCCTGATATCAATTTATTACAAAATATGTATTGGTAAAAAATTATATTTTATAAACTGGACAATATAACATGTACGTTTAATGATTTTTTATTGCTACGCGAAATTATTAGTTTCAGATAAATAAGCTCTCGGGACAAAATATATTTTATATAAACATTTATTTATAAATGACGTTTCCTATTAGTGCCATAATTCAATTAATGTATTATAAGTTTGCTTTTTTACACGTAATTTGCAAAACAGTTATCGAAAAATTAATCAATATTAAAATAATATTATCCGTTTGCCACATAAATATGCACGCATAAGTTTACAATCTTAATTTTACCGGAATTATTTTAATTACTATAAGAAAATTCCATCCATCTAAATACGTAAAAAAAATCTTAAATTTGTATCATGATTTTTGTTACACGCATTCAAAAAGTAGTTGTGTAATTAAGGCGTAAAAGTAAGATAGAAAATAAACAAAATAACTCACTTTCTCTTTCATTATATTTGTTACAATTAAGATTTATTCCAATTTCTAAGAGAAATTAATATCAAAGAAAGTGAAATAATAGTGTCACATATAGTGGGCTATGATAATTACTATTGACCATAAATCATGAGTAGAAAATGCAAGTGTAAATCTATTTTATTGAGCGAAATCCATGTGGCAAAAGTGGCTTTGGAGAAAATAATGCCGGTAGTCAGTTTAAATGCAGTGACTCCGATGTCTGCCAACAAGTTTTTAAGTTCGACTCAAAAAACAATATAATTTTAATATATGGTCTTGTAAACACGCATGACTATATAAAATGAAATCTGTACATCAATATCCTCGAAAAATTTCAAACTTAGGGATGGTTCTTATGAAATATTAAACGTAACGTAAATTTGGCATATATACTTCACTTATTACTTATACTCAGTAATATTCTATGAAGAAAATGATAATGAAACACTTATGGTTGCATTATATCTTAGATTGCCGATACAGCTTTCTAAAATTAAAAAAACATCCCCCAGAATTTAGAAATTAAAATATTTTATAAATAAAGGTATCTGAAAAAGGAATAATCTAGCTAGTCTCGAAGAATTTATGATAAAACAAGTAATCAAAATCTGCTCTTTATTGCAACTGACTGAAGGCACGTGTAACATTAAAAAGTTTTCTCATATTGGACATAATTAAACTGAACTCTGAAAAAAATACTATATTTACAATGTCTTAATTTTAATTTCACCTATGTTAATTATATATTTTCTTTTGAGGCAATTCCATAAGTTTGCTTTTGCACAAAAACATTATTTCATATAAAAGCAGTTGAAACTTCACATATTTTGCAGAATGTATAAATACAATAAGAATAACTGAGTTTGGGTTATAAAACCTTCAACGACAAAAAATAATTAAATACACATGTTACGAAACTACGGTCGTCGGTTTTACTTCAATAAAATTGCTGAAAATATTCAACAAGAGAAATTATGAATAACATAAAAAGTAGGATGATAGTAAATTTCGCAACTGCAAAAAATATAAAATGACTTTTAATAGCATTTTTGTTATTCTCGACATCTTAATTACAGTTAAATTATAGCGTTTTGAATTAAATAGTATTGATATAACTACCTCCCTTTTAGTGCTGACCCATAATATAATACTTTTCTTTATTTTCACATTTAATTCAATCTACGTTGGTAGTTAAATAACCGCAGAACAGACTGGTAAAAGTACATATATCGCCATTCCGCAATATATTCAATTCCACAAATAAAACACCATGCCTGTTCTTCGCTGTTAATGGCTCTCCCTTCTAATGAATTAATATTAAGTAAGTTTTAAATGTCGAAGCAGGAGCTGAAGTAGAGTTTTAAGATGGTTCGAGTTATCTCGTTGTCGATAAAAAATTGATTCAAGTTCTGGAAGATCTTGTAAATTTAAATCTTTTTTGGTGAGTAAAAAAATAAATAGACGTTGTAAATAAAATTCCATTAACTAGAAATATTACATATTATTAAAAATATTCTTTTTGTAACTCATTAAGTACTTCTTTTATTAATTTGTTTAGAATAAATATCTGTTGTATTCTATGGCCATTGTTCTATTATGTATTTACTCTTCATCAATCAATCATGTCTGATTTACTAAATAAATACATATTTTAATATCTTCTAAATAATATTTTGTGAATTCAATAAAACAGTTAAGAGATTTGATCAATTCACTTAGTTTCTTTAGGGAAATAGCAATATCTAATTTTCTTTTTAAAATCTTCCGTGATGTGTTGTTCATCTCCCTTCGGAATTTAATCAAATCCCGGTTTTCACAATTACATATATAGTATTGGGTCAAATATTACAAGAATAAAAATGATACTTTTGTTTAGAGAAAATTAGAAATATAAGACCCTTAAATATTTTATTTAAATCAATTTTAATTAACAGAAAAACATTATCAATCGCCTCTTTCGTTCTGCTTATTTATTTTATGGTCACTGAAGAGCACATCCTGTTTAACAGTCGTGCAAGCCTTTATGGAAATGAAGTCTGCTCTCCGTGCGCAATTGTTATTGTGATTTGTCACTCCACTTTTGCTTTTAAGGGCTGCATTTTTATGGCGTGCGTTTTTATTTAGTATCCATAAGCTTACGATACTATGATTCTTTTTATTATGTTTTTAACATTTCTACGTATATCTGTAATTACAATTTTTGATATCGGAAATTTACAAGATCTTCATTTTATCTTCACCGATCAAGCTCACCAGATTATTTGTCTAAAATAATATATAGGTGACTATAAGTATACACGTGAATATAATTCTTGCTAGTGATTTTGGTCATCAAACTAGGTATATTTAAATGTGTTTCTAGAAAAATATAACTTTATTGGATTGGAACTCCTAACTCAACAGTGATTTGTTACAGAAACACTTGTATAAATAAAATAGACGTTTTAATTGCAACATATGTATACGTTGTTTTTTATATCCCGTATATATAAATATACACATGTATTTATATATGAACAAAATCTCCGATACATATAATAGACAACTATTTTCGATGAATCGTTTTCATAGTTGGCCTAACCATAGTTCTCAGATACATAAGGAATAAGCAAAATACAATTTTGTACTTGTGGATCTAATAAATGAATAAAAATATTTATTAATTCAATGGACTTATAAGTACAAAATTGATTGGTGCCACTTCCAAATAAGTACGACAAACGTATTTCGACTCTAAAAATAAACATTTTATCTCTAACTTCACATTGATAATAAAAAATTTATTTATCCCCTAACAAGATAAGAGGACAATAAAATTTCAATTAAAGTCAAATCTTATCTAATTAAAAAACTTGTCTGCAAATCTGTATTGATATAAAAAAAGGACTTAAACATATTCAATATTTGAAGACTTAAAACAAAATTTGGTTAAGTTTTTAAAATATTAACACAACAGAGAACATTACAAAAACGGATTAATGACCGATTTCATTGGAATAAATATAGTTCCTAGTAAAATAAAATTGGTCACGTGTTATCTCGATATCAATCTTTGATTAAATGTCAAAAAAATCAAAATCTTTATAACACCGAACTGGCCCACTCTTACATATTTATGATTTATGAGACAATGTGCAATTTATGCAATAATGTACCATAAACCATATGGAACATATTTTGCTTACCTTATGCTTCCCGTTCCTTTTTTTTTATTGGTTTATTTGCTTGTCAGTGTTTATTTCGCGTTTAAACGACTCAATGAATTTTAATGAAATTTTAAATAGAAAATATATTTCCTTTATTAAAAGACGAATTAGATTTATCTAAGTATGCTATTTTTCATAACAGTACAACAGTGATTGCAAAAAATAGCAGTGAAGTACAAAATAGTGAATGCAAGGCCATCAATTTCATTTTAGAAGTAGTCAAATTTAATATGCCAAATTCATGAGCTAATTTCAGACAATTACGAGGTTACTCACTTGGTACATTATACTGCACCATAATAGACTTTAAGTTATATCTGATATATTATTTTCAAAGCAATACATGCCTCATGTCTATATAACTCGTCTGATAAGTTTACTAATAATACGCAAGCAAATTCGTTTGCCTGCGGCTTCACTAGTCACTAAATATTTCATGGTTATATACCTAAAATTTATATCGCATACAAAATATAAATGACCCTCATAACTTCTCACTAATTGTGCTTTACAGGTAGAACTCTGTGAAATTAGTAGCAGTAGCTAGTAAAATTTAAAAAATTTGATGTCCATTCTCTGCCTATTTAAATTTCTTTTGGACAAAAATAACCAATATTATATCATACTTAAACATATACTAACTCCGCATACTCTAACAAGATAATATTGATTAATAGATTTGAACCTATAACTTGATGAATAAAAATTTTATAATCAGATAATGCAGGGAACTAACATTAAGACAGAATTGGGTTATCTCTTTTCACACTTGTTAAATTGATTCAGATATAGTAGGATACCAAACTAGGGTGAAGGCACATATACTATTATATATCTATAAATATAAAGACAAAAATAGATGATAGAAAAGAGGTTATTGACTAGATACAACAAAAATAAACGTCATCATGGCTTTGATAAACTGTTATCGACACTTCTCAAACATTGTGAAAGGTACTTTGATTGAAGAACATCCGTATTTTGTTCCATTGATCCCAAAATACAATATAGTCATGGCATGATATTAACCCCGAAAACCGCTGTTTACTTTTGCTTTATATAGGCAATAACCTATATAAAACAAAAAAGTAAAAGGTGAATATGATATACAAGAGGAAAACAGAAAGTACATTAAACTTATCGAAATAACCTTTGTTTGCAATATGTTTGCGAAAAAATTAAGATAAATTAATTGGTTTATTTTGAACACTTCTAAGAGCTCGTAGGTTGTATGTGGGCTGAGATTCCTAAAACTTACAAAAGGTTACCTATATATGTTATTCCCGATGGCAATGTTTCCTATTGAGTTTAATCACTATTGCCTTTGTTCCCATCGTGGGTTAATCCCTTTTGTTTCATTCATCCAATCTTCTTCGATAGACCGTGAATTAGTATTACACAGTGAGCTGGAGTTGGCAAAGTCCGAGCTCAATACCTATGTATTCGTGACTTTCTTTTAAAATTTAATAACTTATTAATTTCTAATATTTTGTCGTTCCTCTTTTTATTCATTTATAAATAGTTTCATTAGAGTATCATAATTTTTTACATATATTAAATATTTACCTTTTAACCAATTTCATATTTCGTAATGTTCATATTTTGAGATTTCAATTTCCAAGAAAAATATTTATATCTTGTACTTTGCGTCGATATTTAAGACAAAGAAATAATCGTTGCCTGGCAAAGCTGAATTTAAAAGACAACCATTATATTAGTTAACAGAAAAATGACTCAATTAATTCGTAGCAATCACAATATCAATATTAAAAATTAAATAAGAAGGTTCAAAAAAATCGCTATATTGTCTAAAAAACCTAAAAAAAATACTTTCATCTATGGCGAACAGAATAAGATACCCTTTTTTTTTTAAAATACAAATTGACAAAATTGTTAAAAACTTTCCATATAATATAATTTTGACGAGGTCTGAGCAGCCAATGGTTAAAGAAAATTCACATTATATAAATCGAATGCAGATACGATGAATTTTTTCTTTTCATTTGTACTCCTTGCCCTAGAATTCGTTTTTCACCTGGAGGATAGATGAGATATAAGAGCACTACTAGTAATATAGTTAATGTAGTTCGTACATCGTTAGAAACGTTTGAAATTTCGCTATCAGAATCAACACGTTTTTTGATACAGAAACAGTTTCTTTCTTCAAATATGAAAGTATATTTTGGTAACCAATCGGAAAGGTTTTTTGTCAACATATGCTTTCGTTTCATGTTCACATTTTGTTGGTGTATAAGAATACTCAGTTTATCATTAGTACATAAAAGTAAGTGTAAGCATGAAGACACGCTTTTTATTGGAAGGAAAGAGGTTGAATATATCATCATATTTAAATACCTGGAAAGTTGAATCAAGGAAAGTGGATACCATGTACAAGAAAGTAAAAGTTTGCATTGAAATGATTCGTACAATTGTTTCGAAATAAGCGAGGTGCTGTGCAAGAGGAATCCCAGTTTTAGTCTGAAGATGCTAATGCAGATAGTATGCAACTATGGTATGTAAGGTTTTAAGCTCGCCATTATATATAATAAGAAGCTATCAGCCTTTTCCCCGTTATTTTCAAAACACGGCCGCATATCAGATAAGAATGTATGGCAGTATTAGAGAAGCTTGGAAAAGAATAAGAATTTATGAAAACCATCAAGAGAAGAAAGCTAATATAAATTGGATACATTATGAAAATTGAGATTTGCACGAATTACAAAAATTACCCGAAAATGAGGCGCAGGTCGGCAAGGCACTCCTAGGTGAAGAACCGCACTAGTGGTTGAGAATAGTACCAAATTGACTGTTTCAAAAATTAAGATAGCCGCGATGTCAATCAACCTCCGATTGGATCGAGACCCTAAGAAAAAGATAAGAATACACGCAAACTTGTTATGTTTAATTAATTCAGTTTTTCAAAGTTTTCTTAAGAAAATGCTCATCTTGAAATTGACTGTATCAAAATATTATAATTTTAGAAAAATTTGTCAATCACAAATATAAAAAGTTACAATAAATATTTAAAAATAAGGTTAAAGTGCCGCATTATATATAAATATTATTCCTGATTTACTAATCCGACAAAAAAAGTAATCAATCATACCAACATGCAAAGCGTACATACTTTGACCACTTGAAAAAATCTACTTTACCCCATGTACAATTAAATATCTATATAAATAATATAGCGATAGCAAGAAAGGTTATGAATGAAATCGAATCATATAAATGTCAACCGGTTATAAGATATAATTTAAAATACTTGGTATATTTGACTACACATTTATGACTTTAAGATACAAATGGGTGATAAATACTTTTCTTATTAAAATCTATCGGATATATCATGAAAATAAAAATATTAATTGCTATGTACAAAGCAAATCGTAGGTAAAAAAAAGTAAATTGCATACCATTTAAAATTATTTACATGTCTGTTATACGTTATACATATTATTAAATAAACATTTCTTAGAAGACAGCACACAAATGAGGTTGAAATAAATGGACATGTAATTATCGTGCTTCAGTGACTATGAGCTATATTATAAATCACCTAGGTATAATTTCCAATGGAAATCGTGCACACACATATTTTTAAAAAATACATAAAAATATAAAGAAATATAAGATTCAATAATAAATAAAACCTGTTAGATAATAATTATTATGTCAAATCACGTTAATACATAAGAAATTTTAATTTACGATAGCCTAGATGTCGAAAAATTTATGGGTATAGAACAGTCTTTCTACGTTATGAATGTAATCGGCTTTTCCATCATACTTGAATAATATTTATAAATATAATAAATAGTATATTGTATTTATACTTATGTATAGCCTACGAGAACATAAATACTTCAAAACCAATATCAATCTACAAGTCCATCCCGTGTTAGGTCAAAGCTACTCCGCTAAAATAAAGAGTTGCTATAACTTGTAGATTAATAGAACCTAGAGTATAATGATCGGAGGCTTTGTTGGGGTAATACTTACAGTAAAGAATTCAACAGTTCATTTTTAATTCTGTAAATTCTGACATTTTTTACATGAAAAACTTTTAGAAAAAAACAGTAACGGAAACACATTCATTAAAAATAGGCATATTTCAAATAAAATATTTCCGTAATTTGTAACGTCATTAAAATATATATAATCAATATTTAATTTACAAATTAAGCTATACATATGTCAAACAATTGTGTGTACAAAAGATCGCTTCAACGCTTTCAGACAAATAAATGTCTCCTATTTAACTAACATCACTCTCAATCACTCTTGCTTTAATCCATCAAATGAACAATCAATAGACTTCGCAACAGCACTTCTTGACGTAAACCTTGAAACAACGGCAGACTAATAATCGAATTCCCGCTTAAGGCTCGATCGATTAAGCTCCGACGAAAGTGAAATATCTGGATCGCTCCGATAAAAATAGCATTAATTGGAATAGCGTCTGGCGTTTCAGAGAGAACAAATGGGCTCGCATTTGTATCGGACAGAACATTCAATTGAGGGAGCTGTTGTTATTCTCTTGGCACTTTTGCGTCCTAAGCGCATCCATCTTATTTAACAGAGCCGCTTTGGAGATACGTCCGTCAGACCAAAGTGAACAACGTAAATAACTGCAAATTTCGGCAAATGTGAGAAATTGCCAAAAATGTTTAAGATTTATGAATTTTTTTTCATATATATTATAATAATATTTTTGGTATCATTTGATATATATATATATATATATATACATATATAAATATATATATATATATATATATATATATATATATATATATATATATATATATATATATATATATATATATATTATAACAGTATTTTAAAATACCAAGTCAAGAACGATATTTATTTTCCAATTTTGCTGTCATACAACATATTTCAGCAATATCGTAACAAATATGATTTAGATTCAGGTAACACAATTTTCGGAGACAGTCTTTAAATAAAAATAGTAGTCATTAAAATACACATATTGTTTTTTTTGTTATAATTTACATGTATCATCATTTTTGGAACTGTAACTTTATAACTCTTTAGCGTTTTAATGTCGAAAATCCTGAATGACTTTCTATTACAATTCTATAGATAATATTATCGTTGAAAAACTTTAGCAAATTTAGATTTGTCAGTCTATTGCTTTTTATTTCAGTTACTTGATTCATATAAAAAACTGAGCTAATGTTGGTTTCTTTCCAATATGTATTTTCATTCGTAACATTTTTAAATGTCTATAAACCACGTAACTTATATAAATTAGGAAAACAATTCATTTAAAATAAGAATACTTATTTCATTAAAACACAATAAAAATATTTTATTACCTTTTTCAAAAATTCTCCGTTTTAAACACTTTACTGGAAAAAATATTAGTTACACATTCTATAACTATATCGTGAACAAGGTTAGTAAGGTGAAAGGAATAAATCACGTATACTTATGCATCACATGCACCAACAAGTATTTATTTCAGTATATTATGGCAAACACATCATCGTGCTTACAGGTCTTAATATGGATATTTGAATTCCAAGTATATTGAGAGATTTTTCAAGGTTGGGTGTCTCAAAAGAAAAAGCAGACCTGTCTGTTTGTGTGTAACTGACGTTTTTCGCAGAAACCAATTGACATATACTATTCATTTGGCATAGAAAATATTATTTTTCTATGCCAACTGATGGGAGGGGGGGGGGCAAATTAAATACTCGAGAAATTGTGTTTTCTCATGTTTATACTGTGTGGGATATTTTTCGAAAATATTATTTATTAAGGTTTAAAAAATATATATTTTTTAATTTTAGGTGTCTACAGAGATACGCTAAAAAATGTAAATATGTACGAAAAAAAATATAACTCCTTAGTACTGAAACTACGCAACCAAAAATTATGCAAAGGCAGGGTTTTTTAAATGTATGTAATAGTTGTGATCTTGTATTATTTAAAATTTGCACCATATTTTAATGACTGTGAAACATACAGTGAGCAATATAATTGAGCTGTGAAAAATTAATAATTGTAATTATTTTAATGAGAAATACAATGCACATTTTACAATTCAAATATGTCTCAATGTATACTGAATCCGCGCTCATGCTTGGTAAGTTTTATCGTGTCATTTTTTTGCATAAGTTGTATAATAATACTTACGTGCTAAGAGATTTTGTATTCATGTATTGAAATTCGTTACTATTATAATCACATCTGGAAATAAATCATCACATGGCGATTAAACGGAATCAATTATAAATGATATTATACATCATTACTGCTTCTACTTATTAAAGCGATTGCGTTTTATTTAAATATTCAATTCTTAAGAAACACAGGACATATTCCAAACGAATTCAAAAGCCTTACTAAAAGAAGAGTTCCTTCTAAAGGTACAAAAATTAATAATCACGGTTAAAAAAATCTTCATCTAGTTTTACATAGGATCCCACTTCGGTAGGCGAAAACTTATATTGTGTTAAAAAATATATGACTGACCTAAACTAACAGTAAAATATATTACTAAGTTACAGCCAAAGGTAAGAAAAGGATTAATTGACTGAAAATATACTAAAAGAGTTTAAGTCAAAACGGACTTATTCGATAAAATTCTCTGGAGTAAATATTTAATAACACTAGCAATAATTTTTTTTTAAATAAGTGGTCATCACTGGTAATTAAGGGTAAATTGGGGCTTGTTTAAAGTGATGGTTTTCAACATCAGTTCCGTGTGGACAAGGAGTTTTTGGCAGAGAGTCGATTAGGCTGTTTGATTTAAAGGTATGGCTTGACCTTTTTTTACAGAATTTTTTACATTTATACTGGAAGAAATAATTTTAAATAATTTTTGTAATTTTAGACTTTATGTCACGAAAGAAATAAATAATACTTATTTTTATTTGTGTTGTTTTACTTGGTTTTTTCGTCCAAAATAATAAAAGAAATAACTGATCCTATTACTTATTAAACATAAAATTATAACGAATGAAATAACTTTCCTTTTACAGTGTGAATTATGTTTTGGTTAAATTAAAATTAGACAAGTAAATAAATATCAATGAAATTCATTTCAAACATATAACGTGCAATATTTATTTTAGATTAAATTTTATATTTGTACTTAGCTGTGTACTTGTTTGTCTATGCCTAAGCTTCAAATAAGTTACTTCCTAATTTTGACACTAGGTGTCGCGACCTTTTAGATGCGAGCTATTACGTCATGTACTTACTATGCAATGTTTCGATGAAAAAAATATTTTCATTCGTTAAAACTACTTTTTTATTAATTTAACTATAAGTATTTATATACTTCCAAAACTTATTGCTGTCTCTCATAAATGCTTGCTAATTAATGCCGACAATTAATGTCAAAATACATATGATAAAAATCTGTCTAATGAACATACATTATTTACATTTTCAACTGTAAATCTAGAACGTCTTGAAAATTTCTGTAATAATTGATTTTGGAACCCATAGGACTAGTTCTTTTGATAATCAAAATGAAATAGGAAATAGAAAATGAAATTTTAGTACGTTATTTGCCCTCTCAAAACTGTTTACTTTATTACTATTTCAAGTATACATTTAAAAGTGTCTGAGATTAAAACTTTTGGATACACAGCAATATTTTTAGAATTATGTTATATTGACAATATTATATTTTTTCAAATATATATTTTTAAAATATAAACTTAGAATCCGTATAAGTTGCTCTTTCAAGTGATCACACACACAATAACTAAACTTTCACACAATAAAAAAAATTAAAAAATCCCTTTGATTAATTCATTTGCCCCTCTTAAATTAGATTTGTTTTGTCTTTGTTAACAATTTAGGTTTTATGGTATTTGTGGTATTCCAGATCACGTACATCTCCATTTCAGAGTCACAATTCTCCTATATAATTCTTAAAAAGAACAGAAAATGTTCAAAACTAGGCACCATTCGAAGAATTGAAGGAAGTTTTTTTCATTTCACCTCAATATAGGATGTATTAAAATGAAATTATCACTTATGAAAGGATTTCACTAAATATACCTAAATATTAATTTATGTTATTTTTATTAAGTATATATTCTTAACCTATTAATTATGAGCCCTTACAGTTTTTATCGACCTTTTTGTTGGAACTCCTCCAATCATATATACTGAAGAAAATTGAAGTTGTAGTAAATTATCAATGAAATATTTGTTTCTAAGTTCAATTATTTAAAAATAATAAGATCTTGTTTTTGTAAAAATAAAAAAACAGACCAACAAAAGAGCCCTATTGAGGTTTATGTTTCTGCCTTGTTATCAATCTGATGTAGCTACAAAATTAATTAAAAATATACAATCTCACATTTACGAGCAAGTATAAAATCTACCGTTGAAAATTAAATACCGTGGAAGAAATGTAAATAAATTTACTGTTTAATAACGATCCGCGGCATTGAAAATTACGAAATTTAATAAAAGGTTATATAAATGAAAAATAACATCAGACAAATAAAAATTAGATTATAATAAAGCAACTCTTCATAATTTAATGAAACAATAATGTTTTAATTAGAATATGCTACATTACTGAAATAAAACATACAAAGATTCAATAAAAATATGATGGCAAAAAAAACTTTATTTTTCTGTTAAATCATCGTGAAAATGTAAACAAACTTTATTTTCTGTAAACAAACTTTATTTTCTTTTGAAATGTAAACAAACTTTATCTTCTTTTGGTCCGTAATCAAGCCGAGAAAAAAGAGAATTAACATATTTTTTATACAAAAACTTAAATAACGACTCGTGTAAAATTACATTTTCTTTAAAAATTTAATTATAGAAGCCTAAATAAATGTAGTGAAAATCAGTTTATTTTGCATAAAAATTTTAATTCATTAAACGACGTCTGACGTACCCGAAAATAAAAACTTGAATTACTTGCAGATACTGATACCAATGCTGATTTTTTTTAACCCAACATCAATTATTACGAATAAGGGTCTATATTAAAAATAATGTATTTTTCTATTTGCAAAACGCACATCGTCTTTTACAAATATTCCATAGCGGAACAAAAAAATTACTACGTGATTAATAATAAAAATAACCTCTTTAGTTCAGTTAGGGTTAAAAAGTATTCAAAAAGACATAAATACACAACAAGGAATACGAAAAAAATCTATTCAAAAAACAATCATGTAATCCGTGAGCATTTTTGCACCGAACGGAAAGCTCGCGATGGGCTTAATTTCAAGGGCTGATTTAAATATATACATATTTCTTAGAATTAACATTCTATAATTTTAAACAAATTATTTAACAGAAGTGATGAACTCAAATAATTATTGGAAAGCACGCATGAAATTGTATACTAATATAAAAAGCTTTAATGTAAATTGGCTGGCCGATTGTTACTGTAATTCCCTACACTTGTCATACACTGAGTTTATTATTAGACATTAGTCGCATATGACCCGAGCTTGTAATAATTTCGACCCCCCCGTTCTTACCAGTACATAGTCATGTCATTATTTGCAATAAACATATACAGATTCAATTGATCAATGTAAATGTGAGTGAAAATCTTGTCATAATGTGGATACTATTAAATTGAAATTTCGGATACAAGTGCTCCGATGTATATTGGAAACATTTCTAATTAGTCTCTTACGTTCGAATTTGATGACTTCTACCCAGAACTAACCCTAATTGCCGAAGTTAACAAGGTGCACATCTGGTAGCTGGTACAAATGGAATGTGAGGCTGAAAACAGAGCGGCTTGACAGATCATGCATTGTTGGTCTGAAGACAGAAGAAGACCGGGATAACCATGAACAAAATGGCTAGACGATGTTGTAGATGACCCGACGAAGTTGGATATCCTGCACACGTCCGCTCAGAGGCGGTAGAGCACGAGGAATCGTGCGGATTGACGTGATATAGTGATGCAGGACATGACCCATGATAAGGATAATATAATTTTCTCCTAAATATAATATCTAAATATATATAAATGCAATATCTCTGCTCTGATATTATAAATAGAAGATATAATCTACCAGATATAACCACCATTTCTAAATGTACGTTAGGTAAACAATGTCGTTGTCGTATTCATTCCCAAAAAACAATATATATGTAGAAAACTTAAAACCTTTACATACCTTCATTTTAAATGCGTTTTTCACGAAACCAAGCTTTTACTCAAACAACGTAAGAGGTAAACGATAAGTTAACAACATATTAGTTTCACGTAAATAGGAACGGGAAACGAGAAATTCATGGTGTGGTCTGAAAATAAATATTGCAGTTACTCTTCACATTATTATTTGATTTATTCATTGCCATACGGGCGTTCGGTCCATTTGTGTGTTTGGAAGTGAGAGTTAAGAGAAACTTTGCAGTAACGGGCGTATCGGTATGCGGGCTTGCGACGCATAGTCAACGTTTATTTGCTGTGACAGCTGGAAATTAAGACTGTATGACGTAATCGGCGATCAGAGTATAGTGCTAATATTAGCGTGATAGAATTAAAGGTGTGAAGTTGTAAGATTATTTACATGAAGTCAATTTAAAGATATATTATATACAGACTGTATTACATCCCTGGTTTTATTTTATTTAAAATTTATTGTATGGAGGTATTTGTGTGCTGTGATTTTTTACTAAAATGGATGCAGATGGTTATATTTATTAAATTGCTCTTAAGTGAAGATTGCTTAAATACTAGATGTGTTAGATAAGAATGTGGGAAAAGCAATGTGAAAAATAAAATGATTGCATATGACATTTACCATAAAAATATTTTATTCATAACGTGAGTAAACAGTCCATACACATTATCAGTTCCGCCGTAACCAACTCAAAGACACTGAAAAATAAATTGATCACTGCGTCCGATATCGATAATATTCAATATCCCAAAAATTATACAATATATATATAATTATTCTAAGCTCTGCTACCCTAATTTTTTAACATTTTACACGCGTTAACTGAACAGTTAGAGGGGGTGGACTCATTTTTTAAGATGTTGAGAGTGCATGTCTCACCAACCGCTTACTTAAATCAACAATTTAATTTGGAACTCCTATATAATTTTTAAGACGTACCTAACGATACTCCACATGCCTACGTGCACTAGATTTTTTTTCATACCTCAGTTACGGGTGTGGCGTGCGCTAATATTATTTTTTTCATAATTCTATTGTTTCATTACATAGCGGTTAATGGAAGGTACCTACCATTTAAATCGAATCTATATAGTGCCAATAGTCTTTCTGTTAAATGGCTGTGACATTTACATGGTCAAATGGGCGCCCAGAGGGGCAGGACAAAATTATAAGGGTTCCCTTTTTTTATTTGGCTTCGCAAACCCAAAAGTCACTGGGAGAACTCTCCAAATGTATTTTCAGGATTTTAAAGTCACCTAGTGCACCGCTATATATTTACCGCGTGATTTTATTTACCATACATGCAGCGCCTTTTTTATTACTATTACATTACCACAAATTCTAATCTACAGAATATGGTATAAGTTATTATAAATAAAAATTAGCCGTCTGTAAAGTGAGTTTACGGACGATAGTTTTACGCGATAACGTCATAAAGAAACATTGATGAAAAATTGCATACTTTTATGAATTAAATTTAATTATTATTATTTTGCATAATACAAAGGAGTTAATTGAAAATTACAATTTTTTCAATAAATTAACGTTTATTTACACTCGTTAATTCAAATGTTTTTTTACTTAAATTATACAGATTAATTACAAGTAACAATGTGCTATTATTAATTTATTTACAACTTATATACGTGTGTTATATTTAAGGTCTTCCAATCTACGTTATTCTGTTAAGGATAGGACGTTGATAGGAAAAGTACGAAATCAAGGGGAGTGTTTCAAGTGTAATGTGTCTTGAAAAAGTCAAATCGATGGTTGTTCCTCTCAGCGTTATTGACTTATTAACATCTGACACACATTCGAGATTGTACGTATCTTTCATGTATTTGAGGAATGCATCATCGTTTTTCACGTTTGTGCTGAATTCACCGCAAAGAAGAATTGGTACATCGGCATCAATAATAGCTCTGAAGTCACGCGAGAAGAGAGATAAATTCCGACGATTGGGCCGATCGTGCCTCTCTATCACTTGTTCCGCGCTCTCGCTTGCACGCTCAGGCTCAGGCGGAACGTGATACTTTTTCATGCGTGCAGCCGGTGTTGATTGATTTATAAAACGTTATAACGTCTAAAACATTCTTCTTGATCGGTTGTAGAAATCGAAACATAGCCCCCGGAAATGAATTTTTTAGATGCTATGTTTTTATATTCTATGTTTAATTTAAGGTTATATTTTTTATTCAGTTAGGATGAATTATGTAACAAAAATAGCTGGAAATATAGTAAATATTAATTCTTATGTGGTGAAAATTCAAAATGACTATGATTAAAATTTAAATAGAGATCACAAAAAATTCACCCTACATTAATTATATAAAGTTGAACTTTTGAAATACTACAACTTTTATCCCTGAAATTTTCTTCCAAAATGCCCTAAACTCTATTTTAATCAATACCTCCAAGACTATAGCATCTCCACGCATTATAATTTCATTTCGATTAATAACTCTTTGAGAAATTATACATTTTCTTCTATATTTTAGTGCGTTCTTTAACGAAGATCCTGATAATTTGTTAATCAATATTTTTTTTCTTTTATGGAGCATAGGTGGAAACGCCATTTAAACTAAATGCGCAGAAAACATGTTAAAATAAAAATGACCCCTTGTTAAATATTTTTACAAGATGACGCTGTTTAATAGTGATAAAGTTGTATAAAAATTTTATTAAAAAAATAATTAAGCTTCTATTAGAAGTCCACTATTCAGTTATTTTTGAATTTTTTACGAATATGTTTCACGAATCAAAGTATTAATTGAAAACAAAATGTTTGGGCAAATTTAATGCAAAATACTTGTCCCTAACACATTATATTGGTTTTACGCAATTATTAAGTTTAAATAATGGTAACAAATATATAGTTTTCAAAACAAATTTCATTTTCTGTGTTTACTTAGCCTTTGCAGGAATTTGAAAGTAAAAGTATTTATGTTTATATCGATAGAAAACATAAAAGTATACATCTATTAAGAAGATTGTTCTTTTTACAGATAACGTAGAAGTGTATATTTATTTATATGAATATTGAATATATTTGGCGTTAATTTTGTAGAAATTCATTATTCACAATTAAATGAGACTACGTGGTGTAGTATTATTTCTACTTTCTTTAATTTCTTTAACCACGACCTAGGTTTCGTTGTATTACAACATCTTCAGGTGGGATATTGTCAAAGATTAACTCTTAGGAACAACCAACAGTATTTATATGTTACAAACACAATAGCGGAAGCCTGCTTTGTGCGGATTTTTAATTTTTCATGTTAGTAAGTTTTTTGCAGGGGCGCAGAGTAGGTTTTATTATATTACCGAGACTTATACAATATACCAGTATTTTAGTGATGGTAATAAATTCAATTGTTGTTATTATGTGAGGTTATACAATGCAAACTTTACGGTGTATGTAATAAAATTAAGTGGAAGTTATTATCGGTAATATATTTATACAAAAGCAAGGGTATTTGAAATTAAGGACAAGGTAATACACTAATTCTACATATCTCCGGTTTTGTGTATTCATATGTTTATTTATTTATTTCTTTTAATTTCTTTTTGTTTTTATTTTTATTATATATACTTATATTTATATGTGTATTAGTGCTGAAACAATTTTCAAGGTACTGTATTATCAATGTTGTATATTTATATTATATCTAGAAGATATTAAGAATGGGTGATGATATTATATTTAGTTTTTCATTTAATATATTGACCTTGATATCTTTTTTATGTCTGTTTATTTCTAATGTTTCTAGGATTTTAAGCTTATTACCTTTTGTACTTATTTGTAATATGTAGGGGGAATTATCAGTATGGGGGTGATGGTTATTTTCAATGAGATGTTTAGCAAAGTGAGATGTGTCTGGTTTATTATTTCGCCAGCTGGCAATGTGTTCTTTATATCTTGTATTAAAATCTCTTCCTGTTTGAACATAGGTCAAACAGGAAGAGATTTTAATACAAGATATAAAGAACACATTGCCAGCTGTCGAAATAATAAACCAGACACATCTCACTTTGCTAAATAGCAATAGTGCTGAAGATAAAGATACTGTTCGTGAATATGAATAAAAATATATCTGTATTCTTAGGGGTCTTTGACGCTGGTCAATTAGTTTTATTTTAATGGAAGTCTGCTTTTCTTTTACAGCTGTGATTATATAGTCATAACTTTTTGTATTTTATTGTACACGTGTTATTATTTCGATATTTGTCTTATTATCTACAATAAAGAATTACGTCGATTGTTCGTTCAAAGAGTATCGGATGAAATAAAAATTAAAATATTAATTTACATAAATTCATTCTCAATGCTTATCTGACGTTTTAAAACTTAAGTTTCCAATTAACGTAGAAATTTTTTTGCTTTTTACTTCTTAGATGTTATTTGAATAATGAAGCCTGTCCAGTTTGTAATATTATTGCATCATCAGAAATGGAAGAGTATTTCACTGGAATTAAAAGTAACGAGTTATTGGAAGTTATTCTTAATTCTAAATATATTTTATTCGACTAGTAGACCTAGTACTCGATATTGCGTATCGTAGCTAAATTTGAACTACATTGAGTCGTACTATTCTGATACCCAATAAGGAACATATATTTCAACCTGACCATGGTTTTTGCCATCGTCAGTGAAATGAAATTCATTTTTACAATTTTCATTTTCTCTTTATAGCCTCTTTTACATTTAAACCGAAGAAAGAATTACTTTTGTTTAATTATTTTTATAATTTATGCTGTGAATAATTAGACGGTTTGAAAAGGATATTTCAATAAATACATATATTATGAAATATTACTCAATTAATTTTTAATGCGGGGAAATTTTAAGGTTTATATATTTCGACAAATGTTACTTATCGTAATCTCATTCCCAGATTTTAGAATCGGATACTTTATTTCTGCTTTTCTGAATTACTTACGTTTTCTTTTTAAAAAAAATGTTTGTTACACTCTATTCACAACGTAGATGATCGACAATAATTTGTCCAACAAAAAAATTGAAGCTACTTTCACCAATTTTCGCCAGCTCGAACTTTAAGAGCTAAAATGCGCTAATGGAAAAAGGGGTGGAATATAAGACTGAACACGCACTGATGGAGACGATTGATATTTAGTTAGCGGCTCGCGCCTTTTAACTTATCTCGGCCAGCGACCTCGTCTGACAAAAGTCAGCAATTGTCGGATTTACTGCAAATTAATATAATTCGTCTGCATTACTCGTTAGATTAACGCTTTCTTCAATAATATACTCCCATTAAATATATGCACTCATAATTTCAGCGATTAAATTTTTAATTCTATCGAATAAATAACATTTTAGCTCCATTCCATTTACATTTATTCTGACTTTACCATTCAGTACGTTTTTTGGTACATTGTACGATATAACTTTGTGCTTCACTGCTTTGGTTGGAGCACAGTTTATCTTTCAAAATTTATGAACTGGTCGTATTACATCATTATCATAAATATTATGAGATAAACTCAAGATTAAGTAAAGTTATGAAGTTAGGTTTTTCAAATTAGTACTAAACACATGTTTTAACTAACAATGTAGGAAGAACAATGAAATAAAGATGGATACACGTAATAAAAAACTCAGTTATTTAGAATATTCAGCAATGAAATTTCAACTTTCTTACTTTGAAGTAAACGTGAAAATGTTGAATATTATTGTAATTAAACTTTTTATACTTTATTCCAAATCTAATACTCTTATTTTATTCAAAACGTTTTTCAACAACATAGAAAACAATTCTTGTTTTACAAAAAAGTTTAGAAAAATTAATAAATCCAGAAAAATGTATAGCCTTGACAATACCGTTTCTCCGTACTGATATTAAACGGCACGTGGATGATTCATTTTCATAATAAATTTGCCAGAATATAATCCATTTAGCTCAACCGAACAAAAGGAAACCGAATTACTTTAGGTAGAAAAAAAATAAAATAAAATTGAAAGGACCCAACAATCCCGAAGAAACAAACAAGTTCGCATTCATCTGTAGCCGAGGTTAAGTTGATTTAAAGGCAATTTTTTCTCTTAAAACTTACACCTCTTGCGTTTTTAAGAAGAATATAATGTATGTTATATTACGCGGTGTTGTGGTTTTACATCTCTTTAAGACGATATGGAAAATTAAGAGTTAAAAGGAGCAGTAAGAAATAGGTTTTAAAATCTTTTCCTTTTCCGAAGATTCAATTTAAATTCCTTTCGACTTAGTCGTGTCTTACCAAAAGTTTAAATAGGCATTTAATATCAGAATTAATATTTTTATATACCATATTGAGCTAAGACAACCTCCCAAGACATTAATTTGACTTTCTCGATCTTATTTTGCCAGAATATTAGTTATAAGATACTTTGGTCCAGCATTGGTACGATGGGAACTTTGAAGCTTCATGACACAGTTTCCATCTTCTAAGCTGAAGACGTATTAGCTTATATAGTAACCGAACAGAATACTTCTGCGTCTTTCCCAAAGGACGAAGTTGTTTTTGTGCTGCAACATAAGAGTCTGAACGGTGCTATGCAAAATAACGCAAACTTAACCTGGAGTCAGCATCAAACAATTTTTTTCTAAAAGTAACACTAGGGGCAGGATTATATGAGATATCAAAATTTCTTTCATTGGATCTTTAAAATCAACTTTTCACTGCTCCAAATAAGGGAGTTCACTTTTTTCTGGCTTCTATTAGGTGTATAGCAGCGACAGTTTTATTGAAATGGGACAACAATATTGTGAACTCAAGTATTATTATAGAAGTCTAGGCATAAAAGAAGTAACGAATCTCTTTCTAGAAAAACTCCAATTAATTAAACAACAACTTAAGTGAACGGCAATACAAATATGTCTTATTTTTTTATTTAAGAAGCCGATATTTTGCTTTTATGTAAATTTTTTCATGCTGATCTGCTTACATTGTCTTTATCTTTACAATGAGCATATGATACATACGGTGAAAAGGAAGTAAAAAAAATAATACTACTTAAATAATTTCTGAATAAAGGTCGGAAATTACATATGTCCTAGAGTATAGAAATATTATAACCTACTAGATGTAATAAGTGTATGTCTTAGTGTGAATTAAAAGAAGTGTAACTTGAAATGTTCACAGTCACTGCGACTGACGGTATAGCGCGACGTGGTAGGTACCGTATATCTGTTGACGTTTTATTTCCGTTAAAAGTTGTAGTGCGATATTTGTGTAAGTGTAACCTTTAAAGACTGTATGGATATGTAAATTAGTTTCTTTATTATTGAAAATTGTACTATTCAAAATGGAAAGGCAGTATTTCATATTTAAAATCTAAACGGGATTGGACATAAACATAATTGTATTTAAATTTTAATACTCTAAATTTATCAACCTGAGAGAACATGGCAAAAGTTTGAGCATGTGTATAATTCCAGTGAAATATTTAAACTCCTTTTCGCCTACAGCAAAAAATTGTTTTTTTTTTAATTTAAACAATTAATTTGATTTATAGGGTAAATAAGAATACATTTAAAAATATTTCTTTTATCCCATCAATGTTCTCTAAAAAAGTTACATTGATAGGACACACGAAATGGTACTTTTATGGAAAAAGCCAAATTCAAACAAACTATACCTTTTTGTATATATTTGATTAGTTAATTCACCTAATATAAATTAATAGTAAAAAAATATATACTAAGTGGGCTTAAAATATAAAAACTTGTATATTGGATCTCAGCAGATGAGCCAAAATGTCAGAAAATGATTTCTAATTGTAACGTCTACTGTTATAATGTTATTAGTTCCTTATTCAACATGTTTTCTAATCGTTCTCGAATAAAACAAACGCCTTTAACTCAGGCTGACCAAACTATATTAAAAAGTAATTGGTAGTTCTCAATTTATCTAACGTTATCCTGAATTGCTTCAATGGAAGATTCTAGTCTAACAAGTTTCAATCTAACAAAAAATTTAATTCAAAATAGCACTGGATAAGAGGACTTCAGTAATTAGATTCTCTCTGCAAACACAATCAGTTAACATTAACTGAAGAAATGAATAGCGGAATCGCTCGTGGAAAAAACATAATTAATAAGATAACATCTGGTTCGAAAAACGAATGTATTGCGTTTGCACGTAACTGAAAACCCGATTAACGCAGACTTGTTTTATAGATTTAAGAGACATGAGGAATTTAAAGGGCAATATTGGGATTAAAGGGATTTTATCGAAATATTCAAAGGAAAGATTTAAAGAATATGGGAATTTGTAATCATCTCTCAGTAACTATCCACTGCTAAAAATGGATCTTATATCGCCCAAGGCGCGCCAATATATGTGGCCTTCTGCCTTCTCCATCAAACTACTTCATGCCAACTTTTTAGGACGTCAATCTATATTTGGGGGGCGGCACGTCTCCTTTGCGCTTCAAAGCTTGTGTTCTTCACTGCAGAACTCTCTACCCCATCGGTTTTCGGTTCATCGAATATTAAATATTACCTGCACATTTCCACTTCAGTTTGCTAATGTTAGGCGCTATGTCGACAAATTTGGTGTTTCGCCGAAATTCCCTACTTCAAATTTTTTCTTTCAGAGACATTTCGAGTGCAGCCTTTTCAATTTCCGCTGAGCAACTTTGAATTTCGGGGTTAGGCAGGTTATGGGTGTTCAAGTTTGAATGTCATAGATTATACAAATATACTCGTATATAACATATTTATTTGACCGTTCGAGAGTAAATGAAAATCTAGTTAGTACTAGTTGTCATAAATAATTAAAAATAGTGAAATAAATAATTAAACCAAAATTAAAAAAAAATTCAAACTAATTAAATAGCATTTTAATATGAAGAAAAGGTAAACATCATTTACAACATTTATGTTACTCGGCAACGCCAACGCCGACGGCGCGCCGTTGATGTAGTTGTTGGTACCGGTAGCAAAACAGCGCAGCGTGTTTTAAATTAGAAATCATTTTTAAACTATTCCTACGACTAAACTACTGAATTTTGTTAATTTATTTTTGGTGGTCGGTTGAGGCACACCATATTATATTTATTAAATATCGAACGATCAAATACAAATTGTATGTGTATATCTACAAATATATATATATATATATATATATATATATATATATATATATATATATATGTATATATATATGTATATATATATATATATATATATGTATATATATATACATATATATTTATGCGTTTGGTATGAGGATAAACTCGCTTTTTTGTATTGACTTAAATAAGTTTTCAATATTAATATTAGTAATGTAATATTCAATAATAACTTAGTAATACCTTCTTATTTTACTGCATATAGGAAAAACTATGAGGATGGAAATAGTAATGGGAATTATTTTAATTATAAAAGAAGTTTGAACTTCAGCTTTTAAACAAAAACTCTAAGTTTTACATTATCTGAAGATGAAATTTTCTAGATGATAATATTGTTATGATAGATAACAATACAGGCACATTTATGTTAAAATTTAATGTCAATTTTCATTCAAATTAATATTATAAACTCTTTATTTCAAACCTCCTAATAGATAATGGCCAATTACAGCAATATATCGACAATATATTGTTATCGTACACCCTTTCACTAGAAACAATTTATTAAATATAGCTATAGTTTGAAATTTTATTTGAACGTGAAAGCTTGTAGTATTTATGAAACGAAAATATAAAATTTTCTTTTCATGCTGTTTAACTCCTAATAAAATATTTTTAAATGCAATGTCAATGTTAGTAATATATAGACATGGTCCTAATCAGACCAATAGCAATTTCTCAAAGCAGCCAATAAATAGACTTCAACATATTATTTCTCACCACGAAAAAAGAATATAACGTGAAACATGAAACATTAATAAACACATTTTAATTAAAATACATGATTAGTTAAAACAAATAAAAGAAAAATTGGAAAACAAAACTACTTTTAGTTAGAAAGCATCTGAATCTCTACGGAAAAGTATGCGTTCTAATGCTTTGTACCATTATGCTTTGTAACTTTATAGAAAAAACATAAATTATGTGCGAAATATATTTTAAATCATAACAAACAAAACATTGTTAGAATATTTACTTGGTGCAGTGACAAAACAATATTTAAGTATAATCTTTATGCTATTATATAACTGCTTATTTACAAAAATACCAAAATTATAAGTATTTAGTTTTAAAATCTAATTTAGATCCTTCATACCAAATTTCAGTCTTCAGAAGTTACTTTCGAAATCCATCATCATCAGTTCACTTTTAAAGGGTTTGTTTGTTATTTGTATATGAAGAATCATTGCAAAATAAAAGTATTTTAAGACGGAAATCTAAGATCAAAAATGACAATAAAAATTGTGTTGCAAAATATTTAAAATCACAAGCTCGTATAAATAATGTGAAATTTATAACTTAACCGGCAAATGTATTGCAAGTGACGTTCATTCGATGTCAAACTGTCAAGAAGACAATAATCGTTCCTTTTAAATGGGCGTTGGCTTAATGTTCAGTCTTTTATAAATCACCTTCCGATAAAGGTTTCATGTAAGGAATAAATAATATTTTAATTAAAAAACGTGACTGGCCATCTCACCCCGCCTATTAGATAGTATTAGCCATAGTAGTTCGAGAAAGATTGCCCTGGCTGAATTTATGTTTTCTTCCTTCCATTTCCGCTTCTGAAGGTCCTTATTATTTTTCCGCCTACATTTGAAACACATATTATGAAACAATATGCAATTCCTGTTTATCCAGAGATGAAAAATTTAATACTGGAGCTGTCCTTCAATAAAACGTGTCATATAATACTTTTCGTCTCATCTAGCCTCTTCATTTTCGTATCTTTATCGTATAATACATCACACTCTATTATTTTTTTCATCAGAACTAGTTTCAGGAACTATTTTGATAGCTTTTTGCTTTGTCGTTGCAACAATATCAATCTTTTTCTTTTCGGTTTTCATCATATTTGGTTTTTCTTTCCTAACTCTTCACTTATTCTCTTTAGATTTTCTTAAAGTTTTGTGTTCATCTGAAATGAAAAGCTTCCCACCTTACTACGTTTACAGGCTTCCTTTATTGTTTATGAAATAGGAGAAATTGACTAGCGAAGATGTCTATCTATATTTGCCACTGTTTAGCTCAGCGGACGTTCGTTCTAGTATTTGCACGGATTTGTTTTGAATATTATACTGGAGTTCTAATGGACCAAGTAATGATATTGGTGGATTATCCGATGATCGTAAAAGATGAGTGGACAAAGCAGTCAAGTCTCCGATAAAAGCTTAATCTGGTATTGCGGCTGGATTAAATGAAACAACTCCAGTTTCTTTGATTTCACACATAACATTTTTGGATGATACTGCTTAACCCCACACCTTATTCGATAACGTCCGATATAAAATTCTTGCGATTTGGTGACCTGGATTTTGATTTATCCATGATCAATACTTTTCACCGTAATAAGATTTGAGGATTTCAAAACACTGCCCGGTTAATGGGTTGTAAGAAATGTGACGTGTGACACGGTATAGACAGCAAATAATGTCATTCTGATTGGCACATTTAAGCATTTTTACTTAATTGGAGTGATTATAATGTCCGCCAAGTAACAATTAGACTTTTCCTGCTCATGTCGCTGGTATAAAATTAATTTTAAGCCAATCTAAAAATATCGCTGAGGTTATATGTGTAAGCAGACTTTCAGTCATAAAATCCAGGTGACATTCCGTCCTGGTTTCATGTTTTTTGTTCGTGCTCTTCATAATACACGCATGTAGCAGAAACATACCTTCCGCGCAACAGGCTATTATTGTGATAATTTTGACTTTCTAAATACAAGTTATCGTAGACGTGGTTTTGGAATCATTTTCGGTGAGCACAGGTCTAGAATGATTGTTTATTTGGATCCTGTAAGAGTATTTTTTCCATCCATTGAAGTAAGGATTCACTTCAATACGATTCATGCCTTGACACCGAAGAACAGGGACTCTTTTATTCTTCCTCAGTTCAATGTCAGAATTTTTACGTGAGCACATTTGCATCCAATCGTACCGAGCCTTTTCCTTAGTTTTAATATATACCGATTTATTCATGTTTAACTGTTCAGTAAACTGGAACGCAATCATTCTCACTTTTCTAATTGTTAGCGGAAAACTTTTTTATGACATAATTTTAATATGAGTGGCAATTTTTTTCTCCAAGCATGGATGTTGGTCCCATTTGTCCTCATATATAATTATCATTATCTTACCTTGTCTCTAGGGTTCCTCTTTCTTAGACAAAACAAGCTTTCTGTACATACATTTCTCCTTTTTTAAACAGCTTATGGCAACATTTAATGAAAATTTACTCCAATTTCCGCAAGTACTAATAACTTTCCTCTGATGTTTGTTCGACACCTGTCACGAAAAAATTCAATCTTTACCTTCAGTAAATATATGTATTTAATTTCTAAACTTTAACTTTAGCGTTGTATATAGGTACTAAACTATTAAAACATGGCTTAACGCGGGCAGTGCGTAAATAATAAGTAGAGCCTATGTAATTACTAGGTACATACCATCATATATATATATATATATATATATATGTGGATACATATATATATATATATATATATATATATATATATATATATATACAACACTATTTATGTATCTCTCAATATCAACGTGAATGAATAATAAAGAAAATTAAGCAAATACGTGTATAAAGGTAATTTGATTCCATTACTTCTTTAAAAGAAAGCTATTAGCATTACATCTATATATAAATATATTATATATATATATATATATATATATATATATATATATATATATATATATATTTATGTATATATATTTTTTTTTTACATCTTATAATTTGTTAAGTGTTCTATTCTATCGCCATTAATCAAATACATTAAAGTCAATACTCCCAATACTACCTATGAAGCTAAAGCTGGAATATTTTTTGACCAAAAATGAATCCTTAAAGAATTGGTTTTTAATGTTTTAAGCTAAGTACTTAACAAGGTTTTGGTGCACATTAATAATTAAAAATGCGAACTAAAATTTCGTTTTTAATAAAACTTTTGTTTATTGATATTGGAAATATACTGAAAAAGAATTCAAAGCACAATTTCAAAACCATAAACTTTTTTTATTAAAATTTACAAAATAATTTATCGAATTAATGATATTGACTTGTTAATAATGAATAATTTCTATGATCTAACGTTCTACTAATGAGATGTTCTGATAATCGATTTTAAAATTATTAATAGAACAATCTCCGTAATCGAATGATTAGTAACAGTAATTACCAATTCAAACTCTATATTTCAAGTCCAAGCAATATTTATAAAATCGAATCACGTTCATGTTAACATGTGATTAAAAATCGTAGATCACCATCTGGCTCTACAAATAGCGAACGCAAAAAGAAAAAAATCAGCATTTGTTCTCATCTTACACATTAGTACAATTTACTCTATTTAGGTTATCTATTTTGGTAGCATGTTTTTTATCGGACATTCATCTCACTTATTTGTTCATTATTAGCATTATTAATAACGAACAAATAAGTGAGGTGAATGTTCGATAATATATTAGTAATTATTAATGGACGCAGTGAAGATATCGTGAGATCTTTTGCATAATTACATGATGCCGTTAATATTATTTATAGACCGTACAGTGACTGTTTATTTTTAAATAATAAGCAACCATTTGAAATATCTGTTTAACATGTGAATATTTTTATGAAACATTTATTTGCTATTACAACTCTTACGACCAGTGTTTTAACGTATCAAACAAATTATGGTTTCAATATGCCCCAATAATAAAGAAAAAAATACAACCTGTATAGACAACTTATCTCCAGAGTATCCGCATTTACTGCCCTATCCATTACTACCATAAAAAGTTTCGAAAAACACATAAATATATACCTTGATATTAATGTTTCTCAAGACTTTGACAGTTAATTACAAAGTCGATGACAACATTTCTTCCTAATTTTAACTACTTTATTATAACACTAACAAAATTTTCTTTTTCGAGGAATAAAAAAAAAATATATATCTTGATATATATCTATATCCTAAATATATATCTTGATATTAATGTTTCTCAAGACTTTAAGAGTTAGTTAAAAAGTCGATGACAAAATTTCTTCCACATTTTAACTACTTTATTATAACACTAACGAAATTTTGTTTTTCGAGAAACACACAAATATATACCTCGATATTAATGTTTCTCAAGACTTTGAGAGTTAGTTACAAAGTCGATGACAAAATTTCTTCCAAATTTTAACTACTTTATTATAAGACTGACGAAATTTTGTTCAATAGTAATTATTCAAACAAACAATAAACTTTCATAAACTCCTTCTTACAGTAAACATTGAAAGGACGGTTTACCAATAATTAATCTGAACCGAAAAAAGGACATCTCGATTGTTCCCGGAAAATCTGTTTTCTTTGTCTATCTGAGTGTTTGGAAAAAGTTGACGTGAAAACAGTTTTTTTTTTCGAAGAAACACATCTGCATATTAAAGGAATTTTTGAAGAAGTAACTTGCACATTGCTTCATTAAAAGAAATAAATATTTAGATGTAACGCAATTTATGGGATAGAATAATTTAAATTTAATGGGAATCGCCGTGAACACGGTATCCGTCTTCGTTACTTTATTCATTCGAATATAAAAAAGCGCACGCCTCTCTTTTGTTACCTCACACAGTGCTTAGCAGCCATCGAAATATAACTTGTCTGTTTATGTTCATTATTGAATTCATTTGACTTTTTCGTAGGATAGATTACTGATTGTTTTATTGATTTTTTTTATAGTTGGCTTAACTTGTTTTTAACTAATATTAATTTTTTGAGGTTAAAATACAGTGTTAGTTCTTGCAAAATATGCGGGTTAATATGATTTATTATATGCAAAGTTATAAGTTTCTAAATCAGAAAACCTAAAAATTTTAGAAATGGTAAAATTTTTACAGATGACTAACGAATAAACAAAATGGCCAAAAAAGTCCTTATGGTCCAAAAAACTGTTTGACAGTGAAAATAAAACTAAACTTCATTTTAAAACAGGCGGAGGCTTATGATTATGACCACTGTGTCGACTGCTCGCCAATCGTCCAAACTGTACCTACCATTTAATTTGTCTGTTTCCTCCGTTCGAGCTTGTTTGTGGGATTCTTGTAGTTTTGTGAAATAAAATGTCACTATCGCCTATTGCGATTAATCGATGCGAAGTTTTTAATAAAAGAATATCTGAATAAGCATTCAAAAACTATTTTAATAATTAGAAGAATTTTAATAAACCATATTTTAAATTTTGCACATTAGCATGAAAAGACGAAACCCTGACATAATAACCTTGTTGTTCGTCGTTTCATTTTCTTAGAAAATTTGTCAAATTAAAGTTATTAAAAAATACTAAGATCTGCCTTCCTAAAATTCTATATAATTCATAAAATTTAATAACGCATGTCTTCTCAATATCATGTATTTTGACACTGATTCATTGACTCACTGATCAAAACTGTCAGGGTTTTCCCCGTTCAGCACTAAGAAAAGATTCTTAGTACAAATAAAAGAAAAATTCAAAAATTATCATTTCAAATTCTCCAAGGAGTTATCACGTGACTAATGTTACTTCTTTTTTTGTATGAATACTCACTTACTAAGCTTTGGGATAATGTAATAGAATGGTATGGCAACTTCGAAGAACGAGTCTCATTTATGCTTGATACTCTTTTTTGACGCTGGATTTGCTTACGTATATTACTCGATACACTCACGAAATATCGATATATCGATAGTAAGACATGCAGTCGAAAGTTGACCACGTTCAGTGGCCTAATTCCAATTTTCCCGTGCTTAGCGTTGTGACGTCCAATTGAAATTATTGTTACATAAGGATTATATATTATTTTCCTATTAATGTGTCTCTGAAATAAACAATATTGAAAACTTCATTCAATTCGTCCGATAGTTACGAGTTGATACAAATAAAATTAACATATAAGGTACCAGATTTCAAATGATTTAAATATACTTATCGATACACCTGTAAACATCCGTGGTGACACTAGGAACGTAGATATATTTAAAAATATCCCTGGACAATATTCCGTAGGTAATTTGATAAATAAAAAAATTAAGAGATCACTTAGCGTATAGACTCGCACTTTAAAATCATTAACATCAAATGAAGTATGGCAATGACAGTTATAAACTTCACTTTTTCACTTATTTTTGCACATATGAATATCGAATATAATTATGTTTCTTTATAACCTTACAACATCACTAAATAAATATATTTTTAAACGATATTATAAGCTTTACAATTTTATTAATATCTGTATTATGCAAACCCTTAGTAGAAGAAACGCTTTTTAATTTATTAAAATCTCTTTAGTTAAAGGATGTATTTGGACAAAGTTAGGTTAGTTCCAATTTTATGTGTATTGTATCAATGGTCTCCGTACCAAAAAAAGACCACTCTATTTTCCGTTCGCCTATCATAGTCGTTTTTGTTAGAAATCGTTTGACGTAATAAATTGTAATTTGGCATAGTGATATCAACAGATTACACAAAATATGATTTCAACAGATTACACAAAATATATATACAGAAATTTTAGAGAGAGTATGTGAAATAATTGTTTTTTTCTATTTCGTGTTTCTATGTAGTAAAATTGAAAGAGGCAATTAAAAAGTTTTAGAAACTACGGTTTTTCACAATTTTATATAATATAGTTCTACAGATGAAGTTGAAAATATTTACAGAACTATATATACCTCTTTATTATCTCTGAAAATACTAAAATGTAAATCATAAAAAGACTACTAAAAATTACAGAAAAATTACAGTAATAATTCTCTAGTTATTACTGAGGTGAATTCTAATCAGACTTAACAGGTTTCAATATTTAAAACTGGGTAAAAAATTATCTACTATATTCATGTACGAATGCATATATAATTCGAAATATTCTCTCCTTCATATTTATTTTATTGGAAAAATTAAAATAACATGACACTGCGGAAACACAAATTAAAAAAAAATTGCAAACCAAAAGCCTTTTCTTTTAGTCAATATACCTATCGCTCTTATTTGGTTCATAATATACACAGAGAATTCAATATCTCGTTACCTTCAGAAAAGTAGAAATAAGCGTATTATTTATAACAACAAATAGGGCTCTAAATATGTCGAATAATAATAATATTGTATATATTATCAATCAAACATCGATGTGCAATTTTATTTATTTAAAGTGCTTTTTTGGAGTTCATTGACATGAATATTTTTTTTTACCTTAAACCTTCTGGATTTACCTGAGAAAAGAAAACCTGTAAAGTAAAAAAACACTGTGTTAGATTCCAAAACGTAGTTAAAAAACGAAACATTGTTAAATAAAAAATTAGCATCCCCGAATTATTCAATAGGATTATTCCTAGTTCAATAGGAATGACTCAAGCAAACAATGGACTTCCATAATATATTTCTTACGGCAAATATTGAAAGGACGGCTTGTGAAAAATCGCATTTCGCTTGCTCAATCAAACAAAGGAAAAACTCAATTGTACCTAGAGTTAATTTTAAAGCATATAACGATAGGGAGAAAAGAACATTTGTATTTAATTGTCATTAAAAGTTTATTTTGGAAACTGGTGTATTTATCTCAATGAATATCACGTACAATACAAAATTTATCTTATTAATGAAACATTTTTATCCATTATTTTTAGTACCTTTATTATATGAAACAATTTCATTGTTTTTAAGAATGTTTTATGAATAATATTTTAGGGGAAATGACAAAAACCTAGCCCGATTCAAACACTTTCCTGAAATAAGGAGAGTGTTTGTTAGCCGATCTTCATTTTCTAGTATCATGAAATGTCATTTCATCATTTCATTAAAGCACTCATTTAACAATACATCCTTCTAGGAATATTTACGCACCGTTTATACCTCCAAGTTGTATTTTAATAAAAATTGAAAGATCTTGTAAACTGAATTTAATAAAAACTTGAAAGTTACATTTTGTAAAGGGTATTTGTAAAAATAACTTAGGAGATGCTCTCAAACTATATTTAAAAAAAGCTTTGGAAAATGCTGCAGTATTTGAAAAAAAACTGCAAACAATATTTGAAGAAAGCTTGAAATATTTGAAATAAAAAACTTGAAAGACGCTGTCAAACAGCATACAGAATAATAAAATTGGAAAATGCCGTCCAAATCTATTAGACAATCTTTAAAATTTTGTGTAGAACTGTATTTAAAATAAAACAATTCGGAAACCGCTGCCAAATAGTATTTGACAAACAAAAAACTTGGAAAGTAAATCCAAATTGCATTTTAAAAAAAATTTGAACTTGTTGCCAAAGTACATTTAAAAAAAAAACTTAGAAAAGAGAGCAGAGCAGCCTTTAAAATATATACTTTTATATATAATTTACTTATATTTGACGTTAATTTTGTAGAAATTCATTATTCACAATTAAATGAAACTACGTGATATAGTATTATTTCTACTTTTTTTAATTTCTTTACCACGACCTAGGTTTCGTTGTATTACAACATCTTCAGGCGGGATATTAGCAAAGATCTTTGCTAATATTCCACCTAAAGATGTTGTAATACAACGAAACCTAGGTCGCGGTAAAGAAATTAAAGAAAGTAGAAATAATACTACATGACGTAGTTTCATTTAATTGTGCATATAATTTACTTCAAATATATACTTTTATATATAATTTTACAGAACATATTTTTAGAAATATGAGATGATGCGAAACTATTTTATTACACACTATTTTTTACCTTAAACTCTTTTGTTTATTGGTACTTGTTGAGGAAGGAATTGAATAATTTAATTTTTTCATTTGATGATGTCCACAATTTATTTGAAATTACGTGTTTAATTAAACACATTGAATACTTGACAACTTGACGTTGCTTGTTTTGTTACGAGGTATAAGAATTTAAGAAGGACGTTAATAGTTTCTCCGATAATCAAAGTCTCCCCAGCAACAGCTTTCATCAAAACATGGTAAATAAAATAAATCTCTACATGAAAGTCAAATGTGGAAGTCTATCCAAACTTTGAGGAAACGTTAATTTTTTGAGAGTTCATTTTAATATTGTGATTTACATACAGAATTAGAATGCCATGTCTTTACTAATTCATACATAATGCAATGGTTCAATTTCATAATGTATTAAAACCGGTTTTGAAAATTCCCAACTGAAGTTGAATTTTTCAATGGTAAATCACTGGTAATATCGTAATTGTTTTAATTTTTTGTTACATATTTGATGCTGGAAACAAAATATAAGCTTGAATATAATGGTAAATGTTTATTATTCAGATAATTATTAATATTTACTAGAGTTCAGTGATATAACATATTTTTATATGGATTGACTAACTTTTAATTACAGTTGAAGAAGTAATAATATAAATTTCATGGCATGGCAATGTCACTGTATATTGGCATTCCATTATAATTTGAAAATCCTCCTTAAATAAAACTTTTATGACTAAATAAATCTCAAGATAGGATTATTCCTTATCCTATCATGCCTAATTCTATTAAATTAACATTGAAAGTAAGGAGATATACCTGATTCTTCTAAATTAAATCACTATTATTTTGATCATGTTAATACTTGAGAATAAATTTTACTGCACAAAAAATAGTTTCTTAAATAAATGACTATGGTTCCTTATATACTATATAATGATATGGGTCATTTTAAGAAGACATCTACGTCTCGAAAAAAATATTTATTTAGTGTTAAGTATATTTAGGTTATCGACTATTACATTTTAATTAACAGTTAATTTTGCTGTGTCTCCATGATTATCTATTGTAGTATACCACAAAACTCAGTTCTCAACTCCTCGTATTTTGATAGAATGGAAGAAGTTTCTCATGTAGCAAAAAGTTTGCTAAATATAAACCAAGTCTGAATAAATAAATACCTTTCACATGAGATATGAAAAGCTATTCAAATATCTCGTAAACTCAATTTTTTTGCCGATAAAATATGTACCAAAAATTATATATTGTTCATAATCAATAATAATGATAAGTGAGAAAACAGAAAGAAAAGTCTATTGATGAATTTAGGAAATATCGAAACTCAATATTAATATTTCTTAAAGAGTGCAACAATAAACATTGCTAAATATACACTGGAGGAATACAAGAACTGAAATGCAATACATTTCGCGCTTTGAAAATTATATTTTTCCTGAAATTGAAATTCTCTTCGTGAGAAATTTTTCCGTTTTTACCTGTCACGAATAGCTTTTATAATCTAATATGTCACCAAACTACGAAACGTTAATACAAAACAATTTATATTAAAAAAAATTTGTGGGGGCGATACATCTAATAGGAACACTATTATAACGGAATCTAGGTAATCGAATGCCTTCTAAGACTACTATTTACTAAACACGATGATATCCAAATTGTATCCAATAACCTAAAATTAAATGAAGGAAAATGTATTGTGGTTTCTTTTTTACTTAGACGTATAAAATACAATTAACTTAAAATAATACTTAACGAAACATTCCTTCAACGTTTTGACAATTATCTTTAACGTACAAGAATAGGGACAGTCGTTATAGAATGCTACAATTAAATAAATCCTCTCTAATTATTTAACTAACCATCTAACTTGGACGACGTTATGTTATGTGGGTAAACATTAGTTGAAGTCTTTGGCCTTAGCAATTTGAGGTCCAGTGATTTTGTTAGTGTGTATTGGGGTGGTTAGTAAATTAATTCACTAGGACTAAATTACGCAAGTCGGTCCACGTTTTAAATTTAAGGTTGCCTTAAATATAAATTATAAATGCATATTTTTCTGATTGAATAATATAATGTGTATTTCAAAATTTTTAAGTGTTTTTAAATTGGTTTACTCCAATTAATATATCCAAAAATAACGAATGGTGAAATCGTTATGAATCAGAGTATTATGGTTTTATGACTCGAGTTTGGTAAGAAAATTTATCAATGACTGTTTTTAGTAGCATTATTTTTTACTCACATAACTTTTGAAGGTTCATTTTCTTCCTCTACATATTTTACTATATATATCTTGAGAGTTGCTGTATACTGCCTACACAATCTAATTTATCACTTACACTTTATCTGTATATTTTTTATGGCCTTAATATGAAACTTAAATTTAAAAAAAACATGAAATAAAATTAATGACATTATTTCTGTAAAATATGAAGAGTGACTTCAATAACCGATGTTAATCTCTATATCTATTTTTATTATAAAACCAAGTTCCTGGTCGCATCTTTATCTTTCTTCAAGTTAGTTTTAAATATAATCAACGAATTTGATTTAGTTTCTTTGGCAGGTTTCAAATATAACTTTAACCCGGCGAGCGTAAGGTTGGGTGTGTTACACCCAGACCAAGATAAATCGATCAATATTTTAATAGCGAATTATTATTATGTTTTGCGCGTCTGAGTAGCTGCTTGGGGGTAAGGTAGCAAAAATTGCCACCGCTTCAGTCGACCGCCGCCCGGCGAACTGTGTGGAGGTGTTCAAAGTTGATCACGGGTACGTTGAACCCACCTTAAGCTGCACGTAACGAATTTGAGCAGACTTATTTTATTTTGTTTTTATAATTTCCTGCTTTGTTTTGTTTTATTTTCAGGCTACATATTTCTAATTTCGTACGAAGATAACCAAAGTAGGTTATTACTACTTTTCGAAGAAGCTGAAGTCAGTTCTTCTGACGAATCCGGCAGTGACAACGATATCGACAATGTTAGCGAAATAAACTGTGAAAGTGAGACAGAGCAGGAGTTAGATAATGCAGAACAGGGGGTAGAATTAGAAAATAGTTATGGCGACGGTAATGGTAGCTATTTGTTAGGGAAGAATGGAACAAAATGGTTTACAGTACCAAAAAGGTCTAATGTACGTACTAGTTCGGAAAATATTGTCAGAGAATAGCAAGGCGTAAAACCTATTGGACTAAATGCGAAAACTGCTGGTGAGTGTTGGAGCCTATTTATTACTAATGACATTTTGCAAGAAATAGTAAGTCACACAAACATTCAAATTAGTGTCAGACTATTGATGATGTACACTACTATTGATGAACAACTTCCACCATTTCGTGGCCGTTGCAGTTTTCGCCAGTACATGCCGAACAAACCCAGCAAATATGGTTTGAAAATTTTCGCTTTAGTGGACTCAAAATCGTTTTACACTATCAATCTTGAAATTTACCCGGGAAAATAGCCATCAGGACCGTATGCACTTAGTCATAAAGTCATTGACGTTGTAGATAGGCTCGTAGCTCCAATTTCAAAGACTAACCGCAATGTAACCTTTGATAACTAGTTTCCTATATATCCTTTGTAACAACAACGGACAGCTAGTAAGCTATCCGTTGTTGTTACATTTGCTGAAGGAACATCGTTTGACGAGCACAGGGACTGTTCGTAAAAATAAGCCTGAAATTCGAAAGAAAATGCTGGAAAAACGTAACAGAAATATACCAAGCACTGTATTTGGTTTTCAAAGTGATATCTCTTTAGCATCCTATGTGCCAAAGAAAAATAAGGTGGTCTTGATGATGTCGACATTACACCATAATGATAAGATTGACCCTACAAGTTTAGAGAAACAAAAGCCTAAAATGATTACATTTTACAACCAAACGAAAGGAGGTGTAGATGTTGTGGACCAATTATGTAGCAATTATGATGTTTCACTCAATACAAAAAGATGGCCAATGTTAATTTTTTATGCCATTTTGAATATGTCAGGTATAAATAGCATGATAATCTATAAAGCTAATAAGAATAACTTGCCAGTGAAGCGTAGAGATTTCATCAGAGATTTAGGACTAGAATTGATTTCAGAACATTTAGGCAACAGAAAGGAAAACCTTCATTTACCAATAGAACTTCGTAAAAGGATCCAAGATCATGTTGGTGAATCTTCAAGTCCTGCACAAAAAGTAGCCAGAACAATAAGGAGATGTGAAGTATGTCCTACAAAAAAAGATCGTAAAACTAAATACATTTCTTACCAATGTAAGCGTTATTTATGTATGGAACATGCCATTTTCGTCTGTGATAAGTGCACTAGATCTCAAGATGAATATGTCATTTTTTATTAGTTTTCTGATAAGATAAAAGTATTATTTTGTATTGACGTTTAGGTTATTAGAAGAAAAAATACTTTATGTTTTTTTAGTTTTTATATTTTTGACAAAAAGTGATGACTATGTGCCTTAAGCAATAAATATAAGTTTAAATTGTCCATTTACTTAGTTCCGTTAATAAATAATATATCTCATTTATTTTTTCATTTCATCTATAAATATAGTTCAAAATAAAAGTAAATATTAATTTAGTACTCAATAAAATAAGTTATAAAAATAATATTGTATTAAAATCCCACAATTACTATCAGTGTGTGTTATACCCACTTGGCGCTCCGTGTTACATATTCTAACCTTACGCTCGTCGGGTTAAAAAAGTGTAATTGTAATTGACCACTAGGGTTGAAATAAAAACATATTTCATTTTAATTTATTTGGCTAGTGATAAAAGTGGTTCAACTTAAAAAATACATAATATTCTATTGTATTATGTTCTTATCTCGCTGCTTTTTAAAATTAAGTCTTAATCAGTACTCTCTCGCAATACACCCGCTTTCGAAATATAACTTCGTATTAAGCAATGGGAATGAAAAACTTTTTTTTATATTATACATTACTGTTTAAGGTACTCGTAACTTTAGAAATGCCTTTTACAGTATTTTTAGATTACATTAACCAGTTTTCATTTCTTTTCATTTCATTTTATGAAAAAATCTGGAAAATATCCCGAAAACAGAGTTTAAAATGTAATAACGCTGATGGGAATTACTAGACGAATAGCGCTTTTAAGACAAATTTCTATGAATTACTCAAAAATATTTTGCAACATTCAATTTAAAAAATATAGTAGATGAATTAAAATAGTAGGTTCAACTCTCAAGTTTTCAAATTCTTATCCAGCTTCTATAAATTTTTATAAGGTCGACATTCAAATAGATAAAATTATTTAGTTTGATAATTTGTGAAATGACTAGGTAAATCTAATAAATATTTGGTTTGACACATACTCGAGCAGTTTTTAATAAGCCATACGTATAATGTAATTTAAATAATATTTATAAACTACACGTACATCCCTTCCAACGCGAATATTATATTTCCCTGTTTTTATTTTCCCTTTAACACTTGAAAAATAAAGACCCTAGATTGTCAACAATTTAATTATAATTATTCTTATCGCAAACACACGATAAAAATGATTTTTTTTAACTCAGCAACAAACAGTAGTCAATTTGTAACCACTCCACGCTGCGATACTTCAACATTTGGGTCCGTAATGGAGTCGCTTCTACGTGACCCAACTACATTGAATTGAAATGAAAATTTCTACAAAGTATTTGTTTAGTCAAGTATTTTATCCACCAAACTTTTTATTCTCATTAAATATTTTTTTTGTAATTATCTACGTAGAATGTGATATAAATTTATTTATTTTTTTATTTTTCACAAAGTAGAGCGTAGAACTTAGTTCGTAAAACTAACTACAAGTTTGGATATTAAATATTTGTGTATCATGGAATGTTTTTAGGAAGCCTTCTTACGCACCACATTAACAAACTTACATTGTTAAAGCGCTTGCTTGATTTTTAGAGGATATAATAAATATATTGATAAGCTTATAAACAGACCTTAATTGAGAACTTAATCAATATGTATTCAAATTATTATATGCAATATATTCAAAATTAAATTAGAAGGCAAATATGATATTTAGGAATAATATATATAATTCTGATAATTTCAAATTTGTTTTTGGATCTCTTTTGACTGTTCCTTACTTGAGCTTAATTGATAATACTTTCATAAGGAACTCAATTGTTTACGCTGCCTTGTATAGTGTTTGCTTTAAGCAATTGGGATTCTAGTAGGTATACTGATATTTATTTGGTGGATCGATGTTAGAGCGTTGCAGTAAAAATGTTGGGCATCCATCATCCAAATAATATGACTGCCTGAATAAGCTAGAATATGTAAGAAGGTCGATATTTGATTTCCTCAAAGAAGTTCATACAACGGCACAATAAACGCGGGAGAAACTTTTTTTTTAGAGCGTTTAATAGCTGATCCTAAAAAAATTATAGTTTACAACATTGTAGCAATTCTCCTCAAATGACACTGGAAGCAGACATTTATCATAAGAAAGCTGTGCCGTTAGTGTCATTAGATTTTATAGGTATAATGTTTTTCGAGCTTCTACCGAACAATCAATTTATCCGAATGTAGGCAAGTTCGGTTCAAGTTCATTCAACAAACTCAAATATTTTGGCTTCATTTGTTATAAAATTTTATTAAAAGTATTACCTGAAAAATGTGTACTCATATCATCATGTTCTTCTTGCTCTATAAAAAGTATATCTTCACATAAACCTTTATTAAATGTTTCCCATAACTTCAATGGATCTGAAGGTTGACGAAAAGCCAGAATGGTGACAAATAATTCTCGCAATTTGTTCTTCAAATCTGATGCTTGCTACCTCGACTATTGTATTGATGCAAAGTTTATCATTATTTATAAGGTCAACTTCTCAGTTTCAACTCTTTGTATGTTGACTTTGGCATAATTATGCCGCCATCTGTAGCTAACTAAAATGATTTAAAAGTATTCCTCAATGAAAACATTCGCTTTGGCTTGAATGAATATTAGCCTAAGTATTGAGTATTTTTTATTGCAAATCCATCCACGTATTTTTTTTCTTTTTCATTGCACAATTTTTTAATTTGCTTTAGTGTAAACAATCAACAAAAATTTATAAAGACAGACAAAAAACCCAACTGTCATAAAAATTATAATAATTTTATTCCTCCGTTTGTCAAGTTTTGAAAGATCAAATATTGCATTTTAATTATTCCTATGACACCATCTATGGGATATTCACAGAACCAATACAATTTTTGATAGTAAATCGTGTATATTAGGTTTTGATTTCAATTACTGCACCGTATACGAGGTTTATAGAAATGAACTAAAATTGCTGTTTTTCATAGGTATTATTCCACATCGAATATTTGAAACTAAGTTAAAAACATGCATCTTCGCGAATTAGAAAATATATGCCTCTCTACATAGGTGACCTTAAAAAAATTACCAGAAAAATGTCCCCAATCAACAATTAGCTTAAAACCATTAAGACAAGACAAAAACTGTCAAGGGTAATATTAATACCCATTCCATTACCTAAAAATAATACCAATTTAATTTTTTTATTAAAAATAGTTTTCGAACCTATATTACGATTTTTTTATTCAGTAATTCACAATATTTGTTCAAAGATCGTCAGAGATACATTTTTTTTCTATTCTAATTTATTTCAGTACAAAATATAATATATTTCATATTCGTAGACGTACCGATTCTGATAAAACTTTTGTAACTTATGTACGGATAAGGTAATTTTTGTTGTATACACTAAATTCGTTCACATAAGTCTGGTTTTCAGCATATGTATTCCTTAGTATCCTAACATCTTGGTTCATCGGTTTAGGTTTAACATGTTTACCCTTTTTTACTGCCACAGGGATGAATTTTTAAACACCTTGAAATTAACGCAAAAGCTTTTACATTACATTTCATGCGAGTGATACGCCCATGCGAGTCAAAATTGATCGACTACTCTACAAACCCTTAGTTAATTTTTTTCATCCCTCTAGAAAATTAAATCCTAAATCACTAAAACAAATTACAGTAATTTTCCAGACAAGCCTAAATATTAATTAAATGTTATGTGTTTCATTTCAAAATTGACGGACTTCCTATTATTATGGAACGAATATCCTTGGACCAGACTATTTTTTGAACCTATGGAGATGATTTTTTAAAAACTTTAAAAGAAGTCAGAGTTATTTTTCAAATATACTTACTGAATATCTTTCAATTTATAATAATTATAAATTGAAAGATATTCATACAATTGAAAGATATTCAGTATGGGTTGAATTTCCAAAAATTCTTTGTTATTATTTATTTATTTACTTATTTACCTACTTTAATGTATACAAATAATACAAATGATGGACTTATTGCTACAAAAGAAATCTTTAACAGTCAACCAGAACACCAGTCTGGCCCTGCTCGATAAGCGGTAGGGAATCAAACTTGTGACCCTCAATGCGCTGCGCCATCAAAGGACGTATGCCTTGTGTAGATAAAATATAAACCCCTCCTCCAAAGCTCGTATTTTTAACTTCAGTATTGTCGTCGCAGCGTTGATGAGTCAGGTAGTCAAGAGTTCTTTATTAATTATATTAAGATAGGTAAAATATCTATTTCTTAATGCAAAAGCTTTGGATAAATAAATCCTAATTATATACCTACCTAATTTGGTTGACGTAATGTCCTGTAGATAAACATTACTGGAAGTTGTCGGTCTTAACAGTATGGGATCCAGTGAATTTTAATAATGTTTGTTAGAAGCATTTTGTTAAGTAAGTTAATTCGGAAGTTTTCTCCTATGTAATGTATTATATGTGAGTGATTTAAATTTAAGTCAGTGAACTATAAACTAAGGTTAATATAATTTGAATCTAATGAATCTTTCTATAATTTTTCACTATTGTATTGTTTATTGTCGTTCGCTTTCTCATAAAATACGTGGAAAGTTTTTATTATTTTTTGCTTATTATTTCCATTTAAAAAATAATTTTAAAATTGGGACTGTGGAAAAAATTCACAATTTTAGAATAATTTTGTCATGGCAAGTTTAAAACATGATAATATGACGATTTGTGCTATTTATTTTATATGCATTCTTTCTTTTACTGTGTATGCTAATATACATCCATAAAAACAAGGGGTAGTGAGATCGTTACTTAGAATGATGTCATATTTTTGATATTTACATTCAATACAACATTAAAGTTTGACTAGGCATAGGATTTCTATCTGTTTATCTGTATTTATTTACATGAATAGAAAACACACACACATACAGTCAAACTCAGTATTAAGATCACAGTTAACATTGAGATCACAATATTCTTGTTACATTAAATAGTCCACAATTAAAAGAAACTACGTGATGTAGTGTTATTTCTACTTTCTTTAAGCTCTTTGCCACGACTTAGGTTTCGTTGTATTATAACATCCTCAAGTGGGCTATTTACAAAGATTAACTCTTAGAAATATCCAAAAGCATTTATAGATTACAAAAACAATAGAGGAAGCCGGGTTTGTATGGGTTTTCCCACTGCTTACGTTAGTGAGTTAATTGTAGGGGAGCGGTGAAGGTTTTACTACACTTTCGAAAGTTATACGATATACAAATATTTTAGTGAGAATGATAAATTAAATTGATGTTTTTCTATGAGGTTATACAATGCAAATTTTCCGGTGTATGTAATAAAATTAAATGGATATTATTCTCAGTAATATATTTATGCAATAGTAAGGGTATCTAAAGGTTAGAAAAAGGTTATACAAGTCATACATATCTCCTGTTTTATTTACTTATTTTATGTTTTTTTTTTTTAATTTTATTTAATTTTTTATTTTTCTTATATATTTTTTTTATATTTATATGTGTAGGCGGATTAAATAATTTGAAGTGTAATGCAGTACTAATGTTGTCTAACTATATTATATCTAGGAGATATTAAGTGTAGGTGATAATATTATGTTTAGTTGTTCATTTAGTATATTAACCTTGACGTATTTTTTATGTCTGCTAATTTCTAATATTTTAGGACATTAAGTTTATTGCCTTTTATATTTATTTTTAATATATAGGGTGTAAATTATCCTATTATACTTGTCCTCTTTGAAGTTTCCATGTGAATATTTCCAAAGTGTTAACTATTGATATATTCTTGGGTTAGTATAATTTGAGAATGTGCCAAAATTCCAGTTTTGACCTCAAAAGCTTTCTGAGAAAACTGTTTTATGGACACGTTAGTAATATTATTTACTTTTCATTCTTCTGTTTTAGATTATTCCTACAAGTATAAAGCCGTCTAACTACTTTATTGGTTTAAGAGTCACAAAAACTTTTACACTGTTCTGAATTTTTATTGAATATTACTGATGAATACATCCTTATACATTACCATACGTGCAATCCTTAATATCAGCTTATAAGACCATATGTACTAAATCATTATCATTATTCATGGAAAAAATATTTTCGAATTAAAGATTAGATAAATAGAGAGATAAAGATAATTGAAAAATATGTTAAATAGATCTGCACTTTATAAAGCATGTAGCAAATTAAGTACGTTTACGAAAAACTATCAATAAAACTAAACCGATAGTACCTTTTTACTCCTTTCTTTTATTTTATATGTGAACAAAGTATTTTCATATATTATGACTAGTTATAAAATAAATACTTCTGTATAGAGTGATTTTTATTGTAAAACTTACTGTTAATTAATTTTAGAATTGCAACATAAAGTAATTTGACCTTAAACGGGAGAACCAAATATTCGGTAAACACCCGAATAAAATATCCAAATATTCGGCAAAAATATTTGGCCGAATTTGGCTCTTATATATGAAAGTATATCCACATCTGGAATTATTCCACACATTATCACTATATTTAGTCCATATCTGAAAGTATTCTACGCGTTATCACTAGAAAATGGTACTGATGCCAGTCCATTACATCAGATCTTGCAAACAAGTTAGCATGTGGAACTGACCGGACAACAAATTTCAACCAGATTTCTGAGCACTTGATGAAAATAATCTTTTTTTTAAAGAGAAAGTGTCGCCAGTACATTTTACTCGAACGTTTTATGCCTTAAAAACCTTTTTGAATTAAATAGACTGATAACCCTGAAACTATCGTACTCAGCTCTAGAACTATTTTTAAGAAATAGTGACTGAAACAAATTCATACAATGACGCAAGCAGATCAAGTACGTAGAACACCATTTTAACCGAACTTGATAATAAGTTTAAAACAAAACATAAAAATAAATGAAACTGTATGGTGGATAGTAAATAAACTGCGATTTCCGCAATTCCTGGCAAAGAACACCAGCAAAATATCTATCCATACTTGAAAATTTATTCAAAAAGTTTTTGGCTGAAATTAAGAAAAACGGAAGTAATATTCTTTCCAATAATACCAAAAATATGATATTACTGCATCCCAACTCAGCGCTTCCCTAAGTGGATTGCAATATAAAATAATTATTTAAGAGGTATTGCAAGAATGACAAATTATGTACATATTATATAAATGATTGTGACAATTACATAATAAATATCATATCAAACAATACAATACTACTAATATCGTTGATGGAAAAGTTTGGTTGTTTGTTATTCAGTCACGTATAAATAATCTTGCAGTTTCTAATTCAGATTTGTATTTGGACTATATAATATACATATATATATATATATATATATATATATATGTGTATATATATATATATATATATATATATATATATATATATATATATATACTTTTGTCCCGAGACATCGTAATTTCTTTCAAAGAAGACTATGTTTTTTTCCTCAGTTACAAAAATTGCTTAAAAACATGTCAATAAACGGGACACGGTTAACATTAAATACGTTGTTAGCGTATGGAGAAAATACAGATAAATATTTAATAATATAATTTATAAAGGGGTGTTGCGGGAGTAGCTACAAATATAAATACCTTGATAGAAATTGGCGTGCATTTTTGATTAAGGCATCAAGAAAATTTGTTTTTAAATCAATTGTAAATTTTAGGGATTTAGCCGAATACCGAAAACTAACTTAGTACGTCGATTCCCGATTTTGTGCTACAAGTTCTTTAAGTGTACTTATATATCGGTTCATCTTTATTATCTCTAATACCTTTTACTGCATATCTTCTAAATAATAGGTTAATTTTATTGTTTTTTTAGTAGTTATTTAAATTGTGAGCTGGTTATTTACGCTAAACGATGTAGCGGTGATATGTTTCATGTTGAGTTTTATTTTATTGTGTGCCATTTTCTAGAATACTTTAATTACGGAGATATCTTTAATTATCTTAATTTTTTATTAGTAACTTGTTCACTAACATTTTCAACAGTATTTTCTAAATTGCTTAGAATCTTTTAACAGATAAATAACATTTAAATTATAGTCTGTAATGTTAAAATTTATAGATACATTAAAATTCAAATAATTTCGTAATTTTGCTTTTATAATATTAACTTGCAATGCTGTATCATTAAAGACCTCTCAAAGATGTACTTGTGATTATTGATTGGAGGTTATATGAGTTTCTTGTTTTTCATCCAGGTCAATTAAAAGACATATCAATATTCAATTTTGTTAAGTGATTTTTCAGCCATCACATCTAAAATATTTGAGTAATGCGTACACGAAGAGAAATCCACTCAGAAATTCCGCGAAGAGGACTTAGTGTGCTCCGCTTTAATGAATTACACTTAGGGTAAATAACAAGTAAACCAACATGAAATACTACTACAATAGAAATATTATTTTGTGGTTTGGGGAACAAGTGGAAATATTCCATTTAGCTACTGTCAGAGCCGACAGTTCAATTTCACAAGAGATCGGAAGTATGCATGGTGCAACCGAGTTCCCATCATACTAAAGATTGCCTAAAATATCTTATAATAAATATTATTGGAAAAAAAACTTCGCTCAAGAGAGTATAAAAAAATGTTAATTCTTATGATTTAATCCTATTTGGACGTTTGGCACGATTAAGTTGAAATTTTTATAATTTTAATCCCTTTAAAAAGAAAAAAATTACAAATATTTCTCTCTGGTCTAGTTTCGGTTTTGATTTTTTTCTGTCGTCGTACAGAAATATAGAGGCAAAGCTCTGCACAATATAAAATATATTAGAACCTTCTTAAAAAAACGCAAGGGACGCAAGTTTCAAGAAAAACCAAAGGTTTTCTTCAAATCAACTTAACGTCAGATATAGATACAAACTCATCTGTTTCTTCTGGAGACTTGGCCCTTTCAAATTAAATTCAGTTTTATTTTTCTAAATTAATTCGGTTTCCACTTAATTTAATCGCGTTAAATTAATAATATTCAAGTAAAAGTTTATGCCTAAAACGAATACAGCACGGAAAAATAAAAAAACATATATATAATTTGCATATATATAAGTAATGGACAAAAAAATTTTAAAAAAAATTGTCTTGCTCTATTTTTCATTATTAATGCGAGGGTTTAAATTCTAATTTTAACTAAAATGTTTTATTATTCAAAAATTAAATAAAATACTTTAGAAGGTAAATTAAATAATTTAATTGTATTCAGCGATACAATTCAGATTTGCATCATAAAGCAAAACGACTTTAAAGTATATTATCTCTTTATTGTTGTTGCAAACAATGAGAAGTGATAGTTGAGACGAAAGATGAAATAAATATGTGTATGAATTACTTAAAATTTTGGTGAATTATATATAATAGCATAAAAATACAACAGTAAAAGTTCACTCGAATCTTTAACGGTTACGCCTAAAAATATTAGATGGAGCTAAGTCTGTGAAAACACTACATATTTTCGAAAATATTTAACAAAAATCTGCAAATTAGTAACGAAATATTTATTTATGTAATACTAATTACAATATTTCTTTTTTCAAGTGGCAAGTGTTTCAATCGTAGAAAATCTAGCTCAGTGATCTCTGACAGCTTAAAAATAACAAATAAAATGGTAAAACGGAGCATTTGAAACTTGAAGCGCCACTCAAGTTGGCGTTAAATATTGAAAATCATTATATTATAATTTTTTTTATTTTATGGCGTAAAATATTTGATATGTTAACATCTAATATATACGCAACGTTGCTATAAATATTTTTCTAAAGATATTGTTGATCATGCTAGCAGTATCTAGAGTTTCATCATTTCTGTTTTTTATAAAGCAACCTTTGTTTTTTGCACGACAATCGTCTTTAAAGATTTGGCTAACCAATAAATAAGTTTGTTGTCAAATTGGGCACATATAAAACATTCTTATGAATGATTTCATTATATTGACTTTTGTCATTACAGATGTCAAGGCTTACTTGACCAGAGCCCTTTGCCAAAAACGATTTGTCATCTGCAAATATTATTGTTTTGATACGCGTTGTTTTTGTCGTTGAGTTATAATGGCTATTGGTACCCGCGTTGAATAGATCAATTTGCTTCATCATATGTATACTCTTATATCCATCGTAATTCGGATTTCAAATGGAAAGGAAAATATTGTTATAAATCGTATTTTACACATGGTTATATATTACTTTCACAGAAACAGCTTTAATGTTTGGCTCATTAAGGTTGTGGTTTTGTGACCTTTTAATATTCTTATGTTGTTTTTCTTAGAAATTTATCTGAGAGTTAACATTAGCGAGTCGTCAGGAATTGTTACTGATATGTAGATGTAATTGAAAGAATTTACTTCTAATATAATTATTTGTGTTTATTTAAAAAAATGGCTCTTCCTGATAAGTTAGAGATACTACTCCAATAATATTTGCACCTAGTACAATGAAGTCGACTGTAAGAATTTGACATCACAGAAAGCACTTGTGTGCTTGGTTTCATAAAATAGTAATATTTTATTGCATAAAAAAAGAAATATACGATACGCACTAAACACCATAAAAAATAGATATAAAATAAATTGTCTCTATTATCAGTATCAAAATAAGATATAAAAATGAACAGAAGCTCTTAATCTTCCAATCATAGGCGGGAAAAGCTTACGACCTTTAAAAAGAATATATCCCATCGAGAACATCGTTCTTCCGGAGGATTCATAAAAACGACTCTATTTACGCGATAAGAACGCAATAATGTCAAATGAGGGAAGGAATATAGCTTCTCTTCGATTTATTGTATATTGGAATCATCGAAAATATGTGTCGTGTCGTGAGCACGGTGAAAGCTACTCTCGCACTGATATAATAACAGTGATATCAGCTTATGTTCGGAAGTAGGTTTGAAATTCATCCCGGTAGCTAGCGATTCAATTTAATATATTTATTGCATATAACTTCAATTAATATATTTATTGCATATTGCATATTACTGCTGCGTTAAATATTGTTTTAATTACGAAGCATATGCAATATGCTTGATGTTTTATTAGTGAAGCTATTGAAAATTAAAATGAATTTTTAACCTGTAGAGAAAAATTACAAAAAATTTAAAAAACCCTAGAGAGAAATTTATACTGACAATATTGAATATTTTATAGAGCTGAGCACATTTTTAGGTCATTCTATTGTCAGTGTTGTTTGTATACGTTTAATAAGCTGGTATATTATATAATTAGGTTATTTTACGTGTATAATATTTATACGATATTTATTTAAACCCTTATTCTTGTGTCTTAAAATTTAGAAATCCGAATTTTGGAAATTTAAATATTAAATAGATAAAACTATATCATTTTGCTTCATTGAATTTTCTCAATTATCCTGTCTTGAAGCCGTTTTACCTAATTACATGAACACAATGTATTTGATAAAATCATGAATGGTTAATTTTTTGGCTTTTGAACTGCAGTTTCGCAGGAATTGTCACTTGTTGAGACCAGTTTTAAATAAGAGCAAACTCGCATGCTCCTCCAAAAACAGTACTTTATTATTTTTTTCTCTCATTTAAAATATTACTTTTAATGTTCAGAAGATTTTTAAATTTCAACAGCGTACACCACAACTTTTTAAAATTCTTTATCATAACTAATAAAACGTTCTCCTAAAAGTAGCACCAAATGCCTGCCCCGAAAGGCAGATCCCTTAAAGGCCTATTTTATGAATAATTAAAGTGATATTTTCTTTAAAAATAATTCTTTTCATGCGTAACAGAGTTAAGCTTACATTTTTACGTGTACTAGTTTGAGTCCAATGTTCTTAGTTGGAGTCCTTGGTTGTTAAGAAATAAGAAAAACGTGTTAACAAATTATATATTATAATCACAATTATTTATTTAATTTTTCTTGTTCTTTGGCTAGCTGAAGAAATATTAAAAATATGTAAAAAATTATAATGTAATGTTTTAATACAGTTTCCGCCTGATTTCAATAACTTTTAAACGTTAGTAAATTTGCGGAATCGAAATCGTTTAGTATATCAATTCTTGACATGATTCTAGTTGCAGGGTAGAGCATGCAAAATAGAGAAATTTTTGAAAGTATTTTGGTAATAAATTCGTACAATGAAAATAAATTACAGCACACACATAATAACTAAAGTTTTTTTATGTCCCGTATAGATATTGTTTCTGTCTTTTTAACTGTTAAAGTAACATTATGTTGCAAAGAAATATGCTGTGGTATAATATTAATAGAGACGACAACATTTCTGAGGGGTGGTTTCTAGATATAAATATATAAAAGGATAGGATTTCCAATTTAGTGAAATGCGGGTAATTGAAAAAACCAGATAACTTTTGCACAGCAATCTGTAATTGCAGATCCTTGATCATCTTAAAAGTAATAGATTTTTCATAAATATTTATATCAGATAATTCGATTTTCATAAACTTTAATGTAAAGTTTTATTTGGTGTAACTGAATTGTTTTAACACAAATACTTTGAAATATTTCAAATATATCAAAATTTGAGTTAATATTTTACTCACAGTTTTTACTAAAAATTCAAAAGATTTAAAGGTTAAAGGGAAATAAGTTTTTATATTACCTTTGAGAATTATGTTTTAGATGTACCTGTTATAGGAGTTTTGGATTAATTATTATGATTAAAAGCCGCGTGCCGCGTTTAATTAAAGACTAAATGAGACTGTTAAAATATATATGAAGAGATGAGCGCTTAAATACGCTAAGCAAAATACTCGAAGTAAACAAAAAAGCGCATACGAGTGACTACGAATCTATCCCCGTTCGTTGTTGAACTAAACAGATTCCATCTTAGTTTAGAACTCGGTTGCACCATGCATACTTCCGATCTCTTGTGAAATTGAACTGTCGGCTCTGGCGGTAGCTAAACGGAATATTTCCACTTGTTCCCCAAACCACAAAATAATATTTCTATTGCAGTATTATTTCATGTTGGTTTACTTGTTATTTACCCTAAGTGTAATCCATTAAAGCGGAGCACACTAAGTCCTCTTCGCGGAATTTCTGAGTCGATTTCTCTTCGTATACGCATTACTAAAATATTTTAGAACATGGTGGCTGAAAAATCACTTGACAAAATTGAATATTGATATGTCTTTTAATTGACCTAGATGAAAAACGGAAACTCATATAACTTCCAATCAATAATCACAAGTACTGTCCAAAATACTAATTACTTGATTCATCTACCGTGCAGGTGTTATTTAAGCGAATCAAAATGAGTGTAAAGCAAAACTTTGTAGTTGCGGATGTATCGTTATACGATGGCAAAGACTTATGTACGTGTTATTGTTGCCACATTGAGAGATACCGTAGTATTATATCTGTTTATATAATAATTGCGTTGTAACTTTAATGCAATATTTATGAGTGTCTAACGTTTGAAAACTGTTTGGAAATGTAAGCGAATTCTGTTAATTATTTATAATTTCCATTACCCGATTTCTTAAAGCAAAGTAGTGTGATATCTTCTAATTTTTTTATAACTCAAAGTCATTACAGAATTAGCGACAGCTTAATTGTCCTTATGTTTGTTCTGGATTTGTTATCCTGACAGATCGAAGCGTATATTTGGATAAATTTATATATCTACTGATATGGTATTAAAATTCCCTTCGTATCCCGCAAAGAATCGAATTTATAATTTAAAAATTCATTTCATTTTTAGGGGCGATGCGAATGAAGAATTAGTACATACGTTCCACCAATGTACTTTGAAAAGGTACATTGATAGAACGTACAAATTAATATGTTTATGAGAAGAATCCCATCAAGTTTTAGAATTTGCACTACGAAGCTACCGTACACTTAGGCATTTTAAACATTTCAGATTAAAGAACAATTCTAACTTTTAAATTTCACTAGAATAGTGGTATATTGTATAACTCTCGGAAATATAATAAAACCTATACCGCTCCTCTACAATAAACTCACAAACATAAGCAGTGGGAAAACTCACACAAACTAGGCTTCCGCTATTGTACTTGAAACATATAAATGCTGTTGGATGTTCCTAAGAGTTAATCTTTGCTAATAGCCCACCTGAAGATATTGTAATACAACGAAACCTAGGTCGTGGTAAAGAACTTAAAGAAAGTAGAAATAATACTACATCACGTAATTTCAAATAATTGTGAATAATGAATTTCTACAAAATTAACGCCAAATATATTCAATATTTAAGAATATTAATTTGTCAGAAATTAGGAAAGTATATCACGTATTACATCTTTCACAAGTGAGAATGCTAACTAATTACAAAAATATATATTTCTACATACTATTAGAAATAATTGATCTTGGCAGTTTTCCCTTTACTTGCGGTACAGGACTTTCTACTTGCTAACAGTCAAGATTGCAGGTTGACCGGGAGTATCATATAAGTTTAACTGAAAAATGAGTAAGACTATTATATGAATAAAAAAACCCATATGTTTTCGTTCCACAAACGACTTGCAAACGACTTGCTATTTTGAGAGCAATGTAAGACTATTTACCTAAGTAAAAGATATTAATTTCAACTTGTTTCCAAGAATAAATTACTTTCACTGACCAATGAACGGAAAACCATGTGATCCTAAAAACTCTGAAAAGGTAAAGATTAGCAGACCACGTTCCATTTGCTGAAAAAATCGATAAAGGTCTTATTTTATATACTTTGCTGGCTAACTTAGTAAGGAATTAAATAGTTATTGGTCTACCGTTTTATAACGGGAACAATATTATTACCAAATATGTATAACGGATACAAAATTAATGTGAAATATGATGGAAGAAAAGCTACTGTTTTGTGGATAATTCCTTTATTATGACAATCGTTATGACGAAACACGAAAAAATGCAGACCGAAGAAATTTATTCTAAAAAATTTTGTGTTACTTGCAAATTTTATTTTATATGAAATTAAATAAACATTTTAACTGAGTCTAATCAAATTATTTTAGCAAGTTATTGCAGGTTCTCAATTTATTTAACATTATGCTGAATTGCTTCAATAGAAGGGAATAAGAGATCCTAGTCTAACCAATCTAACAAGCCTCAATCTAACAAGAAATTTAGTTCACAAAATCACTGATAAAAAAAACATCAGTAATTTATTTCCTACTAAAAACAAAACCCATTATTACTAATTGAAAGAGTTAATGGCGACACTGCTTGTAGAAACACAAGATAATTAATAGGGCTACGTCTATTGCTTTTGGGAAACGAATATTCTACGCTTGTACGGGACTGAATACTCGATTAAAAGGAACCTTTATGTTTACTTAAGAAGCAATACCCCGAGAATCGCAATAAAGGATTTGAGGGGCGACCCTGGGGATTTATAGATCAATAGATACAATTTTAATAATTTTTTTAATACAATATGCAATATAAATTACTTTTATCCTTTTTTTTTAATTATCACAATACTTTCTCAATTTGCAATTTCACTTTAAAATAAGTAATATATCTTTAAAATTACCCTCTTTTCTTACAAAATAATTTCATCAATCTAAAAGTTGCTTCCATTAAAATTATGGCTACTTGCATTAATTGCAATTTCGATATATTACATATATTTAAGAAATATTTCCTACTTTTTAAAGACAAAATTTTCGAAAATTTAATTATTATCTTGTTTGATTCAAGTTAATGTCACAAATTTTTATTTAAGTCGTAATTAAAAATTCTAATTCAGATAGTATTAAAAATTGTTGCAAATCCCAATAAATTTTGAAATATTACCAAATATTATTAACCTCATGTGGTCAAATGAAATGTGAAAATTAGTGATTATTGACATTCTTAAAGTAATCAAATAACAATGCATCGAGCCAACGGAATAAAACGATTTCAGAGATGTATTACATCCATCTCATCATGAACAATAAGACAAGGACAAACCAGTACAGGAAAAAATCAATCGTTCATTGAAAAGAATTATGTTAAATTGAAAACGTTTACGCTTCCGAGGAAAGTACGCACTTCCATTTATACGTGACCAAAAGCTCGTTTAAAGAAGAAAGCTTTGTTTTCTTGGTACTTTGATATCTAATGAATGTCACGTGCAATACAATTGTTAAGCTAAACTTTTTTGAATGATTTATGTTTGCTTTCAATGTAAATGTTTATATTTATTTTGAATGTTTGCTGAGAAATTTTAAACTGAGTTTTGAGTTTCACTTTTAATGATTGCTTTAAACTTTTAATGCAAATAACTTTGAATAAATCCTACGAAATTTTGATACTAGTTTCATCTCTGTTTAGAATGATTTCTATTAGCTTTTGATGTGAGCGTTGATATTTAATTGTAAAAGTGTTGATTTTTACTTTGAATAATTTCTGTGATGCAAGTATTTATATCTAGGAGAAAACTAGAATAATTTGGGTACATTATAAGATGTAACACAATTAAAAAATGCTATTTTCAACTAAAATTTTAGTTGCTATTTTTGTTCCATGTTTTGTGATTTAAAATCCTTGTATTTTGCATTGGTCTTCAAATTCGTAAGCAGTATTAAAAAATGGACGAACACATTAAATCATCTTTGCAGATGGCGAATATTTTACAAAATATACTACTAATGCCTATATGACTATATTGATAATCCGTTTTGCAAAACTCTCAAACACTTAATGAGAGAGAATTAATACTTAAAAAAAATAGCGAATTTTTTAAAATTTTCTCAAAACATTTCATAAAACTGAAAGTATCATCATGCATCCATTTGAAGTTTTTGCTTTTAAGCGCAAGCTACTAAGATTTTTTCGATAATAAAAAGACTTGAAGTGCTATTTATACCTTAAATTTATTAGCAAACTGTAGTGAAATTAAAAAGAATTAATTGATTCACCTAAAAGCTCACACAAATATTTTAATAAAAGACAGTCACCACACTGACTATGTGTAACAAAGATATGTTCCCCGAAATATTTAAATTAGAACTATTCTTATATATTATTTCTATATATATATATGTACATATATATATATATATATATATATATATATATATATATATATATATATACACATATATACGTATGTATATATTCCTAATAACATTATTATACGTCACATTTTTCTACGTTCTCTCAAACCATGCCACAATAAATCATAAGTAAAGAAAGGAACCAAAAATTATTTTCCGGAGATAATTGTAATAAATAATTCTTAAAAAAATTAATGTCCAATATTCCCTAATAGTATAGCAAATATACATCATTTCCAAGCCAAAATTTTCAGCTTTAAAATTACCGTTTAATGTCATTTATTCTTTTTACGTAACAAGGTATTAACATATTGACGCAGAATTTTGTCTAAATTCCGCAAAAATTAAGGTATACAGTACAACTGGGTGTTTAAAACATTAAGTAAAACCCAATAAAGTCAAAGCTCGTATATTTTTCCGAACAAAACCAGCCTGTGATGGATTTGTTTTTGACATTATGGGCTATTTAATAAATAATAAATATGTGCTTTAAATTAGTAATTATTAAATAAAACTAAACATGTTATTCAGCTGAAAGGGGACGATAATTTTTTGAGTTACATTATTATCATACTTTTCAATAAGATATTAAGACATTTTTTTCTTTTTCCATCAAAATTTATATAATATTGGCGATGGACAGCATAAGTTATTTAAATAATTGAATCATTATCGATAATGAGATACTCTCATAATCGATAATGAAGTTAGTAGTAGTTAGTAGAATGATTAATAATAATAATTACTAATTTTATCTGACCAAAGAAAATATTATTTTACCATTTTTTCTTACCTCTCACATTCGTAGAGTTTGCTCTACTAATGTAATTAATTACTTTGGTAGTATGTATAATGTCAAACTTTCGACTGATCCATTTTTATTAGTGGTCATAATCGAAATATATCCAGACATTAACATAATCGAAAGATTCTATTAGTATTTATTATCGCCTACCGCAATAAATAAAATTTAAATAGTTCAAAATAATGAGATTTTTTATTATTATTTGCAAAATTTAGTTAAACTATCATTGTTATTATAAAAAATTTATTTATCATTAAAACCTTAAAAGATTGTTATATTTGCCTACCATTTTGACTTTTTCCACTTTCAGTAATGATAGACAAGAAATTGTAGTTTGTATGGACAACTTGTCTTCATAGTGTCACCGTTTCCTTCCATTCACATTACTATCACTATAAATACATGTTATAATACTTTAGTAATCTTGAGAATCGTTAAGAAACATATTTTGGGTGGATGTTTCTCAAGAGCTTAACGGATAATAAATAAGAGGATGGATAGAATTACTTTGAAATATTACCAACGTTATTAAAACCATAACGGAACATTGTTGAATGAAAAGTAAACATTCCTAAATGGTTCAATATTATTCTTATCAATTCAACAACAATGATTCGGACAAACAATAGATCTTCATAAAGTACCTCTTACTGCAAACATTGAAAGGACGGCTAGTAAATAATTTCATTTCAACTAAGACATGTAATTAAGCTCATTCGAACAAAGGAAAAACTCAATTGTTCCTGGAAGAGAAAGCAAAATTAATTCGAAAGCGTTTGATGTTTTAGTAGGAAAAGGATGTGTTTCCATTTGCACTTCATTGAAAACTTGGATAGAAAGCTGTTCTTCTCTCGATAATTCACATCGATAAATTCGCAAATTTGTCTTGTTTAAGGGTCGTTTTCTGTATTTAATTATTTGATTTAAATTTGTTGAAACCATTTTAGTGTAAGATAATATGAGAGATAATTAATATGGGGAAAGACAAAAATCTGGCCCGGTACCAACACTTAATTTTTCAAATTATTTGAGGGTTTTTCGTATCATTACCTTTAATTGTTTTTTCGTATCATTACCTCAGTATATAACCTTTAGAATTTTTAACTTTAAATTGGTCTTTCTCAACTATTTCTGAATTATAAATCCTAATATTTCAACTAAATGCATTTATTTTTCATCCTGTTGTACAATTTTTCTGCAATTGTTTTTGCCTGACCTAAAATAGAAATTTCACAGTTTTCGATTTGTTCGATTTAAAATATTTACCCATAATTATCGATATAGCTCATATTAAATATTATGCTGCATTCATTTATTTCTCTCAGGTTCTTCTATACTCCCTTAATATTTACTACTTTCTAAGTTGTTAGAATTAATCAGTTTATTTGGCGTCATTTTTTATAAAAAAAAATTTTACATTTTTATTAAGACTTGGATTCTTTTTTGAATATTATATACAAGTTTATTCATAATTTATTTTTTGTGTGGTGTGAGAAGTATGTTTAATAAATTTATTATTTCGTATATTTCTTTAATTCTAGGCGTTGTGTATCGTCTAAACTAAATGTATTGAAAAAATTTCAGATAACATGCATACTCAAGCATATTTAAATATTTACCGGAAGAAGTGATTCCTTTAAGCTTTTTACAAATATCGATATTACATTAATTACCTGAAAATAGTAAAAATATGTCAAAAAGTATTTTTTTTCAATTATCACTGTAGTTTTATGGTAAACACTAGATAAGTTCTAACTTGGATGAATATATTTTTAACGATGCTTTCAATCATATTTCTGGAATTAACTTTTGTAAAATTCTACAAAAAATATACTACAATTTACCTAACCATAACAATTAACCTTTTAAAATGCTGAACATTAAATACAAAACCTTTTTTTTCCCTTTTATGGTATTGAACTCTAGATTACTTATCTACGAATATTCTAATATTTCTTGATCAGTCAAATGAAATGAATTTTTTGTGAGAAGTCGGTTATTCTTCCTATACATTTTTATCCAGAAATTTATTTTATGGATTTATCGATACATAAATTAAATGGTGGCACACAATATTACTCGTTTATCATAATGCATAACGTAAAATCACTTATACCAACTCTACAAAAGATATCAGTAGAAAAATTCTCACAAACAAAAATTTTCGTCATTTATGTAATAGAGACCCTATAAAACTGTTTTAACTCTTTTTTAATTCGACCCGAAGACTAAATATTTAAAAAAAATTATAATCTAAATAATCCCTCGCAAATATTTATTGAGAGATATATCAGTCCCAAATAGTAGAAACAGATGTAAATAAAGTTGGTTAAAAGAACTTAATGTGCACGAACTTAATGTGCACGAACAAGAACTTAATTCAAAGTGATGCATTAAATATAGATGTCGAAAACTTTTATTAATTTGTCTATTTATTTCAAACTTTAATGTTTAAATGCAATGCATACATTTGGCAGTCTTACTGTTATATTAGCAATAAGTTCCGATTGACCACAATATTTAAATGTAACAACAATGTAATATGGAAAACTGTAAAATACATATCAAAAGAAAACATATCATAAGAAAAAAACGAGTCCATATCATACTAAATTTAAAAAAATAAAAAAATAGTAAATTAACAATTATAAATCTTGACATAGCATAAGTGGAAAAAAGGAAAGGGAAATGAAATGAAATTAGAAAAGATAAGACTAAGGGATAAAGAGAGAAATAATTTTTTCAGACGGTCTTTGGGCACATTTATAGAGAGTGAATTCCTGTTACATATATCCAGTCGATTTTAAAAAATGCTAGAGCTCGGAGAGCAAAAGACTTTTAAGGTTAAAGGTAATGAAGACTTATATAACTATGATTATAATTGTTATTATATACAACAATAGTACGAAAATATTTTCTTTACCTAATTACAATATTACTGTACAAAAAGGATATTTAATATAACTTGTTTCCTTTTTTAATTTTTATTTTGGTTTATTTAATTAATTTCTCTTCTATTATATAGCATCGTACGCATCAGAATTAAATATATGTACTCCGACATATTGTGTATAGAAAAACCAAAATCGTAAGATCGTCACTAAATGGTTATTCCTAAAATTTGGACCGATTTTTATTTTTGTGATATTAATGTCTTGCTATACAGTTAATTTTAGCTATAACTTGGTGAATAATAATATTAATAATTGTAAATAGTAAAAAATACTGTTAAACATAAATATTTCAATACGAACCTACACAGTGCGTGTAATAGTAGCACTCAAGATGTTATGTTTTTATTACATATAATATATTCAATAACACATACATGGTGGATGAAATGATATAAGTGTAAGAAAAAAGTAAATTTCTTCAACATTCTTCCCACACCCCACAAAAGTCAAAACATAATATATTTTTACAATTTAGCCTTAACTTAGGCCAGAAAAGAATTAAAATTTAGATGATTTAATGACTTGTGGATTAACATTAGTTTAAGTTTATTTTTCAGTTCGATGTCCAATGATTTTGTTATTCTGTTACTTAGAACGTTAATCATCTACGCTTCCATGATGATGATTAACGTTCTAAGTTTAATTGTGTAAACCATATATACGGCTATACCTGTAAAATTATGTTAGTCATGCGTAATAATTTTGAAGCATTTTTTAAAATGTTTACTGCACCAATTAAATTGTACATGTAAAAATATATGCAGAAAGTAAAATTTTTGTTTACAATGCTGTTACAAATTTCTTGCTTAATTTTAAGTTAAAGAATGTGTAGGATTTTATCCCAAGTTTCATGATGTGTTCAGTTTTTACCAATTTTTTGTGGATTCGCTTACTTTTCCTCCTTATTTATCGTCTTTGTCAGAAGAACTGATGCTACTAAATGTCCTACTTAAAGAATTGAATTTTTATTTTTACTCTTTCTTCTTTTGCGTGCTCTTAAAAATCTAAATCAGCATCGGAAATATCAATATAATTTTTGTTGTTCTTAATAGAAGAAAAAATTCATTGGTTTCTTTGTTCCATTTTATTTTGACGTGTTAAGGTACGTCATTGTTCTTTTTTAACTGATTTAAACATCGCCGGAAGAAAATCATTAAGAGTATCAGTAGAGCAATTGCGGCCTCTGATATATAGCTTGGTTGAAAGCGTTTTCCAGTAAATTAGCAAGAACAAAAATTGTAGGGCTGTTAAATTTTTAGCGCTTTCAGCGAATCAGTCGATTTTCATAGAATCTTAAGCGTAGTCTATTTGTGGTTGCCATCAGTTGGAATGAAGTGTGAGAATGGAGAAAGAAAACTCAGAACAGTAGTGTTAAAATAGCAGGCGGTATATAAGATTTTGCAGCAGACTCATGTATCAAAACATAGCATTGGATCAGTTGAGTGATAGGCTGCTCATTTTCGTACTTTTTAAGCAATATAGCAGGCTTTGTTAAGCAGATGTGACTTCGTGTTTGGCATTGTTAGTTGCATTGTGAGATAGAATAGAATAAAAACCTGGTAACAAATATTAATAGATATTTTATCGCAACATTTCTCTTACTTTTTTAGGCTTTTTCTCTGAAAAAAATAGTAGTGGGGTATAGTAGAAATAGACCATTTAGCTACTATCAAGTGTTGTGGATTTAATTTATTATAACTGACGGGCTCGGTTTCAAACCTCAGTGCCACATTTGTGGTCTTTATGTCTTGATTTCCTTTACTTTAATTTTGACATCACTTTTTCACTTTAGCCTTTTACCCAGATGGAGTCCAGGGCACTCTGCTGAATCTATGAGGAAACATTTGGAAGAAGAATGCCCTTCCCTGCGGAAACTTGTTCAGATAGTACACATGTACACAAACCTCTATTAAGATAGAGAAGACTTAGGAAATAAATTAAAGCTGGTAAAAATCAAATCGATTTACAGAAATTTCTATAAAATATTTGGCGTATTTCCAGTAGTGGTATAAGTTTCAAATTTAACTTTTTGAAATCTATATTTCACTTGGAAAAATATACTTTCTAAACGAGAAATTACATTATCGTACAATCTGTTCGAATAAATACTAAAAGAAAAGTACGAAGATTAATGCCTTCGAGTTAATGCTATAAAAATAATCAAACACGATGTGAACTACGACGCTTTATTATCAATAAATTGTCTAGTTACCATTATTTCTTGATATTTTATAGGTAAATTTTATTAAATTTTTAGCATTATCTGAGAAAAAGGCGACCATATAAACCAAAGTAAGTTTGCAGTTCTAACTGCTTAAACATCGCAAATATTTTTTCCTCGGGACTTTTGTGGGATTCCTATCTGATAGCTGCGCTGGCCAAATTAATACTTCGACGTTATTTCCGTATTTTCAAGTAGTACAAAGATACTCCGCTGTTTCAGAGCATTGTCGTCTTGCAGGGCTTAATTTTTTTAGTTTTGGATATAAGAAAATGAAGCCTTCTGCCGTTTTTTATTCTCCAAACGTCGATGAAATTATCTCTGATAATAAGCAAAGTGGCAAGTGCTTGCTTTAAACTCAAAACCGAAAATAATACACATTTACCAAGTTTTTAACGATTGGCCGCAAAAATCTAAAGTGTGTATAGACTAAGTATTAGTTGTTATAAAAATGTACTGAAAAATAACTTTCGTTACCAAAAAATTACGTTGTTATAACTATTATTCAAACAAGACTATGAAAAAAGGGTTAAATTTGAACCACATGCGAAAAATAAAAACCATCAAAAAATTATTTCTTGGGTTGCCAATAAAGCATTTCAGTACCAAACAAGCAAATCATTTAATTAAGTATATGAATATGGATGTGACGAGAATATTTCTAATGGGTAAATATGTTATGAATTAATGTTATGAATTATCTCTATAACTTTTCTAATGTACCTAGTTTTATTCATTTTTTTTTCAAAATAAGAATATTTTTTCTTTCCGTTATAATAATTTCACAGCTCATTATTAATTATTCTTATAAAGATAGAAATATAATACAAAATTTACGTAATATTGCGCATTATTACTATTCAGAAGTAAGGTTCGGTGCAAATGCATCGGGTAATGCCAGCAAAAAGACCTTTCATATGCACAATATAAATAACCATTAATATAACGCCAACAAAAAATATGGAGGTATGCAGAAAAATAATATAAAATATTATTAATATAAATATGACTATAACTAGAAATAGTAACATTTTAAAAATGTCATTTTGACATCTTATCTGCAGATACTTTGAACCCGCCGTTTTACGAACCTAAATTGTAACTTTTTTAATCCAGACAAATTCATAATTCATTTCTAATTCGGCTTTTCTTACGTTTGCATAACGAATTTTTTTTCATAGTGTGAGGTGCTCATTAACGTAGACCCGCTGGGCAGCTCCGGCGATCTGCAACGACTCGGTGGTGAGTATACGACGCACGTGCGCTGCATCAGTGATATCGTCACGCAGGCGTCGCGTAGCTAGCTGCACGATGATTTTACGAGGGCGGTCGAAGTGAGCGCGCGAGCGCACGCGATGCGCCGCACGCATCTGGTCCATAGGGATCGGAATGTTTAACGCAGCGCTTAAGTTAAAGACGACGTTTAGAACATTTTCAATTCTCATTCCTGGGACATTTTGAATTTCTAAGTTGCACTGCCTATTTATTTGATTCATATCACCGTATTTTGATTTATAAACCACTAATTCCACGGTGAGTGTATTGTATTTTGTAATTACACTGTTCATTTTTTCTTCGTGGAATTGTAGAGTAATATCTAATTTAATCTATTTTCTAATTTTAATTTAAAAAAAATTTAATTAGTTTTAAAAATCTAATTCTATTCTAATTGCAATTTAAATTTTTTTTAATTAATTTTAAAATTTTATAATTCTAATGTCATGGTACAAAATTGTAAAGTAGGGTTCAACTTTTTTTAAAGTGTTTTTTTGAAAGTTGTTAATATATCACAGGGACAAATGAAGAAAACAATATGAATAAGAAAGAATTGAAATCATTCAAAAAGGAAAATGTTAAAAGAGAATTTGTTGGCTTCGGCGATAAAAGATTTGAGATTTAAATGAGTACAAATTTCTATTAAAGCAGATGAAAATTTCGAGAAAAATATTATTTTTTAAAAAGAAAAAATATTTACCTACAACTTAATATTTTACTTTTGAATTTTTTTTCATTATAAATTATATATCAATGATTTATTAATAGTCAAATAAATTTAAATAACCTACAGTTCAAACAGATTTTGAGTTATAGAGGGTCAAAATTTGTTAGAAATAGTTGATGTCAATTTACATGCAGTCCTTGCTCATTTTTTCTTTTGTGAAATCAAAAAAAAATGATTTTGTGAATAAGCTTTTGAAGAAGAGTTTTGGAGGACAATTTTGTGCCTCACCGGCCGGACGTCGCTGATTGCTCATACTCTCAAATTGAATGAGCAAAATAATTAAATTTCCTATCTTACCTTGAAGATCAGCAGCCACTTGACGCGAAGGTGCTTCATGCTTCCAATCTTCGATGACTAACTAAAAGTTTAAAGCTTACTTACGGCTAAACTTGCGTCTGTTTAAACTAAATTTTAATTCCTATTTAAATGTCTTACCGTCTGCTTTTTAACTGATGTCGTTAAAAAGTAAATGAGACTTCAACAGTCAGCCGTGCCTTTGATGCACACCCCTTATTAGTATTAATGTTATGTGGAGGAAGATACGGACAATATTAATTCTGTTACAGCCATTTTTTTAGCAATCATTTACCGTAATAAATAACAAAGTTTTAAAATATCAAAATTATTATTTCATTGTTTTAAAGCGTGAGACGGGGTCGTGGTGTTTGAAATAAGTATTTAAAGCAAAATCAAAGTATTCGATTTAAAATATGCATGAACAGGTCCAAAAAATGCATTTCGTAATGAACTTTTGAAATAAACAGTAATACCGTGAAGTTTCGCAGAACAGGTTCTTTTATTACTAAATAGTTCGCTAAATATTGAACTTAAAATTTTTTTAGCATTATGATTTCCACTAGTTTCTCTCATAATTCTAATATTGTCATGCCTTTTTCTTATGTTTTGGCAAATTTATTTACGATACCTTCGATAAAGTGAAATGATTCCCTCTCTTGGGTAAAAAGATTAGCATAAATCAGAGTTATACTAACGCATATTTTATGAAGCAAATATTTCAATAGGAACTCACTGAATACTTCATACATTTAAAATAATTTTAGTGCAGACCTTCAGTAATACGCATTTTTTTCTGTATTAATATTGCGGTTAACGAAATTATGTTTTCAGAAAACGGTGTAAGCTTGTCAAAGTCGCAGTTTTAAAAACTACATAATTTTATATCCTTTAAAAATGAGATTTTCAATAAAAACATGACAACCTTGTGGAAGTAAAACTTCTTCAGCGATGTGACAAAAAACTATCAACCTGAAATTGTTTAACTCATATTCGGTATATGTCTAAAGATTTGACCTGTGCCGTAATAAATAAAGAATAATATACGTATGTATTAACATTAATATGTATATATATATATATATATATATATATAAATTATTACTATAAGTTAATTATTATCTTATATTATAATTAATACAGTAGTAACTATTAATATATTATTTATAAATGCTCGAGCGGGTGGATATTTTTTGATAATAAAATGTTTGTTTCAAAGTTTCTATATTTACACGTAGTTCAAATATTATAAGAAAAGGACACTTAAAATATAGTATAGCGTTAATGCGTAATCTCGCCAGCATGATTACTTGGAATTGCATTGCTAAATTATACATTCAGCGCACACTTTTGCTTATAAATTTTCTGCCAGGTATGTATATATTATTTTCACTTATTTTATAATAGCTTTGTACGAAAATTTCTTAAGGTTACTATGTGTATTTAAGTGAAAACATAGTTTTAATAAGTGTTGAGCGAAAAAAATTGGTATAAATATATTTGAACTTAATCTATTCATAATGCAAAAAAACAAAACGTAACTAACTTTCACTTCGTTCTTGAGTTTAAACGGGTGAAACACTTGCGAGTTCTTTATAACATTACTCAAAACGTTTTTTGATACAATTAATATATATATACATATATATATATATATATATATATATATATATATATATATATCTATATATATATATATCTATATACATATATATATATATATATATATGTACTTTTTTTAAAATTAGGGCTTTACACAATCATTTTTCGCAATATGGCTTAAAAATGATCATTGATAAGTACTTAACACATTGTGATCACGTAAAATTGGTACATGGTACATGGTAAAAAAGAATTTAATTTAAATTTAAAGTAGTTTTAATTTTTAAAAAAAATAAGAAGTCGATAAGCTTGTAATTACGTTTGCTCCTCAGTCCATTTCTTCTGCCATAACTTTTAACATTTTCAGAGTGAGTTATAAAAAATAAATTAAACTCAAAATGTGTTCTTTATTTTACAACTTTTTAACTACGTAAATAACAATCACTACCAACTGCTAAGCTTAGCTCATGGAATATTAATACCACCATAAATGTTTATTGATATCCTTTCTGAATTATGCCTATATGTTTGAATTCATTTTCATAAAATTTTATATAAAAACAGTTTACACTTTGATATAACATATAGAACTAAAAGAGATAGTACTCTAAATTCAAAGAATAATATAATTCATTTGCATTATTGTATAAAAATGAAACTCATGGTTGTAGTAATAATAATTAAAAAGCGTTTAGTTACTAAAAGCCCAAAAAGTACGATTTTGTAAGCAAATACACCATCAAAAGAAATCAAATGCCCAAACTAAATGAGTTTACTGTTAGCGATTTAGAAGTTTCAATAACCAACTCCCTCCTTCATCATCGCAACCTCCTCGATTTTAATATTGAAAAAAAATTCACTGAGACACGTCAAACTAACCCAAACTGGACGTGTTTTCTAGTCAACGTCGAGAAATTTCTGTGGCCACCTTTCTTCTCCGTTGTGTTTAAAAATAAATAAATAATCGAGGTATAATACATACCTCCATTATTTATTTATTTTTTATTTGGGTATATTTATATTGGAAAACCCGTCTCCAACTTACAGATTAATCCAAAGCTTTAGGCGTGTGGAAGGACATAATAATGTTCTTCCACATAATGGTTAAATAATATACATACAATAAGAAACACGATAGAATAGTGACATAGAACAACTCAAATAGACAACACTCTAACTAGCAATCGGTTATGAACCATCTTGCAAATCCATAATTCCATTCTTGAAGCGATCAATAGAAGAAAAAAAGTCAAGACTGCATATCGTAATATTCGTGCATATCGTAATATTATCTTGAACAATGCAAAAAACGGGTGAACGCTGCAGAATATTCCTTCGCGCTCTACGCAAGTGAAATAAATTATGACATCATCCTTTCATATAGCAGCCAGGAGCATAAAACGCTACTAAACTCAAGATCTAAGTGTTATATAATTAATAATTTAATAAAATATATAATAAAATTAATTCCCGTCTGAGATAAAGGAAAATTCATCAGTAAACTTACCGCCCATTAACGAAACAAACCATTCATAAAGTTAAACAGCCGTTTAATTTACCCCCGATAACACTTTCGCAACATTAACACATTCACTTAACTAGCGGCAGACTGCTAAGACAGCATTGACCTGAAAAGATCGAAACTAAGCACTGAGATGGGGGAGATAAATGCACAAAACAGATGATACGGTTGCGAAGAGGGGTTAATTCGGGAAAAAGGGTAGCGACCCTCGAAATGATATTGCGAATTGGTAATTAAATGCTTAAAATGCTTTAATGTTTTAGAAATCTTGGTTCAATGCCCCAAGGATGAAGCAGCGAAGTGTGAGAATCTGGTAAGAGATTAAAGATTAAGTATATGTAATTGAATGCAGTCTCTACAGCGGACAGGGAGATGAATTGTTTTTTCTTCTTTATCTTAATTATTCATTGACATTCTTAAGAGTAATAAAACACTTTTTAAGTAAAACGTTTAATTGACTAGATTATTTCAATAATATGATTAAGGCGAGCTGTAATTTTTTGAGTTCCATAGCCAAATGGCAACAATGAATTCTTTATGGTTTCATCATGTCCATCCATTTTTTCCTTCAATATGTCACATCTTTGTAGTTTCTTTGCAAATGTACATGACATTTTGTATAACGTACACCTACCTCATGTATACAAAATCTCAATTTAAATAAAGCAAACTATCAATTTGTTTTAATATGCAATCCGTATACACGAAAATATTAATTTTCTTGCGCATTTCATTATTAGGATATCACTGTGCAGGTCTCTTAATCTTTTAAATATTATTATTTTAAACACCGTTTTCTAAAATAACATATAACATGTCACCATCTCCACCTTAATTTCTCAATCACGAGCTTTAAAAATGCGAGAAATCTAGGTCATAGCTTTTGATTAGCTTTTCCAAACGAAATTATTTCAGTTAATTTGAATATTCACTTAAAGGATATATAAAACTCTTCGTTGTGTATGATCGAATATACACTTGACCCGGATTATTTAATAATTTCTTCAATCATAAATTATTATTAAATAAAATAAAGCTTACCTTGAGCGAGTCTTTTCAGCTGAAAAAGTATAAGAGATCCTTAGAAGCTACCGTGATGAGACAATACCAATATGAGGTTAAATTTACTTTATTCAGATTTCGCTTTTTATATATATTTATTTATTAAAAACTATATTGACATACTTATTACTACGTGACCAATATCTTCCAATCAACCGCAATGATTAAATATGGGAATAATATTTTTGTGCCTCGCCTGAATATTTGACTTTTGTATGAATTAAAGTATAAAGTTTGTTACGCATTTAGAACCGGTTAAATGAAAGAATATAGGAAAAAAGATGAAGTGCCTGCAAATTTTAAGGGCTAGTTACAATTATTTCATAAAAAAAAATTATTTGAAAAGTTCCTATACCAAAGTGCGTGTTACCAAGGAAATGTAAGTTATAAGTTTCCGTCTTAATTGCCATTCTTAGTAACATTAACCACTAATATAAAATCCTGTAAAAGTACAAAACCAGAAAATAAAAATATTAAAATGTGCAATTTTATAATTAAGTCCAAGCACTTTTTTTTTAAATATGTCGTTCTTTATATATATTCGTTCACTTGAAAAGGAGAACAAACGGGAAATTCGTGTTTTAGCTTAATCAGAATTATATCCTTTTTACGATTAATGTTGTGGCTAATCAAAAGTTGCATTTTAAATGAAATGTTTTGCTGGCCTTGTTTATTTTTCGGAATTGAACATAGTAAATGGAACAAAGGAATAAAGTTAAATACATGTATATATGTATATATATATATATATATATATATATATATATATATATATATATATATATATATATATATATATATATATATACATATAAATATGTGTGTATTTATATATATATATATATATATTTATATATATATATATATATCTACATACATAATTTTTTATAAGTCTGTCTTCGCAGCTTACCCTTCCCAAATAGTACTGCACGCCACTGGTGCACAAACATATATGGTACGACTAAAACATTATTACAATCATATTTCATAGATGTACAGTAATAATACTTAAATAATAATATAGTTTCATTGATAATGAAAATACCCACACGTGTTTAGAGCCCATACTCACGGCGTAACATAGTCCGTCCATAAAATTGGTACCAGTCATATATACAGTAAGTGGAAATTAACTGCTTTACACCAAATTACCTTCTACTGCCTTCTTTCTTTTAAAATTAATTAGCTACATAAGTTTTATAAATTAATTAAAGACTCCTTAATCCCCTGTTACAAGATATTTTCGAGGGTTTAGAACAATGTAATTAAAATCAAATGAGAATAAAATTATTGATTCTTTGGGATTTATATTTTTTATTTTATTGAATAGATTTTACAATTACCATAGAAAAAAATTTACATAAAATTTATTCTTATTAATATTCAGACATCGATTCTTTTTACTTATATATAATATAATTATATAATAAAATTTATCTATCTTCTCAGTAGCCGAGATATTAAACATTAATGAAAACTTGATCTTACTTTTTGCAAAACTAAAATTTATTTCACCTGCTGAGAATATTATGATCCTCTGTTTATTACTGAAAACCCTAGATATAAAAAATTAGTTAGATAAAACAAATATAAATCAATAATTGCTTCTGGTAGGTCAATATATATAAATGTTTTCAAACGATACGTCTTCCACATATTCAAGAAATGGTCAATTGCAAAATACGTATACATTTGACGGTAGTGCTTTCATATTTGAATATAATATGTAATAGTGTTTTATCTTTTGATATATTTTGTGTTTTTTGTTTTGTTTATAGTTCGGTATAAATGATATGATACGTCCATAATAGGTTATGTTAAGGTATAAATATTAATATTTTCGGACTATGCTTCTACATATTCAAGAATTTGTATATTGTGAATTAGACATATTAAATACTTTTCGGAAATTACTTTCCTAGCTAAAAAGAGATAGGGTTTTGTAACGTATGAATAATTTTTTATTTATTCTCATTTTTAATGACCGAAGTAGGTAAAAACGATATCTCAATAATAAATAACAATATTCTCATCATATCGTCATGTAAAATGCATCAAATAATAATAAAATAACTCTGATATGGTTTATTCCTATAAGTGCCCGTTTTTTTTTGCAAAAGAGTTGATATATATATATGTATATATATATATATATATATATATATATATATATATATATATATATATATATATATGTATATATATATATATATATGTATATATATATATATATATATATATATATATATATATATATATATGTATATATATATATATATATATATATATATATATATATATTTGTTTAACTTTATGTCGTGAATATCTCAAAAACTTAAAAATTTGGAAGATATGTTTTTATGAAGGTTTAATATGCTTTATTACAATGCCAAATTTTAAGTTTCGATTTCAAATGCTTTCCCACTACTGTAACAGACAGACGGACACGTGAACTAACTTAAAAGATCTCCTGTTTTCCGTATTGAGGCATGGAACCCTGAAAATCATACTAACGTCATATAAAAGCAACTTCTAAAAGAGAGCAATAGAGAAAACTAACTAATCTAAAATTATGTCTATAAAATTTGAACTAAAATTAAAATCGTTGACCTTTACCATGTTCCCTAAATTTACACTTGCTAAATTACATTTTTATGCAGGACTTCTTTATAACTCTTGTATCTACAAAACTGACAGATTAAGAAGCAATGGTTAATAATATATAATAATTATTAGAAGAATAAAGTAGACAAAGTTACGTTAATATTAAACAGTTGCTATGTCAGGACAAATTAAAATCTATCAAATAAAGTTAAACAAATATCAATATACTCCTAGCATTGATAAATCAAGAATTGACAGCTATCAATACATTAGACAATATTATCTTAATATTAAACAGACTGAGCTGTATAAATTAAGTTAAACAATTAACATAGTATTAATAAATTATAAACTTAACAATTAATATATCAAAAAGGGATACTTAAGTTTAGATTGTAATTAACTAAGCGCAGATAGAATGCAGCTTATTTTAGAGTTAGTTCTTGGAAGCTATTCAAATTGTCCTTTCTATGAGTTTAAATTTAATTTTGAACAAGACCTTTTTAAAAATACAAGTACCCTGATTATTTATGTACATGTATGTAGTTTAATTAAATAAAATTTTCATGAAATTTTTCATCTAACCCTTTTATGTTTCTACATTATCCATATATTTCAATCGTTTAGAAAATTCACCGTTCTTGACCACATGTATTTTGAATGACAATGTATTACAATGCACATAGTATTTTGATTGAATTAAAATTATGGATTAATTTCAATTTAGCAATTGATTCAATCATACTATGTCCTGCAGCTGGTCAAGCTGCATGAATTTTGCTTCGATGGTAGACAGGTAACCCTTTGCCGGCATTGGCCGGATCAGATGATGATAATTCGGTTTTTGGTTAATATATATCCAGTTACTGAATTTATACGTAATCTCTGATTTACATATAATCCCTTTGCATAGTAGACATTAGTGTCTATCGAGTGCTGTTTTCATAACGTCTTGTAAAATCATTAGCAACATATTTGTTGCACTTAGAAGTAGTGTTAATTTGAATTTTTTTTGGAATGGCATCCAGCAAAGATAGAAGAAATATAATTCTTATTACAGACATAGAGAAAATAAAATGTTTGCATTTCGTCTCACTACTTCTCTACTTTGGTTATTATATTAAGTAAATAAATATTTAAGAGTAATTGCAAGAATAACTAATTAGTCACAATAAATTATAGTAATACTCAATGTTAACAATTTGGTGGAATTTCATGATTTCGAAAATATAATTTCGCGCTATATTAGCGCTATATTTTTCAATAAATTTTGTACATGTACTATGCATTATTTATTTATACCTTTTTATTGGAGAAGTTTACATATATATATATATATATATATATATATATATATATATATATATATATACACATATATATATATATATATATATATATATAATATATAAAAAATGAAACTCGATTTCTTTAACACAATAACAAAATCGTACACATGAATTAAATCTATTCTCCCGTGTTCTCAGAACACATGGCAAAATATTTAATATTATAATTTATGAACCATTTTTACAGTAGGGAGAATAAATTAGTTTTCAAATTATTTATTAAATAGATATTCACTTTTCAACCGAAATGCTCTTAGTATCCAGTATTCGGCCGAATACTTAAAATGTGGCTGAATGTGCTGAATAATAACATTTTCCTCTACTTATATCGAATTCAAAATATTGATATGCGGTTTTCGTGAGATGCAGTTATTATTTTTGGGTAATACGACTGTATCAATAGTACTTTTATATCAGTTCATAAATGTTATCTTAATACCTTTGCTGTATTTCTTTTAAGTGATAGGTGGATTTTATAATTTTTAAAGTAATTATTACAATTACAAGGTAATCAGTTACGCTAAGAAACTTGACGTTAATAAGTTCTTTTTATCAAAGTCTCTCATTTATATACTTGTGCCATTTTCCAAAATAACTTACTAATAAATATATCTTTAATAGTCTCAATTTTTCATTAGTTACTATTGAAAAAAACTACTTATTGAAAAAAATTTTCTTCAACATTTTCTAAACTTTTCTGAAACCTTTAACAGGCAAAAAACGTTTAAAATATAGTCTGTTATATATTTATAAATAATTTTACTGTCTTACTATTCGTCCAAGTGATCATAATGGTTTCCCTAACTACCTCTATGCCTAAAGGCTATATTGCTTTTATAATATTTATTTGATGCAGTGACAAAAATTAAGCTGTATCACGAAAAGCCAGTCACATTCATTCGTGTAATAAGCACGCGATACAAAATAGAATCTATTTAGTTCTACGACAAATGAGGACAAATCTGTAGCCACTCGTATGCTCTACGTGTTACCAAGCTTTGTTAAGATGTAGGCTGGTAATGGAGTCGCTTCTACGTGAGCGAACTACGTTGAATTGAATTGAAAAGATTTTGATATTGATTTACTTGATGTATTTTATCCCGCGTATTCAAGCGGCTATCTCTTCTTTTTATTGTATCTTTTTCCGTTGTTGTCCTCAAACATTGTTGATATATTCATTAAATTTTCGGTCGAGCGCGGCACCTGAAAATATTGAGTTTTTAATTTATATCGCTATATGATGTAAATAATATACATTTTCTTTTCCTCAATTTACAGTATTTTCCTTTTAAATTACAGGCTTTTCATTTTTTCTTACCCAACTTGGATACTCTGTGAACCTGATTTTTTGTTATAAATAATTCTAATGCATTATTACTATGAGAGGCGTAACTTAAATATTTTATATAAATGTTCAATTTTAGGATGTACGTTAATATATTAGATAATTAGATATGATGAATAGTTACTTAAAATATTGCTTTCCAATCACAAAATGTGTCGTAGGTATATGAGGTGAAAAAAATGACTTGTAGAAAATATCAGTTTAACATTTTTAAAGTACTCACAATTAAATGAAACTACGTGATGTAGTATTATTTCTACTTTCTTTAATTTCTTTACCACGACCTAGGTTTCGTTGTATTACAACATCTTTAGGTGGGATATTAGCAAAGAAACAGATTTTTAAATTAAAGAAAATAGAAATAATACTACATCACGTAGTTTCATTTAATTGTGAATAATGAATTTCTACAAAATTAACGCCAAATATATTCAATATTTTTATAGTACTCTAACTTAGTTTTTATTTATGTGATTACTGATATTATGTAAAAAAATTTAATAAGTTTTTTTGGCTGCTCCTATAAAAACTTGTAGTCCGGGAACCCAAGAAGTGCGAGACAGGCAAAAAATTACACTATAATTAGTTTATTCTAAAGTCCATTTGATAAGATCATGTAAGCCAAGACTCGAAAGCTATTGAGTATAAGGTATCAAAAAAATTGACATTTTGGTAGGACATAAATACTGACGCTTTATTATAATAAGCCCTCCAATCACCCTGCTATAATAATTGCTTGGTTTCTCTGAAGCGTAGTTTCTAATAATTTTATAGCATCGTCTGAAGACATCTTTTTCATATAATTTCACATCTTTTTTCCTATAAATATGAGCATCATTAAAGCCATCCAATTCAACTGTTAACGTTATTTTCTAGTTTCTGTTTGGAAAGACAACTCCGATAATTTGGGACACTATCGACTTGTAGTGTCGGTTTTTTATTCTAATAAAGCCTTCTGTTGTATTTCGACCATTTAGATAGCGTTCAAATTATTTTCAAAAATGTGCATAATGATACTTTCTTGCAGATCACAGACACAGATGTGCACAATTATCGAATTATTAACGATTTCCTGCATAAATATGTCATTATAAGTAGATAAGAAATGATAATTAGAGGAAGGGGTCGGAGAAGAAATTACTTAAAAGAAAATACATCGTGGACTGGGACCAAATATTTTATAATGATTTTGTTATAAAACGAGAAGACGGGTGAAGAAATTTTGGTTTTGTTTTATGAAAGGGTTTATTAATGATTATTGTAAATAAAAATTTTGTTTTTTTTTCGAATCAGCAAAAAACTTAAAGTTTTGTGATTATTTTTTTAGTAAATACCTGACATTCAAATTGCTACTGGCATTAGTATTTGAAGTAATTATATAACTTATCAATGATTCAATCATACAATCTACGGATATTTTAGAATAAATGAGAAATAGTAAATTCTACACAAACATACACAAAAGTAATTAATACAAGTGTACCAAAATTTGTGTATATATCAATTAAATAAGATATTATATTTTATTTCTTACAATTTAACTACGCTGAGAATGAACGCTAAAAAGCTTTTCCTTTCAATAATTAGAGATTTGGAAGCAATTTGAAACGGTCATGCTTATAAAAAAGTCTCATATAAAGTTATGAAAAATATATCACGATGACAATTGCTGGCAATCTATATATAACATAAAGCAGTACAAGAAGATAAATTTGAAAAAATCGAAGGCTTATAAATTAATTACGGCAAAACATAGACCATTTTAGGGCTTCGCATTTGATGGAACGAAACGAAAATCTTATGTTATTATTAAATACATTTATCTGCCATATTTCATATCAAAATACCGTGTTTAATTACGCGAATGCAATACATGACAATAAAAAAAGTAATTTAATTTTTTGACGTGATATCTTTAAAATAAATTCCGGGTGTCAAAAGATAATCACGACGACTTTTGCTGAAGTAACTTTAAACTTTAATAACTAAGCTGAAAATAAACATAACTTATTAGTCTTGTTTTAAAGAGGAAGGATGAATAGTGTGTTTAAGCAGACTTTCTCTGAAATTAATATCGGCTGGACTTCACGAAATGATCACATGCAACCTGAAACCACTTTCAACTGAAAGATTAGGAATTTGCAAAATGTTTGCCTTAAATTCAATAAATATTAACTTAAAATTAATTAAACCATTCAATACAACACTTTCATTTAATTTCAATATGATATTGATGTTTTCATAATAATGACTGCGGCATTATCTGATCAAGAAATTCCTTCTTGAAGTTATAATTCTTAAAGCGCATTATGACAAAATTATGAAATTGAAATTTTACGATGCGCGCATGCGTATGCACGATGCAATAGAAATCGACTGAATGAAGTTGATTACGATGCACATGTACGATTCAATAAAAGTCAACAGTATAAAGATGCCCATTATAAGCGTGCACGATCCAATAAAAAATCGACCGAATAAAGTTGCTCACTAAAAATGCGTGTAGTGATTGATATTATTGAGGTGTTTATTCACGATAATTATTGAGAAGTTTATAAATCTACAAAAAGTGTTTTATATTTATATAAATCGAAATTATATCTGTACTTCTAAATAATATTTTTTTAATAATTAAACATTTATTTTGGTCCATATAATAATTTCTAAAATTTATTTTAAATGTATTTCTCTAAGTGAGGTTAAATTTTGGCATGCACTTATTTGCTTTATAAATTATTAATTATTGCTTCGTCATTTATTAAATACTTACAATTAATAAATTACAACAAATTTTTATTAAGTCATTAATTTTCAACGTTAACTAAACTCTCTTTAGATTATTTTAGTAAATTTAACAATTCATTGTGAACATTTCGATTTTTAAAACTTAATTATTTAGTGGAATTTAGATTTCACCCCTCGTATTTATAATCAAGTTATTCTTGTATTATGAAAAATAAATATAACTTCTAATGTACTTATATAAGTACATGTACATTTTTTTCCCATATACAACCTAAATAACCAACTTGAAAATAATATTTTTTTTCTAGGATCCTCTTCAGCGTGAGATTATAGTAACCCTTTGATAGCCAAAAAAATTTTAAGTAATATTTCTTACACAGTCTCTTCTTTATGAGGTATTATTCCCCAAAATGTTGCGTTTTTTTGCACACAAATTTTAAACCACATATGTCAAAAATCTGAAAACAATTAATTCAAAGCCATTGACAGAAATAATTTTACTCTATGCTAAATTGTTTCGCTCAATTTGTAGTCATAAATTGAAGAAATATAGGAAACCAAGTAAATGACCATAAATTATATTAATATTTGTAACTGTACTTAACAATTCACATGCACTTCACAAGTTAGCAAAATTTTGTCACTTTTTTTCTTCAATTGTTATTTATACGCATATCACGGAATAACTATTGCATCTATTCTATAGACACGAGGGTAAAATACATAGATTTTATCTTGACACGACAATAACTTCAATACGTAGTAAATAAATTAAGATATGAAGAAAACAGTCAGACTGCTGACAATAACAAAATAGTTGAACTTTAACTGAATATTTCACAATCAGTGAGAGCTGATACACAAATCAAATACTCTACGTAAGAGAAGCTGTGAGCAAAAAAGGATGGTCAAATCCAAGTCCGGGTCATTCCCTGAAAGTTCCGTATCATTATATTATATTATCGTACGGCTTAGTAAGTAGGCACTTTTAAAATGTACAAAAAATTTTTTTACCCGAAAATTAGGTTTTTTAATTTTTTTTTCACTTGTATTATAAATCTTTTCAACGGTTGATGGGAAACATCTATTGATTTTAATGACTAAGTCTGTGAGTAAATATTAAAATATGCAACATTTCGAAGGTATCTTTTTATTGCGTTCAGTTAGAAGCTTGTATATTATATAGGATTCATTCAGCTATTCCTGAAAAAAGGGTCTGGAGAGATAGATAGAGACCCGACAAGGTGACTATAAAAATTTTGTTTTTTATTCATAGGTAAGTAATCCAAGAAATTATGAAAAAAAACTTAACTAAAATTCCAAATATTTACTAAAATTTCTCATAATTAAGCAAATAAATTCTTAAATTCTATTTAAATATTTCTATATCTAAAACTCTTCCACCGAGTCAGTATTAAAATAGAAAATATGGAATAGGTATGTGTTTACTGCGTTGAGTCAGAAGCTTGCGTATTATATTTTATAGTTTATCTGTATCTAATAAAAAGGGTCATGATCGATAGACTGATAGACGGCCCGATAGACTGATAGACGTGTGAAAAATTCTTCCTTATTACATTAATACATTTTAATTTTAATTTAAATACCCCTTTAGCTAAAAGCTTGTCAGGATATCTTTTTATTGCCTCGAGTTAGAAGCTTAAATATTTTATTTGAAACTTTTAGTCGTTCCTGGGAACAATGTTTTGATTCAAAAATAGGTAATCTCTAAGAGGACTGTTTTTTTTTATCCTTAGATACTATATTGCTTCCAGTTAGAAGCTTGGATAATTTAAATACCCTTTTAGCTAAAAGCTTGGCAGGGTATCTTTTTATTGTCTCAAGTTAGAAGCTTAAATATTGGATTTGAAACTTTTAGTCGTTCCTGGGAACAATGTTTTGATTCACAAACACGTAATCTCTAAGAGGACTGATTTTTTTATCCTTAGATATGATATTGCTTCCAGTTAGAAGCTTGGATATTGGGCTTGAAACTTTTAGCTGTTCCTGAGAAAAAGGATCCTGACAAACAAACGGATATACGGCCAATAAAGTAATAATGTAAGTGACCCCTTATTTCATTCTTAGGTACCCTAAAATTACAGTTTATTAAAATGTCTCTTAATTTAATAAATAAATTTTAATTTCAATTCAAATACCCTTACAATTAAAAGCTTACCGCCTGTCTACCGCAACAGGCAATAGTGACATTTCATTTCACAAACCACTAGAGCTCTGCAAGGAAACTCGGACCGAGCAGTAAACTAATTAGATTTTAAGTCTACCCTCGACGATCGGCGGGGAGGTTATAATTAGAAGTCTTCACACTCTCAATCTCCTTCGATGAACTATAAGCTTAGAGCTTGCGGTTGATTTGGCTGCAGTTGTTTTAACTGGAACTAAGTTTGACTTTAACTAATGCGTAACCCTCTTTGTAATTGATGTTATTAAAAAACAAATGAAACTTGTTAGAATTTGTTTATGCTATAATAATTATTTTATGCAAAGGTACTACACCTTTGATGTACTCTGATAATGATGCATGGTGTGTAAATAATATTGATTAATTTTTTTGTAGAGAAACATTACTTCTGCATAAAAAAAGAGATATAAACATTTTATTAGCCTTTCCAATATTTATTTTAAAATGAATTTAACACTGCAACCACTTACATTTCTTCGAGCTCCGTCTGTTACAACTGCCTTATTTCTACATTTTCGTAGGAAAAACGTAACCCTTGACTTTTATTCTCCTATCTGTCTATAATATATGATTTTCTCAGAAATGATTAAATGTAGAAATTAGGCACAGTAATAGATCAAATTAACCCGCATGTGTTTAATTAACACTATGAAACATTTACATGATGGTATGGTAATTAACACTTTGAAACATTTACATGATGGTATGGTAATTAACACTTTGAAACATTTACATGAGGTATAATTTGGGGAGGAGGAGGGAGCAAAGTAAGTACACGAAAATGTTTTCCTTAAAGTTTTATATATGGTTCAGAAGCTTTAGTTATGAGAAACTCAAGTCCATTTACTTGCAATTTTTTAGTGGTGTACCCTGAAAGATATGTAACAAAATCTCGGCAGCCAAAAGAGCTGTCTGCTATTTCCAAAATTATTGAAATAAAATTCATAAATATGTATATATAGAACCTGTCTGAAAGATTTCAGGAAATCTGCAGCCATTTTCTTATGCTTCATGTTCAAAAATTTAAAATGTTTTCACGCCTATAGTTGCAGTTAAGCAATATATTAATTCGATGAAATCTAATACTGGTAATTTTAATTTTTTTTAAATAAATGCTTTGTACCATTAAATATTTAAACTTTTACATGAATATAAATACGCAAAGAATCCTCATAGTCGGAGTTCTACTCGTACTAGGCAGTTTTTTATATATCCGTTTGGAATTTTTTTTGGCAAGCCATCGACTGAGGTGTATTTCAATAAAATGTTTGAAATGAAAAATAGGTTTGGTGAGGTTCAGTGGAGCACTTTTTTATTTTTAAGCCGTTTACAAAATATTAAGATTAAAATTTATTTAGCAATATTACTTCTGCCTTTCATAAATTTTGTCACTTTGCCCGTCATGAACTTGTCTTATAAATTGGTAAATTTATTTACGGTACCTTTGGTGAAAGTAAAAAAAGTAACTTGTAACAATAGAAACTGACTGAAAACTTCAAACATTTAAAGGAATTTTAGTCCAAGCATTAGGTAATATTCATAACAAGTCAAAAAACAAATAAATTTTTACTGTTTATTGAAAATGTATTGGGTCGAATAAATAAATTTTAAGGGAAAAACAAAAATTGCTTTTTGAAAGTTCTTATGATATTTCATTCCTTTTTCATAATTACTCACTAGCTGATGCTATTCAGTAATAAGATATTTTGTATTTCATAAAAAGAAATATTAAGAGCTTTTGTATCGATAAAAATTTTAACGACGATAAAATTGTGCACATTTCTCGTGTTCATTGTTTAGGTGTACTCAAAGAAGACGAACTCGGCCTACTCTACTAGATATACAATGTTTGTTTAAACAACATGTCACAGAATTGCACAAATGGGCAATTCGAACTGACACTTCAGGGTGACGTCTCGTACTTCGCGTTAGTGCTTTGGGCAGTTAGTAGCTCTCACTATGTTTTCAAGACTTATTACTTTTGAAACGAAAACATTCCATTCTGTATTGTAATGTAAAAATGACAGTGTAACTTAAAAACGTATAAATGCAGATGTCTCCTCTCATAAACGAACATAACTTTCAGATATTTTAGTTTCGTTTTAAAATTCAATTATATTATATCAATTATTGTCAAAATGACGGCGTTAGCTTATCTAGTGATGTAGATAAGTCGATAGTTTAAAACTTTTATAGGTATGTATATATTTATAGATATGAAATTTTTATAGGTATTTTTTCCGGCGCAATATCTTTTTAAACTTTATATTACTAATGACACATTTATGAATACTTTACCAATACTAATATTTAGATTTTTTACCCAACCAAAGTATAAAAGGCAATGGATACTGGCTAAATGGAAGATATGACTGGTATTTTTAAAAACATTATACCACTTATTTGATGCATTTTGAGAATGATGTTTTACCAGAAAAAAAACGATGACTACCTCGAGATACCGCTTACATTTTAAATTTGCATCCAGCTCTGCATACGGTGAATAATTTAATTTCAATCAATGTAACAATCATCAAAACTGGGTTCACTTAGAATATAGCTTTTCTCAAAAGGTAACGAGGTTTCATAAGTTTTATAACTATAGTTTTTTAATCGTTCGTCTATGAGATATACATAGATCAGCATCCAGTATATAAATCACTCATACATAAATCATCAACAGCAACATAATTTTGTCAATCAGGACAATCGATTAATAAAGTGGATCGTTTCAAGCAAATATCGTGAACTTCAGAAACAGGAGTTTCTACATTTGTCAAACAATTTAGGAAAAGAACATATTAACTTTAAAAATAGAAAGACAGTGAAAACACCATTGGCCAACAAACTTTTTAGCAAAAGCTGGCCCATGCAATATTTTTGTACAAAATTTAATTAAATCTTTGTTATTTCACAAATACAGACGGTATGATAATTTGTTAAAATATTAATAATTTATTTAATATTCTCAACTCTAACTATATATCAGGAATATAAAAAATATATCGGCATGATAAATTACCAAATTAAGAATTTTTTTAAATAACAAAAATTTATTGAAAACGATTAAAGCTGATAGATGATCAGGAACTTGTAAGAAGCAATAGAAAATAAAAGAAAATGTTTCTTTGGATTAATTATTTCTATAGAAAGTGTTTATGTAATATAAACAGAGTTGGCAGACAAAGGACTAGTTTAAAATATATACCCTTTTATAAGTTGAGCCAAGACCACCGGAAACTTGTTTTCTGTAATATTTGCAGTCGTTATGGTTCAAACAATAACCCGAATTATGAGCATATATATCAAAATACTAAAGTATATGGAATTGAATAATGCGGGAAAAGGAAATCGTATACTTGTAGAATATATTAACATTTTATAGTGGAAGGGGTGAAGCCCTTCAAAAAATTAGTAATACGGCAGAAAAGTTTTCACTGTATATAATATCGAAGACACAATTGTTAGTGTGGACAATTGTGACAACGATTTAAAAAGAAAAGTTTTTTCGAAATTTAGTGAGCAAATAATATAAATTGAAACCCGGCTTTTTTTCAATTCCACATTACAATCGAAAGACAAAGAAACTACTTTTATTGTAAAAAACTTTAAAATTGTGTGAACCTATCTCCAGTGGTTGGGTCTATTTAATTATTTTTGTTTAAGAAAATGAATCCTGGATTATACCTACAGGATATACCACAACAAAAAATGCCCCATTCAACCTTCGCTCTAAGGTTATGCGGGAAAGACTGCATATTAGGTAACACATGGATTACATTGTTTATAAAATCATGATATTTCACAAACGATCATTCGCAGAAAAAATTATGTGACCTTTCTTAAAGAAAAAGGTGTGACAACAAATTTGGTAATAATAATTTTAGCAATAAAAGTTACCGTTTGATAGATACTGACAAAAAACTTTTTTTGGTGACCTTTGACTTTGAACAAAATTTTAGCTCCAACCTAACCGAAGGGGAATTATGACGTATCGACTGCAGTGTTGGCCTAAATTCCAGACTTTTTAATAATTGTAAAAGAAATGTTTTAATTTCATTCAACGACCGTTTTCTGAATGTTTCCGTAACTGCGGTTGTGAAAAATTCTTAATTGTTATGCAAATTTTGTATAACACCGCCCGTAATTTTTTGCCTTTCTTATACTCTCTTTCTAAGAGATAAAGTAAGTTATTTACTGAAGATCTAATTGTTTCGTCATAAACCATAATACAGCATCCGCTTTTAATATACTCGATACACGTTGAAAAAAAACATCGCTATTTTCTTTATTATACCTAAATTACATTAATGTTATAAAGGTTATCAATTTGTTAGCTGTAAATTTTTGGTTGGATTTCAAATCTAGTAATGCTTTAATAACGCATGCTTTTAATTTCGGAAATCGGCCAATCATATGTAACAAATTTCTTTACTTTGCTTTACAGTTTAATATTATATACAGATTTTACCGTATGTGTGTTTTTATAATATAATATTTTTGAAGGGCGATTTATGAAAAGATTTAACCGCTCCTCGCATTTTTAATAATATATTTATATAAAAAGTATAATTTTGGAAATCTAGGTTCACCTATATAAAATTTTTCATTAATTTATTCATTTTCTTCTTCAGCATTAGTATTTTCAAATTCGGAAATTTTAGAATATCATTCCTTTTAATTGTTTATTTAATTTGTTTTTTATTTTATCATTCTGTCTTGGAACATAGCCAGACTATTTAAACAGACATCTCGTTCTTCAGAAGTACACAATTTTAATAAATGTAACACCATCTAGTGCTATCATTCAGGTTTCAACAGCTTCTATAGATGGTACTATTAAATAGTAAACTTTAGGTTCAATTTATTTTCTTGGAGGTTCAATCCTAGTTTTTGACTTGATTCTAAGCATTTTGGGGGGTAATTGAATTATTGACTCTTCCCGGGTCTTGCTCTAGTTAAACCACCAAGAGTTTTAATACTTTTCTGCAAAGTTTTGTAATCGACATTTTGTCCACAATTTTCTCTCAAAAAATTGCGTGCGTTTGTTTAAAAAACTCCTTGTAAACTTATTTTTGTTTATAGCATGAAAAAATAATGAAATGAAAATTAATTTAAAAGCTTGAAACACACTTTCTTACACTGATTTTAATGAAGTTACTAATTATCAAATTCATTTAATTTAACAAATTATTATTAAAAATTAATTTATTTATCGATTTATAATATTCTAAAAATTGACTTAATTCAAGAGTATAAAAAAATGTTCTGTGTTTCAATTTATGTTACCACGACTTTCAAACAAATGTAATTTCCATAGATAAAAATTGAATAATTTGTTTGGTTGATACTTGTAAAATTGCTGTATAAAATAAACGAGTTAGTTGTTAGGTAATGAAAAAAGTTTTGGGTGCTCACATGATTGTATAAAATATGCATAATTTATGATCCAAGCGAAGAGTCGAACATGTTCATCAATTTAAAAAATTATAATTTCATAACAATGGCCAATAATTTCACAATCACAAATTACTACGTACTTTAAAAACAATCTTTAACTGAACCGGAACAAGTTTATTGGGTCAACGTGAATTAAATAAATGGCGATCGAGCAATGAGTAAAACTTTCTTTTAATTTTTAAAGCATTACTCACTGACTTTCCCAAAGGATATAAATAAACAAAGCATACTCCCTTAGTTAGTAGAAACCGACAGTGCTAAATGCTATTTTCAATCATTTTATGTTTTAACCTATATTTTTATGTAATTTCAATATTTTTTAACATTTTATATAATATCAGTCGGCAGTCGATCGTTATATTATTGTTATCGATTGAGTAAACATATATGCCTACACAATTACGGAATTTCACATTTTAGTTACGAATTTACGGAAAGTTCAAAAGCAGTCTGTAATTAGGTAGTTTCAAAATTGCTTAATTACTGAATTGAACCCCTTGTATCAAAACATGCGAACAGGTAGCCTAATATTTATGTGAAATCTTTTCACGTTTTTTCAGAGCCCAAAACCTAGATGCGAATACGACTGCTTCAATAAAAAAAATCGCGAAGACGTAATCAAATATTAAATAGCTTAGAATTGAATAGGATTTAATTATATGAGAAAACTGAAATATTTATAATCATTCGTGCTGTATCTGATGTAAAACAACAAGATTCTAATATATTGCTGGTAATGAATTGCCACGAATTTATACCCGCACTTATTTGCCTTTTCACCACCAAAGAGATCATGCTCCAAATCTTCATTCAAAATAAAAAAAAGGATTTAGCTACTTATGAAATGAAATATTTTACTTCATTTTCAAGAATAAGAGTAAGTGATAAGATCTTATAAATCAGCACAACTCACTACCCATTAACGAAACAAAAGTTTTCAAAGTCAAACAGCCGTTTAATTACACCCCGAAACCATTTCCCAATATTAACAAATTCATTTAACTAGCGGCGGACTGCTAAGACAGCATTTACCCGAAAAGATCGAAGCTAAGCACTGAGATAGGAAGATAAATGTACAAAACAGATGACAGGGTAGCAAAAAGGGATTAACTCGGGAAAAAGGGTTGCGACCCTTAAAATTATACTGCAGATTACGTGTTAAATGTTCGAAATGTCTGTAGTATTCTCGAAACCTAAGTTCAGTGCCCTGAGAATGAAGCGGCGATGTGTGAGAATTCGATTCTGTTAAACATCCGTTTAACAGGAAACACATTTTTTTCTTCATTAATATAACCGTCATAATTAGTCGTTTACAGTGTTAAGCGACAGATAACATTTTCTTTAAATAAAACTTTTTAATTGATTAAAATTAAACTGAATTATTCCAATAACTGGGTTAAGGAAAGCGAGCAGTAACTTTTTGAGTTCAATATCCAAACGGAAAAAACGAAATCTATATGTTTGTTTATGTCTACCCGTCTGTCTTTATATATCAGACTTAACAATTGCATAATTTCTGTAGTTTTAGACCCATGCGCGTGACATTTTATAAATATATGGCTAATATACTTATGTACTTACTTACATCTTTTAATATATACAATTAATACATATGCTGGACTTATTGCTTTGAATGCAATCTCTTACATCGAACCAGAACACCATTGCAACCCCACTCCATGAACGGCCAGGAATCGAACCCGAGTCTCCGCGATGCGCCGAGCTGTCAAAAGTTTACACTTTGCGGCACAACACGACTTTTTCGACACATCACGGTGACTACAATAGGCAAGGGTGACGACATAAGAGATATTTCATTTCATATGGAAAAATATTAAGAAAGTAATATTTAATGTTCGTTTACACCATTAAGTTGAACTTCATTGAGGAGGTAACGAGAACTTCATAAACATTTTTTTATTTTATGCCTTGTTAGTGAATTATTAAGCTTTAAATTTATGTGTAAAATATCAACAATCTTGCCCTCACCCCATTTCCTCAATGAAGTGTTTTTGAAAAATGCGAAAAAAAATCTATGATAGTAGAAATAGGACTGATTTTCACATGAAATTATGTGGAAAAATAGCGTCATATATTTAATGAGGTATAACCACAAAACTTTAATTGGTAAACATGAGGCGCCTACGTACTTTTAACTGCTCTATTGAATGTATGTTTTTATTTGCTAAATTTTGCTCCTCTTCGGGGAATATCGTTACCGTGATAATATATGGGGATCAAATTCTATGACGTTAAAACTTATCTTTCGGAAAAAATTAAACATTTTTTACTAAACATTTACACATTCACCAAAACCCAAATCATAAATGTATCGCTTTTTGTGGATGTATAATTAGTAATATCCCGTTTGTCTTGAGTGGTTGAATAGTAAAATAAAAAAACGTGCTTTATTAGAAGAAACTATGATTCCTTTAAAAATGAATGGGAAAAAACCTGCCTCACTTATTAGTTGTTTTAGGTGTTTGCCACTATTTCCCGTTCTTAATTATTTTCACTCCTATGGATAATAAATAACTGCACGGCGGTACGATTAACCATATAAAATTAATATACCATTTTAAGGACTAAAACAAATTTATCGCCAATGTTTGCTTACCATTAAATTTAGTTTTTTTTTTAATATTATTTCTTTTATTATTGTATTGTCATCGATTCTTGATACGTGTGCCAAATTTTAAATAATTTAAATATCAAAAAGTGGATGGAAATTTAAATTAAAGTTAAATTGTTACCTATATACAAGTAAAATTGATAAAAGTGTGTAAAAAATCAAATTAGCAAAACTATGTAAAAAATAGCAATTTTGCTATAAGCATTTTTTCTTAAGGGAAAGTCACTATGATACTTCAAATACTAAAAACTTTATCAATTGTACTCAGGACCTATGAATTGGAATCTTTTAGTTAATTCCGTATGTAAAATAATCACATCTTGCTGTTCTGGGTCATTGCATTCGATTAATTTTGCTTTCTGGTCTTTCCAGTCATTCAATTTATTACCCAACTCAATAATGCAACGCGTTTCAACAGTACAATATATTTTATATATTAAAATGCATCGAATTGAATTTCAAGAGGATATTTTGATAAATCATTCGAATGGATATATGGAAATATGCATTTCGTCAATAAATTTTCCAAATGTTACTAAATGAATATTTTTTCCTTCAATACATAGTTTTTCAGCTTGTCACCGTGAATAAAGGTCCATTTTTGTGCGAATTAAATATAAAATAACCTGCTCGTGCTAAGCAGAACTCGCACTACGTGGGTACTATCCATATTTCGTAACTTAAAAATTTTATAAGTGTATAATATTTCTAATTAAACTATTTACAAGTAAACATTTTTTACAACGCAAATGTATTGCTCTATATATGTTCAAAGGCGTAGAAACAAATTAATTATAAAAATGTATATTTGCTAGTATCTGCTGTTCACATAACATAGAATTAGATATTTTGGATTTTTCCCTTTAATTATACTGTAAAATTCGATTATGTCGATTGAAATATTTCCAGCAGTGTAATGCTATAAGACTTTATATATCACAATAATTTCAACTTGTAATCTCAGGTTGTTTCTGCGGAAGAGTACTTTGTCGAAGAAATAGACGGATAGACGGTAAACTAGGTGATCCTAGAAGGATTCCGTTTCTTTTTTCATTTTCAGGGACGAAACCCTAAAAATTGGGAAAGATTCAGTCATCAAATTTTTCGAAGCTATACATAAGAAAGATACGAAAAAACAATTACTTTTTCTATAAATACACCATGATGTTTATAGGTTGATAATTTATCGCGTATTTTCATTTTTTTGTGTCGACGGTATAAAGAGAAATGATTTGAAAGATCTCAGGAACCATTCAACTAGTTTTATAATTTATAATATTTTTACTCTTCCTTTCTATTCGATGTACCAAGATAATTATTTTAAAATAACGTAACTAAATAAGACTCTGTGAGCTGTAAATGAAAGTACCTCTTACCTTGTAACCTAAGTTAAATTCTGCAAGAATACAAAATCTTAGCTAAAGATTTCATGTAAATGATATTGATCATTGTATCTGCCGCAGAATATGGAGTATATTCTCAAATTCTTTCAAAATTTTATAGCTGTTAAATCCAAACCTCGCTTCTGTCAAACACTCATACTTCCTTTACTTACGCATGAAAATGTATATTACCCAGATCTTACTAAGGATTGTCTTAAAGAAATGGAACACTTTTAAAATGTTTGTGTTATTTGACTTTTTATTTACATAAATATGAACAGTGTTAAGAACGATACTAAAGGAATATAAAGTCCGTGATTAACACAATGTATATAAATTCCTTTATGATATTTTGAGTAATCCAAATTTACAATCAGCTTAGTCTTATTTTTTCCAAAAGTCCTTATCTTTAGAAAAAATCCTTCCCTATCTAAGCTGCAAAATTTTAGATACAACTGTACAATTACACCAGGATTTCGTCACCATAAATGTTTTCAATGGCCGTCTGAAAGGGTCCTTTCTCTAGTAATTCCCTAATCTTACCCATTCTTTAATTTGGTCTCGCTCCCTTTTCATCAAACGTACAATGGCATAATTTGTAACATTTTTTACGTATTATCCACTTTGTACCTTTTTTTATATCGTCTGTTCTTTGACTCTGGAAAGTGTATTAATATTCAAAGTTGTTAATTTAATTTAATTTTTATGTTAATTGTAATTTATGCGTATCTCTTATGAAGCCCTTAATTAATAAATTATTATATTTAGTCATTGCTGTTGTTTTAAAAAAATTGCTCATATGGTCCGCCAAATTATGTGCACATTCAAGTTTCAAGTAAATAAACATAAATAGATATCCACAATTAAATGAAACTACGTGATGTAGTATTATTTCTACTTTCTTTAATTTCTTTACCACGACCTAGGTTTCGTTGTATTACAACATCTTCAGGTGGGATATAAGCAAAGATAGATCTTTGATAATATCCCACCTGAAGATGTTGTAATACAACGAAACCTAGGTCGTGGTAAAGAAATTAAAGAAAGTAGAAATAATACTACATCACGTAGTTTCATTTAATTGTGAATAATGAATTTCTACAAAATTAACGCCAAATATATTCAATAAATAGATATCTCATTTTGAATAATTATAAACTTCCATAAGTGAAACAGACCTAACTGATAGACTTTTTAGACTTTATATATTCACATTATTTTATTATAGCTTAGTTAAATATTTTACCTATAGCTTAGTCAAAAAACATTTTTAGTGATTTTGTTCGCCTATCCGAACCTGGGCAAAGTATTTTTTTTCCTTAAATGTGCCAGTTGACATAATTCATCTTATATATATATATATATATATATATATATATACATATATATATAATTTTTCCTTCTTATTCTATTCATTGTCACATATAGAATTGAATATCAGATATGTAAGTCAATGTGAGTACTTATTTTTTCCAGCTTAGATCCCCTCTTGTTTTTATTCAACGCGAATAAATATAGGTTTATCTGGACAAGGTTTTTCTGTTTATTACGTAAATAAACGTGCTTATTGGTTTCTGCTCGTTTCATAAATACGATACAAGAGACAAAATATATTTTTTTTTTGTGTTTATTTGCAATCAGTTCCAAACTATAAGCAGATTTGTTCTATGTCGTTTTATCATTTCCAAGGAGCTCTTCAGCAGGAGACACCTCATCCTTCACCATCTGTCACCAATTATATCATGCCGTTTCGTAGTCGTTTATTGTAGGATATGGTTGCTAACGCAGTAGCTAATTCATTTGGGTGGTTTTCCAGCCGTGTCTTATATTTATGCCCTATTAATTTTAACTCCTCCTTAATCGTTGTTATTTTCAGAGCTTCGTGGATCTCTGTATTGGTGATGAACTATGGTGCATTGGCAATGGTTCTTAACATACCATTTTGCGCCTTTGCATTATGTTTAAATTGGAGTAGCAAGTTCCCACAGTTGTGCACCATATGTCCTTATTGGTTTCAGGATCATTTTGTATATCAGCAATATATTTTCGATTGACAATTTAGAGTTGCGTGCCATCAACCAGTAGATGTTTCTGAACCGCATGTTCAGCTCGTCTCGTTTTGATTTGATGTGCTTCTTCCAGGTCAAGCTTCTGCCCAGATGCATACCGAGATATCGAACAGAGTCAGTCTGTGGCAGAACATTTTTTCCCAGTTTTACTGGAGCACAGCTTCTTTTCCTCAGCATAAAAGTAACTTGTACGGATTTGGTTGTGCTGGCTTTGATTCTCCATTTGTTGACCCCTTGACCCTATCGAGGCTTTTCTGCAAGACGGCAGATGCTACAATCGGATCTTTATTGCTCGCGAGAATTGCAGTGTCGTCAGCAAAAGAAGCAGTAGTTACCTCTTTTGTTTCTGGGAGGTCTGAGGTGTAGATGGTATACAAGACAGGACCAAGGACAGATCCCTGTGGAACTCCCGCCATCTTGGATAATTGACAGTTCTCCGTCCTCTCTCATCTGGAAGATTCTGTTCGTGAGGTATGACTCCATCAACACGTAGTAACTATGCGGTAAAGACGTTTTTATTTTATAGAGTAAGCCCTTATGCCATACCTATCGAAAGCTGCCTGGACATCTAAAAATACAGAGCGGAGCAGTATTCCTTCTTTTCGAAAGACTGTCTAATCTTATCACAGACTCGCCGCACTTATTCCACCGTAGAATGCTGTTGTCTGAATCCAAACTGATATTTAGGAATCACCAGGTCTTTGTTGAGTATGGGTAATATTCTGCTCAGGAGGATTCTCTCAAACAACTTTGATAGCACAGGTAAGAGACTTATAGGTCTATATGATGATGCGTCTTCCGGGGGCTTTCCTGGCTTGTGTATCGTTGTTACTATGGATACCTTCCATAGATTGGGAAAGCACTGTACTCGAAGCATTCCATTGAAGAGAATAACTAAAAACACCAGTGCTTTCCTGGGAAGTTGCATGATAACTTCTTTTGTGATGAGATCGAATCCAGGGGCTTTTTTATCTTGCTGTCCTTTTATAGCTCCTCACCTCCTCAGTTCTCCAAATGTGACTGGTCTTGGCGGAATGGACAGTTGTAGGTCTAACTGCAGTGTACGTTCAACTTCATTTTCGAACTCCGCATTGTTGCCTTCATTAGGAGTAAAGATGGCGGCCAGATGTTTTGCAAACATATTAGCTTTACCTTTGTCTTAATCCAACCATTTTGTTGGGGTTTTAATGGGGCATTTATATTGCTGTGGCCTATTTAACGCCTTTGTAAGCTTCCAGAGGTAGTATTCTGTTGTTTTTGTGGCAGTTAGGCTTTCCAACTGATTTCGTAGTGTGGCGATTAAATTTTTGAGCTCTATAATAGTTTTATTAAGTGCTGTCTTGTCACTTTTACATCTACTTTGGTGCCATATCCTGCGCAATCTTCTCTTCTCTAGTATTTTATGTTTTATTTCAAGAGGTACGTTCCCAACAACTTGGTAACCTTTTTATTTTTTAAGAGGAGTGTTAACCCAGCAAGCTTTTTGTATAAGGTTAGTAAAGTGTTGAGTCGCGTCATCTATTTCGTCGGGTGTTTTCCAGGAGACTTTCAATTCAATGCCTTCCTCAATGTATTCTCTGAACCCTTCCCAATCAGTAAGTTTATTGTACAGAGTATCAGGCATCTCGTAGCAAATGATAGACGTACCAATAGTTAGGAGAACAGGGGTGTGGTCAGAACTAATGTCTAAACAAGATTCAGCCTTCATGTAATTTGTCGAAAGTCCCATTATTATGAAGAAGTCCAGCAAATCGGGTTTTTTATTTGGATCTGTTGGCCAGTAGGTTGGTTCACCCGATGATATACAGTTGAGGTTATTTTCGTCAAGGCATAATTTTAGTTGTCTGCCTCTAGTTGTTGTTAGCCTTGAGCCCCAGTATGTATGTTTGGCGTTCCAGTCACCACCAGCCACAAATCTTCCTCCCAATGTTGAAAAGTATTCTGCAAATTTTGTTTCACTAATTGTGTATCTTGGTGGGCAGTAAATTGCCGACAGATTCAGTTGACCACAGTTACCAACGGTGGTAGCCTGAATGTGGTTTGTCCTATACTCCGGTAGCACCTGTTGTTTGATGGAATTTCTTATTACAAGGGCTGTACCTGCATGCCCCGTTCCATCTGGATGTTTAGTCACATAGGTATTGCATCCTTTGATTTTGATTTTACTTTTATCTGTACAGTGTGCTTCGGAAATCAGAACAACATCAAGTTGGTTATTGTTTGTAAAGAGTTCTAAGTTAGTTTTGTTTGGGCAAGACCATTGATGTTCCCAGTGGCCACTCTTAGGGCAGTCGTTTTGATATTTTTTCAACAAGGGTGACTATGAGGCTCATAAGAGTGCTCATCTGTTGTAAGATCATGTCATATTACGTAGTTTCATTTACTTGTTAATAAAAATGAAGTGGTAATGAATTTGTACTAACTTAACGCCAAATATATTCAAAGTGTAAATTTTACGTTGGTAAATAAAAAAATTAAAGAGAGAAAACGTGTTTATTTTTATTATTTTTTCTGACGTAATAAAATTTTATTTAGAATCACATAGGAAATATATAACGTCATTCTTTGAAAAAAGTAACGAAACGCACAATTCGAATCCGAGGCCAGCAGTGTCCAATCGTTGAGGCGGTAGTATATACTACCGCCTCAACTATACGTACGTTCCCTTGTCCTCACATTTTTTAATTTCAATTTACATAAGATTCCATGCCTATAATTGTATTGATATTAAAATATTGTTGACATAATAATGATAAAAGAATATTTATTATTAACATACAAAAATTAATAATGTATTCAGAAAATCACAGCGGTATAAACACATACAGGCGGTATATACACAGCGAATGAAAACTATTTAATTTCTTCATTACTTTAGAATACACTTTTCCAATTCATAAATTATAATGTTGTTCCATATCCGTAACCGTTTGGCGTTTTCTTACATAGTACCTATTTGGCCGAATATTTGCGAACGTAAGATATTAGAAACAATTTTTATTCCCGGTCAATAGACGAAAACTCTTTTATAATAAGTTGTGTAGTATTAATTGTAACATAAATTTGATAAATTTTATATTCCCGTTATAGCAATTTTTAAAGAGCTGTGAACACCAATGGTGCGACGTAAGCAAATATAAATCGTGCCGCAGTGAAAGTTTCGTGACTATATTTTTTGTCGGACTTCGTAAAGAAGTATTTGTATTTGAAATAGTTTTACGTTAGTATTCCTGATCAGTAGATTTAAAAATAGTTTGCGATGAATAAATTGTATCGTAGAAACTGTAAGTATGAATTATTGCACAAAACTGCAAAAATTGTGTGCGCTTTTTTCTCGTTTTGATTAATTTGAAATTTAATTTGAATTTTTATGCCATATTTAAACGTAATATTTTGGTATGCATATATTTTTGTATAAATTTTCTCATATGAAACTGCAGCTCAAGGTTTATGTTCTATGGAAATACTAACGTCTGTGATTTTTAAGAAGAACAATAAATTAGGGCGTTCCCAAAAAGAAATATATACATGTAACAAATTTTGTTTTTGGTACGTTTGCTTGAGCGTTAAATCTTTATAAAATACTGATTATTTCATTTTAATAAATTATGTTCTTTTAATTAAAAAAAATATTTCGAAGATAGACCAGTTTTACCAACTTTCAACCTTTTGGATATAACACAATTGATGTTCGTGTCTATATGCTGACTCAAAATTCTTTCGATAGTGTGACTACAACAAATTGCTTGGATATGTTAAACAATTAAACGTAACGTGAAGTAAACTATGTCATATAGATGAAATGTGATTCAAGTTTTAAGTGACATGAATTAGAATACGTAATCTTAGGGTACGTAGCCTTCAAACATTGTAAGTACACTTATGATAGCTGCAAACCCATGATTAATAATAGAAGTTAAATATTTTCGATGATATTCTGAGACTGATTTATTTATTCACTCTTGTAATTTACAATAAATAAAATTTTTCATAATTTTCCAAATACTTTTAATACGTCCTGCATGGACGTATTAAAAGTCAAAACTCTCATCCTTGGAGCAGACGGTTAAAGGATTTAGTAAATAATGAAATTAGGGCGATTTACGTTTTATTTAAATGAATTTTCATTAAGTTTACTCCATTTACTGTTAAATTTAATATTTTGCTTCTTTCCTCCACTCCAAAATCTCTTCAACTGTTTCAAGTTTAATATCGATATTATTAAAATTTCATTACAATTTCATTACATTTAATCACAAAATGGAGGTATACAATATAAAAGGAATGTTGCGAGTCTGTGCTGGTGGGAAACTGTTTATAGGGAAAAGTATGGGTACGAAGATGCAATGAATGCAAATTCTGATTTTGATATATTAAATATAAACTTAGGAGCCTAGCTTAAAAAAACTGTAACAGTTATATTTTAACAAGATCGTAATTCACATTATACAAACAAAAAGCTGTTTTTGAAACTCTTAGAAAAAAATTATTAATGCTTCTAAGAGTTACAAAATAGTACCATATTGACAGTGTGCTGCACTAAAAAAAATATTATTTACAAATTTTGCTTGAAGACTGGAAAGATTTAGATTAATATATCCTATGTTAGTAAATATAAATTTTATCAAATCACATGATGTTATCGTACACCTGATGCAAAAATTATTTCGTTTACGTTGCCATTTCACAACCATAATTGCATTACTAAAAATAATTAGTCTAATATTTGCACATGAAATTTCCTCTTTATATTTGAATTTGCATCAAGCCAGTGTAGTGATACGCCTAATTGAAAACCAGCAATGTCACATTAAATTAACAAGTACCATCACAGTTATCTGTAAGTTAACCGGTTGGATTCTGGTCATTATTTAATTATAATTTCGTTGGTTGCTCCACGTGGGGAATTTTAAGTGCGAATATATTGTGTTATTGAAATTGAATTGTCAATGGAACTTGGTGCTGCAGCGTAGAAAGAAAGGATTTATAATTGCAAATTTATATTCATCATTTTCTAAAAGTTTCGAAAAATATTGTAATGGGTACTATAATCACTTGTTATTTTACGCAATATTAAAAATTGTTTTATGTATTAAGATAAAAAGTTTTCAAATAAAAAAGGAAGTAATTATAAAATATTATTGTTATATTTTTAGTTTGTTTTAGTTAAAATTAAACGTAATTTTGAATTAGAATATCACCAAAATTTTATGTAAAATTTGATACAACCAATATAATTTGCTACACTAATGTTAATTAAGATAAAATAATTAATATACGTTTACTGTTCTAAACCATTTAATACAGCTCTAAATTAGGGCTTAAGTTCTCGGTGACTACTATTCTTGATTGTAAAACGATAATTAATCATTTCCACTTGCGAGGCTGAGGTAAACTTTAAAATTGTCAGTTCCTGTAATAAAGGAGAATATGTTGAACAAGCTTACTAATATTAAAACTTTTCCGATTCTGGTACTTATAGTTCATTCCAAGCGATACCACGGTAAGTGCATTAAAGAAGTTTTAAGTGTTTATTTATATGGTTGAAACGATTAAAAATGTATAAACCATAAAGATGTAGTCCACGTGATACATTTGCGAGAAGGAAAATGCGATAATAAAAAAAAATTATTTAACAAAGGTGGTATTATAAATCAAATAGTGTTTAAACAAAAACAAATGCCTCATCGATTTCTTCGAAAAAAAAGTTAAAATAAAGTACCTGTTTTATTTTAAATTCCAAATTTATATATTTGAAAATCATAAATCTAAACTCAGTATGTTGATGACATGACTAATCGTTTACAATATTCATGCGTTTGGGGTTCTACAATATTTATATTGTTGTGTATGATCAGCTAGTGCCGGCGGTTTAGCTAGTATGCTATTCGCTGGTAACACATCCCCTTCGCTCTCTCCTCACCTTCTGCAGGTGCTCCAACGCTTCATTTATCAGAACTTCCCGCCCGATGGAAATAAATAGTTACCGCGTAAATATAAGTAGGGAAAAACTATTACCCTTACAGATATTAAATTTTATACGTAATGGAAGTACTATTGCGTCAAAGGAACTTTTAACGCAATAATACTTCCATTACATTTATCTTTCACTAATTGTCAGTAAATATACTTATTACATAAGAATTAAAAGTGTCTCACGGTAAACAGCAATGAATACGACGTTCGCTTAAAAATAAAACGCTTATTGTCTGGTAACTAATGACGATAAGCACATATTTGCCAAAATGTATTTTTAGTTTTGGTAGCGTATTAATTTTAGTGCTTCAGCCTAAATTTCTTCAGTGCTTATGTTCACTGTTTTGCTCTGTAAATAAGAGTTTATTTATATATAGCCCGTCTTTTAATGCAGGGTGGATATTATTAAGTACAAAATTTCACAATTATATGAAACTACGGGATGTAGTATTATTTTTATTTTCTTTAATTACTTTCTTTACTACGACCTAGGTTTAGTTCTATTACAACATCTTCAGGTAGGATATTAGCAAAGATTGGCAAAGATGTAATACAACGAAACCTAGGTCGTGGTAAAGGAATTAAAGAAAGTAGAAATAATACTACATTACGTAGTTTCATTTATTTATTTATCTACTTTAATGTATCTAATCGATACATATGGCGGACTTATTGCTACAAGAGCAATCTCTTATAGCCAACCACAACACTAGTCCAGTCCCGTTCGATGAACGGCCGGGAATCGAACCCGGGTCGCCGCGGCGCGTCGGATCGTCAAAGGCCATATGCCTTGTGATCAACCCATCACACCATGGCGACGACATTGTGAATTTGTTTTTTAAAATTTGAAATTTCGTGTCAATGCAAAATATATTGCATAAACAAGTCACCATGGATTCGTGTTCTAGAAAGAAAATAAATAAATAATTTAATCATATATTCCAGTCAAATATAATATCAAAGAAGTTTGCTTTAAGAAAATTGCCTAGAGCGACGAATAAAACAAAATACGCTCTTATACAAAATATCGCCTAATAATACCTAACGCTATCCAAAAAGTAAAAAAAAAGGTTTTTATAAAAACTTCCATTTCACGTATGGAAAAACTAGCATTGATTTGAAAAGTACAATATTTGTGTCTGTTTCATGAATGAAGGTAAAGGAAAAACGGGGGAGAAAAGAAGTTGTGTTTCACTGTTTCACATAGTATATTATTTTCAATTACACTTACGCCTGTATGTGTAATTGAAAATAAATCTAAAATCAATAATTTTTGCAAAGTAATGTAAATTTCTGTTTTTTTAATATAATATATATGTAAGGCCATATTAATCTAGTTAAAAAAATATAAATTATTTGTTTGAATTTTTTAAAGGAAAATAATAAAATACTTATTAAAAACATTTAATTTTAATTTTCTATGCTTTTCCTATGCTCAATCGACACTTTCGCTCTTTTGCAAACCAATTTAATTTCCATCGATCTCTTATTTATCAAAATTGATCAACCCTATTAATTATTAGGAGACTAACTGACATATGTACAAAAATAAACTGGTAGGAACAATATCTTTCCGTAATGGGTTTGGACTATGTAGCAGGTAATAAATGGAATGACCGGAATGACCCAGGGATCAAAAGTAATCGAATGAAATGACCCGTAGTTGCAATATATCCCTTTGTAAAATAGATGTAACTCAATTTAACACCTACTTATACTTAAATATAATAACCTTTTGTGAAAGTTAAATATCTCATGAACTATCAAAGGTTCACCAGGTATTTAACCAATAAGCATAGGCGTACAATGCTGTATTCTTGTGAGCGTAGAAGTGCTCATAAGAATATAATGCTTGAAGCATGCATATTCTTACCACGCACAAAGTATACATTCCTGAAGTTATTTTGTATATAAGTGATTCGACAAATAAATTATAGTTTAAAAGCTTTTATTAAAAAAATAATAAAATGACTTATAAAAAAAAAATAAAGCTAAATATGTGAATAAATATGTGTGTAATGATTTATTAAAAAAAAATAATAAAGCTAAAAAAAAGAAAGAAATTTTATTTATACTGTACATTTAGGAAGGTTAAATTCAGCGATCAAACGTCTATTTGTATAAATTTTTGACACATTGTCTAATTTTACCTGAAGTTATTTACGTAAATAAATTTTGAACTAAAAATTGAATTACTTTGCAATGATTAGCAATTAATTTTCTTAGTGGTAAAATTGTATGTCGAATTTAGTTATTCAATCATAACTCTGATCGTACTTGCGAATGTAAGGTTCAGTGTTAGGTATTAGTGGTTGTACATTTAGGACAAATATATAAATTAATCAAAAACCACTCTACTGCCATCTCATAAAATCCGTCTCCAATATAGCCAGATCACTGGAATCCTAGAAGGAACCTTGCAAAAAATTGTTATTATAGCGAAAGAAAAAACGTTTTAAATTGAACAGATAAAAATAGAGATATCTTGTGTTTTACGTCTACGTATTTTTCCTATCGATTATTGCCCAATAAATATTTCCACTTTTGTTCGTGACCATTGACGATTTTCTGTATTTAATATTCTATAAAGTTTTTTTATAAGGACTGATTCAAAAAAGCTTAATCTTTTGTATGCTATAGCTATTCTATGGGACATACTAATTTATTTTTAAATATTTGGTAAACTGAAGTAGTTATAATAAAAATTTTGGTTTTAGAAATAAAAAAATAAGATAAAAGTTTACAGCTAGAGTTTTGCCACTTCTACCAAATTATAATAATGTCATACAACTTTTTAGCAAAATATTTTTTTTGGTATAATAGATAGGGACAAGTAGTATATCTCTTGAAAAAAAACACATTTCTTTCAATAGACCATTGTAATAATTTTACTACATACTTTGTGTCAGAACCAAGCTATGTCTTAATAAATTAATTTCAAATCTTTGAAAAAATTATTGCTTACGTACTTACGAAAATCATATATTCAAATTTTGATATGTTTTACAGAACATGATATGGGGACTCAGCAAAATCAATTGGTTTTTTTTATTTGACCTTTGGTGAAGGTGATCCATAGTCATCCATGTCTTCTCAAATTGACGACACAATGTCAATAAAGTAATTTCATTTCAAAGTTATAATCGAAAGCTAATATCTCATTTCCAAGTTAGATAAATGAAATTGGGTATTTCATAACACATTACTCTGAAGCTTAATGTTTCCCAAAGAGGGTTTAAAATTTAAATATAAATCTCAACTTCATTTATATAGACGAGTGCAAAATTTGTTCTCGCTACTATTCTGTAGTAGTGGGAGGTACATTTATTTCTTATAAATTGCTACATATTATTTAAGATCTCTGTATGAAGCATTTAATTGCAAAATTGCATATACATAGATCGAAAACTATAGAAACTAAGAGGGTGTGACAAACTAGGGCGCAGAGTACAATTTGATTAGGGAAGTCATTTAACAGCTATTTGACTTGATAAACGCTGACTTATTTATAAGGCTTTATTATTTAATTTTCATGTTGAAACTAAAGTAAGAGGTTCCGATTAAGTTCTTTGTGTTAACTATGATTTTGTGTGTCATGCTTTTGGCTGTGAAAAGATAAATAAATTAGCATATATTGGCCAAAATAATGAAACCTCGTTATTTTACAAAAGAAACAGCACAAATGGCGACCAAGCTTGAAGTTTTCACATCTTATTATACTCTAATTCATATTAAATAATTTCAAATTAAAATTTCCCTAATTAATTAATTTCATATTAAGTTTTATCTGCAGAATTACAAGCGGCTGAATTAACATTCAAGTTTTGGGCTCTTAAACAATAAAATTAAAATAAATCTTATCCTACCAACAGGTATGGTATACACGCTATAGTACAATATTTTCAACATATTTTTATTGATTTCAATTGTATGTAAAATGAACATAAACAATCTATCGAATAGCATTGATTTAAGATTGCAAATTTATGCAATTCTGATACAGTGAAATAATATGGTATCACCCAGCTTGATAATGACGTGGGACGAATATTTTCATAATAGCTTTTCAATGGCTAACAATAAAACCACTGAGTTTGGATTCATTTCACTTATTTCATGTTTTATTTATATATCAAAGCTGAGAAAACCTGATGAAGGAGGAAGAAGGCGGTGGTGAAAACATTTCTATAGCTTAACGTAAGCCAACTGAGTTTGGGCTCGTTTTATTTATTTCAACGTGTCCTTTATTTATATATCATATCAAGAGGGCCTCATGATAAAGAAGAAAAGTGGCAGTGGAAACTTTTCAATAGCTAACAGTAAACCCATCGAGTGAATTTTTGTCAAATTTTGTATTTGGAAGTTAAACTAAAGGCAAATAAAGCAAACCAAATGCAAGTCTGACTCGTACGTCAAAACTCTCATAGCTCGTTTGAACTACAGTTGCTTTGTTTTAAGTTATTTTTATTAGAAACTTCCTAGCGCAATAAATATTTAATAATAGATAACATAATCAAATAGGGAGGACATAAATTTTAGTAAATATTTAAACAATTATGACATTTAGGATAATCTGTATAGCTGTTCTTTCAACCATTTTGAACGTGTTTGAAAGCCTGTTCTTTTTTTTTTAAATTTAGTTAAATATTTTTGGAAATAGGGAGCCAGGGAAGATTTTTATTTCAGTACACCTCGAATATACTGAAACTATTCTAAATAGTCGTTTCAAGCAATATATGGAATAGTGTGAAAGGACTAGTTACCCCTCAGTATAAAAGGAATTAAATGTTATTCAGTTACTTAATTTGCCTTCCTACCATCCCTTAAAGTCCCTAGACAAATTTTTTGCTTGTTAGTTTTTGAGATATTTGCAAGTTGATATGTTTTATTACAGGTCCCAATTTAAAGTTTTTATTCCAATTAATTTCTAAGAAAAACGATTGTAACATATGAATAAATAGAGTCGTGTATCATAATATGAGGATGCCGTTTTTCATTTTGAGTTACGAATACTAAAAAAAATTTAGGGCAAAAAAAAACAGAAAGAAGCGGAAATTTAATATCGTACATAGTTAAGAATATCGATTATATAATTAAAAAATAATCATATCCAACACTTAACTGACATAATGTGTTCAAAAGTTATTTATTTTTTCCGATATAACATCATCCAATAAAATTTTGCATGAATATTATCCGCGTCACGGAGATCGGTATAGAATACTCGTATACACCCTTGGAGTATTTTTGTAATATAAAGATTTAATTTAGACCTATTCAACTCTTTGTTTGGAATAAGAGCATAAACATAAGTATGTGCGTACATCTGCTCAATACGTGACGATGTAGTTTACCGTTATAAATTATTTTTCTGAATTTCGTCATCGTTCTAGAACCTTTCATACGAGTGAAGCCGATTTTCATGCGAGAGGTTTCTTTTAATATTTTGGTGTCGAGAGATTACTATGAATTTCAATTAAAAATCATTGAAAATGATGCATATTTTTATATGTTTTCAGCATACAACGATTTCAGCATACAATGTCAATGAGCAAACGTAAATAGAAATGATTCCTTTAATTCATCGACTCTTTTGCGTTTCTTTAAAATATGTCATTCGTAATTAACCCAAAAATTAAATTAACTTTTTTTCCTATACGATATAAAATATAATTATAAATAAAGTTAGATTTACTGACACGATTATTATTTTCAAAAGTACAGACTGTGACGTCATCGTCAATAGCTTATCTATGAGTTGCGAAAAATATTTTCGGATATTTCAAAAGTTTCAAATTTCGAAATTTTAGATAACTGGCGATTAAAGCTATCCCCTTTATTATCAAAAAAAATCCTATTGATACTCTCGAACAATAGTTTAAAAGAAATAATAGGCCTTACTTATCTATTTCTTAATATATCATGATCTCTATCAATATAGAGAAAAATCGTTTAAATATACAAAATTTGCTACCAGTTTATACTTTCAAGTTTGTTAATAACCATTTTGAAACATACTGAACTTCTTGTCTTCGACACGGAATCTAACGTAAAAATCATGAAAAGAGACACCGATTTTATAGCAATGATTTTATAAATCTGTTTGTGAGAAATCCACTATATCCTCACACCTGCGAAATGAGCACTAGGCAATATGCTTATATATTGAAAATTAATATTAATATTTTCAAAGGGTTTATAAAAAAATCTACGTACCATAAGGTGCTTATATTTTCAACTCACATAGTACTAGTTCTTCCTACTTTCAACAGGTTTTACCGATTTAAAGTCGGATTCAGGATCCTCGATACGAATACAAACGCATTTATACGATAAATTATCCTATTACGATTACGATTCAAAATCATTCCTTCATTCATATTTTTATCACGTGTAAAATTAGAAAAGAACATGCAACTACTAAAAACGAGACACTAATTTTAGAATAATAATGTGTACAAGAATGAGGACTACCGACAGATGTGAAAACTTAAAACTATGAAATAACAGATTTATAGACTTTTGCAGAATTTTTAATTTTAAAATTCCCAACAAAAATATTATCTCACAACTAGAAATCTCTTTTGTCATGATAGTATGATGATCCCCAAGCCACTATGATATACTAATTATATGGTGTATTACATATATTACTAAATATCTAGATAGACTGTTAACATTCGTATCGAGGATATATTATATAACAAAAAATAGTGTTCCAAAAAAAGCTCGAATCCAAATAAAATTGTAATTATTTTGAGTAACAATTTGGAGTCAATCGACAGTTTCAAACCATTTCATGTGGGTTCATCAGCATTTAAATGTATTTTTATGATTCTTTTTCATATTTCCATTGCAAAATATTTGCATCTGGAAACATTAAACTTAAAGGTATGAATATTCTAATGTAATTTTAAGAAAATAAAATTATGTATTTTTTAAAATAATTTCAACGACACTTCTCTTAGGACGATATTCCTTTGTAATAAAAATTTGAAAATGTAATAAATTGTGAATTCTCTGCGTTCCAGGGACATTCTGAGACAGAAAAATTTACAACCAAGTAAAAATTATTTCTTCTTCTCACAAATATTTTTTCTCAAATATTCTTATTCTTAAAATATTTTTTTTCTTTTCTATTATCATTACCCTACGAATATAAAGTATACCGGACTAATGTTATAAATAAATAAAAATACAGACGATTTAAATTGTCTCCTCTGATCTATGAACGGGATATAAGTTGCGTTAACCCATTCAGCATTTGACGAAATCTTATAATTTGTAACTGAATCGAATAACGTTAAAAGTATTTAAGTTTAAATCCCTGGACTAGCTGTAATCGACTAAAATTTCAATCACACACGAGTACTAGAAGTTGAATTGTTGAAAGAAAATCTATACTGTATAAAAACTCGTAAACTATCGAGTTGAAATTTTAATTTGATATTATCACCTAACAAAAGTTTTATGCCAGAGTTATATAAATTCTGAGAATCTGTCCATCATCACTCTAAAATATTTATTCATCCTTCTAAAATATATCCGTATAACTATACCTTATTATCTAAAAATTATATATTATATAGTTGTGTTATAAACTAAATAGAACTGCGGCACACAATATATTCCGTCGGTTCATGCGTTTAAACCTTTTATCTCCAATTCCTGTTTTGCGGTTTTTAAATTTTTATTCAAAACTTTTACGAAGTTATCTGTTCACCCGGAGTGCGGTTATTGCACTTTAGTTCTTCCGGTACGCGGTTACTACTAAACGTTCTACACGGAACTACTATACGGAAATCCTTATTTTGGTTCAAATACAAACAAATAAATAATACTTGTTGTAACAGTATTAATGGCACCAAATAACTTTACATTTGTCTGCTTATAATACTTTTTAAAATATAGAAAAGAAGTTTGTATAATTACAAGTTCAGACCGAGAAATTAGGTTTGAAGGGAAAGACCAAGAAATAGATCCTGCTTTTAATGAACAAATAATACCATGTGCAAAAAATGGGCAGAAAATTTAATAGTTAAAGCAGATCTGTTATTTTAGCAGCATGATCAGCAAGTCGAGTGAATTCTGGTGGAACAATAAAAGACGTAAAGCTGAGAATTTAAAAAGTAAATACCGTTATTTTAAACCCCGCAGTCATAAAAACATCGTGAAATATTACAAGCAACTGAACTTAAGATTTCCAAATATAATGTAAAATTCCTTGTGATGTATACTGGCAATATTTTAAAGTAATAATGGGTCTAATCTACACACTTTAAATATTAATTAAGCTGTATGTGTCAAATTTAATAATGTCCGCGTCAAATTCTTAATATCCCACGGCGTTAAAAACCAATGATGATCTATTAGCTATTTCCAAGGAACTTTCTCTCGTTAAACGACGTATTGTAAAAGCAGTGAGCAAGACTATAGCAGAAAACTAACGGTTAATGAAATCAAGGCGAATCCTGAGAAAGCTAAAGGAAACCAAAGGCAAAGGTTTTCAGTCTGACATGAGGATAGCTCAGCATGGTGGCCACAACTAACAAATGCTCATTGGACTGCTTTTGCGACCATAAGAAACATAAGGCATAAGTAAAAGTTAAAACACATTTAAAAGGGGAAATACGTTAAAATTAAATTAAAGCTGTCATACAATATATAACAAGAACATAATATATAACAAAATTTATGAAAATTTGCTGTAGTTATAAATTTTTAAATGTTTAATTTTTTACCTTATTGTACTAATATTCGCAGTACCTTAAAGCTCAGACCATGCAATAAAATCTGGGCACATGTACATCAATAAACATAAATTCAATGTAATTATTTTACATGTAGTAAGTGAGCTATCATGAAAGGGACGGAAACTATTTAACCTTTGTCTATTTACGCCGATTGAGAACGACTCTATACTAGAGGTCATATTAGAAGCCGTCCACAAGTGGACGTTAAAAGCTTGCGTTTGGCTCCGGTAGGTTTTAAAAGCCTTAATATGTTTAACAGCCTCTTATTATGGGTCCTAGTCTTTCAAACTTATATTGTGTTAATGGATTAAATTTGTTTAGTTTATTACCCCGCTATTGTTTTTAAATTGTTGTTTAAGTTACGTAAATTTATATGACTTAATTTTCTAAATTCCAGAAACATTTACATGAGTAGTTTTCTAACTTTTTTGATTATTCTTTTGGTTTTTATTAAAATGGACAACTTTATATATCTCTTCTTATTACCTTACATTTTTATTTATTGCATATGCATTTAAACAACGATTCAAAAAAAAATCTTTCGGGATATACAAATGATAAATTCCAGGAATAATTTTATTTCACACGCTCTCTTGTAATAATATAAAAATCAATTAACCACGTTCTGTGAAGACATCTGAACGGTACCCAGAAAACATCATGAAATCAGCTCAAACATTGACTCTGGTCTATATTCGAAAGTTACCTTATAATATAACTTAATCTGAATTATTGGTGGGAGTTATAGACACATGGCAGTGAGTTAGCCAACTCCAGAAAAGAAGAAAGGTAGACATTAATAGCGCACTAACCATTTCTAGCAAATTTTGACATCTCCCTCCTTAAAAACATTTTAACCTGTAGACGTGTAATTTTGTGTATATATTAAGGCCCATACATGTCTTATTTATCATCTATAATATAAACAAAACAAACTCGTTAAGTTATAGGTTGAGTTATAAGCAAGTAATATATAATAGAACTTACCATTCATTTACATCTCACTTCTTTCATATCATTCTATATCACTTCCCATACATAGTTGTTGGTGAACATTTTCATTAACTGTAATTTGTTGATAACTATTTTAAAAAGAGTACATAACTGGCAATTTAACAATTCTCTGAAATTTTGCACCTTCTTTTCACATAACATTTTCCTTTTATTCTCCCTCCATTAATGACTTTTAGTGGTTGATACTTTGACCCGCACATCACATGAACTAGCAGTTTAGAATTTTCGTATCTGAAGTTATTTCTGTTCTTATAAAAATTTCTGTGGAATGTTTTTTGATTCTCTCTAAATGCAATATTTTTAACAGATTTAAAAAAATTATGACATTCTCAATTCGACTATATTTTTTGTTTCTTATTACCTCAACTTTGACCTTTTTCAATCATTGTGCATTATCCTTCTTTAGTTTTGGAAGAATATGTGTGGTTCTAGGACCATTTATGTAGACAGAATTTGATAATGGAAATTTAATACGATAAAATTCTCCACATTTCAAAGGGTTTTTATGAGACGACATAAAGTAGTTAATAAGCAAAATCAGGGTACCACGAACATAAAAGCGGTGACAGGAACTCTTTAGTTATGACAAGTGAAATCATCGAATTTGGACTGGTTTGACTTGTTTTGACGAAGTAGATAAATAACAAAGTACTAAGGCAGATAAGTATATACAGATACATATAAAGACATAAAGCAATAAGATATTAGTAGATAGGTATAAATAAATGCATGAACTAAGTAAAAAAATTGTAGATAAGTAGTTAGGTAAGTAAATATGCACAGTTATAAACAAATACATAAAGCAAATAGAATTTTAATATGCAAGTTAGTAAGTATATGTATATACAAAGCCATAAAGTAAATAGGATATTAGGAGCCAGATAGACAGAGTGTGAAATATTGACTACAGTGAAGCCAGAAGAGGGAATGTGATTTATATATTTTTATATATACATGTGTCTAAACAATCGTGTAAGTTTGAGTATATTAAGTTATTTAAAAGTAGCAAAGGTTTATTTCGGTTTCAATAAATGAGATATTTTTGAACTCTTTATAAGTTCATGACCTTCCGAGTAACATAGCATATGATAGACACTATAAAGGAAATAATAAAACTTTTTACAGAAAAATGCGCTATTTTAAATAAATATCGAATAAGAACCGCGATAATGAAAATACAAATAGTTGGAATTTTTGCGATACAATATCCTTCCTAATATAGCTACTCCTAGAGTTTTTTGGAGTCGGTACCAGGAGAAATGTAGCACTCTTTTTTGTTGAAAAGGTTTTTTATTATCTTTTAAGTTAGGTAATTATTTCTCTGTCATATAGGACTATCGTGAATATTTTACTCCTAAGCATTTGCATCGTAAAATCTCTATCTGATGTTTTGTTGTAGAAGAATTGTTTCATTTTAACAAAAGCGCTGCGTGCCATTTCTGTCCCTACTTTTAATTCGATTGCATTTTGGTTTTTACTTGAAAAATGTTTTCATTTTTACACATGTTCCAGGTCATAACCATTTATTATCAACGTAACATTATGCCTTGGTTTTTTGGAAAAAAGACATAAATTTTCTTTTGTGAAGATTCAGGCCGTAGCGGATTCTCGTTTCATACAGTTTTTCTGTTTTTTCTTGTAAGTCATTTCTGTTTTCCGCTATAACCTAGGTGGTGGTAAAGAAATTAAAGAAAGTAGAAATAATACTACATCATTTAATTGTGATCAACGAAAAAGTTTATTACCCACCCGTACATTCATTGTGATTTCTTTGATTACATTTCATTGTGATTTCTTTGTATTTTTCATCTATTTTCATTTATGATTTAATCGTGATATTCTTTACTAAGCGGTCGGAGTCTGCATATAGTATTATTTTGGGTGGCCGTTGTTACTCGCCCCACCATGCCTCTCCACTTCGCCATATTTACCATATTTATTGCATTCATACAGGAGACGGCCTGCAGCAGATTAGATTGGGTCTATCCACCGCATCGACGACCTCCCACAAGGTCTAATGCCTTGTACTCTTCTCTGCCCAATAATGAACTTGATGGAGCTACTATCTCCGCACATAACGTGACCAATAAATTATAGAATCCGAGTGTAAGCAAGTGTGGTTAAACGTTGCTTGATGCCGAGTTCTTAAAGTATAGAGATATTCGTGCGGAACTCAGTAATCACTGATGCTATTCTTTCTCCCTAAAGTTGTCTTAGAAGATGTACGAGATATGTTAGTGTACCTAATTCTAGTAGTGTACTCCATGGTTTTGGCCATTAAACTGAATCAAAAGCCTTCTAGAAGTCAAGAAAACAGATATAGGTTGATTTATTGAACTCTCAAGCCTTCTCTATGATCTTACGAACTACAAGTAACTGGTCGCAAGTACTCTTTCCTCTGAAGAAACCAGCCTGTTCTCAGCAATTTCCCTGTACAAGTAAGCCTTTAGTCGTTTATTCGAAATGTGCAACATGATTTTGCTTGCGTGTGAGATAAGGGTAATAATTCGATAGTTGTTGCACTTCTTGGTTGAGCCCTTTCTATGCAAGGGCAAAAATACTGTGTGAACTCATTATTTTGGCGACATTCTTGTCTGCCGTATTCCGTTGCATATGGTGTGGAAGATATGAACTCCTTGCTTTTCCACAGTCTTTATGGTTTCTACAGGAATCGCATCTTTGCTAATCGCGCCTGTCGCTATGCGGTTTGCATGGCAATGGAAGTACTTAGTTTAGTTCCATTTAGACTTTCGTAGGAATATAGTTGCAGTAGTTTCTCGTTAGATTTTGCACCAGTAGAAATGATTTTGACCTCCAGTCTGCCGAGACCTCTTTCAATCATTTGCTTAATCAGGCGTGTGTAGTTATACTGTTACAGTTTCGACGTCAGAGCCTCCTCGGTTTTTTGGCAAAGGGCACCGTGGCGTCTAAACTACTGCCATTGGCTATCCATACAAACCACCGTGGGCAAGTGAGGATGATTGCTGGGGCGGGCATTATTTTAAAATCATTCTCTCCCTTACCTCCCTAATCTTAATATAGAAATTCAATATTTGTGGTCTAGTATCCACGTATTCTTATTTTTAAGAACTATTCAATAAAAATGCAGCTTTCATTATCAGTATCAAATTAAAATATAGAAACCAGCATAATGTGTTAATCTCCCAACAATAGTCGGGAAATGTTTTAAAAGAATATACGTCATAGGGAACATTGTTTTTCCGTGACGTTTAATAAAAACAACTCTATGTCACATGTATTGAACAAATTTTGAGAAATATATTGAATAGAGTAATATTGTAATAAAATTCCAAAAAGAAAAAAAAATACTGAAATTATGCATTCTGTCTATTCTGTCAATATTATTTAGTAAGTACAACTTGACTAAGAAGACTTAAACTAAGGAATGAGATACAAAATAAATGCTATTAACAAAACTCATAATTGCTTTGTGGCACAGGCATTACAAGTATAGTCACTAACAGACGAAGCCTGGGATTTTGAATAAATTAGAAATGTGTAGTGCAAACTCGTATCTTGGAAAAAAACGGTGGTAATGCGTTAATTGTATACCTACCTATCAATTAACTTGATTTTCAATACTATAAATTAAAGAAAATGTTATAAAACTAATTTGCTTTATATCGAATTTTTTGCTTAGATATCATGGAACGCAACTCAAGGAGAGTCAAAGTGACTTTTGCCGTTGCTTTAAGAAATACAAAATATTTCAAAATACAAATAATTCTCATCGCAGTTTTTCTCTTATTCATCTACGTACAAAAAGAACCGCTCCGGAACCGAATTTCCGCTCACCATTAATTTCATCTATCTTTTAAACTGCCAACGTCGTAAGTTTAAAATATATCTCGAAATTTCAATTAGTATTAATTTTATTTTCAGCCGATTATAACAAATTCAAAAGTTGTATACGGTTATTTGGGAATATATTGATATATTACTTTTGGAGAATATATTATGGCTGGATAAATTTTAGAAATTTACGGCTTTAATCATTGTAAAATTTTAATATATCAGTATATACAAAATTAACTAGAATATTAGGCACAGATCCCAAATAATAAAAAGGAATATCTATATAGAAAATCGAACAGAAGTCTTGAGAATAAGACGTTTTAATTAATCTAAATGAATTTTTTTGTTATCTATTTGTAACTGAATTGGCCACCAAAATAAAAAAATAAATAATAGCCTTCAAAAAAATCCAAGAAACTAACATAATATAATACAATTTTTTTATCTTATATATCCGATGCAAATTTTATGAGCGGCAAACAAATTATATTTTCTTATCCTCACGTTTCAATGTTCGGTTTGTTAACCGAATTTCTGAAATTTATTATCCACATGCACAAGCCGAAGTTATTGTAACGACAATAATTTCTCTCAGAGTAAAAATTAATTTTTTGTATTTTGAAATAAGGTTAAATAAATATGTTATTAAACGTTAATGAAGAAAAAAAGAATAAATTGAAAAAAGAAAACGACTTTACTTTAAGACACAAAATGCGGGAAAATAAGAAATCAATCCATCTATTGGCTGCGTAGATGAAATTTTTATTTTCGCAAACGGTAAAATGTAGTCTCGTAAGAATTGTGTGTAGGTATTTTTTTTAAATTTTAATTTACAACATGCACTATCAAACCCAATATTTTTGTATGCTGTGCGTGATTAAAAACTTAATGGACCTATCAACAAAGTGCAAAGGAGAGAAAGATGCAATAAAACAAGAGATGTACTCTTGAGTACGCAGGATAAACTACTTAAAGTAAACAAATACGTTGTCGAAAACTTTTCATTTCAATCTAATCTAATGCGCTCACGTAGAAGCGACTCCATTACCAGCCTAGGTCTTAACAAAGTCTCGTAGCACGTAGCGCATACGAGTGGCTACAGATTTGTCCCCGTTCGTTGTTGAAGTAAATAGATACAATCTCGCGCAATTGTGCTCGTTTCACAATGCATTGCATGTTTAGTTGTGAGTGGTCTTTCGTAATTTAACTTTTAATTTTGCCAATGCAATAAGTAAAAATTATAAAAATAAAATCGTGGAAATAGAGTTACTGAAACAATTATGTGCATATCGACTAATCATATGAATCTCAATGTACATATAAATATGAATGTGTTAGAATATATTTGAAATGTTTTAACCTGTTAAAGGCCTCTAAAAAGTTTATAAATCACTAATTATAATGCTACTAAATAAGTTAGTAATGAAAAACTGAGAATAATAAACATACATTCCCTAGTGAGACATATTGAAAAATAGTAAAAATAGAAAATTAAACATGATTAATTTTAATGAAAAGAGAAATCCATGAAATCTATTACATTCACAGCGCTTAGCGTTTTAATTCACTTCATAATCTGAATAATTACTCCAAAATCTGTAAATTTTACGCTTTATTTAGATGAAATATAGAAAAGATATTACAGATAACATTTATGAACCGACATAAAATATAAGATTATTCAATAATTTACAAAACGGAATTTTTAATTCGAAGTAAGGAGGGCTGTAATAAACATTGGCAACTAGTCAGTATTCCATATATACAGCAACGTTTTCAGTATTCTGGCGAATATAAAATATTAGGAGCTCATCGGTTGAGTACGAACCCCTAAAATTTATTTGAGAACTAGTTTTAACCCACAGCCTTTTTCGATTACGGCACCAAAATTTACCCTCACTGTTGAAATATATTTGTGTTAATTGTTGTACTTAAAGGTTTTGCCGTGTAAAGGACACGTGGACAATATATTTAATACACATGTTGGGCTCTCTGTCTTCTTATTATTTTATTTAATGTTTTGTAAAGGGAAAAAACAATTTGAAATATTCTATGAACACCATATACGAAATAAGTTTGTGTTCTAACATTTCTACAAAGAGCAAAAAATAAATATATTTATAAAATATCCAATTGAATACCAAAATACATAAATGTGACAATGTTAATGTAAATATGGGAAACAATACTTTTTTCTTAATAAGACATACATGAATACGGAAAACAATTGTTATCAAATTATCAATTTAATAAAGCTGCTATTATGGATTACAACTTACGAATTTTTATTACTGCATGAATATCATGGAGCCCGTTCTTTACATATGATCGAAACTGAAGGCGTGTACTTGCATGACATCAATTGTCAACATGTATTTATTGTACAAGTCGCACAACCGCCGTAGCGGTGCTCTGACACCTGCGTTTGTTCGTGCGTTATCGACATGAAATAAGAGACGGCTACGAGTTAGTTTGGGAGTTCGAATCGTTATCTGACTCAGTAGAGATCAAAATTATCTTGACAGATGTTGACCATAACTATCAATTCTAATAATGAACATCTTTAATAAGGGGAGAATAAATACAAATGTAATTATTAAGTAATATTTCTTCGATAATTTACAGCCACTTATATCATGTTGAAGAGCTATTATTTTCTTTTTATGTTCGCGGTACTATCAGAATAAATGGCATATAACGGATTCCAAAAAACAACAATAGCGTATTCAAGTTGTGATCTTACATGAGCATTGTACAAGATTAAATATGTTCAAGCATTTTTAAAGACTTGCTGTTCCTAGTAGGAAACCAAGCATTCTATAAACCTTAGATACAATCTGCCAAATATTTAAACTGAAATACAGTTTACTATTGAAAATGACACCAAGGTCACGCATACTGTCAACTTTTTAGAGTGAGTTCCCCCTATCTGATATCTTAGAGTTTATTTGCTTTGTTTTTCTTTGTGAAAGAAATTTGTTTGCACGTCGAGTAACTTAAATGTAGTTTGTTCTCTTCACAGTAAATATAAAGTCTATTGAGATCAGCTTGCATATTCAAACCGTTATGGATGGAAAATATGTTATATTACATTCACTTCGAATTTCACTTCAATTAAAAAATATATACGTCAAATAGTTTACATGCGAAGTATCAAGAAAATTCGCCCAGCTACGTTTATACGTGATTGAGTAAGAAACGTTCAGACTTTTGCATTTACAATATTATTGGTACCATATTTTTGATCTAAAACCAAAAACATACTTTTCGCACCCATTTATTTGAAACATATATAACTCATTATTTTTTCAATTAAATTATCGAATTGATTATACCGAAATATGTTTTACGCAGTATAACTGGGGAAAATTATTTCTTTAGTTCTTTGCAGATACCAGTTTTGGAATTTTTTTTAAACACCTTCGCCAGACATAAAAAGGGCACTTTATTTACTATCTACTATATGAAAGGGATTTAATTCTTTTCATATGTTGTTCGAAACTAAGCATCGAGTTCCGTCGAAATGGTATTCTTTGTACTTGATCTGTTTGCATCATTGTATGAATTTAATTTAGCCACTATTATTTTCAGTAAAGCCAAAATGATGTACGAGTTACTAGTTATCTTCTATTTTATGCAAACAGGGAATGTAGTAATCACTGCTTTAGAGCGTAAAGAGTAAAATATACTGGTGGATACTTTCTCTTAACAAAATTTGATTTTTCTCCTCAAGTTTTAAAACATAGTGTTACAACTCTTATTACACGTTTATTGTTGTCAACACTTATTATTTATACTTGTTGCACACGTTTTAACTAATGTATAAGATATAAAGCGAGTGAGTACAATACACTACAATGGAATACAGTACTGGCGACAATATGTAAAATCAGTACCGCTTTTTAGTTTTAACATGTGGAATAATTTCAGACACACATACAGTAGCCAAATTTACCACATACCGATATCACATCAAATTTCGGTATCATCGGTCTTCAGAAAGCAAAGAAGCTAAGACTGGTACACGATATAGCCGCGAAAATATGACGCATCGTTGTGGGAAGCCGACCTGATTCAATCATAGCGAGGAATTTTAATAAAATTTTGTCACTAAGAATGTATTTTTGTACTTCAGTATTAGTAAGACGAGAGATGAACGCCGCTATTGACCCTCGACTGAATATCGCGTGAAAATATATCGATATATTCTACTTTTTGCACCAGGATACATGTAAAAAAAGGAATGTAATGTACACTAGGAGGAATCCCCGAAAGCATTAAGAGCGATCGTAGCGACGACATCGAAAAGCATTTGGTAAGCTAAGACTCGGACAAAGTCATAATAGTTTTGAAGCAGGTCGAATACATCTACCGTCATAAACCAAATACGGTCCATACACTATCATCGTCAGGTGTGTCCACCAGAAAAAATTTGTGAATTTTTGTTGAATTTTCCATTAATTTGTGTTTGTATTTACTGCAATAAAAGATAAAAATATGTACAATTTTAAAGGTATTCTAATTTTTAAGACGATTCTCAGAATATCCGGATAAAATATATTCCTATGGTCAAGAAAAGGCAGTGAATATTTGACGGAGATTAGCTTTGGTTTAAACCCTTAGAACATTTTGTGAAATTTTTAAGGCAGTGCATTCTCCCGAAGAAACAGCGACTAACATGATTGCTTGCTTAGTTGCCAGCTAAGATTTTATATTCTTGTTTAACGCCTCATAAGCTAAGAAATAAGATATACTTCGCTTTGGAACTAGTGTAGCCTTAACTGACAATACAAACAAATAATCACCAACATGTCGAATGAAAAGTACAACTAATATAAAACAAATTATGAAATCAGTTTTTTTCATATTATGATATCGATAAAAAAAAATTAAAATACGAATTAAATTACTAACATATCGATATTAAGGTACAATACAGAATAAATAATTCTCGCTTTTTTCCCTTTTTACACGGAACAGGAAAATTCGAGAACTAAACATTCTCCAACTTTAAGGACCTAGTCACCCTAAAAGAAACTTTATTGACGACAAGAAGCCTAATAATTAATCGTAGGAAAGGCAAGCAATCAGATGTTAATATTTGGGAAACTTATTGGCAAAGCACATATTTCTATGAATCCATCGTTTTATTGAAATATCCACTTCAAGTTAAGTTAAGAAATAAGAAACAAAAAATTCTGGACTATGACTTCACTCAGATTAGAAGAAATTAGGTTTAGCTCAAAATTATCTGAAGCAAGAAAAGTTCAGAAAAAATAATTGTGAAATAATTTTCATGCTATTTTAAAAAAACAGGTAATTAATTTAACAATTTCTAATTATCTCACTTGTTTTTAGGATTCCATGCCTCAAGATTTATAAAAAGAAACTTTGTACGATTACTTGTTTGTTCGTTTTTCTTTTTGTCAAAGGTTTTTTTTTCAGAGAAACGGCTTGGGATATTAAATTAAAATAAATATCATATTCTAAGGCCTAATGGTGATAATTTTAAATTTTTAAAATTTTCAATTTTTTTTGGTTCACACAATAGAAAGATAGAGCCCTTTAGGTGGCCGTATATTTTTTCTTCATTCAATAGCCTTATGCATTGTCCATCAAAACCTATCGACTTCCGGTTGACCTACAATTTTGAAAATCTGCATAATGGTAGGTCTCGTAACACAAGTAACGGAACAAATCCAAAAAGTGAAGGTTTCTATTATCAGTTCGTTTTTATACCTTTAGTTGATACATTCGACAAAAGGTTTACCTTGTAAAAAAATAATATTGGTAAATTGTTTGTTACAAATATAATGCACTTTAAATGTTTATAAGTAACTGAATGTGAATGAAATATTCATAGCGCGAGTACTATTCGTACTTGACAGCTTTTTTACTATTTTGTTTATCAACTAGATCTTCGAATTACATACGATACACTTACTCGGCCGAAAATCGGCTTAATATTTCATAATGTCATCTCACTTTTAAACTAACTACAAAATATTGAATGAAATACGACATTTTTTCATTATGGATAAATTTCATTTTTTTCAAAGTTAGCTCAGATTTATTTTAAGGAATAATAACAAAAAAATAGTGTTTCCGTTTTCCGCCTAATCTGAGAGAACTAACTCCATTTATCCCTTTCATTTTCATTTTTGGCAGGGATGATGAGTTGTTTAAACTCTAGATGCTTTCAGAGATTCGCAGATATCCAAATATTCCGCAGGATTTTTATGAAATTTATAAAACTAAATTTAATAACATCTTTCACAGTAGCGCTCTCAATTAAATAAGCATGTTGATTTAAGAGATAAGGGAAAAGAAAAATAATTTAAAAATTCAGCCATTATACCTATGTCGAAAAATAAATGTGAAAAAAATAAATTACGAAAAAATATTTAAGACACGAACAAGAGTAAATATCTGAACATCAAGATAGATCACTGCAGTAATTTATTTTTAATAACCATTTCACGGAAGGATTTGTTCCTATTCCATTTTAACGTATAAATTGCTGTAAAATCGATGAAACTAAAAATGGAGCGGAAAACGTGCCGTCAAATAAAATGGCGTACGAATAATTAGTGTCAAAGAGATATTAGTCATGATCTCTATTAGTTTTGTAGGTAAATTAGTTTAAAAATAAAACCTAGTTCTATTTTATGGCTTTTTACGTTAAATTATCTACTGGTGGTCAAAGTGCCAGTAACTAAAACGAAGAAAGAAAATGCATACGAATAACAAGGCGACAAAAAACGGTAGATTGTGACTTGCTAAAATGGGCGCCTCATAAATATTAGGATATGTTTAAAAACGTATTTCTTTCTGTAATAAAAACACATTACAGTTTTGAAGCAATAAAAATTTCGCTCCTATCGATTATTTATAGAAAAACTGATATGAAAAAATTCTCCATGAAACTGTATTTTTCCAAAAGTTTGTTTGAAAACTCTTTGTTGCAATTTTTCATCTTAATTCTTAGTGATATTAAATACTGAATATGTGAACACGAATTAATATAAAATAACAGAAAAATCAAAAATTTAAATGAACAAAAACATCTCGTAATGGAGATTATAAATTTGATGTCTAACAGCCAATTACAATTTTTATTCATTTAAATATTAAAAAGCGAATTTATTTTGTAAGATATGTTATTTTCATGTACATATACTGTCATATAAACAAATAATAATTATGTAAAGTATGGAGCGTAACTACGTTTATACCAAAAATATAAATTCAGAGATCGTATTTTCCTTCGTTGCAATTAAATTAACTGCTATTCGTACTGTCAATCTGCATCATATTTATGATATTACCTAAGAGTTCATTTTCATATGAATGAAGTGCAATATTATAAGTAGATTCTTGTTTACAAAAGAATATAAAAGTGGCAAATTTATCATAAAATTAAAAAGACAAACAATACAAATCACTACACCATTAAATTATGATCTAGTTGGTTGAAGCACCACGTTTCACTGACAAATTAATTTTATTCACATAATATTCACATTCACGAATTCTCTATGAGAAGCCAACAAATAACGTTGTACACGCAGCTGGTTAACGTTAAGATAACTATCATAGTAAAAATATAATAAATTTAACGTGACGTTACTGGTTGTCATTTTTCGTGCATATGACTGACAGTTGCAACAGCTTGGTGAGTTGATTATAACGTGTCTAGGGCAATACGCGCGGAGAGTATTCATATGAAAGATAACTGTCTTGCAAATATTATATTATTTGTTTTCCTTTCATATATGATATTTTAGTAAGTAACGAGTTGAGTAAGTAACGCAAGTACCAGTGAAAAATAATATTAACAAGATAATTATAATAATTTTAGCACCAGGTATTACCTCACCTATTTGCAATAGCAGCCTGCTCTGTGATAAACTTTTTACTAATTTACATGGAAAACATTAATCTACATCATTGTAGTGTTCGTAAAAAATATAGAGTAAATCAATTTTCTTAGTATGACATAATTCCAAACCTTTTTTTAGCGTACATTTAGTATAATTTGTACAAATTTCATAACTTTCAAATGATATTAAAAAAAAACATTTATATTTGCTATATATTTTGTCTGCCATTATTATTAAAAGACATAAATATCTTCACTTTTCAAGTAAAATTTCAAAGTTTTCATTGAATTTTTTGCAAATCTTTCTTTTATTCTTCATTTTATATAACTAAAATTGATATTTTGATTGTTAAGACGAAATATACAAAAATATTAACACAAAAAATATCGACTTTCCAGATTTAGAGCAAAAGCTATATTCATCCAACATATTTATGTCTGTTAGGGAATATTCATCCAACATATTTATGTCTAAATTTCCTCATCATTTCTACTTATTGAAAGACTTAATCTTGTCGACATTCCTAAAATTGATTTTAAATCAACACAGCTGCCCAAAATATGTGAGCATGCATTGTGACATAAGAGTACGAATAATGCATGAATTCACATGCAAAATATATGTATTTATATTGCGAATTGGGAACACCATCTTCATTTCAAATCGTAAGTATTTAAAATTTTTATTAAACTACTTATATACTGATTGTTCTTAAAAGACACAAATGTTAATATTTTCATTAAGAAAAAAGCTGAATTTACATTCTAAAGTATAGAATAGACACATATGTGGGTAAATATACTAAATCTTCTATAAAAACCGCAAATAAATAGTCGCTACAATAACAATATATTTTTCATGTAATTTATTGCAATTTACATGAAAAGTATATTGCAATAATGGTGCAATTTATTTTCAGTAAAATTTGTTTATATATATAATATGGAATAATCATAAAAAACTATCTATAATATTAATGTTTTTTTTTCAGGGATATTAACATAATATATATTCACAAAAATTAGCTGCACCGAAAGGTTTACGCCGCTCAACTAATATCCGCCGACAGGCATCAATTTAAACCTGACGTCGACGTAAGGTTCCTCGTTAGTTAAGAATTGTTTGAACGTAAATATCAAACCGTTACGAGTGATCTGTAATAAATTCCGTCTGTGGAAAAAGGTAAATTACATAAATATGGAGGAAAAAGCTAAAAGCATCTGTTTTGCAATAGTTACTAAACTATATATTCCAGTACTCTGAGATCTTAGAGTTCCGATTTTATTCATTAAAGTTACACACTTAAACAAATTGCAGAATAATGGAACTTTTGGATTTTATCCTAATTCCAATATGTTGAAATGGTAATTGGTAAGCAAATGTATCTAATAAACGTTTTAAAAATTTCTTCCTATATTTTAAAAATTTATTTCCAATTTATCTTTAGTTGAATGCTTTTTTAAATTATGTACTTGATATTGTATTACTATAATTAATATAATATTCTATCAACGAACTTTAACATCACAATTTCATCTCAATTTTTTAATACCAAAAATTTACTTCAAAATCTTTTAAAAGTAAAGAACATAGGTCCAATAACCAATAGGAATTTTCTATGGAACTATTAAGTTAAAATTAGCTTCAGTCTAATTATGCACATAGTATTAACGACCCGTTATGGTTTAGCATCGGTAGACAACCATTTTTTTCTGAACTATTATTTCTTTATGAAATGCGTTAAAAAATATTAGGCCCGGATTTTGTACGGGTGTTGCTGTTGTTACTTTGCTGATGCTAGTTGAAAGAGAGGACCCTACCATTTATTTTAATAAGCCCACCATCATCCGCACATGACCGCGTTCCGTGTTAATGTGTGAAAGTCCACGCATATGACTTTGCTCATTTAAAAACATCGATTTAACTTTTAACTATTTGGTATGCAAGGGTAATAATCGCATTAAAAATATTAAGCCAAGATTTTATATGGGTGTTGCTGTTATTACTTTGGTGATGCTAGAGGAACGAGTGCGCTCTGTCACTTATTTTAATAGGCCCACCGTCATTCACGTGTGACCGCGTTCCGTGTCAATATGCGAAAGTACATACGTACGATAAAACGTTTAAAGTGTTTGGTATGCAAAAGGAAATATTTTATTTATTAAATTTATCTATGTAATTTGAAGCAGATCATCATACAATTTAATCCCATAAAATTTTCGCCAAGCCCAAGTAAAGTCAAAAAAATCATAAATTTGTAGTTACAATACATAAAAAAATGCATGTGTGAAAGGTGTAGTAGACGATATATTATCGGTCTAAAAAATTTAAATTTTGTAAATAGTTTAAAATTAATATCATGCACCATTAAAAGTTTATAAATTCTTACATGTGTACGGGATTCTTTCAGTGGGAGTTCCACTCGTGATTGACAGTTTTTTATAGACTAAAACTTTTTCTCGTCGTCGCAAACTTTGTTGTGGAATTTCTTACCATGCGTTATGACCGTTTACTTCTGACGATCAAAGCGCCCACCCCAAAATGCATCTAGTACGAAGCCTTTTTTAAGATTTTATAGTCATTCGTCGTCACAAGTTGAATACCTTCTGCAATATATCTGTAATTTATACATTTGAACTTTTCCCGAGAATCAATCTATCCACTAATGAAAATTTGGACAAAATCTGTTCACTAGTTATTAAGAAAATCGCGTACTTATGGACAGACGAACGGGACCGTGCACTTTACATTTAAATATATATATATATATATATATATATATATATATATATATATATGCATATGTATATATAGGTATATATATATTTTTTTTTTTTATCTTTTATCGGGTACTTCCCTCTTGTATATAACTATAGAGAGCACGATCTGACAGGTAAAAATATTGCGATATAAGAAGTGTCTACGAAGTGATATCCATTGACTAAAAATTAGAAGAAAATTACATCAACATGATCATATCTCGCCTCACCATTACATCAGCACGATACATCTTGCGCATCTGCCTGTCCCGTACTCCCAACTTTGTTAGGTCGTCGGCAATACATTCCAAACATCGTATTCACGGTTTGCTGGCCTCGTTCCGTCTCTAGTTTGATACTACAGGATTCGTCAGGTCACTTTTTCTTCCCCTATTTTTTCCACTTGTTCAAGCTACCAGATACGGTCCCTCTGAATTTCAAAATTGGATACATTTTTATCCACATTCTAAGTTCGAGAACATCCACATAATTTGTACTGGCACCCACATTGAAGGTGAGTTTAAATGTGGTTATTTTTGGTGCAATTAACGATATAATTATTTAAGAGTGCTGGGTCGAAATCATTGTGAGCTTTGGTTATTTGCGACTAAAAACTTATAAGAAGATAACATAGCAGCCGGCCATATATTTTCAATTTAAATTGTTAATATTAGTATGCGAGTTTGTGGGTGCTTTGTCATAGTTATTTGAGTTCATCACTGTTGTGAATTTTTTTTAAAAATAATACAGTATTCATTCCAAGAAATACGGATATGTTAAAATATAGCCTTGACAATCAGCGCATCGCGAGCTTTCGTTTCAAGGCACAAAAAGCTCTATGAATATTATTTTGTTGAAGTAAATTTGTCCCGTAATAAAATTTAGTTATTGAATATTTATGAATACTTAAATATTCTTTAATGTTAGTTGAACCAAAGAGATTATTTTTCTATTTATACTCATAGCATTACGTTATTTGATTCTCTATTGTAAGAGACGGGGTACGTTTCGTGAATAAAAAAATAAGACACTTTTTTTATACGCACCCTTATTTGCATTAACGACGTTGGCTTTAAAAAATCAGCATCGCTATCAGTTCTGTAAGTGACATGGGTCTTTAGTTTCGGGAATGTTAAACGTCGTTTAATCGGTTGAAATTTTTACGAGAAGAAACCGGCTTCCACTTCATTTATTTAGGATTACATAGCTATTTTATTAAAGAGAATTTTATTTCATAAAAATCGTTTTTTAGATTTTCGTGTATGTATGTAAAAATATGATAATTTTCTTTTTTACGGCTCGGTTATGGATTGAAAAAAGTACAGTTTAAAGGGCACAAAACATTTATTTGCATATTAAAAATGTTTTCAAATGCCTGTTAAGGCATTGGAAAAATAAATTTTTTAATTAACCCTCATATTTTTATTACATCATTGTAGATGTTATTTTAGTAACAAAGCGTGTTCTACTTGAAATTTTTTCATTAAATTATGAAGGATTTCTGTATTGGAAATTAATTTTTATTCTTTGGATATTATTTTTAATTTCTAAACTTTTTAATAATTTTCGTAATTTCCAATGCTGCGAATCGTTACTAAGCATGCAAATAAATTTATCCACATTTCTTCCACGATATTCCATTATCAACGTTAGATTTTGTACTTGCTCATACATGTAAGATTGTGTAGTTTTAATGAATTACGTAGCTACATCAAGTCGATATCAAAGAAAAAGAACACAAGAGCTCCTTCACCTGGTCTATGTTTTTTTATTTTTACAACAGATAAGATCTCGTTAGTTTTAAATTATCGAATTTCAACAAAAATATTTCATCGACAATTTACTAAAACTTCTTTTTTTTCAGTATTGATAGTGACCAAAATGTTATGACCAAAATGGATAACAAATACCACTGTATTGAAACTAATATTTATTTGCCCCACATTCAGCATTAATATATTTCTTTACATTACAAATTATTATTCAAGGTTTAAGCTCTTCTTTATATTTTTTCGTTAGTGCTGCAATTTAAAAAATAACTATTTTACATGACGAGCGTCTCTGAATTGGAAAAGAAAACTGTAATTTTTTTTCAAACGTGACTTTGTTATTGCCTCTTAGTAATAATGTTAGGACTAATTTTACAAGATAAATGATTGTAACTTGAAAGTCTTTATGTAATTGACATATTTTTGAATATTGAAGAATAATTCGAAGGCTGAAGAAGTTCCAATAAAAAGGTCGGAAAAAGTCTAAGCACTATTAATAAATAGATATTATACAAAAATTTTACACAAAAAGAATAAATTCTAAATTAATATTTAGAACATCAAATCCTTTCATGCATGGAAACTCAATTTGGACACTTTTTTGTATTTTAATTGAGATGCAAATATTTTTAAATGAAATCCTAAAAATATTTGTAAAATTCCAAAATTGAATTTTCCGAGTAGTAGCCTGCTTTTAATTTTGCTATCCTCGTTAAGAAATATAAAGATCCATTGTAACTGTAAAAAGAAAACCTCCATGACCTAGGAAGCATAAGTGGTATGAAGCCTAAATTGATAATAATTGTAAGGTATATTAAATATAAAAGAATTTTCATTAAAACGCTTTTAAGAATTAATGAAAAGATTTAAGAATATCAGGATAATCAGGAAGGAGGTATATGGCCTTTTATTATCGCTAATTTCTGTATGTAGGTAGGAGATAAATCATGATACGTTTATAGAGTATGGGAAAGCAAATCTTAAATTCTAAAATAGTACCAAATAAGTATTAAATATAATTTTAGTGAAGTATGAGTAATTTTACCAGAGGGTGTGAACTCTTTTGATAATACGTAGATAAGAGAAAATAATAAGATAAGACAGAATAAAAATAAAGTAGCTTTTAAATTATTTGCAGTTTTATTTTCTTTACTCAATTAACGATATGGTTGTTCTTTTATTTGACTGATCGTAAACATTTTATTTATTTTTTTAAGAAACCTTTTTTCTTTGCATTAATTATTTGCCTTTATGTAATTGAAATAAAATAGTAGCAAAGTTACTTTATCATTTTTTCTCTTTTAAGAATTGAAATAAAAAAAGGTTACAAGGACTTTAAAGGAGAAAATGACGAATTTGTAGAAATAAAGCATATCTACTTTATTTCTACAAATTATATAATTTTAAAATTGAGGTATAAAATAAAGAATATAAAATATAATTATGTTCTATAATTCTGTCACTTTATTGGTATTAGAAAGATTTACCAAAATCATTTATTATGATTTTCATGTATCTAATGAATTCACAGATTAAGTTTCGAGGTTCCCGATTAGGTTAGGTATTTTAAATTATCGAGGATGTTCTGAAAAAAAATTGTCATAAAAATTTTTTCATCAATTATATAAAATATAACGATTTTTATTAAATACAATTTTTCATGTGAATTTTTCAGGTGAATTTCACGTTAATTAGCTTATGTTGTGTTCGGTTCTTTACCGCCATTGTTATTTTTTTTCTTTATTTAATAAGTGTTACAGATCACTCTATTCATTATTTTCACAGCTGTATTTGCAGTAGTACTACAATAAAGGCAATGCGCAGTCTTATTTACTTATTTATTTATTGAAAACCTCGTGCCCAACTTAGAGATTTACCCAAAGCGTTGAGTATATGGAAGAACATAAAAAGCAAATGGTAATAAAACTTACCAATAATAAGGAATAAGACTGAAATACAGAGCAACTTAATAAACATCACTCTGGCTAGCAATCAGCCGCGAAATACTAAGCAGCTTCCCAACCCCATTGATGAATATTGCAGGTCACTTATGGTCAAGGTACAGTTTATCGAAAAACTATGATCGGATGCAAATGATTACCCGGTGCAAAGTTATTGTTTTGGGCACTTTTGTTATATTGTGTTCCCATATTTTATAATTCCATACAAAATTTATTATAAATATCCTTTCCAAATTTCTTTGATGATTTAATCCGCTCAACTTTACATTTTTTTATTTTATTAGGAAAGTATGTGCAACTTTACTATATATACATTTGTTTACATTTTTAAGCATATCGTAAAGCTTTTTAGTAACCCTCAATAAACTAAATATGCTCATTATAAATGAGATGGTTTGGATGGAGGGTGCATATTTTTTTTTTACAATTTTGTAAATATTTTAACGAAATTTGGGATATAAATACATATAGCGGGTTGACAAATAAGTTACTTAATATATTTTTATTTCAAGAAGTAAATATTAAGTAAGTCCTAAGGGATAGCATTCATATTTTATGGGCTTCCTTAGATTCCTTATCGATCACAGAGTATTGATCCAAGGAAAATTCTGCCTATTAGATATTAACGTATATGAACTTGTGTATTTTTACTCCGCAAACCCGGGCTTGTTTGTTGTGTGATAGTGTACAAATTTTTTTCCCATTTATAATTCAATCAGGATATAACATCTGAACATAAACTAATTTTAAGAAAATTGTTAAAAAGTCTTACATAAATTTCTATATAAAATTTTTTATATAAATTTCAAACGTAAACGCCTAAATAATTTGTACTTTTATGTATTATATATGTCACTTAGGAATAAATGCTTTTTTATTTTAATTTTATCTTTTTTGCACGATGCAATTTTTTGTGAGTCGACAAAATATAATGATAATGTGACTTTTAAATGCAATTCTACTATTACGAAAAATAATTTTTGTTGCATTTAAAATACTCATTTTCATTCCATTTTGACGAATGTAAAAAATCTGAAACTAGATATTCTATTATTAAAGTGTCATTAGATATACAGCTGGAGTACTAGTAAACTGTCCACAAAGAAATTTGAGAAAATATTGTAGACTACGTAAATATTTTACGTAGACTCCTTATAAAGTGGCTTGGAAAATTGAAGAACTTTTGGGAACGTTTCATGGAAATAAACCTATGTGTACTAATTTTAGTTGCTTGGATTTGGGATTTTTGAGCTAATGGACTGATCAAATAGAGATTCGTTTCGATAATATCAATAGAATAGGGGACTATTTGTAATGGAGATCCGTTTTGATAGTATCAATAAACTATAATCTTTGTAGGTGTAAATTTTTAAATTACCTATATGAAAATGATTAAAATAATTTATACTAATATTTAAAAGTAATGGAAAGATATTTCATCTTTCTGACCCACCAAGTCGATCCACTGCGATAAATATAAAAAATTTGTTGATATCTTCACTCCATACGTTTGAAATATTTTCAATAGACTTTTCCTTCAAGTGTAAGTTATTAATTTTATTCTTGACAACAGCACCAGGTTTATTAATATTTTAATGATAACTTTCAAGAAAAATGAATCTGATCAAGCAAACTCATCAATTTATTCCCTTGCTTGTCTTTTTTAGATTCTGTGACTATCAGCTTCTGGAAATGAAAAAAATGCCAAATGTACGAAACAGTCAAAACACTTGAATATCCGTATAAAATTTTCAACGAGAAAAAGAAAAGGAGCATGTTCAATGGATACAGATAAAGGAATTATAAAAAGATAAATATTTTTTCCGAAAATGAAGATTTTCTGAGGAGTGACAAAGTTTTTTCTTTATTTGCTTGGGGCAAATATTCAAAAGTAGGAGATTATTTCGAAACCACTATACATAATAATCGCAAAATTAATAAAAATAAAATGAATTTTTCAAAGGTACGTCTATTTTCACCTTAATATGTGTTATTACGCTTGAAAAATTTAACAGATATTTAGTTATCTTAATGACGAATGCTGAATGAATGGGTGTCAATGCTAATGGCAAGTATAGGGGGTTTGAAACACAAAATTTAATTACATTATGTTTTCCGCATATGAGTTCTTAGTAATTTTAAGGGACATTGCTTTTTGTGGGTTTTCAAATGCTAACCTTATTAGATGCCGAGTATGGAAAATATTCATGGTTATTTTACCGAAAAATGTTGGAAATCCATAATTGATTGAGTCGACGATTCCATATTAAAATGTTAAAAAAAATTTATTTAAATTTTTTATAGCTTATAGGAATTTATACAAAATTTTATTTGGGGTATATACATGTCCCAAATTTGTAACTCATTTTAATCTATACCTATAATCACTGGTGATTTATAATCGGTCACTTATTAGATTTGCGCTGATTTTTTGCATTAATAAATGTAACAAAGATCTCAATGTATTTCTATTTAGGAAAATAGAGTATTCTTTCATTAAACAAAATCTTGAATAGAAAAATATTCCAAATTAAAAACCCTTAAAAATAGAGAAAAGAAGTAACCGTAATATAAGTAACAATTTCAAATTGGTTTTAAATTGTCCTCTTTAAAATAACCTACTTTATGCTCATTTCGTCCATCTAGAACCATAAATATAATCCTTTCATCGTATTTTCATATTAATAAAGCCGGTCTACACCAATAATAATGCCAATTTATATTGCAACTTTTACATTGGATGGTTATCTACTTTTTCCTAATTATTATGTGTTTAGAATTGATAAACCTAGACTTAACTCATTACAATCATAAGCAAATTTAGTGAACTTTACGTGGTTGTTTTAATTCACATCAATATTGAAATAAATAGATATGTCCCAACAACGATATGAAATCATTGACATTATGTGTCAGATACAACTGTAACAGGAAATTCAGCACGTCTTACGTTAATAGATTTAACACTACGTACGCGGTCACCAATGACGACATTGTTTCAAATCCCGGTGTCATTCGAGCACACGTGGAATCGTAATCCAACTGTCTGTAGACCTTTTTCTTAACCTTCGATTTATATCTAAGGCCTGCGTGACAAGTAAATAACTCAATTAGAATTTGGGTAGAGTAGAGAGTTAGTTGTTTGTCGAACCGTAATTGTTTTTGTTGACTTCGCAAATTTACCTCGAGAAAGTGATAAACACCTTTGAAATTGCATTATTTAACAATTTCCTTTGATTTTGTGAACATTTGACATAAAATTACTTTGACCGGCATATAGGTCTATTTCGGTTAAATTATTTTAACCAAAATATGGGTCTATTTCGATCAAATATTCGCATGGGTTTGATTAATTTTCAGTGATATTTGGCGACTAAAATATATATGATATAAATTATTTATTAAATCAAATAATAGACTTTAAGAAGTCGTAAGCACGGGTTATAATTTGTTAGCAACAATCATACAACAAATTGTCATATTTGTTATTCTTCGAATTGTCATATTTGTTATTCTTTTATAATCCTTTTAAAGCTCTCATTGATTAAACGTTGATGGGTATTTCAAGCTCATTTCTTCAGTAGTTATATAAATAAAGCAGTTTGAACGTATTTTAATATTGCTTGCACTAGCGCAGAATTAACGCACTGCATCACGTTAGTTCTGCACCACTACCATATTGTTATCGAAATATCGTGTAACAGCTCCACAACACGTACATATTAAGTGTTAATATTATATAATGGGTTACATTGTTTAAAATTTATATAGTAAATGTTATAATAGGATCATTTCCGAGTGCGAGAGCAATCGGTGTGCGTGGTTCAAATAGGGTCTATCTGTTTTTGCTTGTTTTTTTGTCAATAGCATTGACTCTGTAGACCTTTTATCCAGCAGTGCGTTGGAAACATAGAAATGTAAATCATCAAACTACCCCTGCAACTTCTGATAGGATTTTAGTATTATAGTGAGTTCAGTGATAAAGAACGTTTCTTACCTGTAACGAGATTGACAGTACAACACATGTATTTAAGCGACACCGAAAATTTGGAACATATAAATTTCTATAACCCAATAAATCGGTACCACGTATAAATGTGTTTCATTTATAAAACTTTTCTAATGTGACTACCATTCCGTCAGATAGGACGCGATGCGGGTACACTTCTTCCGAATCGTGTTTCGCTGAGGCAGCCCCACTCGTGTGAGTTATCAAGATATGCGAACGTATTAGGTCTTGTAAAATGTAATTAGTAATTTTGTTTTTATGTGTTGATTGAATCAGTAATTCTTCTTTGTATTAATCTTCTATTTAATCACCTTAACATCTACTTAAATCTTAAATATATCATGTGTTATAATATAATTTAAAAGAATTTAAATTTTGTTTTAAAGTCTTAAAGCTATAAATTGTGAAATTATCTTTTTAATTTACAGTACCATAGGTTGTTGTTAGAGTTCTGCAACTAAAAGGTAAAAGAAGTGATGTATTTTATGGTCACTCACGTACCCGTCTGTTACAGCTGTGTTCCTAAGAAAGAAATTTACTTATGTACTCGAAATGTGAGGTAATTATAAAGCATCCTAATCTGTTGTATTTTATTAGTTAAAACTTAAAAATATTTACGTGGCAATTTAAGAGAAAGCAAATTAATTAATCGAAATAATTTTTAATTTTTATTTTATTGTGTGGAATATCTGTGAAAATAGCGACTTATAAGTAATCTAAAACTTTATATTTTAGAACACACACACACATATATATATATATATATATATATATATATATATATATATATATATATATGTGTATTTAATTTTGGAATTACAAATTTTGAATGTAAAATAATTCTAAAAATATTGCTTAAATAGTCAAACAATATTTTTTTCACAAATCCTTTCAAGAAAATTCAGTATAGTAAAAATTTATGTGAAAATTTTTGAACGGGAAAATAAAGCACTAAAATTTATTTTTCTAATTATATTTCGTATCGGTTATCAATTGAAAACTATTACTAAAACATTTTCTGCAAATACTTTTAAGAAGTTCTAGTTTTATATTTAAAAATACCTATAAAATATGCTCATTTTACAGGTATTCAATCTGTGTGTAATTCAATAATGGTGGTCAGCATTTTTTAGCATGCGAATATGAGAGGTAGAAATATGTTTTATATGTTGCAAACGTATACATATTTCTAGAGTTTCGTAACAAAATTTCAATAGTTTAAAGAGAATAGAAGATTTTATTCATCAAAACAAACTTGCAATGTATAGTAAGTACACACATGCAGATCGCGTTTAAAAATCGCGACATCTAGTGTCAAAATAGGTAACTTATTTATAGGAAAACATGTATTCATATTGTTTTATGTGTCTCAAATTAATTTCATTGATGTTTATTTATACGTCTAACTTTAGTTTAAATCAGAACATAATGCACTCCGTAATAAAAGTGATTTCAGTCATTATTTTCAACAGTTAATGAGATCAGTTATTTCTTTTTACGAAAAAGCCAAGTGAAATAATACAAATAAAAATAATTAATATAAAATTCTTTCCTTACATATTCGTGGTGTAAAATTAGAAAAAATGTTAAAAATTATTTTTTTCATTAAAAATATAAGGAAGTTCTGTTTCAAAAATTAAAAAGATCGGGCTGCACTACCTCACCTTAAATCAAGCAGTCTAATCTACTCTCTGTCAAAGACCACTGGTCCACACGTTGTTACAAAACTGATGTCGAAATCATCACTTTCACATAAAGCGCCAATTTATCATTAATTAAGTGTGGACACTATTTACTTCAAAAAAAATTATTTTAGTATTATTAAATATTGAATCCAGAGAATTTTATCGAATGACTCCATTTTTGCTCACTATTTTAGTACATTTTAGAATTAATCCACTAATCCTTTTCTCTATTTTGACTGTAAGTTTGTATCATTACTATTGGCTGTAAATAAGTTATGTATTTTTTTTTTTAAATATAAGTTTTTGCTCGCCGAAATAAGATTCTGTGTACAATTAGATGAAGAACTTTTAAACCATAATTAATAAGTTTGGTACTAATAGAAGAAACACTTCTTTTAACAAGGCTTTTGTATTCGTTCCTAATATGTACTCGGTGTTTCTTATGAATTGATGATTTAACTAAAAAAGCGACCGTTTTGACAAGCAGAAGATTAGAGTTTATCTCTATATATTATTTATACTTGTTTACATTACATATCATTTATACTTGTTTACATCTGAAAAATACCTTAATCTGAAAAATCACTTAACATACTTGAAATGAGTTGAAATAATATGTCGATATTAATACCTGTAACACGTGTGTAATTCCCATACTCTAAAAAACTCAAATCACAATGTTCATACAAGTTTACCATAACATACTGAAACAAATATTTATTGGTGTATGTAATGTATAAGTATACGTTACTTATCTTTTAGCCTTACTTGTTCATGGCAGAATTATAGAATGATATTATGATGGTAAAGCGTTCTAAACAGGAAGGTTTTAAAAAAGGAAATCAAATAGTTTTATTGCATTTGTAGGTGTTTTATTGAACTAAGTATTATTATGTTAAACAAGCTGTTTTCCTAATTTATTTAAATTATGAGGTTTACAGACATTCCAAAACTATTACTAACAGAAAGATGTACTAGAAATAAACCAATATTAGCTTAGTTTTTAGGCGAACCAATAGACGGGAATAAAAAAAATAAAAATAAAAAACTGTTGTGGCTAAGGTTCTTAAACCATAATATTATCCACAGATTTTTGATAGAAAATAAGGGTTATAAAGTTAAAGTTTCAACAAGTTATGTTACATATAAGTTGTAAAACAAAAAACAAAGTGTATATTTTAAAGCCGATAATTTTGTTATATTAGCCTTGATATTGCCGAAATATTTTATGTGACAACCAACTTGGAATATAAAATATCGTTCAATAAGAATATGTATTGCACGAATAGTCGATATCAATGTTTTAAAATAAGCCGAATTGTAATTTTACCAATATTGTGATTAATTATTCGATATATGGATTACTAGTCATCTTGAATATCTGAGGGAAATAGGAATGAAAGATTTGCAATAAAATGTATTTTATATATGATAATATATAAGGGAATACATGTCATTGAACCTTGTACAGTTGTTATTTCAATATATCTGAACAAGCAAATTAAATTGTTAATATCACTATTTAAAATTTATTTCAACAGCTTTATTATATATGTATATATATATATATATATATATATATATATATACATATATACATATATATATATATATATATATATATATATATATATATATATAAATATGCATTTAATATTTACATACGTTATATTAAATGCAGCACTTATATCAACAAGAATTTCTTACCATTATTTATGCAAAGATTACAAACAATAAAATATTGGCAACTAGAGAAGGACAATTACATTTCGATGCGGAAACTTTTTCAATATTTTGCTATAAAATAATGATCCTTTGATTAAATTCCCTGTTAAGAATAGTTTGAAAAGGTTTTAACGTTGTTCCCATATCTATGAGACATGAGAAGTAAACATCGAGAAATTAAATACCTTACAAGTATTCTACAAGAAAAAAGACGTGTTCTTGTGTTGTAATAAATGTATATAATCTCAAAGAAAAATCATGTTTGTTAATAAGAGTTTTTATAAAATCAAAAATACCACTTGATGTTATAAGCTGCTACATGAAAAACCAATTTCTTTCTTCAGAAAATAATCATTAGAAATGGGTCGATTTATCATTCTGCAACATGGATATTCACAAAACCTGGCCCGTTACTTTTTGAATAAAAAAAATGTTCTTCGCCCTATTATTGCAAAAAAATTTATATTTGATTAAGATAAGACGTAATTCGAAACTATATACGATTTTGAAAGTTAAAATGTAAAACTTATCACAATCAATAATCAAATAAATTATCAGAATGAAAGACTATTAAAAGACTATTTCTTGATAAATGTATTAATAATTTAGAATTAAGAAATATATAATCAAATGGATATATTTTATAGATTACGGTTTTAAAAACCATAATCCTTTTACGGTTGTAACGAACCGTTTATGGTTGTAAAAAAATAAGTATAACTTGTCAAGGCTGCAATGAAATGCTCTGGCTCATAGAACGATGTCAAGACATTAGATGATTATCCGGATATTCAATTTGAGATTAATTCATTGGTTATTACTTAATAATAACACAGCTTAATTGACATGTATAGTAATGCAGATATGGAAAACATCAAAATAAATGAAAAATTATTGGAAAGAAAGATATCAGGAACAAACCTTAAATTTATAAAATATAGGAGTGAGATATTGGATACCAAAAATAATAATATATTATATATCAAATAAATTCATTTACATTTATTAAACTATTTTTAACCATTTCTAGCATTTGCAGAATTATTTTCAATGTTCACTTTGGTCTGACAGACGTATCACCGAAGTGCCTCTGCTTAATAAGATGGATGCGCATAGGATGTGAAAGGTGCCAAGAAAGTAACAACAGCTCTCTCAATTGAATGTTCTGTCAGATACAAATGCGAGCACTTTCGTTCTCTCTGAAACGCCAGACGCCATTCCAATTAATGCTAGTTTTTTTCGTAGCGATCCAGATATTTCCCTCTCGTTTGAGATTAATCGATCGCGCTTTAAGCGGGAATTCGATTCAATGTTCGTCAAGAGGTGCTGTTACGAAGTCTATTGGTATTTCATTTTATGAATTAAAGCCGGTATGATTAAGAATAATTATATCTAAATAGGAGACATTTATTTGCTTGATCACTGTGGGGCAAACAACTCTCAGCGATATTTTTTACACCCGATTGTTTAAAATGTTTTTAGCATAATATGGAAATAAAATATTGATGAGATTCGTTTTTAGCAATGATAAAAATTATAGTAATATTTTATTAGAAATACCCATATTTTAAATAAATGTGTTTTCTGTACTGATTTCTTAAACTCTTTTCTTGTGAAATATATTTAGAAGAAATAAAAAATCAGTGCTTTCGACCGTCTTTAATGTACTAGAATATTATCAAAAAATAGTCAGGCATTCCAGAAGAAAACAAAATGTCTTGGTCGAAAATATATTTCATTTTTCCTACCGCCTTGAAGCCACATAATTAACTGTTAAACTCTGAACCGTAATTATTACCGTTATAATAGACATACTCCGAGTTGGATTAATACTTGTAAGTTGATATTTTTTTAAATATTTATAATAAATTTGATTTACCTACTAAGCAACCCATCTACAACTCTTTATATTTCCGTCATATTGCTACTAATCTCTTTTTTATATCTTTTTAATTAACAACAGCGGGTATTTTTTTAATATCACGATATATGTTTCTGTCTTGAAGAACTTTGGTCTGAATCTCTGTGCAAATTGGGTTAAAAACGCATAACAATAAACATATATCTGTGTAAAATGCAGAACCTGTAGGTGCGTTAGTAATGTTAACATTTCACGTATCTATCTCGCGTGCGTGATAGATACGTGAAATGTTAACATTACTAACATACCTACAGGTTCTGTATGTTGAGAGTCGACAATTGTAATGAGAGTCGACAATTGTAATATAAAATATGATTCATATCAGATTGGATTATATAATATATTTTAAATTGTCTAATTCTTGACTCTTCCTATTGACGAGGCTAGTAATCCACATTGAATATATTTGGCGTTAATTTTGTAGAAATTCATTATTGACAATTAAATTCTTCGTCACGTAGTTTCATTTAATTGTCCCTGGAAACTTATTAAAAAAAATTAAAGTTTTCTGTTTAGATACGATTTAATTCCCTTAAATCCTCTCTGAAGGGGAATAAATACAATCAGAAGATGTACAGGACGGTGAAGAATAGAGTAAATAATATTAAAGAGGGAAACGTTTCAGTACATGTTTTATTAATCTAATCTAAACTATGGGATTTCTTACTTCCAAAGCCTCTAAAATAATGTAGATCAAGATTTGGAAAAATTAATCTAAAAAAATTATATGTTACGTTTTACACAAAGTACGAAAAACGAAATGTGTTCATTTATGAAGTGTTTATTCTTAAATGAACACATTTTTACGCCAACGCACGGCCTTTCAAAGAAGGTCGGACGCCTGAGAAATGGAAGGCTGACCTCTCATGGCAACAATGAACGACACCTTATTCGGTGTGAAAAGGTTATCATCAAGAATGATAAACATTCGCACGCCCCGATGGAAATCGTTTACAAGCTTTTAGGAGACGCAGCCCACCTAACACCCGTTTTCCACTAGTTTAATAATAACAGTGGAAATATTGTATATCGTAAAATAATCTATAAATTCGCTTATATTTGAAATTCTGAAAGATAGGACTATCTCAAAACATAACTTGCTGTTAGTAACAGATCATTTTTTTAAATAACATGACACATGTATGTTCTCACTTTGATTATTTCAGTACTAAAGTAAAATTAAATTGAAGTATTATTAACTTTTATAAGTTAGAAGTAATAATATTCACAGTAACAGAATAAATATAATTTTTTTTCATTCGGGCAATCCGGAGCTAAAAGTCCAATAAATACTACTTCGATTTCCCAGCAAAATAGTGTCGAAAGGATAAATCATTAATGAACCAAGAAATCTAGCGAATTTGCCTCGCCCGCCTTAATTTTGGTCTTGCAACATAATGTCCGCAAGTACCGTTTTCACTATTCCTCGTTATTAGATACAAAGTCGCGGCTTGATGTTACCAATCGTTTATGGCATGAGTGATCACTTCTTCCTTTTATCATATCCATTATCACTTACCTATCGTACATTTTTTTTTAATATTTAAATAATTATTGGTAGTTATAGGTATATTTTAGTTTTACAAGTCTAGTTTTCTTTCCGGCCCTACACGACTGCTTGCAAATATTTTTGTGCAAATACTAAAAAATATTTAGTATCAGTATTTACATATATATTGATTTGACAGATTGATTGAAAGGGAGTTAGGCTTAGTGACAATTTTAAAATGACGAAAGTCCTTTCTTGTAAACTACGCTGGCAGTTTGGTTATTTTTTTCTCAAGACAAATAAAGTACTGTCAGAACTTATACGAGAACATGCTATATAAAGTCGACTGTGAATAAAACATTTAGTTCACAGATGCAGAGTTGTTTCGTTAAAAGTTTTACCTCATACTGCACTTATCGTTATTTCATAATATAACAGGCCCGTTATGAATTTTTGGGTAATAGAAACTATTAAAAAACTCAGAGGATTCGGAAAGTGTTAACGAGCCATAAAATGTGTTAAGCGATAACTATGCAGAGATAAGAAACTTAAAGTACAAAGAAGGCATAGAAAAACCAAGCCCTTATTTGGGTAATGACAGGATTAACAACTAATACGATTTATTATAGCCCTTTCAATACAGTCTGGTTTATCTAACATTTTTCTCAAGGATTTTGTAAACACCATTTGAAGATGATCCGATAAATGTGCCAGAATACCTTAAGAAATGTTTTAAGTTATGTTATCATTCACAATTAAATGAAACTACGTGATGTAGTATTATTTCTACTTTCTTTAATTTCTTTACCACGACCTAGATTTCGTTGTATCACAACATCTTCAGGTGGGATATTAGCAAAGATTAACTCTTAGGAGCAACCAACAGCATTTATATGTTTCAAACACAATAGCGGAAGACTGCTTTGTGCGGATTTTTCCATTGTTTATATTAGTAAGTTTATTGCAGGGGCGCAGACTAGGTTTTATTATATTACAGAGAGTTATACAATAAATATACCAGTATTTTAGTGACGGTAATAAATTCAATTGTTGTTATTATTTAAGGTTATACAATGCACACTTTACGGTGTATGTAATAAAATTAAATGGAAGTTATTATCGGTAATATATTTGTACAAAAGCAAGGGTATTTGAAAGTAAGGCCAAGGTAATACACTAATTCTACATATCTTATTATCGGTAATATATTTATAGAAAAGCAAGGCTATTTGAAAGTAAGAACAAGGTAATACACTAATTCTACATATCTCCGATTTTGTGTATTCATATATTTATTTATTTATTTCTTTTAATTTTTTTTGTTTTTATTATATATACTTATATTTATATGTGTATTAGCGCTGAAACAATTTCCAGGATACTGTAGTATCAATGTTTTACGTTTATATTATATCTAGAAAATATTAAGAATGGGTGATGATATTATATTTAGTTGTTCATTTAATATATTGACCTTGATATATTTTTTATGTCTGTTTATTTCTAATGTTTCTAGGATATTAAGTTTATTACCTTTTGTATTTATTTGTAATATATAGGGGGAATTATCAGTATGGTGATGATGGTTATTTTCAATGAGATGTTTAGCAAAGTGAGATGTGTCTGGTTTGTTATTTCGCCAGCAGGCGATGTGTTCTTCATATCTTGTATTAAAATCTCTTCCTGTTTGACCTATGTATAACCTATGTATATCCTAGGTCCTAAGGAAAATTTTTTTAAACATTTAGACAGACAAAATTTGTAAAAATTGCATATTTTAAATTGTGGAATCCATTGAATGCTGGCATCAAATATGCACTGCCCACGTTTACTTTTAATAGGCCACTTAACAAATCTTAGCTCGTCTCCATTCTACTATATTGTTATCACTCTATTATAGTCACGATTTTGCCAACTGCGTCGTGTTTCTTTTGTTGCTCGACATATCAAATTTGCACTGTTTTATATTTAAATGTTTACAGATTTACGTTTCGTTCTTTTTTATTTAATAATTTAAAGTCAGTTATTTTTCGGACTAGAAATGTAAGTTCAATGTGAATTTTGAAAATAATTGTTAAATTACTGAAAATAGGTCAAAATTTGACATTAAATTGTATCGTAAATTTGTGAATTGAGCTCAAGCTCATCAAGACTCTCAGCCTATCAAGGCTGCCATATGTCTTTTAATTTCACCTTAAAGTCGGTGCAAAAATTTTTTTTAAATCTGATTATCTAGAGAGCTAAAGTATTTCTAAATAGCTTAGAATATTTCTAAATTTAATGTGTATGAATTCATTCATCCATCCTAACCTTCTATTACGCCAATAAAATATATTAATGGCATTGTGCCCTGTTCAATAGTTCGCGGGCATTTAATATAAATTTACTGAGTTCTGTGCAGTGTATCACGTTGAAACATTGAAATTTCAAAACCGTTTTTTAACGTATTTCTAGCATTGTTGAGAATGATCTGAAACTGTGCTTATGTCGAAACCTGGAAATGTAGTAAATACAGATTTCAGAAGATTGGTTTCGGATTTCCCAACACTGTCCCGGTTAAAAAACACAATGTAAATATGTAAATATTGATGAAATTAAACCCTTCAATTAAATCAACTTTATGAATACTAGATAACGCCATGATGAATTACATGCAGTAAACTGATTATGACAAATGATTATAATAATTAAAACAATTAAAGTTGTTTAAATAAATTTTATTTCTTTTAAATTTTGTTCACAGAGTTCATGAATAGCATGAAAATCGTAAATGTGCCTGCAAATACATTTTTGTTATTAAAAAATGTAGTTGCTATTTGAATTTGTTGTACTTTCGAAACCTTATATTATTTTCTGTGGATAGTTCATATTTTAAATTTAACGCAATAAAATAATCGTACCATGAAACTAGGTCGATTGTTATAAAGAAAATTTTTTATAGAAAACACACACACTTGACCAAAAAATTGACTAGGCAAATTTGTTTCTTTGAAAAAAGAATAAATGGTACACAATGGTACACTAAGACAGTTTTTTGTATCTGCTATGATTTCAGACTTCCTCATACTGTCCCATTTAAAAAAATACCCTGTATATATGTGTAAATACAGTGTGTATTTTGTGTACATATGAACATATATATATATATATATATATATATATATATATATATATATATATATATACATACGCACACATATATACATATACACACACACACGTGTGTGTGTATATGTATAACCTAAATATAATTTCGGACAATGAATTTATTCTAGTAATATGGTATGTTTGATCGGAAGAGAGATGAAAATTATGGAAATTTGCTAGTGTCAAAAACAGAATAACCCAAAATAAACAATAATAAGCATATGAATAAATAAAATACTCGCCATAAAAGTACAGTGGAGGACAAATTACAACGAATATTTCGACATCACGCGATTCCATCTATTCTTCCATCCCTGCATTATCTCTACCCGATGGCCCTTTTCGGTTATTGGAAATAATATTTATTTGACGCAACCCGGGGAGCAGACTTCATTTCCATAAAAACTCATCCGACTGTATAAATAGGTTGTGCTTGATAGCGAACATATCACAAAGTTGCAGGACGAAAAGGACTATTGATAATGTTTATTAACATTTATGGTTATTGGAAAGCCGTTGATTTTTTCTTTCCAGATTTATTAAATAATACGACTTAATTATAATAAAGTATTAATTTTTGAGAAAGTGTTTTGTATCGGTTGAAAGTTGGATTATTTATTGATATAGGTAATTTTGAATTTGAGTTTCAATATAACGCATTAATGATAGATAGCGCCAAGTTTTCGTGTGCATTCCTCATTAAGATACAAAAATTTTCAGCCTTTCCTCTTTGAAATATTATTAGTCAACAATTTATTTATCATTAGGTCGATAGACTATTCAAAAAATTCTCACGTAATTATTATAAAACTAGCTGTGCCCGAGTCTGTCATGCTAGAAAAAAGAAGTACTAATGGACGGATATTTAGAGATTAAATTAATTTAGCATGAATGATATCAATCTCGTTATATTTACTGTAAATTTCATTTTATTACGCGTTGACATGGTGATAACATGCGTGATTTTCAGAAATATTGGACCTTAAATCATCAGAAGCTTGCTTGGTTACATTATAGATGAGTATTAGAAAATGATATAGAGGTTCCAAAATAACTTTTTTAATTTATGTTTATAGTTGTGAATCAAAAGTTTAAAATAATTTAAACTTTTGATTCACAACTATAGTTGTAATAATTTTTTAACTTTCTAACTCTTTAGTTGCAGTATGTAAAATTCTGAAAAATATTAATATAGTAGAGCTTAAAACAAACTTTTAAGGAAAAGTAGTTCGAATAGATAAATTGTGTAGTTTTTGAGATATGGGATATTTTCATTGCCGACCGCAGCAATCACTTTTTTCCACAGCGTCTTTAAGAAATACAAAGTTATAAGTTTAATATTGCTCGGTGCTACAGAATCCTTTGTCCGCGAATCGACTCGCACTTGGTTTGCGTTATAATTGTTTTACTGCTTTTGACTTGTGTTTTAATTCGTTCAATAAATTCTTTTTAATATCATTATTAAAGAGTGTAAACAGTGTAACCAAACGACGTTATTATTTGTTATAGCGGGTCTGATAATATGCATTACTGCTTACTCTTCTCATAAACAAAATGTGCTTATGGTAACTATGGTATGAATTGGCTTTTTATTTTCACATTGCTTTCCTCACGTTCCAATCAAATACACTTAGTGTTTATACAAAATTCACTTAATAGTACTTTAATAAACATAGCCATACGCATGCATTATATCGTTAGTAAAAATCGGACCACACAAATATCTCTAAATAACAAATTTTAAATAAAGTAAAATTAGGAATGTAACGCAGTATGTTTAAACGATATCTATAAACTAACTTCACGTAAATAATCTTACAAAATTAAACAATTATAATCTTTGAAATTCATGTTTAAACCGTCATAATTCTTGTACACATTAAATTGAAACTCCAATTTCACCCTTCTAATTTCATTTCACTAACATAATGTCATACTCCAATCGCTTGTCACGTAATATATATATATATATATATATATATATATATATATATATATATATATATGTGTATATATATATATATATATATATATATATATATATTGGTGACTGACGGTGAATTTTGTGAATTTCTGAAAACTGTAAAACTGATCAATATATTATAGGCGGATGAACGGAGAAAGACGATGAAATTAAGTACACGCGTTCCGTGTCTTGCAGGAAAGTGGTTAAGAAAAATATAGAAAATAAATAGTTTCCATTCGCTACATAAAGTGTTGGTGCCAGCATAATGCTCCAAATATAACATTTTAACACTTTTGTATAATAATAATAACTATTATATCTTATGCATGTATTAATTCAAAATATTTTACTACTGACAGAATTATAGTAATGTATTTTTATGCACGTAAGAGTTTGACAAGGCGGAACGACATCTGACAAAAAGTGCGAATTTTAGTAATTTGTGGTTAATCTTTGGGTGCTGAATGTGGTGAACATTCAGGGTTGAAACGTAATTATTAAATGAAATTAACGCATTTACACTTTTTAGACAATGGCGATCGGATTACGAAAAATGAGAAAATATCGATTAGAATTCGGCATTTGCACCGTTTTTTCTCCAAAGAATTATGAATTATAATTTTCATGATTTTAATGAACATTTTATTCTACTCAAAATAGTTATAAAAGTATATTTATAATTATTTATTGAAATACATTAATTTGTCCAATAGATACATTTGACGTACTTATGGCTACGCGTGAAATCTCTTACAACCAACCAAAACACCAGTCCGGCTCCGTTCGAGGAGCGGCCGTGAATCGAGCCTGGGTCTCCGCGGTGCATCGCCAGTCAAAGATTGTATGCCTTGTGATCAACCCAACATACCACGGCAACGATACCAACATTATTTATGTGCCTAAATTAATTTTTTACAAATTGACTCTTTCATCAATTATTTTCTACTTAAGACCTAGACGTATATATTCCACTTAGAATAATTATGTCTAAAGAAATAAGTCAAAAATTCTATTTAAATTTAATTCATTTATCATCCGGAATAGTCCGAAAAAGAATGACAAAAATTGAGATTTTTGTGCAACACTTTTATGCTCTTTATGATCTTCCTGTTTGACCTTAAAAATCATTTAAGAGTGAGTAAATATCCGAGAGAAGATATTATTTTCATCACCCGTCCATAAGCTCTTCAAACATCGAAAAGTTTCTGACCTAGACCAAAACTACTACGAAATATTTCTGTAACACCTTTCCAATGTTAATAAAAAGACCGTAATAATACAACCACATAAAATCATAACTTTATCTCAAGTCAAAAATACCAAAAATCACTGAATTATCAGAGAGCTGGAATATTACATAAAAATAAGACATAATGTTCGTTACCACATTTTATCCCTCATATCGTATTTACGTAACTAGCAAAAACCAATAGGTGCGTTTATTTAAAAGACAAATAGACGAAAATTGTCCAAGCAAACCTATAGTTATGTGTGCTGAATAAAAGCAGGAGAAGGTCTTAGCTTGAAAATATAGTTATAATATTTTTTCTTTGCCATTTGCCCAAGTCATGACGACTGGTACCAATGGCAATGGAAAGAACATGAGAAAGAATAAAGGCATTTGTGTAAGATAAACAATGGAAACAAATTGATTCGAATAAGCAAACTGAATTACCAAGTTGGGTTCACACTTTAACTGTGTTATAGTCAAAACGTGACGTAATTAACCCCTAAAAAGTATATCATTCGAATCAATTCCGGTGGTGGAGGTGCACAATAAAGAAAAACGTATAATTTATTTATGCAATTTCATTTATTTCACATTTAAGTATACACGTACAATTATAAATGGAACTGGTGGATTTGTTGCTAAATAATTAATTTTTCGAATCAACCACAAAGGTTAAATAGTAGAATTTAATAATATGGACGACGAAAAAAAAAAAAAAAAAAAGTATATATATATATATATATATATATATATATATATATTGTCGTACGAATTTAACAATTAATTTATTCACAATTAAATAAAACTACGTGATGTAGTTTTATTTCTACTTTCTTTAATTTCCTTACCACGACCTAGGTTTCGTTATATTACAACATCTTCAGGTGGGATATTAGCAAAGATAAAGAAAGTGGTAAAGAAATTAAAGAAAGTAGAAATAATACTATATCACGTAGTTTCATTTAATTGTGAATAATGAGTTTCTACAAAATTAACGCCAAATATATTCAATAATTAATTTATTCGTTTTATAATATAGTACAATATATGAATTGCGTCGATTGTGGACTTCCATTCGAATTAAATTGCACACTGTTGCTCAATGGTCATATTTCCTGCATTTAAAATTATAAAGGTGTAAACATTTTGAAGGCGGCCTAATTTTTAAGACGATATGTAATAAAATCTGGGTAACAAACATTTCTATAGTTAAGTAGGAACAGTAAGTGTTAGGCAGCGATGAATTTTAGTATGAAAAACTAAACAATTTTGAAGACGTTTGAGGGACTTTATTTTTTTCAGAGCTGTTGGAGTCTTAGCTTATATTACTTCGCGCTACATGAATACAACAAGTTTTTTTTTTCTTTTTTCCTATGTAGGACCAGAAAACTCAAGAACTGAAAAGTCTTCAATTTTTTTGGCCAAATCACATATATCTTTATTCTACAACCAGAAAATTAATAATTATCGTGCAAAAGGAAAATATTCATTTATTAGCATTTGGAAAACCCATTGGCAAAGTGAATATTTCCATCAATCTGTTCGTTTGAATTAATTTCAGTTTATTTGAATAGATCAAACGTACCATATTTGGAGAAAAAATTGAGAAATAATTAATGAAAAATCCTGTGAGAAATTAGGTTTCATTTTAAACTGTCCAAGCCAAACTGAGTTCAGAATAAATAATTATCTTGAATTTTTTTTAACAAAACAGCTCGAGGCTTGAAACTCTTATGTCACTCGTTTCTTTTATATTTATACAAAATTATTTCTTGAAATTAATGTTGAACACTGCAAGCATCTTATTGGGAAAATGTATATTTTTATTCGTATCGTAAATAGATCTGTGTTCTTTTCCTTTTTTTACATTTACAATTATGTATATAATAGTAAAATAGCATAATTAGTATAATTGTCTATTTTAAATCAATACTGCGAAACGTGTTTACCAGACATATTCCTTAAGGTTTGTGAAAAGGCAATGAAATTTGTGAGTGCTTTCAAATCTCTTAAAATATATAGTTTTAAGGTGAAACCGTTTTTAAAAAGTCTCCCATACCAAGGTCGCGCCATACTTTTCGATGAACTGCTTTTATTTTCGCCAAATATATAAATGTACCTCCTAGTCCAAAAGTTGTGGTAGCAAGTAGTTTATATATATATATATATATATATATATATATATATATTATATGTTGCTTGTCAGCGTGCTTAGGTCTTCATGCTGTTACGTCATTAAAATGGGATAGGGTCAAGTAAGAGCCTCGAAATTTACACTACGCGGTCAAAAAATCAATCATAACTTCAAAAAAAAAGGACTATATTAGTAATTCGTAAATCATTGCCTAGATCTTGAAGTACTCTAAAAGGTAAATTGAGCAAAAAAATACTAAAATGTTCAAGTGAGAACTGGTACCAAGCACAATTTACAAATTGTTATAAAATTGCCTATTTCAGATAATAGGGCGCAATTACAAGAGCATGCAGCGCTTAAAGTAGCGAGAAATGGCTCGATTCGGACGTTTTATTCCGAATCAAACAAAATTAAGAATCTCTCAACAGAACGCGTAAGGCGCCTCTAGGAGCGCCGTAGAGCTGAAGCGACGGGCGCTGCTGTATGGACATCAATTGTGGAAACCAGCACAGAAGTTAGGGCGGCTGAAATCTACTCGAACTATGACGATCTCATACCGATGGGCGAAGATAAAGAACAAAAAAATCTCAAGTTATCATGTGGGATAATATGTGCCTTTATAGTCTTAAAGACTCCGATATTATCAACACCCAAGTAAGCTCAATAAATGCAAGCGTCCAGATTATTATCTTATGTTTTGGCTGAGTGCTATTAATTATTTTAGTTGTTAGTTCATCGAGAATGAATTAGAGTAGGCATTCAGCACTTACAGTAATTTATGGTTTTAGAAAGACCTAAAGCTTAAAATAACTATTGTACAATACAATTTAAAAAAATGTTTTCTGCCTATTTATCCAGTTTCTTTACTGAAAAGGTATTTTTTTTTCTTATCGAGTATATTCTTTCATTTAAACGTGCAAAAACGATGAAATTACCAATGGTGTTAAATTTATAAAACCGATCTTCATGCATTACGTTAATTACCATAGCATAGTGCACGACTAATGAAATGCTATGTTATAGAATTTATTAAATCTTCTTAAATTGAAATAAATGTTAAAATGACGAAATTATTACAAAATTAACAAGAGAAAACAAATAAACATAAATACATTCGCAATCTGATGCAACACCACGTTCCACCTACAAATGAAAATTATTCACACAATATTCACGCTTCAAATTCTCCATGAGAAACCAATGAATTCATAATTAAATAACAGCGTGAGGCTAATCAGTTGACTTACAGATAACTGTCGTAATGAATGTTAATTTAACATAACTTTGCTGGTTGTCACAAGCCGTGCGTATGCCTGACAGCTTTACCGGCTTCCTGGGCTAATTACACCATGTTTAGTGCGACATGCGAGGTGTTTAAGTCGTATATAAAATAGAAATGTAATGTGCAAATATTAAGTTAGTCATTTCCATTTTACATTTCATATATACAGTACGTAATGCATAATACGTAATTGTGAAATGACAAGGTAACCAACATTATTTTAGCACGATATGAACACCCTTCTGATTGATGTAGAAAATATTAATTGAATCTTTCTAGGAAATTGGTTGTGTTTATATAACACACTATCGAAGTTCTCTTTATGCTACTGTTTTGTACTACTTGTATTATTTCAGTAACAATATTAGATAGTTTCAGCAAATATTATAATTTGGATCATAATTTAATTAAATGTAAAATTCCCAAATGATTCATTCAAACAAGATTTCAATATTGTTCTATTTCAATTTCAAATGGGTATAATAAACATTAATTAAAGAATTTGAATTCATTGTACTCTCTGTTACAACCAACTCACCGATACTTTCCTCAGTTAATAACCATACACCATTCAAGAGTTCAGACAAAGTTTTAATGTTTTTACCATGATCTTAAATTTGTCGAATAACTCAAACACAGTTAATATGTTCTAATGTACGAGTGTAATGAAATGTTAGAAAAATATATTTCAAACTTGACCTACCCTGGCTATGGTGGTCAAAATTTAGAATATCATCAATAGATGTTAACATTAATGTAAACCATAGTTATTGTACTTATCGTAAATATTTATAGTATAATGTAATAGCTATTAATAATAGCCCTACATTTTTCCATTATACATCCATGTAACAATATGTCACTTAGAACGAGAATCGCATTTAATTCGCAAAAGTGGTTCACATGACATTGTGTAATATAGATTTAACTAGCAGTATCTTGTTGACAGGTAAGCTTTTTCCAGAAGGAGTTTTGAGTCGTACACTGCGATGGACATCAATCATGTGTCGTAAACCCAACCCGTTGCCACAACAACCAAGAATATATTTTATATGTATTTTTAATTAACAATGCAGGGGAAGTTTTTCATTAGTATTACCGGTCAGTAGATGTCAAATAATTTACCTTTTTTGTTATCCAAACATTGAAACTTAGCATACAATTGGTGAACCTCAAAAATATATTTTATTTATTTTAAACAAGTTTCATCAATTGAAATATTTTCTTAAATTTGCTCACGTACAGCCTTTAAGCTAATTAATTTACTAGAATGTAGCAACTAAAAGAAAATATCAGTGACGATATAATTTACTGCGTTTCAAATTTATATTAAAAACTTGAAAAAATTGTTATTAAATGTTTTTGTCATCAATAGTTTTTACTTACAGAAATTTTAGTTTTTGTTATATTTGCGTTTAAATCAATATGGATACACAAAATTTGTGAAGACAAATTTTTAAATAAATATAATTTAAATTGAAGCGCCCTCTTCACTGGTTGTCGAAAAAAAATTAAATTCGGGTAGAACCACTTATACACTAGTCCCTTTTAACACCATAGGTATGTATATTAATATAATGCATAAAGCTTTCTTACAGTTACAAGTAAAGAATCAGTTCTAATATACACATGTAAAAACTGCATTTATATATCACGTAAAAATAGTACTTTAGGAGTCGCAACATTAATAATATATAATTTATACATAAAACTTACGCGATATAGTTTACCTATGGCAAAATAATTTTAAGTCTACCGATTCGGAATGCTAATATAAAACCATCCCAAAGACAAAGTTTCAATATGTCCGACAGGAAATACATTCACGGTAGTTCACCGGCGAAGGGCTTATGCCGCATGATTGATGTTCGCCGCCACTAAGTAACTTAAAATTTACTTCAACATAAGTTTCTCCGTCAGTAATAAATTGTTTTGACACAAATGTCAGTTATGGATGATATGATATAAGTCCTGTTTATGGGAAGAACGGCGGTTTATATTAAGTTAAAATTATGTAAACATTGAGGAACATGAAAATATATAATGTTGATTTTTTATTTATATTATTCGATTTATAATCTATCGTTAATTTTACCATAGTTAAAAATATTTAGGCAACGTCATGTATTTAGAGTCATTACTTATTTTAGTAACTGACCATAGGCTCATTTCGCGCAATTTTGGTACTTCATATTTCTGAATCCAGCTGGAATAAATAGTATGACATTAAAAGGGTAAAATTTATTTAGCTATTGTTATTATTATCTTAATAACTTGACTACAAGCTCATTTTGCAATATTTACTAAAGGCATCAAAAACTTGCTATAATAAATGACATGGCATTAAGAGGGACCAAAATTATTTCGTGATGTATATTTATTTTTTATTTTCGTAACTAGACTATAGGCCCGTTTCATACTAACTACTTCAGATATTTAAAACCAGCTCAATATTTTTAATGACTAACTTTATTTGTCAATAAATATATATATATATGTATATATATATATATATATATATATATATATATATATATATATATATATATATATATATATATATATATATATATATATATATATATATATATATATATATATACGTATATATTGAAACTAGATTAATAATCGTTTCGAAGCCGCTAAATAGAAGACGCATTTATATGAATCGATTGCTTTACAAGTTTAAATAGAAGGCGGATATGTTTTATAAAAAAATATAGTTTAAGTATCAATAAAGAGAACTTACACAATAATAAAATTACTATAAACATACAAACAAACTTTAATAACATAAACCTTTATTGTCCCGTACCTCTTACAATTATAAATTATATTGTTTCATAATTAAATAAAAATCCATATTCATTGAGTTAATTTACGGAGAAATGCGGTTGAAATATTAGTGTAACCTGATACTACTAGTCGTATTACTGAGAGTAGCGTCGTGTCAAATTACAATCTTAGCTCAGTGGGCAGATTACTTCCTCTATGGCGATAGCACATACATGACATGCGTATTTAAAACCATTGTATTTATAATTTAAAATAAAATGTTTATATTCACATTAAATCAAATATTAATATTTCATATTTACAATGTGTAAAAAAACGCACCATATCAGTGAAGCATTTATGAAAATAGTAAAGAATACAAGTGAATGAAGAGAACCATCCAAATTCTATCGGAACACTTGCAAAGAAGGTTTTTGTAGTTGTCTACATATCTTAGAATTGTTGATTAAAATTGACCGAAATAATTTAATTTCAATATTCAATTTTAATATCTACAATTTAAATATTTTTTTTGTTTTTTTAACCCATGATCAGAAATAAGAAGGAGGGTAGACTTTTAAGGCTTAATGTTCTACAAGTGACATGTAAAAATGAAAAATTGCGCGTGAAATATCACTGTCGTTTTAAGGCTTATTTGAATATACTTTTAAAACAAAAATGACCTTTCTTTCAATATTTTTCTTCTCGGTAAGACCTGTGAAGGTAATATATATATATATATATACATTTATTTAATTTGTGTAATTGGAGAGATACTTATAATCATTTCGATTTATATTAATTTAAATCTACATATAAAATATATTTTCAAAATTTTGTGCATATGACAGACGGACGGGCGATGAGTCGAACGATCGTACGGATGGACAGACATGACGAAAGTACAAAATTTTTTGTTAATTTTTACATAGCACTCCACAAAACGAAAATATTACTATAGAGAAGTTTATCAAAACCAGTAATTATCAACCGAAGTTAATCACAGACAACACAAAAAATCGATCGAGTATGAGCCTAGGTTGCATATTATACTGGATTTATCTTCCTAAAATTTCCATATAAATAATTTAGTTCATAAACTATCAGAGTGACACATATGAATGTACAGTATTCAGAATACTGAAGTTAGAGAATAGCTAAGTATATAACGTACTAGAAAATAATAAATTACATCCAGATTGGTCCTTTAAATTACGCGCCAAACCACTAAAAGGATACACACAGGACACGTATGTACGTATGCAGGTACATGCGGACATGCATGCGTGCGTCCCTTCTTCAAAACATTGTACGTGCTTGCTTACGTAGGCACGTAGGCAGATATGTGTACGAGCGAACGTAACCGCGCACGCCAGCGTGGTTGCACACACACGCTCACCCACACGCCCTTTGTTGCCTTTTGGTTTAAATTTTATTTAATTTTGCATTTGTGAATTTATCTATTTATGTTTATGTAAATATTCTTATTGTGTTAGGCAAATCTCATTAGTTAGCGTTTACTATTCGTTTACAATCTTATATTTCTCATTTGATCTATTGTGGTCGGTTATAAGAGATTACGTTGCAGCAATAAATTCGCCACTGTATATATGATTTTCTTAGTTTTCAGTGAAGTTTTTAGTAAATCAATAAATAGTTATTACTTAATACGAAGTATTCACTAAAACCACAACACCATATGGGGAAATTGTGGTTACTATTCGTTTACTATTCGGTTACAATCTTATATTTCTCATTTGATCTATTGTGGTCGGTTATAAGAGATTACGTTGCAGCAATAAATTCGCCACTGTATATATGATTTTCTTAGTTTTCAGTGAAGTTTTTAGTAAATCAATAAATAGTTATTACTTAATACGAAGTATTCACTAAAACCACAACACCATATGGGGAAATTGTGGTTACTATTCGTTTACTATTCGGTTACAATCTTATATTTCTCATTTGATCTATTGTGGTCGGTTATAAGAGATTACGTTGCAGCAATAAATTCGCCACTGTATATATGATTTTCTTAGTTTTCAGTGAAGTTTTTAGTAAATCAATAAATAGTTATTACTTAATACGAAGTATTCACTAAAACCACAACACCGTATGGGGAAATTGTGGTTACTATTCGTTTACTATTCGTTTACAATCTTATATTTTTCATTTGATCTATTGTGGTCGGTTATAAGAGATTACGTTGCAGCAATAAATTCGCCACTGTATATATGATTTTTTTAGTTTTCAGTGAAGTTTTTAGTAAATCAATAAATAGTTATTACTTAATACGAAATATTCACTAAAACCACAACACCATATGGGGAAATTGTGGTTACTATTCGTTTACTATTCGTTTACAATCTTATATTTTTCATTTGATCTATTGTGGTCGGTTATAAGAGATTACGTTGCAGCAATAAATTCTCCACTGTATATATGATTTTCTTAGTTTTCAGTAAAGTTTTCAATAAATCAATAAATAGTTATTACTTAAAACGAAACATTCACTAAAACCACAACACCATGTGGGGAAATTGTGGTTATACATTTCTAATTATTAAATTAAATTTTTGAACGAAATTACAATTTAATATTTATACTATTCCATATAACAGCGGCTATTCAAAGGATTAGAGATTAGAATTGGGAAACGGTTCCAGTTTCTTGAAATAAAAAATGTCAGTAATATATTTTAGATATTAGGATCGAGTATTTTCTTAATATTAACGGTTTAATCACAGCATACCTTTTTTGTTTCAGGTTTGGTGATAATTTATTAACTTACAAAAGACAATGAATTTTTCATCGACCTCCTGTTTTTTCGTGCGTACAAGGTCTTTTACGTTTTAGAGAATGAAATATGGAAGCCGAAAAAGCTCTCTTTGTGAGTATTCTTCCTCTCGTTGTTGGATTATTATTTGCACTAAAGTAACTTATTATATTGAATATATTTTTTATTAATATAGATAAGTAAACACACAGGCAAAAACCACTTGCAAATTTCGGAATATATAAAAAACGAAATTTATTATTAAGAATGAATATGCTTTTGCCAATGTTTACCAATTCAATCAAATTCCTATATATCGTTTAAATACATATTATGGTATAACAAGTAGAAAATACTTATTAAATTTGCCTTGCCATTTATTGGCTATCTCCTCATTATAACAATCCGCCATTTACATATAAATTTTAGTAATGAGATTTTCAACAATCAAGATTTCTTTGTGATTCTTCAACTAATTTGTAACTTTTCCAGTTAATATATAAACTATGCTTTGGCACATATATACATAGGTGCCAAAGCATAGTTTATATATTAACTGGATTATTACAAATTATTACAATCATTATAAAATCCATACTAGTATATAAATCGGCAAACTTTGCTTCACACGCTTCTGCAAACTTTTTATCTTGCGAATTTCTACCACCACACACCACACTAACCACACTTCCGATTGCAACAATTGTTTCGTGTTAGTAATCTCATACTGACTGATGAAGACTGCAGACTATATCATCACACAACGACACATATGAGCAGGTTAGTTATGGAAATAAAACATAAGTCAGGCAACACTGAAAAAACAGTCCTAAGTAGCAGTAGTAATATCAGAGCTCGCGAACTAATCGTCGAGAGTATTAGTTTAATACATTCACCATGAAGAAACTTTTTACCTTGAATGATTTTCAAGAAATATTACCAAAAACAAACATTTCTTTAACACAATATTTTTGCTTAATTTTAATCGTTACTCCAATCAAAACTAGTTTTATGGAATAGTGAAATACGTGAACAGTGGAATATTTAAATTTACGTATAATTCTTTTAAATATGCTCGTTTGAGAAATTATTCACAGAATAGATTGAAAGACAAGTGGTACTATAAGTTACTCCAAATTAACCAAATGTTTTTGAAACTTCCTGATTTTAATCGTGACACTGAAGAGTTAATAATAAATTTGGATCTTCATGAGTTCAAATTGAAACTAAAATATTTGTATTCTTACATACATATATATATATATATATATATATATATACACATATATATATATATATATATATATATATATATATATATATATATATATATATATATATATATATATATATCTAGATTCATAAAATCCCAATTTTTCCTTCGTACGTAAACCCGTATAAAATAACTATGTTCTTAATTTTTTTATTGAAATCCGTAATTTCAGTCAGTCGTATACTATTAACTTTCATATCCGTATTTCACCACAAATTTTGAACTTCACGAATGTTTTTGCAATTATTGCGTTCGGACAGATATGTTTTTGCGAGCTGGACAGACAGAAATATACTGTCTATTGCGTATTTAAAAAATTGGAATCAACTTATTTATAATGATTGAAAATTTACGTGTCTTATTAACTTCTATTTACACGTTTTCAAGAATAAGGACATCTTTAAAGATATTTTAAAAACTGTTCAAAACGATTCATTCAAATCTCTAACAATCACAAATTGTTTTTCAAAAAATCGATGTCACATTTTATTTCATGATTTTGATTATTCTACTTATATTATCAATTATTCTTTATCATTTCATTATTAGTTATATTTACATTATAAATATCCTTTACCATATATTCGCCCTGAATTTCACTTGATGGCTTGGTCACTAATAGTATGGGGTCAGAGTAAGCCCAAAAATTATTACTGTATGTCTACTTTTTCATAAATCGCTATCGCGTCGATAACCTGTCGATTACGTAGCGACACATGCATCCACAATTAAGTCAAATAGCATACTGACTATAGAGGATCATACCGTAGCGGGTGTTAAGAGAGTTTCTGGGTGTCCTTGCACGGCATTTCTTTGTGTTCGTCGGCGCGGCAGCAAATTTGTTTAGAATTATATATTTATTTCCACGGGTTCTTTTTGTTTTTATGGGACATTCAAAAGAAATAGTAAAAAAATTATGTTATTTAATTTTTTTTGCCATTCTTAATCGCTCCTTAAAATTTGGTTACTGACCACAATTTAATCTAATATAGTAACACTAATAAGTGATTTTGGCGATTTCAATTTAATAGCCAGAATTAAATTGTTTATGGAGATCACAATTCAAAATTTATACCACTTCATATAAGAACGGGTAATTAAAATAGTATAACTGTTTCATGATTTTGAAGTAAAAAGTATCATTGATACCATTTCTGATATGTGTTATATTAACATTAATGGTTTAATCACAGAACAATTCTATGTAACGATAACTTATCAGAAATAATGAACACATATACAAAATATGATAACTAATTTGGATAGTAAATATATGTAGTCAATGATTGCTTTAGAGATCAAAACCTATTCGGATGTTGTTCAGAATTTCATTGGAAGCTTTTAAGCTTTTAAGAAGTCATTAACTATTTAAAATTCAATAACTTTCACCTTTCACTTCCGCTATCGACTTTGAACTTAAATTGTCTTCCTCCTCTGAAAAGGTAACAGCGTTTCGTCGTTTATAACCATTTTATATTTGTATTAAAGGGATTTATTATCGACGGAGAAATTTATGGAAAAATAAATTTTGAATCAACGCGCGGTGGCGAACTTCATACGGTGTAAGTTCTGTATATGTGCATGGGTGTGTCCGTTCGTACGCACACCTACATCCGTACATTGCGTGCGGAAACGTACTCTTTATATTAATAAAAAATAAAGTAGTTTTGTTGAAATTATTCTAAAACACACTATTAATGTGGGTTGAAACAACTTAAGATATGAGAAAAAAGTGTATAATAAAACGATTAGATAAGCTAAAAAGTAACGTAGAATTTGAAACATTCTAAAGAATGATTTCATAAATACAAAAGGTAGCGGTATGATAAACGTTCGCCCATTGACCCTGAATGTTAACAAAAATTACAGCACCAAAAGCGCGCACATTGAAGCGTAAAAGTAAAATTTATCAATCGCAAAATACCTCGCTATCTACTGGTCGCGAATACTAATATCAAACTGCCCTCAAACACAAAAGCTTCTTTAAAAAGTCCGACCAAGAATATATTCGGTAAAGTTGGCCGCGGGGGCGGGACTTACGTCGCATGATTGATGTTCGCCGCCGCGCGTCAACTCAAAACTTATTCTTCCATAAGTTTCTCCGTCAATAATAAATCGCTTTGACACAAATATAAAACGTTTATACACGATGAAACGCTATTTCCTTTACAGAGGAGAAAATAGATTTAAGTTCAAACCCGATAGCAAAAGAGAAAGATGAAAGTTTGTGGTTCTTGAATAGTGAATGACCATATTTAAACGCTGAGAAAGGTTTTCTGACGGAAATTATATTATATAATAATTAAGAATGAAAGTAATGAATTTATTCATTCATTAGAAACTACGATGTATATTCAAATCTTACATATTTTAAGATCCAACTAATATACCGCTGTCTCTTCAGTCTCAAGGTTATATTCAGAAAATTTTCAAAATTTTAATAGACATAATTAATTAGGAGTAAATACTTACGTTATAATATGACTTGAATTTCAACATGTTCGAATCGTTCCTGAAATCTGCTTGCATTACAGGCTTATACATAAAACTTAATAATTAACTCTGTCTTACTTAAAATTTTAAAATTTCAATTAATGTACGAATAAATTTTCAGTCTCGAGGTGAAAATTATTAAGTCGCAAAAAGAATTATTTAATTAGGGGTGAATACTTATGATCTAATATGACTTGTCTTCCAATATGTATAAATGATTTCCAAAACCTGCTTGCGTAACAGGCTTACACATAAAACTCAATAACTATCTCTGTATTACTTTAAATTTTAAGTCTTTTATAACAGAAAGTAAGGAAATATTTCAAACTTATGAACAGGAATAATGCTTGAAATCAATATTAATATTACGTAATGGTAATGGTTGCTTCTTACAATATTTGCTGAAAATGAAAAACAAGCGTTTCACAATGGGAAGTTTTTAGTTTAGTGAATTAATTTCTGAACATAATGTGTTTTTGTGGACAGGTTCATTCCATAAAGTATGTGATTTAAATTGCTAAATTATATGTTAATAAATGCAAATGTGTACTTGCAAAAAGTTAAAAATCACTGAACCAAATTTAACTTTAATTGGAGGACGATTGTAATCAGGTAAAAGACAGAAGATGGAAACGCAAAGTAAGAATTTCTTTATTCTTTGCATGTGCTATTTTTCTAAAAGCTGAGCCACTTACATTATATCCATGTATAAAAATTATATGTAGGAAGTTGCAAGATTAAATAAATTTAAAAAAAAAATTAGTATACACTTTTTACAATATTATGTTCTAAACCTAAAAATGAAAAACGGAACCATTACAAGCTATATACCCCTATCATTTACAAATCAGTCTGTCCATCTCTCACAGTCATTTTTCTTGGAAGTTTCCAAACGCAGAAACGCTTGACGCAGAAACTAATAAAAGCATCTTAAGTCATACATGTCTAAATAGTTAACATTACAATATATTTAGAGAAAAAGGGAAGAGAACAAAGTAAGTACTCAACAATTTTCTTTAAGATGCCAAATATAGGGTGGGGGATCATTTAAATCAGCTACTTGTAAGGATCTCAAAATATATAAGAAACTAACTGCGTACTAACAAAACTCGCTATTGCCTATTTTGTTCAAGAATATCTCAATCATCATTTAAACTGTCATAGATAAATTATATTATGCTTAAACCGTGAAATTTAATTTAATCTACTACTAAAGATATGACATTGCTAATATTTTTTTCAAAATACTTAAATAATTTATACCTTCCAATTTCTAATTCTTTGACTACCCTTTCTTATACCAAATCATAAATATATAGTAATTTGGTCAAAAATGTAATCTTTTATAAAAATGTTATCCCTAACTAGTCATTCAAACTTAAGGATTAGCAATAGCCCCAATTCTACAATGTACATATTGTTATTCCAATTTAACAACACATTTCATGCGAAATTATTATGTTTATTAACTTTATTATAATTGCAATCCTTACATTAGAGCTACGAAAAGAGCTTTACAAAAAATCACATAGTATACGGCTCAAAATGTATGAAAGAGGAAATAACAGCAAAAAATTGTAAAATAAATAAATTTCAAAATTAAAGTTACTTACATGGTACTGAACGAAAACCGCAGGCACATATGAGAAAGAAACTTTTTTTATGAATAGTCATTTTTCTTAACAAAGTTTAAATGCTACTTTTAAATATATAAATACATCATCAAGTTTCCACAGACAAACCTCACAACCTTGAAATATCAGAAGAGTCGAATTTAAAAGATTACACATAAAAACTACGATAATAACAATTATACTTATGCGTTTCGTTATATCACAAATTTATTTGCGGAAAAAATACGTAGTTTTTTTCGTAAAACGTAAAGTGATAAACCTTAACATAAACAAGCGCGTAAATACCTTTGTCATACAAGGAGAGGAAAGGCGAATTATATGAAAACATTTTCTCTTATATTTGAATATACAAAAGAAAAAAGACAATAAGAAATATTATTTCAGGAAATGCGCAAAACTGTAAATTAAACTCATTTGAAATTGCCATTAACCAAGGTTTTCCGTCTGCATTATATTTATATCAATTAATAAATTCACTTTTAAGAAGAGTTAAGTATACATTTTCATGAAACAAATTAAAGAGTACCTTTGTGATATATCCGGATTGAACGAAAAGCCTCGTTCGACAAAGAATATCGTAATACTGGACCATAAACGTAAGCAAAGACCTCGTTGTGTCAATGTTACGTATGGAGTCTTTAACGGTAACCTTACGATAGATTTAATTCACGGCTCCTAGTCTCCAAATCATGGCGGAACTGCAGTAATTTAGTTAATGATGGATCACGACTTATCCCAAAACTTTAGCTTAGGCTGTACGTGAATCTAGTGAAATAATTAAATAAAGAATTAAAATATGTAGTCTATATTACACATTTATAAAATATATATGAAATGATCCCTATCGAGAGTCTATGAAAATTAAAATAATATTTTTAAATAATTGCACTAAGTAAATTTTAATTAAACGAAGTGAATAATAATTAATATTTTTACGCGCTTCTTCTTTTAATTTGGTTTAAACTTTTTCACAATTTTGCTACTAAAAATACTAAAATAATTATGATTACTTCCATGCAAAAAGGGGTTTTACAGAAAAAAATTAATAAATTAATCTCTTGACAAATTATGTAAAAAGATATAATCTAATATATCGTCTCGGAAAAAAACTCTTTTCGTTTTCGCCTATATCGCTGGGCATAAATAAACATCGAAATAGTTAGGAAAACCATTATCAGCAAAGGAATAAAAGATAATATGACATTAATTTATAAGGGTGTGGTGTAGAAAGCTCAGAGGAGGGATAAAATTAGCGAATATCAGTGAATATAACAGTAGGTTTTGCTCTCAGTCTATCCATTTGTATCCAAATACGAGAAAAAATGATAGAAGAATTATTTGTATTTCATATAGAGGAGTGACAATTTGTATCACTTTCGCTACCGATTCCGAAAGACGCTTTAACATTTTCATTAGAGTGTATAGCTCCAATATCGAAACATATTTACCGAACTAACGGACGTTTTCATCTACTAAATTCAAATCTAACATCATGTAACCGTGTAGAAAATAAGTATTCTGAAGTAATATTACCAAGTCATGTACCAAGAATTACTCGCTTCGTTCCCTTGACATCATTAAAGGCGTAGTAATAAAGATAAAATCGTGATTTAAAATAGGACTAAGAAGGTGATGAGAAAATAGACTAATTTTTTAATTTGGTTCCTGAACACTACTAGCCCTAATTTTTCTTTCTGTTATCCGCAAAATATTATTCAACTGCTCGTTGTATATTTGTCCACACAGAATTTCGAAATCCATCATAAAACAGAACATTTTATGTTTACATATGGACTTATTTTGTCCATTATATGCAGAATAATAACTTATTGTGGGAAGATAAAACTACACTTAAATGTAACACACTATGAACGCCAACATTCATCCGCAGCACTGAAATATGTAGATATAAAACGAAAAATACTTTAGAATCTATTAGTTGCGAATAGTAAAACTAAGATTAACCGCATTATAAAAAAATCCTTAAAATATCCCTTAAAAATATCTCCGCAAAAGATTGACCCAACGGCTTACGCGATATGATTGATGTTTATCGCCATGCGTAAACACAAAATTTATTTGACATAAATTGATGTACCAATAATAAGTTTCTTTGACAGAAATATAAAACTGGTATAGGCGACGGGATGTGGATCCTTTCTGAGTGAAGAAATCGCTTCACGTTTAAAGCTTCGCGATGTACATAAGTACGTTTGTGATTTTTTCAAAATATAATCGGAGAATATCTTAAAAATGAAGTGTTATTAAGAAACGTTGTAATAAATCAGGAGCGTGCATTATGACGATTCGTAATGATGTAACATTTTTGTTTCTTGCTTTCTGGGACGTCAATGTTTTTGTTAGTAAAATGATAATATATATTTTATTTCATAAAAAATAAAGACGTATTTTATAAAAGCATTCAAAAGTTGAAAGTTTCAGCTTTAAAATAGTTTTGGCTATAAGTATTCTTTAGTAATGCCAAATTTAGTATAGTTACAAACAATTACACGTTTAGTCATCTGGGTGGCATTTAAAGCATGGTAATAAAACAAATTTGTGAATTAAAAAAAGAATGAGAATGGAAAACTGATCGTAAGAAATTAAGCCAATTAAAAATTTGATTTCGTAACGTCAGTAGCCCTGATTTTCCTTTCTATTTTCCTCAAAAAATGTTCAAATATTTGTTATATGTTAGGCTGTAAACCGTTAAATTTTTTTAAATCTATCATAAATCCGAGGACTGAAATTGGATGATCAAATATGAATTTTATTTTGGTCGTTTATATGCGGAAAAATAAAAAAAATATTATATAGGAAATAGAAATACATCGAAATACACACATTATGAATACAAACGTTCACTCGCTGCACTGAAATGTATAGCTATAAAATATAAAATACTTTGCTATCTACTAATCGAGAATAGTAAAGTAAGATTAACCGCAATACAAAAACATCCTTGTAAAGTCTCGCAAATATATTTCCGCAAAAGTTATACCCAACGGTCTCGGCTTACGCTGCATGATTGCACTTCATCACCATCCGCAAACATAATACTTATTCCGACATAAATTTCCCCGTCAACAATAAATTTCCTTGAGAGTAATATCAAGTTGTTACAAACGACGGGACGTAAATCCCTTCTAAGTGAAAAAAGGCGCTTTAAGTATAAAGCCTTGGGATGATGAAGCAAGAAAATGAAAGTAATGAGAACTCTTTGAACAGGTTGTAATGATATTTAAAAACTGCGCATGATATTCTGAAAGAAATTGTATTCAATCTAACTTTTCTTATCTGCCCATTTATAATATAAGTATAACATATGAACATATTCAAATGCATAATAACCCATCATTTCGCTAAACCAATTTTGGAAGTATTCATAATCAGTACAACGTATTTTCTCTTTTGTCAGTAACATGTAATTTTTGAGTTTTTTTGAATAACTTATCATTAAGTCTATTTGATAAACCTAACTGAGTAAAAAGACTAACTAGTCACTGGCAAGGAAGTTAGCAGCAACTTTACACAATATTCTAATTCATATTTCTCTTTTTTTATATCCACTTCGGTGCTTAAACTTTTTGAAGTTAACTCCTTCGAATTCTTCCTAATACTTTCTTAATTTTTCTATGTAATGTTTTTACCTACCACGTTTTACACAAATTCACTCACTTAATTCTCAATTTCCATGATTTTTTTCTAATTTTTCCGAGGGATGCTTTTATTGACAAGGGCGAATATTGGTATTGGTAAGCATTTTTCTTGAGACATTTTTAAACAAATTTACCAAAAAATACATCATAGTTTTGTTGAATTAGTACTTCAAAAAGTTTAGATTTTACACCCCCACATAATTCCCTTGAATTTATTAGTATTTTTCAGTTTATCCCTTCAAATCAAACCTCAAAATTGTAATTTTACTTTATATTATTGGGCCGGCTTTCATTTTATCCCTAGGCAAAGCTTTTACGTAAAAGTTTAAAAAAAGTTCGTCAGTGACCGACAATTTAAATACAATTACAAAAATTAAATTGTTTATAATTTTCATTACACGTATTGAATCATGATAAATAATATAATTCAAAGCATCATGTACTTACATCAAAATATTTATTCTTGCGAACCTATAAAATTAAAAATTAAAAAGTAACTCAAAATCTTTCATGTATATTTTTAATTTTCAAAAATAAAACATATTTTATAAACTCTTTGGAAACATAGTTTCATGAAACATGTTATTTTTTTTACTTACTTAAAAATTAAAATTAAAGATAGAAAGAAATAAAGAGAATTTAAAGTAATGTCTTCTTTATATAAATTATAAGAATTTTAGTGATAATAAATATTTCTAGTCATAAGAAAATACTCACAGAAGTTGTCTTTTGAATTAAATTTATTTCAAATAGAGAAGCGATTAAATGTATCACTTCTCCTTAAAAATCACTTTGGCTTCTACGTTTAACGTGGTTTTGGAGCTCTACGATCGTGACATATTTTTTTTTAAACTAACGCACTTTTTCACCTACTAAATTCAGATTTGAGGTCACACAACAATTTTGAAAATAAGTATTATCATATCATAATGCCAAGATAAATAATATTACCAATATTACAAGTTTAGTCACCTTGACATTATTTACCACTATGTATGTGGTATAAACAAAATCATGAATAAAACAAAGAATGTTGATGGAAAATTGAACGTAAGAAAATAAGTGTATCTATAAATTTGAGTCCTTACTGTTACTAACCCTAATTTTTTTACTATTCTCAAATAAATATCCAACCATCCGTTGTTTACTTGGCTGTATACGGATCATAATAAAAAAATCTATCATGAAACAGAAGGCAAAAAATTTTATAATCACATATGAACTATATTTTTTTTATTATTTGCAGAAAAATTTAATGCACAGAAATCATTGAAGTTTGTAGATTTAAAACGTAAAATAATTTACTATCTTCTAATCAAAAATAGTAAAATAATACAAAAACATCCTCAAAAAGTCCCGTAAAAAATATATTCCCAAAAGTTAGACCTAGCGGCCTCTGTTTACACCATATAATTGATGTTCATTGCCACGCGCAAACACCAAAGTTATTCTGACGTAAATTTCTCCTCCAATAATTTTTTGAAAGAAATATCAAACTGTTTTAGGCGACGAGACGTAAATCCCTTCTAGTTAAGAAAAGCGCTTTAAGTTCAAAGTCGCACGATGATGAAGCAAGAAGATGAATATGACGAGAAGACTTTAAATAAGTAATAATGATATTTAAAAGGTGCCGATGATGTTTTCATCTAAATTAAATTCAATCTAACTTTTCTTATCTGTCCACTTCTGATAGAGGTATAATGTATGCATATATTCAAATGCATAATAACCCATTATTTTACCAAACAAAACTTAAGAAGATTTCACAATCAGTACATCAATTTTCTATTTTGTCGGTTAAGACATGATCGTACCTTGAATTTAATTACTGAAAATAATTTCTATCTTATTAACTGCCAACGGAGTTAGCAGCAACTGCAACTTACATGTGGTCCTAATTCACATTTCTCTTTTTCTTATATCCTGTTCTATGTTTATAAGTTTTATGTTAACCTCCCTCGAGTTCTCGTTAATGTTTATTTCCTTCTAAAAAATTCACATTTGCATTGCTTATAATTTTGCTGCATAAGAATCAAATTGTGTCTGAAGACAGTAATTGTACGTAAAGTTGCCTTTGCAATTTTCTTATTTGGTCTAAAGTACCACTTAAATTGATATAAGCCAGTAATTTATCAGGTTGGCAACAAATAAATCTGCCACATTTTTCCAGCAATTTCTCAATCGCTACGAAAATTTCTAGAAAATTTGCCGCGAGATATATAAGAGGCATATTTTTCGACCTTTTATTCAGTTAGCAGCAGTTTTTTCGTATAAAGAACAAAACAAATGGAAATTTTGCGAAGATAACTTAGAGTGCTTTTGCTTCGCCAAATCAGATAGATTTATACGATTAGTCACAAAACTAATTATCGTTTCCAAAGATTCAAGAAAAAACATTTTGAATCCTTCGATAGTCCTTATACAAGCTCAAGCCCTACATAAAATTTAGAAAAATTAAAAAGCTATATTAAAATCGGATCGGTTCACATTTAGCATATATTTTCCACGTTTTATTATACTGAGAATTTTGTAGTTTTTGTATTATGTCAATCAAAAATAATTTTAATTATCAGACTATAACCTTTTCCTCTGTTACTAAACTCGAATATAGATAATAAATATCTCAATTACCTCCACCAATCTAAAATATTTCTTGAACTTAAAAATACAAATTTTTGAAAACGCAACGAAATCCTTCAAGAGTTTTCACACAATACAATAATTTTCTTCATTTGACAAAAAGGAGAAAGAAATTATTATTTTTTATAAATGTCATAAATAGAGAGTAGATTATTATTCGTAAAAAACAAATTGCTGGTACTGTATCTTTAAAATTAATTTTCTAAGATGCTATATTCCGAAATCAAAAATAGAACTCCTGTTTTTCACATTTCGTAAATTTTGTAAAATACATTGCGTAAACTAAAAAAATTGAACTACTTTGTAACGCTTTCATACATCATTCTACCATTTAGTCACTTGTATTTATTTGATTATTGTAAATTTAAGATTTTCACTTTTCCACTTTAATTTAACATTTTTCTTATGTTAAAAACCCTTCATCTAAAAAATATATCGCTTATGGAACAGACTTAAAATAGAAATAAATAAAGGCAAGAAGTAAATAAATGCTAAATCATTTAAATATTAACCATCAGTTTATGATAGAACTTAATATGATCGATGATAAAATAAAGACTAATTTGTTCACTCAGAATCGTGTATCCTAATCATGGAGACTTTAGAAATATAACCATTAAATTTTTAATTAAGAGAAATATAATTGAAGCAAAATCCGAATATGTGCAAGTACTAAAGATTTTCATTTTATTTTAATAATCATAATTAATTTATAACAAAACGCAGATTACGTATATAAAAGGACACAACCCAATCTTACATTTACATTAACGAGCTACCCGGAACAATGTTCATAATTAAATGACAGCCCATATTTAATTGGTCAATTTCCAGATAACTGTGGCGGCTAACGTTGATTTAACCTGACGTTACTAGTTGTCACTTATTGTGTGTATAACTGACAGTTACATGGCTTTGTTGGACAGATTAAAAGTTTGTAGGGCCAACACGCATTTCGCCTGCCAGTGGGCGTATCTATTTAAATAAATTTTGGAAAATGTTTACCTTCGCATATTTCATGCAGATTAATTTATTTTGGCCAATTAACAATTGTGTGTTCAATAAATATAATGTTAATAAATATTTAAGATCACTATGAATCTTATTCTTGACATTTTTCATATATATTTTATTAAGAATATAGTTATTGAGTGTACCAATGAATAGATTATTAACGTTCACATCAATGTAATAAGAAATATCGTTTTGGGTTAAATATACAGATTAAAAAGAAATTAATTTTCGAAAATATTATAAAGCAAAAAAGGAAAAGCAATAGCAATTTTTCTTTTAGAGAATAAGGCGGCTTAAGTAAGTTAATAATATTATTTGCTTTCTCCGCATTTTCAGACGCCACTCATAGCAACAACAGTAGTTTTGTTTTCAACTAGTAGTGGTTTCGCATTCATCAGCCAGACACTTACCTACCCCATTTAATACATACACTATCTGTGTTTTTTTCCCCACGGGGTGGATTTTAAAAACTGCAAAATGTATCAAAATAGAAAATCATATTGCATAACGGTTAAATACTTTTCTGGGAATTTTATCGATTAAAACGTAAGGTAAGGTTTTTGCCGCTGTTGCCAGGAGAAGTAGTTCTGAATACAAAAGATCCTAAATTAATTTTACATTTCATTTACAGTCATATTTTGTGCAGAAAAAAATTGCACATTTTGCAAAATACAATTCAATTATAGTTTCACACATCATATCATTTACATAGTAATTTTCTGTAAATTATTAATATCAGAATTATATATTCCTATCCAACTTGGTGTGCCCTTGAGAGGAAGTCAAAAATACCTACTGTAAATGCCCTTTACGCAGAAATAAATATCAATAACATGTGACAAAAATTCTAACAAACTATCAGAACTAAATTTAAAAGAAGGATCTTGAAAATATTTGACCTGGATGCGAAGTTAAATATGAATAAGAAAAAATGTAATTAATGAATGGATAAAAAGGATTCTTTCAAATTGTTTTTTTATACACATGTGTTTTATCACAAAATAAATTAAGCGTTTAAGCTCGATTCTTCGGGATACTGTCTGCTGCACTTATATTTTCAGCACCGGACTTGACCTTTAATTACCTATGTAACTCGTTTGGCTAGAGTTACAAATATTGTGTTAAATTAGTTATGTTTCATATAGTTAACGACAGACTGCTCCGAGAGAGCAAGGGCTGTCAATGGATTGTCAAATGATTTTATTTTAGACACTGTAAGAATAATTGGAATAAAGAAATTTTAATCTAAAACAAGACATGAGACTCCATCCACATAATGAGAGTTCCATACTTATTATGTAACATATTCATTTGTTATTGAAGAGAATGTTTTCAGTCTTTTTTATATAAATAAATTTTTCTCACAGGACGACTTCGTATAGAGAAATTTTCTTAAAATTATAAATTGGGAATCATATATTTTTGAAAATACCTTTTAATAATTTTTTTATAACCCTAATATAATTCCACTTTCACATTGTCTATATTTTTCTTCTAAAAATGGCATTACATTTAAAAATGATATGGTAAGAACAATTCCTCAATACTTATTTGTCTATATTCGTGTATGTATACATTAGTTTGCATTAAATTTTAGATTTGCACTATAATGCATTTTTTTTTCATGTCAAAACCACATATATGTCTACTAAGTCACATTTCCAAATGTATTAAAATTATAAAACCCTTAACCCTAATCTTAAGTTTTATAAAACATGCAGATTATCTTTCACACTTTCTGACAAGAAATTTGTACACTTCTGTTACTTTTATTACGCGTAGCTATTAATTTTTTTCTTTTATATTATATATACAAATGTATGATACAAATAATGAAATAAACGATATATGCCCAATGATATATATATATATATATATATATATATATATATATATATATATATATCTTTTAATATAAAATTTTACATCACAAAAAATATAGGTTGCTTATAAGAATTTGACGCAGGCTTTATTGAAATTAAATATTACCTTAATAACCTCGAAATTTTTTTCAAATTGCTGGATATTAATCAACACTCCCATCAAACAAACAGCAAAAAACCCTTTCCTAATGGTTAAAAGGTAGTTAAACATAATTTTTAAAAAACAACCAATACATACAAATTGCGACGTATTTTACTGGTAAAAGGTAAATTGCAAAAAAAACACAATTGGCGACATATTTTAATAACGAAAGGCGAGTTGCAAAACAACAACAATTATGTACTTGCGGTTTGTTTTAATGATGAAATATAAGATACAGAAAAAATAACATTAATGTACAACCAGTAGAATGTTTTAACAAGCATGATGATATCTTTATTTTGTTTCTTGTTAATTTCTGATTGCACTATTTATAAACTAACTGTATTAATACCATTGTCCAGAGAAATTGTTCAAAACATAAGTTCATAATGCATAATTACTTTGACAACATTTTTTTTGTTAAGGTTCAGGTCTTGAGTAATTGCCTGTATCTTAAAACCAAATATCTTTATGAAAATACTATAAAAGAAGCACTTAAAGATTTGCTGATAAATATTGTTTTAATTTAGCACCGACATCAAATCAATCTGGCACCATATCAGTACACAAAAAGGGATCCCAATAAGTCCACACACATACTCATCTTTCAGATAATTTCATTAACATTCCAAGAATCGAATATTTGCTATGTACTCTTTAATAGTTATATAAAAATTATTTTTTTAATTTTAATAAAAATTACTTAAATTGTCACCTATTATCAAAAACTCGGTAAAATAAGACATTAAAATAAAATTTTATTACCAACTAATTTTGGTCCAATAATTGTATAATTTCGTATCATATGAATTGGTATTAATGTTTCATTTTATTTGATGAATACTTTAATAATGTGGTGTCATAAAACTTACCAACAATTTATAATTTATTACTTATATTATAACCGAGATTTTGTTTCTTGGTTCTCTTGTAAATTTATGCAAATAAATATTTTTGTGCGAGTTGTAAGTCCCTTAAACTTATAGTGCAATGATATCAAATAAAATGTTAATTAACGCGTTTAGGCTATTTAAAAAAATATTTAGATTTAATAGAAACCACTCTAATTATATTTATATCTTTAAAATAAAAAAAAATATAATTTCCGTGAAAACCCCCTATTTTCTAGCTCATGTATATCTAAAATATTTATTTAAAATTATTTGTAAGACAAATATTAAGAAAGTACTTAGACGAAAAGGTTTTTTAATCGAAAAATTGTAAAGAAATAACAAAAATGACTTTACTCGTTATTATGCAAATAAATAAACACACTGAGTTTTTAGTTTCCAAGTTCATTCAATCGAGTTAAAAACGAAAATAATTTCCAGTTAACGAATGTGGTTTTCGTGTTCTGCTTATTGATATTCGATTTACAAACGGGCGCCGGAAACCACATGGTGAATTTTAAATACAAATGGAACCTGATCGCGGAGAAAAAAAGGTAATTTATTGAATTTGAAATGCAGTTTCTGTTCACTAGGAGTTCCGAACAGTTTTGATGAATTTTTTACAATATTATTATTGTGAATACTATCCTTATTTTAACTATCCTTAATTCGGTTTACCCCGACAAACCCCGGGTAAATCCCGATTCGATAAGAGGATGCAAGGTATTCTAACTAAATATTTTTAACTTGTTACTAATGACGAATGGCTGAAAAAGGTATGATGATAAATAAGTTATCCAAATACCAATTGTAATATTAAATAATAGCAATTTCAGAAACGTACGAAATTATATCGCTTATAAGTGTATTCTGTCGAATCCGCACAACATTTATAAGCCGAACACGTAGATTACTAGCTAAAAAGTAATAAATTATTAGTAAATTCCTACACTAACGTAAGTGTTAAATAATTATGGTATTATACATCATTCAAATAGTAAAACTTTATATCAAGACGAAAAATGGTCATGTTCGTCTTTACTTGCGCTAAAATTACAGTTTAACAAAATGTCAAACTACATAAATTTGATAAATTCTTGTCGTGTCCATAAAATTCTGTAGTAATTGAATAAGGCTTCTGGTAATTCGTTAACCAAACCTGCTATTGCGATTGGTCAACTATATTGTTTTGGAAATTAAGTATTTCTCTAATTAATATTAGTTTTTATTAAATACACTAGTAAACTTCGTCGCTTGGTAATTTTTGTCCGTGCTACTTCCGCGCACTAAATTCTAATGAAATTTGATTACTCCAAATAATTTATTGTAACTTATTTTCGGATTTTTTCCCCATTTATATATTGCCTTCTTTGGAAATAAGAGGGGAGCATAAATTTTCATAAATTTGTAGCTTAATATTTCGCAATTGGTGTTTACAACTTAAAAGTGATAAACGAAATCTATATTTAATTTTAAAAGAACATTTTATCGATATCTGTATCATTCAATGCAAAACTTTATCACTAAATGAGGCATGCTGGAAAAATCATAAAAGAGGGAAAAGTATACTTTTCTTATATTAATTTAAATTATTACATAATGAATTTAATTTCTACAGTTCTTTGACAGTTCTAAATTGATATAATAGTTTGCAGGATACGAATTGTGACAATTGAACGGACGAACATATGGACATAATGAAATGAGTTCCGTATTTAAACAGGATTTCGTTTTAATTAATGAACCCTAAAAAACCAAGAAAGTATAAGGGCTAAAAAAATGAAATCCCATTGAAAAATAATGTACATATTCACACTCTAACATACACATCAGGCAGAAAACAAGGACCATTTCGAGAGTATTTTTAACCGACTTCAAAAAAGAAGGAGTTTGACGATTCGACCCGTACGTATGAAATATTATTGAATATATGCAATATTTATTTTTATTAGTTTTACTAGACACAATAAATTTAAAAATATTATAAATAAGTAAACAAAATGTCATAAGTATATGTATGTACATGTATATATATATATATATATATATATATATATATATATATATATACACATGTATACATGCTGTTATATTTGTCCACGTATTAGAAACTAATAATCGCATTGCAAAAATTTTTCAACCAACTTCAAAAAAATTGGTCAACATACCTATTTAGGTTACTACCAACTTTGATTTGGATTTTGGATTGATTTGATACCTATTTTAATTCTTATTAATTCTTACTTTGAAATTAATCGTATTTTTATTATTTCATTATTTGAAGTGGTTTAAATCCAACCAACGATTTGTGGATAATCTCACTGTCAATTACGAAAGCAAATTTTAAATAATTAAACAGACTTCATAATGTAGATAGATCTACATTTTGATTTACATTTTGATCAACATTTTTATCTACGTTTTGATCTACATTTTGAAGTCGGTTTAATTATTTTAAATTAGCTTTCGTAATTGACAGTGAGATTATCCACAAATAATTGGTTGGATTTAAATAAACGCAAGGGTAAATGTAATTCCGTTTCTGACATCCGTTAGGTTGTCAGGGATACCTAGGAAACAAATTGTATTCAAAGAGTGTGCCGATGATTGTTATAACTTGAATGTAAGAAGTTCACTAAATTCGATTAATTTTCTGCAAATTTATCAACAGAAGAATGTAATAAATAAATTCGGAAACCGTTAAACTAATTCCAAAAATTCTATCACTTTTAGACATAGCAATATTTCTCACAGCAGGACGCTTAACCCATGCGCTGATGTTGAAATAATATATTTCGAGAACCACATAATATATGAAAAAAATTGTCATATGCTATATTATACTAATTAAAAATTATACTAATTTAACAACAACTGTACATATGACAACTTATACTGCATCTAGAATGAAATATTTTTGTTCATATCTGACTTGTATTATAATACACGTAGCAACAATAATATTAATTTATTAGGCTATTCGAATGTCCTGTACTACCAAACGGCATTACATTTTATTTCAATGAATAATAAATTGAAAAAAATCTTTTTTATCGGGAAACGTCTGTAGTCGCATTAAAGATAGCGGCTATATCCCCTGCAATACATAAATTTTCTGCAGAAAATGTTAACTACGTACATGTTGGTACCAGATAACTAAACAGCACATTCCGAATTTAAAAATAGTTTTTATTTTTCTAGTGAATTTCCATTTGAATTTAAATTTCTGAATTTGAATAAATTGTTGTTGTGCTGTTTGTAAAATATTAAAATAATATTTAATAAATCCTAATTAATATTATAAAATTTAACCTATTACCATAAATGCTTGTTAACTACAATGCCGAATTTCAAATTTCTTCATCAAGCTCTTTTCAAGAAAAATGGCTGCGTCCGACGGACGATCAGATTAGTGAGTGATCTGTGAGGGTCGGGTTTCTTACGTTTCGTACCACAAGAGAAGAAAAGGATCCCATCTAACATTTCTTATTTTAAGGTACAAAACTATAAAAATCCAGATAAATTACATTTAAATACTTCACTTTGCATTCATATATATTTAAGCTCAAATAAAAATACTTACGCAGGAGATATTGAGAAAGAAGATGCACAATAAATTTCTCTTCAATAAAATTAAAAGTAATTACATACCCGAAGTTTGCTGCATGTTATTCAAATACAAGCACAACGAGCTTTGAATTCAAAAGTTTATTGAATCGAGCTTAACATGGAAACTATTTACCGTTAACCACATGCGGCTTCCTAGTTCTGCATTCCATTTTGCGGTTCATTGATGTTCAATTTATAAGCGTACACCAGCAGAAAACCGACAAAATGGCCGTAAATTATATTTGAAGTGTTATGGATTTTCAGATAGTGGTAGAATTTTATGTTAAAAAATACATATTATTATTTACAGATTTATCTTTGCATTCATCTAACATGTTTTCAATGTCGTTTCGTCTCTACCCTCGCTACTACGTGAATATTATTAGAAATTCCTTTTTGTATAAAATTCAAGTCTGTTCACCGAATTTTGTAAATAATAAAAATTAGTTTATTAAATTATTGTAATAACAATTCTCCAAAATTATATCTAAAAAATTACTCAAAATTCCTAAGTCATTTATACTAAATTCAGATACGATTAACTGTCCAAGTTATCAATACATAATAAAATGTAAAGTAACCCGTAATACGAATTGCTACACGAAATATACACAAGTAATTTACAGTCGAAATAACATTACATTGTCTAGTATAGAGATCATAATACTAAATAATTCATGAGTATAATTTCGATGTTTTTGATTCGGTACTGTAAGCCTAGAAAGTACACAGCACAGCTAAATAAAATTATAATGACCGATATGTAAAGATTAGAATCTTCGACTACTAATGATTATATTGAAAAAAAGAAAAAAGAGCACTAACATATAAAAATTTTATACCATTATTTAACCAAATGTGCTATGGTTACCATTATATTTTTGCACTTATGAATAGACCAGTGAAATACGCCTCCACAAATGTGAAACTAATGAAGTTATTTGAACATCATTTCATAACTGAATACTATTAATAATTTTTTGCGTTTCACTTATTTCCTTTTGTCAATTTTTATTACTATTTATTAGGGTTACTGACATTAATTCTACTATCTAAATTATATACCAAAAAGTCTGTCATAGACGGTTTTAATATACATTTCTTATTTACATGTTTTTCAATTATCATAATTTTCCACATACAAATGAAATTACAATTACGAAAAACAAATAAGAAGTCCTAAATTACAAAACTTACATTTAGTACGTAGTTTTTCGAGTGCAATATTGTAGATACAATATTATTTTCTTAATTTCAAGTTGCTAGAAAAGCTTTAACAATGTGACTCTGACGTCAACACAGAATTGTAAAAATATTTACGATCATTCTAAAAGTAACTTACGTGAACGCTAGAAAGCTTCTACCTCACAAACCGAATATGCATTTACGTTGCTGTAAGTTTGTTATAAAATATGACACAAAAAGCTGTGGTAACGTTTAAGTAATAAATTTTAGTATTGCTTCTTGGAAACTAACAAATTGTTATAATTTATCGACCATTCTCATATTCAAAATAAATCGATCATTTTAAACGGTTATCAAAATAAATCTGAACATTATTTGGTCAGTTTTATTTTGATATCCGTTTCGAATAATCGATATAATTTAAATTTCAACAATAAAGTTATTTAAGCAAATTGTTGTTAAATATTTATGAATAACTATTTTTTTCTGTTGTTTTCAAGAATTTTTAATTGATTTCTAATTCGAGTATCTCCTGGTCGACTCTAAGGTTGGCTATTTGCAAAGCCCGAAAGAAAATAACATAAGAGAAATCTCCGTGGCTGAACAATGGACATTCTTAGTTTGATGTGAGTTTCGGGTAGACATATAAATGAATGATAACTGTGCTATCAATATTTACTTCTTTGCATTTTGTGAAAAATAAATAGCCCAAAGTTGTAAATAAAAAGTAGTAAATGAGAGGTGTAAAAATGAGAAGAGGTATTAAAAATTATAATGACCATTAAGTTATTTCATCCCGTCAGTCATCGTCGTCAATACGTACTACACTGGGACTCGTTATTCGTATTTTATATTTTACTTGTTCTACAGATAATGGTGTAGCACCTGTTGCTTCCAACTCGCCCAGAAATCCTACTGCCATGCACGTTTATACACTTGAATATTTGAGTCCAAAATTTAAATGGAAATGTACATTTAAATAAAAATACGGATTTAAAACTTTTGAAAATATATTAGTAAAAATATATATTTTATTATAAGACACAAAATATGTTATATTTTTATATCAGTTTATAAATATATAACTACGCGTTCTTGAATTTTCTTTGCATTCTGAGCTCCTTGTACCTGCTAGAGATTATTCTACTTAAGAAATAGGTTTTTATCAATCCTTACTGTGCTGCGTTTCATGAGGATTATTTTAAACTAACATTTGCTCTGTTGAAATTTATAACTTTCATAAAATGCATAAAATTAGTAGAGAGTAAATAAAATATTAGCAAAAGCTGATAGCATCAATAAAGCATTATATGTAAAAAAAACATATTTTTCTGACGAAGTTCCTCCGAATGCTTCAATTAAGAAATGGGCACATTGACACATAGGTATATACATATACATATATATATATATATATATATATATATATATATATATATATATATGTGTGTGTGTGTGTGTGTGTGTGTGTATATATATTATCCAACATATGTTTCCCAGATATGATTAATTTACGTTTTCTTATAAATGGAATTAAAAAAAAGAAATTCGAATGCACAATTTGCCCCCTTAACACTTCGAAATGAATATTTTTTATTTTTAGCCACCGCCATACGTGCAGTTTAATATGTTTTGTTACTGTGCCGAATTTCAAGTTTATACGTCAAGCTATTTCTAATAACAGCACTGTGTCTGAGAGACGAACAAATACGGGAGTGATCTTACAAAGCGGAATCTCTCGTTTTTTGCTTTTGAGGTACAAAAACCTAAAAACCAGACAAATTGTATTAGAATGCTTCACTTTCTATCCATAAATATTTAAGCTTAAATAAAAACGGAAAGATATAGATAACGGAGATCAACGATATTCAATAAAATTCAAAGAAATTACACGCCCGAAATGAGCTTTTTGTTATTCAAACATATAAACAGAGCGATCTTTGAATTCAAAAGTTCGTTGAATCGATTTAAACGTGGAAACTGTTTACCGTTAACCGGATGCAGCTTCCAAGTTCCGCATTCCATTTTGCGGTTCAATGATATTCAATTTATAAGCGTACGCCATCAGCCACATGGTGAATTTCAAATTCAAATGAAACTCGTCGCAGAGAATGAAATGTTATGAATGATGGTAGTGGAATTTCATTGTAAGAGTGTGTTATTATTTAACAATCTAAATGTGCTTTCGTCTCTCTCCATTTCAATTGTCAGTTACGTGTTTTCAATGTTGTTTAGTTACTACCCTGGCTCTGTTTTTTTGGTTTCTACCCATGGTCCTATGACATTCTGCAAATAAAGATTTACCTTTAACTAATTAAATTATTGAATATATCTGACGATAATTTTGTAGAAATTCTTAAGCACTTACTTTTTATTCGCAACTAAATGAAATTACAGAATGTAGTATTATATCTACTACATTTAAATTATTACCCAGGACCTAGATTTCGTCGTATGACAACATTTTCAGGTGAGTATTTGGAGAGATCTCTTCAAATTGCCCACATGCAAATATTTTCACACAACGAAACCTAGGTCGTGACGTAGCATTTAAATAAAGTAGATGTAATAATACGTCATGTAGCTTTATTTAGTTTTGAGTAACAATAAACTGATGAAAATGTATTTATTAAATAACAATAATAATAATCCTAAAAAAATTATGTCTTGACAATTACTTAAAAGTCCTAAGCCATTTAGACTAAGATCATATATGATTGATTATCCATGAGATACATTATCAACACCTATAAACATTTAAGACAACCCATAATATAAATTGATACGTGAAATAGAGCCAAATGATATATAGTAATTTCTATATTTTTTTCGATATTGTTCATGAGCATAATCTTGATACCTGTGATTCATTGTTACATACATCACGTCTCAATCGTATAGTTAACCAAAATCAGATTTGAAAATCAGAACCTTCGACTACTAGAGATTATATTTAATGAAGTAAGAAAAAATAGTAATAAATAATGTAAAAAACTTTAAACTTAAATAACATATGAAACGAAATGTTCTGAGGGTAAACAATTTATTTTATTTATCTATATTAAGAGAATACTGATGATTAAGAGAATACTGTGATTAAGAGAATACTGATGAACCCCCATGATGGTACATCCCACTAAACAAATTACATTGCGTGTTCAAAAAAATTTGTTTATCAAGAAGTAAAAGAAATAACTTTTTTCCATCAAAATTAATACTTATAACTTATATATATATATATATATATATATATATATATATATATATATATATATATATATATATATATATATATATATATATGTATATATATACATATACGTATATATATATATATATATATATATATATCTATAAATATATAGTCTCTTTTCCGTTAATTTTATGTCAAAATATTTCTGAAATTTTTTTAAATAAGATGATTTATCTTATGTACTTTTATATTTCTTGTAAATACCATGTCAGCAAGTTCAATTAATTAAAAAAATATTTCTTTAAATTTAGTTTTTAATTTCTACCCAAAATCCGTACATATTTTAAATTTTAACCATCGTGCATGAGTACCAAAAATTCAAGTGAACAAAATAAAAATAAAGATATTTGGAACAAAAGGGTTTTTCCACATGCCAATCCTGTAATAATTATTGTAAACTTATTAAATTATTTAATCAAATGTACTTACCGATGGTTACCTTTTTATAGATACATTGACATCAAATTCTACAAAGGTGGAACAGAAAACATAACTGAACACCATGTCATATAATTTTTCGCGTTCCATTTACTTCCTAAATAATATTTTATCATTGTTAGTTGGGGTTACTGACATCCAATCTACTATCCAAGTCATATATTACATGGTTTGTCGTATTTCCTTCTAATGGAAATTTTTTATTTATGCTTTTCGTTAATTGTCATAATCATCACGTAAATGCAAAGTATTTATCTGCAAACAAATAAAATTACGATTTCCAGAAACAAATAGCAAGCTCAAAAATACAAAATGTTTTTCTAATGCAATATTATGGAGATATAATCATGTGATCGATTTCTGCCTGCTATAAAAGCTTTAATAACTTTACCCTTACGTCATATGGAAGAAGAGAAATACTAACGATCATTCTGAAAATAATTTTTCTGTTCAACTTACATCAACGCGAAAGTTTTACTTCATCAATTGAATGAGCTTTTATCCATATTATATTAAATCCATATTTTGTGTAATGAAATCATCCAATTTATTTACGTGTTTATTAGTTACTAAATGAATACAAAAAAGAGCAATAATTGTTGATTTTGTTAACGTATGAATGGTCGAACTTCCTAATTACATATAAAACCCATGTAAAAATAACATTTAAGATTCTTGGAGGCATTTGTTTATATATTAATATTAGAATAAACTGAAAAAACCATTTAATTAATTAGTTGATTTTTTTTTATAATTTAAACATTATTTCCAATAAATTGTCCATGTTATACTATATAATTAGGTAAAAAGTTAAATCATGTCAACGAAACGTGTACTTCAAATATTGAAATTTTGACTCAACGTAATTTACAAATTTAAATTAATAAAGATAAACTCATCCTATCTAAAGCAGATAAAGGCAACATTATAGTTATACTAGACCAAAGTGAAAACAAAAATAAAGTGTACGATTTCCTTAAACCAGATGACTTCACAAAACTACAAAGGGACACCACCACGACATTTGCAGATAACGTAAAACAATTAATTAAAACCTGTAACATCATATTTCCTAACGAATTTGCGAGACATAAAGTTATAGAAATGAACCCTAGACCCTCAATATTACATGCACAACCTAAAATTCATAAACCAAATATACCCATACGACATGTTGTCTCATACATACACGCACCCACAAAAAAATAGCTATTCACCTGAATAAGATCTCCCGAAATAAAACCGGATTTGCACCTAAATATACCATTAAAAACTCTTTCGATCTCTGTGATAAAATTAAAAATGTACATCTAACACCCAATTGTAAATTAGTGTCACTCAACGTAGTAAATTTATTTTCTTATATACCACCAAAAGATTGCATAAATATGATTTCAGATATCCTAGAAAAGAAAAAGTTAAACCCCGTTGAAGCATAGGAAATTAGAGACCTCTTTAAATTATGCATAGACCAAAATTATTTCCTATTGGATAAACAATTTTTTCAACAAGTCAATGGCCTTGCAATGGGCTCCCTCCTCAGTCCCCTTTTAGCCGAGTTATTTATGAACAATCTAGAAACCTGCCTCTTAAATTAAATTAGCGACCAATATATTATACTATAATAGATACGTTGACGACATCTTTATCTGCTGGAAAGGTACACAGCGACAGTTAGACCAGTTTGCTAACTTTGCCAACTCCCTACACAATAATATCAAATTTACTTTAGAAGTAGAATCCGATAATAAACTTAACTTTTTAGATATAACAATAGAACGCAAAACTAATAAATATAAATTTAGAATATTTAGAAAAGACACATTTACAGGCTCCATAATTAATGGTCAATCTCAACACCCTTGGTTCCATAAATTAGCAGCCTTCCATTCCATGATTCACAGAGCTTTAACCATCCCTTTAGAAAAACCTAATTTACGTAAAGAAATAAAAACTATAAAACAAATCGCAATAAATATTAATTATGACCCATCAATTGTCAAAAAACTGTACCATAATAAATTAAGAAAAATACTAATACAAGAAATATACCCGGTCGTACCAAATAATAATAATATTTACTATAAATCTATCCCATACAGAGGTAATGTGTCACTCAAATTAGGAAAACTCTTAACTAATAATAAAAATATAAATAATATAACATGTACGTATAGTACTTTTAATAACTTGGGTAAAACCCTTATTAATAAGAAGGAAAAAATAGATAAACATAAAAATAGTGGTATCCATAAACTTATATGTAACGACTGTAATAGTGTATACATAGGTCAAACAGGAAGAGATTTTAATACAGGATATAAAGAACACATTGCCAGCTGGCCAAATAATAAACCAGACACATCTCACTTTGCTAAATATCTCATTGAAAATAACCATCACCCCCATACTGATAATGCCCCCTACATATTACAAATAAATGCAAAAGGTAATAAACTTAATATCCTAGAAACATTAGAAATAAACAGACGTAAAAAAGATACCAAGGTTAATATATTAAATAAACAACTAAATATAATATCATCACCCATTCTTAATATCTTCTAGATATAATATAAATATACAACATTGATACTACAGTACCATGGAAATTGTTTCAGCACTAATACACAAATAAATATAAGTAGATATAATAAAAACAAAAAAATAAAAAAAAATAAGTAAATAAATATATGAATACACAAAACCGGAGATATGTAGAATTAGTGTATTACCTTGTCCTTACTTTCAAATACCCTTGCTTTTGTACAAATATATTACCGATAATAACTTCCATTTAATTTTATTACATACACCGTAAAATTTGCATTGTATAACCTCACATAATAACAACAATTGAATTTATTACCCTCACTAAAATACTGGTATATTGTATAATTCTCGTTACTATAATAAAACCTACACTGTGCCCCTGCAATAAACTCACTAACATAAGCAATGGATAAATCCGCACAAACCAGGCTTCCGCTATTGTGTTTGAAACATATAAATGCTGGTTGTTCCTAAGAGTTAATCGTTGCTAATATCCCACCTGAAGATGTTGTAATACAACGAAACCTAGGTCGTGGTAAAGAAATTAAACAAAGTAGAAATAATACTATATCACGTAGTTTCATTTAAGTGTGAATCAGAATTATATATTCCCATCCCAGAATTATATATTATATATCCCTTGAGAGGAAGTCAAAAATACCAACTGTAAATGCCCTTTACGCAGAAATAAATATCAATAACATGTGTCAAAAATTCTAACAAACTATCAGAACTAAATTTATAAGAAGGATCTTGAAAATATTTGACCTGAATGCAAAGTTAAGTACGAATAAGAAAAAAATTAATTAATGAATGGATAAAAAGGATTCCTTCAAATTGTTTTTTTATACACATGTGTTTTATCATAAAATAATTTAAGCGTTTAAGCTCGATTCTTCGGGATACTGCCTGCTGCACTTATATTTTCAGCACCAGACTTGACCTTTAATTACCTATATAACTCGTTTGGCTAGAGTTACAAATATTGTGTTAAATTAGTTATATTTCATATAGTTAACGACAGACTGCTCCGAGAGAGCAAGGGCTGTCAATGCATTGTCAAATGATTTTACTTTAGACACTGTAAGAATAATTGGAATAAAGCAATTTTAATCTAAAACAAGACATGAGACTCCATCCACATAATGAGAGTTCCATACTTATTATGTAACATATTCATTCGTTATTGAAGAGAATGTTTTCAGTTTTTTTTATATAAATAACTTTTTCTCACAGGACGACTTCGTATAGAGAAATTTTCTTCAAATTATAAATTGGGAATCATATATTTTTGTAAATACCTTTTAATAATTTTTTTATAATCCTAATATAATTCCACTTTCACATTGTCTATATTTTTCTTCTGAATGGTAAGAACAATTCCTCAATACTTATTTGTCTATATTCGTGTATGTATCCATTAGTTTGTATTAAATTTTAGATTTGCACTATAATGCATTTTTTTTTCATGTCAAAACCACATATATGTCTACTAAGTCATATTTCGAAATGTATTAAAATTATAAAACCCTTAACCCTAATCTCAAGTTTTATAAAACATGCAGATTATCTTTCACACTTTCTGACAAGAAATTTGTAGACTTCTGTTACTTTTATTACTCGTAGCTGTTAATTTTTTTCTTTTATATTATATATACAAATGTATGATACAAATAATGAAATAAACGATATATGCCCAATGATATATATATATATATATATATATATATATATCTTTTAATATAAAATTTTACATCACAAAAAATATAGGTTGCTTATAAGAATTTGACACAGGCTTTATTGAAATTAAATATTACCTTAATAACCTCGAAATTTTTTTCAAATTGCTGGATATTAATCAACACTCCCATCAGACAAACAGCAAAAAACCCTTTCCTAATGGTTAAAAGGTAGTTAAACATAATTTTTTAAAAACAACCAATACATACAAATTGTGACGTATTTTACTGGTAAAAGGTAAATTGCAAAAAAAACACAACTGGCGGCATATTTTAATAACGAAAGGCGAGTTGCAAAACAACAACAATTATGTACTTGCGGTTTGTTTTAATGATGAAATATAAGATACAGAAAAAATAACATTAATGTACAACCAGTAGAATGTTTTAACAAGCATGATGATATCTTTATTTTGTTTCTTGTTAATTTCTGATTGCACCGTTTATAAACTAACTGTATTAATACCATTGTCCAGAGAAATTGTTCAAAACATAAGTTCATAATGCATAATTACTTTGACAACATTTTTTTTGTTAAGGTTCAGGTCTTGAGTAATTGCCTGTATCTTAAAACCAAATATCTTTATGAAAATACTATAAAAGAAGCACTTAAAGATTTGCTGATAAATATTGTTTTAATTTAGCACCGACATCAAATCAATCTGGCACCATATCAGTACACAAAAAGGGATCCCAATAAGTCTACACACATACTCATCTTTCAGATAATTTCAATAACATTCTAATAATCGAATATTTACTATGTACTCTTTAATCGTTATGTAAAAATTGTTTTTTTTTAATTTTAATAAAAATTACTTAAATTGTCACCTATTATCAAAAACTCGGTAAAATAAGACATTAAAATTAAATTTTATTACCCACTAATTTTGATCCCATAATTGTACAATTTTGTATGATATGAATTGGTATTAATGGTACATTTTATTTGATCAATACTTTAATAATCTGGTGTCATAAAACTTATCAACAATTTATAATTTATTACTTATAATATAACCGAGATTTTGTTTGTTGGTTCTCTTGTAAATATATACAAATAAATATTTTTGTGCGAGTTATAAGTCCCTTAAACTTATAGTGCAATGATATGAAATAAAATGTAAACTAACGCGATTAGGCTGTTTAAAAAAATATTTAGGGTTAATAGAAACCACTCTAATTATATTTACATATTTAATATTAAAAAAAATATAATTTCCGTGAAAATTCCCTATTTTCTAGCTCATATATATCTAAAATATTTATTTAAAATTATTTGTAAGACAAATATCAAGTAAGTACTTAGACGAAAAGGTTTTTTAATCGAAAAATTGTAAAGAAATAACAAAAATCAGTATACTCGTTATTATTAAAATAAATAAACACACTGAGTTTTTAGTTTCCAAGTTCATTCAATCGAGTGAAAAACGAAAATAATTTCCGGTTAACGAATATGTTTTTCGTGTTCCGCTTATTGATACTCGATTTACAAACGGGCGCCGGAAACCACATGGTGAATTTTAAATGCAAATGGAACCTGATCGCGGAGAAAAAAAGGTAATTTATTGAATTTGAAATGCAGTTTCTGTTCACTAGGAGTTCCGAACAGTTTTGATGAATTTTTTACAATATTATTATTGTGAATACTATCCTTATTTTAACTATCCTTAATTCGGTTTACCCCGACAAACCCCGGGTAAATCCCGATTCGATAAGAGGATGCAAGGTATTCTAACTAAATATTTTTAACTTGTTACTAATGACGAATGGCTGAAAAAGGTATGATGATAAATAAGTTATCCAAATACCAATTGTAATATTAAATAATAGCAATTTCAGAAACGTACGAAATTATATCGCTTATAAGTGTATTCTGTCGAATCCGCACAACATTTATAAGCCGAACACGTAGATTACTAGCTAAAAAGTAATAAATTATTAGTAAATTCCTACACTAACGTAAGTGTTAAATAATTATGGTATTATACATCATTCAAATAGTAAAACTTTATATCAAGACGAAAAATGGTCATGTTCGTCTTTACTTGCGCTAAAATTACAGTTTAACAAAATGTCAAACTACATAAATTTGATAAATTCTTGTCGTGTCCATAAAATTCTGTAGTAATTGAATAAGGCTTCTGGTAATTCGTTAACCAAACCTGCTATTGCGATTGGTCAACTATATTGTTTTGGAAATTAAGTATTTCTCTAATTAATATTAGTTTTTATTAAATACACTAGTAAACTTCGTCGCTTGGTAATTTTTGTCCGTGCTACTTCCGCGCACTAAATTCTAATGAAATTTGATTACTCCAAATAATTTATTGTAACTTATTTTCGGATTTTTTCCCCATTTATATATTGCCTTCTTTGGAAATAAGAGGGGAGCATAAATTTTCATAAATTTGTAGCTTAATATTTCGCAATTGGTGTTTACAACTTAAAAGTGATAAACGAAATCTATATTTAATTTTAAAAGAACATTTTATCGATATCTGTATCATTCAATGCAAAACTTTATCACTAAATGAGGCATGCTGGAAAAATCATAAAAGAGGGAAAAGTATACTTTTCTTATATTAATTTAAATTATTACATAATGAATTTAATTTCTACAGTTCTTTGACAGTTCTAAATTGATATAATAGTTTGCAGGATACGAATTGTGACAATTGAACGGACGAACATATGGACATAATGAAATGAGTTCCGTATTTAAACAGGATTTCGTTTTAATTAATGAACCCTAAAAAACCAAGAAAGTATAAGGGCTAAAAAAATGAAATCCCATTGAAAAATAATGTACATATTCACACTCTAACATACACATCAGGCAGAAAACAAGGACCATTTCGAGAGTATTTTTAACCGACTTCAAAAAAGAAGGAGTTTGACGATTCGACCCGTACGTATGAAATATTATTGAATATATGCAATATTTATTTTTATTAGTTTTACTAGACACAATAAATTTAAAAATATTATAAATAAGTAAACAAAATGTCATAAGTATATGTATGTACATGTATATATATATATATATATATATATATATATATATATATATACACATGTATACATGCTGTTATATTTGTCCACGTATTAGAAACTAATAATCGCATTGCAAAAATTTTTCAACCAACTTCAAAAAAATTGGTCAACATACCTATTTAGGTTACTACCAACTTTGATTTGGATTTTGGATTGATTTGATACCTATTTTAATTCTTATTAATTCTTACTTTGAAATTAATCGTATTTTTATTATTTCATTATTTGAAGTGGTTTAAATCCAACCAACGATTTGTGGATAATCTCACTGTCAATTACGAAAGCAAATTTTAAATAATTAAACAGACTTCATAATGTAGATAGATCTACATTTTGATTTACATTTTGATCAACATTTTTATCTACGTTTTGATCTACATTTTGAAGTCGGTTTAATTATTTTAAATTAGCTTTCGTAATTGACAGTGAGATTATCCACAAATAATTGGTTGGATTTAAATAAACGCAAGCGTAAATGTATTTCCGTTTCTGACATGCGTTAGGTTGTCAGGGATACCCAGGAAACAAATTCGTATTCAAAGAGGGTGCCGATGATTGTTACAACTTGAATGTAAGAAGTTCACTAAATTCGATTAATTTTCTGCAAATTTATCAACAGAAGAATGTAATAAATGAATTCGGAAACCCTTAAACTAATTCCAAAAATTCTATCACTTTTAGACATAGCAATATTTCTCACAGCAGGACGCTTAACCATTGCGCTGACGTTGAAATAATATATCTCGAGAACCACATAATATATCAAAAAAATTGTCATATCCTATATTATACTAATTAAAAGTTATACTAATTTAACCACAACTGTACATATGACAACTTATACTGTATGTAGAATAAAATATTTTTGTTCATATCTGGCTTGTATAAAATACACGTAGCAAATGTTAATTTATTAGGCTAATCGAATGTCCTGTCGTACCAAACGGCATTATATTTTATTTCAATGAATCATAAATTGAAGAAAAGCTTTTTTATCGGGAAACGTCTGTAGTCGCATTAAAGATAGCGGCTATATCCCCTGCAATACATAAATTGTCTGCAGAAAATTTTAACTATGTACATGTTGGTACCAGATAACTAAGCAGCACATTCCGAATTTAAAAATAATTTTTATTTTTCTAGTGAATTTCCATTTGCATTTAAATTTCTGAATTTGAATAAATTGTTGTTGTGCTGTTTGTAAAATATTAAGATCATATTTAAAAAATCCAAATTAATATTACAAAATTTAACCTATTACCATAAATGCTGGTCAATATGTCTTACCACTACGCCGAATTTCAAATTTCTTCATCAAGCTCTTTTCACGAAAAATGGCTGCGTCCGACGGACGAACAGATTAGTGAGTGATCTGTGAGGGTCGGGTTTCTTGCGTTTTGTACTACAAGAGAAGAAAAGAATCCCATCTAACATTTCTTATTTTAAGGTACGATACTCTAAAAATCCAGACAAATTACGTTAAAATAGTTCATTTTGCATTCATAAATATTTAAAGTTAAATCAAAATACTTCTGCAGGAAATATTGAGAAAGAAGATGCACAATAAATTTCTCTTCAATAAAAGTAAAAGAAATTACATACTCGAAGTTTGCTGCATGTTATTCAACAAGCACAACGAGCTTTGAGTTCAAAAGTTCAATGAATTGAGCTTAACATGGGAACTATTTACCGTTAACCACATGCGGCTTCGTAGTTCTGCGTTCCATTTTGCGGTTCATTGATGTTCAATTTATAAGCGTACATTAGCAGAAAACCGACAAAATGGCCGTAAATTAAATTTGAAGTGTTATGGATTTTTAGATAGTGGTGGAATTTTATGTTAAAAGATACATATTATTATTTACAGATTTATCTTTGCATTCATCTAACCCAATTTCAATTGGCAGATACATGTTTTCAATGTCGTTTCGTCTCTACCCTCGCTACTACGTGAATATTATTAGAAATTCCTTTTTGTATAAAATTCAAGTCTGTTCACCGCATTTTGTAAATAATAAAAATTAGTTTATTAAATTATTGTAATATTAATCCTCCAAAATTATATCTAAAAAATTACTCAAAATTCCTAAGTCATTTGTACTAAATTCAGTTACGATTAACTGTCCAAGCGATACCTTATCAATACATAATAAAATGTAAAGTAACCCGTAATACGAATTGCTACACGAAATATACACAAGTAATTTACAGTCGTAATAACATTACATTGTCTAGTATAGAGATCATGATCCTAAATAACTCGTGAGTATAATTTCGATTCTTTTGATTCGGTACTGTAAGCCTAGAAAGTATACAGCACAGCTAAATAAAATTATAATGACCGATATGTAAAGATTAGAATCTTCGACTACTAATGATTATATTAAAAAAAAGAAAAAAGTGCACTAAAATAAAAATTTTGAGCCATTATTTAACCAAATGTGCTACGGTTACCATTATATTTTTGCACTTATGAATAGACCAGTTAAATACGCTTCCACAAATATGAAACTAATGAAGTTAATTGAACATAATTTCATAACTGAATACTATCCATAATTATTTGGGTTTCACTTACATCCTTTTGTCAATTTTTGTTGCTATTTATTAGGGTTACTGACATCAATTCTACCATCCAAATTATATACCAAAAAGTCTGTCATATACAGTTTTAATATACATTTCTTATTTACATGTTTTTCAATTATCATAATATTCCACATACAAATGAAATTATAATTGCGAAAAACAAATAAGAAGTCCTAAATTACAAAACTTACATTTAGTACGTAGTTTTTTGAGTGCAATATTGTGGACACAATATTATTTTGTTAATTTCAAGTTGCTAGAAAAGCTTTAACAATGGGACTGACGTCAACACAGAATTGTAAAAATATTTACGATCATTCTAAAAGTAACTTACGTGAACGCTAGAAAGCTTCTACCTCACAAACCGAATATGCATTTACGTTACTGTAAGTTTGTTTTAAAATATGACACAAAAAGCTGTGGCGACGTTTATGTAATAAATTTTAGTATTGCTTCTTGGAAACTAACAAATTGTTATAATTTATCGATCATTCTCTCATATTCAAAATATATCGATCATTTTAAACGGTTATCAAAGTAAATCGAAACATTCTTTGATCAGTTTTATTTTGATATCCGTTTCGAATAATCGATATAATTTAAATTTCAACAATAAAGTTATTTAAGCAAACTGTTGTTAAATATTTATAAATAACTATTTTTTTTTCTGTTGTTTTCAAGAATTTTTAATTTATTTCTAATTTGAGCATCTCCTGGTCGACTCCAAGGTTAGCTATTTGCAAAACCTGAAAGAAAATAACATGACAGAAATCTCCGTGGCTGAACAATGAAAATTCTTAGTTTGATGTGGGTTTCGGGTGGGCATATAAATGAATGATAACTGTGCTATCAATATTTACTTAGGTTTACATAATATTTTAAATATTTAAGGTTACGTAGCGTCTAAAATTAAAAGATTTACAAAAATTTATATTTTATGTAGTTACATGTAAGCCTATTGTCTGGTATATTTTTCACAGGCGTAAATGTATTGTGAATTCTGTTCCTCCGAGATAAATATGCTCAACACCGAATTTTTTTTTATAAAAATAAAAAAAAATCAAATTGATAGAGCTAATTATATTATCGCTCTCATAAACTGTCCATGACAAGTTGAGCCATTCAAATAGACCGAGCTAATTTTTATGTATAAAATAAAATATGACGTTTTTTCATTTATTTCCGTGGTTTTTCTTAGTGTGTATAATATTTAGATTTAGTTTCTCATTGTGAATCATTACAAACTAGGTATGGCAGATGCCTTGATGTTCAAACCTATAACTTCAATGACCCAGTAGCCCTGTAGCTTTTGCAGCATAAGTTGCCTCTTCACATTTTTAAGTCCGTTTTGAATTTAACTACTTGTTTAGTGACGTTTCATCTCTATATTTTCAAAATATTTTATTGTAATCGGACAAGCAAATAGGAAATTTCATTAAACTGTAAATATCAGTTATAATTTGTGTCAATCTGACAGAGGTACTCTAAAATAAATTTGGATTTATGATTTGATCGATAATCGCTCTTTAGTTGAATAAATTTGTACACATTGCACTGGGACTCGTTGTTCGTATTTTATAATTTACTTGTTCTACAGATAATGGTTTGGCACCTGTTGCTTCCAACTCGCCCAGACATCCTACTCCCATGTACGTTTATACACTGGAATATTTGAGTCCAAAATTTAAATGGAAATGTACATTTAAATAAAAATACGGATTTAAAACTTTTGAAAATATATTAGTAAAAATATATATTTTATTATAAAAGACACAAAATATGTTATATTTTTATATCAGTTTATAAATATATAACTACGCGTTCTGGAATTTTCCTTGCATTCTGAGCTCCTTGTACCTGCTAGAGCATTCTACTTAAGAAATAGGTTTTTATCAATCCTTACTGTGCTGCGTTTCATGAGGATTATTTTAAACTAACATTTGCTCTGTTGAAATTTGTAACTTTCATAAAATGCATATAATTAGTAGAGAGTAAATTAAATATTAACAAAAGCTGATAGCATCAATGAAGCATCATATGTTAAAACAAAATTTTTTTTCTGACGAAGTTCCTCCGAATGCTTCAATTAAGAAATGGGCGCATTGACACATATGACACATATGTATATATAAATAAATATATATATATATATATATATATATATATATATGTGTGTGTGTGTGTGTGTATATTATGTAACATATGTTTCCCAGATATGATTAATTTACGTTTTATTATAAATGGAATTAAAAAAAAAAATTCGAATACACAATTTGCCCCCTTAACACTTCGAAATGAATATTTTTTATTTTTAGCCATCGCCATACGTGCAGTTTAATATGTTTTGTTACTGTGCCGAATTTCAAGTTTATACGTCAAGCTATTTGTAATAACAGCACTGTGTCTGACAGACGAACAAATACGGGAGTGATCTCACAAAGCGGAATCTCCTGTTTTTTGCTTTTGAGGTACGGAAACCTAAAAACCAGACAAATTGTATTAGAATGCTTCACTTTCTATCCGTAAATATTTAAGCTTAAATAAAAACGGAAAGATATAGATAACGGAGATCAACGATATGCTTTTCTTCAATAAAATTCAAAGAAATTACACGCCCGAAATGAGCTTTTTGTTATTCAAACATATAAACAGAGCTATCTTTGAATTCAAAAGTTCGCTGAAGCGATTTAAACGTGGAAACTGTTTACCAGTAACCGGATGCAGCTTCCAAGTTCCGCATTCCATTTTGCGGTTCAATGATACTCAATTTATAAGCGTACGCCATCAGCCACATGGTGAATTTCAAATTCAAATGAAACTCGTCGCAAAGATAAAATGGTCGTAAATTGAATTTGAAATGTTATGAATGATGGTAGTGGAATTTCATTGTAAGAGACGTGTTACTATTTAAAAATCTATATGTGCTTTCGTCTCTCTCCATTTAAATTGTCAGTTACGTATTTTTAATGTTGTTTAGTTTCTACCCTGGCTCTGTTTTTTTGGTTTCTACCCATGGTCTCTATGACATTCTGCAAATAAAGATTTGCCTTTAACTTTTTTGTAGAAATTCATTAGCACTTAATTTTTATACGCAACTAAATGAAATTACAGCATGTAGTATTATATCTACAACATTTAAATTATTACAAAAGACCTAGGTTTTGTCGTATGACAACATTTTCAGGTGAGTATTTGGAGAGATATCTTCAAATTGCCCACGTGCAAATATTTTCACACAACGAAACCTAAGTCGTGATATAGCATTTAAATAAAGTAGATGTAATACTACGTCATGTAGCTTTATTTAGTTTTGAGTAAAAATAAACTGATGAAAATTTATTTATTAAATAAAAATAATAATAATACTAAAAAAATTATGTCCTGACAATTACTTAAAAGTCCTAAGCCATTTATACTAAGATCATATATGATTGATTATCCTTGAGATACGTTATAAACACCTATAAACATTTAAGACAACCTATAATGTAAATTGATACTCGAAATAGAGCCAACTAATATATAGTAATTTCTATATTTTTTTCGATATTATTCATGAGCATAATCTCGATACCTGTGATTCATTGTTACATACATCACGTCTAATCGTAGTTAACCAAAATCAGATTTGAAAATCAAAACCTTCGACTACTAGAGATTATGTTTAATGAATTAAAAAAAAATAGTAATAAATCATTTAAAAAACTTTATACTTAAACAACATACGAAACGAAATATTCTGAGGACAAACAGTTTATTTTATTTATCTATATTAAGAGAATACTGATGATTAAGAGAATACTGTGATTAAGAGAATACTGATGAACCTCCATGATGGTACATCCCACTAAACAAATTATATTGCGTGTTAAAAAAATTTGTTTATCAATAAGTGAAAGAAATAATTTTTTTCCATCAAAATTAGTACTTTTAACTTATATATATATATATATATATATATATATATATATATATATATATATATATATATATATATATATCTATAAATATATAGTCTCTTATCCGTTAATTTTATGTCAAAATATTTCTCAAATTTTTTCCATAAGATGATTTATCTTATATTTCTTGTAAATATCATGTCAGCAAGTTCAATTATTTCAAAAAATATTTCTTTAAATATAGTTTTTAATTTCTACTCAAAATCCATACATATTATAAATTTTAACCATTGTGCATGAGTACCAAAAATTCAAGTTAACGAAATAAAAATAAAGATATTTGGAACCAAATAGATATTAACCAATAATTTTCCACGTGCCAATCCTGTAATACTTATTATAAATTTATTAAATTATTTAATAAAAAATACTCACCGATGGTTTTCTTCTTATTGATACATTGACATCAAATTCTACAAAGGTGGAACAGAAAACACAACTGAATACCATGTCATATAATTTTTCGCGTTCCATTTACTTCCTAAATAATATTTTATCATTGTTTGTTGGGGTTACTGACATCAAATCTACTATCCAAGTCATACATTACATAGTTTGTCGTATTCCCTTTTAATGGAAATTTTTTATTTATGCTTTTCGTCAATTGTCATAATCATCACGTAAATGCAAAGTATTTATCTGCAAACAAATGAAATTACCATTTCCAGAAACAAATAGCAAGCTCAAAAATACAAAACGTTTTTCTAATGCAATATTATGGAGATATAATTATGTGATCGATTTCTGCCTGCTATAAAAGCTTTAATAACTTTACCCTTATGGAAGAAGAGAAATACTAACGATCATTCTGTAAATAATTTTTCTGTTCAACTTACATCAACGCGAAAGTTTTATTTCATCAATTGAATGAGCTTTTACGTTGCCGTTAATTATTTCCTTTACTAAATCCATATTTTGTGTAATGAAATCATCCAATTTATTTACGTGTTTATTAGTTACTAAGTGAATACAAAAAAGAGCAATAATTGTTGTTTTTGTTAACGTATGAATGGTCAAACTTCCTAGTTACATATAAAACCAATATAAAAATAAAATTTAAGATTCTTGGAGGCATTTGTTTATATATTAATATTAGAATAAACTGAAAAAACCATTTAATTGATTTTTTTTATAATTTAAACATTATTTCCAACAAATTTTCCAGGTTATACTATATAATTAGGTAAAAAATTAAATCATGCCAACGAAACGTGTACTTCAAATATTATATTTATATGGATATCATTCAAGTTTAAATAAAATCGAAACAATGTAGAGAAGATCAGGATGGCTCTGGACATAATAGCTACAAGGAATACCTGAATCTAATTTTTACCCACCGGTCGAAAATATCATATTGCACACGACGGTTTATTATCGACCAGCATATCAACCAAGTTTTGACGCTAGAAATAATTATGACCTGGATAAGTTTAAAGTCGCCTTTCATTTTTTGGTTTTGTGTAAAGACGAGCCCCGGGTAACTTGACGTACTTCTTTGTATGCGTAGTATACATTTAAAAATGTTCCTTAGGTCCATACTTGGCCACGTAATTTTTTCTTGTGAGAAATTATACATATGTAAATTGATTTTAGCATTTATAGACTAATACCATGTATATAAAATCCCCAAAATTGAGAATGTTACTCTTGGTACAACATACAACATTTTATCATATTTATAACTCGATCATTATATTATTGGAGAACGCGAATATATATTGAAAAAGTGGTTATAGAAGAATTCTCAAATCCAAGAATTTCTTCCGCAGGTTAACGTGCAAAATTGTCTCCCATTTATAAATTAAACGCGATGTTAATACAAAACGCGAATGGATTTTGGTACAGAAATTGTGAAAAATTAGAGCCTAAACTGACACATAGGTTACACTACTGTAGTTTATTCAAAACAAGGTCGCGTGTAGGAGCCAGTAATCGCATATAGTATGACCAATATTTAAGCAGTCAAAATAAATCTTTATATTTGTGCATGAGTTGTAAAATTTACTTTTTCTTTTGTGAAAGTTCATCATTTGCTCGAAGAAATAAATTAAATAAATATCTTAATTCAATAATGGCGTCTCATATAATATGAGTATAATCTATTAAATAATATTATATCCATCTGTCTGGGCCTATGTTCCTATTAATATTATCATCAGAACTTATGATAGTGGCACTGATGCGAAACTCGACACAAAGTTTCATTCTTGTTCGTATTTTTTTATTTGGAAATTTCGTTCCCTACATAAACTGACATTAAAATTTGTATAATATTAAGAATAATAGAAAAAAATAGAACATTACCAAGGAATAAAGTGGAACATTTATTGATGAAGTTATGGGTCATAGCTCTCTGTAGAATTTTATATTATTTCTCACCACAACCTTAAAAAGGTTTATGAGCTCGTTTACTTTATCATCATCGTTTTTTATTTTTTTTATTGATGATGAAATAAAAATTCAAATAGGTGATGACGCTTTTTTGTTTTGTACACGGATAACGGATACAGAATTGTAGAATGGATATCGTTAATAATCATATTCATCACAATTAAATAAAACTTTTTTTAAGTTCTTTACCATGACCTAGGTTTCGTTGTATTACGACATCTTTAGGTGACCTGCCGTGTATATCATATATCAGATCTATTCAAATTAAAACAAAAATATTCAAAATAAATAAAAATAAGTAGGAATAAGACATGTAAAGTATGACAAAATTGTTTATATATTACTGTGAATAAATTAAGAAAGCATTGAATGAGATTTACATAACGTACATGAAAAAAAAATAATGTACATGATACATTTCACATTTTACTGAAAATTTTTCAAAGAATATATGTAAAACCCATTAAAACTATTTAATCTAAATCACAGTCTTTTAAATTACACGGGTTTTCTTTGTTTTTCTATGTCAATATTACTTGATGTGAATATTTTAAATAACGATTTAATCTTGAGAGTCACCTTTATCCATTTCCATAAATCCGTACTAATACTGAAACTCGTATACTACTACTGAAACGGTTTAGCTTTGAGGGATATTTAATTATAAGTTTCTAAGTAGAGTGAAATCAATATTCTATAATAATAAGTTTGCCGAAACTCGAAGCTAATAGTCAATTAAATTGTCATTAAACTGTTTTCAAAAACATTATAATGATATGTTTTCTATTCAAATATTATAAAGAGGCAAACATTGTTGATTTGGTTTTGTAGAGAGTAATCTCTGGAACTAGTAATCCGATTCTAAAAATTTTGTCACAATTAAAAAGCTACATCTTCATTCATTTACATAGATTGTATTTGCTAAAAATATTTTATTTTGATAAAAATGACTTTTCAGTTTGAAATCTTGATATTAGTGAATCAAGTCGATGGAAAAAGCGTTGCTTCAATAGTTTATCGGCGAGCGCTAACCAAATGGTAGGATATATGAGAAAAAAGTACAAGGAGAATATTAGCCATTAGTAGATCTCAAAAAAATAAGAATTCTCATAAATCTGACTTCAATATTAAGGCTAAAATTACTTTTTTTGTTAAAAATGAAATGTAAAATATAAGGCGATCCTTAGTTGTACTTTTTACGTATAATTACATTAAAATTGACAATTAAATGAAACTACGTGATGTAGTATTATTTCTACTTTCTTTGAGTTCTTTACCACGACCTAGGTTGCGTTGTATGACAACATCTTCAGGTGGGCTATTAGCAAAGATCTTTGCTAATAGCCCACCTGAAGATACAACGAAACCTAGGTCGTTATAAAGAACTTAAAGAAAGTGGAAATAATACTGCATCACTTAATTTGATTTAATTGTCAATAATGAGTTTCCATACACCAAATATATTCAATACAATAAAATTTATAAAGAAGAATTTTTTCAATATCTGGGAAATTTTAGGTAAATAAAATTTCACCTGAACAGTATACTATTTGATCTTATAGTTTCGGAGATAAAATAAAAATCACATTCACCGGTTCATCATAACGACCAAACGCGCCAGCGCCCATTCCATAGATACACGGAGGAAATAAATATGATATATGTGAAAAATGGGCGGAAGAGGTGGACGGAGTTTACTTCTGTGATGAAGGTAGCCGCGCGGTACACTCGTGCTGTCTAATTATATTTATTATTATAATTCCACGCAATAGACGTTAATAAAATAAAATTTTGAATTGTAAATAAATTTAAAAGCATAGTCTATCATAATCTTCGCAAAAAAGTCTAGTAGAAAATATCAGAACCCGTGGTAAACTCTACGACGATCAGAACGAGCGCATAATTTTCTTAAACGATGACTCAGATTAAAATATCGACTATTTATTCCCACGGAAGAATGTTTCATTTCCACGAGCAAACTCATCGACGATCAAAACGAGCGCATAATTTCCTTAAACGATGACTCAGATTAGAATATCGACTATTTATTCCACAGAAAAATTATTAATCCACGCCAGTGAAGCCGCGGGTGATCGCTAGTATTCGAAATGTATCTATTTCACTTTACATTCATAAGCAGGTTTAGGTTTTTTCATGAAATAATAAATATATGTTTTCTGCATTAGGTAACTAAACAATTTTGTACTATAGGTATACGATAATTTGCGCATAAGGAACCAGGAAAATTATATTAAAATTCTTCACTTCCTATTCATCAATATTCAAGGTTATATAAGATTACTTCCGCAGGAAATATTTCAAAGGAAGATGCAAAATAAGCTCCTCTGCAATAAAATTCAGAGAAATTACACGCATGAAGTACGCTGCTTATTTTTCAAACAAATAAACACAGCGAGCTTTGAGTTCAATGCTTACGGAAGGATTTAAAGGTAGAAACTGTTTACCGTTAACCGGATGCGGCTTTCAAGTTCCGCATTCCATTTTGTGGTTCATTGGTACACGATTTAAAAGCAGGCAGACAGCATTAGTATGCTGAATTTTAAATGTAAATGAAACTCGCCGTGGAGATAAAATGACTGGATATTGAATATGAAGTGCTATGAATTTTCAAAGGGTGTAGGGGAATTTTGTCTTACAAGACAATTTTATCCATCTTTCTATGTTTTCACCTAAATCTGTTAGAAGGGACAAATAAATATTTTCAATGCGTCTTATCTAATATGGCTACAAATTTCTTACTGTATGAAGATATTTGTGTTAAGAATTTTAAATAATTGATATTAGTTTATGAAATTACAATAATAAAAACTTCAGAGAACAAAGCTCCAAAAATTATATAAAAATACTAACCAGAAATGACCTTTAAATCGAATGAATCTGATGAATGTCTATGAATCCTAACTCAATTCGAGTTAGGATTCATAGACACAATTATTTTTATCTGCCTCGTGTGCTCGGCTTATACAACTAATATATTAGTATTATCAAACACATTGTACACATTTCGTCGCTGAGTGCAAACATAGACAAATAGTCGAGATGTAAAATATCGCCAAATTAGTAAAAAACATGAGAATTTTTTCAACCAAAATATTTTTGTAAGTAGCTTATCAATGTTAAGTAATAGGTGTCATTTCCCGTGCCAAACACTTGTTATTGTTTTAACAGGCATAGTCATGAAACCACGGTTTTATTACATTCTTTTTTGAAAAGTTTTCGGTTGAACAATACATTGGAGGTAAAAAAAAGTATTTGTCATACCAAGGTTATCCATATATTTTATACAATATTTGATAAAAAGACTTGTGACATAAAAGTAGATTTGGACGCACAAAAACTAAATATATTGCACAAATGTTTCATTTCCATTTTTAGCAAGGATCATTACAAACTACATCGTATATACAATTAAACAAGATGCATAAAGCAAGCACGTTTAGGCATCGCAGGCGAATAGCTATTACGATATGAAACTTAACTTTAAAAGAAGAATCGGCAATAAAAAATATGCTATCATTTCCAAACCGTTTATAATATCGACATATGCTGTGGTTAGGTTAAGTTAGGTTATAATTACGTCACTCGGCAGGTTTATAATATTAAGAAGCTTTACTCAAACGACATTTTTGGTTAAAATTAGATATTTAAATTTGAGTTATTCATAAAGTACATTCAATCAATATAATTTAGTAAAAGTTTGATACATTTATTCATTACTAATAAGTAAAAGTTATTAAACACATTTTTTTTCTGAAGTAAATCTTAAAGAATAAAGAGGTATTTATGAAACGATCAATATAAAAAATTGGTAACAGATTGAAAATGTGTCATCTAGGTTTTTTGTTTCATGATTTTATTATTGAAAGACCAAAGATGTCAAATAAATACTTCAAAAAATCTTCCGCGAATGTCATGTAACACAACATATATCACAAAATTATGATGAAAGAAAGAATTGCATATTTTGAATAATACGTTAACCTGATTCCTAAACGGTTTAGAGTCCTTAAAATTTTCAGATGATTTCAAAAATCAAACTGTAATTTTTTCAACAAAAAATGCAGAGAAATAATTAGATTTAAATTAATTTTTAAATGTTTTTGTTTTTTTTTTGGATAAACAATTTTTCTGTACGTCATATACACATCATTGTCACAATTTATTACTCTTGTTATTAAGCTTTTCTATACTAAATATTATCATCAGCATATTCTATATTGTTCTTTATAAATTAACACTATTACCAGTAGTCAATAATATGTCGATTGGGTATGGCGTCTGTAAGTTATTCCTGTTTAAGCGTTTGACGAATAAGTAGCAAAAATACGTAAGGCTAAAAAAACAATGAACTTTGCACCAATATTTGTATATTATCAAAACCACGTCACGTGTAAGTTGCGTTTGACACATTCTCCAATTTCCTGTACAGGATAGGCCGGCATCTCATGTTTCCTTTCACTTTCGATAATTGAATTATGCCTCAACATTACGCGCCTTCCACACTAAATACTCCTTATAAAAAAAGGTGGTCAATCTTTCAGTGGTACGTGCATGTAGTAATTCACCCTTGAACATAAAACGGATGTGAATAGCATATTCAAAGGACATCATCGGGTTTGATGAAAATTCCTTTAACTAAATTTTCTTTTTTTATATACTATTCACCTTGCCTTCCAGCACTAAAGAACAAACTAAAAAAAAGGCGTAAAATTTTTGGAAAAAAAATATTTGAACTTTTCTCCGAAACTACTTGACCAATTATCATAATATGTACATGCTGTCTTAAGATACTTGAGCCAAATTTTTAGAAATTAAATTTTAGGGGTATGTTGATAAAGAACCTTATAAATATTAAAAAGTGAAAGAATTTGGTAAAACATAGTCAATTTAGTTCCAACATTCAGACCTGTAAATCAAATAAATTAGGCAAAACGTGGTAAAAGAATTATTGTATTCAATAATTTCGGCGGTATTTATTGGTTTCAGAATTGAATATTGGTTTTTTGTTATATGGATTCAATTCTCGGTAACAATTTCCATGTAAATGGTAACGAATATTTTTTTTAAACTTCTAAGTTTTTAGGCTTTCGCGGAATTCCTTGATGACACTTCTATTATAACATAATTAACCACATAGTAAATTTAATACAAATTAATCCCTATGATTTTATTTGCAACAAAATTTGCTTATTATCAAGGATAGGAAAGAATTGTTTTAATAAAAATTTATATTTATATGTTTTAATACGAAAGTACCACTGAAATCCATTTTCTATAATTTGTCTTGTGTATATTTGTTTTAAAGATCATTAAAGTTGGTCAAGTAGTTCCAAAGTATTTTTTATCGAATTTTTGACTTTGTTGTTTCCTAAAAATCTGTGCATACTTTGCATATTAATAGCAAAAATGAGAGTGAATAAAATAAAGAAACTATGTAACCCGGAAATATTTATTGGAAAATTAGTAAATGATTTCCAAAAAGGTTTCATCGATTATTATCTCTTACAGATACATTGACATCATCTCCCACAAAAGTGGAATAGAGGAAGATACTTGATAACAATACTATACAATTCATATTTAAATTTTCTTTTGACAGCCGTTTAAAATGGTCGACATATTTTGACTTTCCGTAATAAATTTATTTATTTAAAATATCGTGAAATATTTAAGAATAACTGTTTAATTTACCTTGAATCATTTCCATTTATATTAATATTGTCAAAATGAGAGTTACATAATTTAATTTCTGTTATCTCTCTCTCAATTTGTTTTGAATAAAAAATTTAAGTTATTGAGGAAATTATCGTATTTTTTCCCTAAATGATAAATGATAACTTATAACTTATACTAATAATTGAATAATAATTTATAACTTTAACCCTAAATGATAATTTATAACTTAACCAATATTTTACAATTTTAATGTAAAATTCATTAGGGACATTACAGCTGTTAAACACAAATTAATTAGTATTAGAAAACAAAGACAAATAAAAAAAAATTATACAATAAATAAATTAAGTCATATTCAGGAGTACTATATATATATACATATATATATATATATATATATATATATATATATATATATATATATATATATATAACAAAAAAGAGCTAAGTGATTAAAGAAGACCGGAAATAACTCGACAAAGCCACGACAGTGTCTTGTCGGGAAAGGATGGCCAAAATAGACTAACAAGATTAACGCATGCACAATTAGACATGCGTAGATAACATATAATACAAGCACGTATGCACTCATGCATTGTTGATGCAAAAGGCGACAAGAAACGTTACCAAATTCAGTTGGAGATAATTTAGTAAATAAGTGTTTGATTTATTATGAATAATACAACGTGGTTGCAGCCGTATGTTGTGCAGTTTCTCATTATTATTCAATCATCCAAGTTAAGGGGCGCCGATTTGCTAAGTACATAGATGAACGAAGGAAACACCGCTGCAAGTAAGCGAATCTCTATTATTCATGCGTCTTATACAATATTATTATTAATGTACGAAATTATTTTCATTTTATGTAGATTTTTATTTTGGCGAACTTCATCATTTGATAACAGGTATTGGATTCAGTAAAGCACGTCTACACCCTTAAAAAATTACAAAGATAATGCTGAATATTTAATGTTTAAAGACTTTAGAGTTATATAGATCGTCTGCTCATATTAATTTAATAATTTCTCATCGATAAATATCATCAAAATTGGCAGCTGCGAGGTATAAATTCTCTACGTTTGTCTGTGTTTTGGAAAGTTTCAAGTTTCAAATACTTTCTGTATTTGCATATTCACATAATTCTACTATAAAATTAAAAACAAAACTTTATGTGCTATTGACATGAAACTACTGAAACAATTGACATAAATTTTAAAAATAATGGATTTTAATAACCAAATTGGTTTTTGTTTCATCGCGATATCTCAAACGATTCCGTAGTTTTGATGATGTAGTTATGGGATTCATTAAAGCATGTATACACTCTTAATTTTTGAGTCTGTGACACCTGTATGTACGTATTGCACAGTGCACACTGATTACATAACAGATCAAAAATGCAATAAAATACGGTGGAACCGAGAAATAGTCCTATACGGAACCATGTGATTACTTTATTCTTTGATCAGTACTAAATATATATTAAAGCGATGTTGATTTGATTACATTAGGTAGGGCGCCATCTGTGATGTAATTGTAGAACCCTTGATTATCAAAATGTTTCGATAAAATTCCGTAGGTCGATGAGTTTACAATGTATGGTACAGTAGCAAAATCCTTTATTAATTATATACTTCCATATTTTATTGGGATTTATTTTAAACAATCTGTCTAAACATGTCTAAAATCTACTCGAAAGAAGTCAGCAATTTATTCTTTGTAAAACATAAAGTGAGAATTGTTTAGAAAAAATTGTAATGCGGAAAACCCGAATAACGCATGATAAATTTCCTTAATAAACAAATGAAATTAAAGTACATACCTATATTGAAAAGTGTTTATATTCACTCAAAACATGTATCAAAGACACCAGTAATAAATGTGACTAATGAACTCTGGCAAAGAACTAAATGTTTCCAGTAACCCACAAATAATCAACAATTTGTCGCAAGTGGATTTACTTCACAATGGGAGCTTTCAAATTGCTACTGCAATCAAAACTTTGTTCTGTATTAACAACTGTATAAAGCAACTTGTAACAATGTGGAAGCGCTGCTACATTGGAACAGCAATAAGCTATTGTGTTGCAAATCAGCAAATAAAGTCAAATGAGAGGGAAAAACCAAAAACAATCGGGGAAAAGTGTTGCATGTACTATATACATGGCCATATATAATATGTATATATATCATAGTGTGATATATACATGACCAGTATATAACATTGGTCATATGTACATTATGAAGTGGCAAAACCGATAGAATAATGAGCCAATTTTTCAGATCTTTTGCACACTACAAATAGCGACAAAAGTTTTTCTGTTAGTGTTAAAATTTTATTTTTATGGGAGTATAAAGATTTGATGTATTAAATGGGCTAAAGTAACTTTATGATAAAGTATGGAATTTATATAATAAGTTCAAAAACAATTCCAAATCTATTTTATTTGCCATAACTTTAAGTTAGTATATTTGCAATATGAATTTTATTCATTGCATTTTTTTCCAAATAAATGTTATTGTGCTATGTGTTGTTCATTAATTGTTTTGTGTTCAATCTATTCATCACAATACTCAAAGCAGAATAAAAAAGACATAATATTAATCTATTAATAAATAAAATCGATAAATAGTAACCTCTTTAAATCAGGATATGTATATTGCACGCCGGCATAATAAGTCACAATTAATATTTGGTGGTATATATTATTAAACGATTTTATGACGTGGAAGGCGTCGATGATGCTAATGTTCTCAATAAACTAGGTACCTAGGTAACTAGGTACTAATTCCATTTTCTTAACTGCCTTATCAAAAGTCTTTTAAATTTGTAAAAGAATAAAAACATAATTTAGTGAATAATGAGCGTAAAAATAAAAGGAGGTTATGAAAAGGCAAGAGAAAATAATTCATTTTATCGCATGTGTCTTGTTTTAAAAACAGTGTTTTTATAAAAAAAAAGAAAAAATTACAAATGGTATACGTTTTGTTAACGTTTTTAGGAGTCTTTCAGTTTTAATTTCATGGCATAAAAATTTTTAACTTACTTTACCGTCAGAGATATTGTGATAATTGCTAATTATTGTAATGTTGTAATTATAAAATGCCATAATAATTATTATTTTACATGGTGACATGTAAATATAGAAAATATTTAAAAATTGTCATGTATGTGTTTTCTTTTTGTGCTTAGTTTCTTACGCACAATCACCCGTAAGCATAAAAGACACATTATTTATTGCAATCTTTTTTATATCCTCATATTGCAATTAAATAAAGAAAATTATGGAACAGGTCTTCATAGACCATTGAACCGAATTTAATTTAATGTATAATATTCCATATATTCAAAATTTTAATAACTAGCTTGTGATAATTGATTTTATTATTATAAATTTGTAACACATATTATGACAGCGTGCGAAATATGATACAACTATTTTGGTCGCCAAGTAATTGATTATCCGTTACTACAGTCAGACTTCACATGATACTAATGGACTAACTGGTAGCCAAGTGTATATCCATTGCTACATCGTGATTCAAAGATATAAATCATTATTGAAACAGCGTGATGTTACGTGAACTTCAATGAACCAGGAAGGCTGTACTTTTCGCTACTAAAGTTGTAAATTCGTTTTAAATTAATTTGCTTGTCCGTAACAACCGCTAGTTTATCAAAATATTTTTTTGCAACAAGGAAAGCATGGAATAAAGTCAAATTAATTGACGTCTTCATGACACTGTTAAAATCAAGATCACTTGCATTAAAATGTTCAATATGTTATAAAAGTAAACGTCTATGATTTTATCAGAAAAATATGAAAGACAAACATTCTCTGTTCGAATTATCTCAAACATGTCGCTTTAGGATTGATTATGTCTAAGAACACGGCTTTTATAGATGTCGGCGCCGCACCTGTCTTTTCCAACTTGCTCCGGAATCTGACACTCTTATGACATATGCTAATTTATTTGAGTACCAGCACGCGAATGCTTGAGTACGAAATTTAAATAAAAATATAAATTTATATAAGAAGAATACAAAGCTCTTGAATTATTTTTGTGTTCTCAGAACTTCATAATGATAACACCGATTTAGTGTCGGATTTATGTATATTTTTATATATATATATATATATATATATATATATATATATATATTCATTAACACTAACAGAAAAACTTTTGTCGCTATTTGTAGTGTGCAAAAGATCGGAAAAATTGGCTCATTATTCTATCGGTTTTGCCACTTCATAATGTACATATGACCAATGTTATATACTGGTCATGTATATATCACACTATGATATATATATATATTATATATGGCCATGTATATAGTACATGCAACACTTTTCCCTGATTGTTTTTGGTTTTTCCCTCTCATTTGACTTTATTTGCTAATTTGCAACACAATAGCTTATTGCTGTTCCAATGTAACAGCGCTTCCACATTGTTGCAAGTTGCTTTGTACAGTTGTTAACACAGAACAAAATTTTGATTGCAGTAGCAATTTGAAAGCTCCCATTGTAAAGTAAATCCACTTGCGACAAATTGTTGATTATTTGGGGGCTACTGGAAACATTTAGTCCTTTGCTAGAGTTCATTAGTCACATTTATTACTGGTGTCTTTGATACATATTTTGAGTGAATGTAAATACTTTTCAATATAGGTATGTACTTTAATTTTATTTGTTTATTAAGGAAATTTATCATGAGTCGTTTGGGTTTTCCGCATTACAATTTTTTCTAAACAATTCTCACATTATGTTTTATTTATTCACCTATTCATCCGTTATAAAAATAATTTTGTAAACTTTAAAATATAAATTAATTTTTTTCATTCAGTTCCCGCTAAAGTTCTTGTCATCATATAAAATTAGACAAGTGTGTTTATAATACTGGTAATGTTTCGTGTGATCGACTCGTTCCAGTAAAAGAAACTCAAAATTAGTAACGCGCGCAAATATATCGTTATCAATCCCGGTATTGATATGGAAAGTGAATAACTTTAAATTATAACTAGCTATGATTTCGGTCACTTATGTTATTAGGCTTGTTGTATTAGGTTGTTTGAAACAAAAATGAAATAAAACGTGAATAAGTGTAATTCATTAAAGGGTTTGCATCATATATTGTGCCCTGTGGAATATACTCAAGGGTGTCTAAAAATATATTAGGCTCTAATTAAATAGTAAAGTAATTATAAGATAAAACATATAATAACAAAAAGATTACTAGATCCCTCTGTATTTAAATACATATTTGACATCCTTAACGTGTATAATATGGGTTACGCAACACGTACGTGTAGGTATCACAGCCTCAAAAATAAGAGTGAGGATATGATTCACGGAATCCAATACTATTCATAACATTCATAACTACGAAACCGTCTGATATTATGATGAAGCAAAAACTAAGTTAATTACTATCGGTGGCTACTCTACAATTTTCCCAATAGTTCCAGTAGCTTTTAGGTAAACTGCTCGCACCGATAGAGACCGACGAGAGATAGATAACATTTTTTTAACATCACATTCGTTTTAATAATCGAATATTCAAACAGAAAAACGTAAAAAGCTGAAAATCTGAAAGTCAGAGACACAGAAATCTCATTTCTCCCAACTATTCTTTTGTTGATTATTTATGGGAAAGCAACGTATATATATATATATATATATATATATATATATATATATATATACATATATATATATATATATATATATTTTTAGTGACCATTTAATTTTAATTATAATACACTCCAGTTTTCACTAAATTCGTTCAGAAAATACTATAGAATATTTCCAGTAGGTGTGAACTGGCACTACTGGCGGGTTTTTTTTTAAATATCACATTTTCAAGATAGAAATAGTAAAAATTCAATTAAAATTTAATTTTAAGTATTTAATTTGCTTAACTCATATTCATTTAAGAAATTAATATTTCATTTAACAGTTTAATACATTTAACAAAACAAGGCTTAAATAGTAAAAGCACGCCAAAAATAAAACTTCATGAAAATACGATTTAATTTGGGTACTATCTCTGTACCGTCATACATCTGAGTACATATTACGTTCAACGTTCCTTAATTTCGGAGAATGAATGATAATCAAGGAACTTTACAAATTATGACTGCAATCATGCCTCATCGCTTATGGCTATTTCTTTTCCTAATTTATGATAAATTAGTAAATAGGTTACTAAATTATTTCAAGATTAAATAGGTCTTGGTACTTGTATTTGCTGCATATATTCATCTATCAAATCTTGTTTTATCTATTATAATCGATTTGTACAAATATACACAAAATCCAATTGTGTATGCATTAATATTATTACTGTATTTTGGACGTGGTTCCACATTTTAGGCCAGGCACGATCGTGATATTTTTGAGTTATTTGCCACCCTTTTAACCGCTTAGCTCGTTTTTTTATTTTTGTTGTTATTACTCTTTATCTGTCATTTCAAATATGTTTGTTATTGTATTGCTATTTATTAGCAGCATGGCTTTATAACTTTCTTCTTTGAACAATCAGTTTTGAATATAGATATTCGTGTTCCATTTTCTGACAAAACTTAATTTCGAGATTTTCGCCAGACAGCCTAATTTATTCCAATACAGAGCATGTAGTACTAATTTACTTATTTATATATTCAAACGTGGTACTGCACATTAAGTTAAGCGGTTTTTAAGTCAACTATTTACTCTCGTAATGAGTCGGCCGCTAAATACAGCGCCCTTTCTTCTTTTTAGATTCCAACTGCACAATGTCAGTTAAAATAATTATTATGACAGTACGAATTTAGAATAAGTAACAACTTCAAAGAAGTTTTTTTAAATTTTATTTTAAGTTAACAATAAAAACGAAATTTAATTAAGTCATTTCATGTTAGTTTTACGAGTTCGTTTTTTTCCCTTTGTGCTTCACTGGAATGAAATTTTATTCTGATGTACTTCGTTAAATGTAAGAAGATGACTATATACATCAAAGCGGATAAAGTTACAAATATACTTTACTTTTCTAAATGTTATCATTTTAAATCATAACTCATAAGGTAATATATTTCGATTGACATCACCAGATGTTTGATTTATATTACTGTTAGTTTGGTAAACGCTCTGTTTTCATGCACCGCGATTAGTAATTTATTTAATCATTGGATTATAAGTATCGCGAAGGCTAATGGATATCTTTTGAAATTATATACATGTGATAAGCAAAGAAAGCGAAGAAAACATTATTTAAAGTTTGGATCACTCTATCTAGTAATGAATAGTGATAAAATCTACATTCGCATTAAGTCAACGAAGCAGAAAGGAATTTCGAGATTGGGACCAATTTACACTACTGTGTTGGTCATAATGAACCCACAAGGGACTGGTAAACACTACACGATATTCTTGCGCGCTCTAGGCAGGTAAAATAAACTATGACTTCGTTCCTTATGTCCCAGTCGGGAATATCAAGTGCCATGTCATGAATGAGAAATTATGAATATAATGACATAATAATTTCAAAAATATTTCAAGTTCAAAAGAAATTCCCACTGTGGTTGAACCGATTTATATCCGAACATACTCGTATGTATATAAAAGTATAAGTAAAGTATTTGTACATTTTGCCAAAAATATCTTAAACTTTTTCAAGATTTTCTACTCTGATTACGACAATGCTATGGAGCAGGGAGTTTAATAAAAGAGAGAAATAAATGTTATGTTAAAGTTACTATCAAAGATTCAAAATATTCTTGCGTCCTCTAGGCACGTGATGTAAAAATCAGCTCATCCGCCCATATAACAGCCAATAACATAAAAATATATGATCGCAATCAATTTCCTTCGTAGAAGAAGGTAATTAAATTCTACTATTTCCACCATAAAATACAATAAAAGGAAAGAAGAACAGAAACTATACATTTTTTGACGAATGAATCTCCTGAATTATGTTAATATTTTCACTAATTCGAGGGTCTTACATTCATAAGGATCTCCAGATGACCGCATTCGCTTCAATAATATAAAGAAGTATAAAATAAAACAAATCGTGATAGATTTAATAATTGTATTTATTTATACCCATGTGATATTCAATATCACTGCTAATACTCGATCATATAAATTTTGTCAAGTATAAACCACCCACATAAATTTTATTTAATATGTAGAATATCAATTGCAGTAAGGGATGGTTGTATAGTTAAAAAGTTGCTTAACTTTGGAGAAATCTGACCGTTTGAGTATGCTTTTTTGAAATTTCTCTCATATTAAAAAATCGCCATACTTTAGCGAAAATAATACCGAAATTTTTAACTTTGTAAAACTTCCACGAAAAGTATTTACCAATATTATCATTTTTACGTTTAGAAACCAAATATATTGAAATTAAAGTTCAGATCGCATAATGGTAATATTATTTAAATTGACCATCCAAATGAACTTCGTCATTCACTAGTAATATCTTAAGGCATTGTATGCCCACACAGCCTACCAAAAAGAAATGCATGTAAATAGTTATATTATAAATAAATTGCGAATTTATGTACGAAATATTCAACTTATTAATTAATATCAATGGCTGCCTAGATGAGTATTTAAAATCGAGTAGTTCCATATTTAACTGATACCAGCAATCTTTACTAACCACATTTAAATTTATTTTATTTTTAAAATTTGCCGTCATTGCGGTCATATTCCATTCCTTTTTTTTTAATACGTGACGAAATTAGAGATTTAACATTTAACGAAAGTTTGCAGGATAACAGAAAAATTTCGAATAAAGGATCAGTTTAAACAATAAGTTTCCGAAACCGAATCATATGTGGTTTAATGATATTTCGGATTTTTGGTTTTCCACGAAACTATATTTTTGTTTATAATTCAGTATTTTAATTATAAATATTTCTAAGTGAAATTCTCTCAACACGGTTTTGTTAAAGTTTAATAAATTGATTTACGCATAATGAAAAACATTCTGTAAACATATTTTTCACCAGAAAAAAGGCTTCTAACAATAAAAGATATTAAAAAAAATCTAATTCCAAAATTTCAGACATGGAGAATTATAAAATAATTTGAGAAATTGTGAAAAATTTTAAAGGTTTGTTGCAAAAAATATTTTCAGGTTTTCGATTTTATAGATGGTGTTTAAGTTTTTGTAATTTTAAATTCGACTTGAAAATCATGCTCTGAGTTTTTTCCCCAGATAATACGAAGAAATAAATATTTTGTGTAATTATCTAATTAAACCTACAACCTATATTCGTGCCAGTATTGTTTACTTTTATCATTAAGTTTTCTGTATCAACTTACGTTCACTGGCAGTCGGAAAATACGTCGATCGAATACGGCATCTGATAGTTATTCCTGCTTAAGCCAAAGAGTAATATGTACCACAAATATCAAAGGGGAAAGTCAATGAACTTTGTATCAATATTCGTATATTACCAAAACCACGTAAGGTTTACCTACCGTGTAATTTGCCTTTGATACATTTCTCCAATTTCCTGTGTGGGACTGACATCTCATGTTTCGGTTCAGTTCCGATTATTGAATTACGTCTCAACCTTACGCACCCTCGTCACGAGATACTTTACGCGATACATCGATTGCGCGACTCGACCTTCTAAGTTCACGTTTGAATGTGACACCGTTGGCTGGGGCTGACTAAATTGGGACCTGGAATATCAAAAGTGGCACTGACATTGCACTTTTGAATATAAAACAAGATTGAATAAAATGTCAAGGGTGAATTACTATAAGATTATTTAGATATTTAACAGCGCCTTAAAGGCGCGCTGCCGGGTTTCGACTGTGAAAAGACTTTTTGGACAATAGGCCTAAACTTTGTTTTGTTTTTCATTCAATTTATCTTGCCTTCCATTAACGATGCAGAAAGTTTCATTTTTAATACAATCTTAGATTTCGAATAAAAAAATGAAAAACGAAAATTGGTCTCCTACTTGACCGAAAGCCAAGATATTTACATGAAATATGAAAGCACATTTGACAAATCATGAGAAATAAAACTTTAGTAATATATCAGGAAAAAGACTCAAAAAGTAATCAAATAACTTCTCTTTAACTTATTAAGAAATGTTTGTCATAACTCGCTATGTTCTATGACATATTTCAAAAAATAAATTCATTTAGTACGTCATAGCTAATTGAGTTCGAATATTCAGATCATGATATCAAATGCATTTTATGTTTGTTTTGGATATGTATACAGACCTTCATATAAAATGAATACACAGATTATGATGCATCTGTTTTTCTCTTATTATAATGGAATTATTTGTTAAAATTTATGCTAATTTTTCAGACGGGCGTGGATCTTATAACTACTTTCATTATAAAATAACAAAATGAATGTAATGTGCAAAAAGAAATTATCTTACTAATCTGCTATATCTAATTGGATTCGCACGAATACCTATGATTTTGTTTGCAAGAAACTTCGCTTGGCAGGAAATTGAAGAAAATAATTTTTTTTATTAAAGTTGATATTTTTGTCTTTTGGTCAACCTACGAATGAAAAAACTCCACTTGTGCAACTTTGTACGAATATGTCGTCTTATGTAGTTACTAATTTTTTAAATAATATAAGAATTGTTCAAACAGCATGAAAAATAAATTATTTCTCGAAATTCTGATTTCATTTCTTTTTCAAAATCTACGTATTTTTTGAAGTGAGTACAATAAATTAAGACAAACAAAATAAAAACAAATGAAAGCCCACCACTCACAATGTGAAGCTATGGAAGTCCTTTTGAAAAATTTCTAAATAAATAAATATCTGTTTATCAACCAACATATTGATATTACACACATTTTTAAACTTAATTCACTTCCTTCATAAGACTTTATTCAGGTTACTGGTTATTAATATTACAAATATTATTCGTACCATCTTATCATGCATAGTCTATTCTACTTATTTAAGCTAATATTTCCTATTTATTTACACATGCTAATTGTTATAATTTCACTCAGCTAATTGTTATAATTTCCTCCTGAAAATAGAGAGTTTAACCTTATCATTTTGATAATTTTCCAAAGAAAAAGAAAAGATACGTAGTAAGGTACGAGTCATTTTATTCTACTTACATATACTTTACAAAAGGCTTCACACCTTAATCTGAATGTAGGCATGTTTTTATGTTTTTATAAGTTTGAGATTATAAGATGAGATTTTACTAAAACCATCTAGTTTGATGAGTAGAACATTAATTCAAATCATTGGCTAAAGTGCTTCCAATATATACAATACAAAAAAATAAACTATTGACATTAGTTTGTGGTTCGTATCAAACAACCCCGATATTTTCGCTGACAGTCGACGTGCTGCATGAAGGTCTCCGACCTTCACGTCTATGCGCTCCGCAACTTCGTGATGTTCTATCGACTCGACCGTGTTGGTATGTATTCTCGTATAGAGGCTATAGAGAGCTGAGAATGCGGAATAGCGTGTCGATTCGATGAGTTGATGAGGGTGTCAGAAGCGGAGGATGCGTCAAAGGTATTGACGTGTTTTTTCAGAACTCTTTTGGTCATAATTTTATTACTGGGTTGTTTATATGCTATGCACTGATACAACTAGATGTAAAAGATGACGCAAAAGTCACGAAGATGATTACATGACTTAAAATAAACGTAACGCATTTTAGTAATATACATAGAAATACTATAAATTTGTATAATCACTATGCGTCGAATAACTATTTCTTTCTAGTTTTTATACTAATGCAATGTGAATAAATTTTGGAAAATACTTAATTAGTATATCAATTGACTGAATGAATGTCCTTTAATTAAATGAAAATCAAATTTTAATGCAAATCAACCCTTATGTTTAAATAAACAACATTTGAAATTAGTAAGCAATTTGAATGAGACGAGTATTCAAACAAACGCACTATCAGACAAAAATATAATAATACCAAAACAACAGTTTTACGGCCTAAATAATTATAAACCTTCGCATTTAAACCATTTTATATTATGTGATTCTAAATCATTTTTCCAAAAATGCCTTCAATGTACAGAAATAACCAAACGATTCCACGTAGTGAGCTACATGCAAATTTTTCAATAACTGCGAAGATAACTTCATCACAAATATCCATCTCAATTCACATGTCACTTAAATTTATTTAATTATATGAATATAGGATATCAAACTCACTCGCGGCTGTCACTCGTTTTATCCTAAGATCCAAACCGCTTAATTATCTATAAGAGAAATGCACGAATACGGGACCGTCAGCTAATACATTTCTGACGTCACATACTATATGAGCGAAAAAACATGACATACCATATTTACAATGTGTAGTTGCAATCGGAAATCTGAAAAATGTCCACAAAGGTAACTTGTTTATGAGTGGTACGGATTAAATGGATTTTGCAAATTGATGTTCACAGTATTCGGATTTTCTTAGATTTATATGTTTTATTAATAATCCTGTCAGTAATAAAAATATTCTGTAACCTTAAACAGTTCACAATTAAATGAAACTACGTGATGTAGTATTATTTCTACTATCTTTAATTTCTTTACCACGACCTAGATTTCGTTGTATTACAACATCTTCAAGTGGGATTTTAGCAAAGATCTTTCTAGTACCCCACCTGAAGATGTTGTAATACAACGAAACCTAGGTCGTGGTAAAGAAATTAAAGATAGTAGAAATAATACTACATCACGTAGTTTCATTTAATTGTGAATAATGAATTTCTACAAAATTAACGCCAAATATATTCAATACTTAAACAGTTCATTTAATTCGCGTTAAAAGTAGGACTTTGTTTTACAGCTTATTCGTCTAGTGTTAACAATGCAGCACAGGCTAATAAGTCTATTGAGACAATGGTATTGGCAATATGACGATAGATAAGCCCCGCCCATGCTACGCACGCCAATTGCGCATGTATCTTCCTGGATGTATTTTTACTTTGATATTCGCAATGTCGCCGCCGTAGTGTGTCGGGTTGATCATAAAGCATACAGCCCTTGGGAGTGCTATATATATATGCGTGTATATATATATATATATATATATATATATATATATATATATAAATATATATATATACACCAATTAAATACATTAAATCAATATATAAATATATAATATAACTTTGAAACTATATGGCAATTGGAATAATTTTAATATTTGTGACGGCGGTCTTATGATTGTTACACCGCATTTCTTTAATATGAATATTAATGTATAAGCTTAATTCTGTACTACTTATTTACTACCGGTAAATATCACATGATACTTCAATAAATATTATTAAAATGACTTTCGAACTGTTACAGCCAACTAGAACATCAGTGTAGTCCCGCTCGAAAAGGGGCCGGGAATCAAACCCGAGGCACACCCCCGACACTCCACATTAGCGAACAGATTTAATTGCCTACACTATTACATACGTACTCGCCTGTCCGCAGCCGTTTGTGTGTGTGCGTAAATTAATTTAGGGCTGTCAGCAGCGTGCAGGTAAAGAATATTTACTAATACTACATGTCGGCCTCGATCGTTGCGGGCAATCGCGCCGATCGAGCGAGTTGACACTATAGGTCAGCAACATAGCTGTTTCTCTTTCTAACCAATCGCGTCGATAGAATAACTGTCTCGATAGAATGATAGCACGCTGGCGTAGTAGCTTTGTATTGGTGAACGCGACTTTATTATTATCTAATTGTAAAAATGTAATTATATGAATAAACATTTTACACTATAAATTTGAAAATAATAATACTAAGATAACATTTGAAAAAAATAGTATGATTCTTAAAACGAAGTAAAATCTTAAATGAAAATAAATTTTGTTTATATATAAATGTGATACACTTAAATATTGTATTTGTTGTACTTTTGACTTGATTAAATTTGCTTCATGTGAAAGATCTCTTAATAAACAATATAACATGCCTACAGGCGACACTAGAGGAATACGTTTTCTAATTACATCGCGTTCAAACAAAGCAATGACTTTTAAGAACAGTTTAAAATTTAAAACTGCTCAGTAACATATCAGTTGACACAAAATTATAGGTACTAAGTAAGTTGGTGACACAAAATAAAATTATTTACAACAAACAAAACAATGGAGATAAAACAATCTCCTTTCCTTAGTGACTTTATTATTTTTAAGCACTACAAGTGCATAATGCAATAATGGACTGCTATATTGAATTACTCTAAATAGTTAATTACAAACTTAAAAATAAATTATAATTAAAAATGCAATCACTATAAAAAGTAAAAATAGTATAAAAACAATTTATATAAATTAATTATAATAGTAACACTGAATTACACAAGTTAAACTCAACCAAACATCGCACAATTAAACAAATCACAAGCGCACGTAGCAAGCGGTGACTTAGGAACGCGTACACATGATCGTACCCATTATTTATGGGTGACGTTAAATTGGCGGGGGGAGGTGGATGTCGCTTCTTTACGCAGTAATAGTTAATATTCTTTGCCCGAGGCCCCACGGTACACCGCGCCGTCAAAGACCCTAGCCCTGTGTGTAACGCAACACACCACGGTGCTGAAAATTATGTCAATATTTGAAGTATTGTAATAATTTCAGCGATGCTAACTGTTTATTCTATTTATTTTACTGCATCATAACCCAAATCTGAATAGCACACAACGTATATGCAGTACTTCTATAAGTCTGATTGTATTTTATTTTGTGTTTCGATTTTTCTTTCCCGCCATCTTTGTTTTTGCTCATATACTTTAATATGTTACAGCCACGAAATCATAGCTTATAGCTGTACATTGTTCCTACAAGTTGATTTATACAGCTGTTAACGCAGAACAAAGTTTCAATTGCAGTAGCAACTTGAAAGTTTTCATTGTGAAGTAGATCGACTTGCGAAAATTTGTTGGCTCTTTGGAGGCTGCTGAAAATATTTAAAGCTTTAACCCAGTTCATTAGGCACATTTATTGCTAGCGACTTTGTACAATGTTATAATGATTGAATAAGATTATTTTTCGGTATATGTAGTTTAATTCAAATGGGTAATCAATTAAATCTACTATACCTCTTTCAATTTCTCAGTCTTGAGATTTTATCTACACACATTTCGCTTTTTGGTTTGTTTATTCGTCTATCTATCCTTTATAAAAATAATTTCTTAAACCGCAAAATATTAATACAAATCTCTCGTTATGTTTTCACTACAATTCATACCAATCACATAAAATAAGACAAGTGTGTTTACAATATTTTATCATATTTTAGGTGATTGACAAGTAAATAAATCTCACATATGCGTGACATTCATACATTGGTGGAAATAGTCATGGGGGCATAAAAAATGTATATATATGTGTGTGTGTGTGTGTACATATAGATAATAACTACGTCTGATTTAGTTCGCATAATTATTTAGGTATGATTGCATAGATAATTTTAAGAAAAAAGTTGCAAATAAAGTATAAACATATTTAACTAATCAAGAATTTTGCTACAGCACAACTGACGGAATTAGTTTTACTACTACACTATAATAGTCCTCATGAAATGTAATAAAAAATTAGATGTCGTCTAAAAATATGTTAAATAATTATATTCTACCTACATTAAAATTTCACTGTATTTTTCCGGCATCAGGTATAGAGTGTGGACTATACAATCTATACGTATAGATATTATATTCTTAGAAGTTAAGAGACTGTAGACGTGTCTCATAAAGTCCTATAAGAATATTATCAAATCTATGGAAACGTCTGAAATATCAAGATAAATATTTAGTTGGTTACTTTCCGTGCAAGATAGCATAAACGCCACGGGGACAAATTAGTCCTAACCAAAAAAATATTTAAAAGTAAGTCAAATAATATCTATCTTGCTTTAAACAAATTACTGCTAATTGCTTTGAAAGACCTAAAATAAGATCGTAAAACTATATCAAAAACTATAATATTTGTAAAACCGTCAAGAAATTTCTAATACGATGCGCATTTTTAAACTGTTCATAAAGAAAAGCATGATTACGATGACAGAATAATGAACTCACTATTTTTAAATTGAAACATAATAAAATCTTCTAGTAAATGGAATAGAGCTCAATCTTCTAGTAAATAATTTTAAATTATTATAATGTCCAACAATGTTGTATTTCCATCTATTTATCTGTTCTTAGAAACAGAGAGACAACATTTTTTATGTACTATATATTCGTTTTAATAATTTAATATATAAACTCAGAAACTATTTAACAGCTGAGAAATCGGAAATGGCAGAGAGAAAATCCTCTTTTCATTGCTACCCATTTTATTAATTACTTATCGATGAAAAACCGGTATATTAGAATGAGTGGTTGTTTCAAATAATTTTATAGACTATACAGTTTTACATCTATCATTATTTTTCGCGAAGCATAAAAATAAAACATTTTTTTACTTACTTCAATAATTCGTCTCAATTTTTTCAATTCAATTTTCCTACGCACAGCCCAAATAATAGGGATCAGGGTATTAAACCATTTTGATTAAACTGTCTTCAACGTCATCACAAATTGTTTAACCTCTCATTTATTATGAGAAAAATTGTAAGCAAATAATTGTACATTTTCTCGTGCACTTAATTAAAAACAAATATGAAATTGTTCGTTTAGATAAAATTATTCTCTTTATTTACTCAACCACAAACACGCATTAATTAAAGTTCCGAAAACATAATAATTAAGTGAAATTATTATTGTATTTAATTCTTAAATAAGTAAATATATGAACTCGAAAAAAATTTACGTGGATATTATAAAGTTTAATGCTAATTCTTAATTTTAAGGTATAATTCAATGTTCTTACATAACTTTTAAATCAAATAAAAAAATTATGAAAAATCTCTCAAGTACTAATGGAACTCGCACTACAAACATTCCGTGTTTTTTGTTTGATATTTTATGTCAATAGTTTTGCTTTTAAATTATTTATAAATAACATTTTTTGACAACAGGGAGTTATTGCCTACATCTTTCTTTCTTATGACTACATCTTTCATAGGATAATCGTTATAGTTTTCCAATAATTTTGTAAAACTATAGCGATTTTATCAACCCTATTTTTCCCTGATTTTTGGTTCAATAGTTTCAGAAAAAAAGCGAGGGGAAAGCTGAAACAATATGTTTTTGAATATGAAATTTAAGATTACGAATAATTTATTCTTAAATTCGTCATAATAAGCTTTTTCAAATGATGAGCGACTTTAATGGATATTTAAAAAAATGTTATCAATTATTAGGTGATCTGTTGAATCGTACTTATAAATGTATAAAGAAATTACAACACAAGAAAACTGGCAGGCTGGCTTTTATTAAATGAATTTCAATGGATATAATGGAGAAAAAAAATTCATGGGAAATAAAATTAAATTTCGAAGTTTAAATTTGGTTAACTTATTATAAAAATATTATATTAAAAAAAATATAAATACATAATACTTAGAAAAAATTTATTAAAATATAGCACATTTGTAGCGTGATTTCCTTGCTGTCATTCATCCAAGCACTTACCACGTTCGATGTCCCTTAACTTTGGTGATTGAATAATAATCGAGTGAATTCACAGCTTACAGCTGTAATCATATTTCATAACTTAGGACCTTCTTTTCCTCATTCACAATAAATCAAGAAATTTATTATTGAATATTTTGTAACGATATTGGTAGCGTTACTTACCCTCGCCTGCTATATAACTACGCGCACAAATATTTGCACGTAATATCCAAATGTGCATGCATTAATTTGTTAATCTGTTTTGCGTAAGATTCCTCATTTCTCGAAGGACACGACTGTTTGAGTTTTTAATAATTTACGGCGCTATTTAATCAATTGGCTCGTTTTTGTTTTTGTTAATGGTTTTTCAATATTTTTTGTTACAAAATATATTTGTTAATACACTGAACTTTATTAAAACCATAAACTTATGAGCCTAGAACTGGACGAACAATTTGTACATACAAATATTTTTGTCACATTTTCCTCCAATTTTCCGACAAAGCTTCATTCCGCCATTTTAACAAGACAGCGTAATTTCTGCTGCTTCTCACAATACAGAATTAATTTACTTCTTATTATATTCAAATGTAGTACTGCATATTAAGTTAAGTAGCTTTTAAGTCGAATATCTACTCACATTATGGGTTGGCCAATAAAAACAGCGCCCTTGTTTCATTTAGATTCTAGCCGTACGATTTCAGCTAAAATATACATAATGACGGCACGAAAACCGAATAATTAATAACTCTAACGAACCTTTTTTGAAATCTTCTTTCAAGCTAACAATAAAACGTAATTTAATTAAGTCATTTCAATTTACCTTTACAAATTAATATTTTCCTTGTGGTTTCACTCGGATAAAATTTTCAATTGTTCCATTACACTTCGTCAATTAATTATACGTATAAATCAAAGCGGATAAGATCACGATTGTACTTTACTGTGTTAGATTTCATTTTTATAAATCATAAGTTATAATAGGTGAAGTAATCATAACCTTGAATCAAGGGTAGATCTGATAAATTTAAAAACAATATATTTATATACACACTGTCAGTTTTCTACGGACTAACTTCATTGCCCTTCCATTAGATAGATAGTAAAAACAGAGCATCATATTTTTTTCTTTTATTTCTCAAAACTTTATGCCTGGATTACAGATTTGCCAGGTATTATGAATATGGAAATATCATGGTAGGCAAAAACTAATTTTTTAAAATATATTTATACAATAAACAAAGCAGGCAGAAAAAACTAATTCAAACTTACATTTCACTAATTTCAGATCTACAAAGCTACTTCGTAAATACATTGTAGAAGCGGGCAACGGAGCAGAATAAAATATCAAATTTTGAAGTACTTACATTACTGCGTTGATTAAATTGAACGTGCAAGGCAGGTGAATGCTGTATAATTTTCTTGCACACTTTAGAAAAGTAAAATAAACAATGACAGCTGGGAGTATTGGACATCCGAAGAAGTTTCTCATAAAATAGAAGGGAATATACAAAGATACCAACTCCATATTGTGTAACAATTATCTATTAAACTTTTTCAATATTTTCCTCAAAAATGAGATATAAGCAGCTTCATATAAAGGTCTAACGACTGAATTAATTCTAAAAATGCTAAGAATTAGACAGTCTCCAAAAGTTACCTCAGAGTTAGAAGGAGAAACCTGGCAGCTGCAAAATATTCGTGCGCGTTTTATGCACGTGAAATAAACATGACTTCGCCCTCTGAGATATTAGCCAGGAGCGGAAAGAAAAATAAAGCCCAGGCCGCGGGATCGTCGACGTAATTATAAATTAATTTAAAAAACACGTCATCAAATTTAATTTAATTCCTAGTAGAAGGTAATTATATCCGACCATACCCAGTATTAAATCGAAAGAAAATAAGTAAGGATCGTAAGCATTCATTTTATTACACAAATATCTAAACTCTTAATTTTTCCTCCATTATTATGACATAAGGAGATTCATACAGTGATTAGATTCCCTGAATATATTTCAAAGACTACAATAAATGAAAGAGTTAAATGAAGTCACATAAAGTCAATGACATTATGTTTACAATTAAATGAAACTACGTGATGTAGTATTATTTCTACTTTCTTTAATTTCTTTACCACGACCTAGGTTTCGTTGTATTACAACATCTTCAGGTGTAATACAATGAAACCTAGGTCGTGGTAAAGAAATTAAAGAAAGTAGAAATAATACTACATCACGTAGTTTCATTTCATTGTGAATAACGAATTTCTACAAAATTAACACCAAATATATTCAGTATTAGAAATTATATTTATTTGCCCTTACATCAAATATAACTCATAAGATCAATATCTCTATACGCGCTGCCCCATATGAATAAACATCAAGCAATAACAACGCACATGAAATGTATTTGTATATATTATGGCACGTGTATATTATGGCACGAGATAATAACAGCTACGAATTTGGATAATCATTCCGAAACATAATAATTTGTGTATGCGCTTCCGAAATTTTATCATCATACTCCATAATCACTATTCTACGACTAAAACACTTCCGTCATTCTAAATCCGTAGCCTCATATAAACAAATTAAGAATTAAAATTTTTGGTTTTCTTCTGCGAGCGCACCCCGCAGTACAAAATTTTTATTTGAAACCCCTGAAATATAATACCAACCCCGTGAAGTCACGATCCGCCGGAATAATATTTTGTTAGAACAGTTTATTTTCTTCATATATATAAAGGAAATGATGCCGTTATGATACTTATTCTCATTTTAACAAATTTGGTTGGGTTTATTTTTACATCGTAATAATAAATGCATCTAAGTTTATATGTACTGTGCATTACGGAGAAAATAGTGAGAACAGTATAATTTAAATAAAAAGTCTTGTTAATAAAAATGGTAATTTTATGAGTTGTAAAAAGTTTTGAAAGAGTTTCTAGGTATTGAAAATTTACCATAAAACACATTTTCCCAAAAGCAGTATATTCATAAAAACTCTTAACAATAAAATGTAATGAAATGAAAATGACTGACGATGTAATCTGGACGAAAGCATAAAGCAGAAAAGTTTGTTTATTTGTTCGCGTCAATCTCTGAAATCACACGTTTCGTTTCAAAAATTATTTTTGATTTAGAAAGCCCATACAATTAAGGCTATAAGAGATTGCTGTATAATATTTTACTATGATTCATAGCCGCAGTACAGTGGCAAAAAAATACAGAAATCGGAAAACACTGTTTAAACATTGTAATATAAAGAAATCGGCTGCGATCTCGCCGTTCATATCATTTGGCGAACGGAACGGAGGCCTATGAGTGGAGGGAAAAGAGTATAATTAAGAATCCTTTACGTAGATGAAACCGGGGAACTAAGCTAACATATTGTAACTCTCGAATAATTTATAAATTTTTATTTCTGTAAAAAAAAAAATTATGCTGAAAATTTTCAGGATAAATAAATATTATGTCATAAATTTAATCTTGAAAACTTAAGAAAATCAAGAATTTTTTGAAAAAAAAACTAAGAAAATAAACATTACGTCGTGTTGTTAATTTATATGCAGAAAAAATATTAAGTACTTTGAAACATGAGGGCGAATATCAATGCCAAAAAGATGCAATCAGTAGATATTATTTTCAAAAACATGTCATGCGACTTGGCAAAATACAATAAGTCGCAAAACGTACTATATGACTAAGAGTGCTAGTTAATGGTATTACGAAACAAATATTAAAATAAAATTGAACGCCAACGAGTGTCTTATAATGTTTTATAAGGATTCAAATCAATGGCATTCATCATTGCATTCATCATTATTCAATCTTAAGAAAACATCAATTGTTCGAAATGGCAAGGGAATAGTTCGCAATGTATCCCATATTGTGAACTATTTTGAAACGTAATATTTCATAAACGGGACTTAAAATAAAAAATTGTAAATGAAACCTAAACTTAATTTTCAAATACCTTTCTAAACATACAGTGTTCTTTTAATGTTACCCCTCCAACTAGTGAAGATTAGCAGTCAGCTCTGCGCGTTTGGCCTTGTCCTTGGCAAGCCGAAAAATTTCGGCGGCACTCGTAAGCAGCTTTTCTTCTCCTACCAAGTTTTCCATCATTACTAATCGCAAAAGCTCTTAAGTATCATGCCTTAACACATTCCCCGAGGTGCAATTTTACATTGTTTGATGGTTTGCAAAAACTTGCGTTTCTTGTCAACCCATCATTTGGAAACTTCGTACTTGCCAAACTTCCTCATTGGGAACTTTCTGAGTTCAAGATGTAGACATTTTCTGTCTACAGGCCCACATTTTGAAAGCTTTGATATGTTTCCTAAGATCTTACTTAATAGTCTAGGCCTCGCAACTGTAAAGATGTATAGGTCAGATGTAGCACGTGAGTAAACGAATTTGAAGTGGGATTTTAAGATTATGAATGCCGAGTACCTTTTTCTTCAAGGGGTGAATATTATATTACCCCTAGGGGTGAAGATTATATCTTAGTAAAGAAATTGTTAATTGTGTCATCCATATAAACATATTCTTGAAACATTTCATGCAAGTAGGTTTAGAACTTTTAAAATCATGACACACGAAAACGAATTTTTAAGGATTCCGCTTTTGATTTTGAAACCGTATAAAAGGGTATTTGCCGCAAGGCTAGTTGGAAATGAAGTGTAGATAACTTTATTACTCTTCCTAAAATACGTAATATTATGCTAATGTCCGTATAATAAACTGTCCCTAACAAAACTTATACGCTATATTTCTCTATATTATTAATACATAAAGATGTATATACACTATAACATGACTGAAAACATAAAGAAAACTGCAATAAACTATGCCTATATTTCCGATGGTCTGCTATTTATTAAATACTTCTAAATTTGTACATTTTTGACCTCAGAAAAAAAGTCCAGCAATTATGGACCCTTGAGTCTGCAGGTTTAAATTAAGGTTAAAAGTGCTGAACGTATAGTATATATAGTAAATTCTCATCGTATCATATTACTTCCTAAGACCAGACTCTCAGTAACTGGGACATGTCCTACTAAGAACAGAAAAATTGTGACACCAAAAATAGGTACTTTGCACGGACCGTACTTCAAAAATTATAAATGACAAGCAAATAAAAAAAACGCAGTCACACACACTTTTATGTTTCGATTTTGATATTTTACTTTTATCATTAAAAAATCATGAACTGTCCTAAATATTACAAATTACTTCGCAATAATTATTTATAAGCGTATTACCGAAATAATTGTATGCCTGCAATCTATCTGTATTTACACAATTCTGAGATACCATTTCTATATCGGATTCGTCGAATGGTATTTGTTTAGGGTTTACTAAATAATTCACAATATCCCTAATCACTTGTCTCGACGTAGACTGCTGAGGATTGTCCGAGTAAAAATTTTGTACTTTCTTCGAGACACAATACCCTACTGGAGATAAAAAAGGAATAAAATAAGATATACGCCAGGATAGGACCACATATACGGCCGTATACAGACGACCATCTTATTGACAATGTAACTGCAATAAATTACCCATATGAATTGTTATCTATTCTATTTACCTTAATGTTCCTTTCACCGTATCTTGATATTTAGGTCAACGATTTTCATACACGAAAATTGGTTCAATGGAACTTTTCACATCTATCGAATAAATATTTCTACTGTCATTTTTTTCAGATTTGCTTGATGACACTGCCCATAAATGGTTTAAATTATTGCCAGAGTACAGAAAATATATCACAAAATTAATTAGGTCTTTTTATTGCAAAAATCATCCTTTTTATATCATCCTTTATATAATATATATTATATCATCCCTTTTTTTAAAAGGGATGATATAACCAGGCTAAGATCAAGGTCAAGTCATTCGATTTGTACCGTATTATAAATATAATCATATGAATTATTGTAGATTTTTATAACAACTTTGCCTCGTCAATTCTAAAAAAATGTTTGAAGTATCGGCTAACTTTAAACGTTATGATTATTTTTATTTTCTTTATGATACTATTAATAATCCAGTCAACTTCGTATCAATCATTTTTATACTTAAATTAATTATGTTGCACATTCTGATTTACATTCATTTCTTTCACTAACCTCATTCAGTTTTCAACATGGTCATTTCTCACATTTCCTTTTTAAGACCGCTTTTTAACCTAAAATAAGATAATAATAATTGAGATTTAGTATTTAAAATGAATTAAGATTAATTCATTTTAAATACTAAATCTCAATTACTCCTTTCAACCATGTCGTTTTGGGAAAACTTTGGAAGTCAAGGAAGCTAGGAATTAAATTACGGTACTTATGTTTATTTAAACTTGCACTGGTTTTCTTTTACATAACTACATATTAACAATTTCTTTACGTAAATAACTCTCCAAATTATTTAATCTCTAAATCCTAATCTGCTGTGAATTTCTCTAGCAACATACGGTGTAGATTTTACAAACTTCGAAATTTTAGAACCGTCTGACCGTAATCCAACAGACATCTAGACAAATCAGTTCAGTAGTCCAAAAACGCCTCGAGTGATGCACCGTCGCATCTGTCACCCGCCCTACTTGACGAATCGATACGAATCCAACCTGCGTCCAACCGCCAACTTCATTACGGATGACAGCCTATCCCTAGCTATCGGACATTTTGTTTATCTTATAGTGGAATACTTAGTCAAATATAGACTTGCCATGCATATTAAGTTTATACCTTCAAGAAGTCATGTAAATTGTTTTCGATATTGGTTGCATACAATACATATCGAATAAGATATTCTCAATCTATGATAATAATGAAAGTTATGTTAACATAACTTGTACAGGACAAGTCATTTACCATACTTTAAAACTAATTATAATTCCATTTCATTGATGTTGATAAGTCCACAAAATCACTTCAAATTTATTTTGCTATTTATGTGATTAGTCTTTCACAGAGAATATTTCTTATAGCACTAGATAATGCAATTGTGAAAACGACAGCAGGCAAAAAAATAATATGATTGCAATCTTCAAATACTATTGGAGCAATAAAATCGCAACTTAAGTGAATGGTTCACGGATAATGAATTAAATTCACAGTAATCCCCATTTGTAATTACTGTGAATTTAATTCATGATAAATGGGTAATATCCTGATGTACAAGCTGTTTAATAATCTAAATGCAGAAAGTAGATGCATCCTGGTCTGCAAGCAATGCAATAATTTAAATGCTGTTTTAAACTATTCACTTCAGTAGCAATTTTAGTGGCTCATTAGTCAAAATTACCATTTGTGTTAGGATTCACATTAAAAAAAATTATTCCTTATAATTTCTTCATGTTCATCTGTCCGTTCACCGGTGTACCGCAAATTCTATAGTTTTAGACGTAATTATATGAAATTTGGCATCGAAATATTTCGTATAAAGATCTCTTTTTATATGCAATAAAATATAAAAATAATTACGACACGAGGATACCATGCAATTAATTTGGATGCAAAAATATTTTTGATGCATCTCATCGAATATAATGTCATCAGACAGGTTGTTCAGCATTAAATCAACATTGAGTTTACCATTTTCTTTGTTTCATTTATAAGTGGCTGCAAAATATTAAACTTCAATTCAATTACAACGTGTACTATTAATCCTTTCCTAATTTTCAACCATAAATAAAAATTCTACATGTAAACATCTTATTAGATTTCATGCAGTAACCAAAATAAATAAAATTAGAGCTTAAAGACACTCAAAAATACTCTTTTACCGAGCTGTGAGACATACTTTCCCTCGTGACCGAAATCTATATATGTAAAGATATTTTTTTTAATTTATTAGTTCAAATTATTAAGAAGCGTGTTTTCTTAATTTATTTAATTATAACTTTATTTTCTAAATTTTTAAGAATGAAATGTTTCTATTGTCACAGCTTCTTGATACATGTGCAAAATTTCAAACAACTTGGACATTCGGAAGTGGGAAATATTTAATTTAAAGATTTCATCACATTTATAGATACATACATACTTGTGAAGCTAATACAAGGCGGGTTAAAAATAGATATTTTTCCTACTGAAATACGCATAATGAAAGGTTTCCTAGCTATCTATATCTCCTGAAATTTTTGTATGATGAATCTAGTAAAGTAAATTAATTGGAAATTGCTAAGTAAGTGTTCAGGTCTGGAATTTTTTCAGATTTTTCAAAACGACTGTTGAAAAATTAGAAAAGAGGGGATATTTTACTAAGCTCAATATTTTGAAAACCAGTTTTAAGAAGAAAAACTGATTAATGAAATCTGAAGCATGTTTGAAAATATCCAATCGATGGAATAACTCCACTTTATATCTATGTTTGCTGTGTTGCCTCCACTTTATAACTTTTTAAAATTCAGTTTGGAAACATCCGGAATTAATTAAAAAAAAAATTTAAATGTATTGTCGTATTGCTTAAATTTAGATATTTGTATCGTTAGGAAAAAAATAATATTAACATGTGATATGGAAAGTTTGAAAATTTATAAAGAATATTTTATTACCATAACTTCATGATTTTGATTTTCATGGTCACATTTATTATGTAGATATTACGTACTTTGGTATTATGTACCTTGATAGAGAGATAAAAACAGAATTAAAAATATATTGTTTTTAAAATTTTGAATGCAGAATAATAATCTTACCACCTTATTGGTTTTCAATAACAGGATATAAAGGCTAATCTTGTGTAAATCAGTTTTATTTAAAAATTTATCATGTGAGATCAGTAATCAACAAGACTGAGAGATTTATAAACCCGCTACAATTATTCATGTTCGTAATTTATAAGCTAAATTTTGAATAATTGACTTTTAAATTTCGGCCCGTAAATGTTTGGAAATCAACTTTTTTAAAAACACTTTCTACGTATTTACACAAAACACGAGGTACGAGTTTTTTGTACGATGAAGGTTTCTTCTTTTAATATTTACGATTCGTTTTTTAATCCGAATTATTATTATAATTTTTAATAAATTTGAAATTTCTCGAAGCTCTCATCTGATCCCATTATTTGCCTCAATGTATTGTATATTATGTATATATTTATTTGTATGCAAGTATTTTTAATATTGTTTCTCTCTTTTAAAACAACAAATAGTTTTGCAAAACATATTCACTGAAAACATAATTTCAGATATTCTCAAAGAATTTTAATATTTAATCAATATTTTCTAATTCAATATCGTACATTTACGTTGTACAATTTGTTTAAATATAACTCCTAAATATGTCTTTACTACTCACCGTGATTAAATCAAATATGATACGATTATAGCCTTGCTGTCTAAATATAACAAACGATTCATCATGCCAGATCCAATATAATTAAATCAGTCACTTATCTTGTCCTTTCCCTTCCAATCCCTCGCCGCTTGCACCCTCAGCCTGATAAACGATTTGCGTAATCTTAACGTATTTTTTTATAAATGGAGCTGCGTCAGAACCCTTTTTTTACTCATCATGTCTCGTCATTAATGTTTATTTAGGACGAATTTCTTTCAAAAACGAAGTAATAGCAGCGACTAAAAAAACGATGATAAGCAAAAATCAACAATTAGCTTCGTTACCTTTGGGTAAAGTTACCGGTTGAATTCGTCAATCGTTAAGCCGTTAAATTGCGCTTCTAATAATTGCACTAAGAGATTCCGTATTGCTACCTTTTATGTAACAATGTGAACATTTTAAAAGTATTGTTATTTTTGTTCACTCCAACGATATGGATTTAGCTTTATTATATCCCCAGATTTAAATCAAGGTCACCAGAAGTATTCACTTTGTCACTTTACACAACCTAACCGAATAAAAAGTTAGTAAAAACAAGTTAGATTAATTCGTCGAGTGTGAAATGGACAAATAAATTATTTTAAAAATAATTTGACTTTTTCTGTAAAATAATACAGCACAATCTAATTGACTTCCAGTTGACAGTTAATTAGCTATTGGATTAATTTAATTTTATCACGTAATACGGCGCCGTTTTCTAGCAGAAATTTTATAGGCAGTTAAATTTCTTATACTACGTTATTTGCATGTCTAGTTTATAATGGTGTATCTATCTACGCAACAGGATAACAAAAACCGGTCAAATACAGGGACCACCACTGAGTAAAATGTTGTATTTACTTCTATGTTTTGCAAGTGTATATGCAAATTTATTGAAAAAGAAATTAGTTTCAAGTTTATAATTAAAACCATTTTTTTTCTATTTTTAAAATCCATGTTTCAAAAATTAGAGTGCACTCCGAAATACCTATCTAATGATATTTCACTGAATGAAATGTGCTACTTTCTTTTTGCTCGTATTTTTTACATGATACAAATTTTCATTAAGAGGAATGTGACAGAGTGGAATGGACACACAGACATAAGGATATAACAAACTATAAGGATTGTTATTTCGCCATTTGACTACAGAACCTGAAAAATAATATTATTTAATTTATTACAAAAATGTCTCTAATGAATCGAGTGCTGTCCATTTATTGACCATTATTGACATTCATTTATTGTCTATTATTACTACTAACAGCTATGTCAATCTTCAATCAGAGCTAGATAGGCAACAAAGAAATCAGTCACCTGATTCTGATAAGTTGTCAGGTCTTCGTGTATGCATTTTTGTTGTTTTTTTTCACAAATCCTCCTAAGCCAATTGCTTTATATGGAGTAATATAATACTTTCTGGTTCCTTCAGATATTTGCACACTTTAATTTTTTTTAAATGTTAAATTTTAAATTTTGGCGAGTGTTACATGCTATAAGCAAATATTGTTTTATGTATAACAGTATTTTGTGAGAAAAGAATGATTTATCCCGAGATCAATCTCTAAGGAGATATTTCGTGAAAATTGAAATAGGGTTTGTACTTTCTTTTTATTTATTTATGTAATTCAAATGGATTTTCCTGTAAATTTTCATAACGATCAATCTTAAATTGCAAGAGTTACGATGTTGGTATATATGAATAGACCGGTGTTATGGTGATCTTATTTTTTAATAAATTTACCGTATGATTTACTAGGAGAACATTTTACACTAACTACACGTGTATCTAAAACAGGAGTTTTATATTGAAAATAACATTTCAGTCTAAGAATATCTTTTGACGTGAAAGTAGTGAGATATTCCCTTATCAAGTAATTAAAAAAATACTATAAGAAAGAAATTTCAAAAATAAATAGGAAAATAATAGGATTGTCTGTTATCTATCAAAATTTAACATTTTTGTAACATGTATTACAATTTTTTGATTTGTTTTTCACAGCATTTTCAATTTATATCCTCTACGACGGACTTAATTAAAAGTAATATTTCTTACAACGTACGTAATTGCAGCACGTAGTAAACTCTTATAAGTGCAAAATGAATAAGTTTTTCATTTAAATTACCTCTAGTTAGAAAAAAAAACATCCTAAATATTAAACTTCTGTTGTCAAATAATTCAATTGAAAATTATAGGTTTTCTCTAAATTACCTCCCCAGGCCGGAGATATAAAGAATTCAAGTCAAAAGCGCAAAACTGGGTTTCATTCCCGGCACGTGCCACAACCGGACACAGCGATGAAAGTTCTCTCACGGAAGTGGCAATTAATACCCACGGGTTATTAAACCAGATGCTAGGATGTAGTCGGATCAGGCAAGTAGAGGAAATTAGGAAAAAAAATATTACACATCTCACCAGCCGTATAAACCGTGGAGTTTCCTTTCTAAATACATGCTTTGGCATATGGATTTGATGTGATTTAGTTTATTGTATAGTCGAATATTGCAATATTATTTCGTTTGGTTTATTTGAAGTAAGTATGGATTTATAAAAACTTATGACACAAAAAATTCTAAAAACATATAAGAAATTGCAACTGTCAGTCAAAAAAATTAATGTCACAGAGTTTTTTTTTAAATATGTTTTCGCAAATCGTTTTGATTTGCGGAAAATAATTCTTCAAAATGAAGAAAATAAAAATAAAGTTAAGCGATGTTATCTTCTAGGAGAAATTTAAATTGTTCCTCAATAAAAAAATTATTTAATTTTTTTGTATAAATAATTTAGCGTCACCTTCTAACAAATATTGATGGGGTATTACTTTGTTGTGAAAAGTTATCTACGTATCTTTTTTAGATGATGTACCTAATGCACTAAAAATAAATATTAATAAATTAATTAACGAGATTTTCGTTAATAAATGCATTAAAATTTAGAACGAAATATACCATTTCTCAAAGAAATCTTTATAAAAATGAAATACGAGTAAGTTGTACGGAGACGCCATATGTGTCATGAGCGTATAGAAATGAAATGGATTTCAGGGAGTTTTTCTTTTTTCCCAAAAGTGAAGAATAAATTTATTGAATTAAACTTTATTTTAGAAGTTCTCATATTTAACGGTGTCACCTTTGTTACAAAATTAATTTTATCGATATCTTTTACATTTTCAACCGTCACCATATTAAAAGGACGCACTAATTTTATCCGCCATGAATTTAAAATAAATTTTGATCCCACTCGACATAAAGATCACAATTTCGTAATATTCCAAAACCACATATCTGTGTGTGTGGGGGGGGGGGGGGTGGTACGTTTATGTTCATCCGTATAGGATAGTGGTTCAGATTTTCTTATAACCACAATCCAAATCAGGAAAAGTATATACCCAAAAAACACAAATAACAATTTGCTTAATATTTCAAAATCGGTAATCAGTTTAATACTCTTAGTAAAAGTGGTCAATATAAATATAATTTTTAATACGTATATTGCCTGGTTTATTTTGGGATTCTTATATTATCTGAATCAAAAACTCTATTGGAAAGTTAAATTATATACTAGATATTTCTCTTTTTAGATACACGTCAATTATAATAATACAGAAATTTAAACTCGAATATAGCAATACTTTACATTAAAAATAATAAATTTACAATTTGTAGTCGATAAATATTGAATTCGGAATAAACATCAATTATACATAAAATACTTAACAAGATTAAACATTCTGCAAAATTATATTATTACGCAGCATACTAAATAATTTACTATGTTCAATGAAGAATTCCACTCATTTAATAAACATACATGTTCATTACATATGTTGAAACTAATTTTTGCACTTTTTCTATTTTTATTGCAAATAAAAATAAGTGATAAGTAAAGAAATAGTTTTCCAAATAAAATAAAAATTAAAATTTTCGTTTATTCCAAATTGCAATAAACAAGTCTCGTCTCATTTCGTAAATAAATTGTTTATTACTGAATATATAAACTCTACTTGTTCAAAAAGAGCCATTTTTTATATTTGTTTACTATATATTTGTATTAATAAACACATACTGTTTATTATTATTTTATATATATAATTTTTACTGAGTATATAAACTCTTTCCTTGTTCAAGACGGACCATTTTTGTATACTCTTTAAATTTTACTCCTGTAAGTCATCATGCAATCATTATATACACTTTTTAAATTCAATTGTAAATCCAGTACTCTTGACTTTTCAGTTTTCATATTTCAGAAAGTTGTTTACAAAACATAAAACAATGTCCTTATACGGAACAAGTCCATTAACCAGATAATTTGATTACACATTCAAAAATTCCATTTCATCTTCTAATCTAGTCCTGAACCAAAAGCGAAACTGAAAATTTCTCCCCAACTTTATTAAACCAATCTTCCAAAATCAGATACCAGAGGCCGAAGTTTTTATTAACTTTTTCCGGAAAACATAAAAAGCACTACGTCATTTATTTCCTAAACATTTAAGGAATAGAAAGTATTATATAATATTATTTTGTACAAAATAATTGTAAATAATGCATATTTAATTTCTGCAAATGTTATATTTAATAAAAGCAATTAAAAAATAAATTTCAAGCAAAAATTGGTTTTTCAATCTGCGAGAAATAATTTAATTCTTTCCTATTCACATGAAAATGATCTACGATTTACCTCGCACGCTACCATTTACACCAAAAACCTCAGTCGGCCCTTTTAAAATGTAATTACACTGCGAGACGATTGTATCATGTTAACGCCCCTGGCGATTGCCTCTTTGTGGTTTTGTAACGCGCCCGTGTGCCATGAACCCAAAGAGAATGCAAGACTCTTTACAAACTCTTACCCACGAGGGTTATATTTATAGCGGAAAATAAAAAAAATTAAGGCTAATTATATAAATATACGTATTTTCCCAACTTTTCTCTAAAACAATATAACATTATTAATTATAAGGTAATAATACGAATGAACAGCAATGATTAGAATGACAAATACATGACATCTGTCACTCTATATATTGATTCATAGAAGTCTTTCGTTGTGAACAAGTCTTCCATTTGTTGTAAATCAGTATTTCGCTTCGATTTCTTAAAAGGCGCAAATCTTGAAGTGTCAAAGCAATATTACCATAGTAGCAAAAAGAATAAAATGAATATATTTTTACTACACATGCCTGGCGTATATTGTTTTTTGTACTAAATCTCCTAGTTGCTTCTAAAGCAACAAGCAATTATTTTCTAAAACCACGACGTAATTCTTGTCAGAGTGAACCTTAGATAAATTTCTCTTATGTTCGAAAACTACCACTTATCACAAAAATGAGTATTTTTACCATACACCTAATTTAAATATGAGTTAATATTATTATAATTTATTTGAATCTGGTAAGAATGATGATAAATATTTTCTAAAAACACCATGTTAACATTGAATATATTTGGCTTTAATTTTGGTAGAAATTCATTATTCACAATTAAATGAAACTACGTGATGTAGAATTATTTCTACTTTCTTTAAATTCTTTACCACGACCTAGATTTCATTGTACTACAACATCTTCAAGTGGGTTATTAGTAAAGATCTTTGCCAATAGCCTGAAAATGTGTATACACAGGAATACTACAAAGACCAAAAAACCAACCTAGTAGTAGAATTTGATTCCGTGGCATTATATAATTGTAAAGCTTAACAATTAAATATGACCAAAAAAACTAAAATTTAACAATTGGAAAATTAATTTGTCATGTAATAATTTCATGTATTTATAATTAACGGATGTTTTTCCTTTACAGTTGCAAGACCTTCGTCCAAAAACTTTACGATTCCCTTTATTTAAATTTCTTTCTGTTATTATTAGTATAAATAAGTGCAAAGATATTTTATATATATATATATATATATATATATATATATATTTATACTTGTATGTTGTTTGTATGGTTACTTTCCAATTAACTATCCAGGTATTTTTAAAATAGCATATCTTACAAATTATTCAAACAAACCATATCCTCAATTAAATAAAACTGTTAAATATAAATAGATTTGGTACGAAGTTAATTCTGTATGCAATAAAGTATATAAAAAAATTAATCAATTAAAGGTACTTTTTACATATATTACACAAGTGAATATTATTTAATGCTTCACAAATAGAATGCTTAATAAAGATTTAATAAAAGGTAAGGAAAACAAATTTCTTCGTGCATTTTTTCAAATTTCTGCACAATAATACTAGAATATGGCAATGTCCCTCCATCCCGTGTAATTCTAGTAGTCTATGATAGAGTGCATAAAAGTCATCACTCAGTCACCGAACTTCGTCTTTCCTTTTCTGCTCGGGGCATCAAGAGGTGCTTTTGTCATATGTTCTGATTGGTTATCAAGGAATATCTCAAAAATCATAAGCTATAAAAAAAAAACTTAAGCTATGCTACTGATTTGCAGACTCAAATATGCCCATGACCATGACAAACCATAATTATCTTTTGGATAGAGAACCAAATAGCCACGTTAATGTAGCCCAATGGAAATGAATGTAAACCCAATGGAAATGAAGAGCGCTAGTCACGTGGGTCTTAATATGGAAAACACCAAAGTGTGCAAGTCTTAGTCTTGTTTAGTTCTAGTGTAAATTTGTAATACTTTACACTTCCTGAGGCTCCCGAAAACGCGTCATAGTCAACAAATAAAACCGTAGACTGCGAGATAAACATGGGAGATACACACCAAGAAAAACATTAAAATCCTGACACCTAACATTACACTGAGACTAAGGGACAAATAAGTACGATCCATAGCAGTAGGAAAAAAGAGTTACCGGAGTAACAATGAAGAATCATTCAACTTCACACTGTTCAATTATCAATACACCCTGAAGTCGGCTAAGTCCAAGAATATGAATAAGTCTATAGAAAGAGAATTAGAATCTCATCATCTAAATAACATAATAATAGGGAAAAGATGAGATAACTGTAATATTTTAGCAATAATAGCTGTAATATTAAAGCAAAAATATAGTAATAAATGGTAGTGTTCTTGTACTAAGCTATTCTGCAAGAAGGTAAATTGGAAAAAATATGTCGAGTAAGGTGAATAAAATGCAATGAAAGTAATGCAAATGATATCATTATATATGAAAGGGCTTTAAGAGCGAAGAATTAGCAATTTGTTGATTGTAAACAAGATATTTTGAAATATGAAATGTATTACACTATTCGAGGGATAGGAATGCAATCCAGATAAGTTACATAAATTGAATAAAACACATACGGATTAAAGCAAGTACCCTAGATGCTGGAACACAAAGTATTATTTAATTTTAAATAAGTTCGACTTTGCTAGAAATGAAGCTATTTTCCGTATAAGATGGCAGTAAAATAACTACCCACCTGATAATACTGAGAAGCATTTGAATCCATAATTTATGTCGAAACCATGATACTTGTAGAAACGATATCATGTTCTCTGTGAGTTACTTAAGCAAATATATACACAGTTAAAATTAATGTTACTGAAATTCAGTGAAGAAAGTATCTAAAAAACCAATCGATTGGATTGCCATGTTTACATGATGCAGACAATGCAAACGACATCGAAATCAGATGTCCAATTACTGGATGCAGATTGTTCAAAAACAGAGCCGCTGTCACCTGATCCAGTAATTTCCAACAATTCTATCCACCTGGTTCTGTCTTTCACTAAATCAGACATCATGGCAACCTGCGAGATCATCAATGAAGTTGTATGGTTGTAGCAGTCCATAAAGCATTAAAATCCTTGATGAATTATGCGTCATCACACTTTACTTCGATCTAAATAATCCTGTCTAAAGAAAGCCAAAAGTTCACACGAACGAAGTTATAAACATAGCTAGCTAGATAGCTAATTGGAAATTTCATATAACTGTTGTTACCCGCAAGATGCAAAAGCAAACAACAAATAAGCAGGCAATTCAGAAGGAACCAGTTCGTATTTTCGTCTTTTACAATAATAAAATTGAAAATAAATGTTTTCCAAAAATTTGACTCTATTAATTATCCTTTTGTGTTTGAATCTTTGTAAAGGCCGTGGAAAACTTCATAATTATACATAAGATATATTGGATTGGCTAATAAGTTTTTAACCTTGATTTGCCGTCAATAATTTTTATTAAAAAATTTATGTTACAATAAATTGAATTTAAGTATGCGCCATTATTACATACTACTTGTCGCCGTCTAGTTAGCAGTGACAATATACCTTTCTTGAAAAATTCCGGTGATTTTGATTCAAAAAACTGTGCGAGGTCGTTTTGGAGATCTTCTATGATTTATATAAAGATATCTAGAAATCTTTTCATCCTTTCCATCAAATGATACCAAAACCAATGTGACTTGCAAAAATGTAAGTACATACATCAATTATTACTTAAGTATTCTAAAGTTTGGAGGAAAAAACCTTTGTGAGAATATAATATCTTCTATACGTAGAAAGTTTGAGATAAATATAGTTTAAAGGAATCAATAATGAACATTGGCAAGCAACAAAGCCAATAACCACTAAGAAAGACGAATCTGCACCATGTAACGTCGGTTTCAAATATATTTTTTTAATAACCGCCGAAGACACTTCTTAACTTCTTTACTATTTACCTTAATATAGCATACTTTAGCTGCAAAACTGAAAACTATGATCTCCCCGCACGATTACGAAAAAAATTTGTAATTGTACGAAATCGTAAATATATAAATCAAATAAGTTTAAACTTTTTTCGCTCTTATATAAAATGCAGTCATAAAAATTCATAGAAATGTGTCTCATACTCATATAAATTTTATTTATTTAGAAAATCAATCAAAACTTCAAAAAATTATGAAATATTTATAAAAATTATATACTTGCGTATATAATTAGGATACAATGATAGGAAAACAAATTCGTTTGAAGTTAATGTTAGGAAACAAATTCGTTTGAAGTTAACAATGTTACAGGTAACACAAAACAAAAATACTCGAAACCGATCAAAGACGGGGCAAACTTGTCTTTATCCAGCTGTGGCTTTTAAGACTATGTAAGACTATGTGGGAAACAACATAAGGTTGTAGAGAGATAATAAAACTCGAGGCAAAAAGAAATTGGGTGTAGCTGTGTCATGGATAACACGGCCGTATGTTCTACGTGAATACGTCTATGTGTGAGTACAATGAATACGTCTATGAGGTTATATTTTTTAAATAAAATATTTTTATTTATGTATTTAGCATAAAAGCAAAAAAACAAATAATTATTGTGTTACAATAGCGTATAGGCCGACATTATATATGTTTGATAATATTTTTTTAATCTAACACCTTATTATATTCATTATAGGTTTTGACGACAGCTGACGATTACAACTTAAACGAACATCGTAGTTTTTCCGAATCTAAAGTTATACTAATTGCAAATCTCGATACGCAGCCTCAAAATGGCGGCGCTTCCCCCTCCACCGCGTGCGATGTGTCACTGTTCTCGCTTATCATAAGAATTCTTTAATCTTTTATCTATCCAGTGGTATAATTTAATTTTTGATGTAGAGCATAGATACGAAACTGCAACGCCAAACTGTATCCCCCGATTTTGTTATCATTAGGTTTTTTGGACTGCAACCGTGTAGCAAATTTAAAGACGTATTCAAGCCAAAAAAAATTGTGCGTGTCAGCCCCGACATGTGACTGGAGTTTACTCCTTAAGTACGATTTGTTTGGAATGTAGAAAATAGGTAATAATGTATATAAATTTAAACATCAATATCATTAAATGTAAATGGAAAATTTTTTACTAAAAAATGCTCACAATATAATTATTTTCAGGTAAAACAAATATGAACAAGATCAAATTTATTCAATAAAATTAAAAACGTTTAGTAACGTCAGGCTAAGAAGTCAAAATTAAAAGAGTTTTTAATTTTGTAGGAGAGAAGGCACCAAAAATTCACAAATAATAACATTTAATGATACCTTGATATAAGCGAATGATATTGAACTACGTGTGTTATACTCCGTCATTACGATTAATCTACAAGAAAATGCGAAATAAATATATTGATATCTCCCTCTAAAGAGGCGCAGAAATGTTGCGCGGAGAGACCATATAATTTTTTATCACTCTAAACTTCGTACGATCAGAAATTAAAAGTTACACATTTGTTAACGCTCTGAATTTCATACGCTCTGAACTTGTGATTCTACTCCTCATAAAATTTCATACCGGTCGCTGTATATGAAGATCGAAATCCTTAAGAAATTAACTCCAAAAAAATTTGCACGTAGATGGGAATATAGAGGGCAAGGGTCTATAGAAATAAATCTTTTAACATGAAAAGTATTTAAATAACTTCTAAAACTCATCTGAAGAATGGCACAGGTTAGCTACAGAAGAGCAAAGAATTCATAGCCGGCGCACAGCAACAGCATAACCGTCGCGCAGTGTAAACATCTCTGAAAGCTGCTAAACTGGGAATATAAACACTAAGCAGATGTGTGGCATGAGAGGAGCAGGTTCTATCGGCGCAAATAAAGTGACAATTCAGTTAGTTGCCGAAAGTCAACAAACTATATATGAAATTCGATTGATTCTTTCGGTTTAGTAAATTACGATTAGTTCATAATTTAAAAACAAAATTAGAGAAAATGGTTATACAATTATTTTTTCAACCGTAAGTGTTAGAAAAATAAATCACTTCGTTATGTCAATCTAATATTTTCGAATACATTCTTGCATATGATTTAATATTAATATCATTTACGTATCTATCCATATCGCTGACAATATTTACAAATTGATTAAAAACTTTTAATTATCTAAACTAATAATAACTTTTAATATTTAGAATTTTAATTATCTCGATGATGATATCGACATGATGATCAGTCAATAAAAAGCCGGTCTCCCCATACTTTGCAGTACGTATACAGTTGTGCTCCCAATTTCGTTACATTTTCTATCTCTGTCCACTATAAAATATAACCTGATACAATCCTAAAATCTTTCTTAAAAAGTGGATTGTCAAACACGAAAATAAATTATGAAATTGAACATGATATTCTCGAGATTAGCACCTGACAAACTTCCCTAACCTGAGTATTTAAAAAAATTACTTCATCCAGAGCACAAATGAATGCCTTCGGTTCTATAAACAATGGACTCGAGGGTTGAACAAAGTCACAATAAAACTCTTAATCATGGAAATCACAAAATTTCGCCAAACAAGTACCTTATAGGTTTTCTGACAGATTGTGATAAGAAGATTGTTAAATAATAAATGATTAATTATATATATATGTATATATATATATATATATATATATATATATATATATATATATATATATGTATATATATATATATATATATATATATATATATAAATATATATATCCCGTAGGGATAATATCCTTTTCCATCTAAGGACAGGCTTTCCAAAATTTCTTACTAAAGTTTCAAATTTAGCTTTGTACTTAATTCTTTATCATCGTAATCAAATTATATGTAATCAACACCCTGGTAGTAATTGTTGAATAACTGAAATAATTGAACTCATAAATAATTATTAATGGTGTGAGGTAATAAAAATATATCAGTCATATTGTACACATGTAACATTGTTTATACCACCTGAAAAGGAAATGATTCGGAATTAATTTAGTCTTAAATTCCTGAAACTCCAAAAGATCTGGATTAAGTTTTATAAAATGAGCATTTAATTTGTCAAAACTCTCAAATGGTAAACCCTCAAGTTTAATATAAAAATTAATGGCTGGTACAAATTAAGTCGGAATATAGGCCTGGGTCCGTACCTATACAAGTACTTAAATTAATGGCTTATATTCGCACAGAAGTCGTATTCCCTGATGACTTTTATTTTCAAAATGTATATGAAATAAGTAGAATTTATTATTATTAAGAAAAAGGAAACAAAACTGTGTACCCCTTTTTAGGCAGATTGCGTGTACGGAGGAGGGTGATATTTGACATGGTTAAAGTTTACACGGAGAAGGAATGTAGAAAGTAAAATTTATGCATAATGTGTGTTACAAATATATTAAATTATATATTCACAGTACATTAAAAGATTTATTGTTTACGTTCGTACTGTTAATGTCAAACACATAATATTTCATGGTCGTAGAATAAAGATTGTCCGAAAAAAATTTCAAAATTTCAGTTTGAATTTTCAAAAATAGATAATTGATGGATGAAGGGACGACCAGGTTAGGTTACTTTGCTTAGTTCTACGACATCATGTCGTATGTATATTGTGGCATACAACATATTGTGTGGCAATGTTGCTGATATTAAATCTCTTTTAATTTGAGAATTTATTTACTATATAAATTATTTCAACACCAGTTTAAAATTTGCGGCATCCATGCCCGTAATGAAAGAAATAGGAATACATTATTCCTAATATATGTTAAAAACTATTATTCTGTTAAAAACTATAATACTGACTTCTTAGAAAAAATTTTAATAGTTTTGTTTGGATAAAATAAATTTAATTTGAACCCTACTGGGAATCCAAAATAATAAACCAAATTGCAAAATTAAACATTTGAAAAAGATTTAAATAGAAAGTATCTGAGACACGAATATTTCATTAAGTGTCTTATCGAATTCATTTCCGTGTTGATTTTATTTAGTATTATGTCGACTACTGTAAAGTTGACTGTACTTGTACTTACATATATATGCGATCAATTCCTCTGTTATGTGGAAATTGTTACGATAACGTGTTTTCGGCCACATCAATGGTTTCGCTATAACCCTTTAATTCGATAAATAAGTCCAAATGATTACATATATGACAATTCCAAAATTTCAATATTTAAAGTCACTAAACTGAAGGCATAATGGAAAAACACTAAAATGAATCCTAATGTATTAAGGTATTTCAATTGAAAAAGAATAAAAAAATTGTCGGAATTAAAATGGTCACTTTATAAATAATTTTTTTCACGAAATTTTATTCAATAATTGAATATATTTGGCTTTAATTTTGTAGAAATTCATTATTCAAAATTAAATGAAACTATGTGACGTAGTATTATTTCTACTTTCTTTAAGTTCTTTACCACGACCTAGGTTTCGTTGTATTATTGCTTAATGATTGCTAATAGCCCACCTGAAGATGTTGTAACATAACGAAACCTAGGTTGTGGTAAAGAACTTAAAGAAAGTAGAAATAATACTACATCCCGTAGTTTCATTTAACTATTGAATAAAAAAAATTTTAGATCTATTTCGTCTCATGAAAACTATCACCGTCAAAAAACCGTTCAATATATAATCGTAACTTTTAAACTAGTCGTTAAAAAACTAAAGTATGCAAAGAGATTTTGGTCTATATAAGTTGGGAAGATCTTTATAAAATGTAATTTAATTAACCTTAAGACGGTTTTGTCTAATAAGCTGCAGAAAATTGAATTAAAAAATTATGTTTTCTTAGGCAAAAAACGACTATTATGAATTTCATGTAAAATACACATATTCTAAGAACTGTGTATATTACATATCGTTATCATGTGTCTCCAATGATTTAAGTAGCGAACGCCAAGTTACTTTTCCAATGAATGCTTTTTACCGACTTCGTCGGCGTTTCTCATCACAGTTTAGAAAAGTTTACAAGAAAGATCACAAATAATATACTCAAACTTTTCATGTGAGTCTGTGTATATACTAATGAAAACCGAAATAAACTCGGTATGGTGGTAATCGAGAAAATTACGTGCATATACAGAAGGCTTATCTTTATAATTAAATAGCGACTTTGTTTCATAATATCTTTCTTACATCTCACGTCATCGATGAGAACACAGAGCTTGCAAAATGCATGAGGTACACGAAGTCCTTATTGTCTATCACTTCACCAAAAGAATATGGGTATTTTATATTAGATTTAGCAAAGATATAATAATGTTTAAGATAATTTTAGCAGCAAAAGGCCACATCCAAAAATTAAGTACATGTATCATAATGGTTACATCTTTGATATGATTGTAATCATAAATAATTTTTTCTAACTTTTAAGTTCTGATTTCGTGTTCCAGTTTTACTTATTTCACACGAGCACAATAAAAGAACTTTGATATCTCAAATGATCTCTGATAAATAATACTCACCAGTTCCTATTTTTACTTTAAGCTTATTCGGTTGCTAAACTTTGAGAAGTACTCATATGGGATTAGTAGGACAAAACACTGTGTGCATACTTCCTCTTTAATAAAATTTTTAAACCTGGAAAATATTCTTTAAATACTAATATAATTCTTTAATTCTTTTACAAGCCGTAAGGGCTATAATGTAGATATGTTAAACATATTCACTGGGCTCTGCCTATTCGGACTACATCTGGAACTTAGCTGTAGCCTGATCTAGAATCTCATTCCCGTCACGCGTCGTCACCAGGCATAGCGCGGAAAGTTTTCACGCGGAAATGCCGGCAAATACTCGCTGGCGGAGCACGGAAGCAAACGTGTATCGGAAGCAGTCGTGCAAAGTGTAATATAAAAAACGTGTGTATGTGACTGCCGACATATGCACAACATGCAGGCACATAATTGTTAACAAGGCCTGCAGCATAATGCAGGCTTTGTTAACCTTTCATTTTGTTATGTGTTTTTGTGAAAATTGTTTCAGTTTCATTTGTACCTAGAAAAATATATTGAGATTTATTTTTGATTGAAGCTTACAACAAAATTTCTTTAAGATTATTTACTATGTTTGTTGTTATCGGATTAAAATTTAATATACCTTCATTAAGTGATACTCTAATAACACCTGTATTACTGGTATATTCTTTTCTTATTAATTTTCCCTTTATAATGTCAAAATTTTAAATTTCTTAGTATTCTCTATTTCAAAAGATAAAATAAATTTTAAAAAACATACAAATTTTTAAACACAATCATATAGAAATTAATAAATACCACCAAAATTTCATCAAAGAAATTTTATTCAGTCCATTATTAATAATACCGGAAAACCCTTTTTTGAATTTTGTAAATTTTCGTGCCTTATTTAATATTAGATATTAGAAACTAATAGACAAATAGCCATGAATAGTTGCAATTATATTACTGATAAAAATAAACAGAAAATTTTCCTACATTTTCTTGGTGTTAAGCTAAAGCTTTTTAATTACGATTGGACAAACATGATTTCTATTAAAATATTTACAAATGTTGTTTTTCACCATGTAAATACTAGAACCTAGGATACATTTCACAGGTAAAAATAAAATTATCTTCTTTTCTCAAAAACTTTAAATTGGAGAACTTGCGCTATAGTTTTTCAGTAAATTTCACGTAAAATAAAAAAAAAAATTTTTCGTCATTTCAATCCTGATCGTCTCCGAAATGGTAATGGACCAATTTTTGTTAACATTCTCAATATTATCTCAAGAATCATATCAAAAACCATTCTAAAAAAAAATATTTGCAAAGAACTTATCCGCTTCCATATTTTCAGACAAATATTTTACAATGTTTTTAATATTAGTAAATATACAAGTTGATAAACATCACAAATATGTCCTATTACAAAGGATATTACTTTATTACGATCGTAGAATTGAAAACTTTCAAAAATGAAAAACAATAATATTTCGAAAAACAATAACGTTAACATTTCGAAAAAATAAGTTTTCCTCTCAAACTACTTAATCAATTTTCATATTCTTGTAGGTTGAAGAGGTATGTAACCAAATTATTTTCTGCAAAATTTTGTATTAATAAATTAATTAAAAAAACATTGTAATAATTATTATAATTAAAATAATTGTTTTGCGGGTACCGTACCTCTGTGAAGACCCTTTTTTCTCCGGAAAGCGTCGAAGTATTCTGAGTAAGTAAATTAATATTAAATACTTAGTTCTACAGTCCCTTAGAGCTGTAAAAAATATCAAACTTCTAAGTTAACGCAATCAAGAACCCTAAAAATACAATCATTTGTGTCGCATATTTCGACACTTGCAAATGAACAAAACTTTCCGTTGACCTATAATCATGAAATTTGGTGAAAAGCAAGATCTTATTGCACAAGTAAAGGAAACAAATCTGAAAATTTTAATTTGTAATTCTTTTTATGTAAGCGCCTGTGAAACATATAGTAGGCAATATATTTTCGTTCTAAAGAAATAACATTTGTGAATAGTTTAATAAAAATATTATATACGGTTAAATGTTTATAAATGCCTAAATATGTACGGAGATTTCGCAGTGCGAGTTCCACTAGTGATTGACAGGTTTTATTTCTTGTACTTTCTAAGAATCGACATCCATTTTTATTTTTGTCATTTTATTATAACAAGTCCTTTAACATAAACTTTTCTGGAGTAGATTAATTTGATAGAACATAATATTGAATATATTTGGCTTTAATTTTGTAGAAATTAATTATTCGCAATTAAATGAAACTACCTGATGTATTATTATTTCTATTTTCTTTAAGTTCTTTACCACGGCCTATATTTCGTTGTATTACATCTTCAGGTGGGAACCACCTGAAAATAGTATACCCCACCTGAAAATATTGTAATACAACGAAACCTAGGTCGTAGTAAATACAAATAACCAATACGAGATTCGGAAAAAAATTATAAATTCTATGAAGACATTTGTTGTCAGGTCCCTGTAAGTTTTGGACTTGTGCTTTAATGATATAAAAAATAAAGAATTTAACATTAAAAGTTTACGATATACGTTACAGGAAACTGTATATTCCCATTAACCAAGAACGTTAATAGAGTAAATTTTATTTAGGAAAGTTATAATACAATGGAGTTTAAAATCTGTTGCGATTCATTAGCAGTTTATGACTAATGTCATTATAAAACGTAATGTATAATTTAAAATAACAATTGCTAATTATTTTTATAGGTATTACATAAGAAATACTAAAGTTAGGTTGCATCAGTTTCAGTTTTAGACCATAAAGTTCTAGTTTATTATCAATATAGTATATAATTACCATCGAATAGTTAGTTCTTTATCATTTATAATATACGTATAAAATGATAAAATATTTTGATAAATTCTTTATAAACCTAAAATACTATCATCATTGTAAAGAAAAACGTTTATTATTTATTTGGAAAATAACTTCCAAAAAAGTATGAGTTGTATGTAGTAAACTATAAATAGTAAACTATAATAGTTAATTATAATTAACAATTCAATAAAACTGGTAATTCTCTTTTAATAAAATAAATTATCTTATACTTTTAAATCTATTTTATGTTTTTTCTTTCTGCTTTAAAAGATGTATTCGAATTTCTTTTGATATTGGGATGGAAATATATTCTTCGACGCAACATGTGTGCTCTAATACATCATCAATCAGTTACAAACATTTGAACACTTCAGGTATTCCTATAATTCTTACAAATTTTCAACTAACTGTCAAATGCAGCTAGAATAGGAATAAGAATACGACCAACATGTTTCTCCGAAACAAATTAAATTAGACAGATCAAGCGGAATATAGCTCTTGTCTCTATTTTGAGGAATATATTGTGGGATTTTCCGGCATGCCAATAAATATCCGTTGGTTAAAAAAAAGGAAATGAGCGTTTCTTGGAAGAAACAATGTAAAGAAGGAAAAATAGTATGTTGAACATGGAAACCACTTGCAAAGCTCCACTTCTTTATATCGTCACATTTTTTGGTGTAATGATACGCGACCGTGTTTTGTACCTTTTGAGATGTGATTGATAACATTTAATAAAATCGTGTTATTTTATTTCAAATCGCAAAACTAAATATAGGAATATTTACGATTTACAATAATACAATGAGAAACCATTCTTATTACATACGATCCACTAATTATAAATTCATAACTTTTATTTATTTTTAAGATCAATTCATCGACTGTAAGTGAGAATCCATAAAACATGTTTTTAATAAAGCCCTTATTAAAATAAAGTTGTCATCGCTCAAATACAATTAATTTCAATACGGACAAAAATCAGCATATATATGTAAAATAAAATGATACCCAAAATGTACAAGACTAATGTAAAAAAAATTTTGGAGTCGTGTAGAGTATGAAATCGTTAAGATTACTATTTAACTCTATTAGTCGTTAATTAATCGAGAGTAAAATAATTTTTAGTTATTATAAATGCATACTTTTATAATTTGCCACTAAATGGCACTATTTATTTTGTGTTCAATAAATATTTTTAATTTAATTGTATATCTCTTTCACATAGACACTACAGTATGACATTTATCTACAGGCTATCATTTAAGGTAAAACCCGAAAGAAGAAAATTTGAAAATTAAGAAATATAGAATTTAGATATCACGAAATGCGGGTTAAACTGGCATTTTAAAATTGAAGAAACACAATAACGACAAAAAAAAATATAACCAAAAATTAATTGAATTATTAGGAAAAATTAAATGAATTCGGTACCTGTTTATGTATATTTTCATTCAATGTTTGTAGCTTATTAACTAGATTAAAAGTAAAAATCACGTAATATAAATTTTTTTTTTTCATATAAATTTGAACATTTCCATTCTTCCGCAATTTAAAACTCTAGGATATGTTAAAGTGTAGGATACACATTATTTACCAGATTCACTAAAGTTTTATAAGATTAAATTATGTTATTCCGATAAACAAAGCAAAAGTAAATGTTTACAAATTGATATGCATCAGAACTTCAAATATAATGTAAAATTAAATCAGAACTTCAAATATAATGTAAAATTAAATAAATCAGAACAGTTAAAAGACTGTAAAAAGATGGGAGATTGTTTTAAGATCGTGACAAATATTTCTAATTATAATTTTGAACAAAAATAAATGTTCAATTCCTACTTTTCACAAAGCGGCCAAGTATAGTTCTTGCTCGCACATGGAGGATTTCTTACCTGCTTTAAATCAAAATTACTTTTTTTCTAACAAGACGTCTCTAATATTTACTTCATAAAGCAGTAAATATTAAATTATTAATAACACAATTAAGTAGCATATATTTTATCGTAAATATATCTAAATCCCTTAAAACCGGAATCATGTTTTTCCCTTAAACTTTGCGTAGACCTCAATCGACCATATTTTTTTTTTCATAATTATAAGTTCATTAATTTGGGAAATATGGAAGTGGCGCCTTTTTTACCTTTTTTTCAGTATATTGCGGAAAAATACTATCTAAAATTAAGTTAACAATATTTTTTTGCCTTATTGTGACATAGGTGAGTTAATATACTCAATTTCTGTAATGAATTTTATGTTTCTATGTAAACGGTTTTTAAGAAAAAGAGCTGTAACTGACTGGCAGATATGTGAGTGACCTTATAGGAAACCCTTAGAGAGACTTAGAAGAGTCTTTTTTCTTTTGAAGGAAGGAACTTTAAAGAGGACATTTACACGTGCAAAAATAATAATCAAATCATCATTTAATTTTTTCTCACCATGGCCAGGTAATTCACAAAAAACAGTAAATGAAACTTATATATAATTTTCATTTAATTCATTTTCATCAATGTTCAAGAACTAACTGAATCCTGTCCCTTTTCGGGCCTGCATTCTTATCGTCACAATTTTGTATCTTCGTAGACTCTGTATTCGCAGATCATCACCGCACTAAAGGTCTCAAGTTTTCATTGTAAAACCAAAAGGGCACACTGTGTTAATATTATGAATTCTTTGCGCCATCTACACACTGACTGTATTTTCTTCTGTTTCTCTTTGTAGTGTATCTGCTACTTTGTTTATCAGAAGAAGGCTTCAGATTATTTAGATATTCAAATTGCTCAAAACTTTTGCTAGAGCGGAAGGAATAAAAAGCCACCTACGTACATTCCTTTACACCAGTGTTTTTGTACCTTTTTCATGACGTGGTCGTCTCAGTATGGAAAAATATTTCCCAACCCCCTGTACCCCACTATTACGAATAGTCGACCGTCAACTTTGCTTGCGATACGTTTGCGATATGAGCGGGTAGGCAGTAAGATCAGCGGGGACACGAGGCGAGTATGGAAATATGTACGTGGTATTGACGATGTGTGTAGTGTACGCGCCACGGTCGCTGCCGTCTAACACTTACCAAGCTATTGTTTGAATTATGAATTGGCATTAGTATTTGAATTTGTCGAATTGATTTGTTACAATTATTAAATATTAATAACTTTCTAAAAAATCTGCACAACCGTCAATTTCAAGTTCCAGCAAGAGTAGTGAAACAAAAACAAAGACAAAAGGTCCATTTAAAAACAAACATTTAAAACTCGGATTTAATGTTATTAAAAATAAGCCACTCAAGCTAGTGCGCCACTTTTATACTACCTCTAAATGAAAAAAAAAACAAACTGTTGGAATATTGGAGAAAATTGAAACGCCTTAATTATCAAATAAACTGCTGTAATATAGACGTCTAACCTAAATGAAAAAGCGTTGCTAGCGAGTTAACGAGTAGTTTTTATGTGGCTAAAAGAACAAAACTTGTGATTGGCAAACAGGAGTTAAAAAAGTTCAAAAGAGGGAGGTACCCTCTGATAATTTCATTTAATATTGGATATACGATATGGTGACTGACGTTCCCAATCGAGCCATAGGAAAAATAAAAGAAAGTACTTTGTATCCTTGCAGTGTCATGAATCGACGGATATTTTGGATTGTGCCAAGTTTGTAGCGTTTAAGTTTTTTTAATTCAATGAGTTATTGACGGTAGAGAGACTGTTGAAAAGCGCTTCCCAAAAAAACTAGAGGTAAGAACTTATATAAAATATTCCCTGGAGCTACATAGGACTTAGAAATCAATTGGACGAAGAGGTGCACAGCTATTTATAGTGATGGAGCAAAACCCATGCCGGTTCGAAAAGTGACTTCATTACTAAACTAAATGCACTGATGGCAAACGTTTGTTAACTGTATTGCATTCTTCAACGCCAAACTTTTGCAGCTAAAACATTGCCACAGGAATACAATGAAGTTCTCAATCTGTACAGATAATAAAATTTTAACGGAGTGAATCCTGTACGTGGGAAATATTTAAAAAAGTGATTAATTGTGATAATAGAAGCCAGAAAACCTATTGTTAATATTTTGTCTTTCTGCCTGTATGGATGAATTTCGATGAAATTTTTTGTTGTAATTATTTATATCAAATAGAAAATCTATAAATTTTTCTTATTCCGAATTTCACCCAAACCAAGTCGCAGGCACAGCTAATACAATCATAAAAATAATCAATTCTATTAAAGGTAAAGCATAACAGACAATTTAATTTCGAAAATTTTGCGAAAATATGGGATCACTGTACCAAAATTTGCTTTGCCACAAAGAAGTTCGGTGGTTATCGAAAAGTAAAGTACTGACAACAGTTTTGGAACTTAGATCAGAAACTTATGGTGTATTTAAAGCAGAACAAGTCAGAATATACTAAATTAATTTGAGACCCTGAATTTCTTTTATAACTGAATTTTCTTTCTGACGTTTTCAAGCATTTTAATGCCTTGAATAAAACCCTTCAAAGGCAAGATGAAAATATCATTAATGCTAAAGATAAAATTCATGTATTCGCGAAAGAAGTAAGCCTGCCGTCATAATCCATTAAAAAAACAACTTTAATTAATTTACTTCAACTCAGCCCTATATTGGAGAAGTGGGCTTTGGGATAAACATCAAATCTTATGTATACCTGCCACGAAAATTGTTTTGCAAAGTTAACAAAAGGATTTTATCGTTATTTCAGAGCCCAAGAACATTCTGAAAACACTAGAGAAAAGTGAATTATAAACCCCTTTTTTAAATGTAGTTATATACGAGGCAAGTTCAAAACCAACGTAAAATAAATTCTGTTGGAATTATCTGCTGATGGAATGTTACACTTGAAATTCACGTATGTCACTTTGGATGTCTTTTGGTTAGACAGAAAAATATTCACACAAAATGATCTAATTTTCTGTGAATCAAGAACGAATCCGCGATGGGCAAAATTGCTCAACGAGAAGCAATCGCAACCATTACATTGATTAATGTAACTTTTACTTAACCTTTTCTCTATTTAATATTACATCTTAAACTAGATTGATTTTATTTTTAAAGTAATTGCTACCCCCCTGAAAAAGGCTTTGTGACCACCCAGGAGATTGCAAGTAGCAGGGTGAAAAACACAGCTTTACACTATCTATTATTCAATAAGTAAGTAAGTTATCATTTTATAATTTTGTCCACATAGTAATTTTATGCACATATTATTTTGTCCACAATGCTACATGTCCACATAATATATTGGTTATATAATTAGGTCGTTTTGCTTTATTCACACTCAAGAATGACTAGATGCATTCTCTTTTATTTTGACGCGTGTTTAATTATTTATTTTCTAAACTTTGGGAAAACTTATAGAGGCGCACGATAATCTTCGTTATACAAGTCACCAACAAAGTGAAAAATATTTTGAAACTGGTTGAATGTAAATGTAAAGCAAGTGAAATACAATAAACAAAAAAATGGGCATAGGTATGTATCAGAGGTTCAATTATAAAATGAAGTTAATTAAAATGAGACAAGCAATAAATAAAAGGTAGGGATAGAAAATGAAGGTAACAAAGAAGAAGGTATAAAAAGTTTTCGACTGGCAGAGGTTTATCCTAGAGGCATACATGATCAGCATAGTACCTACCTTTGATGCACAAAACTGTAGGGGTAAATACAACCCGTACAGATATACCATTTCGAACCACATAGGTATAAAATGGATTTCGACCCGTAGAAAGACACAAAATTTCAGAAGATTTTTAAAGACAGAACCAATAACGCACTTTATGATTCCGTAACCTAATAAATTCGTCGTGTTCCTTAGTCTGTCTGTAAATAACAAAATTATAAACTCATTCTGTTTAAGACCAACTGGAATGACACTTTTTGCAAGAACGAAGAAATTAACTTGTACACCAAAATGTAATAACTATTTTGTCAAATTAATAATATTTTTGGCATGTTCCTTGGGTTACTTAAAATATTCATGAAAATTATTTCATATGAAAGTAATAATTCATGCAATAACTGCATTGTAAATGCTTTGAGAATGTTTTCTTTGACAAGTAAATTTTATTCTTAATTGATTTTTAATAAAAAAACTCCTTTTGTTAGAAAACGATTTTTTTAGTATAAAATATTATTATTATTTATCTTATAAACAGTGTTTATTTTAAAATATTGTTATCCTAAGGATTATGAATATGATGAAAAATTTGGTTCATAGCCCTAACAAAATAGCTTTTCAAGATTTTCAATTTATAATTGTTTCAGTCAATATGTATTACATAACCTCCTGTTAAATATTAGAAATTAAAATCGAATAACCAATATAGACCTTTTCGAAATTAAACAAGAAATAATATATACCAAGCAATAAATATCAAATGTTTCCCTAGGTTTTCCTCATAATTTTCAAATTTGCAGCATTAATGATTTTTTGGTTAATATTTTTAATGCACAGAACATTTAGAAAATTTCAGGAAATTTTATTACTGTAGGAGAAATTATCGTTATATTAAAATAAGTGTGAAAAAATTATTTGATATTAGTGAGTAGTCTGATAGTAGCACGTTTTGTTGTCTTTGAGACAGAAATAAAATTGAGGTTCAATGAACTAAATTTTGCGCTAAGTTTAGTGCTAACTCGATTGTTTAGTTAATTAATATTTGCATGTGGGTTGTGTCAATACGCGTCTATATATATTAAACTGAATAATCATGTTGCGGACACAACTTACAGCTTTTAGTATATACTTTACATTAACTTGCATTTAAAGTAATTTGTTTAGGTGCGAGGTTAACCAAACTTTAACCAAAAAAATATAAAAAAAACAAATGCGACTTATGTTTTAAGAAGCTAATAAAAACGATATCTGAAATTGAGTGTAGGATTTAATTTTTCAATAAAATTACTTTTTCCCGTATTTATGAATATTTCTAATATAGAAATTGTCAAAGCTGCAAAAATAACCCTTGTTTTAATCTAAATCTAAATATTGTTTAATAAAAGTCATCATCATAATAAAATTTAAATCGGTTCAGTTTTCACGCACTTTTTCATGTTTTACCTGCTTTTTTCATGTTTTTACGCACTTTTCTAACAAAGGAAGAATTAACCAGATTGATAGGTAGATAGAGACAATAACAATTCTGACAAAAATATTTCTGCTACTACTAAACCTCTGAAACACCGCTAGTACAAAATTGTTCAAAAACGGTGTGGATATTCACCTCTATTCTTTTATAACTATTTTGCATAACAGTGTTCATTAAATGTTAGTTATTAATTAAGTAAAACTTTCAAATATCCAATAATTACCAAAAATACATATAAAAATTCACTAGTAAAACGTAAATGCACTGAAATCCAATTAAAATTACGATACAGAGCACTTTTAACTCCATCATATTACAAGAAAAAGAACGGTGGATACCGACGAGTGCTGTGCAAACAGAAGAAACCGGATATGCGAAGACTTAACGGTAAAATGAATCGAGTCGTTGAAGGTGAAAGAAGAGAACAATAAACAAACTGACATTGTGCCCGTTAAAAGCTCTTAAAAGTACCCATGTCATTACATGCAACTTGGTTTTCCCAAAACAATGGCTTGTTTATAAATCGTTTGTATGTGAATATGTAAAAAATATGACAAAATATAAAAAAATAATATTATTTAATTATTTGTTTCTTTTTTAACCATTTTTGATTTGGCGATCTTAATACATATAAGGTGAATTTATTGCTACAAAGGTAATTCTCATAGTTCTATATTATTTATAGTTAGATTGTTCAAGAGAGATGCAAACATAATTGAAAAATTAAATAAACAACACAAACTAGTCAGAAATAGAGAAGCGATAAGGAATAAGGATTTCGATCTGCCCCTTCCGGCTTTGTCCAGGCCAAAAAGACTATAACTGCCATTTGTTTTATTTGTTTTTTATGCAGTAACTAATAATAACGTTTTCCATAATGGCTAAAGTAGGTGCTTCGTCATTTATATAAGAGTCTATATATAAATTTGTATGTTTCCAACTTCAATTATTTGAAAATTTGCACCTAGCTTTTGACACGGTTTTCACACCTCCAGATGCTTCATTACCAAAAAATCCTATCTTAAGAAGCATCTTGAAATCAAAAGAAATACATATACTAATGTATAATTTGTAAACTTTATGTAATTTTAAACATTTTGTGATGAGTCAATGAGTAGTATTTGATTTTTACATTGAGGTAATGGGATTTAACATAATATCACAGACCACGTTTTTATAATTATATTTGGTTGATTCTATGATCTCGTGCCACATGAGGTGAATAATCATACATACAATGCACGTGTTAAAGAATTAGGAGGATGTTCTTATCTTTAGTACGTATTTCAAGTCCACAAATTGAAAGATTCTTGAACTAAAATGATTAAAAATGACATACTTGTTATTTATTATGTTGTACTAAATATTGAATATAATACTTTTATCAGATCTCCGTTTTTACACCAACGTATCAAATTCCATAATGTATAAACAATAACTGATTCTTTCATTAGATATTGCTACATATATTTACATACATCTTTGGTTTAATTTTGTATACACAGTAATCTGTGTATACACTTATGCTGCTTGTATCTTAATTACTGTTCTATAAAATTAAACCACTATTATTCCTGTGACTGTTTAATGGAATTATATCATGTGTGTAACACCAATAAACCAAGAGCTGCACACTGAAACTAGTGCGAAAATTAGGTCAAATAACTAGCCACATTGAACTCAAACATCTTGTTTCCCAAGGATAAATATATCTGCCGACATCTATTAATAGATCTCCCTTCTCACAAGAATATCTTCATGCATGTACAACTCTCGTCGTGTATGTTCGTATCATTATAGGGTTAACATCATGTTATCGCAGAAATGTGCATAATTTTGTAATTTTTACGAATGTGGAAATTGTTATTATTTCCGTTTTTAAATATTTTCCAACTGAGTTACAATTTTTTGCACAAATTATTTTATTAATAAAAATAACCTTAGTAATATATATAAAAATTTCAACGACTATAACAATGGTTCCCTATCGTTGTTCTAGGTGGACGATTTTTGCTTATGGTGTGAGAGGTCCTGGGTTCGATCCCCAGTCGAGCCCAAGTATGTTTATGTAATGCTTTAACATTTTAAGACAGTTTGATGCAATATGCCGACCGAATGGCTACACGTGACTTATCATCAGAAAGTTTTAACTTCCATTCCATCCAAATGCACCATTAGATGTTTCACATCAAAACGGATAAATACATACAAAAAAGAATCTGCCTCACAAATATTCGTAATTTCCCTGGCTTGTTTCAAAACATTGAAATAACTTGACAGTTTTTTCTGTAACACGATAGTGTAAGCTCTCACTACAAAAAGTGAAGGCAAGCACCGGCGGCACGCAGATGGGAAGAGTTTCGAAATTCGAACACGTTTGAAAGCGACGAAGTGGAAACTTGTATCTCTATAGCCAACCACAAGTACAAAGCAAAAGCGTGAGGTGGGTGTTAGGCATGCATTAAGCACAAGTAGGAAAATTACTACGTATGTACATGCATGTATAAATATATATATATATATATATATATATATATATATATATATATATATATACATTTACATATACATATACACATACATATACATATACATATACATATACATATACATATACATATACACACACACACACATATATATATATATATATATATATATATATGTGTGTGTGTGTGTGTGTGTGTTTATAAGAAGAATACGCTCATATTATTTAAGATAAAAATGGTTTAAAACAGTGGGTTTATAAAAAAATCATCTGAGGCGACAATATTTGATAGTTGATAATTACCTCTTAATTGTGCTAAATGAGCTAATGTGTAACCAGTGCGTAGTTCCATCATTAAGATCTTTATGTGGAATTCTTTAAATAGAAAATTAACACCTAATTCATTTAATTAGATGAACTGTTTCGTAAAGCTTCAACTTTTGAGCTAGCTAAGCTCAGGAACGCTTGAAATGTATGAAAGCGACAAGGAGACAATGGATGGACCCACAATAGGTACAATTGTCTCAAGATATAAACACTTTTTAAGAGAGCAGAGTCCGTCACTGTTTAGTAATCGGTAGGTATAAAGTGGAGGCTGCGAGGCGTGAAGGATGCTGGGGCTCCTTCGGACTTGAATATCGGTTTTAGTAAGTTAGTTTTACCAGTTCAGCGGATTAAATTTCACGTTTAGTTGGTAGATATTTTTAAAAAGTTCGTCATCGCCTTTTATTCTTCAATATAAAGTGAAATCTGTAACGAACTGCAACTCTTACAATTTTGTGAGTAAGCCTAGAGTTAATGAGAGGTTAGTACACTAAAAATTAAATCCAAAACTAGAGATAATTACGAGAATTAATCCCAAAAAAGTACTAATAATAAGCAAGAAAATTTCGAATTATCCTAGTAAGATGTAAATACAAATAAAGTGAGCGCGAACGGATTTTGACAGAACTGAAGCAAACAAAAATTATGACTAAACTGTATTACTCTAGTTGATACAAATGAAGTGGATACGAGTTCCAAATGATTTTAAAAATATTTTTGAAGAGAAAGTTCTGTGTATTCATAGATAGAGGAGTGACAAGTAATTCTACAACGTTTCATCGATGTATGATGCTATCTTAATTCCACGTGTTATTAAACTAATATGTTTCCATAATGCTGCATATTCAATTTATTAAAATCAAAAATGAAATTTAGACCCTAAATGGCACTGTTCAAAACTTTTTAAACTTTTTTCGTGTGGTTGTATATTTTTTTGAAGATTTTAAAAATATTCAGCATAATACATATTAGAATGTAAGGAAAGTTTACATGAATCTTTTATTTAATCTGGTTTAATAAAATGTGCCTTATTAGAGATAATATCACATTACAGCTTACACCTTTATAACTGAATCAGTCTTTAAAGTTTTTTACTCCTTGTCAGCTTGTATCGTGAAATGATTGTATTTTATATTTCTTTAATTATGAAATAGAGTAATTAGTCAAATATCCTATGATCCTGCATCGTTTTGAATTTTTCTTACTCAAAAAGAAAAACGGAACCCGGATGATCATTTATGTCTTTCTAATAGTCTATCACAGCTTTTTTTTCTCAGAAATTCCATGATGTAGAAATTTAAAAGCCTTTCAAAAAAAATTCCCATACATCTTAATAAAGCTAATGAAAAATATTTTTGTATAAATTTTAGAGCGGACAAATTAAGTAGCATTTTTTTTAATTACATATATATTGTAAGATGAATCATTTAAAAAGGTTAGCAATGAGGGTTGAAAAATATTTTTTCATAAATATATTGAAAAATATGTTAAAAATATCTGTCTCATTTAACAAAATACAGAAAATAAAGTTAGAAAAAAGAAGATCTATTAAAATCTACACAAAGTTTGTGGAAAAACGATGACAGTAATTCAAGATGTCATAATTTCTGTGATTTTCATGATGACATGTACGTGTGTACCCTACTTAATTGTATTAGGTATTATTAAATACTTGTTGCTCTAGAAAGTTCATAATTTTTACCACTTACGATGAATAAAATAATTTAATTTCAAACGAGGTACTGTACCTTCGATACGCGACCCAGACTAACACTTGCTGATTTTTGTAATACGTAATAAACAGTACTATTTATTACGTAACATAAGAATTAATATATAACAATACAAAAAATTGGAAGATACATACAATTGGTGAAAACATGTCTGCGAAATAGATATTTCATTATTCATATGAAATAGTAATAGTTCGAAATGCCAACAGCAAGGATTATATAGTGTGAAAACACATTAGTTTCTATTCGTTTCTGCCATATCCTATTTTTCAATTAAATATCCTGAATGTTACTCTTATAATGCTAGTTTTATTCATTGCTTCTTCAAAATATTGTTTTCGTAATAAGTAAATAAATCCGAAAAACTAAATTTGAATTAGAATTTATTTTTCATTAGAATTTTATAACTTGTGTGAATAATTTTTTTATGAAATTTCCTATGTAAGTTTTTAAGCAATTTCATTAAATTACTAAAATGAAACAAGAGTTGCCGACAACGTAAGCCTTGAACCAATGAAAAGTCGGCTATCAACCTTACCGACAAAAGTATGCAGATGTTAACCACCGACTTACCACTTAAAATTTACAATCACCTGGTTTCATTTACACTTACACATATACACATTTTAACATTTAACGTTAAGTTGTACTTCCACTGAATTATATAATGGTATGTTTCACTACATATAAATATAAATATATATATATATATATATATGTACATATAAAATACATAGTCCGAAATAATATATAGGCTTTTGACGTTGAAAATGTTTATGGAGACGGCCCAATTATGGTATCATGTTATTTGGACAGTGGTGGTTAACCTAAAGACTTAAATATTGACATTTTAACAATACAAGAGTTATAAATACCTAAAAAAGACTGACAATAGTTTCTTTTTTCAACTAATAAATAGAAATTGAATGTATTTCGTCATTACTTCATCATTAGAATAGTATTGAAATACTTCAATACAAACTCTTATGTTTTAGAAATTACTAAAATCGAACTCTCAGAGAGAATCTCTTTTTTTTGATTCAAATAAAACAAATATTCCTTAAAAAACAAAACATCGTTTTTATTCCCATAAAACGATGTTAGCGACGAAAAAAAAGTAGCTATGGTAAAATTTTTAAATTTTATTTCTGCCCCACATATTGTTTTCAATGGAAAATGTCAGGTTGAATGAACCGCATTTGTGTTCATAGTTTTTCTGTAACCTACCTGACTGACCCTGACCCTGACTTTTAAAAACACTGTTTTTACGTTGTCAGATTATCCGCCGCGAAAAAGATAACAAGATGAGATCTGTTATGAATGTAGAACAACCTATATGGGATCGCGGCATACCACCAACCATCTGGATAAGAACAGTGGAAAGGGACATGAAGATGATGGAACTACACCCAGACATAACTTAACTATACCAAGAATGGCACAGTGAGACAATGAGGACCGACACCAAAAGACATGGTAAATGAGACGCGGAACAGGAAGTAGATTTTCACAATGTTAGATTCTACGGTTTCTTAAAGGGATTTAGTGATATATATCTGAAGATATGTAACAGAAATTTACGTAAAAAAATTTTTTAACCCTTACCACTAACCCTTTCAAACAATATATATTACAATATATATATATGTGTAAAAAATTTTTACTGAATATGTTCCTTTAAAATTACCATATAAATAAATTTTATTAGTTTTATTAATGTGTATGCGGGTTAAAATACTTTATTAGTATTCTGTTTCCCCGTTAAGATATTATTTGGTTAGGTTATATGCAGACGGACAGAGAGACACAAATATGATCTTACGAGAATTTCGTTTTTTTTTGAGGTACGGAAAACTAAAAATTATAGAATAATATTATGAGGTATTTGACGAATTTTTTATCTCATAATTAAAAAAAAATAAAATACATTTATTTCAGGTTATATGCTGACAAGGAGCAGAAAATTTTAAAAAGTGATCGAGTATTAAAGATGCTTACTTAAAGTTCAGGCAAGGGCGGCGATACTAGATTGTGATGCTATTATCAGTAATGCCTATTTTTTAAACCAGAGAGCAGATATCTCTACTCTATCATTGCTATTTTAAATTGGAATCTCATAACTTGCATCCTGTTAATTAATATAATCTTCAGTTAACATGTTCCTGACTCACCTATATTTCATATTTTAACAAATAATTTACAGTCGAATAATGACAAAAACAATTATCCTCGCGAACCTTATCGGCACTTTCCTGGAAAAATATGAAAATTACTAATGACCATTGTCGTGTGGGTCATTTACACATCAAAAATAAAGACGTAACGTTTCATGAATTCGTTAACTTCTTGATTTTCTATCGAATCAGACGTTCGATAGATGATATTATTATTCCAATTTCCGCTAGTTAAACCATTAAACTTTTATTACAATACAATAAAAAATTATTAAAGAGCTAAAATACATGTTTCTATTTAATTAGTTTTAATGACCATTGCACATTTTTAACACCATTTGAAAATATATTTAAAGAAATGTTAACATATAAAATTGTCTGAATATTCTAAGACAAGTATGGAAAAAGATAAAGTACTAAAGTACTAAAAAAACTTTTTGATAAGATTGTCTGCAGGTGATGGTTTATGAAATCGAATAATTTGCTTTATATTAGTAGGACTAGTGAAATTAGAAAAAAATAAACATGGTAGGAGTAACATCCTGGATCGAAATGCATGAGATTACGAGCAAAATATGTAAAACGAGAATATCAGCGTATGAAACAGGATCCAAACGAATATTATAAAAGATGTATGATATCCCTCGGGTTAAACTCAAATTCTGGAATTTTTGAATAAAAATTTATACATTTGTAAAATGATTAAATAAAAATTAGATGAACTGTGTCGATATTAGGTTATCAGGTTATTTACCTATTTGTTAAAGGACGTTTGAAATTCTCCGAAATTTATATTTTAAAAGCAAACGAAATATTGTTCGACATTGTTTAAAAAAATCTTACGAGGAACTTACTTTTTGAGACACTTGGGTTTAAGACAGAAATAATTAACTTTAAAATAAATGGAAACATATATGGACTATTTACGATACTACAATTGCATATTTAAAAATTTTACGATTTTACGTTAATTGAAACATTTAGCTTCGGCTTATGAAAAAGTCGTAAATCACTACACTACTTTTCCGAATTTATACCTACATAGGGTAATTCGAAATTTTCCTGGCTCATTATTAATAACTTTTAACGGCATTGATTCTCGAATTTTGATTTTGTTTCGGGTTGAGTCGTTAATGTACTTAACCTTTAAAGAACTGCCGGCTGACTAACAAGATTCATAAGAAGTGTTACTCGCCATAGACCTTACCTTAGAATGTCGATCGATTAAACGTGGCGTGAAATTTAGTTCGTAGAACTGTCGATATAAGAGAGAGCTGGAATACTAGCATTCCTCGAGCCTCGCAGCTTCCGATTTGTGTCTACCGATTTCTATACAGATAAGGACACTATTTTCTTCAAAGGTGTTTATATCTTGAGATGATTATACTTACCGTGAGTCACCGTCGATCGCCTCTGCTACTTCTATACATTGAAAAGCGTTCCTTAAGTGACTGAAAGGTTATTTAGCTCAAAAGTTGTAGGTCTAAGTAATGTGATATCTAATTAAGTCTATGTATCGTGATATATAATTAATTAAAATTTAGTGTGCAAGTGATTTAAAACACTACACACAGATCTTAATGGTAGAAATACTAGTTATCTGTTAGCTTATCCAGTTCACTTAGGAGTTAAATAGCAAATGTTAAATATTCCCACCTCAAATTATCGTTTCCTGTAAACCCACTGTGTAAATACAATGATATTTTAATGGTAAATATTATTTTCTTGTTCTTGACTAACAATGTAAACATTTTTACTTCATAAAACAATCTAAGCTTACGATTTATTAATTTGTTAATATTGAATATTATAATTGTTTCCTTTAGGTATTTTATTCATGGTATTATTAATTTTACCCCTATATTCTGTTAAACGTTTATCAAAATTTGGGACTCAATGTATTTTTCGAAATATATATACACACACACACACACATACACACACACACCCATAGAGAAAGTTCCAGCTGAGTGACTCAGTAATCGCCTAGCCTAAACCATTTAAGGTACAAATGTCAAATTTGGAGATGATGTTGACATAATTACGTAGGCACCACTTAAGTAGTACTTTTTTCAAATTCGATCTATAAGTGAAGAAGGGAGGGTGGCAAAATCTGAACAGAAACTTGGAAAAATCTGGTCGGATTTATCTGAATCTTAGTATTCACACTTTTCAATACTATTAATATGTATTTTAGCTTTTTTAGAAATTAAATTTCTAAAGGGAGAAAAAAACTTACAAATTAAGTACGGACGATACAAGCAAGTTCGCAAAATTTACTTGAAATATAGTATTAATGCTTTCTAAAACTGTTAATGAAATATCTGTTTGAACTCTTTTTGAATATGGGAACTAATTAAGAAACCATCTCCTTTTTCTCGTGTTGAAACCTTTATTGCGGACGCATGAAGATGTATTTTGGTAATAAATTAAGTATCGCCTACGGAAATCTTAAAAGAGAAAGTAAATTTTTTTTCCAGTTTTAGTCGAAAAACAGAGTTCCTCTGGTTTTCACATTACAATCCTTTTAATAGGCTTCTGGTAGTGGTTGTTTATCAATTCTTGTTTAGTTTTACAAATTGCATTATTTCTTAATATATTTTTCGTTTAATTGCCGTGGTGTATTGGAATGATCACAGAGCATGCGGTTTTTGACTTTGTTTGAGACTGGTGTTTAGATACCTAGTCGCTCGTCTAGCGGGGCTGGACTGGTGGTCTGGTTGGGTGTAAGAGGTTGCTTTAGCAATAAGCACGCCATATGCATGAATTGCATGCATTAAAATACGTAAATAAATAAATAAATTTTTCGATTTAAGAGATTTTTATGTTTTTGTTATTTATATATACATGTATATATATATATATATATATATATATATATATATATATATATATATATATATATACATATACCTATAAAATGATACTGAAAGCACACAGCGTTTGCAAATAAACGAAGGTATTAGCAACTCATCATCTTGTTTTGAGAACAATTTCCAACTAAGGAAAGGCTTACTTTAGGTATAGTATCAGTTACATAAACTTCAATGTTCTGGTATTTCCTAAGAACTCAACACAATATATAAATAGTTAACAAAACTAACTCCATAAACTCACTAGTCGCTAAATATAATCTGTCTATAGGTTTCCTGGCATTTTTCAAAATATATGGTATTTTATTGATTAAGTTATGTACTATAAATTAATCAATAAATACTAATAGGAAGTATTCACTTCCATTCCTTTATTATTTAATCTTGGTTGTTTAAATATATTTAAAAAAAAATTGCGATGAATATAATTTATATTCCAAAAATAGCTGTCAAAATATAAAAAAACAGTAAAAATATAATTATATACTTATAAAATATCATTATTATATTACTTTAGAGATGTTTCAACAAAACACAATAATTTTCCGTAATAGTCTTAGATATAAAATATTTAATGACATTTAAGCGAAATAATTTTTAATGAAAACTCTTTTTCAGAGCGTCCAAAAATTTTTCATATTTTTTTAAACCACGGTTAAATATTTCGTCAATCGCTTGACGCGTGAAGAGCTAAATTAAATGTCATCTATTTACCATATTTTATTAAATTTCATAAGCTGAAAAATGAATTTATGCACCTAAAAATAGTTACCAGTAGTAATAAAATTGATGATGAATTGATGAAAAGGATGAAGACCCTAAAAAATTGTGGTACCCGTCTACCCATTTCTTAAATTGAAAAGTATTAAAATATGAAATGTGTCTTCTTATAAGTTTTTTTTCTTTATAATGAGTGAACATTCTTACAATGTACACTATTTAAGCCTCCTGTTCTATCAGAACAATATAATTACAGAATACATCTAATATAAAATGCAGTACCCTTCAAACTTACGAAAGTACGTAGTAGGCCTTCAAACTTATCAAAGTAATTTCCCTATTTCTGCCTAAAGCATAGCTAACACCTCCACTTTTGCTTTACGCCCGCGGATTGCTACGGACCAGCAACTTTCCGCTTTGTCATTCTCACTCATGGGGAAACCACTGTGCCATCTGCGCGCCGCCGGCGATTGCCTGCGCCTCTTTAATGTAAGCCAACGCTATCATTTTCTAGAATTAATTGCCAGGGTATGTAAGCGTTTTGAGAAGGAATATTTCTTGTGAAACAAGCCAAAAAATTTATAAGTATCTGTGTCGGAGATTCATTTATGAGTGTCTGTTAATTTTTTTAAACAATTTTGCATTTAAAATGGATAATTTATAATTATCAAAAATATTGTTCAATTTACCGCCTCACCTCGTATAAAAGGACAATTTTGTAGCATGATCGCAGAATTTAAAGTATTTATTAATGAATCTAGATCGCCATCATAAAAAAATGTGTGGTTGGAAAATAACTTCGAATACGGGAGGTAAAAGTTTTTTGTCATATCTGAAAGTAAAGCCTATTATATATAAGCCTGAAAGAAAAGAGTTATTATAGTATTAATACAAAATGCTTGATTATTGGCTTGAAGCCAATCGGATTGCTCAGGTTTCATAAACCAAAATGTCATGTCTGGGCGATTTCATCACAAAATTGAATATACATTATTCTATTTACATCCATAGAAGTAGATTACTTTTTGACTATTGCTTCGGGCTGTCCTGTAATGAGCAGTTCTCATTCTACAAAATTTCTGACAGCGTATTTACTTCTTTCAACATCAGACCTAAAAATTCATGTCCTATTTTTATTAAAAAAGATTATATTCACTGATCGTTTTTTGACAAAATTTATAATTCAACTAGAAAATAATTCAAATCGGAAATCGTATAATCGGAATCGGAATCGTAACAATTATCACATTTTTTCCAATTATCGTATTTTGCATAATTTTGCGATGATATGATGGCGATTACACAATGACATGAACGATAACAGTTGTATACGAGTGTAGATATACTTGTGAGGAAGGAGAACTATTCACAGATGTAGGCATAATGTTTCTTTGGAAGACAAGTTTTTATTGTCCACTTTGGGTAGTTTATTGATCTAAATTTTACACTGAATTAAGCGTACAGTCCTTGGTTAATTTGTATTACATACGTGATATAATTCCACCAAACAGTCACAGGAATAATAGTGGTTTAGTTTTATAGAAAAACACTAATTAAGATACACTATTTAGCTTGAACATCATAATTGTCATAAAACTTTAGTCATTGAGGATGCACAGTACGAGTATTTCTATTAAACTTGTTAATATTATTTCTCACCATGTTGATTAGCTGATAATAAGAGACGTAAAACATTTTTTTTTTAAACACGATAACGAAAATTATCACTATATTACTAGTAAAAATTTCATTTAAGTTTAAATTTTTATATTGTTGAGATCTATAATTTTGTAAACAAGGAAGATGAGAACATATTTTTTTCATTATATTTCTGGAAATATGCTTTTTTACAGTATTAGTCTTCAGTGAAAGTTCCATAAAAATATTTTTTAGTACTAATTATTGAGGTATGTGCATATGCTTCATCATGACTTTCTACGTTAAACCGTTTGGAAAGAATTTTATGATAGATAGATAAACAGACGAACTGGCACGTCAATTATTTATGAGATTTCCGTATTTTGCTTTCGAATATTTTATCGTATATCGTAAAAGGCAAACCATTGCTTCGGGTATAAATAGCAAATGTTAATTTTATTTTTCCAATAAACAAGTTTATCAAAATGATAATCCAGTTAAAGCTTCAGTAAAAATATTTTCGTGTATTTAGCAATGTTAGAAAGTGAAAAATTTTATGTCAGCAAACAGAGTATGATACGTAGCTTACTACTTAGCATTTGTTAGACTAAGTTTTGTTTGTTTCTTAAGAGTAGGGCATAAAAAGGAATTATCCTTGAAACTTGAAACTTTCAATATAGATATGGATGGTATAAAATGATCATTTTCAAACCTGTGTTAAAGGAGCAATAATATTTCATATGAAGGAAGTTGAAGTGAGCTGGACACATTTTTGGGTTAAATTTTGAAATCGCTACGGCTATGTTTTAAAACAATGAGGATAATTTTAAAACAAGCTTCTGTTACTATGACTCAGATGAATGAAATACAGATGAATGTTATGACTCAAAATGAATAGATGATCAGTTATGACCATTCTCTATTAAACAAATTAACCGTAAGTGTATTTTTCAGTTGAAGGTGCTAAATCATTCCAGCTACATTAAAATAATATGGAAAAGAATTTTAAATGAAAATAAATTCTAAGAAAATATACTCCAAGATATATATGGCTAATTGCTAAAGATTATTTTCGTAAGCAGTTTATGTTACACATTGAGTCGTACAGTTCTCTGCTCAAGTGAAGAGTAGAATAAAAATTTGCACGTTTGTTTTTTTCCTTTTAGGTGCTATGCAATGCAAGAGATTCTTCATAATTAAACGCCCAAAAATGTGAATATGGGATTAGAACATTATGGTCTAAGTTCGAAATAATTGAAGTTTGAGACGCGAAAATTATATTCAAACTCTATAACAAATGAAGAAAAACCTGCTTTAGAAATTTTGGAAAAACGCTAATCGTTAGTAATTACTATAGAAAAAGCGAATGAAACAAAATGCAGTAATGGTCTCCTTTTACACGCGCAAAGCCGGAATGGTCAGATAATTATCTACGAATCGAATACGTTATACTTTATCATCTCTATATACTTGACGTGTTGTTTGTACTGTTATTGTTGCTATATATGAATTCCTTTAATTTTTTTGATTATCGTTTTTAATTGTTCGTTTAAGAGAATTGCCCTTGTAGCAATAATCCTTTCACATAGGTTTTAAAATTGATGAGGTTAAGTAAAGTTTAATAAATAAACAAGTAACTAAATATTATTTATACTATCATTTAAATTATTTAACATGCTAAACTTTGCAGAGACCTAGTTGCACGTAGCAAATGACGAGGGTGTTAAGTTACGGCCTTTCAAAAAGGCAAAATGTCAGTCTGTTTATTGTCCTCTTGTTTGCCTACCACACGCTGGTGTTCGCCGTTCTTTGCCTTGTAATTAAATGCAGCGAAAAATGCTTTTGTTTCGTATTTTTATTGGGATTTCAGTTCATTGACCTTTTAATGGTACATTTTGAGGTTCTTTTACGTTTTTATTAGTTATTCGACATTTTAAACATTTGTTTGGTTAAAAAGCAAAGTTAATCAGTATCATTGTACGAGTATAAATCGTCCAAAGGAGGAAGAGGTGAATATGTACATCGAGTATTTTTGGAAAATTTGGTTTTAGAGGTATATTGAGGTGAATATATAAGAAAGTAAACAAAATTGAATTCGAAGAAAGTAAATAACTTATTTAGACTTTTTGTTTTTCCGTGTGTTTGAGAACTTGAGTATTTTTTTAGATAAGTTCATAAAAACTACTAGACCGATTCAAGTGAGGTGACGATAATGACTTTTGCTGAAATGATACTTAGATTTAGATTAAAATATACTCCACCTCTTGTGAAATGAAATTTTCAGGAATTTTGGAATTTTCAAGTAAATGTACTCATGAAATAAAAAAAATCGTTTCATTTAAAAATTAAATGCGACACTAATTTTGAGATATGCCCTTTAACGGTTTTTTAAATAAGAGACTACATTTATTTCATCGTAAAAATTAAAATATATATAGTCTACACTAAATAAAAAAACTAAACAACAAACGATAGTTGTTTCCACAACATCATTATGCAGCTTAACATACGTGGACGTATATTGACACAACTCATATGCAAACACAATCTAACTAAGCAGACTATTTGGAACTGAGTTTGGCGTAAAATTGTGTTCATTATACTGTAATTTCTTCTGTTGTTGCTGATTTTAGCTGTGAACAATTTATAGATATTTGCGATAAAATCTATGTCACCCCGCTTAGTTACGTTAAATTTAATTAAATATTTATCGCACTAGGAAGTTTATATTAATGACGACTTATAATAGATAATAGAATTTAACCTCCAACGAGGTACAGAATCCTTGGTACGCGAGCCAAACTCACAATTTGCCGCTTTTGTAAACAATTAGTTCCGGTCAAAATTACAATTACAAATGTTTGTCACAAACTTAAGACCATCCCACCATCTTTTCATTTTCTCCAACTTGTCTTACTCGATTTCATATTATATTTGAACTACTGCTACCTATCTAATTGTAAATATTATTTTGGTTTTGTTTCTTTTTATGACATAATTTAGTGTTACATTTTTAATCCATTCGGCTAAAAATGTTCAAATGTTGTTCTGTATAATGCTGCATATTGAGGAAGAGTTGAAATGTTCAAATTAAAAAAAAAAATTACGTTTAAATTCGAATAAGAATGATAACATCTCTTAAAACGAAGAAAATAGGACTGTGCAGGTAATGCAAGATAAATTACTTGTTGAAGGCAGTATATGAACTCTGTGAGTGTATGAATAATAATTAGATATAATTTAAGAACACTAATTAAACTTACACCCCTAATCGAATTTCCGTCAAATTAAAACATCTTTTATTTTTGCTTGAAACAATGAATGAAATTTTCATCAAAATAATGGAATATTTAGAAAAATGTCAATTTTGCATTTGTGATAAAAGCAAATTTTACTACGAGTTGAGCGAAAGTGTATCGTGATGTATAATAGTACAATGTTCAAGGGAATAAAATTATTTGGTTCAAGGGAACAAAATTATTCGATTCTAGATTTGCTGAGAAAATTAAAAATAATTCAATATCCTTTCCTGAACAGAACTGAAATAAACTATAGTAAAATAAATTCCACAGACCAAGAGAGTAGAAAGAAGTACTGCATTTCAAATGCTTGCTGAGATATGTAACGCATTCTTTTCACTTTTCCTTTCCAGTACATGCCGACTTCCGACTTTTCCGCTAGTGGGTTTTAGTGAAACTTTCAGCGTTTCGTGTAGCGGCGGTACGTGCCAGGAATCTGACACCGTTCTCTGCTCGTGACTCGAGTTCTCAATATGTCTCAGGTGGAGAAATAATTGTAAGGGAACTTTTGAAATGTATTCTTGCTGCTATTCTACTTCGTAATCTTATTGAATACTAACCATCCAAAATTCCGCCAAGTGAATGATACGCTTCGCTGTCAACTATTGAATATCGATAAATTAGAATTAATGCAAACTTATTTTGTTTTCTTCTTGAGAAAACTTTTAAAAATGTTAGTATATCATCATCCTTTTAATTTCTTTCATATTTTTAAATAAGATTTAACGTACCACATTATGTGGAATATTGTCAAAATTTTTTTTTTAAATGAAGTTTATATTCCATTTACCACTTTTTGTTTCTCTTTCCAATTTACGAAATATTATGCTCCAACGTTTTTACGATATATTACCTTCCCCCCTCTTTATTCAAATATGAATATATAAAGTTTGAAAAAATCCTAAAAATAGGTTTTTATAGCACTTTTAAATGACGGTATTCATCAACTATAAACAAAGACTTAGATGGACGTGGAAATAATGTAGATTAAATCTCGCATTATATAATAACGGAAATACCGCAGATGAAATCTTGCAAAATAACGCAGTTAAAAAAAAACTCAAAAGGACGTGGAAATAACCCAAAAAAAATCTTAAAAATAGGTTTTGGGAGTAATTTTAAATGGGAGTACTCATTAACTCTAAATAAAGACTCAAAAGGACGTAAAAATAATTTAGATGAAAAAGACTTAAGAGGATGTGGAAATAACGCAGAAAAAATATTAAAAATAGGTTTTTGGAGTATTTTTAAATACACGTCAACTATAATCAAAGATTCAAAGGAACTTAAAATAACGTAGATGAAAATGAATGGATGATTGAGTTTGTTAGTACAATTAAGATAAATTAGTATGAATAATTAAAATAAATTTGGGAAATATTACAAGTAGTTTATTTGTCAATTTAGTTATACAAATCTTTGCATAATTGACATTATGAAATTCTAATATTTAAATATATCATAAATGTTTTCCACGGAAATAGCAGAGACATATAAGGCCCACACGAAAACCGCCTTCGCCGAGTTCGCTATTGCTCTCGCACGTCGCTTGCGGTTACAGCTCGACGCAATTGAATCTAATAACCATCCTCGCAGCGAGTGTGCGATTATATTCTAACTTTACAGATTCTAAATTAAATTAAATGAATGCAGTCGATTTATATATCTACCTCACAAGTTCTAGGCATAGAGAGTGGAAAAAAATATTTAACGTTAAAATATTAAAAGAAAATTAATTAATTACCTTTCTTTGTTTGTTTATGTAATACCCTATCTTTCAATATAATTTTACGCCTATCACTAAATAACTTTATGTAAAGAACTAGCGATCGTTTGCAGCCTAAAATTTTTATATTACATATCCGTATTTACCTGTGAAAATCAAACATTTTCCCGCGGAAATGAGTAGCCTATATCGTAATCCAGATCGATATTTGAAGGCTCTTTTGAATCATCGATGAATTTATCACCAGTTCTGTTATTTTGTACTAATATCTTGGAAAGTTAAACTTGGTTATGGTTTTGAATTTATTTACTAATAAATAATTCAATTTCGTTAATGTCCGTTGTCTAGGAAGTCGAACGCGCGAGTATGCTGTGTGGCTGCCTTTCTCATAGACCTAAACTCCTCCTACTCCCCCTACCACCCAATACTCACCCATATCACACATCACTAATTTCCAACGCGCTTGGTGATTATAATAAACTGAAGAGTAAGATTTTCATTGTATCTTCTAAATTATGAGACCAAATAGAATACTGCAAAGGGAGATAAAAAATATTATTGAAATTACACATAAAAAGTATAACTAAAGATCGCCATATAATGTCCTATTTATTTTCAATGTAAAAAACGTTAGTCTAGCTTAAATATTAAGGCTAGAAATGTATTGTTGGTGGTGTTTATTAGAAATTCTAATTATAAATAATTTCCTGGTACATTTTTTGCCACGTTGATCCAAGCATTTGGCCAGCGCACGCCAATAAAACAGTCAAGCCTCTCTTTTTCCACCCACTTGACGATTGTTGTCTTCTTAATAACAAAATATTAATTACATTTTATTATTTTATTTTTATGACCTAACTTAACACAGAAATATGACCTAACAATTTATAGGAAATATATTTTTTATTTTATAATATTGTTAGCCAACTATCATCAGAAATTTTTAACTCCAATGCAAACATGTCATTAGATATTTGACATTTAAAAAATGGGTCCCTTATAAAATAATTTGCTTGTCCAGACATCTGTTTGTTTTTTCCAGAAACCAGACGACGTGAGAAATTATAATTCAGTATAGTTTTAAAGGATATTAATCTCGCATATCTAGATAGATAACATTCAAAACATGCATATGAAAATATTATAGGATCAAATGAAATGTTTCAAATTTTTTTCAAAAACGTATGGAGTATCGATTATAAGAATTTCATAACTTTTTTTCAGAAAATTAAAAAATTTTTGAATTTTTGTAAATAATTTTATAAGCTTTCTGTTTTTCTTTTCATTATGAGTTTCTAGAAACAGAAGGAAAATACTAACCAAGTAAATTTTTTTCTAACTTTTCTCTTTTGCGTGACATACTAAACTTACTATTTAGAAAATATATTTTTTGCTTATAGTATAGTAATATATTTAAAAAACATTTGATAATATTGCTAAAAACTATAGAGAAGATTCGTCTTCAATTCAAGATGTTATCAATAATACCAGTTTCAATATTTTAATTGCAATTTGCTCATTTCTATTCAGGATTCCTTTACTTTACATTAAATAAAACAATAAGCATATAGTTCATTAACTCATATAATATGACAATATCTAATTTTATAGCGTTAATATCGGATATATAATTTTTAAAGAGAGTTAAACAAAAAGAAACAAAAAATGCGCTTATTCTTTTTAAAAATACCACGACAGCATTAAAAATATTACAAGAAAAATTATTTACATTATCCAAAAAAATACATTAATTTCTTTATCACAGTATCTCTTAAGATTAATTGGTAAATATTAAGGCATTTATTTTAACAATTTTCAAACTTTATTAAAAATGTGTTATTGAAATTGTCATTAAAATATCCATCTTTTATATGGAAATAGGTGTTTGATGCTTTTTTCAACTAATTGTACTAACTTTCATTCATAGAATAATATCACGTTCACAATTAATAAACACGCCACATTTTCCAGTAATTTCTGGAATGTTACAGAAAATTCTCGAACATCACAAATAAAGCATATTAAGGGGACGGCGATTAATTTTCTATTAAATTTGGAACTGGCTTTCTGCGAGAGAGACTGGCTTTCTGAGAAAAAATAATCAAAATATTAAAATGTCACGAAAAAACTTAAGTGTTTCGTCAATTCAATTTAGAGCAAAACATAAGCCAAGTAATTATGTATATAATATATGCGCAAAGATGCGTGAGTACATATGTACTCTCCTATGACATATACCGATATAAGTTTAATAAATTAAAAGAAATCAATTTTGATTCCTCTGATTATCTTCACCCGGGGTAACCTTAAAAAATGGTGGATCCTACGTTTAATTTACGTTATCAACAAACCTACTATCCAAAATTATTGATGCATTTGAAAAATAACCCTACACTTTACGCCAGATGATTAAAAATATAATAAAAAGCAAATACTTATGGTACACAAACAAGCATGAATCATAAAATTGAAAATAACGTAGCAAGGAAGTGTATGAATTCGAAAGACCGAGAAAAGGTCGCCAAAATAGTCAAGGTGTTGATATAAATGAAGACGTATAATAAACACTGAACAGATGAAGAAGAATTACTGAATATGTAATTTAGAAGAAATATTATTTTTAAAGTCCAGAAGAGAATCGTAAGGCTAAGTCACGAAGAATATGCAGTTGCTGATAGCCCGATAAAAAGTAAAAACTTGTTAAATCATATGAAGGCTATAGTTCTGCAGTTACACGCTTCTTTACATTTCCTAGGGTAATTCTCACAATAACTTAACTTTTAGTTTAAAGTTTTCAAGTTTCAAGTAATTGAATTGAAGATTTGAAGTAATTTGCGATACGTTTTTCTGGCAGTAGAAATTTTCCTTTCACCAATCAATTAATTAAAGTTGTTCTTATAAAAAGCATTTTGATAGTAATTCTTCCGTATATCCACACATCCATCCATGCATCCACACTGTACTGCTCAACATTGTAATTTACAATTCCAAAAAACTTTCACTCTCTTAAGGCGAAATGAGTTGGAAAATGTATATAGAACATCATTACGTATATAACTTAAACTCATTTTTAAATTATTTTTTTAATCGTCGTGGAAATACCTTCTGCGAGAATGTTAATGAAAAAAATAATTGTATAAAATTTTCAATATTCTACTATTTTCAATAATCTTACTCAATGGCCTGAAATATATTTACCAACAGAATGACATAAATATGGCACTGATATAACATTGCCCTTTACTGGCATGGAAGCTAAACAGTATGAAGTTGTAAACAGGAATGGCGCGTTCGCTTTTCTGACTGGAAAAAGAGCTTTCAGCAAAAAAGTATCTTAAATGGCCTCGCACCCTCTTCCGGAACACAAAATTTTAAGCTCGCTACAAAGACACAAAGAAGCATTTACTGCCGGCGGGTAGATGTCACAATCGCCTCACGATGTGAACATATGTGAAAGCGGTTGAGACATGACGGTTGCAGGTAGTTTTGGTGTAAATAGAGAAATTTAATTGCTCGCCAAAGATCGACAAATTAAGCTCTAGGTTTACTTTGCTTCGTTTTTGGAATGAAAAGAACAGAAAGAAGATGATACAGATTACGATTGAAAATAATATGATGTGGATATTACCTTTACCCACATTATTTGTATTAATATTTCCAGTGATATTTTTGAATTTATCTCTGCATCCTGAAATACCAATTTAACAACATTTGCAGATCAACAATTGCACTTCACTTCTAGTTTTCACTGAGATTATAAGAGACATTTTTTAATATTGTAAGACCTTATTGGAGCACATCGTCACATAAGTAAACAAGCTGTTAGAATAATTAATACCAATATATTTATATATATATATATATATATATATATAAATATATATATATATAAATATATATATATATATATATATATATAAATATATATATATATATATATATAAATATATATATATTTATGTATATATATATATATATATATATATTTATATTTATATGTATGTCTATTGTATTTATTGTAGAATAGATTGACCTAATTTATGTTAAGTATACATGTGTATATTTTGTTATACCCGGATTTTTGGTTCACTTTTGATAAATGAAATCATAGAAAGAAATAGTTATATTGAAGGCAGTTGCTTGCCGTTTGAGGATCATTATTAGGGCGGTAATATTATGTTTTTAATGTAACATCATTAGGTATAATTTTGAGAAGAAAATTTTACTTACAATTTTGGTTTTATACATATGTACATGAAATATGACATAAATTTATGACAAAATTAAAAACAGTAAATGAAGAAAGTACTAATATAATAATAAGTTGATGAATATTGGTCGTAATAAATTACATGATAGCATGATTAAGGCAAATTTTAAGATGCTATTTTGGTTTTCTTCTCTATATTGTTGTTTCCGGTATAAGCTTACTTCCATATATTCGAATAACTGATATTTGTTGCTATCTTGAAATTTTCCACAGTATATATCGCAAAATAAGAACTCGAGCTAAATTAGTGAGACAATCTCTGCTTGATCCATCTAGTTTAGTAGTTTGGGAGGAAGATTTGAGTTGTATTATTAATGTGGTTCGATATATTTGGCGATTAGGAATTCTTGAAATGTTGCCAATTTTATTCAATTTGTAATATATAAGAACATACATGTTGCGTCTATAAATGTATTTCCATCCTAGAATCAAATCAAATATTTAAAGCGGTCTTTTAAAGTAGAAGCTAAAAGTATGAAAGCGATTTAAGAGTATCAGAGAAATTATTCCATTAAAATTTAATTACCACTTTTGATAAATTGCTAAACCAAAATATAGTTTGTTATATACTATAGTAATTTTCTTGGAACTTATTTTCGAAATAAAGTATGTACATTTCTCCTTAATATTTTAACGGGAAAAAATTTAGGAAACTAAATTGGACATTTCGAATTTAAAATATTCTGTCCGTATTATACGTATGTAATAAAACAAACTAACTATACAATGGTTAATAGTTACATCCTCAAATATTGATTATAAACTGAACAATGTGATCTAGAACTGCAACTGAAGAAATTAGGTTGCTTCAGTTCCTCTTCGGCTTCTTCGTCAGCTTCAGTTCTCTTCTTGAGTTTCTCTTGTGCAAATATTTAAAAAGTAATTAGCGATGGCCATTTTAATTTATGTGTCACATTTCGTAATTATATTAGTCATAAACTATTGCTACCGAATAGTAACAAATCTGAAGTTCCAATTGGTAATGACTTTTCATTAACGTTCTAGAAAGGCATGCAGGTTTTCTCATAACAAAAATTCAATGCTAAAATCACTGTTGTAAATTTCATCAAAGCACATGGCAGAAATTTAAAAGGACTCAACGAAAAATGTCTTCGCAGAGTTTATTATTTGCTTTGCATCTCGTGGGTGGTTACAGCTCGACGTAACTAAATGTTATGACCATCCTTGCGACGAGTGTGCCATTGATAGAAAAAATTTGAAATTAAACTTTAACAAGCAGAAGACAGTTTTTCACATCTGCCATATAAGTTTCAGGTGTTAAGGTAAAAATAATACTAATGTTAGTAATTATATTAAGGAAACAATTTCTAATTATTACGTGTTGTGATTTTACTACGATAGTAACTTAGGTCCATTAATATTTTAACTTGGTGACAACAGCCAAGGTAATTATAATACCGAGGTAATTATATAACATACTAATTTTAGATTTCATAATAATTAGATTTTTTTTTCACGGAGAGATAATTGTCTTCGAGTTTCTGAAGAGAAGACTAAAAATTGTATTTTGAATTTTTGAATAATGAAAAAATTATGACCGTTTAAAAAATTTAAAAAAAATCAATTGTCAGCTTGAGAGACCTAATCTTCAAATGATTTATGGAATAGACTGAGACATACGTTCCATCCTAAACCATGAATTTCTTTGGTTTTAAAAAAATAGGTTTAAAAAGTCAGTACCTCAAAGGAAATAAATAGAACCCTCATGTGTCCTTCCGTTCGTTTTCGTAGCGTTTTTTCGGAAACCGTTTGATGTAAAAACTGGAAATTTTAGAATAATGTTTACTTTTAAATTGCATATTTGTATAGATATTCCCAAAATACAACATTTACCACCTTATTTCTGAACCTATTGAGCTAAAAAGCATGAAAAAAACGGTGCTGTTAAATTTAATTGGAAGATTACAGGGAAATCAAGGTAATTATTCTAGACCTTACAATTTTTTCAATATACGCCGTGCTTTATATCTGTTAATGGTATAGAAGGCAATATATTCAGGTTGTAAATAATTACTTTTTGTGATCAGTTTAATGCATGTGCAACTTATCATTAAACGTTATAAGTGCATAAATGCATACGGAATTGTTACAGAACCCTCATAGTACGAGTTCGAGAGAAATGTAGAAATTTTATGACAATTTCGCAAAAAAATTCTCTTTTTAACTTCAATAATTCTGAAACAGTCACAAATTTATAAAAACGGTTTCCACTTCAGGATATTGTAGAGAATTAACTTTCTACAAATGTGTAATATTCAACATACATTTCCTTGTATGTGGGTAATAAAATTGTAATTTATATTCTTTTATAGTCTGTATCACAGTATTTGATGCCTTAATCATTGACTGTATTCTAAATGGAGTTAGATTTATCATGAAAAGTGAAACTAAGTTTAATGAAAATATATTAATAGTCTATGACATTGTAAAAATTTCCAAATTATATTTGTGTGTATTTGAAAATGTATGATACATAAGATTACTGCAAATAAAATGCTAATGATTTAGGGATAATTAAAAATCTTGCAATGTAGCACTATTGCAATCAAGGGGGAAGTAATAAATGGAAATGGAAATCAAGTAAACTATTTCTTTAAATTTTACTCTCTTACGTGAGGCACTAGTTGGATTATAAAATATTTATCAAAATTGCGTATGAATATTTGCGAATATTAAAAGCTCTAATTTTTTAATTTTTTTTTCAGAAACAATGTATGAGGCAAGTCTCCATAACAACGTATTACCAGTAACAAATTTTAATATGTATAATTCCCTAGATTTGGAGTTTATTTATATAAAAATGCACCAAAAAGTTTTAAAAAAATTTATTGGTTTATATAATTGAGACGCAAATTTTTCTTTCTTTAAATTCTTCGTATCGGCGAAGCAATTTCAAGAATAAAGACAAATTAAAACACTACAAAATATTTCCTTCTAACCCCTCATTTTATTTTCTTCACTTTTCATTTCACGTTCCTTTCATATGGGAGAAGACATTCAGTACTTTATCATTTCCGATCGATGCTGAGTTTAATATTAATTTTCTAGGTTACTAAAATGCATCTAATGAGAGTCCATATTGAGTTTTTATATTTATGAAAAGAAAATAATAATAGTGTTGACAAAAATTGGTCGTTACATAAATACTTCTTTTTTTATGACGTAAGAGGGTAGAAATAATATAGAAAGCAAGAGTCGTGGTATATTTTATACTACGTATCGTATTACTCATGATAAAAAGGCGTATGATGTTAAATGTGTCTAAAAGCAAACAATTAAAAAATAAATAAACATGTGTTGGCAGTAGCGAATGTAATAATATTAATAAATGAAACAAATCGAGCAGATGAAAAAAAATTAAAACCAAGAAATATTTTTGAAAGTGCTCTAAAGAAAAAATCAAAGTACCAAAATATTAAAGAGATCAATCAAATACCGATAATAAGTTACGAATACACATTTTCTTTGTTACAAAAGAAACACAAAAGTGAAAGAAACTTAACGGAATTGAACGCAGTGTGCGTTTGAAATTAAAAAAGTAATTCTAAAGTTTGGTGACAAAAATGTCGTGGATTCAGGAAGGTTGGTAACACGTGTTCGCATTACGCACAAATACTTAATTGTTTTGCAGTTACATACCCCTTTAAATTTGTGAAATCATTTCTCTAAAAATAAAATAATGAAGTATTGCAGCGCCATCTGGTGAGCTAACACCATAACACTTATTTGGAACCATCACCGATTAGTCATTATGGAGATGAAAGTCAACATTAGTTTGCAACAAAATGTTGCAGCGTCCCCTGGTTAAATAACACCGCAACACCTTTCTGAGAACCATCGCCGATTAATCCTAAATATTTTGCAGAGAACCGTGTCTAAATCAATTAAATATGTTGGGAGATAAATAGGAACATTAGTTTGAAACAATATGTTTATTGCGGTGTCAACTGGTGAGTAATCACCGTATCAACTATCTAAGAACCATTGCCAATGAATCTTAAATATTTTGCTGAAAACCGTATCTAAATCGATCAATCCGTTTGCGAGACAAATGGGAACATTCGTTTGCAACAAAATGTTTATTGCGGTGTTAACTGGTGAGTAATCACCGTAACGACTATCTAAGAACCATTTACAATGAATCACAAAGAATTTACAGAAATCTGTATCTAAATCGGTCAAACCGTTTTTCGATATAAACGGGAATATTGGATTACACAAACAAACAAAAAAACAACCTGTCACCCTAAACGTACATACCTCCTCCGTTCCCTTGTGGGCAATAAATAAAAGCCGTAATTGAATTTTTAAAAATCTTATAATATATAATAATCAGTGTAATAATTGTGTAATAATTGTTTATTTATTTTATTATTAGTAATAAATATTTCTAGCAGAAAGAACACAATCAACAGCCGGTCAAATATATAAAACTTCTTAAAATTTTATTAATTTATCAAATTTTTACTGAAAATGGTGCTTCCACAATTTGTGAAGTTTTGCCGTACAAAGATGTCAACAGAGAAAGTTAATAGACTATATTTTCTGATAAACCGCAAATCTCTAAAAAGTAGGAAAATATTGATAAATCCGATACTAAATAGGCCTCCAACCATTAATTGCGTTGCGATACAAATATATTGTATGCTACTTATGTTGCTGAATTTCGTGATGTCATTGAGTTATTGACTAATATGATACATAAAACTATCCTTTCATTGTAGCTTACTTGGAAAAAAAGGCTGTATACAGATGGCTTGCTCCTTCCGCTATTTATAAAACTTTCAGCCATAACAAAACCTAAATGACCTCACATAAACTGCCGGAAAACTAAACTGTAGGTGTGTTACAAAGACACAAAGGGACAATCGCCAGCGGCGCGGAGATAGCACAATCGTTCGGGACGTAAACACGCCTGAAAGCGGCAAAACTGATGCCCTCCGCTTTAACACATGTACGGATACAAAATGGAGACAAGGCTACAAGGCTGTGACAGGACATAAAGTGAAGACTGCGACATGTGAGGAGTACAGGTGCTCTCTTGCGAAAGGGGGCGAATTCAGTTAGTCCTTAAGGTCGATGAACTGAATTTTGTGTTTGATTCGTGTAAGAGATATTTCTCGTAGTTAAAGGCTATTATATGCTTAACAGTGAAGAAATTCCATGTTTATAAATTATATTATTTATATAGATGGAATTTGTTTTCTTTATAATTTCATACTAATTTCATATCGTGATAAAAAAACCAGCTTAATGTGAGTCTGACTTGCGCATAGAAAAATCCGCATCCGGTTTATAATGAAATTACTTTATTCATCATAATTCATTATTAACATGGACATCATTTTGCAAGAAATATAAATTGAACCATAACCTAATTAAGTAGAGGAAGTACATTTTCATAAATATCTCAAAACATATTACATCAAGAATCAGCGTTATACGTTTACGAAAGCTTATAAAAATTCTGCTTTTTCATATTTAGCTGGAGTTGTTTTAGATATAAAGAAATTTGGTTATCCGAGAACTTCAGTCGAGAGGATAATAGATACAACACTTTAATAATTGTAGGCTTGTAATAATATAGAGCAGATTACTTTTGGAAACGTTATAAATGTTTGCCGAAAGTGTAAGGATGGACTAAAATATAAATAATATACATACAAAAAAACTGTAGAATTGGCATGTCTGTATATTGACAATAAACAAAACATGATTAAGGGGCACACAATAAAATGAATAGAACATAAAAAAACATTTTTTTAGTTTTGTCTTCTTATTTGCTTACATGTTCATCTGTTTTTGTTTTTATTTCATCACGCATTTCGTGAAAACTACCGGAGTAAAAACGACGTTTATAGAAAAAACTCCATTCAAATTTTAACTTGAGTATTTGTTTTATCCGAATCACTACACTTAAACAGAAACAAATGTGAATTCATTTTCAAAAATTCATTTGGATCGCATTAGTACCGTAGCAACAAATAAATTTGTAGCTACCCGACTAGTAGTAATTACATGAATAATATATTAATAAAAAGCCCTATATGTATTTTAAATCACGCCATGAAATTTTTCACCCGAACATAAATTGGTGAAATAGGTATGCTAAAGATGAAGTGTGAGGTGGTGCGGGAGGAACAGGTGCCTGTAAAAACAATCCGAATGCAGGCAAACGCATGAGGACATACATCGTTGTCAACATCATATACCCGTATAATTTTTCGAAGTTGTTTGTATTCATTATATGCTTATTTTGTTTTATCAAATTGTTTGAAATATGAATTTATTGTGCATATATTTATTTAATTACTTTGGTATTACGAGGTTAATTGAATTTGTTTATTACATACTTTATTATTTATACATATAATAGAGGTGTAGAATCCTATACGTTGATGGCACTTAAAAGTAACTTAGGAAACATAATAAAAGTAATACGAATAGAAAATATGGGTTTTTTATCAATGCCCGTTTTTCTGTGAGTCTGTTGATTTGTTTGCATATCACACAACAATTACTGGTATAAGTTCAATTAAAGTTTTAATTGTAGATTATATTAGATATGAGACAAAATATAAGCTATTCCTTATTGAAATAGATCTAATAAAAATAAGATTTTTACCCGAATGGTCAAATTGTACTCAGTTTAAGAAAGTTTATTGTTGTAATTATTTAATACATGCCGTTAGGAGATGGGAGGTATTAGTTAGGAGGCGTTAGGAGGTATTAATTGTACAATAACTTAATAACATTTTCTTTAGGACCATATGAGAATGAACTCAAGGACACAGCTGATACAGATTCCAGTGAGTAAGTAACGTTGTGGGCCAATAACTAATTATAGGGCCTTTACTTCAGCCGTGCAACAATAAAATTATTATTATATTAAATTTATGGCTTTAACAATTCGCATGTTAAGCCATTTGACTAATTTCGACCAAATTTTTGTTTGCGTTTTGTGAAAACATGATAATTTTAAGTTATAAATATAACATGTCTCAATGCTATGAAGCATTTAAATGAAGATTTTAAGTTCATAATACTATTTGAGTTACCATTTGATCATTCTACCCAATATAATCTGTTAAGGTTTGTTTAAAAAAATATAATTAGGAAAAATAATTTTATGTCCTATATATTTTTCAGTTAAATTTCTTGTATCAAATCTGGATTTATATTTTTACGATTTAAAATACTTACGTTCATGCTCATAGATTTTCAGCGAAAATCTTAGATACTGAGGTAAAATATAGTTCTAATAATTATTGATTCTGATGAATTAGTGGAACCCTGTTGCATGAAAATTAAAATTTTTTAAGTATTCCATAAACCATTTAACTTATTTTAACTATTTCTTTCGTCTTGCTTGCATGTTTTCCTTCCATTTCTTCTTTAAAGTGTATTAACAAATACAATGAGATAAAAAATGTTTTGTAGATGAAAAAATGTTACGATTGTAATGATTTTAGTAAAACATTCGTAAAAGTATTTTTATGTATTGAGTTTGTCGTAGGCTATGGTTATAGTATATCAGAGTATATTCAGAGAATGGAGAGCAGTGCACATGAGATGACGCAAGGCAAGAAATTGGTTTCAGTTATATTTTTCTCATATTGTAAAAAATACGAAAAATAATTGTGAAAATTACTGCGGCTTAATAGCTTAAAACACATTTCTAGATGACAGTTGCAAATAACTTTACTCTAAATCCAAATAAATATGTAATAAATAGTATTATTTTAACATTCGTTTTAAAATCTTCAATTGTTTGAAGTTACCTCTACGCTTATTGCTACCTCGCTATTCCGTTAGCTATTTTCAATCCCTTTATAAAAATGGAGAAATGAACGCTAAATATATTCCACATTGACTAATGTAATAGTTCTATTATTTCCGCTGAAGGTAGATAAACAGTTATATGATAATAATGAGGGGGGGGGGGGGGAATTTAGCCCATTTTAAATAATTCTGCGATCGACAAAGAAAGAAAAAGTTAATAAGTTTTGTTACTTTTTAGAAGTCGATTTAGAAGTCAAATAAGTTGTATTACTTTTTAGAAGCCGAATCTGTTAACTTCAACGTATTTCAAATAATACCAGTTTGGACTGAATTTAATGTTTAGTATATAAAATGTTTAATACATATAACGTTTGTTAATATTGCGTTGAATTTTATGTTTGAAACTAGTATTTCAATATAATAATCGGAATTCATGGTTTAGAGAACGTAAAGTTCTCGGCTTACACTTCGTCAATTTATTTTTCTTTGATGATAGGAGTATCGTATTTGCTTTCTGGCAAATGATGAACATGTTTCATTTTTGGTAAATTCTTCCGTAGTTTTCACAACTTTATTGCACTAGATTACATTTTTCACGTGTTTGAAATAGAATTTCATAACTATAGTAGACTAGTATGAATAATGATAGTTTCCGAAAATGGTGTTAATGAAAAATTAAATAGACAAGGAAAATGGAAATATCATGTCATACGCAGTTTGATTTTTTCCTGTAAATACAATTATTGACAAAACGATAGGTGATGTGATTGTATAGTCTCTTTAGAGACACAACTGTGCAGACGGTCTGTGGCGCAGAGATGGCGTAAAGTTCCAGCGCTGTATATAAATATGTTAGAAAGCGACAAAGCTAGTGCCACTTGGTCTGCGGCCGCGAGTGGACGAAATAAAGGCTCGGGTCATGAGGGGCGCAGATACATTGGCCCAAATAAAGAGAGGAATGTTGTTATAACTGAGGATTAGAGAACTTAATTACATTTTCGTTTTGTTACATTTACTTTCTTGTAAATTAATATTTAACATGAAGTTAATGAAAGAACTTCTATAAACCTATCAGTTAAAGAAATGCCGAATGATAACAGATCAATAAATTATAAATTGAAATCTTTTTTATGTAAATCAATATAACGCTAATAGGACAAACTCATAATATTTCATCAACATATAAAACTTTTAAAAAGTCATGTGTTTAGGGTAATAATAACAAATAAAACAGCTGAAAGATGGTCTGTATCGAAAGATCTCCTCTTTGACTGACCGGGACTTAAAATAAGGAAATTAAAAAGGAGACACGAGGGATATAGATAAAAGCAATCACGAGGTTGGGTTGGGTTGCTATATGATGATTACACAATATATAATAATACCCTAGCGAGTATCGCTACGGACTTGTAATGTGGGTACTGCAATTAGTGGGTACTTACAAGTCCATGACATAATGTTGTCTTAGATATGGTGCATTATGGAGCAGAATTCTGAATGTATTAGGCCTATTATGAATACTCATGATAGAGTATGTAAATGTGTTTACATCTATTTTGATTACAATAGAAGAACCGGAAGAGATATTTCTAGTCATATCTCTTCAATCTAAGGAACAAACCGAATACGAAGTGCTGGAGCATTGGAGATATACTAGATATACAAAAAAAATATAGTCCGCCTATTCGTAAAGAAAAAGAAAATGGATAAAATTTTTACTTTCTTTATTTGAAGATTCCTTCTTTTATTAAAAACCTTAAGCAATATTTGCTTAATAGAAGAGAATGTTGCTTCCTTAGATGCACCAAAAGTTAACTCAAAAACGAAAGCAATTTTAGGAAATAAGATTATTGAATATATTTGACGTTAATTTTGTAGCAATTTATTATTCAAAGTTAAATGAAACTACGTCATGTAGTATTATTTCTACTTTCTTCAAGTAGTTTACCACGACCTATGTTTCGTTGTATTACAACATCTTCAGGTGAGCTAATAGCAAAGATCTTTGCTAATCTATCAAAAAGATAATAAGATATATTCACAATTGTAAAAACTTCACCGAATCTGTACGTTTTGTTACATCACCCACATTTCCAAAAAAATTAAGATGAGGAAAAAAAAAATACAACTTGAAAGAAATATTAATGAAAACTGTAGAAAAATATATATGTATTAAAAATGATGGAATATTAAAAATGTATTTAAAATGACAGAAATTTTGAAGATACAAAAATCCCTCTTCGGAGGGGGTTTCAATGAACAAAAAAAAAACAACAGTCATGAAAAAGTCAGCGGCCAATATTTTTAAAACAAGCCTTACAGAACAAAAATCACATTGGGAAACTATCGGTCCCTTGAACATCATCGAGCTCAGAGCCCAGGTAAAACGTTCAGAGGGAGAAAAATATAAAAAAGTGCAGCTAGCGAGGGCCAAACAACATAATGTTATCAACAGACCAATATATCATTGACCAAGAACCATAACCAACTTGTCAGATACACCTATGTTCAGAGGTAAACAGTTTTGTTGGAAGACTTCAGCTTTTCCAAAATTGTTGGCCTAATCTAACAAATAATAAAACAATATTTCTCTGGATAATTGGATACAAAATTTCTTTTGTTAGTAACCCAAAAAAAAATATTTTTCCACAAAGTGATGATTATAACATTTAGAGATAATAGGTATTGATTCTGAAATAGCAAACAATTAAAATTTAATGCTGTCTCACAATATTCCGTGAAAGTGTTTATGTAATTTATAATTATTTACTGGTGTCAACGATAGTAGTCTGATTTTTATATTCCAAACATTTATTTTGCATTGACTTATCTTTAAATAACACCGTTTCGATACACTGAAATTTTTAGGTCGCATACGATATTATTTTGTTTTCCATGAGGAAGCACGTAACAGTTTTTATTTAATTAAATATGATCTTGACTTATTTTTATTTTAATGATTTATCAATGTTAAGCTATATAAGTTTCTTTTCAAGATAAGTCTTTTGCATTTACATGTAAATATTTATTAAAATTTATATTTTGATAATTAAAATTATAACTGTATTCGTTTTCTAACTTAACCTCATTATAAATTAGTTGAATTCCTTTAGATGGATTTTGTTAGATGAATCTATTTCTTACCATCGAATAACCTGTATATCTAAGAAGGTCTTATGTATGAAATTATGGGATTATGCAATATTTGCAAATCGATATATAGAATTATGCCTCACATAATACTTTTCACGGAATGTTTTAAACTATATTTCCATTCAGAATAACTCACTTATAAACTCAGTATTATATTTTTGCTATATTTCTATATTTGACGTAATTTCTCAGATACAAAAAATATTTTATGAAAAAGTATGAAATGCCATACTGGGTATAAATAATATAAAACCCTATCTACATAAATCCCTAAAAATGTTTTAAAATTTGAGTTAATAAAACCTATGAAGATCACACTAAAATCATAATGATGTGAAAATCTGGTTATTTTTTTATTCCTCCAAAAGTGGAAGATAAATCCACCTTTGTCATCAATATTAAATCTATTAGTAAAACGACTCTTCATGTATTTTCAATGCGTCTACTAAATTTTGCATTGATGAGCAGAAATACAGCATGTATAAATAAAAAAAACATATTTCTTACCTAATTTTATTTGTTCTTTCCTAAATTTTTTGATATTTTGCAATACTTTTACTTCGTCATTATCATTAGTTTCACTTTAAACTCGATTTTCTGATGACTTAAACCTGATTAAATTAAATAAAACATGTAAATGCCCAATTAAATAAAAAAAAAAGAAGTGTGAAAGTTATGAAAGTTTATATGAAATATGTTTATACCTTCCCTGTTTAAAGCGTAATTTCTTCTTTATTTATTCTTTAGTTACAGTTGTGTGAATTGACTATGACAAAATATTGCGATGCTTAGAATTCATGACGCGAAACACATTTTCTTTTCAATTTTATTACGAAGAAAATATTGCCATTTTAAAATAAACGTCAAGCAATGGGTCAATGTAGCATATTTATTTTGGTCATCTGGAATCAAAACTGATAAAAATCGTTTCGTATGAGCTATTAACGTTAATTTAATATGTATCGAATGTTAGTTTTTGCATCCCGCGATTCACACTTCGTATATAAATAAATATATATATATATATATATATATATATATACATATATATATATATATATATATATATATATATATATATATATGGCATAATTGTATGAAGCGATTTGCAAATATTGCATAATTCATAATTTTATACACAAGACCTTTTTAGATATACAGCTTATACGATGGTAAGAAATAAATCAAATTCCGTCTAAGAGAATTCAAGTAATTTATAATTAGGTTTAGTTAAAAAACGAATACAGTTGTCATTTTAATTAACATGATATAAATTTTTATAAATATTTACATATAAATGTAAAAGACTTGTCTTGAAATTAAACTTATATAACTTAACATTTATAAATCATTAAATTTAAAATAAGTCAAGATTATATTTTTTTAAATAAATACTATTACGTAGTTTTTTTAAATAAATACTATTACATGGAAAACAAAGTAATATCGTATGCAACCTAAAAATTTCAGTGTGTCGAAACGGTGTTATTTAAAAAAAATAATTGAAAACAATAACGTTAGAAATATAAAAAGCGGACTGCCGTCATAGACACCAGTAAATAATAATAAATTACATAAATATTTTCACGGAACACATTTATAATCCACTTTACAAATATTCCGATTATTTAACATACATTATCACACATTGTTTTCAAAATTTCAAACATGTACGTGTCTATTAGATAAATTTCAATTCATCGTGTTCAATTCATTGGCGTACTAATTTCTGTCAATAAATTTTCATGAAAATGAATATTTTTAATAGATAACATTGACAGATGGTTTTCTTTTAAGTTACTTTCTAAGTATAATAAAAATTAGAAGCTAAACACTCATTTTCACAATTTATATTTACCTTCTATATAAGTTATGGATGGAAAACCCTAATTGCAATTCCGCCATTGAGACCTTTATGTAGTTTTCTTAAATTAGACAACATTCACACTTGGACTTACAAGTTCTAAAGTAACTAATATTTCAGTTAATTCAGGAACCCTTTGCAATATACGAAAGAGCAAAGAGGCAATCAACGCCGACTCGCAGCGATCGTCTGATATATAAACACTACGATTACCGATACAATCTTCTCAAGATATAAACACCTTTGAAGACCTTAGAATCCTTTGCTGTCGTTGGCTGTTGCAATCGGCAGGTACAAAACGAAAGATGTGAGGCGTGGGAGATGCCGTGCTCACTCTATTTCGAATATCGACGGTAGTGAGTTAGTTTTCCCAGTTCAGTGAACTTAATTTCACGCCGTGTTTACTCGGTGGATATTTTTGGCAAGTTCGTCTTCGTATTCTAGCCATCAATATAATATAAAGTCTGTAGAGTCTGTATCTCTTATAAATCTTGTCAGTCACCCGACAGTTTACAAGATATTTAGTAAAGTAATTATTTTGTGAAAGTCTTCACATTATTTTGTGAAGACCTTCACAAAATAATAAGAATCAATATAGTTAAACCTATCAATAAAGCCCAATTGAAATTTTAAATTTTTCTAGTAACTTACATATTATACAAATCATTTTATTATTAAAAAAAGTAAATATTTTAATTTACAAATAATGTCATAATTCTGAAATAAAAAAAAATTAAAATATTATAATTAATTCAAGACTATTGTCTGAAACACGAGGAATTCATCTGATAGACGTAAATATGTTTGCAGTAATTGGAACGTAGATTCTGCCTTTACGTCCTGATTTACTTATAGGTCATTCTAACAGGTAATACTAAAAGAACATATAAAATTAATAGTTACAGCTTAAAAAGTAAAAAAAAAGTGAAAAAGAAAGAAATAAAAGAAAGGAGAAAAAATTTTTTTTTTCTCTTAGCATTTTGAAGACAGAATCTTACAACTACTTTCGCCAATAAGTACAATCAGGTTATGAATAATATGTTTATTATAATTAAGTTCAAAAATAGTAATTTTTCATATTTACTTATTAGAAAGTAGGTTCTACTTTGACAAGAAAACTTAATTTCAATGCTTGTCCTAATTTTTGCTAGTCATTCTTAGAAATAAAATTGGTTTTAAATTTTAATTTTAATCTAGCCCAGAAATCATTCATGACCTGATCTGGAAATATACAGTTGTTGTATAACGTTTTAGGGTAAAATATACTTCCGTGAATTGGCCCGGATCCGGTATACGGAATCATTATTGACCAGCTGGCTAATTCTTGTGGGAACATTTGTTAGACTAAATTATTTTTGGTTTAAATACAAGACCCTCACAAAAATTCCATTAAGTAAGTTCTCGGTAATTATTATTGCAAAATTTTTAAGTCTTATTGAAAAAAAAAGATTTATTAATGTTCAAAACACTGAATAGTTAGGAACTTCTCCATGTTGTTTAATATATGCAAAAGAGGATTAGGTTCATATAAAATATATTACTGTACTAACAATATTTACTAATACTTATAATATTTAGAATATCCATCTCGTTCGTTAGGTCACTACCCACTAGATAAGGTAACGAGGTAAATCGTCCCATTAACTAGTATCAATATGCTTCATTTAATTATTTTGTTTTCCAAAAGAGACAGAAAAAAATGAGCGTAACAGGAATAAGATATCATAATTTGTTAAAAAAGATATTTTTAGTATTTTGCAATCAAGAAGAGGAAAAAAAATGAAACATTCTCGGTGATTACAAACCAAAACAGAAAACTGTCTCCGTAAATGCGTGTATATGACGTTCGTAACGTGTCAATAATTGTTTATTTGAAGTAATATATTGACAATCTAACAACATAGAATACAACATTTTAGGAACGATTACAAAAAATAATCAATATAGATCGTTTTGTAAAGAATTACAAATAAACTATTAAATGACATTAACATTCGTTCTGTGGTTACCAAAATTAATCCTATTCGTTCTTACAAATTTTAATAGTTTTTTAACGACACTGCATTACCGGAACTCATGGATTAATATATTACATCTGTGTAGAAATGTCTATCAGCATAGAGTTCCGCCGAAAAAACATTTAGAGGCTATCATGAAAAGTAACTTAACATTTCATAAAAAATGTATGATTTTTCATTTGTTTGGTTGATAACTGAAATAAATTATTTAAAATGACTTACATTTTTTATTTTCCCTTTACAGAGTTTTATTTCTATTCTGGCAACACTCTCAGGTATTGCCCAACACGAAATGGTCTTTTACTGGTATCCTCTTTATTTTCCACCGTGTTTACACCAAAATTCCGCAAAATTGAGACAGGCATATTTATCATATTAAATAAATATTTGATGTATTTCCACAAATATTTAAACAGTTTTACATGAGCCTTTAATGAGTTGGATAAACGGATGAATATAATAGGTCTGATAGTCTATAACTTCTGAACGTATCTACACATAATCTGGCACAAGAATATATTATGGTTTAAGAGTTAAAAAAAAATTATAATATCGAATTTTAATTGCCATGCCTGTAAATTTAATTTAGAATTTATGTATCATAAATATTTTTGAAGCTATTGAATTACGAAATAATAATGATTATAATTTTAAATTAAAAGACCAAATTTTTTAAAACTTTTATAAGAGAATAAATTTAAATTTTTAACATTTAATTAATTGATTGCATTTAGATTTTACCAAACATATTTATAATCATGCTCCAGTCCTGTTATAATTTTATTTCCATTAATTATTTGCATGCTAAATAAAGTTATTTTGTATAAAGCCAAAGAAGCATTACTTCTAACGTACGTACGGTAAATACAAGCACAATTTGTTTATAATTTTATATCCTTAAATAAATAGTATATTTTATTAAATAATAGATTCATAATTATTTATTTTTAGTAATAGTGCTTCACAATAAAAATTAAATTGTAATCCCTTGGAAAGTTAATAGTAGAGAAGATATTTTGGAAAATAAAAATAAATATGTTTACGTGTCTGCTGTATTAAATTTTCTGATACAATAAAATTAATGTTACTATATTAAAATGCTAAATCTAGAATGTTGGGTCACTAAGATATAAGAATTATAAGCAAATGAATAAAACTCCGATACAAATTTTCCTCGAAAATGGCAGAACTGTGTTTGACTAGTGCTTAACAATTCTCGGCAAATCTTTCTAAATTGTTACATCAATTACATCAATTATGAATATGGCAAGCTATGTTACATAGAAAATAAGTTATGTTTATTCAAAATTTATGGAATGCGAATGAATTTTCTTCATCAAATCCTATATAACTTATTCAAACGTTCGCAGCATAATTGTAATACTGACGGATATATGTGTGTATATATATATATATATATATATATATATATATATATATAGAAATTAGTCAAACCATTCAAAAGTTATGAGAATTTTTACTTTTTTATAATATATCAAAATACAATTATGCAAGGTGTCTAACAGTAAAGCTTTTAGCAAAAAAGTATATAAATAATCTTTAACACTCTTGAGAAAAACAGCACAGATGAGCTACAGCAGTACAAAGAAGCCATCGCCATCGGCCCACAATAGCACAATCATAGCACGGTATACATAACTCTGGATCCTACTAAACTGAGAATATTGGAACAGAGCGAAGGTGGTTAGCGTGAGGGGAGCAGGTGCTATCAGTGCAAATAAGGAGACATCTCAGTTAGTTGCCGAAGGTCGACTAACTAAATTTCACGTTTTATTTGTTTCTCGTGTTCATTTTTTATGGGAAATTTCGATTATATACTAATATTTTAATCAAAGTAGTGGAAAATTATTGTAAAATATTTCCCCCTAAATATTATAGAAAAAATATATTTGTTATAATGTAATTTTTTTTTAATGTACTCGAAAATACTTTATGTCAATGGTACACCCGCATTCATCTATGTCACTGATATACCTACAGATTTAACATACAACTTCGAATTTTGTTTCACACTACCTATGACCCGTGTAGATCATTATAAGCGAAGAATTATCTTAACCATTAAGCCCCTAAAGGTCGCTTGTCAAGTCGGTATCTGCCAGAATACTCAAAATGATCAATGAGCCAATGAAAAAATTGGTATCTATCTACTTCTATCACATCAGTGCTCTGTCCCTATGAATCATAACCTGCTGATAATTTTAGCCTATAATATTTTTCCAAATATTGATTTTATTATATAAAAAAAAATTAAATCTGACGTAAAGCGAGTACTAAGATGAGTACTTAACTTGGAGTGAATTTGCAGAAATGCGATGTAATAATGCTCAAATAACTGAATGAAATTTATTTTACGATATACACTTTTATACATCAATGACACCAAGAGAGAGAGTGACACATGAAAACTAAGACAGGGCGTTGCGATAGGATCATTGAATCGGACAGAATATGCGGCAAGTGTACAAACAGACACGCCGAAGGTGTTCGTTCTCTTACCTTATCAAACGTCGTAGAATGTGGGGCTGTTTCGCTCGCCATACTGAACAGTGGAGTCCCTCTTCTTCCTTTCTCGTGCGTCATGGCCGACTGATGTGTCGCATAGCGCGGAGGTAGCTATTGTTTATTGCATGCTAACTTCATCATTCAGTTCTGTAATTTAGTTGTCTTAACAGAAACTGGGTTCAATTCTATTATTAATTAAAATTGACTCAAACGGTGTTATTCGATTGATTTCAATGAAATATTCTTACGTTTTACTACTATGTGGTAGTCGCCGTTCGGAAAGAGAGTGCAGATACAGAAGTGTGATCCCAAAAATTATCCCGAAAAACAAAAAAGCAAAGTTTTCGGTTCATAAATTCGTTTGTATTCTAGAACCTCAATAAAAAAAAGTTAAAAATGTTCGTATATAATCTCCAAACTGTTCTCCAATATATCTCTGTTAAATAATCACAGTTAAACCATTTAATTTCTAAATGTTTCTCCTATTTTTGATTACTAAGCAAAATTACAGAAAAAATGGATAACGGAGCATAATTTTGAACGCCTATTTTCGATGGCACTCGACATCAGCAGTACGATTTATATTACCATCTAATTTCTCCTCGTAGGCTCGCCCGCACAAAAGTTATCATGTTCACAGCTTCCACATTTGACGATTAAATGTAAAGGTCTCTCCGAAAAAATTGTGCCCACGATAGCAAGAGGCTCACTGCCATCGTCTCGCCATCCATATCGCTTCATCTTTTCGAATTCAAGCCCACGCGTCACAGGCAAGGGATCTATTTAACCTGATCATCTATTCTAATGTTCTATATATTAAAAACCTTCCTGGATAAATACTTTCAATAATAATGAAAACACGACTTAAAAATATATATGAATCCATTTAGTCAAACACGGAATATTTTTAATTTAATTATTTTATTGTATATCCGTCCGTCTCACACACTCGTATTTTCTAGTTTTAAACTTATATACAAAATTGTGTAAATGTGTTTCATCAGGTGACGGTCTTAATTAACACGTAGCGATTTTTTCTCTTATTTTTAAGAGCAGTAGAGGGGATAAAAAAAATAAATAACCATAGGGTATTGCGTTGGGTATCATTTGAAAAATCTTTTAAAATGAAGTTTAGTTTCCATTTAACGAAGTTTTCATGTTTAGTTTAAATTTTATTTTAATTTTTGTCCCTTTTTACAAAGAATTAAGCTTTAAATTCATTTGCAAGAAGTCAACCGTCCCTCATTTCCAAACAAGATTATGTAAAAATCTGGAAAAGGCTCTAAGAAAGTATTCGTGAACGTTTTGAAATGAAATTAATTCATTAGTTTTGTAACTATCAATTCATTAGTTTTGAAAAAATAATTTCATTACTTTTGTAATTATCAAAAGTGCGTAGAAATCACGTAAATGGATAGTATTGAACAACTAAACTTGCTAGTGTACTTAAGATAAATTAATATGCACTATAATTTTAAATATAGTTTGTGTATAAATGTATTGTAATATCAAACCACGAATCTTTAGAATACTAGTTTAGTCCGACTGTCGGGGTACTAGAATCTTACTCACCTATTACATACCTTTATGGATACGCATAAATACAACATACAAATTTATTAAACATACATAGTTTGATGTTTTATGAAATGACCATGGAACATACATTTGGAATAGATACAGAGATATTCAATCTAGGACAATCTATTCAAAATGTTGTAATAAAGTTTGAAATTTCGTGTTTAATTTATGTTTAATCCTTTTTCATAATTACCAAATCAATTAATACAAAATATATAACTAGGTGGTAGCCAAAGAATAACTGATATAAGAATAATCATAAACAAAAACTAATTATCTGAAAAAATCAAGATATAATATTGTGATACATTTATATTGTGTGTACTAGTCAAAGAGAAGATATTGTGAAACTAATATAATCGTTAATTTGTTTTGTTCATTCATTCATTTTCTCGTTTCTCGTCTTGTATATCAGAAACTACAAAATCCCTTGGCTGATCCCTGAACTCCAAAGCCCTGGACTGATATATGAACTATGGAAATTTCTTAAAATATTTAGGTGAGAACTGTTATATATATATATATATATATATATATATATATATATATATATATATATATATATTTATATATATATATATATATATATATATATAAATAAAAAATGGAACATACAAAACAAATCAAAAAAATAAAAATTACTAAAGATGTAAGCATCAAAGCATAAAAGCTTACGGATGAAACGAAAATTCACGGTTCATGTTAGGTAATAATTTATAAAATTCATTATCTGTCTAGAAGTACGTCCTTTTTTCTTTAGTTATCCTGAGTGAAACTATATATTTATTAATCTATAGCAAAAACAATTGAAAAAAAATTCATACCAGGCTATTAAATAAATGATAATATCACACATACAACAGTCGGTCAAACCTTTAAGCAGGCATTGAATTGTTATATGTAAATAATTCTTATGTCGTTTCGGAAGATTAGCGTTAGAATAAACTTTTTGACTTTCTCGACCTAAATGTTATTAGCGCTTAGCCGGTTCCGCCGCCGATCGGATGTCTTCGGCTTTGGTTTTACACAATTTTTACGTCACTAAAAATTTCACTTCAAAAAATATAATTCCACATAAATAATAGCGAACAGTACTCACATTTAATTAAATATTGTGTCGAATTCTTTTTAGGGTAAAGTCGATACTTTTCGAATGGTGTTCCGACTAAAAAAAGTTGACTGTGCTTGAACTTGCACCTTATAATTAATTCATAACCTACGGCACTTATATAAAAAAGGCCTCACAAGAGCAAGTATTCAGTTATATCGATGATCTCGCTATAAGCCTTTGTTTCGATAAATATGTAAAATTGGCTTTGCATATAAGAAAAATAAAAGAAAAATCTTCAAATTAAATAAACTAAAGATTTAAAATAAAAACAAAGAAACGAAATACAAATATATTAACATGTTTCAATTAAAGAAATATAGACAAATTGTCTAATTTAAAGTGATCAGTTTTAATATGATTTGTTTCTATGTAATTCAATTCATTATATAGTTATGTTAATTTCGTCAGAGCAAGGCTATCGCCTTCAAAACATTCGCGGGTGTTGTGCATATATAATAGTAATATTTTATCGATCATATAAGATTAAGAGGTATTCTTAATATTTTTTATATCTTACGTCATCGATACTTAAACATGAAGAACATTAGCGAGCATCTTCACGGTGATTACCCTCATGAGATGAAAATTTTTCAATTACACAAGATTTATCAGAAATAATAATGTTTTAAAGATAATTTTACTAACATAAAACTATTGTAGAATTCAAAAATCAAGTGCATCTGCCATCTGTGGTATGGTTACTTGAAATTTTTTTTTTCCAATTCTTGTACTACAAGTTATCAATTTAATGACAAAGAATTTCTTTATAACTTTTCCGTCGAAATTAAATGTTTGCGCTTTACTTATTTCAAATAAGCCAAGCAGCGATCTTTGATATCTTAAATCATCACGGAAAAAAATTTCACCTTTATTTATGTTTTATGATTTAACTTATTCGATTTACTAAGCTTTGGAATTTTTTGCAGATGAAATTGAGAAAAATGTTATGTCTCTGGGTTTTCCTCTTTAATGAAATTCAGAAATATTCTTGAAATACCAGAAAACATTTTCAATTCTTCCACTGGCAATAAGAGTTATGATGTAGATATATTAAACGTATTCTCTGAGATCTGACCACCCGTAGCATATCTGGAACATAGCTCAAAAGACTTACCTAAAATCTCATTCCCGTCACGCGTCAACACCAGGCGCAGAGTAATAAGATTTTACGCGGTAGTTGTTGGCATATGCCAACAATTACCCACTGGCGAAAGCCCGGAAGCGAATGTGCACAGGAAGTAGTCGTGCGGGGTGTAATGTAAAAAAATGTGTTGCACATGTCGACTGCCACATGTATCTATTGTACTGAAAATCTTGTCAACATTGCATATAGTGGTATGTTTTTTTATGAAAATTGATTTTAGTTGCGTTACGGAATAGAAAATGCGTTATTTGTGGATTGTAATGTAACTAGAATATAGAGTTTGATATTAAATTAACTATTTATATTATTATTATATTCATCATTGCCATAATTTTTTTACCTAGTGTTAACTTTTCCCATTGTTTGAATTTGTTTGAATTAAAATTTGCAAAGAAATGCTCTAAATTGGTTTATTTTATTGCGGACTTCAAAAGGTACCTTAAATAATATAAAATATACACATTTCATAAATGAATTACTAGATAGTATTATTATAAAGTATATCTCTGGCAAGCAATAAATTATAAAAATTTGAAGAATTTTGGAAAGTTATATTTTTTTGAAGATATAACAGGTTTGTATATACAGATGTATTGAGTATGATCAGAAACAAATGTGAAAAAAAAATACTTGCTGTACATTATTCATTTAATAGCGCATATATATGTTTTAATTACTGGGAAATTTTACGCGACATTGTTATTAAATATTAAGGATATATATATATATATATATATATATATATATATATTAACTAGAATTAAATTTATATTAATTCTGGACAGGATTTCGAAAAAATTAGTTTTGGAAGCACCATCTGTGGTATATTAGACTTGTTCAAATTTCAGTTTCAATTTCAATAAATATCCCAATTGACATTAGGATAGTAGTTTATGATATGCTGCAGAATTATCCATAAGCGTTTTATCTATCAATATGAAGTAGTTTTCATTTCAAAACTGTTTGATCTCAACCCATAAATAGGCTATGATTTCTTTTCATACTAATACGTAAATGGTACTTAACATTTATGATAAGTATATAGTACTTAACTTTGAAAAAAGAGTAATCGTATCAAAACCAAAGTGCAATTTAGTTCACTGATTATGAAAAATTAATAATTATCCTTTCTTTATTTGCGGCAAAACACCTGTATCACTTGCGGCCTCAAATCTTAGCTTTTCGCTTTCCAACATGTTTATATCTTGAGGACATTGTGCCAAATGTGCGTCGGCAGGTGATCACCTCTTTGCCTCGTTATAGACCAACTAGGTTGTTATGTCTCTTAGGAGACTTTACATTCATCTATACTCTCTTATTTTTAATAATTTTACTTTTAGCAAAATGGTCAAATAAACTACGTGATAAAGTACCATCTTTTATTTCCTTTTTCCATTTACCTGATTCAAAAATCCTTTTTTTTCTGAAAGTGTCACTATTCACCCACAGTCTACTGTATAATTTTCAGATTCTATGTCAAACAGTTAATAAATGAAGTCTAGGGTAAAAGTGTCAATACTGTGCGCTTTTTAAACCATGAATTTCAAGTTATCAATATGAAAATATTAGTAACGTAATCTATTTCATTCTGAGCACATCTTTGAGTTCCAATACTACCTTCTTTTTTTAATTAAATTCAATTTAAGCTCATGTTCCTCAAAAGTCATCGACACTTGCAGAATAGCTGTTTACTTTTAAAAATAATGTGACTTAAAAGTTTTATGTTTTTTTATAGACCTCAGAAATATTTGGGAATAAGCAAAATAACCTTTCTACATCACTGTCATATCACATCTCAACTATCTTCAGTAGAAATGACAGAACTATTGTATTTATTTATATGGAATTTGGAGCATGCCCGTAGCTCCCCCTACACAAGAGAACTTAAGTAGTTATTAGGATAGCAATATTGCATTAAGCGTAAACTTACTTAAATATACTGAAAATTTTAAAACAAATATTAAGCGATATTTTGTTACATAATTATATGAATATATATTATGCACATGATAAATTATGTTATTCCAAAATATTTATAAAAGCTTTTAAAATAGTTGTAACTTTTTCGCCAATTTTATTCTTGTATTTTCTTTTCTTGCAATCTAAACCAAACGTCTGTTACGTATTTTACATGCTGAAAGTAAGCTTGCTGTTCTTGCTTTACGTCATGTCCACGAGGTGCTCTCCTTTGAACATACTACGATATCGACCCTTTTTGCCTAACTGATTTTTTTCTCTACTCCTTCAAACATCTGCACCATTCACGCCTCGCAACCTCCAATTCATATTCTTACAGCATCACAGCATTAAATTTGTATCCGTAGGTTTGTTAGGGCAAAGCGCCTCAGCTTTGCCGCTTTCAGCGTGTTTACACCTCGAACGTTTGTACTATCTCCGCGCCGTCAGTGATTGCCTTTGTGTCTTTGTAACGCGCCTACAATATAGTGTTCCGGAAGTTCACATGAGGTCATTCAGACTCTGATATTACTGAAAGCTATATTTATAGCTAAAGGAACGAGCGAGCCATATCTGTCTCCACGCTCTTTTCTTTTCTACCTAAGTAAGCGACAATGAAAGGTCAATGTATCACATTAACTAGTAATTCACTGACGTCATAAAATTCCACAAGATAGTTAGCAGTATAAGGAACATAACCAATAATGGAAATTAGACCGTAATTCATTAAATACTTTAGTTTGAACATTATTGAAATTGTAATTATAAAAAACTACGATTATAAATATGGAAGCGTATGTGATTGCAAAAGAGTAATGAGCCTGTGCGTGATAGAAACAAGCTTTATCAATATATCTAAATCTACTTTACCTTTATAATCAAAATGTCAAATTATTTTTTTTAATTTCCGTACTTTCATTTCCACTGCACATCTTTTATTTTCACGCTTGATTTTTAACATTCAAAATTGGTAATAATATATAAATATTGGTGTTTGAGTAGTCTCTTTAATATTTATCCTGTTCTAATAATATTTTTACTTCACAAACCTCACGAGCAGGGCACAACGTCAACTTCCTGGCACGTGCCGCAGCTACACGAATCGCTAAACGTTTTCGCTAAAACCCACTTTTGAAAATGTCGGAAGCTAGTATGTACCGGAAGCAAGCACGTAGGAAAAACGATAAGAATTAATATTTTAGCAACCTTTTATAACACTATACTACTCTCTTTTCCCACGTTTTTGGAAATTGATTTCACTACGATTTATTTTAGTTTCATTTAGGAATAGATAAGAAGTAAGTTTTTTTTATCAGAGCTTGTCTTGGATCATCGTATTTTGACTTCGTTAATCTAATTACCATATTTATGTCGACACACTTTTGTTCATTTTGAAATAAAATTTACTATGAAATAAAAATACACATTATATTAATAGTATTTTTTTCGTTCCTAGTTATTCTAGAGTTGCATCAAATATTGCATTCATAGTTCCAATCAAAACCAAAAGTTGTTTTGATCTAATTGAAATTTAATTAGAGGTATAATTTAATTAATTTTTAGTTAACCCACAAAATGCATTCACTTGTTTAAATTGTAATTGCTGTTGGATCGTTGTACACAGCTATATTTCCGTTTAAAAGATGTTGTCGTTATTCGAATTTAAACGCCTTTTTATTTAAATTTGAATTTATGAACATTTTTAATCGAATTCATTAAAATCTACTTCACATAAAATATATCGAATGAGAAGAACAAAAAACCAATTGCATAGGTATACGAGTATGTATGAGCAGTTCAAATATACAAGCAAGTCGCAGAGAAATCCTTGGAAAAATAGAGAACTGGCCAAGAGTGAATTTGGCTGGCGTACTGAGAATTCGCACCCTGTTTGAAGTAAAACTGCTTCATTTCTCGTAAATCGCACTAATATTGACGTCCTTCAGCAATAAATATTGAACAATACCTAATGCAATCAAATAGGGGAGACGTACATTTTATCATATCTCGAAAAGTCATCTAGAAAAATCTTTGTTTCCTAATTTTAGATTCACCATTTTTTAACAACACGCCCCTTGTTTACTGTACTTATAATTTAACATTTTTTTCGAGTTAGGTACTCGAAATTTATTAACGATAATTGTTAATATTTTGAATTTTAAAGTGCTTAATTTGAATAACTTGAGTTTTAGCTTTTGAGATATATGGTTTAATATGCTTACTTATTCAAGTTCCTATGTATATTTCCGACTAAAATGGATGTGAGATATTGACACACAGATACGTATGTAAATAATCTCATCGGGATTTCTTTTGAAGTAGGAAGCACTATATTTAAATTTAGAGCGTGAAAAAATAAAATACAAATTACAATTGTACTCAGTATAGCCAGGTCCGGACAAAGCCACGAAAAACAATCATGTAAATATCATTTTCACTGAATTAATTTTTATTTATCTTTAAGTACTAATTAATCTTAACCCTACTAGCACTTGCATCTCTAGTTTCGTAGCCTCGTATCTTCAAAGTTAAACACTTTCATCCACACATCACTACAAAATTAACTCTCAGTTTTTCGCTTTGCAACATGTTTGTTTTGTAATTGTGCTATCTACTCCTTGCCGGTGTGGCTTCTATTCAGGATACACTATGTGTCCGTTATGGCACTTTTCAGAAGAGTGCGCAATTTGGACTTTATTAGTGTTAAAATTTTCATTATAACGGGGAATAAAAGAGCTATGCATATATATATATATATATATATATATATATATATATATATATATATATATACATATATATATACACACACACACATATATATATATATATATATATATATATATATATATATATATATATATATATATATGCTTCTTCACGCTGTCTCACTTTTAATCTCAGTAAGCCTTAGTAACACAGCGTACCGACATAGTGCATGGATTTTTATTATCATCTAATTAAGTCAACATGCTTTATTTGTAATCATTATTAGCTTCAAACTTGTTGTACCATTTTGATGCCTGTTTATTTACTTAATAAACTTGAAAATAAAATTAAGCAAATAAGAAACTTCGTTCTATAAGCCAACGGCAATGTGACAAACGAATATAAACAAGTTGAAAGGGAGACATATGGGCAAGTTACCGAGAATAAAAAAAAATATTAAAAATGTTTGTACATAAATACAAGACAGAGAGAGGACAAAGATGTAAAAATAATGAGGAATCAGAAGTAAAAAGATTTTCGACCCGTGGTATATGCCTATATACTATTCGTAGAGGCCGTACCGTAGAGCTCTACAAAGGTAGAGGCATGTGCAATACGTTGAGGCATATAATATCGACGCGTAGATGTATGAAACGAATTTCTGCCTATCTACATAGGTAAGCAATTTCAGAAGATATTTGAAAACGAAACTAATGATACATTTTTAGGTTACCGTAACCCGTAATGATACATTTTTAGATTCCCCTCGAAATTTTGTTAACTCCCGTTGTCCATCCGTTTATGACTCTTTGAGTTTAAGATTAATTATGTTCAAAAACATTAGCGCAAATAGTTTTTTTACACAATAAATTTCTGTAGTATAAAAATTAAAACCAAACTACCTTCAAAGAGTTTTCTCCTGGTTTTATTGCTTATGCCGTAAAACAAAACCTTTTTAAGTCCATTTATGTCTCTCTCAGTCTACCACAAACGTTTTTCTCAGAAATCGTTTACCATAGGAACTCAAAATTTGGCATGGTAATAAAACGTACTAACTCGTACATGTCTCAAAAATATTCACATGGAAATTTTAGAGGGAAAATTAAGTATAAAATTTTTCTTTTAATCCTTATATGGTGGATTGACATTCAAAGGCGCTGGTTCTAAGGTTCTCAAAAATAGTTTTTTCGTTACTTTTAGTATCTTCAGAGATGTTCCAAGAAATATCCAAAAACCAATCCTTCCCTATATTTTTTTCGAAAACTGTAGCAAAACTATAAGTTTAATTCTAAGTGTCATAATTTTTTTACGACTGTGAAAGACATAGTAGACAATATATTCAGGTTGTGAAAAATTAATATTTGTAAATAATTTAATAGAAATACTATGTATCCTTAAACGTGTATTCGTGCTAAATATATAGTTTTGTGCCAGCTTGAGGTTTTTTTTTTCTTAATAATATCAAGTCAAATTCAGTCTTTAGGAAATTTTGTTCCTATATAAGAATAATATTAAAATGTGTATAAACCAACTTTCGCAATTCAATACCTGTACCAAAACAACTTACAACTTTTCGATAACTTTTTCATTTAAATTCACTTGCAATTAAAGTAACTTCTCTATTTGTGAGGAAAACAAACGTTTAATGAAAAAATGTGATGAGCAATAAGTAATTTGTCATTTCAAAAAGTAATAAAAAGAATTTATAAGAAGCGGATACTCAATTGACTTAATTACTAATGAAAATTTAATTGGAATGTAATTCTTATTTGCTTTATCTTAATTCTTAGAATTTTCTCTAAAGAAACAGAGAAAAAAAATTTAAAAAGAAAAGTAAAAGAGGTAAAAAAAATGCATTAGCTTCTGCTTAGTCCAAGAAAGAAAATTTACCAAAAATACTCAGTATACATATTCGTCTCTATCTATTTTTAATTGTTTTATATAATAGTATTGATTCATTATATTTCTAAATCAAATAGCTCGTTCAAATATCCAATAACTGATAAAAATATAATTGATAAAAACAGAAAAATAAATCGAGAAATTAACACAAATTTAAATAAAATTGCAATAGAAAAGCACTTTCATCTGCATCGCGTTACGAGACAAGGAAAGGTGAATACCAGCGAGTGGTGGGCAAAAAGAAGAAACCGGATATCTTAACATTTAGGGTAAGTAGAGACCAACCAACAAATTGACATTTTGCTGTTTACAAGCTCTTGAAACACACTTACATGTGCAGCTTCAGCAAAAAACTGGGGTGTTTAAAAATAATTTATAAGATGGCACAAATTGTATACAGATAATGTTTTATTTAATAAATGTGACTGAGACTTACCATTCTTAATATACATGCGACGTACTCATTACTGCACGAGTAATTCTCTTGGACCAACAATTGAATTGCAAATATAATTAATGCAAAATTAAAGAAAACCGCGTAAACGTTAGATTACGGATAGCGAGATGATGAGGAATAAGATATTGGATTGCCATCTGCCATTTCCGACTTTGTTCGGACCAAAAATTCATTCGCTCTTCCATACATTAATAATTACTAACGGTGAGCAATTTTCCAATATGGTTAAGGTAGATGTTTCCTCGTTTATCTGAGAGTCTAAATACAAATTGTCATGTCTACAACTGAATTATTTTGAAATTCTTATGTAATCTTCCATCCCTATTTTCACAACATTATAGATTTAATTTTAGAAAAATAATTTCTTAGTTAACCCCTAGAAGCCAAGAGAAATATAAGTGCCATATTTCAAGTTGTTGTTCTGGATATTTCATCATGAGTATTCGGTTTTTATATTGAAGTAATGCGGTAACACAAAATTACTTTCAAACACAGACAACGAAGTTATCTTTCGTTTATCTATACTTAGTTGTGGCAAATATAATGAATATATCTTTTAATACAGTTCTGTGTCAAGGTATGATGACAATATTCTCAATTTTAGAATTTTTTTTATTTATTTTGATATACAGAGCGTTGTATAAAATATTTTTACGATACTTAGGCTTTCCACCAACAACCCAAGTACAACATATAAAACCCACTAAGCATTTCCGAAGATATAACTACAAGTCAATAAATTTATTTTTGGTTTAATTCTCAAGAAATTTGGTTTCCACTGGATTATTATTCAAAATCAGCTGAAACGTTTATACTGCCAATCTTAATTTATATTTATAGATTTGATAAAGCTTTCAAAGCCATATTAATACCAAGTCAATCTTATTTTATAAATTTTCTCTTTGCTCTTACGTATCTTTTGCGAAAACTTTTTCAATTTTCTGAAGTATGAATTGTGTATCCTATAGGATACACAATTTTTTTGTCGAAAACGACTTAATTTTACGTAATAAAAGTTCTGTAGCTGAATGGCAAAATTAAAACCTTTGTAATTTCTTCACGTCATCTGCACCTCCTTATGTCTATTACCACTAGTAGTCCGTGCGTCGAAACTATATCAGTTTTTTTTGCGCATTTTTTCTATAACTGGATGATTTCAATCAAATTTATTTTACAGGTCAACCATGTTTTTCGCTCCTTATGTATTTTTTTTCTACATAATAAGAATTATGTATCCGGTAGATATAAACCATGTCTTCATAATTTCATCCTATCCCTTTATCCGTCCGTATGTCACAACAGCAAAAAAAATCATGTGATAGGAAGGTCATAGATAGGGGAGTATTTCCATGACTTCCAAATCTTTCTATCAAATGACTTCAATTTTATTTGAAAAGGAAATAAAAACGTAAATTTCTGTTTTATATCCAAAACAAATATTCGTTTCAACTTTGGTTTAATCGCTTTGTTTCACACAATAATTGTTCGTAGTTATGTTTTAACGATATTCTCAACGGTCTAATTATATATTCTGTGTGTCATTCGAGTGCGAACTATGTAGACCAATTTTGTGGAATGAAATGCTTGAATGATAAGCAAACTCTAATTAATCATTACCATTTAAAAACGTATTCTCCATATTTTATTTTTGAAGTGAAAATTTCTTTAGGTGCGTTGAACGATTTTTGGTAGGGGGAAATTTTGTTGGTTGGCGTCACCGATATGCTAATTTTAACAGCAGTATATCTGTTGCTATGAGTTTAACATGTTGCGCTTGGCCGGCAATGAAAACACACACACACATATATACATATGTATATATATATATATATATATATATATATATATATATATATATGTATATATATATATAGATATATATATATATATATATATATATATGTTCTATGACATGCGCGGTAGACGCTTTTGGATGAAAATCTTGTGAGTTTGCGTCAACGATATACTGTAATATCAACACATCAGTAGCTAGAAGGATGAAGTATTTTTCGAAATTAATGGTGTGTATATCTATACAAGAAAAATTAAATTGAATACGTGGAATATTGTTTTAGTTTTATTATTCTTTTAATTTTTTTAATTTTAGGATTACTGTGCATTAGAAAATGTATACTAAATGTGTCAATATTTTCATTAATTTATTTATTCTCCAATATTTCCAATATTCATACCAATATTTGCATTCTTAGCTTTAAGTCTTCTGCTGACGGCAGTCCCTATAACAGCCTAGGTTTTTTTTACATAATTTTTTCATACATTGTTTTAACCTGCCTAAAACCGTTTAGTATGTTTGACACAAAAACACGTCTATGAATGAAAACCAACCATAACAGACAATCTATAATTCGCCATATCCATTTTAAAATGTTCTGCAGAATTTATTAATCTAATATTAAGCTTTCCGTACATTAGTTCACTGTTGCTAAAACGGTTTAGTATATTTAGCGCAAAAACATGTCTAAGAATGGAAACCAAGCATATCAGGTAATCTACAATTCGCCATATATTTTCTAGAATTTTTTCCAAAATTTTTTGTCGTATATTATGCATTCCACACATTATATTGATATTGCTAAGACGTTTTATTATATTTAACTCAAGAATATTCGTATGGGTTATTTTTTTAACAGAAAAGAGGTATAACATCCCATCGCAATGAAACGTTTTTGGTATAAAGAAAAAAAGTTGTTTCTTTGATAATAGCCTACTTAAAGATATTGTAATAGAACGAAACCTAGGTCGTCGTCGATCATTTCTGCCCATAACCCTTTTAAAATATATTGTGTACTACATGGTCCTCTAAATATAATAAGCTATAAATTGGTGTCAGTTTCTTGTTCATCGGGTTAGTAATTTTGATACTAATCCCCTGAAAAGGAACTAAAAAATTAAGTGTAATAGATATTAAGAATAAATATATTCATCATTTTTTCTTAACATATTTTTATATTTTCTAAAATTCTTGTTCACAAAACATGTACACTATGGCATGTTTTGTGAATTAAACATTTGCCCTATGAAAATGCGAAATTGGACTAAAATGGACTAAAACTCGTAAAGAAACCTACGTCGCAAACAATTGTAAATTTCCTGCTTAGTGTCACCAAAAATATTCCCTTTCCAAACACTGAAATAACCTCACAATTTCTTCCGGCATAAAATACTGTATGCTCACTACAAAGAGGCGCAGCCAATCGCCGGCAATGGTTTAGCCATGGTTTAGCCATGCAAATATGTTTGAAGGCATCAAAACTGAAATCTGCCACTCTGTAGCAATAATGGCACAAAACAAAAGCTTTGAGGTGTTAGGAATGCTTTAAGCAGAGATAGTTAAATTAAGCAAATAGTTTGAAGGTCAACGATCTAAATTTTATATTGGATGTATTCAAATTAATTTTATATTGTAAGTATAGCAGGAGACTTAAATACTGTCTATATTCTTCAACTCATGATATATTAGTTGATAAATGTAAGATAAAAAATAATTACCAATAAGTATATATATTACACATATCTTAAAAGTAAATGCGGAAAATAACGTAAAAATGTATAAAATGTGAAAATATAAGTTTATAATAAGTAAACTTGTGTGAATAATAACTTTAAAATAAGTTTACATAAATTATGATGGAACCCGATGTATATTAAAAAAAAGTAAAAATAGCAAAACTGTGGTTGAATTTAAAAAAAGGCAGAAACGCAAAATGGACGACACATCCCAAAAGATAAAAATTACTTCTTTCTCTCGCCGTTAAGATTTTTTTTAATTTTTCACTCACTTATCTCTAATCATCTTCGAACCATCTCTAAGTACATACTTATGAAATATTATTTTTTATTAAATGTATTCCTATTTTATGAAATATATTTTCACCGTAAGTCGTCATTATTATCATCGTTATAGTAAAATAGTTGTTCGCAATTATTTGACTTCAATGCGGTCAGTGAATATGTTTTCAAGCAATTAATTGAATAATGATATATTACGACTACTATTGTCACTTTTTGGGTATCCGTAGTGAAAAAAGGAAGACTTGTTAATTCGCCATATCCGACCTCTTATCGTCCCTCTGTGACAATTTCCAGTTTCTACAGTTTTATATTTATATGCACTACTTTACAAGTATGTGCTTTTGATACGTATCTCAAGCAACATGTAGTAAAAACATGAAAATAATTTGTTTTTGTTGTATCTCCCTCAAATGTCAAGTAAGTTCGATATTGTGTTAAGCGTGTCGAATGTCATATAATTGAAAATGTGTTCCAAGATAAAATTGGTATTCCTATTAACCTTTTCTTTTAAACCGTGTTTTGCGTAGTTTGACATGCACTTTACCAACTTTACTGTTAACAATAGGTTTTGAAAACTTATTTTATAACGAAAATTGTAATTGTGGAGATTACTTTTCTCTGTCGTCGAATAAAATTTACGATTTTATGATACAGGATAATTATAAATGTTATCTAAATTTATTCACATCTCAGTAGTGGTCATTGATTAGGTTATAAATACGTCAAATTCTAGAAATTCATAAAAGCCAGTCTATGTATATTGATTGTATCAAACAACTAGAGGATGTGCGATGTTAGTTTTATCAACTGTTCATATATTATATTATGTTCTTTTAAATTATCAGAATTCTAAAGGGCATGTTATAAATATAACTCTGTCTTCATAAGCTTACTTTATTTTGGAACTTAATTTTTTTTTTCAAATACCAAGAATTTAATTAAACTAAAATTTCAATAAATTGAAATCGATATGTATATAAAATTGTAACGGAGTGAATCCTGTATATAGAAAATATTTTAAAAACTTGTTTTTAGAATTTTTTGTCCATATGTCTGTATATGTATTAATTGTTCTTCAATCACGCAAAATTTACTACACGTATTTTGACAAAATTGGACGAATTTTGTCGCAACATGTAGGATAAATTTTATTTAGACACAGATATAAAAAAATCACTGGAACTGAAAATATTACGACATTGATACTGGAAACGCCAGCTATTAACATTATTAGTAAATTCATGTTCATATATCACAATATGGTAGAGCTAAATTTATTAGCATTTTTAGTAAACTTTATGCCCAGAGAGGTCTGAGAGAAAAAAAAGCTTCACCATTATTCTTCCTTTCTTTTTAAAGTAGATTTTTTTCGGAATGACATAAATCTAAATAAATAAAAAAGAAACACCTAAACTACAAAAGCTCCAAAATATACATGACATTTTTATACTTTTCCTATATGTATTTTCATTGTTTTCTTTATTTTAACTTCTTATTTTATTCCAATTTTGTGAGTCGACTTTGCATTTTATAGCAATTAAGAGTTCTAGATTTTGTTAACTACGATTGGCGCATCGTACAGACAAGAATAACTTTAAAGACAATTAATCTTTCAGTCACTTACGGAACGCTATGCAATACATAAAAGAGACACAGGCAATCGACGACGACCCACAGTAGATATGATGATACCAAGATATAAACACCTTTGAAGACGGCCGAGTCCTTAGCTGTGTAGCAATCGGCAGGCACAAAGCGCAGGCTGCGAGGCGTGAGGGAAGCTGGCGCTCCCACTTTCTAGAGTATCGATGACAGTGAGTTAGTTTTCACGGTTCGGCGAACTAAATTTCACGCCATGTTTAGCCGGTAGATATTTTCGACGAGTTCGTTGCCGTCTTTTAGTGTTCAATATAAAGTCTGTAGTACAGTAACAATGCTTCACAAAACAAAACTAAGTAAGATGAATAAATACCGTTAAATCCTCTCATTAAAGAGCTATGAAAATTTGACTTATCCTATTTAGATAAATATCTAACAGAGTATTTTATGAATTTTTCATATGTCGATGCTAAATATTTCAATTAAGTCAATATCGAATATATTTGGTGTTCATTTTGTCGAAATTCATTATTCACAATTAGATAAAACTACATGATGTAGTATTATTTCTACTTTCTTTAAGTTCTTTACTGCGACCTAGGTTTCGTTGTATTACATCTTCATGTGGACTTTATCGTAAAATTTCGTAATAAAAATATCATAATATTGCAAATAATCAAAATTACTTTAGTCTCAAATGAGTGAAATTTATCTAATTAACTTCCATGAATATGTTTGCAGTAATTGAAACATATTCAATGCATTTACCTCATGAGTAATTAACAGATGATGCCAACAGTTGATACTATTATTTTTTCTTTTAGTTTTGAAAATAAAAACTAAGGATTCTATGTTGCTTATGCCAATTGGCGCAATAGAAAGACTACTGGAGAGAATAGACAAATAAATTGCTCAACTGTCTAGTGTCGGTATCCTTTACACATATATATATATACATATATATTGAAAGGTATATTGACACTAGACAGTTAAGCAATTTATTTGTCTATTCTCTCCAGTGGGTGGTGACCTAATGGAGGGTATGTTAAATATTCTTAATAAATATTTGTTAATCTAAACGCAATCCCCTTTTTCGTATATTCAAACAATTAAATTTAATAATTTTCGTCTAATTTGCAAAACTTGTCTTCATACAAATTTTAGTAATATTTACTCTCCAAACGCCATCCAAAATTTAGACCTCAAATTGGTCAAACAATAGGCTCATATTTTACAAAATGGAAAAACTTCTAAATATATGTGTCTATTACATATTTGTCATATAAGGTGTGATCACATTTCTGTGCTTAGATTTTTACATATAATATTTTAATCATTCGTTACGTTTACTACTTTAAATTTCATATAACATCTGAAACAGTTCACATAGACCTTCATACGTTGGTGACAGATTCACGAAATTATCTGCTTATTGCCTAGATTAACGCTCTGAAAACTTACTTATTCTTAAACATCGTTTACTCTTTTATGGAAATTCCTTTCCTGTCTCCTTTACTTAGTTATGTAATTAATCCGCTCGTAATATCGGAAATTCACCGCATATAGAAGCTTTCACAATTTGTATAAAAAAAATTATTGGTCTCTTGACTTAATCTGCAGCATTTGCCTTATGCCCACATCCGTTTCATGCCTCATCCTTTTATTTTTTCCCAGCAGCATGATATATTCTCGTATATTGTTTTCTAATAACAATTATAAAACCATAATATTTGCAATCCACTTCCGAACTAATTTATTAAAATCTTTGGTTTTGGTTGAACGGAAACGATTTCTCTTCTGTCAACGTGTTTACCGTGAGTGTAAATGTTACATTAAAGACAAATAAATAAATAATCATCTCATGACTTACAATAGCATCAGGCCTGTATTAATCCACTGAAATATTTTTTCTTCCAGACGGTAGAAAAAACTATTAGGCCTTTTCGCAATCTAGATATAATTTATAAGTCATTTCAAATTTAAAATGATGACGTATTTTATTTATAAGAACGACTAGCAAAGGTTTGAGTAAATACTAAAATTACAAATTTTTGCGGAAAATTTTAAAGAACAAGACACATTCGGTCGAGAAAATGAATTGATGCCTTTGTATTTTAATTACTAAAGACTATTGCGCCAATTATCATAGGCAACATAGAATCGTAAGTTTTTATTTTCAAAACTCAACGAAAAAATTGTAGTACCAACTGTTGGCATCACCTGTTAATTACTCATGAGGTACATGCAATGAATATGTTTCAATTACTACGAAAATACTCATGGATCTTAATTAGAAAAACTTCACTCGTTTGACTATTTGCAATATTATATTTTAATTACGAAATTTTACCATAAAACCCAACTGAAGATATAGTAATACAACGAAACCAAGGTCATGGTAAAGAACTTAAAGAAAGTAGAAATAATACTACATCACGTAGTTTCATTTAATTGTCAATAATGAATTTCTACAAAATGAACACCAAATATATTCGATATTGTCTTAATTGAAATATTTAGCATCGACATATGAAAAATTCATAAAATATTTTGTTAGATATTTATCTAAATAGGATAAGTAAAATTTTCGTGGCTCTTTATTGAGAGTATTTAACGGAATTCATTCAACTTACTTAGTTTTGTTTTGTGAAGAATTGTTACTGTACTAAATATCTCAGAAACTGCTCTTTAACTAAGAAATTTTATAATACCTTTACATATATATATTTATGTATATAATTATATATATATATATGTATATGTATATGCTTATGTATGTATATATTCCATAGTGCTATTTGTGACATTTATTAAAATTGATTTTAACGTTTAAAATAAAGATCGTAGATGTCATTATTTACAGTATTTATAATTCTGTAGTCTTTTTTCTTTTTTCTTAAATCCTTAATCACCCCCAACAAAAAAAATTATTTTTAAATAACAATTTCCTTCCTTTATCATTTTACGCTCATATTCTAAACATAACAGAATGTTTTGTAACACTTCGTTAAAAAACATTCTGTTACAATGTTACTTGTACATCGGCCGCTTTTTTTTCACTGGTTTATTTTGATTAGCAATCTTACTTTTTCATCCTTTTCCTTTAGTTTTCACCAGTTCTTCCCGTGTTAATTAAATTATTTGTTTTCATTAATAATAGTTTGCTGATATCATTGTATAAATCTAATCATTTGCCATTACTTTATATTTTTTTTACATGCTGTTGAAATATTTAGGCAATTTTTATGTTAATAATTCTTTGAAAATACATTCTTAGAAGATACTTCAAGAATTGATCAAAACAGAAAAAGGCTGTGAATTAAAAATTTATCTCTGAATAAAAGAAATTTTGTTTCTACTTTAATAAATAATAGTTCAATAAAGAAGAATAAACACATTTTCGTCATTTTATAACTCTTGGTCACAATGTTTCCTAGTGATTAAGGTTGATGATCACGTGAATTGAATGAATTTAGCTGTATAATGACAACGCATGATTTATAATGCTAGCCTCGGCAATAATTTATAAAATTAACGAGATTAGGGCTCGTCACGTAGAATTAAGAACCTCATCGAACATTTTTACAGTACGTGAAGAAGACCATCGAACATTTTCACAAACCAATTTTTTAGACAAATGGTTTGTGAAAATATTCGATGAGCTTCTTAATTTGATTTTGGGGATAGGATGGGGACAACTCTCTGTCTCATTCCCTCTCATAGAATAAAATGAGCATTAATTAAAATTATATCATATTTTAATATTACCATTACTGTCTAAACGTTAATTTTAAAGCTATAACTCGACATTTTTTTTAAGATTTATCAAAAAATCCCTCCTACTCAATTTGTATTTTGATACAATAAAGTAAAAAAAAATCCATGGACGGAACACCCTTATTAATTCTTTTATTTAGTTTGTCATGTAATCAATAATACATTGCAAAAATTCGTACTATTTGTGAAACCGTATTAGGAAAGCTACCTTACTACACTTTAAAGAACTAACTAATCTCCTTTTGTGGTCAGGGAATCATTGAGACAAATCAGTGGGTGCAAACTACCACTTACTTCTACCTTTCTATAAAAAAATATTTTTGTGTTTTAACTATTGTGGTATATTAATATGTGTAAAGCGACTTAATATGCAATATTACAATATAATTTTTAAGGTAAGTTTCAACATAAGTTTAAGTTCAAGTTAGTCCAAATTTCAATGTACGACTAAGATCAGTTTCGAGGAAAAGCGACGGTACACAGACAGACGGACACATTAGTGATTTTGCAAGGGTTTCCTTTTTTTAACTCTAAAATTGCAGGTCTATAATTCTGAACCAATAACTGCAATAATTATTATGTTAAATATTTAGGAGATTTCTCCTTGAATGTTGGAAGTTATCCTTCGTAACCATATTGTAAGGAATAAACAGTATCATACTAGTATACCTCAACAAGTCTGCACCAACAGCAGCAACTGAATAATAATTAACTCTCAGTGCAGTCTATGGTACAATCCTTTTAATACGTCAAAACTAACAATGGTTTTTAAATTCAACTATTGCTCCACATGAATCTCAATAAGTCCCGATTTTAAAATGACTTGGTTTATAAATCATTTTTGTGCTAAAGGAAGAAGTAAATTCTACTTTAATTCGTAACATATTCAAAACAGAATATATGACTAATCAACATTCTTTTGATTAAACTCGTCTCGCAAATTAAGTACTTAATTTGGACAGCATGCAACGTTGATAATAAGAAATATTCTGAACTATATAAAACCAATATATTACAGCTTAAAAGTTAATACCTCTCAGTGTAAATATTATTAATTGAAAAAGAAAATATTCAGCAATATACAAAAACATTTAGCAAAATATTTAGAAACTGAACCTTAAAAACTTTCAATGTTTTTCTTCAACTTGATGCGTAATATAACCATACCATAAAGTCAAATATAGTTTTCACAAACCCAAAGTTGTGGATTAAAAACGACTTGCACCAACATACGAGCCGACGTCAACCTCGCGAGCGGTGACAAAAGTTGTCTTCCACTTGCGGAGAACTCGGCAAGAACTTGTAGCAAGTTTTTGTCAAATTGTAGACGTACGTGACTTGTCGGACGCGACATGTACACCTTAAATATATATGTAATAACAGCATTTTCTTTACATCTATTCTGCATAAGTTATTGCAGATATTTTCAATATATCTACAGCTTTCTATAATACATCTACATTTTAGTAATACTTCGTGTTCAAGTTTGATGAACGTAATAGTTTAACCTTAATACATATATACAACGCAATGATGTAACAAATATAAGTGATTTGTTTGTTTTACAAAATAACTCTGTAACCGAGGAACTAACTGCTTCTCAAATAATCAAGCATATGTTTTGCATTGAAATAATATCACGGAAAGTTTGAGTTTCTCTCCAATGTCAAGATTTATTCAGTAGATTTTTAAGAAATTTTGTGTGGATTTAGTTCATAAATCATATTAATACATAGATTGTTTTATTTTTAACGTTGGAAACGCATATGGAACGTTTTGCGCGATTATGTAATCAGGTTATTTCGATATTTCTAGTGGAGATAAGAATTTGAAATTTTCTCTTTTGATTGTAGATCAGTTGCTATCAAATTTTTAACAAGTCAAAAAGTAAAATACACATGACAAATATACTTTTATTTCGGCGGTTCTCCCAATGATCTTTGGGGCTACAATACAGCACTCGAAGCCAAACTCAAAGATTCTAGGTTCAAATTTTTAGCGAGAAACTTTTTTTAGACTAAAATCAAACAATTATTCACCAAGTCTGGTTTATTATTATTTCACCTATTAAATAAAATCTTTTTCTAAAACCGCCACAGACATGAGTACATTCCTATTTCAATACCTTCTCGTTTCCAATAGCGACAATATGACATCCAAAAGAGCCTCTTGTATACTCAATAAAATAAAGTAATGTTGAATATATAAAAATATTGGCAAAATTATATAGTTAGATTGGCATAGTAATAACCTTTTGTCCATCTGAGAAAAATTTTTAGTTAATCTAAGTGGTACAATAAATACAACGTAAATAAAACAGGTAGAGAATTCAACCAATTAATTAATATGAAACTACGATTATTGGAGATAATTATTTTTAAAATTCATAATCAATAATTTATACTTATAATCAATATTCATACTCAGATATTTTTCTCTGGTCACACTTGTGATATCCATGTTTATGTTGGAATAGGTACTCATAAGTATAACCTGTATACTATGTGATACGATTCTTCACCTAATCAGTGGATTAATTTTTTTATTTAATTTTATTTTAGTAGAACCATACTATCATTACAGTCAGCTTCATGATTTCAATCTTAGAAAAATTAATTTCTTCATTTATTATGAAGAAAAAACAAGCATTTCTTTACTTTATGCAAAGGAAAATTTAATAGTCTCCTTCTTTTATTTAAGAGTTTTGTACTTTTATTTTATCCTTTTCATAGGATACGATAACATATACAAAGCTCTCGCTGCCTTTTCCTGACTATGGAGACGAATTCTTTCGAAACCTTACAAAAGATTGCTTAAAAATATTACAAAGGTTAAATATTTGTTCATTTGCTATATTTTAGATATCAGAAAATTTATAGCATGCTTCTGAACAGAAGGTACAGCTCAACAGGTTATAGATTCCCTGCCATCACAATTTATATATTCTCTGCTTTCTTACTAATGTGTTGAAGTATCATCATAAACCGAATTACCTTAGCTCTGAGAATGTCTTGTTTTATGGATATTCTATTAATACACTTGCAGTGTTCATGGATGGAGTTTTCCTATAAGAACAAGTTCGCTTTATGTACAAAGTAAATGGTTTTTGTTTTATGAGATAATTTTAAAACAACAAATTTATATATATATATAAAAAATATATATATATATATATATTTATATATATATATATATATGTATATATATATATATATATATATATATATATATATATATATATATACGTATATATATATATATATATATATATATATCCTCGTATACTGTGTACGTAAACTAAAAGTACTGAATTAATGTCATATTTGGTAAATATTTAAAAACTAATGTCAGATATTTAATAAAATAGTGGCGCTGGTTTTGATTTGCTTACAGTTAATTAAATCCAGAGATTTCTCTGCAGATTGTTAAGACCTGACGATATTCTTTAAATAAAAAATTGAATTTTATCATGACATATGATTTTAAGTCAATTGTCAGACATTTTCAATCAATTAGTTCAAAGCGGCTATTAATCGCATGATACAGAATAATTTTACTTAATTGGATGGTTCAGCTGTAAGAATCTATAATCCAGATTTAGATAAATAAAGAGAGCTTTGAGCTAACTGCGACCAACAACTTTATGGCCTTATTTAGAATAAAACCTTAAAAGCAAATAGAAAAGCGAGGTTCTGGTACACCTTTAGGTACATATAAAGATTAAAGTGTAATACAAGTAGTAAGCATTTCTTTCTATCTTTAAAATTCTAAATTTTTCGTAAAGTAAATATATTATTGACATAAATAAAAAATATGACATTTATAGTAATCGCGGTATTTTCCACCCAATTTTTCATATGCTAAAATTAGGAAAAAAATATTTTTGAGCACTTTAAAAAATGCGCTACACAATATGGGGAATTTTAATATTTTATTCAAGTACTTAATTTTTCTTCCTTAAAATTTTCACTTGGACCTTCATTTAACTAATTTTGATAAATTAAGAGAGCTTTGAACGAGCTACGACTAACAAGTTTATGGCCTTATTTAGAATAAACCTTAAAATAGAGTACGGTGTGAATTAATATGCTTTATTATTGTAACGAATTTTAAATTTCTGTATTAAGCGATTTCTGAGAAAAATGGTCGTGAAAAATACGATCTTCTAAATTCGTTTTTTTTATTTAAGGTACAGAACTCAAAAAATGGCTGGGAAAACTATTATGGTTACTTGTTGCCACCCTATTTAATGAAAATGCGAACGTTACTAGGAAGACAATTTTTTCATCCTTACACGCAATAAAGGTTTTTTTGGAATAACCGTTTTCGTCATTTTAGTGTTACCATTTCGCAAATGAGTATTCAGAATATTTTAAGATCTGTACATTGAAAATTGTTAAAAATAAATAAAAATGTTGTTCTCTACAAGATAATCTGTTAGAACTGGCTAGTTACTCAAGGACTAACGAAAAATCGTGAAAATTATCGGGAGTGAATAAAAAACGCTTTTCTGAATCTTTTTGTGAACATTTCAACAAAAAATCTAACGAAGAGTAAATCGGATGGTGAGAAGGGGCAAGAAGCGTCAATTAAGCATTGTGCAGCGAAATTAGAAATAAAAAAATTAAAACTAATCTAAATTTATGACATGATTGTGCAAAACATCGAACCGTAAACTAATGCCATCTAGCGACATCCGCGAATATTATTATCAAACAACAACTCGGATATCGATCAGGCACCGAGACTTCGTATCTCTCACGCATCGTCAATCAATGCTAGTAAATACCACAAGAGGTTACTACCGGTACAAAAACAGAAACACGATTGATCGTTAGTCAACAAAAAAGTAAAAATGAAAGAAGTTTTGAGTGCCCTTCGAAATGTTCAAAAGGAACTCGATGAACAAAAAATAACTATCCAAAAAAGTGGACAAAAGGGGACAGACTAAGTGTATAGCTATAACTAAAATATTAACACTCCTGAACCTAAAAACTATATTGCATTATAATGACCAATGAGAGTTTAACTGTTGCTACAAGAGATGCGGTTTACGCAGACACAGCTTATCAATCAAGCGAAGTTACCTGCTCGTGCCGTCGTCGTCACGTCGAGAGAGTCATGCGGGCCCGTAATTTGATGTCACGAGTTGCCGAGTTTGCCACAAGTCGCAGTTAACTTTTGTCACCTCTTGCGAAGGTAACATCACCTCGCGTCCCTTATAATAAATAAAAGTTTTTGGGGCGAATATTTACTTTCTCGTGTGATTATTTCATGCTTATTTGAAAAATTATTCGTAACGTTTTATTATGTTCAGTTGAGTTATTAGTCTTATTTAAACATAGTTCGCTGGAAAAGTGAACTTAAATAAATATAAAGCAGATTATAAGCCATTCATATATTTCTAGTCATCCTGAAATAAATAATATTATCAGATGAAGTGCATATGGATGGAAAGTAAAAGTGTTTTATTTTCAATAATTTTTTTTCCTTTATTAATTTGAAATTTCTTTTTGTTTGTTTTTAATTTCCTCACAATATTTGGATACTTCACTCTACAAATTAAATTAAATTATTCCAAATGTTTTATTTTTACTTCTTAGATATAAAAAAAATAATTGCTTTTTTAGAATGTTATTTTATCAAGGTAGGCAGATGGAGAGCGTATTGAGCCGTTATCAAACCTCTAATTATCGTAATAGCAATTTGGCTGATGGAAGAAGAGGCTATTCCAAAAGTATATTTTCTTTACTTTTAGCAGCATATCTTTGAAGATATGCTACAACATATACGAAATGAGATGAGCAATATTTTTGAAACTACCAAACCTAAAATTGTGAAAATAAAAGACTTTTTGGAATTTTGTTTACAATTGATAAGTTTTTTTTTATATAAATTTGCTGTATTTGACGCCTGTATGAGTTATGTGAGACAATATATTTACATAACCAAAAATATAAATATTTTCAAAGATTTTAATAGAAAAATAAATAGATAAGATTAAAAAGCAAAAACCGCAAACAGATCGCGTCTCAAAACTACCAGACTCACTAACACTAACTTTGCTTCCCAGACTGCTGTAACTAGGTCATGTCAAAACTGACTGACCCACAAACTTTAATAAAGAGCTTAGTACGTCTCTCATTATTTGCGCAGAGTAATTAAACTTTTCGTAATACATTCACACTATCCGACTACTTTATCTGATTAAACGACATCTAGCGACTCTGTCTTACATCTGACGAGAGTTGGAGAAGTTTAATTGAACTAAAATTCAGAGGTATGTTAGGTATAAAGTCAAATAAAACCTAATGATGGTTCCATTACCCAGATATATCAATTTTATATGTAACATGGACATATTGCCATTTGAATAATCTCCAGTTATAAAGAAGGGAAAATGTATTCTATTTTTTTATTTATTTTTATGGTAATATATGACACACTGTCTGTAAGTAAATGTTCTTATAAAACCAACTAACATCAAACAACGGCGTCTGATGTCTACCGATACCGCACATCGACTGGTATTTATTTGGAGTTAATACAAATAAAATTTGTAGTTTCAATAAGTATTTTTTCAAATAAAATCAGTATAAAATCTAAAATTTAAATATACATTTTATAAATTATTTAATTACTGATGGTGGCAAGTTACATATGGTCGGACGGGAGCTCCACTTGGCAAAGAACAAAACACCCCTTTTTAGTTACTAATTATATGTTAGTCTTAATAAAGTGATAAATTTTTACCAAGCTTGAAATTTCTGTTTCAATTTAATTAGAGAATATAGCTTTATTCTAAGAAAAATATAAATATGAAATTAAAAATGCTCCTGTTGTTAGGCATGAATATTGAACAATAAAAGTTGGAAACCTACGCAAGATACCTAGACAACAAATTTTGTTGAACGTCTTCAGTTATATCATTACTACCATCTTTTATGCAACACGAACAGCACAATGTGCAATCAATTAAAATATTGGAGTCCTTCCTCCTCTACCAAAGTTTTCCTTTTAAGACTTTTCATTTCTGAGTCTCTTTTTTAAGTGCCAAAAATATTTCTATCTACTACATTTACCTCCAAAAATTAGGATGATTAGTAATATAACACAATAACAAAAATATCCGAAATAAATATTTGCATCTTCGCAATTAAATTTAAAATTTAGAAATTACCTTTAAGATTACTTCCGATTTGAAACGTTTTCCAAATCGTCAGGAGTACTCACTAAAAAAACACATATTTGAGAACAATATAAGGTTTACCTATGACAACTTTTAAATTGAAATACTGCTAATTCTTCTACAATTACAATATCTGGAATAAATATTGATCAACGTTACATTAGATAGTTATTTTAAAGAAGGAAGGTAGTTGAAGTATATAATAAAAAATCGACAACATTATGTAAAAAGGTAGACAACTATGAAACCTTACTATACCGAAACACGCATTTGACACGCGTTATAATCTAGTAGGCAATTATAAAAGAACATTTTAGAAGCAACAAATTATCAGTGATACAACCTCCGATACGATTCCATTAAAATAAATTAGGACATAAATAATTTCAACATAATTACCTAACATTTTCATTCAATTAGATCGTAGCCGTTTCTAATCCGATGACGTAGATTCAATGCATTTGACAGCGTGACTCCGCGGCAAAAATTTATCACGTCAGCGCCAATTGAGATATTTGATAAATTAACGAGCTCTGAGTGAGATGCGCCTGACTCCTTTGGAGCGTGAGTTATGAAAATAACCAAAAAAAAACAATGATCCTTATGTATTGTCACTTAGTTTCATGTATATTTCAAGATGGCTTGCCGGAGAAATTATTTTGACTGTTAAGGTAGTTGTCGTGTCAGGACGTATTACCTGTCAACAAAATTTGCTAATTTTTTAATATAGTATTAACACTATAAATATTTAACTTGTTTTAAAGTTTAATAATTATTTATCTCAAAAATTGCGGGAATATTTGCAAAAGTAGTAATTTCACCCCACTAAACTTTATTTAAAACACGCGTCGAGCGATTTTTCTTTAAAACTGAGTCAATGTAAAATGATGGTACATTAAAGTTTTTGAAGAATAAAAAACATTTTTTATGGAACATTTATAAATTGTTTGAATTTTACTGTCATGCGACAACTACTTTAAACAAAAGATTTACCAAAAATTTATTTGGCATATTGTAAATATCGTCTTTTTAATATAATTATTATTTTATTTATTAATGAGTGTATTTAATATTTCGAAATCTACTTTATGGATATTATATAGATAATGGGATCATTACTTGTTGCCACTTTATTCCATAAATGACAAGAGATGGATGTTAATTAAAAAAAATCACCTTTTTTTATTTTATTTTTACCGTATTTTTTAATGATATCCGCATTACGAAAATTGCATGTATAACACAGCTTCAATTTACGCTATCAATCTAGTCATATCAACAGAAAAAATATTTTAAACAGAAATATTTTCAACATGACAAGATAATAGTTTGGATTATTTCATATCTTTGAAATTTCCAATCAAACAATTTTTTTTAAAGTTATATAAAAAAAGAATTCTAAGGTCATTAACTTATAATTTTGAGACAACTTTATCACTTCTAAAATCAAAAATATTGGTAAATAATCCAAACTCACGATACAATCTTAAAGTGTTACTTGAATTAATCAGTACTCATATGTAAGATCAATTACCAAATCCTCAACGATATAACTTGTCCAATGTCACATTAGCGTGCCAATTCCATGAATTACATCGGTGACCTTAGTTCTCCTGTGGATCTATGGATCTCTTCATTAGAGATTGTATCTCGTAGAAAATCTCCAACTAGCCCTTTTCAAAATTCGGTGAGTGACTTCAAGTATTTTTGAGAGGCTGATGACATGGAACTACGTCAAAAATAGGTTACTAAATATTACACCATATATTTTATATGTTAAAAGTACAAGAGTAATTTAGTTTGATAAAAATTTGTAATGTAGAAACTGATGCAGGAAACTTCATTTATCAGACTTTGTTACCACTGCTAGTCATGTGCTACCAGTGCTGTTACCAGTGCTAGTCACGGTTTCTTATTAGGAATGTAAAAGTGATAAAGATTAAAATTTTCTTCAACTTGTTAATAATCAACCCACTATTGCAAATCATCTTGACATTTTGTCCCTCTGCGTTGACGATGTTATGACGATGTTATGATATTTTAAAATTAGTCATTAGTTAGTTTACGTACTTTAATAAAGATTTCTGTTTAGTTTTCTGATCCATTCCTTATTGTTTTTTATCTTCTACTTTTTGTATGTTAAGCGTAATAAAATCTGTAATGAGTTCAATATGTAAGTTGGCCGTGAGATTTTCATGAATTAAAAAATAGATCTGTAATTGTATTTGTCTCAAATACAACATTTTGCGGGTAAAACTTTTTTTTATTTTACAGGGTACATATTAAGGACATATTTTATAAATTATCAAATTACAAACATATATATATATATATATATATATATATATATATATATATATATATATATACATATATATATATATATATATATATATATATATATATAAAATTTAAATAGGAGACATCTCTACATTGTTTCTTACTTTACACCAGCCATATTGTTGTCTATTATTTTGAATATATTTGGCGTTAATTTTGTAGAAATTCATTATTCACAATTAAATGAATCGTGATCCCACCTGAAGATGTTGTAATACAACGAAACCTAGGTCGTGGTAAAGAAATTAAAGATAGTAGAAATAATACTACATCACGTAGTTTCATTTAATTGTGTCTATTATTTTATTGAAACTTCTAATTTCGCGAGTTTACTAAGTACTAAGTTTTTGGAAATAATATATGTATGTTTATACATTAAAATCCATGTTGACGTAGATTAAGTTTTTTAATTAAATTGTAATCCACGTCCACCAGTCGAACGTGATCCTTTTCGTAGATATTACGAACGATTTGCAGAAAGATTTTGTAACAGTTGAACAGGTGGTTCAAATAAAAAGTCATAGAAATAAACGTGTGTAATAGTTAATGGAAAATGATCTATTAGATGCAAAGAAAATAATCGTAGACGTTTATCTGGTCATTTACGATACAGCAATCGTAGTTCATTCGAAATTATTAACTAAAATAAATCCCATTTCGTTGAAAGGAAACTTTTGCTAACATATTAAAAAAAAAACTCTCATCTAACATAAGTTATATATCATAATCATCATATTTTATACTAAAGAATTGAGTAGTTATTTTCAAACCAAGGTGGGAAGGACATAAACGATTTTTCGAATATCTTTTATTCCACACATAGACAAAATTTATAGAGATATAACAATATTTAATTATCTAAAACAAATAGTTAACAATAACGGTTTGGAGTTAATTGTCTCAATGAAAATGCAGCCCAATTTAGAAATACTTTTGTTTTTATAGTGTTTATCAATGAAATCTTTTTAAAAAAATTAATTCAGAATATTTAAATTAGAAGAAAAAATATTCTAAACAATATGCGATTAGCATGTGAATTTCAGATGAATTCAAATTTTTAGTTGCAACTCATGTTTTGTGCGCTTTTTTAATTTGTGTTATCGGTAATCGTTAACATAAATCTGTTTCAATTCGATGCTTCTCTTTCTCCCTCACGCAGATGTGTGCGACATTTTATTTCGGGGAAATTCAAAAATCTCTGGCAGTAGTAGTATTTAGCCAATGTATTTAGGTTCGAAAGTGATATTTTATCATAAAAGTTACAACTAAGTACTTGTGTTTTTAATATTTTAGACTTTTAGTATACTTGTTATTTGGTGTTTTTTTAAAGTAAGTACGATTTTAAAATTTTTCCACTTTTAGTGAACGTGATATCCCATGTTACCCAGAATGTCACGAGCTCACAATAAATGAATAATATGTTATTCATTAAAATTGCAACAAACGTTTGTGACACACATACATGCCAGTATACTTACAAGCATACATACGTACATACAAATACGCCGATATATAATTTACATTCCGTCTTTTTCCTTCACCGTAGTCGGTGCTTCATGCTCATAGATTCCTTTGCGTTCTAGTTTCCTGCTTATTAAAATTATATTTATTTCAATCCTTCATATATATCTATACATACATACCTACTTACCTACCAATATTCTAATTGCTTCATGACTTTGTAAATACTTGTATATATATACTTATCCGCCAACTTGTCACCTAATATTTTAATGATTGCATGCATTTGTTTGTAGGTATACTTAATTATGTACATACCTGCTAATCTCTTAGCTGTTTCATGCCTTTATATTTGCCTGTATTCACATATACAGGTTTTTATTAACTTTATAATTTTCTTACTTATATCAAGACTAGTCAAACGACTTCAAATTAAATGAGTTAACTCCTCAACATTGAAAAATTTCAGTCACCATCTATCGGTTCCATCATAGTACCCTTATTTTATAGTAACTACATAAAGTAACTACACTGGTGTATCATCGTATCTGTCATGTTAGTTTGTATAAAATTGTATGTCACAGTGCCGAGTATATTCAATTATCTGTACTCCTATGTCTTACATCGTATTTCTCAACGCCTACATCTTACTCGCTTAATGATCTTCAGTAGTGACCCCGTGATGAGAACACATTTCAAAATACAAATCTCTGCTCGACTACGCATTCGCGTTAAGAATACTATCGAGAGACAATCTTTGCTAAATGACTAATCCAAAACATGGCACTGGACACAGCACCGCAAATCGCCATCATTTTGCTGCCTCCATACTAGAGAAAATAGACACGCTTTTAGTTGAGCTGTTTTAGGACAGTAACCAGCGAGTCAAACAATATTTTGGGCAAAACTGGCTCAAATTGTCATCGTTTAATTAGAAAAGGAGCACGTCGAAAAAATCAACGCTTAGAAAGAACCACGCTGGTTTCATTGCAGACAATATATATTAAAAGTGGCAATTAAAAAGCCACATTCAATATTGTCTGCAATGGAACCAGCACTCATTAAACGTTCAACAAATCTCTTCGTTCCACCAATGTATTCGTCCTGTTACGAATAGTGATTATTTTAATGCAGCCACAAATATTTCATATCGAAATAAACAAAATAACACAGAACACCGCTATAACCAGGGAAAACCACGAAAACTAAACTAAACGAAATAATATAAATCAATTGAGAGTAATCTATGGGACATATTTAAACAGATTGGGATACATTTCAGAAAGGTACAATATGTTATAATAAATGAAAAAACTATTTTCAACAAGAATTTAACAATTTTAAATATTTATTGCCACTCAATGGGTGTTATATCGGTGTGAGTTCTCGTCAAATTAAAGGAGGACATGACTCGCGCCAAGTGGTGATGATATGAGCGTTACTTGCTCATATCATCACAACATGGCTCGAGTTCACGTTGATAACGAAGAAAACGTAGTCAGTTTGGGTGTTTAAAATTTTATAAATGTTTGTAAGTGTATCTGCAAATATTTATGTAATGGTAATGTTATTTCAGCAATTATTAAAAGAACTGTAGACACTTGCCAGTCAAATACTTTTAGTTGTGCTGAAATATACATCAACATTTGTCAACTCTTAAGATTTATTACCATTCCAACTTGAATAATTAAATATGGTAATTATCGTTAGTCTGTCGGAAGTTTGTCTGTCGGTAGATTAGAGTGTCTAAAAATATAAGAACTTGAAATTCACACATACGTTTTCCAAGGTATGAAACTAAAAATTTTACTTAAAATTACCTATAACTTTATTTCTATGAGGCTTCTGAACATGTAAGTGCTGAAAAAAATTATTTTATGCATAAGTAAAATGTATAATTGGAAAAAGCTCGTTGAAAAGTAAAAATTAGTTTCGTTTATTCTCCTAAAAATAGTTTGTAGAGCATTAAACTATTATAGTTAGACCCATTTTGTTACTGTATCTGTCTCTAAAACAACAAAATTGGAATTTGGTTTTCATAGTCAATATTAATCATAACCTATGTTTAAATAATGTGTACTAAAAGTAACCAAATGTAAAATTGTATAAAGTTGTAAGTATTAAAATCATAGCATTTTCCAAAATTTCCGATAGTGTTACGCCTACAAAAGACATACCAGTCAATATACGGATATTTTAAATTTAAAATAAACAGTTTTGAAAAGTAGAAACAATAGTTGCACCAAAATGTTTAAATTTTTCCTTGCATTCATAGTGCGAGCTCTGCTCAAACCTAAACCATTAATTTCCATGTTTAACAACAATGTCGAACTGGTAATAGAAATAATGACTTGCATCATAATTAATCACAAATATTCAATGGTGTATAAATAAGATGTACCAAAACATAAGTATTTTAATTGAAACATGTCAACGAAAAATAATATATTTGATCTATACATGACGTTTGATTTTAATATTTTGTCTGCTTTATTATATTGAATTGGCAGTTCAATTCCACATTTTCTTCAGTTTAACGAAAAATGTTTCAAATTTATTAAGTTGCTTTTTTTCCTATGTTCTTTCATTTCCCTCTTATATCTTATTTATATTTCTCTTCTCAATGTTTTGTTTATAATCCACGAACCCAGTTTTCAACTTTTTTACTTGACCATTTTATTATATATACATACTCATTTTTATTTTCTTTAATGTCTGAATCGTTATTTTAATTTTTGCAATTACATATATTTATGTAGAGAGATTCACTTAGCATGAAACAAAATATTAAAAACACTTTTTAATGCGCCTCCTTATTTGTGCAAAATGAAGGCGAATTTTTTTTGCATATCCCATTACGTGAGGTGCTACTCGACAGATATTTTAAAATAAAGTAGAAGTTTCATTCCCAATTTGTCGTTTTTACTTCACGCAACTTTAGTTTACACGTGTCCCAAATTTGACCAGTTTTTTATAATGCTGTAATTGTATGGGTTGTTTCTAATTTATTTTTTACTATAAAAAATTAATTAGAAACAAAAAGTTATTTATGATACAGTCTCGTGTACAATGTCATTAGCAAGAATAAGGACATACATAATTTACAATTAATTACCAAACATTTCCATTCAATTAGATTGGAGCCGTTTCTAATCCGATGACGCAGGTCAGGTGCACTTGACTGCGCAACTCCGCGGCACAATTTTAAACGTCAGCGCCGATTGAGAGATTTGATAAATTAATGAGCCTCGAGCGAGCTGCGCCTGACTCCTTCGACGCGTGATTTATGGAAATCGGGAAAAAACAATGATTACTCGTTGCCATTTTGTTTCATAAAAATTTCAAGAGTTATCGCCGGAAAAATGATTTCGCATATTATGCGGTAAAAAGTTATTGGAATATATTTTTATTTATATTATAATTATACTCTTAATTTAATTTTACCGTATTTATGAATGAAGACTCTAAATGTTTAGAAGTTAACTTAACTAAAATATATATAACATAGCTTTCACATCATATGAACAACACAGCTTCGACTTTTGCAATGGACCTGAAGCGGTTTCTTCTTTGGAAGGTAGCAAAAGAAAATATTTTAAGGAATAATGACATAAAAACCTTGTAAACATGCCAAGATATAATTATTTAACGCTTCATTGGTATTTCGAAATAGGTAACGCTGAAAAAACATGATATCACTTATAAAATCAAAATAATGTTAAAGGATCCAAGTTCGCGATACAATCTGAAAGTATTCATTGAATGAGTGTACGTATCTAAGAACAATTACAAAATTATCACGTTTACTGCTGAACAGAAATTATCACGTTTACTGCTGAAAAGTTCACACACCCTAGTTATTCCTAAACATACCTCTACCACTTACGAAAAATCCTTCACTGTCCAAGCAGCAAAAAATTGGAAAAAATCAAAATAATGTTAAAGGATCCAAGTTCGTGATACAATCTGAAAGTATTCATTGAATGAGTGTACATATCTAAGAACAATTACAAAATTATCACGTTTACTGCTGAACAGAAATTATCACGTTTACTGCTGAAAAGTTCACACACCCTAGTTATTCCTAAACATACCTCTACCACTTACGAAAAATCCTTCACTGTCCAAGCAGCAAAAATTTGGAAAAAATTAAATAAAGAACAATTACAAAATAATCACGTTTACTGCTGAACAAAAATTATCACGTTTACTGCTGAAAAGTTCACACGCCTTACTTATTTCTAAACATACCTCTACCACTTATGAAAAATCCTTCACTGTCCAAGCAGAAAAAATTTGGAATCACCTGGATCCTGACATCGGGAAAATCACGTATATAAATATTTTCAAAGATCGAGTGAAAAAGTCCTGCATCTCCTGAAACTTTTCCTTTGTGTCCTCGCCCTTTCCTGTCTTTTCCATCCCAAATCATGTCAATATTTTGTTTTCTTTTTTAATTTACTTTTATATTTTTTTTATCTAATGTGCTATTAAGAATTTTCATTGTAAAATCTCTTACAGTCTACCAACTAAATTTCAATACAAATTGTTATGGTTGACTGGAAGAGATTGCTCATGTAGCAATAAGTCCGCCATATGTACTATACATAAAAGTTAATAATAAATAACATGGCATATGTTCAATACTAAACTTATTCGGGCTAATGATCCACCATAGATTCCCAAAGGATCAAAGTCGTGCCGCTTGCATCTTCTACCAGTTCGTTTATCCAACTTGAGATAACCATCCTCTTTGCCTCTTTAGGTTCGAAGTTGTCATTCGAAAACTTTTTTCCCCAGCAATTGTCAGTTTTGCATTCTATATAATATGTACACTACCAATTCAGTCTGCTGATCTTATGATCTACCTCTCTGATCTTAGTTCTTAAACGGATCTTTTCCTATAAATCATATCTCATAGAGAAATCTCGAAAATAGCCACTGTTTTCCATTGCTCATTGAGTAACTTAAAATCTTTATACAAGACCACAAATAAAACGTCACTAGTAATTTACGAAATATTACGGCATAAATCTTGCGCATTAAACTATTGGAATACTTAACTTACAAAAAAATGTGTTAGTAAAATGTTATGTAGGAAATAGGTATGTTGTTTGGCTTCATGACAGCTGGGTAGAAATAAACTTCTGCAAAAATTATCTAAAAACTTCTTATAAGATACGGTTTTAAATGCGTCCAAGTATTTAACAAGCTTAAATTTATTTACTAGCTTATTTTTTGCAGTTTAATTCACAAGTGATCGAAATATTTGAAGAGTGAAATTAAATAAAGTGTAACAAGCACATTCACAATATTTCAGTCATACTGTCGAAATCTGTCAGAATTCCTACATGTGCTAAGATTTGTCAGGTATCAGTCAGATGATATTTATGACATTTCATATATTAGGCCTTTGTTCAACTTAGCTGTATTCTTTAAATTAATTCAGTTATCTGATTTCTACATGAAAGAACTTATATTAATCTATATCTTACGTGCTGGTATTCTTAAATATCAGTACTCAATATATAGAACACCTTATACATACGATTATGAACTTGCTTGATATTTTACAATCAATCGTTAGTCAAACTGAATTTAATTCCGGTTTCTTTTTATTCGTTGTGAATTTAATTCCGGTTTTTTTTATTCGTATGTAATTAGTATTTTCACTTATTTTAAAGGAAATATTCAGACATTATCATACAAAAAGTATCAGACAGGGACTGTACATATATTTTTTTTAGTAACGCAAGTTTTTTTAACGCAAGTTACGTTATTAGGAAAGAAACACTAATATGGTAACATGCCGTCACTAAAAAAACTACCTAATATGCAAGGTTAGAATTAGCTTTCATAACATTTCTGATCATGGATTTCTTAAGAGGTAACTCAATAAACAACGAAATGAAATTGGCATTCGATCACGTGTTTTAATTTTTTTTAAAAGTTTATTAAACGTTTAGTTTGAACACGCAAACAATTTATAAAGATATTTGATGTGAAATATTTATAATTTTTTGGTTTTTTTTAACTGGCTACGTTTGACAATTTTTTTTTAATTCAAGCATAAAACTATGATATTATATTCAACAATGGTATATATTTATTATTTTGATATGTTTTGATATTAAATTCTGTTATTTCCTGTATATTCTGTCAGTTTTATTTGCAATATTATACGACAAAAAAATGTTACTCGCCATCTTCAAAATAAATTAAAAATTTAAAAACATATTAATTTTTAGAACAATTACATAATGAAATTAGGAGTCGAAGATCAAATATAAAATAAATATATATATTTAACAATAAAATGAAAAGTAAATACATACTCATCCAGATTTGTGCAGAGCCCCTGTATTTGTACCAACTTCAGGACAGATGGCGGTGCGTTATTTCACTAAAACTTCTGGGTCGCCTTGTTGTAGAAGGGGATTATAAACGCCGAGGCAAGTCAGAAAGTACAGCCTGATTACAAAAGGTTGACTCTACTCTAAATATTTCATTTTGCTTCACTAATAAATGGCAGATCAAAGCTTTAAATATGATATAGATTTTTGAAAACTTAACTAAAACGCTAATATCAAAGAAAAATAATGATGTCATTATATGAACTGCTATTAAATTTCAAATACTAAAAAAATACTATATAAAAGCACAGATATACCTTAGATTTGTATGAATATAAAACACTTGTTTTGTATTTACAAATACCTCAATAACTGTCATGAATATAGGTATCAGTCACTACATGCATGTTTAGTGAGCAACTTATTCCTGTGATTTTTGTTGCACTGTGCGCACTTATCGTATAATTTCACACTTATAATTTTTCATTACAAGCCTAAAGACGTATAGTTTCAAAAAGTTACGTATTTAATTTAAATTTAATTTAAAATTTAAAAATACATTAATTTAAAACAATGGCACATCATGAAGTTAGGAGTCAAAATGAAACAAAAAATAAATATATGTTTAATAACAAAATAAAATCGATTTCCTGCCCTTTACGACCATTCAAATCTAACTTCACAATCAATCAGGTGACTGCCTATTATTTCCACTGAGTTTATAATCAATCTGGTAACTTCGTATTATTTCATAAAAACTTCTATGCTTCTTGTTAAACAAGTGAATTATAAACGTCGATACCAGTCACAAAGTAGAGCCTGAGTATGAAAAGTTTAATTACTCAGCGCAAAGAAAGACAGACGGTCGGAGCGAGCTACTAAGCTCTTTTTCTACACAGGTCAGCCTATTGTGACGTAATCTAATTACGCGAGTCCTGGGAATAAATCAGTGGTACTAAGTCTGCCTAATTTTGATGCTGTCAATTAGTGGTTTATGAAATGTATTTATTCACTACAGGCAGAAAAGCGAAACAATATCGTATTCGATATTTAAATACAGTATCCGTAGCAGTAAAATGCTGTACGAAATCTACATGTTTATAATTTAAAATCCTGTTTTTTTTAATTAACTGTAGCCTATGTGCTTTAGTTTTCAAATGAAATAGAAGTGCACGTTGACCGGTCAAATCCAATCCATTTCGAAGTTACAATTAACGATTTTTAGTACGACTTTCTAACTTTTGAAAAGCTAGTTAAGAATTATAAATGGAAACAATATAGTCACCAAACAATAACGAAACCAATCGACCAAATTCTGCCTTGTATTGGAGTAGGTCTTTACTATTATTACCACGTAACGATTTTTTTTCTCCCTAAATTAGCTCATTCATTTGCTAATTTAATATACATATTAATGATCAATTTGCTAATGAGGGCGTTATTTAAAATGCCCGGGAAATAAAAATACTGATAAGGCGAATCGGGCAATGTGATTAATAAAATTTCAAACTTCGTTATTTTTCAGAGTATCGGGGCATTATTCATCACAGTATCATGGAAGTAATGGATATTGCTAAGATTTAAATGGTAAATTTTATTAAATCAGGTATTTTAGTAGAAGATGCATTGCCTGTAGCAGGAATAGGTTTAATTTAGATTGAGTCAGGTTAGGTTTGGTAAGATTATATTAAATTAACTTAGGTTATGTTATTAGGATAGGTTAAATTAGATTATGTTTAGTGAATTCTGCAAATAAAGATTTAATTCAAGCATCCATTTTATTTTCTAAAACGTGCCTGTAGTGTGGTTGTAAATGTATTCCACGTCATGTTATGAATTGTTTTCATTTACTTGAATAATAGAAACTTTTCTTCACATTTTGAGTACTGCGCTTGATAAAATAATAACAGACCGTAAATTTCCCTTAATAATTTTAAGTCCCCTTTTCTTTATTTAAAGAAACTACAGTGTCTGAGTTTGATTCAACTCTAAACTAAAACTACGTGATGTAGTATTATTTCTACTTTCTTTAAGTTCTTTACCACGACCTAGGTTTCGTTGTATTACAACATCTTCAGGTGGGATATTAGCAAAGAAAGGGATATTAGCATTTCTTTGCTAATGTCCCACCTGAAGATGATGTAATACAACGAAACCTAGGTCGTGGTAAAGAACTTAAAGAAAGTAGAAATAAAATTACATCTCGTAGTTTCATTTAATTGTGAATAATTAATTTCTACAAAATTAACGCCAAATATATTCAATATCTAAACTAAAAATTTAATTTGAAAATGCACACCGCGTACTTCAACTCATTTCTTTAATCCGTTTTTGCTTTTTAACCACTAATTTTAAAAATGATGTTCTCTGTTTTTATCGGTCTCATATTTATTATTAATAGCTATTATTCAATACATTCACGACGACTGAATTATAGAAAGGAATTATGCATGTAACAAAAGTACGTATTACGATATTTACGTTTCTCTGTATACAACTAATTTATAAAAAAAATTAAGATTTTTATTTCATAAACATCTAATAGACTTAATTCATTTAATAAACTTAAAAATTCATTAAAATATTCTGCCGTTAAACTGGAGTTAATATGGGTTCGAACAACCAACTTACTTCAAAAATGCAAACTAAATCTAAAATCATACGTATGACATATTTGAATTGATATACTAAGGAATACTCGTGATCAATCTTCAAGTAAGACTTTCTTTCCATTATCAATTCAAATATGGATTCTAATTCGATGGGAATATGGATTTGAACAGCCAATTTACTTCAAGATTGCAAAACAAAACGACTGGATATAAAATCACTCATATGTAATATTTGAATTTATATATATATATATATATATGTATATATATATATATATATGTTTGAGAACATCTTGCCTATATCCTATGGAATACTCGTGATCAATCTTCAAGCAAGGCATTTGTCTTTCCATTACTAATTTAAATTAATCTGTTACATAAATAAATATTTGAAATAACATTAAAACTTGCGCAAACGGGGGTACAAACTTAAATGTATACAGAAATATTAGCATGGTGTTTTTTTATTATAGTACTTGCAAATATTAATTTTATTTGTAAAAATTGCATATCAAGTTTTCGATAAGCATAAAACTACCCTGAATTCCACCACAATTCTTCAGTTTTGTTAGTTATAACTTTTTACTCTTTTATATTTAGCACTTTTAGTATTTGTTCTTTGAACACAGGAAAAGAGAAATGTTCTAAAGGGGCTTAAGAGCTAAAGTTCCTGTGAAACTAAATTTAGAATAAGAGAAAAATAAGCTTAAAAATTGCAATTGCGGTGTTCCATCGAATTGTTTTTCAGTGAGAAAGAAATCAAACAAAACCAATTAGTATTCTCCATCGATTTCTTTATAGAGATAATCTATATGCTTATATATAAAATAATTTCTTTTAATTTATCTGAAAATTTGTTTCCGTGGTCACACAAAAATATTGCTTTTCCTCTACACATTCATTAAGCCATAGAAATAACATTTTAAACCATTTGAAACAACATTTCCAGTTTTGTGCCAAGAAAGAATATTTTATGTGTGGATTTTAATTTCTTATTTTTTTTTGTTTGGAAGTTAGAAGCTCCTGAAAGACGAGCAAACTATATTGCCAGAAAAAACATGTTTCGTTTCCGACCTTTAGGATATGAAACACTAAATAGACAAGTTAATATATTTTGAATTGAAATTGATGATTATATATATATATATATATATATATATATATATATATATATATATACTATTTTAGTCGGAATGGTAACACAATTAAAAAGTATAAAAAATGTTGATACTTACGTAACTATAACTAAAACTAATTCGTTAATTAATCACCTAAACTACATTTTAGAACTAAATGTTTTTGTCATATTATAAATATTTGCAAAAATACTTAGAAATAATTTGAATAAATATAAACGGACACACTACTTAAATTTGTCATCATTGCATGTATTAGCAAAAGTTCAAATGTTTCTACAGAAAATGCGATTTACGCAGATGTGACTTACTAATTCGCCGTAGTTGCCAATCTGCGCTCTTGTCACGTTGTCACGGGCTAGTCACGCGCTTCTGTAATTTGATGGGATCTCACACCAAGTTCGCTGCAAGTCGAGGTTAACTTTGTTGCTTCTTGCGAAGGTAACACCATCTAGTATCCCTTATAATAATAAATTAACGTTTGAAAGAATGAGAATGAACTATGAAGTGCAATTATATCACAATCAAGTTGTCAAAATTTGATAAAATTCCTTTATGTTGTTATTTTAATTTAGTTTATATATTAGAATTAAATTGTTTTTAATTCAACGTGTCCTACGCTCTACTCTTACTCTACGCTTTACGCTCTACTCTTCGTTTTTTCTTGATGCGCGCGAAATTTTTCCTTCATTTGATTTGCTAATCTGTCCTTGAAACGATTAAGTTTAAAAAAAAGGCGCAAAAATAAATTCAAATGAAATAAATAATATAAAATTCATGTTCGAAATGTTTTTCTACTTAGTATTCTAAATTAAATACAGTAAGAATGAACAGTTAGAGTGGATATGAATGTAAATAGTTTTTATGGAATAGAAGAGAAGAAATAAAATTTAACCTTTAAAATTGTAGAATCAAAGACGAAAACTCTGTAATTACGTAAGAAGAAGCAAATATAAAGTTAATCAAAATTGTAACAATAGAAAAAATATTTTCACATCAGTAAAACCAAATCACCATAATTAAAAGAGAAATTAAACAAGAGAAAAGCCTGGAGCTTCAAAAATCTAAAGATCAATACAATTATGTAAAACAAGTAAACCAATAACGCGTTGTGAGTTTGCTTACTCTTTAGCGCGTCTTTAAATAATTGTCACTTGAATTGTGTTCTTATCCTTATCACCAAATTCTACTTCTATCAAAAGCCACAATAATTAGTTATGTCAATTTGAAATTTATATTTCCAAAAAATAGTTAATTGTTTTAGGCAAAATGGTCAATTACTAACCACTTATTCCTATGTTGTTTTAAAAAGATTTCATTTAATAATTAAATACTAAATTTTATAAAAATATTCCCGATTTATTCTAAACAATCTAGTAATTAATTACAATTAAACAAAGCTGATTACAATTTAAACTGCAACATATTTCGTTCACGAACCTATTGTAATTAATTTATTGTTACTTCTAATTATGTGTATTAGTCGAATTTTGTGAAACCTTCATTTTTATTATTTAAAAAAAAACTGTCAATATTTGCATAACAAGTCTGAATTAAATGGTATATAAACAATGACATATTTATTATTTGCCTGGTTGCATATTTACTGTGACGGCTCGTCGATGCCAAACACAGGGAGTACCGGAGCAGGCTTCACATCTACAGTATTTGAGGGCTCTGTTGCCGTCGGTTCCCCGCTTACCAACTACGATGGAGAGATTGCAGCGATATGCGAGGCCGCCGGGGAACTGGAGCGTCTTAGAACATCACAAAGCGTGGTTTTTCTCATCGACTGCCAGGCAGCTATTCTGGCACTCTCCACCAACCGCTACACAGATTGTTCCAAAACCCAACTCTGTCGTGCCAGACTGTCCAACCTGGTGAATGATGGCTTTCGACTTACTCTGCAGTGGATTCCGAGCCACGTCGGGATAGAGGGAAACGACAAAGCCGACGTACTGGCAAAACACGGAACGACTCTACAGCAGCCCATCTGCTCTCCGTCATTTTCATCCTCTAAGTCGGCCGTCTGCAGAGCGATACATGCCTGGATCAAGTCTCGGCGCACACAGTCCGCCGTCGGAAAGGACTGGGCTTGTCTAATTGATTCGCCTATTCGACGCGACCTACCCAGAGCTGTCAGTGTCGCAGCTTTCCGGTGTGCCACGGGCCACGACTACCTGGCGTGCCACCTGAAACGTATTGGTGTCCTGGGGAGCGATGCCTGCCTGCTCTGTGGACGTCCAGGAATGTCTTTTGACCATCTCCACGTTTGCCCGAAGATGAAGCCCTACCTTGATGATTGGGAGAGGAGGGCGCCCCCTGATGATCACCCTGCCTACAAAACAGCTTTTCTCTACTGGTCGGCGCGCCACCTAATGGCAGACATGCCAAGGGTGGGCGTTGGCTAGTAGTAGTAGTAACATATTTATTACTTGAATTACGTATACCTCTTTCTATGGACAATTTTAACATAGTAATATTTAAATCAGAAATATTAAGTTTTTTCAACAATCAGTATTAGAAATAAATTATACAAAGTGAATGTTTTTCTAATTATAACGCTTTCCAAAATCTGCGTAGATTTATTTAAATGCTAGAAATTTAATAATCCAGATTAAATTTGTTTTTATTTTTGTATCTATTAATTAAAAATTAAACCACTAGTAAACTTATTAAACCTTAAAGCTATAAAAGGATCTTATGATAAGCGTTTTTCTGCTAGTTACTTCTCATATAGTGTCAAAAACTTTACTAACTTCTTTTTATAAAATATTCATTCCAAGTTAGATGTAAATATATATGTATATATATATATGTGTATATATATATATATATATATATATATATATATATATATGTATATATATGTATATACATATTGTGTTTGATCAATATTAGAAATTAGAAAAGCACACGAAATATATGCTTTGCCCAAAAAGGATGTATCTTGAAATTCGCGTGCTAATCACACATTATGTAGAGTATAATTTTAATTTATATTATAGACTCAAAATTAATAAATATGTATCAAATACGGGTATTAAATATAAAAATAAGAAGAAACCCCGTCCATAAATTATATCGCATTTTATTGAAATAATTCATTCCTAAACTTTGGTTTTCAACGATTTATTATAGATAGTTTAATGCTGTTACATCTCTACAAGTTTTGGCAAAGCTGAGAATAAATAAAATTCGAACAATCGTTTATCTCATTCACACTTCTGTTTTTAAATCTCTACTCGGTTTCTTATTTGAAAGCAAGATACTGACACAAACCATGTTAATTCGGCGGTGTTTCGTCAAGCAGGACTTTTCTTAAGCAACAATTTAATTTTCTAAATAAATAAAAAAGTATATCCCTTTAGAAGCATTAATTAACATAAGTAACATCCTGGCAGATAAACATTTGTGATTACGTTGATAATATTTGCCAAATTAATTCCTTTTACCAACCGTTCAAAAGTTACAAATTCTATATAGAAATCATTGGCTATACCTCCAAAATAGATCAAATTCAGCCAGTGGACATGGAATACCATTTAAATTGAAAACAGTCTAATTAATTAAACAAGGAAATTATAAACGCGCAGAGGTAGATCATTCGTTTCTTATTAGCCAATCGAGTAAGTAGACCAAAGTTCGCTCGGTTAATAGCCATATCGCCAAGTTTCAAGTGGCTTGCACTAATAAAAAAAGCTTTAAATCGTCACTCATAAAGTACCGAAGATCATCCCCGGTACTTTATGAGTGCCACATGGGTCGTGACGAAAAGACCACCTAAATATATACTTTGTGATGGAGCAGTCAACGATTTCCGACGGGATAGTAAATAGTGACAGAAACTTCAATACCGAGATTCTGTTTGTGAAAACCTAGGAGAAATGTGTTTTAACGTTGCTATACGTACATAAGAAGAAGTTCTATAAGGTAATTATATTCATCCTTCATTATATATGAAGACTCATCGTCATTCTCAATTATATTTTATACCATATATATCACTTGAAAAGTAAACTTTCTCATCTAAATTACTAGTAGACTGGTTCGAAAAATGTAAAAGTCGATATTAATTGAAACTTTTCAAGGTAGTTACCCATTTCGAAATGGTCTTATCATTGTATATTTGTGCTTCTTACAGGTAAATTACAATTAAAACACATAATTCTTCCTTATTTTTCATTTTCTTCATTTTCATAAAATACTAGTATTTTAGTTATTTACATTTTCCCAATCCTTGTTTAAAACGAACTTGTTTAAAACTTTAATGGGCGAATTATCAATTATGAATATACTAAATGAAACTCTACGGTAGTGAATAAATATATTTCAGAAACCACTAGTAGACCGCATTCCAAGTTGACAAACTCGGCAACACCGATTTACTACAAAACTCCAGTAACTAGTACGCTGTAGAAAAGGAGCTTAAGAGACTTCTCCACCCGCCTATTGTCCTTTTGTGCCAAGTAGAATAGTTAAACGTTTCGTATTTTCTAACCGGTCTTGACGTTTATAATTTACTTCATAAACAAAGGAGCACAGAATTTTTAATGAAATAATACGCTGCTTCCTTCTTTTAATATTTTATTTATGTACAACAGTAGAGTTTTTGAATAATCACACTATAAGGGGAATAATCACACCAACAGCGCATACTTAGGTACATGTTAAAATTTAACCATGTAAGGGTACAAACTATTTCTAATTAATATCGTCATAGACACACTTCTTGTTTACCAGCACTACAGGGCACACTTTATAAATATCGATATAGTTTAATAACCTTAACAATTATATGAGTATTTTATACACATAAGCCTTTCAAAATAACTAATTTTATCGTGGTAAAAACCGCATCAATTCAAGCCAAAAGCCAATTGACGTGTATATATATATATATATATATATATATATATATATATATATATATATATATCACAATACATACGGTCTTCGATGGCACACTGCATACTGCAGGTTCCGAGTTCGATTCCCGGCCGCTCGGCGAGCAGGACTGAACTGGTGTTCTGGTTGGCCATAAAAGATTGGTCTCGTGGCAAGTAGTCCGTCATATGTATCAACCTTTATTTAAGTGCGAAAAGCATCCATATAGTGATATTTCTTACAATGTCTGGTGAAATTTAATGATTATTGTTAGTACAATACCTTAAACAAATTTACTAAACAAATAACAGACTTAAATTTAATTTTGAATTAAATTTATTAGAACTGCAATCGTATTTTACACACGATTTCCAGTCATTTCGATGCAAAAAGTATTCATAAAGGCAATGACAATTAAATAGATATATTATTCAAAATTGGACATTCGGCAAAGCAATTTCGCCCGAACACTTCGTTGACATTTTAGCAAATAATATCGAAACGAGTAATAACTAATAACCATCGTTTTCTTGGTAATTCAGGTAAATAACGTGCTGAAGGAAGCCGGTGCAGATCGCTCGAGACTCGTTAATTTATCGAATCTCTCTACCGGCGATGACGTAATAAATTGCTGCAGCGAGATAGCGCAGTCAACTGCATTCAATTTGCGCCGGGCGATGGCTCTAAACGGTCTCAGCTTAATTGATTGGAAAGCCCTTGGTTTGTAGAGACAATTGAATGAAAATTATTATTCAGCTAGTACATTAAATCCTTATCTCTTCACTTGAAACAAGACTGAACCAGGTTTTGTATTTCTTTACACTTTATTCGATTTTCCTGGTTGTTTTATTCCATTGAACTGAAACTTGATGTCAATAGTCTAGTTCCCTCCCAGTTTAAACTGAGATAATTATTTATTTCATTCACAACCACACGCGTTAAAATACAAATTTTGACCCCCAATGTTTCGAAGATTCAAATTTCTTTCTCGGTACTGGGTAAAACCGAATTTAGTCTTATCCTGTTCGATTTATTACATCAAAAATTATATAATAAGACGATTCCCTGTTTATTTCTAATTAATATTTCTAAGGAATATTTTGTTTTTTTTTAATACCTCTGTAATACCTTTATCGATTTATTTAAAGTACCATCGTGTTACTGATAAAGCAAGTAATTTTCTTTTGATACAAATACATGATTAAATATTTTTACGTTTTTGTTATCAGATGTAAAGATTCGACAAATCAAATTATTTAATTTATATGCAAGTTTCATTCTGACTGTGATAAGTATATAATGAATCCAACTGTAAATTTTTTTCAATTATTTTGTTTTACACAATTAAATGAAACTACGTGATGTAGTATTATTTCTACTTTCTTTAATTTCTTTACCACGACTTAAGTTTCGTTATATTATAACATCTTCAGGTGGGATATTAGCAAATTATATTCCCACCTGAAGATGTTGTAATGCAAAGAAACCTAGGTCGTGGTAAAGAAATTAAAGAAAGTAGAAATAATACTACATCACGCAGTTTTATCTAATTGTGAATAATGAATTTCAACAAAATTAACGCCAAATATATTAAATATTTTGTTTTAGTTATTTTGTTAAAGTCTTCTTTTACAAAATCATGAGGCAACTTCCTTAAATTTATTGGTCTGTTAAGTTTTTTAAGTTTTCTAGTATCTCACGTGTAAACGTGTCAATTACAAGTTAGAAAGAACGGACTAATGAAGCAATTCCCAACAGAAAACAAAAAGTTTGATTCTGACTACAATCCAAATGTAACTTTTTGCATTCAAGGCTTATTTTGATTAAATTATTTAAAGTCTTCTATTACAAACTTTCTTACCAACTTTTTTAATCTCGTCTTTTTGTAAGTTTTCCAGTGTCTCACGTGTGAATATTTCAATAACAATTCAAAAAAAGATGTTGTAATTAGCATTCGTTGACATTTGACACTTAATAATTATGTTAAATTCTACTGTATAACTTTTTTAAAGATTTCGTATTATTTTGCGATCCTGTTTTAAAATGATTCGGTGCGACCAAATGGCATATACGTAATGAAGTAATGTAAAAGATTTGTAATTTTTAAGTATATTGAAAAAGTAAAATATAAATTAGAAAATATACACATTTTGAAAATATTATGAAACCACACAAAATTAAGAACCCACACAAAAGAGAATCGATTTTATGGGTATCGCATATTTTGAGATTTTCTTAATATCTATTTCTTTTCAATCTGTCTTGACAGTCATGCCTTTTTAACTGCTTTTTATTTTCAGGAAAGAGGCAACATTTCAGAGATTCTACTCAATTTTTCATTGAAAAAAAATGATATAAATTTTTAATTAATCTTTCAGTACCTCTGATATATATGTATATATATATATATATATATATATATATATATATATATATATATATATACATATATATATATATATATATATTTTCATAGAAAAGTCAAGGTTTCTCTGTTGTCTAATTGTCAGTAAAAATAAAGCTCTATAAAAGTGTTCTTTTTATGCTGGTGATAAAGTCAATCCTTACATAGTCAAACAAAGACAAATATACAAGATAACTGAGATTCCCTGCACAATTCAAACATAGTTTTCATCCGCGGATTGCATCAAAATAAAAAGTTGTATATCCATATACAAGTAGTTGTGCCATTTGCATATCGTCGCCTATTGTCCATTTGTGGTTTCATAGAGATTCTATCGTGTCGTGTTCCGAAAACCGAATGAAAGTTTTTTCGGTAACTTGTTGCGAAAAAGAAAGTCTCAAACTGGAGTAACTATAAGGGGATAACTTCATTTAGTACCGAAAGCTTAAAAATTACATGAATCCTTCAGAACAAAGAATTTTAGCAATAGTCTTGATTCTCATGATTTTCATCAATCACAAGGATCGTTTTAAAACTCGTTACTTATTCTCTCTATGACAAATGCAATTATAAATACCGGAAACTGAATTTCATTACCAAAGGCGTTCAATCTTCATAAGCCGATTGGAATTAACTCTGGTCTAATTGATTGGAATGACTCGATAAAAAGTTTTAATTAAACTGTGAATATGAAATGTGTCAATTTATTTTTATTATGTTTTAAATGTGATATAACAATAAAATTAAATACATAACATTATGGATGAATATTTTATTCGCTCTCTATTAAAACCTTTCACGATGTTAATTGACAAAACAAAATAAATTAAAATAATATTTTTGTATTCCTTTTAATTTGTCTTTGAGCACTAATTAGTTAATGATACCGTTAATTACTTAATAAATTATATAATTTTTTTCTTAAAATTACATAAAAGAGTTTGTTATAGAACTTTTAAAAAGACTGGGTCTTACAAATAATACCGTTCAAATAATACCATTCTTTATAATTTATATAAGCTTTTACACGTAGCTTTGAATCCGTGGTTATAGTTATAATGTTATTGAGATAAATTAAAACATGCGGGTGTCGTTTATATTCACAGTGCCTTTATTTGCAAGAATTTATAATGCAATTTTTAATTTTAAATGACAATGAAAACAAAAATATGTTCTTTATCTCTAAATTAGGGATAAAAATGAGTAATTCACATGAATTAAAGAAACAACAGTTTTGAAATCCTTGATGATCATTCTCTAATTAATACTTTAAAAAATACAAGGAATTGAAAAAGTAAATCGTATACATAATTGGCGCTTCAAAATATACTTATATGTACCCATTAGTCTGGGTTCTAAATATGGATAGTAACAGATTTGATTATTTTTTGTTACCTGATTTCTGAATAGGAATAATGTAGGCAGTTTTTTACTGGGCAAGAAACGTAACTGATTTAAAACATTTATTGATATATTTTGAAGGAAATTCCAGTCGTTACATTTTTTTTTAAACTGGGGGAATCGCGTTGAGTACAACGGCTTTGTTGCAGTCGAGAACTTTGATTTTTATTTTAATAGATTCCCTGGTAACTTAAAATATTACTTGAGCCTTAGCAACGAAGGTGCAGTTTTGACTCATAATTGCTAAAATCGGTTTGCTTTTCAAAGACCCGAATTCCGAAAGTAATTGGAAAATATTTCACAAACGTCGTTACTGTTTAAAGGTACTGAAGCATAGTACATTTCAAATTTATTTATTCTTCCTAACTATAGCTTTTCATTTATTTAGACTGAAATTGTTTATAATCAACCAAGACATGATCAATCCCCACTGCAAACATTTATAGCGCCGGCCCCGATAGAGAGGTTTAATATTTAGAGAGGTTTAATTAACAAATTCGGAACGAGCTGCGTGGGTTGCAAAGCCTACGCTGGTGCGCGTTTTGTGAAAATGAGCAGGAAAACAATGATCATTACTCATTTCCACTTTGTTACGTGAAAATTCCAAATATGCTCGCGGAGAAAATTGTTTCGGCCGTTACGCGACAGCCCCGCGATAAATGTTTTGCCGTAAAAAAAATTTTATCTCTTATTATTTTCTTCATTATTCATAAACATATTACTTGCACATTTTTTATTTGGAATTTAGTGTAATTGAGTTTGGCGCGACAATCTTTGTAAAGTTGTTTCTTTCGAAAGCTATGAGAGAAAGAAATATTTTAAGTTTTTTTTTTAAATAACGTATCTCAAAGTGAAAAACTTAGCATATATATTCATATATCTTATTTCTATAAAATAGTTTCACATAAGGCAATAAAACTTTTATTTTCTTTTCCTTTTTAGTATTAACATTAAAATATTACTAGTGATATCTTTTAAATAATGCTTAACAAAATATCCCATTTCACAATATTTTCTCCTTTAACTTAGGAATCTCTTAAAAAATATGACTGGTGTGGGAAAATATGCGTGCCCAAATGAATGACAGCTTCTGCAAAAGTAATTTCAAACTTCAATAACTCGGCTATGGGTAGAAAGCACCACCTTGATCTCGACCTCGTTTTAAAGAGATAGCATGACAGTATATGGCAGTATTATTATTTGTGGTGGCCGGACTTCACAAACTGTGCTATTGCAAAATGAACCCGCCATTTTCGACCGAGTTTGATATTTATATTTCTCATATCACTACCTGTATACAATAAATATAGGTTGGAAATCAATTAAGTAATTAAAGACAGAAAACTTATTCAGTTCAATGTAACATACACGATTGAGGTTTTCACAAAATTGGTGCAGTTTTCGACACCGCTGTTTTTTTTTAAATTGGATATTTCAGAGAATATTTTATTGAGAATACATTAAAGCAATTTTGCATTAATTTTTTTTTTCAAATAATAACACTCAAAGAAACATATAACATATTTTTTAAATTTACTACCATAATTCTTTCCGAAATGTCTTAAAAGTACATTATATTCTTTCTGAATGTATTAAAAGTTACATTTTACATATTATAAATTATACTCATAGGCACGCATAGATATTTACTATGACAGAAAAAAAATCTAGCAGACTTCTATTTGTTTAAAAACTAAAGATTTCAAAGCATATTATAAAAGTTTATATTACTTTAGCTTAGATACACCCCCAAACTCACTCGTCTTGTAATTTATATCTGTGTTTGTTTCGCATACTGAATAGTGTGGTAGTCCCACCTGTCAGATAATTTGATAAATTAATTTTAAAATACTCATCAAAACATTTTTCATTTTAAAGTTTTCAGCATTTTTTCAGGTTCTCCCATAACATTTGTTCCACCTGCGCTTTTCAATCAGGGTAAAGACCTTAAAGAATAAGATTTTTTGCTGCATATAAACTCGAATTTTTGTCATGCGTTTTGAAAATTATATGCTTGTAGCTCTACATCCGTAGAAACTACGAAAGTACAGAAGTACTACGAAAGTAACAAATGAACAGAAGCCCACTATACATGTAGAATTTATAAAAGTTCCCTGTTTGAATACGGCATGTTATAACTAAAATAAAAACCAGAATATTTTGACATAGTGATTTTTCCTATTTTCGTTTTGCTTTCTGTTTTTATATTTACTCTAAGTTAGCGTTTACCATGACATACAACGATTTTAATATAATACGCTTTAGTTAGTAAATAATAATCTTCAAGCAACAAATTTGCGATGTATATTTTCACACCAAATATCTTTAAATGAATATACTCATATAGATCGCCGATACAAATATGTAAGTACAACATACATCTCACCAAGATGCAAATCTAATTTGAATTTCATTAATTTTTTAGTAAGAGAATGGGAATATTAAAAATAAGAAGCAACATAAACTTATTCAGTAATATGTAAAATCTAAAGAAATTTTCTTCTTGAATTCAATGCAATGTCCTTTTTTATTAGTATTTTCTTTTCAGAACTAATATAATTTTTTTTCACAGAGAAGTAAGTAAATTTTTCCTTATTCTGCCTGCCCTTAATTAGTTACCACGTGTATTAACGGAAAACAACTTTTATCAGTTCTTCTGTCATCAGAGTTCCGCGACTGAGTGAACATTGTGCGTCGGTGCGGATTCACTCGAAGATCGGCGACGCTTTAATCTTTAATTCCGTAATTGAATTAATCCTAGTTCGGTAGCTGCGTTCGGCGTGTCAGATTGGGTCTACGACAGAACAAGGATAATATTGTATTTTAGCAAAGTTATGTTACCGAAAATTGTAAGTTAATTATTTGTCAAACAAAGACAACTGCTTTCAAATACGGTTTCATACAAAATAATGAATTCTTTTTTTCTCTAACTTTATATTATTAATCCCCGAATTTATTTACTTTAGGTTTTTAAAAATGATTGCTATGTTTTTTTTTTGCATTTTTAACACTTAACCGTTTAGCATTAGTAAAGCTATAGGTATATTTTTAACGACTTTATTAATTTTGCATATTAAAAATAAAAATATGAATAAAATGTCAGACTACAAAATTTTTTGAAATGTTATTTTTATTTCTGTAAATTTAATCTTATTTAGAAAATAATCAACGTTTTTATAATTATTTTTCTTCTTTTTTTATGACATAAATAATTAAATTTAATATCAATCCATTATAGTCCTCAATTTCTTTAACACTACCACAATCTAAATCTACAACTTTACCAAAAATATTATATGAAGTAATAATATAAGAATAGAACTCCATCTTGGGGTACAACTGTAAGATGAGTCCACCCAGAACACTTATCTGACGACTTAACACATTGCCCGCGTCCATGGAGATATGGGCTAAACCACTCAAGTTATTGTCCCACTCAAGCGGGCAAGAAGTAGAGTTGATCAGTCGAAGTCAGTAGAGTTGAACGCACTGTTGAAATCAAGAAGCACAAAGACAGTCACTTGTGTATTATTCATAGCCAAGCGTATATCATCAGTAACCTAAACAAGGGTAGTTGAGGTATTGTGACCAGCTTTGAATCTAGATTGAAGTGGATATAGAGACTTACGAGCATTGAAGAAAGTAACGAGTTATCCATGAGCAATACGTTCAAAGACTTTGGTTAGAAGCGGTATGAGAGATATGGGCCGAAAATCCTTGATTTGAATAGGTAATAAAATTTTAGGTACGGGCACAATACAGGCTTTTTCCATTCCAAAGCGAAGACAGCAAATGCCAAAGAGGTATTAAAAATATCAGCGATGCCGGTCATCGCGTGTAATTCTTCTTCAACCTAACTACTTTTCAATATGATTTGCTTAAAGTTTACAAAGTGATTAGTTTCTTATTTTTTTTTTAAATTAAATGAAAATAGAAACTGAGTGAAAACTGATCCGTAATTTATTGTAAATAAATTTTCAACTAAATTAAAATATGTGAGCCATGTTCCCTAGGTTTCAACCCTTTTTATTTTGTACTTTAATTACGCTAAAATATTTTTACAAAATCTTTTAAAAACACTGTATATTATTTTCTGAAAATTATGTTGAAAGCAAGACAGCAGGAATATTGAAAGCAAGTGAGCAGTAATATTGAATATAAAGATTTCTAATTACTTAATTCTACGCTAAAATCAAAAGTATGATTGAATAGCTTCAACATTATTTTCACAAGAAATAGTCATTTAACAACGCTCGTCTTTATCTTTCTTACCCTTATGTATTTTCTGTTGAAAAAGGCAGGCTGGTAATATTTTTGTAAGAAAAGATAAAATTATTTTATATTAAACTAACATCCTTTCGCTACTTCGTTCGCGCAACATTTGTATGAAGAATACTTCAGAAGCGACCAGATAAATTCATATTATTTTTAACTCTTTTTAAACAGAAGTTAAACACAAGTACAAATATTACTTACTTTGCATAAAATATAGATACAGAGTGTCGAATTTTTTTTAGATCTCATTAAGATACAAAATTCGACCTTATGTTTTTGTATGTGTGTAACGGTATACCCAGTGCAAATAAAGAAAGCTGTCAATTTGGTTGTTTCTCTCCTGTTTGAATTATTACCATTACAATACTCTAACCCTTTAATATAACATATATCCCAATGTCACGTAGAATAATATAGCTTTCTAATATAGAATTTTTGGAATCGACACAGTAGTTTTCGGTTTTACATAAACAAACAAAAAATAAACTCAGACTTTCTTTTTATCTATACTATAGATTTAAATAAATAAAATAAGTAGAATATTCAATAATATTATTCTCTGTTTACTTTTTGTATTCATAGATAAATCTCTTTTCGATATATTCGTAAAGATCTGAAAAAACCACACGATAACCAAAAATACAGACATTCAATTTATAAAGCATTTAGTCTCCTCAATTGTTGTATAGAATCCTTGTGTGGAGCAAGAACAAGAAGGATTAAAGCTTTAAATTGTCATGCAGGAAGTTTCAACTAAGGAATCCCCAGACAGCACGTGCACGAAAGTCTTAATTTCGAAGAACTTTACATTAAAGGAACATTTTCGACTGCCATACAGATACGAACAGTTAATTTTTTTCGTCATATCATACGCAAAACTTACTCGTGAAGCGGCTTATAGATCAAATTTGAATAGATGGGAAGGCCGTGTGATGGTTTGGCCATCTTATAAAGACATGTTTTCACAAAACAGCCAAGAGGGCTAATTAAAGACATTGAAAAAATTGTTAAATTATCAGGCAGCCAATAACCATGATCACGATCACTTTGACAAGAGTGAGCATCTGTGAAAGAACTCTTCTAATCTGCATCACAATAGAAGTGTCTGCTCTTGTAAGTAGCTAGTTGATGCTTATCAAAGTAATTTTAGTTAAATTTTAACCATTCTTGACCCGCGCGTTCTTCACTTTATATTTCCAGCAATATTCGTGTGGTGTACAAATTAATTTTATCCAGGCCGCGTTAAAAACCTATTAACTTAGAGTTTTAATTTCTGTATTCGTATATAAAAATGCAGTCTATAAACAGAAAACGATATCCGCGTATCACATATCAGGTATTTATTCAGTGGTGTATAAATTTACATAATTATTGGCAATAAAGTCATACTGTAGTTATTTCTTCTGTGCAGTTTGGATAAAACATATCATATGCAACAGTTGGGTCACCGTGGGTGCTAAATACCGTTTTCTTAATTTCTTAAAATATTTGATGCAGCTTGTTAAAAAGTAAGCATGAATAAAACCTGAAAAACACTTTGGAGAAAGAATCATCTTAACAAAAAATATTGAAGTCCGTGATGAAAAATGTCAGTTTATTTTATTGTTTTTGTTCAAGCAATCACACAAAAAATTGTCTTAATCCATCTTAAGTTAAAAAAGTTATGATAATATGGCATACGAGCAAACACTGAAGAAATTATAAAAGGTTCCTTTTTCGATATGTTCTACTTTTGCTGAACTTATATGATAATTACACTTATCAGTATCTTGGTTATGTAATTAAAATTTATATAATAAATGTAAAATCATATATTTTAAGGTCAAGATTTAAACTTTTTGTGGGTTTCGTTATGAATAATTTTAAAGGTATGATATCTTATAACCCTGTTACACAATAAAATCCACATATTTTAAAATTAATTCTAATAATGACTAACATGAATTTATATACTTTACGCGAGCCAGTGTAATTTAAGACGCAAGCCAATATCGTTCACATGGGATGTAACAAAAATTAACTGGAACTTTGAGAACTCAATGAATTCATTAATAAAATCCATGAACATAATAAAAAAACTTTCACCTTTTAAATACATGAAAGTATTAGGTTCAAAATCCAAAAAAATCGGACATAATCCTTTAAGTAACGTTTTAAAAAGACCAAAAACTTACAAAAAAAACGTGAGAACCACGCATAAATTTAACCGTCATTAGTTTTCGTGAAATGTTACACTATACTTTTATGCATATTTCATAAATTCTTATGACGTGCTCATAAGTACCCATAATGGTCCAAGGTGTCTAAAGTCCAAAAAAAAAAAGTCTTCAAATATCCAGATAATTAGATCTGATTTAGCAATCTGCCTTTTAAAGGTTTTTTAATTAAATATTGCAAAACGTATTGTCCCATTAATTTTTCTTGAATACAAGGTTAGCCATCAAATAATTTCCATTTGCGTTATTCTCATGTACTTAAAAATATCAATGATATTTCAGAAACTAGTGATGAGATATTATTCGAAATAATTTTATTTGTAGCATGAAAACATATTGTAGTGATTTTTTAAAATCTTTATGTAGTCTTATTTGGAGATATGAAGGCAAATCTTAATATTTCCCAAAAATACTGAAAATTAAAAGTGGTAAATCGAACCTAAACTTCAGTTTCTTACACATCCCACAAAATGAGGTATTCTAAATTTGTTTTTTCCATTTCTTAAAAAGAGGATACAAAAAAGAACATAAAAAATATAATAATATAATTTTTTTACTACCTACTAAATTATATTATTATATGAAATCTACTTGCAAAATTACATCCACGCAGATCTATAGCTATAATAACTACTAGGATGTGACAGACAGAGAGATACAAATGGCCATTACGAAATCATAAAGTTCCCTGTTTGACTATGGAATGCCAAAACTAAAACAAAGACTAGAATATATTGCCATGCAGTAACCTTTTACATTCGTTTGCACTTGTCGAAATTAAAACTTCTTTAAGTGCACTATGCGCACTTTTTCTGAGCAGTGAAAAAAACTAGGGCGTCATACTCGTGTCATTGACGCTGATAGCAGCCACGATGTCGTCGATGACACCGAATCGGGTAAACTCGGATCCCTTCGGCATCGGCTGTGTGAACTTCTTTTTTAGGCGCACCGTGCGCACTTTTTTTAAATACCAAGTAAACTCCTTTTTTAGACCCACCAGGCGCACTTTTTTTCATATTTAATTAAATTTGAATCTAAAGTATTTATAACATATTTCAATTCGCGTAAACATATTGTTTCATTCTTACAGGTATACTCTGTTCCTTTCGAAGCGAGTTCACTGTCTAACACAGAGTGCATCGTTTTAAGAATTAACTTTTATTTTTTATCAATATTTTATTTTAGTATAATTTAATATTATACATGTATGTCACTGTATAAAATCAGTGTATTAATTCATACAGTTAGTGTTTCATACAGTGAGTTTATACAATCAGTATTAATTCATACAGTGAATATTTTATATACAGCATGTGTTGATATTTTATTTGAAAGTTATTTCATATAATACACGTATATTGTGTTTAAAATTATAATTTCTCTTTGTTCCTGATTCGCCCAACTAATATCAATCATATAGGTAATATCAATGTAATTATAATATGTGTTAAAATTAAAAGTTGTCACTTTTATCGTGTGATCACAAGCACACTAGATTTTTCATATGTTCATAGCACGTTGCAATTTACCACGACAGAACGATTTTAATTTATGACCTTTTCATTACTCACTTCACCAAACTCTAGGAGTATATTTGCACATTGATACTTAATAAATGAAAATGCTCGTATATATATATATATATATATATATATGTATATATATATATATATATATACATATATATATATATATATATATATATATATATATATATATATATATATATATATATATATCGAGTAGTTTGGATATAGCAAACATAGACACGTAATTGCTCGACTAGCAAATGTTAATTAGATTTATTTTTTTTTTAACAAATTAATGATTACGTTATTTAGCAGTTTAATTTAATTTGGTAGAATATAGAAGCTAAAGAAATTATCTTCTTCATACAATATAATCTACTGTTTTATTAGTGTTTTCTTTTCAGAGCTAATAGAATTTTTTAGGGAAACATAAGCGAGCTTTTTCTTATTCTGTCTACCCTTAATTAATTGCCACCCTGTCACCGTAAACAACTTTCATTAATCCCACCGTCATCAGACTGTCGCGGCTGAGTGAACATTGTGCGATGGTGCGGATTCACTAAAGGTCGGTGACAATTTGACCTTTAATTCGATAATTAAATTAGTACTCATTCGGGAGCTGCTTTAGAAGAGTCAGACGGATTCAGCGATAGGACGACGATAATGGCGTATTTGAGCGAAGTTAGATTACCGAAAGTAATTGTCAAACTGACGGGATAAAATATTTATCGGAGAAGTGTTTTAATTGTACAAAATAATCAATTCACTTTTTTCCGTATTAATTTCGTCCGATTCCTACTACGACGTATTATTTTCAACTATGTCCGTCATGGGTGTATATATTTATTTTATATTATGGTACAGAGTTGCTGTAAACTGGGTACAAAATGACGAAATTCAAAATTATCTTTATTTATATTATATACATACATACATATATACATATATACATATATATATATATATATATATATATATATATATATGTGTGTGTGTGCGTGAGTGTGTGTGTGTAACTAAGGCCATATATCATATATAATCTGGAGATTAATTAACTTTTAACACCTAATTTATATAATTTTAAAAATGCAACTGCGTAAATCTGCAGACTTGAACCAAAGAGACGATACGAAGAAAGTACAAGCTAAAAATTCGTTAAATTACTTAGTCTGAAAGATTTAAAACGGTACCTTTAAATATTATATTCAGTAAAACTTAGTATAAATGTGTCATAAAACTTTGGGTCACATAATATTTTCTAACGAATCAACGTAGAAGCACAAACATCTAATAGAAGAGCTTATGCAAGGTTCATGAGTCAACTGACATTTAACTTACTTCCTTACAATAGAGCAAAAATAATGAATGTGAACCACAGTGATGTGAATGAAAACCATACATTCGATTTGGGATTTATAAAGGTAAAAAATATAATAAAAATAATTTTAACGTGTTTTCGATAAAGGAATTTTCCCGATAACTTGCTATTCTACATTGAAAATATAAATGACAAATTAATATTTTTATAAGCGATAGTGTGAATATGAGTAAGAAATGAAGCGAACAAAGTAGTACTTGATACTAAAATCGACAATAAATAGTTTTTTGTTTACAACCATCACTCGAGACTTTTCTATTTCCAGTAATGTGAATATACCCCGTCGCCATAGTAGCAGATGTCGAGCAAAATAAAAATAATTTTGCCAATATTTTTCACAGGTAGGCGCAAATGCAGCCTTTGCCGATTTTCGATGTTATAGATTGCACTGAAATGCAACGGACTAATTTTTTGAGTGATTTTAGAAAAAAAATTAAAATTTTTTTCTTCCCAATTACTAAGTTATTACTTAAAAATTCTTTTCGAGATTTTAACCCAACACTGTCGAATTCAGAGTTTGGTATTTTACCGTTTCGTCAGTAACCCACTTAGAGAAGTTACTATATAAAGGAATGAACGCAGTGCACTCTTTCACTAGTTTTTATTTTTCTGATATTTATACAAAAATATATACTTTGATTATTTCCAATTACGTAAAATAAAATCACTACCATATTCTTGTAATGTTTTGGTAAACTTCTAGTGAAACTTTTTTTTCATATTTTTGACTTTATTAATTCCGGAAAGAATATTGAATTTATTACAGGACATGATATACATGGAACATGATTTGCATTATATACATGGAACCTAATGGAATCAAAACTTTATTTCAAAAGATCTTTCTAACGATACACCACGCGACGAGGTACGTCAATTTTTCAAAAGATCTTTTTAAAAATATCTCACTTAGTAGGGTACTTATATATTTCAATATCACATATATTTTTTTTATAAAGGCTGGTTTCTTCAAAACCCAAAAAAAGTTTAAAATAATAATGGAAATCTATCATATACTTGCAAAATTTAATGCACATGGATTAAAAACCGCAGAACCTAAAATTAGGTGAGAAACGGAAGGACAAACAACGTTTTTAATGTCTGTCGTTTAGGTTAAACAGTTAAGTTTCTCTTTAAGCAAGAAGTTAGCAAATTATGCTTGCACAGTAAATACTTATAAATTAATATACTGAAACATATATCCAGATTATGGAATAGACATAAATAGTTACGAAACTCCTGGACGAGTAAATCTAGTTAGTAATTTAATTTTTTTTAACGACTGAGAAACCGAATTAATATTTTTGGCAACTTAATCTCATTTAGCAAAATCTAAAAGAAATTTTTTTCTTCAATTATACACTGCCTTATTAGTATTTTCTTTTCAGAGCTAATAGAATTTTTCACAGAGAAATATATAAACTTTTTCTTATTCTGTCTACCTTTAATTAGTTGCTACGTGCCGTAACATCAAACAACTTTTTTTATTCTCACGTCATCAGAGTGCTACGGCAGAGTGAACATTGTGCGTCAGTGCGGATTCACTCAAAGGACCGCGACGCTTTGATCTTTAATTCCATAATTGAATTAGTCCTCGTTCGGGAGCTTCTTCTGACGTGTCAGGTTCAGTCAGCGACAGGACAAGTGTACCAGCGTATTTGAGCGAAGTTACATAACCGAAAATTGTGAATAAAATATTTATCAAACAGAGACAAGTGTTTTCAAATGGAGAAAAAATTATCAATTCGTCGGCACCCTTCTACTCTGTTTTCAACAAGCAAAATCTGAGATGACTTTTCTTTGAAATATCAAAGAGAATTCAAATACAAAAGAATTCATTGAATTAAAAACCAGAATTTTTAAACATTTTAACCATCAAAACAGCTTTGTATGTTTTTATGTTGGAAACGTATATCCTAATAGAATAAAATTAAGGGTTTGCTACCAACAATTTTAATTTGACAATCAATCTAAACGCTAATTAAATACGAAAATGCGATTTACAAAAACCATTCGTCAGGTTTGATGAAAAAAATCACTTTTACACAGTTTACTTTCTTTTGCAATACTATTTCTAGTTTTGTACTTACAAATATTGTTTATTTTTAATAAACGGCACTATTTTGCATTTAAGTAGTTTATTTGAACATTATTCTATTTATTATTATTACTCTATAAAATAATTATTATATCTATCTAATAATAGCAAAAAGTTTTTTTTTAAAAATTGCTCTCTATTCAAAAATTAAATACGCGTGTATGTTTAATTTTTGTACAGAGAATAATGCAAAATTTTTCAACAGAAAATTTAAGATATGTATTTTGTAATGTTATTTATTTTTTTTTTTCTGAATATGCATGATATTTCTGAAAAGTTATTATGCTATCTGACCTTTATATTCTGTATGAAAGCCAAGAATTAATACTGCGGTGTTTCGAATTTGCTATAGTTTTGTTCACTACAAACGTGTATAAGTTTTGGTTTTCGATTGGAAGATGCTTTACGTACATAAGAAAGTATCAGTCACTACGTTTTTTTTTTCAAACTGGATATTCTTTATACTCGTATAGCTGAAGACGTACCATTTCATGTCGGCACTCCTCGTTTTTTTTTAAACGGGAGGAGATTTATCTAGACAAGAGACATGTTACGTAACTCCGTGGCATCTCTATCAATTTAAAAATCATTTTTCTATGTGGGGAAGTATCACACGGTCTAGTTATTAGTCGCTAAACACCTTCATACTGATCGTCAAGCGATATCGTTCATAAATATTAGAAACATATCGGCTGGAATACTCGAGATGATGAATAAAAAAATTAACACGTATGTCTACCTCGCATTGTTTAATCTTTATTCCACTCTTTCTGTTACATTTTAGCAGCACATACTACTATAAATTGCATTGTAATGATATTTAACCTATAAACTTTCTCACAGTAAGGTTCCCAAAGCAAAAGTTATTTTTGAAATTGCATATTCGACATAAAAAATTAGCGCGAAAAATAAAAAAACAAACTTTTCTAGGTTAGTGTTGATTACAACAACTATTTAATCTTACACCCTAAAAAGTACCTATTGGTTTATACTAATAATCATGGATTTAGAATATAAGAGTATTTGTATTTATATATTTTAATTAAATGCCCTACAATATAGTCTCCGTGTAAAGATAGAAATATTCTAATACTTACCATTTTTTTGTACTGATCATAATTAATTATAAAGTAACTTTCTATTAGCTTTGTCACACTTTAATGTGGGCGAAGCTAACCTAAACCTAGCTTGAAATCGAAGAGTATGCACCAATTTAAAATGTAATACTGTAAGGACTATTTGAATATTGAATCTTCACAATTAATGTGAAAAAATATTGCAAAAAAATGTTTTGTACCTACATGTTAATCATTCTCTTATAATAATATTATTAAAAATTGTATAAAACATAAAAGAGTTTGTTATCTCCAAATTAAGATATGAAAAATTTAAAGATGGGTTAGCAAAAAACAGTTTCGGTTTTCTGTGTAAAAAAACAATAGTATATTTTTCATTTAGTTTGATAACATTTTGTCATCTTTCTCGAAAGTTCAAGATTCCGCCCTCTTTTGTAAAAAAACTAAACCAGTATAATTGTAGATCATAAGTACTAAAAATTTTGCTCCACCGAAGTGCAATTGCAAGTAATGATTAGTGAAAATTTTACTGCAGATTAAATGATAAGCGGAGCAAAGTTCAGGCTCTCTGAGGGATGTAATCCAATTAAGCTCCGACAATTTCCCATGAGTTGCCAAACTCATAGTGAAATACGATTTCTTTTGTAATTTGCCGATTCTGATATTTTGATTTTACTTCTACCTTCGTTTTCATTACTTGTTTTGTTAACAATGTCAAACATTTAAATTTATGATTTGCTTTCTCAGAAGCTGCTGAAAATACACAACACCACCAAATTTTCAGTATGATAATTTTATTGTAGATTATTAATTTTTCATTATTACTAATTATTCTTTGAAATTGGTAATAAATAGTGTTTATTAAAGACATTGCAAATATATCTAATATAAATATCTAACTTGCTAAAAAACCAGATTATTTAAGTGGTTATCATTTACTTTGTATGATATATTTAACTTCTGTTCAATTTCTCACACACATATGACGAACTGATTCAATTATGGTTAATTTCGTCATTATCATACAGTAGATTGTTCAGAACGATGGTCAGCTTTAAGCAAAAAAACCTCCAGAACGGGATTTTTAAAACCAATTTTGACAAATGCCAACACTTTGAACTTCAACTGTGTGAGCCTCAACAGTTTTCTTACCTTTATGGAAATCAAAAAAATTTGCACGCTACTTTGAAATTAACCCTAAACTAACAGCTGCAAATAATGTTATTTGCCTAATTTTTTCTTAGTAATTATACTGTTTTTCTGTTTGTCTTTGAGTCTATTTATGTGTTCGCGTATTACGTAATATTCACTGTTTTTTGAATTATGGATCCTGTAGAACCTAAGATAACATATCAATTTTATACCATTACAATCAACTGACTGAAAATAAGGATGTGGTAATTTGAAATATCTAGAACACATAACATACCACAAACGTATAATACAGGCTTCAATCAATCTTGCAACATTTCAATTTTACCAGCATTTACAGGCGTACTGTCATCTTAATAATAATAACATTATTAATAACGCTGACTTGTTATATATAAATGAAGAAAGATGTATTTGGAATAAAGATCGTTTATTTGCAAAGTGTAAGTCTCCCATAAACACGAACTACCTAACATTTCATGCGCAACTATAAATATAAACAACACCACAAATGTGAAGAAAGTAAACAATCACAAACATAGATAAGACGTCGTTGGCAACTGAGTAAGAAACTAAAAGTTGCATAGGTCAGACGTCGACGAGGACAAAAACTCGGACGGAAGACAAATTGACTTATCAACTGCTCAGCCAACTCCATTAACTTAAACGACTTATCGCTACAGTTTTGCAGATTGCCTCTTGTTCGGATTGCAGTCACACTGAACACTGTAAGCTGGTTACAGTTTTCCTTAACGAGGACTAACAGAGAACTGAAAGCTAAGCGTCCTTGAATAAAATGTAGTAATATATTTAGTAATTATTTTAAATTTTTATTTCTTTATTGTAATTATTTATTTTTTCATCAAATCTTTTCAGATTTAAGTCATAAATACATTATGAATAAATTATCCATAAACACTCAACAAAATTATCAAGAATTTTTAAATTGAAATGTTGCAAGAAGGTACCAAAATACTTAACAATCACGCTCATAAGGATATCAATCACAAAAATAATTTCACATTTAAATATCTGAACAACGATGGGAGCAAGTGAAAAATATGAAATACAAAAGATCTATTCGCGATTACAGGACGTAAAAAAGAAAACTTCTAACAAAAAATGGAACCGACCGAAGAAGTAGCACCACCGAAAAGGAAGCGCATTGAAAGTATAAAATAATAAAAATAAAAGTATTTAGTTGGAAGTTTTAATGTATAACATAGTTCTCAAGCATAAATAAACTAAAAAACCACCGCAACTTGAGACTTTTCGAATCGAGAACAACTCAAAGGACCGCTATGTCGCCGACTTCAATAACTTTTAGCAGTAGCAGTATTTTGCAAATTATAAAAATATATTATTCAAAACGTCACAAATTTCCAATGAATTCAATATCAATCATATTTTATTACTGAAATCCGAACAGATATTTTTAAGTAATGTCGTGCAATGCTATGTTGAAACTAAAGTTGGTCTACCCCAAGTCATTATGAAGCACGTACAGACACTAAGCGTTGCTACTCGCTAAATCAAGCATATACGAAAACAGCACCCACTACCACTTTTTGCTAAGGATAGCAGTACGACACAACGACATGGACTGATCGGCCTGGTCGACTCCACCCATCCCTTTATTGTAAGTTACAAATACTTGCGGTATTTCCACTTAGCCACATCGTTTTACTTTATCTATTGGGAGAACAGAATCATATTTGATTCCCACCGTAAAAATGCTATTTTTTAAGCAACGAACCAACAACATTTGATTTGCCTTATCAAACTAGTGGTCAAAATCAGAATGATAATTTTTCTTCATCTCCCTGACTGATATTATAGAGCTCGCCTGTTCTTCTCTCGCAAACAGTTCCATTGACATAGTAGCCAGATTTTCATAAATCCTGCAATAGTTATTATAATTGTGAATAACGAATTTCTACAAAATTAACGCAAAACATATTCAATATGAGTACACCAATATAAATGATATATTCACATCGCACAGAGCACTATATTTTACACCAACTAGTACTTAACATAAAGTCAGGAACACGTTTATAAAGTTATGTAAAAATACAAAATATTAAAGTAAATACATTTCATAAAAACATCTTTTTGTAACTACAACGATCACAAATTTACAAAACTTCAACCATAAAAATTATTACTTCTAATTTGGCTGTAATCAAAATACAGAAACAATATTAAATTTTGCGATTTAGTGTTCAAAACTGGTTGATAATATAAAATAAAAATGTTGAGAGTATATTTAAAAGCGTCCTCGTTTGGGCATGGTGGGCTCATATGGGTTAAGGCAATATTAGGTAAAGAATAATGAAATCAAAATATTGAATATATTTGGCGTTAATTTTGTAGAAATTCATTATTCACAATTAAATGAAACTACGTGATGTAGTATTATTTCTACTTTCTTTAAGTTCTTTACCACGATCTAGGTTTCGTTGTATTACATCTTTGCTATAAGCCCACCTGAAGATGTTGTAATACAAAGAAACCTAGGTCGTGGTAAAGAAATTAAAGAAAGTAGAAATAATAGTACATCACGTAGTTTCATTTAATTGTGAAATGTAAATATTTGTAAAATTAGATCAAAATTGAATTTATTTTGAAACTTGCAAATATTCTTTTTTCTGCATAATTATTTGATATCTTCTTGGAAATAAGCAATTTAAAATGAACAAACTCATTTACATTTTAAATAGATTAATGCTCTAAATCTGCTCTTGTTTTTGTCAGTCATTCCCTTAATTGCCAGAGACAAGTCACAGATAAGGTGGTTTGCAAGATCATAAATCAATAGTGCTTGTTAAGGGCAGTATGAAAATAGTCCAAGTCAGACAATATTATATCTAATCGAGCGCTGAAGGCGCCAGTATCGCTTAATAAAGTGTAACATAAAGTAGATAAATGTGTGCGCTTACCAACTTTTCAGCACATTCATAACTATTCAAGGTCTAAAGATCTGGGAAGTGTCGAAAGGCCCATTTCATCCTAAGGCTGGTGTAAAAGCAAAGTTTTGTTGGCATAAGCTTTTAAAAATTTATCTGATACATTTAAAGAGTAAGGATACATTTTCTGCAGTAAATTATCTTATTTTAATGGCATGCAATCTAGAAAATCATTTTGGATATAAAAAAGTAGAAATTCAATCTTGAGTTTATATTTACAGTTTCGTATTGCTTTATTCATTTTGGTGAGAATGCAATAGGATACAAAAGTTGAGATATGTGGTAATCCTTATTTTAAAATGATTATTTATTTTGTTTTTCAATAAAATGTATAAATGTATAAATTTGCCACAAGAGAATCAGTTTAAGTATCACATTTCATGTAAATCATAATCTTTGAAAATCTATTAATATAACCAAGTAAAATAGTATAATCTAGGAACAATATTAAATGTGAATAACTTCATTAAAACTTAATATGAAAATACAAAAATAATGGGCTCTATTACTATGCAATAATTTAACTGCATAATATTTTAATCTCAAACTAGGTGTCAATGTCAGTTGGTGGAAGTTTAAAGAATCTTTTGAAAAATAATTTGCTTAAATTAGTTTAGCCGGTTAGACTCTAGAAAATTCAAAATATAAATGCATCCATCTAGACAATATAGACATGTCAAACATTAAATTCATGTATGCCTCAGCCCTTGGCCATTTAATATAATAATAGCCATTAAAGTCGAAAAAATAATTAAACAAGTATTTTAAATAACAAATTTAATAAAAATATTTCAAATTGAAACGTAGATACGAGAGAATTTATTATTTACATGTATAGGGAAAGTGTAGATATTTTTGTTGTTTCGAATTTGATATTTCAAAATGAATAACTAAAAAAAATAATTTTAAATCTCTCCTTCAATATATATATATATATATATATATATATATACACATACATGTGTGTGTGTGTGTGTGTATATATATATCAATATATGGATGAAAGACGACTCTGAAAGAAAATTTGAAAAACTATTCATCCCCACTAAAATTTTCATATAAATATTTTTAATTATTAACTATATATGTGGGTTAAAATGTTAAAATTAAATTCAAGTTTTTGCATCAAACGACTACCGAGAAAAGCGGTTTTAACCTATAGATGGATGGAGGACATGTGAATTACATTATCGAATTTTTTTCTTTCCTTTTTAATTATTATTCCCTAATATTGTCCTATTTTTGCGTTGAAATAAATATTATAATATTTAAGAAACGAGAAATGTTTTAAAAGTTCAAAATTAGTTTAAAATTCAATATCAGCAAAAGATGAACCATTTTCTGTCACGACCAAAACTAATTGAACACACGAAAGTTGAATAGAATAGAAGCAAAATTTCTATTGATATATGAGCTTTTCTAAGTTCGCCGCTATGTTACAATTTAAATTGATTATTTATGTACAATATTATAGATATATTTCATCACCTCTGGTACTCATGTCACTAAGAACAAGAAAGTAGCCCTTGAGGTTTCATTTTCTTTTTAATATTACTCAATTCAATACCATAAAATAACCAACAAAACAATAGATACATCAGTTTATTTCCGTTTAAATCCTAAATCGAGACTGATTTCAGATTATTTGTTTGTGTATCTTTTTTCGCGCCTCAACAACTTAAAATGTAAATAATATACGACCTACACTAAAATATAGGCTATATATAATTACACTATAATTTTGAAGGATTAAGTTGTAAACATAAATGTTAAAAAAAAATCACGCCTGTGCGCCAAATACTTACCCCGCTTTCAAAAATACAGATTTGCGATGATATATACTTATCGACGATAGGCAATACACAGAAAGTTTTTAATGATAAATGAAAATGTCACCGGACATTGAATTTCGTTGATATCGGGATCGATCGGGGAGTTCATTGTGAAAACTTATAAGTAATTTACTACGTAAATTTCACTGTTGGTAAAGAAATACGAGTATACTTAGTTTCAAAAGTTCTATTAATACTATAATCTTATTATTTGGAGTTTAGTAGTTATGAAGGTTATTATTTATGCTGTTATCATATACGCGATATTTTTGCGTTACCTACACATTTTATACAGCGGAGAATTCTGGCGAATGGAGCGTATGCGCATGATTAGAAAAAACAAAGTAGAGGATCTGTATAAAATACCATGTCGCTCCAGCATTCACAAGCGTTTATTTACAATTTCCTAATATTACGCGGAAGAAGGCGTGGGTAAAGGTAATTAAAAATAAACACAACAAAAACATGCCAGTTTAAAAGATACATAATAAAAACTAGCCCAGTTCAATATAAACACAAAAAAAACCTGCACAATTCAAAATAAACACAGCAAAAACCCGCCAGCGTCAGAAATTGACACTGAATGGCTGATGCAAGTAAACAGAAATATTTTAATTCGCAGTTTAACCCAAATACGAATTTTACGGATATATTAATTTTTATTTAGTTTTTTGCTACATATTAGAAATGACCTAACTATGTGAAATAGAGAGGTTCACTCATCTATTTGCTTATCTACAACTGTTGAAACTGTGTAAGATGTTATAAACGAGCGGATGACTATGATAGAGAGAAGAATGACTCGTGGAGTTGAAAGGATAACTGCGGTAGACGAATATGACAAAATTATAATCGTTTCTTGTTTTATTACAGAACTTACTTAAAAAGGTGCCCAAGTAAAAATCAAGTTCTCTCGACTAGTATTACGTAACAAGAATGGGCATAATTAAAACTTCGGCGGACAGCAGTGCTTCAACAAACTTCTCGCAGCCTAAGTAGCGCATTTCTTCTATTTACATGAACTAACTTAAGATATAGTTTCCACCTTCATAAATCCTCGTTCCACTAGGCAACTTTCTTGAATATTAAGATTATTTTTTATTATAGTCCTCCAAATTTTTCCAGGGATGTGAGGTTTTAAATAAAAGCTTAATCTTCCTTAGTATACGTTTTCTTACGTCCTAAAATACTTTACGTTACTCTATGCAAAGTTAGCCTTTGTTTGCATCAACCTTATTTATTTGAAGTGTGTTTTAGTAAAAAAATGTAATTTTTTCGGTGAAATCACAATTTTGACAATAATTATTTTCAGAAGCGGTTGACAATTTTTATTCAGTTACTAAATCTTTTCTACTCAGTTAAATAATAGACACAAAGAACATTTGTTACCACTTATACAAACTTGATATTACACTATTTTATATTCAATAAATATTGAAATTTGTAGATTTTAATATTAAATTATATTGCTAGAATTTAATGTATATCTACAAGTTCACATGGCTTATTTCAGCCTATCACAATTCTAACGCTTAAACGAATATTAACTTCAAGGAAATAATACTAACTATATGCTGTGTTTGAACCTTATGATTATAATGAATTTAACAAAATAAATTCCTTTATTGATGTCTGTAAAATTATATGCTGGCCACTGGAATGACAACGCACTAAACACATATGTCATTAATACTCTAAGAGCGACCTTCGAAATATAAGATAATTATATACCTGCATCATCCTTATTTACTATAGTTTAGTACATATTTATAACTGAATGGCCCATGATTTCTTACTGTTTCTGCATTGCTGTATTGACATATGTCAAAGTGCCTTCTTGAATTAAAGGAAAATATTATAAACACAACTATCGCGACTAAGATTCTAGGAACAAAATTTTAATTACGTGGACACAATAACACATTTCACTTTGGTGGTACATTATACACATGATCTGTGTTCAAATACAACCGATTGTCCTAAGGTATAGCTCATAATATCATAGTTTATGGTTATAAGAGCAAAGGTTTTCATAAAAATATATTTTTTCTTCTTATGTATTCTTACTTATATTTCTCTGGCATTCAATTAATTTCCACAACGCATGCTACAAATGCATAATTGAGGCCGCTCACTATGTTTGCAAAACTACATAAAATTATTTATAAGTTTATTTTGCTCCATAAAGATATATTTATAGCAATACGGTTACATTATAACTTTATTTTCATACACCTGTTTTTCTTCACTTTTATGTATGTTTAATCATTTTATTTTAAAATATGTTTGTTCTTTGGCTCCCAAAATTGAATATCCTATTAGCTTATTTAAAATTTGCCCAATAGAAATATACACATAGAAATCCTTTAATAAAAAGTTGGGATTGAATTTTTATTATGGTCGCCAATCGCATTTAAACTGCAAAATGGGGTCAAATAACAATAAAGGTGTCGTTGCCTCTAAAATTCCGGCCTTTATTGCGACCTTCAAATTGCTCCCCCTTTTTTAAGATTCTTTTTAAAATAAATTATCAACTACAGTAAGAGTTGCAAAAAAGGACAATTTACATTTTAGGAGCGGAAAACCCTCGCCAAAATGTTGTATCTCTTGGACTGCCTGTTTGGATATAATAAAAGTTTCAAGTGTGTAAATTAACCTTAAAGTTTAAGCTTTTATACAAAATTCATTTAAGATTCCTTTTCTACGAGGGTTACTCTTTTTTATATTGAGCGCAACGCTGTACGTTTCTACCGAGCTTGTAGATTATGACTTAAAAGTGTGAAATTTCGTCCAAGCAAATTGTCTTGCATTTGCACTTACAAAATTCATTGGAATTTACCTAATTAATAATTTAATAATATTTCGATTTAATTTGATTGTAAAAATAACACAGTACCATCTTTTGTTAGAATCTTGAAAATATACTAATCTTATTGTGTGACTTCATTTACATATCCATTTTTAACCTATGTTAACGAGAAGTAATGAATGTGAATTAATTAGTTAGCAAGATTTTAAATAATTACTTAAATAGAGAATTAAATATGCCATTTCATTAACAAATATTTACCTAAATGAAAAAATATCATATGGGGATACATTTTTGAGCATTTTTCTTTCTTTTTAATATTTGGCGCGTCATTTGTGTGTTTGTCTTTTTAAGATGAAGTGGAGCGAATTAATTTTTATTTTCAAACTGACGCCGTTTTGAAATGATTTAACCAATTTTACCGATTACCAAACTTGACTTGGATTTTAATATAATCTTTTATGGGCTTAGATTCATGCTAATCTAATAAAAAATGTGTCTTCCAGAGAGTCTATTATATACACTTTGATTATGTATGTAACCTTAGTTTGCTGTCCACATATAACTTTGTTTATAACTAATATCAATAAGATCATACATTGTATAGTCATCGGACTATATATATAGATATAGTCATCGGACCTAGAGAGATTTTGAAACTAAACGGTAGTGAAATCATTAAAAAAAATTCAATTATTTTTTATAATTTATTGGTGTAAATGTTAATATTAAAAAGCTAGATTGGAATTATTTGTCTTTTTGGTTCTATTAATTTCTCGTAACTCGGCTCCATAGCTTGCATAATTAGATCTCATAAACCAAATCGACTTTGAAAGTATAAATAATGAAATAATATTTATAGTTCATTTTAACTCTCCTGCCAAAAGATGATACAGATGAAACCACTTATTATTTGCAAGGCTTAAAACCCTTTAAACTTATGGGACTATATACAAAAATGGTTTATGTGTAATTAATTTATATAAAAATAATGCAATAACCAATCTAAATATTTAAAAATATATATGTTATTTTCAGGTTTAAAAACTAATTTCAAATATTATTTCAGTAGTTATTAGTTGCGTACTAGACATTGACTAATTTGTAAATATGCAATAATTTGACATGTCCAGTCGTAAAGAAATTTAAAAAAAAGAAACCAATAATAAAATTTTAATGTAGTGATAAAACCAACTACAAACATTGACCTTAACATGTATTAAATCTAAGTGAAATTAATAATAACAACATATTACAGTTTACTTCAAATCGCGCCATAAGATTGTCAAAACTTTGTATCACAACCGCACCTCACACGGGTGCGGTTTCCATCAACAGCGTAATAAATATAATATCATAACGTTGTATGGTGTAATATTATTTTATATCGGTATAGGAAAGAAAATTTTAAAAAAATTTAGATGTAATCTTCGACTTCAATAGTTATTCTTGGGAATAACAACTCTATTTTTATGTTTGTTCGTAAGCTTGAGTATTTATGAATCGATTTAAATGATCCTTTTTATTCAGGAGAATATGACCGAAGTGGTTTCATATAAATTTCGTTAAGATCTAATGATCCACATCAGATTTTGGTAATGGAACCCCTCAATCGAATAGAATAGATAAATCGCGTCCGAAGATGTTTTCTTCAGAGCGTACGTTTTTTTGGCAAAACAATTGCAGCACAAGCTAAATCAGAAATTGCTGACGGTAGCTAATGTCAATGGAAATCTTCAACAGATGAAAGCACGTCACTCTCAACCAAAGCAATATTTTAAAGATCAGGCAAACATTTATGTATCAAACTGAAGGAATAAACACGACTCCCTACTTTTTCATTATTTAAAATCCAATTTGTATTTATTTTTAATGGCTATATTCACGCAGTCTAGCATTTCTACTGAGTTATTCTCCGAGTTTTTTTCCCTTTTTTTTAATGATCCATCTTTTCCACCTCCATTGATGTTTTCAATAGGTGATATACTTGTTTATATATAAGTCTCTAAAAAAGTATTTTTGGTACTTTTTTAGATATAACAAATTAAGCTGTAAAAAAAAGAAAAACCGACTTAGAAAGAAATGTTTTCACGAAGTATCTCAACAATAATATTTATTAACCCTAACAAAATATTCTAACAACAATCATAATGAAAGTAGTTAGTGAGTTTTAAGTACGTGCTAATGTAAGTTTTTTGGAGTCAGTGTCAAGTTCTAAAAAAACCCAATGGTACAAAAAACCAAACGGAAAGAAAATTTCTTTACGCATTGACACTGTCAAATTATATCATACTTCACAACTAATCAAGAACAAAACGACGAACTAATTGTTAGTATAAATAATAAGTGTTATTTAGTTTTGGAAGGTTTAGAAAAAAAACCTACCTCCTCAAAATGGATAACGGAACCCTTATCAGACGACTCGCGTGTCCGTCTTTCTGTCTTTGATAACCATTTTCCTTAAACAATATTTAAAGTAGAAACTTGAAATTTGACCTTACCCTCCATTATAGAGAAGACGACGTCATCTATTTTTACTTATACTAACTACCACCCACTTATCATGTCTTATTTTTTCCGTCGTTTTGTTCTTGACAGTGCGGTCGTGGTCAGCATGTAGCACCATTATGGGTGGCTGCTCTTACTTGCCTCACGATGCCTCTCCATCTGTCCCTCTTTGTCGTCGCCCTGTTGCACTCATACGGGAGAAAGCCTACAGCAGACTTGATCTGGTCTGTCCATCGCATGGACGACCTCCCACGTGGTCTAATATCTTCTACCCTTCCCTCTACAACAATGTGCTCTATGGACATAGTATCTCCACGCATGACGTGACCAAACAATTTTAAAATCCGAACAAGTATTGATAGACATTACTTGATGCCGAGTTCTTGAAGTATAGAGACATTCGTGCGGAACTCAGTCCACGAACTTAGTCGACGATACCGATTTTTTACAGTTTAATTTTTTTTTTCAGCACCACATTTCTAGAGTGTCTATTATGTTCTTTCAAGTATAAGTCGTCTAGCGTCTACGTCTTTGTAGCGTAAAGAAATATGGGTAACACCAGAGTTTTTCGAACGAGCCAGAACGAGCTTTTCGATTTTTCCGTAGCGCATCTTGTCATCGTCATACATCTCATCACCTCATCCACGCAACCTCCGTTGTTAGAGATCAACGCTCCAAGATATACATATGACTGAACTATTTCGCAGTTAGCTACTTACTTAAATTTTGAATGACTTCGGACAATTTGTTGGTGGCAAGGTCGACAATCATCATTTGTGTTTTGCTGCGATTGATTTTTACATCAAACTCGAGGCTTAGGCGCGCCATCTTGAGAATAAGGATCTGTTCGTATAAGAAATAAGGATCTGTTCGCAAGACTCTATCCTTTGACAAAATGTTCTGTAGCGATTTCCCTGGATAAGAAAGCCTTCAGACGTTCAATCAAGACGTGCAACATGATTTTTCTCGCGTGTGAAATAAGGATAATAAATCGATTGTTGTTGCACTTCTTGGTTAAGCCATTTTTATGTAAAGGGAAAAATACTATAAGAACCCATTTTTTGGCCACGTTCCTGTCTGCATGTTCTGTTGTTTATGATGTGGAGGATATCAGTCCCTTACTCTCTCATAGCCTTTATAATTTCTATAGGAACCGCATCTTTACTGATGGCTTTTATATTTTTCAGATGCTTAATTGCAGCTATAATTTCGGAGTTAAGAATGTCGATTCCAATTCTTCTTCCCCAGGCTCTGAGAAAGGAAAATTGTTTGACTGCAAGTCTTCGAACAGTGGCTGACAGTAATTTTTCAATATCTCAGCAATCCAGCTTAGGTCTGTTACAACTTGGCCATGAACATTTTTGATAGCCCTTGTTTTGGTGGACAGTATGTTCATGTTTAACGGCACACGGTTTGACTTCTCCACATATTTTCTTAAAGTATTTGTGGCGGTCTTGCCTACATGCTGTCTGTATTTGTGCCAATTTAAGATTGACGCCCTCAATATATGCGCTTTCCTTTTTCATCCCACGCCTTTCCTCAACCAATGCGAGTGTGTCTTCAGTCATCCAATGTTGTCGCATGTGTTTTTTCATTCAGCTCTGGTCTGGATTCTATAACTGCAGTCCCGATTAAATTCTTTGCTAGGTTCCAAAGTATGTCAGACGACTTTGTGCAATCCGCATTCACTCAATCTGTTATAGTGTTTGTAAGAATTTTGAGTAAACCTTTATTGACATTTTCTTGCTTTTATCATGGCTTCTGGCCGCTCGTGTGCTCAGTTTAACTTTTTAAATTAGTAGCTGATGGTTAGAGCCACAATCCGCACCGGGTAGCGTGTGGGCACCTTGGATGCATATTCTTCAGCTCAACCGAACAAGAGAGTAGTCTATCTGGTGGCGGTAGTTGCCATCTAAAGATGTCCATATGTAAAGTCTTTGCGGATGATCTTGGCAATGACTGTTAGTTGCTGTATGGCTATTTTCTGATGCAAATTGTAACAAACGTTCACGTCTTTCATTACGTATACCAAGTGTAAACCTCGCTGTCCATTTGCTTATATCATGAAAGTTAGCACCAATTTTACCATTAAAATTTATTTAGATTAGAAGCAGCTCTCTGTTAGGGACCATTGCTGTGGTAGACTGTAAGTCTCAGATGTTTAATCTTAAAGTCATTAAGTCCTTTATTTAATCCTCATCTGTTAATATCCTCCCAAAAATATTTAGTTTCCGGGCCGAGCAAGCCACGCAAATTCCGCGACCCATCTTTAGGACTTGCGGCAGTTTGATGGTATTTCCAGTAACTAGATTTCTACGAGGAGCCTGATTACTCACTCCTATATGGCCGGTAACCAATTTTCCATCGCCTGCCTTGGATACAGAGCAATTCCAATTACTACGTGGTTCGCAAGGCAATCTTGATTTACCGTCTACTTTTATGTAGACTTTTGTGGGAATATAGTTATATTAGTTTCCCGTTACTTTCTGCTGCAATCCATATAGAGGTTATTTTTACATCTAAGCTGCTGAGACTTCTATCCATTTACCTAGTCAGGCGTGTGTGGTTATACCGCCACAGCTTGGTCGCCAGCTCCTCGTCATTTATCTGGCAGTGGGTAACGCAGCGATTGAGCCACTACCGTCGGTTATTCATACGAACCACCAGCGCAAACAGGTGAGGGTGACTGTTCGGGCCGCCAGGATAGTAAAACCATTGTCTCCCTTACCCCCCAATAAAATCCACTTAGCCATGTATTTGAATTTAAATATCTTTATTCAGATGACCAATGGTAACACGACTTATTCATTAATTACACTTTACTAATGTATGAGCAATATTTATTTGAGGTTATTTATATATAATATGGATTTTTTTCTAAAGCAATATGCAGTTTGGTTATTCTCATTCTGTATATATGTGTTTAAAATATAATTTAAAATATACGGATTGTGATCTCAATATAGACTAATAATTAATTACTTTTAAATTTTACATTACGGCATTAGTTGCAAAAGAACTAGATGCCATGTTCAATTCTTTATTCCATGCAATAGTTCATTGTAATTACGTCGAACTAGCTGTTGTACGTGGATTTCCTAGCGTAGATTTTATAATTTCGTAAAATTTCTTGCCTTATTATAAATAAAAAATTTACTAAAATTTATTATTTTTGTTTGTTGTAAACTACTGGAGCGAATCAGCACCAAAATATCTATTGCAGTTTCTAGCCCACCAACCACCCTCGATAGCTAACACTCAAAAATATTTATATGCAAATTTTAGGAGACAAGGCAAATTAAGTCTTAAAAAAAATAATTTAAAAATCCGTACATATATAATAGAATATTATTACAATAATAGGACTTTTGTAATAAAACTCCACACTATTAATAACAAAAGTTGGTACCAGATTATTTTTTACAAAATTTTAAGTAGTATATCTTCAGGTTACCCCGAAAAGAAAAAAAAATTATAGACGTCCTCCCCTCCCCATCTCTAATCCCGAAAATACTGATTCTAGGTGTCATAATTATTGAGATCTTCTTTTCCATGTGAACCCTACTTAATTATGTGAGGTATTATTAACTATCTGTTGCATTTGGAAGTCCATCTTAGTAATTGCTTATAGTAAATAGGGTAACTTCACTTCGAACCAGGTTCGGAACCTTCTATATTCTAGCCGGATTCGTACTGGCCCGTTTAGTTTTTAATTTTCATTTATTTAATTTCATAATTATTTAATTGATTTATTATTCGCTATATCATAATCATTAAAATTACTAAATATATTCAATTCTAAAAACACAAAAACTCACTCGTGGTGACTAAATTATGTCAAATAAAACGCGTCGTTGGTTGTTGTGCCAACTACAACCTGTTGTCCTTTTTTCGCTAGCCCCATTCCTACCTTTTCATGTAACCTTGAAAGTAGGAACCACAATTATTCTTTTGAAATTTTCCATTAAATTTTATTTTCCATTATACTTTAAATCATACAAAAGTCAAGTAAATGCCAAATAAAAATATTAATGTTAATATTTATTTATCTATTTATTTAAACACACACATTTATCGAAATACTACGATAAAAGATTAATGGCTTAACGAAATTTCAACTTTTAGATTAAACCCAAATAGAAAAGTATACAAGAACTAAAATAGACAACGACGACACATTTTGACAAATTTACTTATATTCGTCATAAATAAATCTCACTCTGGTGTAACTGTGATCAGGTGGTTAAGTACTTGAATATCGCGGGAAACTGGAGAGTCCCGATATAATTCCTTTCTAGAGAGTGGTATAGCAAGAAGGTAATGATTGCATGAGAGCAGGAAATTGCCAAGTTCGAAGAGTGAAAGTTTACTCAATAACACAGGGCATAGAATTGTTCCATTTAGTAACTGGAAGATAAATTTATTAAACCACGATGGGTTTATTAAATTTCTATTCTGAATTGCAAGAAATGTAAATCTAGCATAACCAGAGGGAAGTCCGTATAAAATAGAAAAGGTAAGTTACTAGACTGCCTCATATATAGATATCGGAGGAACGTCTTTAGCACGTATTCAATCATCAAATCATGTATTAAATATGTAAATAATAAATTACGAAACTAAACCATAATGATTTTATTCATAAATACATAAAGACATGTATTTCATAAAGACTTAAGACAGAATCTCTCGAGTTAAAATATTTTTTAACACGCTTTATATTAGCTTCACTTGTATATGTGTATGATTGTAATGGTATTTTTCAGTGAAATTTTCACTCACATCCCACGTCCGGCTGAATTATTTGAACTTAATAATTTTATTTTCTGAATGTTTTATTATATTATATTGTTATCAATTTTTGATATGTGTGCACATATCAAACATTTATAACAATATAATATAATAAAATATTCAGAAAATAAAATTACAGTTTAAGAAAACTAAAAAAGACGCTTTTCTGTCAATATGAATAAATTAAAAACAATCTTTCATTTTTTAAAATTTGGTCAAGAGCGGAAGGATGTCTCAAAAGTCTATGTTAATACACTTTTTTCATCATTTTCTTTTTCGCATGAATTTTAAAAAGGAATAAAGTAATTTAACAAAAAAAAAAGTTTAATTTTAATAAAACCATGGGTTGTTCTCAATTTACATTTTCATAACAAGCGCACAAAGCGCACAGTGTTTCACTCCAAACTCGCATCCAAAAACTTTCTACAAATGGGAAGATAGGTGTTCTGTCACGCATTCAAACGAGAATATAAACTTCGTCAAGGAAGCTAAGAATCTAAAGTCTTTCCAAAATCAACCTTTCTTGTTTTCGACAAATTTATTATCCTATAAATATGATCATGTCAGTAAATATATTTATTCTTAAAATGAGCAACATTGAATTGATTAACAATTTGAACATCTTACAAATTAAGATAGACCATACTTTCTCTCGTCACAAGCTGTATTCATTTCATAATATTGAATTAATTTTATTAAACTAAAATACATATCGAGCTATAATCGAGGTCAGATCAGTTCAAACATTATTTTTATTTCGCTAAATGTAAAATTAAAATCCGGACATTATAAGGGAATATTTTAACGACTAACGACGCTTTCGGTAATCGGCAATGCGGCATATAGAGCCTACGCCCGCTACCGGGAATTCTTGCCAGCATAGTCCGCCTTCCTTGTACATTCCGCTCGCACCGAATACAAGTTTATGGGCTTTGGAGTGAACGATAACGCAATTATATGCTATATTTCGCCTCCTTACGTGGAAATATGTTCCAGAAAACATAATTTAACATAACATTTCAAAGAAGGTTGGCTAGAATGGGATATGTTGCTTAGTTTTTGAGATTTGGGATATTTTCGGTACTGACTGCAGCAATAACTTTGTTTTTCATAGTGTCTTTGAGAAATGTAAATTTACTTAGTTTAATATTATTTGGTGCTACGTAACCCTTCGTAGGCGATTTCTACTCGTACTTTGCAGGTTTTATTTTTTAACATTCAATTAAAATTTAAAAATAAAGATTGTAGGATAAGCCACTAATATGTATGTTAATTTATTCACACCGTATCAATTATTTTTTTTCAAAACCTTTGGCGCAGTTGGATACGGATATTTTTAATTTTGTAACTCGGCGAATGTAAGTGAAATAAAAAAAGCGGTTTAGGCCAAGTTAACTAACAACTATTCTACCACATGAATTTATTTTACTAATATACTTTCTTTAGACACTCGCAAATATTTTTTTTCTATCATTTACTTCAGCGCATATGTCTTAAACATTTTAAGCCCTTTTATTGTTAGTATATTAAGAGATATCGAGACAAGGTACTTCAAATCTAACAAATCGGTTTGAACATACTTCTAATTGCATGAATTTAAAGCTTTGAAAACTTGTGTTATCCTGACGACAATACAGTAATATAACACCAAAGAGCTGATACGATGATGAAGAGGAAGGCGATTACAGGAACTTCTCAATGACTAACGGAATACCTATCGTCTTTGAATTCGTTTGACTTATCTCAATGAGCCCTTTGATACAAAACTATACCTACACCTCTTGATGATACAAAACCCATATACCTGGTAGATAAATCAACATATGAAAAGATACTGCCTCATTTTTCAAATATTATTTTATAAATGCTCCGTTATTCCGATCTCAGCACGAAGTACAATTTTTTTTAATTTATGTAAACATATTTTATAAGAAAAGCTTCTGCAAATGAAAAAGTACCATAATTGCATTTCAAATTTTTTGTTTAAAATAAAAGTTATGGAAACTGTGTAGTGCCAGTTAATTTATATAGTATTAAATACATCAAAATTTCTTAACATTTCTGATAATTTATATTTTATACCGGAGAAGAACTAAACAATTCTAAAATTTTTTATTCTTTCATTTTAAACTAAAAACTTTTTATAATTTGGAATGCATCTTTATAAGTTGTGATATATTTAACTTTCTTATGATAATAAGCAAAACAAAACAAGGGATTTCTACAATCTTTTGTACTAATAAATGCAATTGCCCCGAAAACTATTTTGCCTTTTATTACAATTTCTAATTTAATTTGAATATTATAGCTGGACATATAAAAATAATATATTAATATGTGCTACCATGTCCTGTACCAAAGTGTTACAAGTGAATAAACGTAATTTTAGTCTGCCCTGCATTTTATTCCGTTGTGGGTCAAGGTATTTATTTTAAGTTGAAAATTTGTTAACTTTTGTGTTCTATTCCACAAAATAACATATTTGCATATATCAGTTACCGTATTCAACTTATATAAAGGTAAAAATTACGATAAATATATTTTCGAATCAGAAAAAACCTACCTTAAAAGATTTGTAATAAAACAAGTTCCACTAAAGCCTATCGAAAAAAATATTGGAACATTCTTAGACTTCGAGATGAAAGGTGCTCTGAAACCTAAAAGATTCGAACACGATAAATTCTACAAATTCCGTAATTGTCCTAAAACTTACTAAAGTTTTTCTATTAAACCGTGTATTTCAACGTGATAGAGATTAAAGTCGACCAGTGGAGGTATATTATCAGCAGTTTAAATTAAAGAAAATTTCAGATGCAACCCTCTTCAGCTTCAATTAAAGGCCAGGATATAAATATTTACTTGTCACAAACTAATATTTCTCAAACATCGAAAGACGTTACTAATACTTTAGAAAACGCACTTGGCATGTTTATATTAGTCAGAAGGCGCTCTGGGAATAACAAAATATAAATTTTATTTAGGTTTTGCTGAATTCTCCCTTTTACAGTAAATGGAACAAACTCTATGATGTCACCTACGTATGAGGTAACATACAACATTACGTTAAGAAAAAGCTAAAAAAATGATCTTTCGATTTCTCAACTTCAAATACAATCCTCTTAACTTTCTCTCACTTTAGCAACAATACACCTATTGCGGAGAAATCACTATTGAATTGTAAAGATTTTCATTGATCGATGATTGTCCTCACAGAACAAATCCAAAGCAACATTTAAATTTTATTTAAAAAAAATATATAAATGGGTGTTGGCCAAATGGCTTGACTGCAAACTCTGAATAAATGTATTTATTAACTATCGCCTACAAAAACATAATTATAATTTAATTATCCATGTATATCCAACATTGCAATACTAGTGCTCCTATTAATACTTGGGTGTAAACATTGACCAATACTTACAATTACACTAGCACGTATATATTGAAAAAAATAACGACGAAATGGTGAAATATTTTAGAACGGAAAACATTAATATAAATTTACCGTAATTAAAATAATTAATTATCATTTACGAAAAAAGCTTACGGCAGACTAACATATTCAGTAAAGAAATATTAGTTATTGCACAGAGATCACTACCACGAGTGATGAATGAAAAACAGAGAAAATACTTGCAAGATTTACTTTTAGCAGAGTTTAAAGTTCTTGACGATATAACCCGTTTCATATTATGGTGTAATTTGAACAGTTTAAATAAATAAAGAAATAAATAAAATGAAGTAAAATTTTGTTATAAAAGTGGTGAAAATAAGAAGGAAGCAAATATAATAGCCCCTTTTGTTGTTTATCTGTAATTTCTACTTTACAAATTTTGTAGCCCACTAAAGTACGTTTTTCATTTGAGAGTAAATTATATTTAATTAATAGTAGAAATGAAATTATTTTTAAATTCAATTTTAATTATAAGCCACCGTACTTTATTTACATTTCGTTTAATGTTCATCCCATTACATCATTATTTAAAACCCATACACTTTTCCGATCCTCGTGAAAACAAATTCGCCAATTAAACACACATCGCCGGACCGAACGGGATAATAACACCCAATTATACACATGGGCGGACTCTAATATCAGCAACAATTTCAATTAAAATTCATCCAAAATTTCGGCGTTAATGTTTATAAGTTATTAAAATCCAATTTGTTCTCGCGTCGCTGGCTCTATCAAAGCGACTAAACGCTGTGTAATTAAACCTGTATTAGGCCTTGGGTTTTACGCTTCGCCCATTCTCTTGCATGACCAGTACCTAATCGATGGTCGTTACACATTTTAATTTATGTAAAAAGAAACATGACCAAAGTGGTTGAACGAAGCGAGATTTAAACGCTATTCTGTCAGATTATATCTTTGAATCCAATCTTGCAGTTAATTTGATACAAAATTGTCATACTTTGAGTAGCTGACAATTACACAGAAGCTAAAAATAGAAGAGATTATTTCAATAAAGTATTCATAATAACAACAGATTGATTCTAATTTAATTAATTATTAATATAATGGCAGTAGTTAATTTTAATTTAGTCCGGGAAAAAAGAGAGTATAATAACGAAACCCAGAACTCAATGCAATATCTTTCGGTATCCACACACGAGTTTCAACACTCTTCTCGCATTTCAAACGTGTAAAAAAGGTTTAATTTTTGTTAAAAACTCAAATTTGAATGATCATTTACAAAAACAATTTTTTATCTTTTTATTTATATCCCTACTCAGTAAACCGGGGATCAAATCGAGGCAGGTATGGATGTGAGGCATTTTAAGAACATCTAAAGTAAAAATCCATTATCGGGTGAGAAAAGTGGTCGATAGTTTAATTTTACGAAGGCTGATTGATGTGGCCAAAACCCACATAGGATTATAATATCAAAAGAAGTTTTTTTACTCGGTTACATGTCTTTTATCGACATTTTACTTCCAAGTTTCTATTTAGTGAAAAATATTTTTCGAATTATAAATAATCACAAATGGGCCGTGAAGCATAGATTTGGGGTTACATTAATTTATGTTTCATAATTTTTAACGTTGAACATTTTTAGACCTTTTCACCAACTGAGGCATATAAATAGAAATATTTATTTCGCAATCACAATTAAAATATCAATTTTCACAATAAAACTAAAACATGAAACTAAATGTTTAATTATTATAACAGTCTTGCAAAAGGCTCAAGACAAATTGTTATATTGCAAGTATTGCGTTGTAACTTCCTCTAAGCTTTTCTTACACGATATAGTAAAACATCTCTTTACACCACCACTTACGTTCCTTCAATTGGTATTTAAATTTTATAAATATCAGGTTCAAGTTTATAACTCAGGAGAATAAAAACTTAACATGGCTATATTCACAAAAAAAAAAGAATTAACGTCAATGGAAAGGAGAAAATGAATTAACTTTTCCTGCACCATGTATAGACAGCGAAAAAATTTTTAGATGCGTTGAAGTTCATTGTGCTTCGGAATTCCAAGTAAAACTGGACTGGTACTCTAACCTGCTTTATCTTATTAAAATTAATAAATGTTATTCTCGGAAATTTTGATAATTCAAGTTAAATGATTTAGTTACACCTTGACGAATATGTCTTGTTATTCCTATGATGTTAAAACTAAATATACATAAGAACTAAGAGAGAGACAAACACATACGTATAAAGAGGTAAGGTATATTCTATAAAAAATATTTCAAAAATTTAATCTTTTTCATTAGGTTGACTGAAAACGATTTACAACTCTTATAATTTTTGAGCCTACAAATTACAAACACGAACACACACGAATACGAACAAAAACACGACACCTATCACGAACATGAAAACTATATACACATACATATGTATAGATATCTTATAAATACATATGAATAGATATCTTATTTAGGATTTTATCTCAAGAAAATACTAAAACTATTCGTATTATATCTGAAATTATGAAGGTTGATATATAAACTAATGTTTCCAAACAAAACTTGGTCATACTTAAAGCTTGAGTTACATACGCTATTTATATATAATAGTTTTGAAATTATTTTCCGAAATTATAAGAAATACATTTTTATCCGTATCATATGACAGTTTTGAAATTATTTTCCGAAATTATAAGAAATACATTTTTATTAATAATTTTCCTTATTTAGCATCTAATCAAAAAAAAAAATGTTTATTATTATGACATTTAAATTTCAAATATATGGTTAGAAATTGAAGAAATTAAATTTCGTTCATCGAACATTGAAGAGTTAAATAACTATTCAAATAATAAATTTTCCAAAAGTTAAGAAAATCGCCTAATCCGAAAATGGTAAATGAGAAAAGTCACCAGCCCCGATGATCATATGATACCCACTAAGGTTATTCGAACTCGATCGAGACTTTCGTACTTCTACTTTCATTTTTGAACCTATTTCTTTTTATCCTGTTAGCTATAACCGAGTAAATTTATATATAGCAACCAAATGAAACTTGTTATAACAGCCAAATTAAACTATTTAGTCTCATTAATTTTTGAATTAGAAATTTATACCTCAATTTTAGATTTCTCCCTTAAGACTGTAATAAAGTGCCTAATTTTTATATATATAGCGACAACATTTCCATCGCTTCCAAACTTCACCGATATCGAAATTTTTTACAGAGTATCTAATGTTATTAATATCTAGGATTGTACGTCTTTATTTTTTGAGATTACTTCCAAATATTAGCACCCCAAAAATGAGATTTATCCACCAAAATTTATCGTAGTATTAAAATGCTTGACAGAAATTCGCTACCCTATTTCACGTACAATCAGTGAAGGTACAAGTGAAAGTGAAGCAATGAGCATTACCAACTGCCGTAGTTCACTTTTCCCTTAAGTAAAAACTATGCTAAAATATAGACATATAAAACGAACTAAGGGGATTACTCAACGCGATATTGATACAATGATCATACACACATGGATCTCCACACTCACCACTCACTTACTTATAAATGTACGCAAACCTGTACGTAGATTTATAAGTATATGTTGGTGTAAAGTTTTTACGGTGAAAATATAATTTGTTTGGTATGTTTCATTAGATTATATTAGTTTTCTGGTTTTAAAACATAATCCTATATATCTTAAAGTTCAGAAAATATTGAGTAGTATGCGATGTGATGGAACACGCAAACTCGATGATTGAAACTTGGAAAGAAATCATTTACAAAATATTTTTTAACATTTGTGGCTTCTAGTTAAGCTGAGAACTAGAAACTTGGTATTTAGAACACATAAGTTATAGATATTGGGAAATATTAAACAATGCATGATTTTTCCTAATTACCCTACAATGGGAATTTTTTATTCTGACTATAAGAATGTTTCAATATAAATTATCCAATCAAACATAGTTAAGAAGTATGAAATATAAGTGAACAGGTTAATAAGGACGCATAATGATTCTAGGACTTTTATTTAAAGCAAATTCTTTAAGATACGGATAAGCACTGAAGCACATAATATTTCATATTCATTTAATTCATTAAATTCATTTAACTATTAGAAGAACAAAAATAAATATATTACTGATGTTAATATCTAATTGATCTAACCTTTCATTGATTATGGCAACATCTGCACAAGAATCAGAATTATAAATTGAATAAATACTTCTATGGTTTTATCAAAACCATAAATTATCCAGTAATAGCGTTGCTACTACAATCCAATTTTTAAGAAAAACTTTATTATTTAACGATGTACTCACTAGGCCTTGCTAAACTAAAGTAACTCTTAAGTATAATAAAGCTAATCAGTACGTTTTCCACTAATCGATATATTTCACACTTAATTCTAGAATCACATGGTTAATGAACGCTTCATGAACGGTAACTATTTCCATTAATTAACAGGTATAATGAACGAATAATAATTTCCACATTATAGCGTCATGAACTTTCCTAAATAAATGAAAGATGTTGTATCTCTTCATTGCCTTATAGATAACTTTATTAAAATATGTATTTCGCGACATAATGTGTTTATATTGTTTTAAATGTAACATTTAAAAGTAGAAAATTGACAACATTATGTGATCAATATCTCCTTGTAATTCTGTTTGTCTTATCTGTTCCGATTCGACCGGTTATTCTTTTGACAAAATTAATTATTCCGTAGTGAAAGCTGAAAAAACTATTTTCTTATAGAATAGTAACGAAAAAATATTAACCCGTTATGTTAAACCAAAAAGAAATTGATCGTTGTGGTTTAATAGCACAACGTCTTTGCATCAATAACTCGTTATACAATATTTTTGTTTCAAAGAGGAAAAAGAAATTTGAAGGGGAAATTATAATGTAACCTTATCTAAAACGATTTAGAATTTAAAAAAAGTGCGCCGCGTGTCTTAACCTCTGCGACGTGGAAGGCTTGATTATTTTATAGAGGCGAGGAATTTAAAGTAAAAGTATTTCTCTTACATTTTAAATGGACAGAACATAAACAGGTCGCTCTAAAAAATACTAGCAATACGGTGCTATTAATCAAAAATAAATATAGCACCCTTATAGAAGCATTCTCGTGACCGTCAGTCCGTAATTACATGGTATTTTCAGGATATTATATCTAAAAATGAATAAAAAGAAACTTTTATAAGATAATTCAGGAGTCCATTTGTCGATCACGCTCGTTTCTATAAGAAACAGTTTGATGTAGATACTTGAAATATGACATAGTGATAAAACATGTCAATTTAAAACGTGAAAATAATTACATAGTGACAGAAATTTCCACACCACTATGTAGAACCACCATGATATAAAAAGTATCGCATCAAAAATACTGGAGATACGATGAAACGTGCTTTATTTACATTAATTCAATTAAACCATTGAACTAAGAAAAAATCCCAGTGTAAGGAATAAATAAATATTGACGATTAAAGCAAAATTGCTGACGCTTGATCATCATTTTTTATTACTGCTTGATGTACATACAGGTTGTCCAGTTGCAGATTTTGATGTTTGAAAAATTATTAAAAAAAACTACACCTCTAATACAAAGTAGGTTTATTTTAACTTTATAACAACAAATGCGGATTTAATTTTTTAAAAACCACGTTTTCCAAATGTCGGCCATCGAGTCTGACACTCTTCGAGTCTAGCACGCATGTTTTCAAAAACGCGTTTGCAGAACGACTGGGGTATCCCAATGACTTCGGCTCAAATATTTTCTTTAAGTTGTGTCACAGTGCTCGGATTTGTTTTGTAAACAACGGATTTTAAGTATCCCCATAAGAAAAAGTTACATGGGCTTAAATCGGGTGACCTAGGTGGCCACGGTACGGTACCGTTTCGAGATATGTTTTTTTCTGGAAATAACTGCCGCACTGCATTCATGGACACATTAGCAGTGTGAGCTGTGGCCCCGTCCTGCTGGAACCATGTGTTTTGGTTGAAGTATGGACTATTCTGTAGTTTTACTCTGAAAAAGTCATTTAACATCTGGGCATATCTCTCCGAATTCACAGTTACACTTTGGCCACGTTGATTTTCAAAGAAATAAGGCCCTATGATTGCAGATGCAGACATGGCATACCAGACTGTTACTTTAAGCTTATGTAAATGCTCTTGGTGCATTTGTCTTGGGTTGTGAATATCCCAGTAACGAAAGTTCTGCTTATTCACATAACCTCCAATGTGAAAGTCAGCTTCGTCACTAAAGAATATGTTGCCCATCCGGGTTGCAGTATGATATCTCAACAACATCACCTCTGCAAAAGTTTGTCTTAATTCAAACTCAGAATCGTGTAAATCTTCAACAATTTGAATTTTATATGGATGGAACTTGAGCTTTTTTCGCATTGTTACCTGTAAAGTTGATTTCGGAATTCCCAATATCGATGAACGTGTACGCAGTGATAAACGGGGATTTTCAATGACAGAAACCATAAAACGCTCGACATTTTCATCCGTGGCTACTAATGGTGTAGGTCCTGGCCTGGGCCTATTTAATGTTAATCCTGTAGTTCTGAACCTTGCTACCCATGACTGAATGAGGTTGATCGATGGTCCATCACGTTATCGACGAATACTGTAACGATTATTAAATCGACGGCGTACTACAGACAGCAAAAATCCACTCGAAATGTACGCCTAGACGGCAAAAGCGCGTTGCTCTCCACTCCACTGTTCCATGGCTACTAAAACATCCGCACCACTTGCCCTTCTAATGACGCCCCCCCCCGCCGCCCCTCTTATGTGTTGCGTTCAGAAACTATGTTTGTTCAAACTTTTAAATCTGCCACTGGACACCTTGTATTATGCGGCGTAATGACTTTTTATCTTGTAATATTAGGAAACACTTCACCCTCAGTGAAAAATAAACACAAGAGTTCCGAAATACTGTACAACTCATACTCTGTGTCGTTTACTCGGTTCGGGGTAAGCTAACTCAATCAAAATTATTTTGTAGAATAATTATATGAGAAATTAAAAAAAGAAACTCACCATAATATCCAACATACTATAATAAATATCGATGTAACATTTTCAGGATATTCTTTCAGATGCCATGCTTTATTTTATTTAGTATTTAGATTGTAATATGAACTATTTTGTATCGGTTTCATAATAATAACATTTAAACACACTTCTTAAGCGACGAGACAATCATAAAAATATTATTAACAATACAAACTGTCAAACATACATGAATGTAAATCCAAATACGATGCTAAAGCCATTTCTTTTTGCGGAAATTAATTTGTCTGTTTGGGCCTTTTCTCTTATTAAATTCACCCACGGAGTCAAATCTAGATAATGTGAGACCAGTTACAGTAAATAAATTGATAATTTTTTTATATTTATTAGAAGGGGACATAAGTTATAACTAAACTATTGTGACTTCAAAAGTAAGTAGCTTCAGGAATATTTGACGTTATTATCATAAAATGCAATCTCCGAAAACGAGAATGTGCATAGGATACTCAGGCTACTTTTTTCTGTTATTTAATTCTCCCAGAGAGAAAGAGAATTAAACTCGGGTAAGTAAAAACAAATAAAAATATTTGTTAGGAAATATAAGTTATGATTAATTTTCAAGAAAAACTAGCGGTACGAACTACAAAGAAAAACTATTCAACATATTTCCATATATATATATTAAGTTTCTAATTAATTTCTACCTCAATGATTCTAAATCTCGTAATTTTAAGGAAATTTCGTAAAATTGTACACCTACAAAAGACATGCTGGATAATTTATTTACGAGGAAAAAAATGATATCAATATTTACAAATGGCCTGATATTGAATATATTTGACGTTAATTTTGTAGAAATTCATTATTCACAATTAAATAAAACTACGTGATGTAGTATTATTTCTACTTTCTTTAATTTCTTTACCATGACCTAGCTTTCTTTCTATTATAACATCTTCAGGTGGGAATATAATTTGCTAATATCCCACCTGAAGATGTTGTAATACAACGAAACCTAGGTCGTGGTAAAGAAATTAAAGAAAGTAGAAATAATACTACATCACGTAGTTTAATTTAATAGGGAAATGGCCTGATATAAATACTATGTCCCTAAGTGTTTACTGAACCCTCGTAGTGTGAATTCTTCTCGTACTCAGTATGTTTTATTCCTAATAAACATTTCTTTTCCTCAGCCTATTGTTTCGGCACATAGAAGTGATTTTACTAAATTATTTTTAAAAAGCTACGAAATATGAGTACATAATACTAAAATCGCATTTTAATTTACTTTGTTAGAATTAAAATGAATATTTTAAAAACTGTCCCTCATTAAAATAAGTACATGTTGGTTAATTATTACAGTGTATTTATCAGTGGTTTTAATAGTGTGAAGGTTATGACGTGACGGAGACGAAAAAGTGGGTGGAAACGAAAATGAAAAGAAGACGGAGACGCAGGCAAAGACGAGGACAAACATAAAAACGAACACAAAAAATTTGCAAATATAATAAAAAACAAGAATTAGTTTTTTATAACTATATGATCATACATTACTCAAAAACGTCACAATAAAATTCCAGCTATATATTTTGATATTTATAATTAATCGGAATCGTAACAGCCCTTTATAATTCAATAGGGATGGTTATTGCTCATTTTTCCTGCCAAGTGGCACATCGTCGACTCGGTCATTATCTGTGGGATGATCCTGTCAAACGTCAACTACACACGTCAATGTCTGTTTCATTTTTTCATATTTTTAATAAAATTTCATTACAATATGCCTATCTGTATTGTTTCTGGTTGCAAAAAGAATGGAGTACATTTATCTCCCAAAAATACAAAAAAATGGTATGAACACTACGAATAATTTTTTTCAAAAACATATATAAAATTCTTTATATAAATATTACGGCATTTATATTTCAATCATTTAACTGTTACTAACGAGAATTTTTAAAAATGGTCTATAATTTTTGAGGAACTTCGTGAACATTTTACAGTTACTCACATACGTATAAAGAGCTTATCTCATTATTCAGCGTTATGTATAACTTGACAATTATCTAATGAAAATTGGGAAAACATGGAAAATATTAAAACCCATATACATCACAAGTAGCTCTATTGATTTCAATCAAGTCTTTCTGCGACTGAAGCTGACAACAGCATATATAACCGTGCAAAGGTTTCAGCAATTCCGGAGTAGCGATTACACATTAAATGACCTACTCAGGTTTACCAATATCGAAAGTCTCAGGCTTCCAGGGCCGGCTTTAGCCACTTTATTTTGTTAAAGTATATTGAACTTGATAAACCCCCTTATCATTAAGAAATTAAAGTGGTTTATACATATGCATCATACCTGTAGACCCTTAGGTTAAAAGAATTTGACGAATAAATACCAAACAATGAAACCCGACAAAAATATAATACTCGCTATATGCTAGACTATTCTTGGAACCGTATATTGAGTAATATTTCCCAATACACAACTATGAACAGAACACTGTGTTGCACCCAGTTTCAAAATGTGGAACTTGAGCTTCATCAAAAACGTTCACATACGACAAAATGTTGTACCCGAATGATAATACCAGCCCGCATATTACAAGAATTACTTTTATAAAACAATTGAAGCTGGGGTGGACAAATATTCTACACACTTCTCATTAAATAAACCCAGGGGAATCCAAATTTTGTCCACTTAGGTGACTAAAAAGTTTTTCGTGAAAAAAGAAAAACCCTTTTCGGTAATCAATACCACGTGCAGAAGTTCATTGGCGAAATTGTCAGTTCTATGCCAAGGTTCTACTTTCATGCTATCCATTTTTGACCAAATAGTTGTAGCTGAGTAGGAGTTAACAATAGTTCATATATTACTTATGGTTAGTTAAAATAAAAAGAGATATGTATTACGTTTTTTTATTTTATATCCAAAAGTTATTCCATAGATATCGTTTTAATTCTAAAGAAGTTGTTTTAGATATGTTTAAAGTAACTTCCATAATTTTAGAATTGTGTAAATTTCCTTCCATCTCTTAACAAATTCGATGACTGCAATAACCTGTAATTTGAATTAACAAACTTAACTAAAAACTTATTGAAAGAAGTAGTTGACTATTATTTATCGGTCAACAAAATTTACTTTGATGAATTATTACATCTATATTTATTAATTCAATCACCGGTTTGCTTGTACTTGGTGATAATCCACCAAACCGAAATTTGTGTACTTTATTTTGATTATGTTGTAATGCAATCTGTTTTCTAATATCCATTCTTTAGCAACGTATAGAAGAATAGCTAACGTTATATTATGATACATCACACCTGCCTAGACTTTAGAGTGTAGAAGCCAAAACAACAGTTGCTTTTCGGTCAGTCAACTTAGCAATATCAAGGGTAGTTGCTAAACTCGAATCTGAAATTATTTTTCAGCCTCGTTTCTGTGGTATAGTAAAATCATAACCTGAAGAAGACCCTTGCTCAGGGGATATAGGATGACTTTGGGTTATATCGCTATCACCATCGTTCCCTGCAGAAGAAGCTGAAGAAGATAGTAAATCACATATACCAATTGATTTCTCCATTGCTTCTTGTTCCTTTTCTATCATCTTTTGCAACTTAGATTCTTTTTTAAATGTTTTTTGAAGTTTTTTCGCATAGCTTCTATCAATATTACCAATTTTTTCCTGGACGACCCATTTCTCTTTGTTTTAATATAAATTGCTTATCTTCTTCAATAGTTATCATATTAAGGGCATTTAAGTGATCAATATCAAACAAAACATATAGATTTGATTGCTATTTGTTTTCTTTTTCTTTTATTGCTGCTGAGAGTTTTACCTTATTTTCTTTATTTTTTTTACATTCTGCCATTCTTTGAAATATTTAAGTATTTTTGTGATAACATATTATGTTTATTTGGTAGGAATAGCTTTTTACCATAATGTCATCACATCACTTGGTGTTAATAATGCCGTTTCTTTATTTGTGTTGTTCATTACGTTTTTATAATGAAGAAATAAACCCATCACTTCTTTCACTGACGGTAATTTTGTTTGCACCAACTCGGAACGAGATTGTCCCATTAACCACATTTTAGTTCTTTTTCGCGTTTTTATAATATTCGACGTCATTTTAGAAATACGAATACGAGAATAAAGCTAAAATAATCACATTTACAATCAAACACAATCACTTTGACTCGCAACGATGTCGTCACTGGATACTTATCCGTATAAAATAGCAATGGATTGTTTACATCAAATAAATTGTGGGTATCTATAGAGAGCATTGAGGTACCGACGAAGTGAGTAAACAAAGAACTGTTTACGTTAGCAAATAATACTACCATGAAAGTTATATTAGTAAACCATAGACAGCATCGCAATAAATGCAAATTTTAAGGTTATTCTTAAAAATCTTATGAGGCGTAGCGACCCATAAATATTAATTTAATTAAAAAGTCCGAAATTTAAAACAAATTATTATGTTAGTAGATAGAATGACATTATGGGTTGAGAGTTAAAACAATTAAAACTTAAATTTTATGAATCACCCTAATATATATATATATATATATATGTGAGTGTGTGTATATATATCAGTACCGATTACCAAAAGTGTTTTACTTTTTTCACGAGAACTTTTTTTAATCACTTAAGTAGACAAAATTTTAACTCTCCTAGGACTATTTGATAAGAGGTGTGTAGAATATTTGTCCACCCCAACTTCAATAGTTTTATAAAAGTAATTCTTGTAATATGCGGGCTGGTATTATCATTCAGGAACAACATTTTGTTGTATGTGAACGTTTTTGATGAAGCTCAAGTCCTACATTTTGAAACTGGGTGCAATACAGCAAATCGGGTTTCAATGTTTGGTATCCATTCGTCCAATTCTTTAACCTAAGCGTCTACAGGTAAGATGCATTTGTACAACCCACTTTAATTTCCTATTTGATCGCGTTTTTTTTATACATCGCATAATTATTTACAAATCAGATCCAACTGAATAATACTCATAATCACTATTTTACTCAAAATTTTCAGTTCAATTACTTGTTCAAATAACCATAAAAATCCTTCAAAAATACATACTTTGGTTATTATTAGCCTATAAACTGGCCTATAAACTATAGCCACTAATAAAAAAGGTAAATTATTTCCAATTTTTCATATCGCTTTTTACAGAATTTTTTTATCAATATTTTAGATTACCTTCAAGTTTTTAGTTATTGTGCATTTGTTTTTTTATTTTATTTTAGTGTTGCTTAAATATGATATTCAAAAAATTAAACATCTTTATTTACAACAAGAATATGTTAAGTAAGTTAATTGATTTCCCAAAAGATAATATATTTATTATATTCAAGGGACATAATATTATACAATACACCAAACAACTTTTGTTTCGTCCACCAACGTTGTACCAACAAAATAATAAACAACTTATTTTTCTATTTTGTTTATTTATTTTTATATTCATAATTTAAAAAAATATCACGCGAAAGAGTCACTAGAGGCCTTCATACTTATTTTTGTTACGTAATATAAGAGGAGGGAATAAACCATCCGATATTAATGTATATTTACTCATCTACGTACGCAAAACATAAGTGGAAAATATGAAGCTCGTTTTTCTTGCATACAATTGGGTAAAAAAAATGTTGGCATATTAGAAATAATCTATATAAGAAATTTCAAGCAAATCGATAACCTGAAACGTTGCTTATTTAAACTGTAGTACATTCAAATATAAATAAAACATTAGGTAATCATTTGTTTTTACAACAAATAAAAGCTTAATACTATTAACACTTTTTTAAAGAAAAGCTTAACACTAAAGCTTACTTAACACGTAGAGTATTAAATCACTAAAGCAACAGAGAATTTTCGTATTTTGAAACCAAAGTATGTGTATTCATGACTAATATCGTATTAAACGGTTATAAACAGGTAACTTACGATTAATTCGATAAAAGTATTTTATTCAAAAATAAACTTTTACTACTAACGAACAAGCGGCTGTTAAATGTAAAATATCAAACGCCTATTATTTTTCATTGCTTTCACTTTTCCAAATTTTTTACTTGTATTCTTTGTTATATACATAGTACATTTTTAGTCATAAAATAAACCACTTCAGTTGAAATAAAACATTTATTATGGAAAACTTTGTGTTACATCGGTTTTCCTCTAAATGAATCACGCATATATTTTAAGTCGAAAATGAGTTTTAATATTACCCTTTTTATGAAATACGGGAGAAAAGGAAACAACTTTTATCAAATTTACTAATAATAATGTAATCACATTTCCCCAATGACCATAATTATTATTGTAATAATATATCGCTCCAAATATTAATGTAACATAGAGTATGATTACCATCTTTGTCCAAAATCGAAAACAAATTTTGATTGGTCCAAAAAATAACAACTAACAATATCAATATGGAAAACGACATATAGAGTTTCAATTAATTATGACAATAGTTATTCATAAATGTATATAAAAAGTTTCAAAATGTACAAATATAATATATTAATCATAGTTCCCCAATTAAGATATAGTTATTTTTATATAATAAAATTATAGTTATATAATAAAATTATAACAGAGTAAATGGCAAATATTTTAATATGGCAAATATTTTAAAAAGAGGGATTGATTTAGCGTAGAGAAGGATAATAGAAACCGGAAAATTTTTTTTTTAATTTTTGTCTGTCGGTCTGAATATTATTATGTGCGTCAGTCACGCAAAATCTATTTGAGGGATTTTTATAAAATTTGGTATGGTAATTATTTATATCCAAGAGCAACATATGAGAGAAATAAAAAAAATTTCCTACTCTGAATTTCATGCTAGTAAAACCGTGGGGCACAGCTAGTCTATAATAAATATAGAAACGCATTTCCATGTATCGAACGAACAGTTTGGAACTGTTTGTTAAAGGGAAGATAACACAGCTCGAAACAATTCTTGATGAATAATTAAATAACTTCTTCATTTTTAGGATTCCAAAGCTCAAAAGTAAAACGGAATCCTCATAAGGTCACTCACGTATCCATCTCTTTGTAACTGCCGATTTGTCTTAGAACACCATTTGATATAGAAACTTGAAATTTTGCATAGTAATAAACTATATTAACTCATCAAAATAAAAAAAAATAGACAAACATTTTAAAATTCCTTACAAAGTTTAGAATATCTTATTTAAAAGAACTGGTTAAAAAGGTTTTAAAAATAATTTGGAGAGATGTATTGAAAAATTTATTTTTGTAATAGATTAAACTTCTATTGAAATCAAACATCCCACATACGCGTTAGTGTTACAATATCCTAATGGTCAATATTTCATATTCGCAAGCTGTTCAAAACGATTTAGCCCTCAATTATTTGAAGCTTAAATGCCGGTGTTTCAGTTAGTTTTCACCAGCAGAAAATAAGCCCCTTCAGAATCCATATTTGCGGCCCATTACGCTGAGTGGCGGAGCGAACGTGTACAATAGAGCACAAGGCCCGCTTTTAGGCAAGTTTTTGCGAAAAAAGCTTTCAGTTATATTCAGCCTTATGCGAGCTTTTAAGTGTCGATATTCAACTATTATATAATTTAGAAGGTACAAGGGCGTTTCGGGATTATTGAAAATTTATGGTGTAAGTAGCATTGTTGAAAACTACAGCGGATTATTTTGGTATTAAGAATATTTTTGGGTATAATCATAAACATTTTATCTGGCTGAAACAAGTCAAATTATTTGTTGAATTTTCAATATAATATGGAGGTTTAGGAAGCGAGGTGAGATTAAAAAAGGTACACAAGATGTAAATTTACATTCACTCGAAATCAAAAATTAAATTTCTCAACCGGAATTTGTGGACCTTTTTTTAAATCTTCGTCATGATGTCGATTTGTCATTGAAAGATTTGTGAATTTATTTAAATATCTGGACAGCCCGAAATATTTAGAATTAACTGCTTAAAGTCAAATGAGATATAACGGAAATAATTTTTAAAGAATTTATAGCTGTTTGGATGTTTTTCGCTCTCCAATAATAATTAATTTTATGTGACACGATTTAACACATGGCCTCCGTTAAATGCCACGAAACAAAATTTTGTGACGGATGTAAAGACATATTTTTAACAGCATTTCCACATAATTTTACATAGAACCTTTAAATTTGCACTAATTTTCATACAAATAATTCTGCATAATACCTTTCACTATCTTTTTATTCCACTATAATTTATAATTCCACTACATTACAATGATCTTCAGTAACATTTTAACTATATCCAAAAATATTTTATATAAACTGACAAGTAAATGTGATTATAATCAACTATATTTGACGGAAAATACACATGTGTTATGTGTATCTTTAGTCACATTCAATAATCAAGAAGACTTGGTAAAATGTATTGCAAGTTGAAACTGCTTATTAGTGTTAATTTCTATCAGATGGGAGACGCCATTAAAAAAGTGTCGAGAAAAGATGTCTCTTGTTGCTGTACGACTATGCACCCGCACACATTTCTGTTGTTGTCAAAGCGATTGCCTAGGAATGTGGCTCGAGAGAATTCGGCCCATTACGATTTGCCACGGAATGACTATTATTCGTTGTCCCAATCGAAATCCGATTTAAGAGAAAATTAATTTAATAGGGTCGTGAGCTGTTGTTGGATAATTTTAGCGCTTTATGAAACTGATAAATAAATTTTATTTTATGATTTTTATGGAATCATAAAATAAAATTACATATGATTTTTATTGAAGTAAATTAATATGAATATACTTTAACGAACTTTTCCATGCAATCATCTAAATAGTTGCGAAATGAAAATGTAGTTATGACTTTTATTTTTAGTTTTTTTTACCTGATGTTCAATTGTGCTATTTAAAACTGAAAAAAAATCTTTATTAATAAATAAAAATAAAACTATTTTTGAAAAGAGAGCTACATGGTTTATTAAAATCAAAATTAAATTGTGTTAAACACATTTTTAAACTTACTTTTCATAATACTTGGGAGCTCTTCCCAGATACAGTTCAAATGTCTTAATTTGTAAACAATCTTTTCATCAGTAATAAATCAGTCCTTATATTAGTTACTCCAGGATCACCCATCTTTTTCCGTCGGATGGTTTTTTCGGTCTACGGAAAAAGACGGGTGGTCCTGCAGTTGCAGACAAAAGATATAATCATTCCTTATATTAGAATTTAAGATTTGGTTATATGTTTTGTGTTTACGTTACATAAGGTAAAATGGTAATGGTATGTCTATAAATTTTGCTTTATAATAAGGGGCGGACACAGGTCACTGTGTGTTCATAGCACTATCGTTCGAGGCAGTATCTTTTTTCAGTTCTTTTCATACTTGCGTTTTTATGTCCCGCTAAATCTTGTAGTCAGATTCTCTAATTTTTCCAGTTTTAAATTATTCATAAATATCGCGTAAATCCTTTCTTGATCAAAATGGTGATAAATTAATATCTTCAAATACATTAGAAAAACTTGAAATGCTTAAACGTTCAGCTTTTTCTTGTTGACAGACGTCGTCTTTATATGTTTAACCAAGCTGTGATTATGACGTCCAATGTGGTTCTAAATACAATTTGGATGGATCTTTTTCAATTTGGGGAGTCAAAAAACCTTCGTAATTGTTTATGTGGTTCATCCTTAACATACTTGTTTGGTATATAATTAGGTATATCATAGCTTATTATCCATTTATTGATAACCCACTTACCAACACGCAAGCTGTTTAGGAACTTTCTCTTGTAGACACGATGTCTAATCCTTTTTCTATCCAAGACGAATAAGTCTACAGAATTTTGTCGTCTTGATTATGTTCTAGCACATCTATATCTTTGTATTTACCAATAGATGGCATTTTAATGTAAATTTTCTTTTCTTACCAACTCATGTTCCAAAATTCCTTAAGATATTCTCGTCGTTCTTCTTCCGGGATTTTGTCGCATTGAAACTTTTTATCACCATTCAAACTTAGTTTGCAGCTACACCTGTCCTTTATATTTCTTTCACTCATAAGCGCTTAATAAATCTCCATTTATTATCTATTTTCATCTATCCTAAATATGTTTTCCTTGTTCCTATTTGCTCCTTGTTTTTGTTAGAACTTCAGTCTTCTGGGACCCTTTTTTGACTTTTCCTTCGCCGTGATTGAGATGTCATAGTATCTTGTTAAGTTCTAGCATTTTAGCACCTTGTTAAACTAGTCGTTAGTGAAGTGGTAGCGTCTTCAACTATATAATGGTGTTTCACTATTGGACAGAAACCCTCTGAGTTTTACGTCTGATGAAAGTTCAGTTGTGTTGAGCTCTTGTGACGGATAGCACTCATTGTTTTTAACTATTTCTTTATAAATTTCTACTCTCTCTCATAATATATCATCATTATAACAATCTTCTTGAAAATATTAATGTCTGGGTTGATCTCTGAATGATTTTGTATTATGAGCTTCTCTAATGTACCAAAGTCAAGTCGACATCGAGTCAAGTTTTGAAATATTTTTACTATTCGTCAATTTTCACCCTTCTTGAATTATATATGAAAATTGATTAAAATACTTATCCTAATTAAAATAAAAAACAGCATTATAGACACTGCAACTCCTTGCTAAACAAACGCAGTCTTATATCAAAAAAAGAAATGAAACTTCATAACTCCATCAAAATCGTTTAAAGCACATTTATAACATTCTGGTTTGTATTTTGAATTCAATTGTTGGTAGGTTACAGATACTACTTTAATTAGGAAGATAAAATTAAATATTAACGCAGTGCATATCAATTTACATGCCTCATTTTTTCCAAACAGCACACCTTATGCTCAAGTGTTGGGGTTGACATGGATTACTAAAAATGACAGCGTATCGATAGGCGTTTTTATAATTAATTCATAAAAAATTAAACCTGATTTAGTTGAATATAATATATATTTCTTAGCATTGGTTGTAAAATTCTGCACTACGTATTAAAATTATAATTTCGTTATATCTAGTAGTCACACATTCTGATAATTGCTGTGCGCTCCATTATACAACTACTTTTTAAACCAATAATACAGTACAACTTTTAAGAAAACTTATATTAAAGAAAAAAGAAGAATCAGGTGGAAATTTCCTCAACGGTAATTTTTATTATTTTATTGGTATTCGTGTTCAGGAAGTACATGCCTGGAAGGATAGACTTGCAAGCCGACTAAACCATAGATGCAACAGTTAATTTATTAATTCTATATCTTTTTTACTGTCACGATCGATATTGGACGATATGGTAATATGTCAATGATTTTATTTTTGGCCTTTGTCCCTTATCTATTGATAATGAAAATTGTATAATGTTTACTAAAGGTATAGTCAACCATTAATTTGGAAAATTTTCATAGCAATGAGAGCAAAGCAACAGCTAATTTATAAGAAAATAAACAGCAACTCTCACAGCAGCATGGGTTTTTGTCTATCTTTTTATATAATTTTATTTCAGATTACTCGTTCTTCAAAACTTCAGATTAACGAGACCCTTATTATTTTATAGAATGTTTTACACAACTTCCTGACGAAGAATTTTCTTTAAATATTTACTCAGCTGTTTTCAAGATTCTGTAACCGAAATGTAACTCGAATGACTGGTTGCGGAATTTCTTTTTGTTGTTGCTTAACATTTTTATATTGTAATTATTTCACTGGATTGATTTCATTATATGAACGACTTATGTCGAAGCCACTTTTAAGTATGGAAGTAATAACCACTTCTGTATTAAATTTTTATATCAAGTTTAATGACATCAAAGTTATAACAGTTTATCAGGTTTTTACAATTCAACCTAGGCTTTAACAATTTAAAAAAAAATTATTTCCAGATTTATTTCACTTTTTTCTTACAGTGATCGCATACCAAAGATATTGGCCATTATAAAAATAACATAGAAAAGATAAACAATTTTTAATACAGTTTAAACGAAATTTTTTTTTCGCGCGTGTTCTGTTTTCATTGTATTTGCAAATATTCTAAGAATAAGGTTTCACATTTCGCATTATCTAGTACAATGTATTCAAATCTGCCATAAATATCTTTTAAAAACCGACTTCAAAAAAGTAGATACTAAGAAGTAAAAAATTATCAACTCAAAACAGGTACCAACTTATTAGCAATAAAGATTGTTACTTATTTTGAAGTCAGTGCCAGCACTGTTGGCAAAATTACACAAATTTTTAATGGAAACTTAAAACTATAACTCACAATAAGATATAGATTCATAATGTTCGTATTAGTTATACAAAATACATTTGTTTAGGTTGATCGGCAGTGCTGGCACGGACTTCAAAAATAAGTAATTTATTTATTGCGAATAAATACGTACCTATTTTGAGTTAATTATATTTTACCTTTTAGTACCTACTTTTTCTAAGTCGATTTAATAAAATATATTTTATTTTAGAATTTTTAGTGATTGATCACATTAATGATACTATTGTGACTATCATTCAGTTATTGTATTTCTTATAATGTATAATTATTAAAAGTCATGGGCAAAAACCAGTATATAGATAATTTCCTCTTTGCCTAAAGTTAGTCATCAATAACACACAGAAACGAAGCAATAGTAATAGCCGTCAGTAATTCGCTGTTAGCTGTTGAGGAGTTCCTTTGTGTGTGTGTGTGTGTGTGTGTGTGTATGTGTGTGTGTGTGTGTGTGTGTATATATATATATATATATATATATATATATATATATATATATATATATATATATATTCTTTATGTATATTCAATAAAAACATGTAAAAATAACGTTTTATTCACACATATAATCCTGTGCATTAAAATGAACCGCGTTTATCTATATTCGTATAAGTATTTACGTTAGAAACATACTATATGAATTGTTTATGTTTTATATTCGGAGAGGATTAAGAAAGATTTAGATGTTAGTTGCATTATCCTTAAATGTAGATATTTTGCCAGTAAACAGGTTCATTATGATTCACACAAGTAGTCCGACGCGCCGAGTGGCGAAGCGTTAGTGTATAATATGGACAGTAATACGTACTTTAGAGCAGCTTTTAATGGGACCATTTGTCGGATTAATCTGGCTTCACACGAGTTTAAGAAAGTTAAGTTCACTCATTATCTTATTTGAATGTGATGACTCAAGTCTTTCAATCCTTGGCTTTTTTTATTGTGATGAATTTATAAGGTAAAACGTTCCTTGCCTTTTATCAAAATGTATAGAATTAATTTAGTTTTGATATTCACAAAGAAGGAATGATTCATGACATAGATATTGAATGATGTGAGAACGAGAAGACTTTACGAGAATTTTTGAAGCGAAAACTTAAAGTGCAATCACAATTATTGAACATTTTCATTCGGTTGTTTTTATTACCACTTTTTTCCTTTTTCGTGATTGTATTTTTCATTTCTTTGTATACATCATGATAAACACATACACACGCACGCGCACGCGCGCTTGCACGCACGCACGCATGCCCGTACGCAAGCACGCACGCACACACGCACACACTCACACACTTACACACACGCGCACGCACATGCACGCATGCACTTGTACCCACGCATACACACGCATGCTCACGCACAAGCGGACGCAAGCACACACGCACGCAGGCACGTCTACATGCATATACGCACGAACGCGGACACGCACGCACGCACACCCATCCACTAAAAAAATGGACAGACCTACTGAATGTGTATACACTGCAAAATATGCTACAATCCACAATCTTTTTAATATTCAACCCGCTACCATTTCTCCTTGTTCTTAATATCACTCAAAATTTAATCAAGAATCAACTGTCATTCGAAAATCTTATTACGTTACTCTCAGTGTTTTAACGAAACTTCTATTTAAGCAAAGCTCTTATTCTGCATAAGTACTGCGAAGATCTGTTTTAAATAAATTTCACGATTATTTTTTCTGATTGTAATTTCTCATTTCAATGTATCTCTTTGTTTTTATGAGCGACTCCAATTTGATTCCATTTGGGGAGAGCTGAGTTTTCGATAAATCTGCCTGCCGTTCATGCGAAATATGTTGAGGCCACTAAATTTGTAATGCAATTTTTGAGCCTATAGCTTAGAATCTCTAAGAGCAAATAGCTGTATGATCCATTTATTTAATAGTTTCTCAGATGTCAATTAAAACTCATAATTCCCTCAATTGAAGGCTTTTTAATATGGAATTAATATGGAATTTCAATATGTAAAGTACATTTGGTATATTTTACAGCATTTCCACTAATAAATAGGATGAGGGCAGATATATTTTAGAGGACAATTCCAATGATACTTTTAAATTCTTTTTAATAATGTTGTAAAGAAATTGTTTTAGAATATTTATAACTCACTGTTTCAGTTAATATCCCCACGACAAATGAAATTAAAAAATGTGCCTCCTCTAAAATTTATTTTAAAAGTTTTTTAGTTTTAGCTATTCAGATGTACGCAAGTTAACGTGCTTTGCCACTATGTCAAAATTGAGTTTACCAAGCTAAACGGTTTTTGAAGAAAACAAATATGATAAATTTATGAATATGTAAGTGACCTTATAAGGTTTCCGTTTTTTCTTTTTAATTGTAGTACTCTAAAATTGGTAATTTTCCGGCGATTTCAAAGCATTAATTCTTTACAATAGCAATATTGGACTGTTGTTTTAATACGACACAGAAGTACATAAGGACGTGGTCAAAGCTAGTTTTCATAAACATAGATTACCTTAATTTTGGAAATCTTGCTGCAATCCTCTCGAAATATTGATAAAACTGCTATGTATGTTGTTGAATATAAACCAGACATTTTAATGAAAATTCTGTTTATGTTGTTTAGTATATGGAGAAAAAGCATTAAGGTGAAAATATAAAAGTGGCTTTTTGATTTAAATAAAAGTATCGGCCAACCAAAGGGGGGGTCAAGACATTACTCTTTAAACAAAGATTATTTCAAAGAAATTGCACGAGTACTATCACTACTTCGAATTTCCCCTCATCAGTGCATCTCTTCGTTAATATGTGAACAGTCGTGTCTTTGTCTTAGCAATAGACTTTGTCATTGACTAAAATCACTTGCGCAGCGTGTACGTAACTCCAAAACTTAAAAGACGATATTTTAATATGTAGCCGACCTTTAATCAAAATCCATTAAGTATAAGGAGAAATTGCACCATGTGTGTTTCATATGCTTTGGAGGACATACACATATGCAATTAAACAATTCACAAATATCAATATTGTTTTTCATAATATAAATATATTGCTTCATACTTTCACAGTTTCAAAATTGTTTTGATCATTTCTAAAATTATGAGATCCATTACATATTAGAGGAAATAACAATAAAAGTAACAATACAATTTCACAAAAGCGCTTAAATAAGTTGTTATTATCCAAAAGCTAATTGGTAGCCAAAATGTATAGCATCAACCTGAAATCTAAAGTAGCCTAATAGAAGACAAAACTTATGAGACATGTGAAGCTTATAAGATTTGAACGTCCAAAATGAAATGCTTAGTACTTATTAAATATATGATCTCTGTAGACCAAATAGAAATGGTGTGAAGCGCGAAGAGTATGACAATCCGCCGTAATCTAATTATTTGCAAGGAGAAAGCACATGTAGATATGGGAATTACCGAAGAAATTTCGTAACGTGAAGGAACATATGCTCCTTGATATCGGAATGAATATATATTTTAAATTAGAATCAAAATTTCGATGGGCGGTTTCAGCACAAGCTCCGGTAAAAATTCATATCTAAATGATGTATTTTTATCCTAGAGAAAATAAATATTGAACATCACCGATAATCTACGTAGCATCAAAACTGATATCACCATGATTGTGAAACGCCATCATCATAGCGGACAAAATCTAAATATACCTAGTGAAACTGTTTCAGTCGCTGCTAAATCATTAAGAATAACTAACATTGACAAAATGCCAGGATTGGGTGTCAAGAAATTTATGTACGATCAAACAAAATAGAGTTTTATTTTAAATGTATTTCAATATTTTATATGCGTTTAATATGTTATAATGAAGCTTAGTAAACGTTTCTTAGTCATAAACCGATTGTAATTGATTCTAACGATACGTCGGAGAAAATAAAATTTTCTTTTCAAATAAAAAAATGAACTGTCGATTAAACCATCATGGATGTAGCATTTCAAACATGCATACCTTGCACGTTTGAAGGTTGAACTAACTCAAAAAATTACAAACGAATGAAGTTTTAGGTTCCAGAGACACAACCAGCAGATTAGCATAAATCTATACGTTATGTCATTTATTAAGAGTGTGTAGTTTTTTCGTGCCATTTTTTTGTTATTGAGTAAAACGGCATCTTCCGTCTTACAGGAATTAAGCTGTTTCTTCAATTAAAAATACCCTAAATAGTTATTCCAATTCTCAACTACGCATACAAAATTGAGAATTCATATAGTTATTCAGTAAAAACTGCGTAGCTTTTTAGGCATAACTACACGATAAATATTCAAACACACTCTTCGTGGTGCTAATATTTCACGCAAGCCGAGCCATCAGCGAAAGCCTATATATTACTCTAAATTGAACAATATTTGTTACTTAAATGCAGATGAATTAGATAACAAATAAACCAATAAAAAATCTTTGATATCATAATAATAATTTAAATTGAACCAATCGTAATATTAACCACCCACTGAAAAGAAAAATAATACAAAAATTACGTGTTAGAAGCGCTGTTATACTATAATTTTATGGAAACTGCGAAAATTTTGAAAACAAATCAATTTATTTAAATTATCTGCAAAAATTCTAACACAAATTCAAATAAGAATTTGAAGTGTTTGACAAAGACGACCTGCGAAATAAATTCGACTCCATCAACCACATAAAAATGGCATTAAAATATATTCCTTTTATAAAACTTATCTGTTATAATTCAATTGTTTTCCTTCCAAATCCGGCCTTTTTTCTTACTCTTGTCAATTTTTATTTTTTTTGGCAATGTTTGGGAAATTTCGCAATCATAATCGTCATCATCATCGGTCGGTAAGTATCCATTGCTGAACATAGGCCTTTCCCAAGGCACAGCAATAAACACGTTTCTCCACCTTCCGCATCTGACAACTTCCCTCTTATTTTTAAAATACATAGTAATTATAGTTTCACTTATTTCGAGAGCTTATGTGGCTGAGGCTTTGTTTAGATATTTTTAAAATACATTTTTAATTTTTTGTACTTTTACTTTCGCAATATTTTCTGTAAAGTCTTCAATAAACCATAATACCTAGGAAGAAGTAAATAAATCAACTTTGATTTTAATTAACGAATATTCCTGAAATACCTACAATTTTCTAAAAATTTCCGAAAAATTTTAGTCGCCGATCAAACAAAAGTGCTCCAACACAGTAAAAACTTTGATTAGGCTGCAAACAATACTTTTATATTAAATTTCTTGATAACATCAAAAATCTCTACCTCGGCAAAATTATATAATAGTGAATATCAACACTTAAAAGCTCGCACACAGCCGAATACTTACGAAAACTATTTCCACTAAAGGCCGCCTAAAAGCAAACGGTCTGTCCCATTGTGCACGTTCACATTGCCACTCATTAGAACTGAAATCTTTCACAGGTATCCTTTTAAAGGACAAGACATCAACCATTTGTATTTAATATCAAAAACTTGTATTATATAGATCAACGTTTACCAGTTATTTTATTTCGGCCTATGCAAATTATGTGTGAAGCTCTTTGCAAATGTTTATCTATTTAAATCTTGAATACGTGATTGTACAGTAATTGCTGAATTTATAATTAGTACATGTAACGTATTGCGTATTTTTATAAGGCAAAGATTTCTTCTGAGCAACCTATAGTTCTATCTATTAAGACTTGTACATCTTTTTAAACTATTCAACTAAAGTGGTAGATGTAGATAAAACAAATATGTTAAGAATGGGTAGAATTCCAGCTATGAGGATCCCATTGATACTTACTTAAATACATCAATTTGAACATTTAAGTTTACAAAATGTTGATATTAGATTGTTTGGAAATGTAAACATTATTTTTAACCATATTCATTTATTACAGACTTTAGAAATAAGAAAACTTTAAGACCTAGGATGATTGCGATAGTCTTTCTATAATCTACTAGTCAGATTGTACCAATTACATTTTTATTATGATTTTTGGTAGATTAGTTTCAGCAATAAGAGCATGTATACATATTTACGTACATTTTCATAATTCTGAGGGTATGTCACTTGAAACAATAACCCACACGATAAATAAAAGTTAAAAGAAATTAATTTTCCCACCGAAAATTACCATACACATATTTCAAAATGTTATCACCTACATAATATACAGGTTAATATGATCAATTGTAAGTTCTTTCATCAAGTGGTTACAGAAAAAATCGGTTGTGACAGGCAGACTCGTAAGTGGTCTTATAACGTCCCATTTTTCCCTTCCTCGATAAGATAAACTAAATACATGTCCACATTCCAAAGGCACTACCACGAAATTAACAACTTTTACGCATTAATAAGCGTGAATTGAAATTCTGTCCTAGAAGGCTCATTACTAATTCTCTTGAAGCTGAAACTTAATCATGTATACTGCATCTTTTCATAAATTTTAAACTGAACATCGTATTTTATCGTATTAAATCATGTTTACACCAATATGTCGATTATGTCATTGAAGTAGTAAAAGTTTGAATAAAACCTAAATTATACGAGGTTTTTTATAATATATGGTAAATTCAAGTGTAATATAAATGAAAAGTCGCGTCGGAAACGACGGTTGTTCGAAGCGCAAATTCGACTTACGAAGTGAAAGCTGAGCTGCGCAGCGATTTTCGGAATTTCAAACGTGATCAGGAAATCGCTGGGCGTCGCCATAATTTTGGTAGTAGAAGTTACTTTTTCGGATCGCTACTAAAATGTAATTTGTGCTTCCTTTTTGTCGATGGCGCTACACAATTTGGATAATGTAAACTTTTTATAAACCCCTGAATAATATACTAACGAATTGATCAAATGGAATTAAAAATTGTATTTGACTTATATAAGAACAAACGAATAGATTAGAATCATTTATGTTGAATTGTCGATAACTCAATATAAATACATATATATAGATATATATATATATATATATATATATATATATATATATATTATATATATATATATATATATATATATATATATATTTATATTTGTATATGTATTTATATGGCAATATTTGGTACAATATATACTTCCTATACGATTGTATTAAGGCAGATGTGAGAATTTTAGATATATAAAAATTAATAGTAGGTAGGCAGTGTAAACTATGTTACTATTTGTTACGTATATGCTAGAAGGCGAACAGGCACGGAACACTATAGATACACGAGGACAGTCGCTAGAGCAGCGGGTGAAAGCTAAAGAAAAAAGAAAAAGCTAATATGTTTGTAAGAACTAAAATCCACAAAACTACTTTGATTTTTTGTTATAAACTATAATTATTGCATATTTACGAGTGCAGGTCCAGTTTCCCATTTCACTCAAAGGTTTATTCATCAAGTCAATAATAATAATAATTTTTGTTACCAAATAGGAAATTGTTGCTATGTTGCATTTATGAACTACTGCAATGCAATTTAGAAATATTTGCTCCTATTTTTCTTTGTATGCTTGTAGCTAATTTATAATTTTCCAACTTAAATCACAAATATCTTCAATCTGTATAAATTTCAATCACTCCCAAATTGCCTGCTGGCGAATTCACAAAAGCGTTTTGGTAAAGTGTTAAAAGTGGCCTATTTATAACAATACAAAATACGATGCAAAGACGGAAACTAAATAGATTTTTTTATTGAAAAATATCATCCGGCGTGACGTTATTTGATTATAAATTGCTTCATAATTTATTTTAAGAGCTACGGTGGCGACTGGGAGCCTATATACTACAGCGTTTGGGCTGAATTTTCTCGGCTGGCGATTGCGATGAACTTTTTGAGGCTACATGATTTTTACATTAAAAGAGTTTAGGTATATCTTCTTAATTAAAAACAATATTTGCTCAAAGAATAGTTTCTTCCCAAATATATTTTTGGCACAAAAATTTAATTGGAAAAGTTCACAGTAAATTTAGGAATAAAGTATAAAATCATAATTTTAAAATAATTTCAAAACAACCAAATTCAATGTTCCATTAGATAAAGGCGACAAAAAATTAATGGAAATAAAGAGGATAAATCGTAATCTATTTATTTGCCGACAAAGTTTTACAATTTTTTTTAATATAAGAAAAACTATGTTTATAAAATTTTCCATATTTGAGTAATATTTAATGCCGTATTATTACGTAATACTGAAAATTACCAAATAGATAAAAATATTCAACTTCTCAGTACCCAGTGTTTAGGAATCACAGCTTCTATTTCTAAAACTCTACGTTGTCGCTATTTGATTACAGTTTATTTAGATCTCTCAAATGGATATAGGGAAAACATTATTCGGGGCTTGTTTTGATAATACAGTTATAAAAATAGTCAATCCGATAATATGTGAAAACATAGTGAAGAGGGTATAAACATTATCGGTGTGCTAACAACATATTTATCAAATAAAAATTTTAAAAATAAGGGTTAAATTGGAGTCGTCTTTCTCAACAGATTTTTAGCATAACCAACAATAATTAAGTTTTTATTAAGTAAATTTCAGTATTATTAAATAGGTTTTAAGAAGATTTTTCCCAATTAAAATCTCACAGCATTTCCAGGAGCACAGGAAAGGATTTTGAAAAAATTTAACCCTATATTCTATGTAAGAGATCCATTAGTAATAAGTGACCAAATTGATACCTCTCTTAGGCTTATTGGTAATACCCCATAATTATTTCTATTTGTGGCCAGCTAAAATGCAATAATATAGACATAAATAAAAAATTAATAATGAGCAAAACTAAACCTCAAGCAACAAGACTTCAAGGCTCGCAAGCTTACATGAAACGGCCAATGCTTTCATCTCATTGCGTCGCAGACACACCGTTCCTAGAAAGCTCCGTAAAAGCTTATAAATCTCGTCTAACGGCCCTATTATTATAATGCGCGTAACGGGTTGCTTTCGAAAAAAATTACGACAGCACGTAACGAAACTTGGTATGAGGCGCGTTATGAGTTTTAATACGTAAACTTTAGTTGGCTCTAGTATGTTTTTAGTTAAATAAATCATGAGCTCCGACGGAAACTAACTCTAAGACTCGTTACCTTTTCTTAATGGTTGGCAATATTAGCGTGAGGATCGGCGTTGTTGGGAAGCCGACACTCACATGTTGACAGTCCAAAAATGGATATAGGTACATTAAGTACACTTCAGATTTCACTTCGAAAAGTAATTTTTAATACAAATACGAAATAAAATAATGATATTGTATACGAATCTTTATTTTCGTCCTGCATAACTGTAGATACATAAATTGAGCGAAAATATTTTTTTTTCTTGTAAGCAAAATTAATAAATGTAATAATCGGAAAACTATAATATAAATTACTTTAGACCCTTCTGATTTTGGTATTCTGTATAATGGCAGCATCTATTAGTAACATGGAAATGGACAATAGAATATTGACGATGCAATGCAGTGAAACTTTTAAACAAAAGAAAACAAATTCGACTCCTTTTCGAGATGACGCTAAAGAAGAGAGTAAGCTTATATTTTCAAATGATGCAATATATCTATACATATATACAATGAAATTAAAATACACATGGCCGTATATGTATACGCATCATGCAAAAATTGGGTTTATTTCAAATGCATCTGCAGTTTTATATCTGAAAGACCTGGTCAATATCTGCAATATTAATAACCAAAATTTTGATTAAACTAATGACAGCGACATCACTATCTTTTTTAAATGACCACATTAACTGTGGAGTTTAATAATTCTCAACTAGACGGCGGTATTTATTTCATTTTCAATATTTTTTTTCATGTAGTGGCGTATATTAGTAATCACTGTACACATATCACAAGGGGCACTTTAAGGAGACAGGTTTGAAAAACTAAAAATGTGTAATACATCACAATTTTTCCGGTACCACATTTCGATCTATTTTGATTACTGTTGTAATTCAAGATTTTTGACCTACGATAAAGTGTTTGGATTGATTAACAGAATTTTTAATTACATTCCAGCGATACTTTATTTCAAAATGGCCATTTCAGCAAAAGACAATTTATTTGTTTTACAGAAACATGCTTCAAATATGAATATATTGATGCACTGAGTAACCTGCATGATTGATAGATATATTCTTTATTCCGTCTTACGTACAAACACAAGTTTTACTTACAATACATCTCCTTGTTGTAAGGTAATATAAAAATCCATTGCACTAACTTAACAGCTTTAACATGTAATGAAATTATGAAGACGGAATAACATGATTTAATTAATACTATTAAAGAAAATACCAAACGTGATTCTCATTCACTGGAATGTTTATTGCAATAATTAATTATTACATGTTACATAAAATACAATGTAATAATTAAATAAAATAGCTAATAAAGCATATTAAATTTCCTACTCCCTGTTATGAAAAACATTCAACAATTTTTCGTTCGAAGAACTGAAAATATATCCAACGTGTTACAGTGCCTGCGTCAATACTAAATTCACTAAAAACATTGCAATATGGAAATTGCAGACACACCCAGCAGCTATAAAGTCAACGCAGTAAAAATCTCCATCCGCTGCGTTTTTCTCCAGGGTCATTTTACAAATTGAACCCGTGAGTGCTCTGAGTACACTCATTAATTTTATTCCATGATATGTTGTATTTTATACGCCTAGCTATTCATTTCCCGGATGAAATAGCAAGTCACTAATGTTATTATCCTTGGTCGACGTAATTTAATATCACCTTGGAGTGTTTTCATTTTATAGAAACATATTTCATTGCATATACGTTTCTATGGACTTTATCTAAACATTTAACAAAATGATACAAAAATTGAGCTTTTATTAAATATTGGTTTACACAAAGATTGAGTTCAACAGTTAATATAGAAAGAATATTCGATTCCTCGTTATATTAGGCTTAATTTCATACAGCAAATAACGAACTGGTCAAACAGTGCCAAGATTATTTATTAATCGTTTTTATATTATACTTTAGATACTTTTTAAAACGTTCATTCAATATAATTTTCAATATACAGGATATTTTAAATTAGTATAACAATTTGGATATGGTTTCCTGACTGGTTAATAAGAAGATTATTATCAATAACTCTTTTGATACATTGTCCTATTATCGAGTAACATTATTTAAGCATTAACACCAGCGACAAATATCCAGCACTTTGCACACATCATGCGTCACGTGGCATCATCAAAACTACAACGCAACACGGCGGACTTTCACTTTGAATATTGATTGATACAAGTCGTACAAAATCGTCACGTCAATCGTACGTCAAAATCGTACCGGTTATTCAATATTTACAATAATTAAACCTTTAAACCTAATTAAGATTTCGGAAACGTTGATTATGCAAACTATTTTGTTATTCAAAGGTAAATAGTATTTTTTTTTCGTTCAAAAAGATCTAAATTAGAAAAAAGTACTATCGCCTTAAATTTTTGAGAGTAGTCCAAAAAAATTCTTAGTACACAATTAACCAACAGCCAGTGTAAACAAACGTTGTATAGTTAGATTTCTAAGTAAATCAAATTTTATTTAATATTCCTCAGTTGACTAACCGTTAATCTGCTTTATAAACTATAAATTTGGAATTAATGTTCTGTACTTCACGTTGATACTTATATCACAATTAAGTACAGATAAGTCAAAATTCAGCTTTGTACGTGGCATTACTTTTGAGAAAGTCGATAGTAAACGATGAACTGTTTTTCGCCTATTTCAGTTTCTCTTTGTACTTTGAATACTATTTGCTTATGTACTCCCTTATTAATACCTTATGTATAAGAAATAGTGTATTTATTCAGAGTGTATTTAAAAAAGGTGAAGTAACAAATAATTTAAAGGTTACATTAGAACCTATGTAATCACACTCCTTATCGTAACATTAAAGATGCGTGCGTGCGAATTATTTGTTATCAGAACCAACAGATGGCGTTAGGATTGCCTTAGTACGAAAGTAACATTGGACATCATGTGGCTATTTTAGCATCCAGCGTGATGCTCCATGTTTTCAAAAAATACCAATAATATCTAGGCGCACAGCTGCATAAAGCCAATTTTTTTCAGAAGCGTACATTAAATATCCGGTTTTGTGCTTCCTTGTTTTTCATGGGTTCATATTAATTTTTGAAATCTTGTACTTATTTAACATTTTTACCGATTTTTAAAAAATACCAACATATCCTATTTCGTTTACATCATAGAAGTACGATCGTTTGGACGGGGCACGGGTGACCCTGCAAGTAATAGTTTATGCGGTTACCGCATTGGGAGATTAGAGGAGGAATGAAGTAATCGGGGAGCGAAGAAGATAATCGTCTGTTTCCGTCTTCATCATTCTATTTGTACATGTGTGAATGAAAGAAAAACTGACGCAACACAGCAAAATGACAAAACCGTGAAAGTCACGTTGCTTTCTTCATTCGAGGGGGATTCGTGGCTCCATGATTAACACCGACTTTAGGCCGTCTTTTTACCTTGTATCTTTGTTTTTTGTTAATCTATTAAGCTAAAAATATGTTTAAGGCAGACTGTAACAAAATCTTCAAAGTAATTTTGGAAAACAAGTTCCGAGTATTTTATTTCCCTCTCATCTTAGATGGTGAAATTCATGTTCCAAGAGAAAGGGGCCAATTTTTTACATTCCTCTTTTTGGCAGTCTATGAAAATCTGCCAATAAACTTACATTAATATTGTATTTATTAGTCCATCAATACTTTGATATTACATATTATCCTCATAATCCTACTTATCGACCGCAAAATTGCGGCATTTTCGGTATCCTTAAATTTACTTGCGTTATAAGCAAATGGCACGGCATAAGCTAGCTCTAAGCCGATTATTCGCAATAATCAGCTTGAGTGCTTTCGAGTAATGATTTAGTTACCGTCCCCTTTTGATTAGGTCAATCGTTGTCTCATACCCAGTACGTAATATTTCCGATATACACGCGTGTGGAAATACATTACTAAAAAGCCCCTATGCTACGAGTTCTTTTTATTAAAAATGTATTGTGAAAGATTTAGTTTCGTAGTCTATGGAGAAAATTTTACAGACCAAAAATTTGTTTTCTGTGTACTATAAAATAGAGTATCTCTCTTTTCGTGTAATTCTCTCTCTCTTTCTGTCTATATATAAACATGTTTATATATGTATATATATATATATATATATATATATATATATATATATATATATATATATATATATATATATATATATATGTATAAAATACTTTACTAAGAAGCCTCTATTCTACAAGTTCTTTTTATTAAAAATGTATTGTGAAAGATTTAGTTTCGTAGTCTATGGAGAAAATTTTACAGACCAAAAATTTGTTTTCCGTGTACTATAAAACAGAGTATCTCTCTTTTCGTGTAATTCTCTCTCTCTCTTTCTGTCTATATATACAAATGTTTATATATATATATATATATATATATATATGTATATATATAGCTTAGACCTTTTAAAACATTTTGAGCCATACATGTCTCATATAAAGGTTGACTATTTCCTTTTAGTGCTATTATAACCTAAAAATGAAAAATATATGTACATATATATGTGTGTGTGTGAGTTTCTGTTTTTGTGTTGTTGTGATATAATTTAAAATAAGGTTTTATTAAACATTTCAGGTCACAGCATTAGAAATACGTTAGTAGTTTGATGTGCATCGAACCGACAAAATGACAGAAAAGAATATAGCTGTAAAATTACGTCCACTTGCATATATTACAATTTCACCAACGAAGTTCGGTATGGCTGGCGCATCCCAAACATTTACATATAAAACAAAGTAAGCTGCAAATAAATTTGTTATTTTATTTATTTATTACCGTTTTTTTAGATGTTTGCCATTTGACGCAGTTATAACAAGTTATTAAAATTTTCGACCATCTATTTGAGCTTCGATCAATGATTTATATATGATTTGCAATCGGTAAAATTTACGAAATCTATCTTTTTATGACTCCGCAACTCGGAAGAAAAATTTGGCATCCTTATTATTACTTCAAAATCAAAAGAATCACTTAAAAATATTTAAAAGACCTTAAAATAGGGTAATTAAAATTATTGAATCTAATTTTTTTCAATTTGGTAAATTGTCTGAGATATAAGTCAGAATAATAATATATAAGGATTTCGATATTTCGAGGATCTTCGAAACCACCTTTTTAGAACTTCATGTAAATTAGTTCAAGAAAAGTTCAACAGACGCGCGCTGCAAACTAAATATCCTCCGTCTCCATCCGCTTGTTTTTGTTCATATCTTCTGTTCTATTCTTCGTAATCGCCTTTTAACTCGTAATATTCCTGTCTGCGAGCGGCGGCCAAACTCTAAAGGCAAGAGCTAGGTCCTCTGACCCTTTAGTAAATGACGACATTCTATTTAAAATCTTCCGTAGTATCCTCATATTCTATCGGGCATATTTTATAGTATCCACGCATTCCATGGAGAATATTTTATTGTATGTACACATTCTTCTAATTTATAATCAATAAGCATTCTATGGAGAATATTTTACAATATCCACGAACTTTGTGGAGAATGTTCTACACTGTCCGTTCATTATAAGGAAGATATTTTCATCACCATCCACGCATTCTATGGATAATATTTTACAGTTTCTACGCATTCTATAGAGCATATTTTATATTACTCATACGTTCCAGGGAATATATTTTACGGTATCTTACATGCCACAAAATTATAGATATTTATGCAAAGTGTGCCCTCAGTATTTTTTTTAAAGTCGTCTAAAATTTACTTAGCTCACAAAAATTATGAGTAGAAATTATTTTTTATTATTTAACTCCAAGTAAAATGAATTGATATATTTATTGTCGTAATCTATCCTATACCAATCATCTATAACATACCAGTGTAAAAATAGGTCTCGCTTTAAACATTATGACTGGTTATAATTGATTTACTTCTAACCACAAGCCCACAAAAAAATTTCCTGTCTTAAAGACGGTAATGTAAAAGCCGTGAGGTTAAAGAGAGTTCATAAAACTATACAAGAATGATTGATCGAAAGAGAATGAGGAGTAATATTTCAGGATGTTAATGATGGGTCTTCATTTATATCCTGAAACATTACTGTTAAATTGCTACAATCGCGATCAAAACATTGCTGTTCAAATACAATTGTTTATTCTACTTAGTCAAAAAACTACATGTTGGAATAGATTAAAAAAATCTCATAATGACTACAGAAAGATAAATTTAAGACAATCAATAAAATACATAAACTAAATTACTGTCATGACCTTGAAACCACTGGATGCGCCATACTTAGACAACCCCGCTAGCCGTAAGTAAGTGAAATCCGACATGCGCGTTATTTTCGCAAAATCGAATATGTCAATTGCATATAGGCTACAATCACAAACGCATTATGTCGAAAAATGTCAAAATGATGCAATTCAGTGATGGAGAGGTTGGAGTGAAATATCAAATTTAGAGAAAGATGGCATAACATTTCTTTTGTGATTAGGTGATATCTATATCATTTATTTCAAAGCCATTAGTTATTATTTATGAATTATTTGTAATGAAAATTGACATAAACTTTTTAAGAAAATAGTGAGGGTTATAAACAAAGCGTCGATGTTTCATCGACAAAAATTATTGCTGTTACAATTGAAATGTGAAAACGTGAATCCGCCTTGTAACGATATCATTATAACTCGTTAACCTATGTAACATTTGTACACTTAATGTAAAAGTTCAATTTGACCATTACAGTAATTTATAATTAAAAGGTAATCTTAACAGAGAAAAGTTTGTACAACTATATTAAATGTTAATTATTATTGGTTTTATTTATTTCCCAAAACACCCAAAAATAATGTTTCTCATTTATTCTCTTCTTATAAATGATAAATATAATACCATTTATTACTCTATCGGTTCACTAAAGTCTTATTTTACTATTCACTTTTATTATAAAAAATATATTTATGTAATGCTCTTTTGATATAAATAAGCATGCTTTGTATATCCGTATTGCATAAAACTATGGCTATGACTGATGACAACGCGTGATGACCATACATTAAGCGCCCACGTTTTAAAAAAGTTGTTCACACGTGTATTATATCTATTAGTTACCTGCTCAAACGCCATATCAACAATGCGAATCGTCAGCTAAGCTTATTAGAGATATTTAATCTTGAAAAAATGATTGCCTGATAATTTTGTAAAATTTTATTTCTCTTAAAATAGTATATTAATAGGAGTTGACATAATAAATAAAAGTTCTAAAGAAATAATATAATAAAAGAATTCAATCATCCTTTTAAAATTTTTAATTTTAAAGGCGTTTATCCAGGAAAGGGTTGTATTTTTTCCAATTCACTACAAATATTTTACGTTTATAATAATGGGAGAAATCGGCTTATAAAAATATATCGTAAGGGAAAATACATCCAACATATTATAATTAAGACATTTTTAGTGATCTTGTTACTTTTCACGATACGTCAGAATAAGAAGGAAAATGCTCCCCGTAATAAGATGAATATTCCTTCTATATATATTCCTTCTATATATTCCTTCTATATTCTAGCAGAAATTCCTTAGCTTCTTTTGTTTAATGTAATGTCCGAGGGAGGAACTATTTCAGTTTCACCTTTTCATTACTTGACATGTTTTTACTTTATTTTCGCTCTTGATTAAATTATCGTTTTTCTTTTTGCTTCTGCTTTGTATCTCATGTTCATAGTAAATCGTTGCTAAAATTACTGTTATTATTATAAGTAAACGCTAAAATAAAACATTGAAAAACTTCAATGTCTTAACACTAACATATACCTGGTAAGTGCTTCAATTCAAATGAATAATGCAAGTAAGTAACAAATAAAATAATTGAAAAATGTTAAGAGTCCGTGATTTAAAACTAAAACTATTTGGAGATGCAATCAATTACATTTAATGTTAATTTTCCAATTTTGTTCAGTAATCGCATTCAAAGTTAGAAGATGCCTTACCCTTAACGCTAAATGAAGGACAATTACATAAATATACATTTAAACTTTCTTTTGTTTATAGAACATCCTTGGTCATACGCATATTACTTTTTCGTAATCATATTATCTTGGTGATACGCAAATCCCTTTTGTATGGTCAGACTTACGACTGTAAATAAAAAAAAACACGTAACAGAGACGTGGTTCATACACTATACATTAAAATCGAACTTTACTCTAAATCTTTACGGTACTCTAAATCTTTCTGTCCATAACAACTTAAAAGATGTTTATTAATTTTCATTCGAACGAATAAAAAACGAAAAATAATTGAACAAATTTTCGTATTATGTAAACATATATATATATATATATATATATATATATATATATATATATATATATATATATATATTTATATATGTATATATTCAGTCATGCTAAAATTTTATCATAATTTAAAAATATTTGTGTGTATAAGCAAATAAGACTTATTTGAAAAAGTTTTGTTAAATGTGTGCTGGTTCTTTCTAAATTCTGTTTTTTTCTTATAACTTAAATATTATGCAGCTTGTTGAAATATTTATTAATTGTATTCTAACCCTTATACAGAATACGTTATGTAATGATATTATTTTAGAAACATTTTTTAGGTGTAATGTTTTTATTTATTTAACAAAAATAAAATAATAAATAAATTAGTTTCTAGCTCACCTAAAAATAAGCATTTATAAATCAAATACACACTAATACAATTACAGTATTTTTTTGCACCTACTACTTTGCGCCTACTGTGATTAATATTGCTTGTAAGGACCCTATCACATACAATACTTACCTATCGTGGTTTCAGTGCAGTTTATCAATGGATATTTTAAAACGGTAGTAAATTGGAAAAATTGGTCAAACTTTATAAAATCAATTGCATGTTTTTTTTACATAACTCTAAAGTCACATATTACATTAAAACGAAATAGAAAATAATTTTGTGAGTTTTACATTTCCAGCGAATTATATTATGAACACCTGGAACTTCTGTATACTTTTAATAGAATAAGCATACTATGAATGGACCACAATTCCTAAAACTAAATAGTCTAAGAAAATAACTTCGTTTTACTACAAAATTCATAAACTTCGAGTTGGTATTGGGAAATGCGATATGGATTTAATATATTCTTCATCAATGAGAACTGACACGGAGTCTAGCGATAAGGACTTTAATCGAGCTGGCTACTCAAGAGCTTAAGCAATAGAGGAATAGCATATCACCTGCGCTTATCTTAGAAATGTTGAATATCAATAAATAAAATAATTTGTGATAGCACAAATATTATAATTGGGAAAATGTTGTCACGTAGCGTACGTAGTAATATTTTGCAAGTAAGGATGGGACGTAGAAGTATGAACTGAAATGTGCAACTCTTAGTGCCGAAGTCACGTGAACCAAAGTTCCAAAAAGAAAATTATGCATTATATAATTAACACACTTATCCTAAAAGGGGTATTTTTAAAAAATTAAATTAAATTTCATTTCAGTTCAAAAAATTTATTTTAATGTAATCTTCATGTATTTTGTTTAAATATGGAATCATCATAATACTACGCATTTGCTGTACCTTGGTACGGAATAAGAAATTTAGGCCTGATAACAAATTGGGTCAAAACACACATGATTGCAATCATAGAATTTCGTAGACAAATATTCATTTGATTTCTGATTTTGAGGAATAAATAGTAATCAAAAAAATTCCAACACAAAAGTAAAATGACACAAAGCCAAAATCCCTTATATTATTGCATTATATTTAATTGTAACAACAGTTTTCCATTTAAACAATAAAAGAATATATAGCGTGCGTAAGATTTAATTACATAACATATTCAGTATAAGGGTTAGAATTCGTTTAATAAATATTTCAACAAGCTGTATAATGTTTAAGTTATAAGAAAAAAAACAGATTTTAGAAAGAACCAGCACATATTTAACAAAACTTTTTCAAATAAGCCTTATTTGCTTATACACACAAATATTTTTAGATTATGTTAAAAATTTTAGCATGATTGAATTTATATATATATATATATATATATATATATATATATATATATATATATATACATAATATGAAAATTTGTTCATTTATTTTTCGTTTTTTATTCGTTCGAATGAAAATTACTGAACATCTTTTAAGTTGTTATGGACAGAAAGATTTAGAGTAGAGGTCGTTTTTAATGTATAGTGTTTAAGTTATAAGAAAAAAAAACAGATTTTAGAAAGAACCAGCACATATTTAACAATTTTTTTTCAAATAAGCCTTATTTGCTTATACACACAAATATTTTTAGATTATGTTAAACATTTTAGCATGGCTGAATCCCATGAAATTATTAAAATATTTCCTAAAACAATTTCTTATAAGTAAAATTCCATGCAGTAACTGATTTGTAAATGAGTCGAAAACATTTCTTTTGCACTTCCAGTTTGCCATGTGATAAAAAACACGTATTCTTAATTGATTTGCAATCAAAGAAAAAAAACTTGGTTCTTTATAATACCTATAACTTAAAATACTAATATTTTTATTTTGAAATACTAATATTACTTATATTTTAAATAGTATTTTTTATACATTTAGGCGTGGCCCATAATCTGGTTTATAAAACTAACAAATGTCAATAATAAATTCGGCAGTTCATGCTTTATTAAATCATTGTTCGTTTGGCGCTAGCACTTCGTGACAATATTTTAAAATACTTGTTGTACTTATAATTTCATTCCCATGAAATTCAGAACAAAAAAATTTATTAGATGTTTTTATTCTCTTATACTTTGCCCTTGGGTATAAACCATTACTAAACCAAATTTCACCAAAATCTATCCAGTAGATTTTGTGTGATTTGTGTAAAAATTAACATACAAAGAGACAGAGAGACAAAAAATCTAAAAACAAGTTTTCTGGGTTCCATTCCATTCTTTACTCTAAGTCAATGACTCTTTTTAAAATAGTTTCCATGTAAAGAATTCACTGTTACAATTTTATTATACGTAAAGTGAATTTTTATCCCACAACTAACAAGGTAGGAAATTAATGTGTTTATATTTAAAAATATGTTTTATAGTTTTGAAATCTGCATTTTTTTTTATCGATATTTACAAGTAATATCAATACTCATAAATTATTACTCTTCTCCGAGGTTTTTTTTCTATAACTAAAGTATTTACCTGCAAACAAAATGGATGACTATAAAACTTTCAATTTGAATTATTTGTCACGTGATCTGTTTCATAATTATTTTGACAAGACTTAACTAGTGTGGTGTTAAATTCATTTACGTTTAAATAAACTTCACTTCTTATTTAGTAACTTTGGTATAAATTTCTTTTTCCTTTTTCGCGACAAAATACAATACACAATGCCATTCATAATTTATAAGGAAAATGTTTGTGATGCCAAATCTACTTCAATTCAAACAGATATCAAAGTATGTAAACAAGGGGGCGAACAACAAGCCTTAGCGTAATGAAAATTGCAATGAGGAGAATCGAGGAAAATATTTCTAAACTAACGCAAAAGCATTTTATTGAATGAACGTAATGCATTCCTGTACTCAAATTACTTGAGAGGTTAATTCATAAAATCAGGTTAGGGTAATGCTCCGTACGTGAAGATGTTTCTGCCGTCTGCATAGAAAGTTCATATATTGGGTACGTTTTGTCATCTAAAGACCAAATTGTTGATAAAACTAGAAGTGTACATATATCAATTTGTCTTAAATATTTTTTTCGTACTCTGTCGGCAAAAAAGATAAATACTTATCTACATGTCTCTTCTGTGTATTTAGCAAAAGGTATATGTAAGTAACTATTCCTCTTATTGTTATTTACAATTTAATCTTAAAAGTATAAATAACCCTAAAAATAGTTGCAATAAAAGACCATCGCCAATAAAACTACAAAAAGAAATTCCCGGGTTATCATTAGTGTTCTTTTTTTTACTACTACAATAAAGCCCTTTTTTCATATATATTTACGTTATTGGTACACCAAATGACTGAAAAGCTAATATATAAAGCTATGTTTTAATTTTATTTGCTTTTTTAGGAAAATCCTTGCTCAATTCTTCTAAAGTATCATTAATCTGACCATGCTCGAAGCGATTAACCGCGGTCTTCGAGCGAATTTTCACCGCAACAGCTAATGAGTCGATTTGTCTGAACACTATGCCATTTCAAATAATTCTCATGGGTGTCGTTTTATGACTCCCGCATTCATTGTTTATAGACGCACGGTTGCTCTTTTATGTGTCACCCCTATTCTACCGAGTCAAAAAGTAAATTAGAAAATAACTTAACTTTCAATCACTTAACTTTTTCGCCATTTTACTGAAATAATAATATAACATATTTTTTTACTTTTCTGCGTACACGAATAATATATATATATATATATATATATATATATATATATATATATATATATATGTATGTATATATATATATATATATATATATATATATAAACATATATATTTATGTATATATATATATATATATATATATATATATTTATATATATATATATATATATATATATTTATATATATATATATATATATACGTGTGTATATATATGTATAGGAATAGATGTGATTGGGAAAAAATTGAAATAAGTAACGCCGTACAAACTTATTTTTTCGCGCAACGTGGATATTGTATATGTGTTTTTCGTAATGTAGTAACAAAATTGTATTTTCTTCTTGGTTTTACAAAGTGCGAACGAATACGGCACCGCTCTCTTCCGACTACGCTCCATGATAACTATAGGGACTACGCAATTAACATTATCTTTTGAATGGGAAGTTCTTCAGTCAGATTCTTCCGGGAAAACGAGTTAAGGCGTATCACTGTGATTCTAAAATACTAAGTTATAATTGAAGAAGATTAAGTGAATTATTTCGAGTCAATATAGTAAACACAAAATTAAAGAATGCAAAACGGCTAAAAAGATGTAATCCTCACACGCAAAATTGAATATGTTCACACTATTCACGGTTTTCTTTCGTCACAAATTTTCGTTACGTCTAATAAATTTACTACTTGCCGCTGGTGAAGAAATTTTATTTCAAGTGGATTTGTTCGGAATTTATTATTGAAAATACAAATTTTTTTCTAAGTAACTAAGGAATCAAAAATTGGTTCAAATTTTTACCGTTTAGGATATTGAATGAAATGTAAATTTTGTCTCATGTTCGCTAAACTAATAACTAGAATAAAATAAATTGTGCTATATCTTAAAATCGAATAATTGTTTAAATAAAAATAATTATGAGAATTCAAATGGTACACACCCTATATGAAAAAAAGAAACTTAAATGGCTAAAGAATTACGACTGTAGCCTTCCCCTTCTTCCTGCCAACCTGGGCTTGGATATTATGAAAATGACGCACCGCGTGTACGGCCATGTCACAAGACTAAGCTGTATGTGAAAAGGAAATGTAGGTTTTACGGGTGGAAAATGATTAAATGGCGTCGAAATATGGTGTTTTCAATAACGTAAGCTTCACACGCCAGTTCCGGTATAAAGACGCAATCCAGCAAATTTCGGAGGTACGTAAGGGAAATAAATGTCTAATTTCGCCTGTATTTTTAACAGAATTATTCAATGATAATATGTCTAACGGAACTGCAGTTTGTTGAACTCTATTACAAACGCTTTTGTTATTGAAGTGAAAACTTCTATAGGCGCATGAGCGATTTGTGGTAAGGGAAAATCTCACAGGTTTGCGTCACAAACATGCTAATGTTAACAATACTGGGCATTGATTAAATTGTTTAATAGTTTGATAATTTTTTTAATTTCAGAATCACTGTGCAGTACAACATCGAGTACTACATATATTAATATTTTTAAGTAAAATTTTAATGTACAAATTATGAAATTTTAATTTTGTATACCATAATCAATTTGAAAATTAAAAAAAACACTGTTATTTTATTGTTTTAAGTTTCAATTTCTGTCAACATTTCCCATGACGTCCTATGCTTTTAAGATAAAATAATGAATGTGTCAATGTATATTCGTAGTAATCGTATTTCTCTCCTATAATTTAAGTACAACTAGAAACTTTGATACAAGAGAGAAAGAATATCATGCTCGGTGTGACAGCGTCATCCCCTATTGTAATGAGACTATTGCAATATCTCTTTAAAAAATGTGTTTAACACATTTAGTAAAATGCTGTTGGGTCGATTTAATACACGCGTTACGCCATCTATTGACAAAGTACAATAATGAATTCATGCTACTGAATATGAAAACCGAGTTTTATAATAATTTAATCATAGTATCTCTGGCAATAACTGGTTAGTCTATATGCTAACACGAATAATGATATATGTTCATTTAGCCATTTAGACGTGATTAAACAACATGTATTGAAACACCGAATCATTCTTATTTATATTATTAAATAATTGGTAAAGGTCCATACAAAATTGTATATTTAATAGTTTTGTAAACTGTGCTTCGCCCCCTTCGCCAATTTTGTTTTGGAAAATATACGCACCTACACATGCACACGTACACACACACATACGTGTGTATATATATATATATATATATATATATATATATATAATTGAGTTTTGAACCAAAGTGCATACTATTACGGTTAATAGTTAAAACACACCATTATATCATTTGTATCGAATGCAATAACTTCCCAACATATTACCTAAAAACTGAAAGAAATGTTCAAATATTGGATTCAATTAGAAGAAAACTTTGAAAATATCTTCATGAAAGTTTTTCCAACTATCATTGCAAAACAAATAAAAACTTATGACAACTAGTTAGCAAATTGAAAATATTTGCACACAATCCCTTTAAATTTTAGCCCAACAGCTGGAGCAAAATTAAAAAAAAAATAAAATGGAGATCTTATTAATAAAATTTCAACCCTTTTAGCCTGAGAGAAAAAAATTATAAAAAAATGTTGGGGAAATTTTGACAATATTCGTAAAAGTTGCTTCTTTTCCTTTTTCTTTTGTCCACTCGCAATTTTCTTTATTTTAAAATTTTTATTTTAATCACTTCTTCCCACATTTCTTGAAAAATATATTATCTGTATGTTATTTAGCTATACATTTAACTATGAAGCGCTATATTCTTACACTCGCACTATGGCAAAAAATATTTGCGATTCCTTATTTTCATTCATATAGTGACTTTGTGACGAAGCCAAAATAAAACTAAAATTTGTGAATCAATTTAGGTTACAGGAGAAAATAAAACTCAGAGAGAACCTAGAAAGTTACTAATGGATAACCATATAAATGTAAGTATTATTTTAAAAAAAAAATGCCTAAAACAAGCACCGGACAAAAAGGTAAATTACCTAAAACGTTTGATCACCTATATTGTTTACACCATAAAGGAAAATAATAAAAAGGTACAGTGTATTAGAGATAAATCTTTTGCATACAAATTTTCCAGTCTATTTTCTAATTAGCACTTAAATTTTAGAGAAAAAAATCCTGAAAAGGAATTTCGTTTTTCTGCAAAATTATGCAGCGCCACCTAGATGGATTCTAGTGGAAACTTAGTTTTTTGATAAAGGTTTGTACTCCGTTTTATAATTGTTAAATAGCAGTTAATTTTTTTTGCTCAACTTCTTTAATTTATCTACTTTCGATGATGTCGTATCTTCTTATTCAGTTTCAATGTACCTACGCCACATAAGAAATTAAAATTTAAAATTAATTAATTTGGAAGATTTTTGTCAATAAATGCACCAAAATACAAAAGCAAATATAACATATTTCAAGGAAATATTTACCGTAATGAAATAATATTTTATATAGATGCCGTTCCCTAAGCATCATAATAGTATAGGTTGAAACACACTTTAAAGCGTTTTCTTTTTTCAATGAATAATGAAAAAGTTTCTAAACAAAATCTGTAATATTTTAAACCTCATTTAATGATGTATCATTTATATATATATATATATATATATATATATATATATATATATATATATATATATATATATATATTATATATATATATATATATATATATATATATATATATATATATATATATTTATATATATTTATATATATATATATATATATATATATATTTATATATATTTATATATATATATATATATATATATATATATATATATATTTCTTTTATTTTACAAATGTGTTTGATGATTTATTAGCAATTTTTTTTCTAAATATTTATGCAAAAATCGATACATTCACTATATTTCTGCGAAAGTGTATTTCGAAAACAAAACTCACGTAATGTACTCATTTTAGCCTACAAATATCATATTTATTATACGTACCCCCATTAGAGAAAAAATTTAGGAAACTCAAGTCAAGGCAAAATAGATCTATTTTGGTTTAACATACTATCAAATCCATCTTCGGTCTCATTTAAACCATAAAATATAAAAATTGGTTTTATAGTAGAAACATTTCAGTGGAAATTTTATTTCTCTGCCGACTAACTATTTTTTAAATACAAATGGCTAAACTTATGTAATAATAACATAAGGAGAAAATAAATAGTGAATTAATAATTATATAATAATGGGTTTATTATGGGGTGTGCACCTTATGGTTCTATACCTATTTCTCGAAATCATAAGAGGCTATTTTTACATAGAAATGCATTTCTTAAGCATTATCCAAAACAACCGAGAAATAAAGGAAACAAAGTTAAGTAAAATAAAAAATAAACTGTATATAATTTTTCATTCGTTTACCCCAATTGTTAATCTTCATAGTTTTAAAACCATTCAAAATAACACAATGGCATAACAACTAAATTAGTTCCAAGGTTATCGTTTATAACTTTTGAAAAACTCATGTCAATGGCTAATGGTTTTCGAGTTAAATCTGTCCGTAAAGGCCGAGACACCAATAGACAAATATGTCATAACGTTCGTTTCAGTAAACCGTTTCAGTAATGTTAAAGTATTTCAAATCTGATAATTGAAAATTCAGATATAGCCATTTCAAGTTTATTTATTTGCATGATGAATTGTGAAATAGAACTTCTATAATAACATCCCAGCGGATTTTCCAGATTCTTATTTATTATCTTTAAGATAAGAGAAAATATTTAAATTCAGTGTAATTTACCTTGCAGTTAGTTTAATTCTTTCAGTTGATCGTATAACAAGATTGATATCGTCACACTAGTTCAAATCATCTTACCAGTCATTATTTATTTCTGTAACTAACTTATTTTGGTTCCATTAAAATAACTATATACAAGAATATTAATAACAATGAAAGTGTAAGTTTTTGCTCTGTTATAAAAAATTAAATAACAAAAAGAGTAAATTTAATTTTTCATATTAAAATGAAACTAGGTGATGTAGTATTAGTTCTAGTTTATTTTTGATTGATCGATCTTTACAAATTGCGCACTTGAAGATGCCGTCATCCAACAAAACCTAGGTCGTTGTAAAGAATTTAGACAAAGTAGAAATAATACCACATCAAGTAGTTTCATTTAGTTGTGAACAATTAAATTAAAATTAATTTCTGCAAAATCAACGCAAAATATATTCAAAATGAAGTAAACAAAATGTTAATATGAAGTGTTTTTAATTCATTTTTGTTTACTTTTTTCTCGTTTTTTACTTTAATACAAATCTATACAGTAAAATTTTAATAATTTTATGGCTATCAATGACATAACACTGATAATTTTAATTCAGGAAAAATTCACAAAAATTACAGACCGTTTATTTCCAACAGATGAATGTCAGCTTATGCGTAATCTTCAATTTCCCTCTTTTATTTTCTCCCAAGGCGGAAGTTATGAAACTTCGTGGTAGCATGTGCCACCGCGCACTGTCTCGTGATGGAAAATGAAAGTTTCACGTTCATTTTCCATATTCAATATATGTTTACTCCATATTTAATATATGTTTACTCGATAACTATTCACGCCAATCCTCAGACAAATATACGATAAAACAAATCTCTTTTCCATGCACTTTCCTTTCGACCCGTTAAATTGGATTGGCTAATGGGGTCTACGGGAACTAACTAAAAATTATCGAGAGTGCATCAGCTTTAAAACGGTTTGCATTGGACAATAACAAAACAGAAAGAAAATTTATCAGGCTGCGCTTTATATAAAATGGTGTCACAAATCAAGAAATAAAATAATGGAATCATAATAAATAAAATAATGAAGTCGAATTTTGAGAGCGTAATACAAAAAATATAGAATTCAAAGGGATCACTTTGTGCGAGTGCCCTATAAGCCAGGTTACATAAGACGAATACAATATATTTTTGATTAATTCCCTGCATTGCTACATGTTAGCTTATGCTTTATTTCGTTTCTATTAAATATTCTACAGTAAAAAATTCATTAAATCAATTTAAGCGATAGAGTTTTGAGTATGAAAGAAAAATAATTTTAAAACGTAAACCGAGCAGCTTCTAAATATCCTAATGTTAATATATATAATTGCCGTAGAGAGATATGGTTTCTTTTCAGGAAAATAGACAGTCTTTAAGCGATAGTGACAAAGAAAGTCCGTATTTAAAATAAACGTTTATCTATTTTTGAAAATATTTTGTAAAAATCAATAAAGAATACTGCGTCTTTTAATTTTGCGACATCTGAATTCAAGCACACACTTACTCATTTAAGACACCTTAAGCAGAGTTTACACTAAGAGGCTTCTGTTAACTGTACACAAATATTTCATTAATAATATTTTTCAATATGCAAATATATAGCCCAGTATGTATGTATCAAAAACATGACAAAAATAACTTCAACGCCTACATCTCTTCAATTTATTAATACAAGCCAAGACCATGAGTTTTGTTCAGATTTTTCATATCTATAATGACGTACTACATATATTGTAATATTAAATTTGCAATATTTAATAAAAATGCGTCGACTTTCATTCGACTGATTTTGTACTATTTCTTACGTTTTGGAGAAGCATATATGTGACTTCGAATCATAACTTAAGCCTTATTGAGTTTCGTAAAAATTATAGTATAAGTGGGAAAACCATTCTAAAAATATCAGAAAATAAATTTCTTTGTTCATCTATTTCTCGCCATAGGTTGCATTTTTTTTTGACAATTTTCTAACGTTTTGAACTATAGAGGTGAACCGATTGGAACTTCTGGGTGAATGAGTGAAGTACCTTTCATTTAAAATATGTTACGATGTATCTGAAAATTATATTATGTTTCCCCCACTTTATATCAGTCTGGATGGGCTGCGTTTTTCTTTGTTTCGTCCATGGTGCAAAAGGATATTTTCTTTGAGAATAGTCTCTCTTCATTTTGTGTCATTGTACCCGCATTTATTACTGCTTTTACAATCTTTAACTATATACTGAAACTCCAAGGCATTTGTACCACTAAATTGCTCGAATTATTCGATATTCCACATACGTGGGTTTTCTTCTGCAATAAGGTTTGCCACAATGTTCTGCCAAACTTTTGTGTGACGTGAAATGTACTATGAATGAAACCGCATCAAAGACATATTTATATCTCCTATCATTTACAAAACTCGCACTTTCGTAAAAATTCGTGTAAGGCACTGAATAACTGAAGCGATTACAAACTCTCCACCGTTGAAGAAATTTTGCTTTCAATGTATTTGTTTGGATATATTATTTGTGTTTACCAAATTTTTTCTGAGTAATGGATTATTTTTTAATGTGAATGATTCTTTCTGTTTGTGAGACTCTAAGTGTTTGATATTCCATAAAAAAATATGTATAAATATATACAAACTCACATGTGTGTATGTATGTGTGTGCTTTTGGAGCGCATGCGCGTGCATGTGCATGTGTATATGTGTGTGTATAGAGACAAATTGTAATTCTGGTGCGTATGCGTGTATATGTGTGTGTATACGGACTAATTGTAATTCTGGTGCGTATGCGTGTGTATATGTGTGTGTATACAGACTAATTGTAATTCTGGTACGGGGTAACTAGGTTAATTTAGATAACACGCATGGAAATATTACCGCTACATCGGGTCTAATAATTCAACGAAACCCCATACACTTCCACATAGTACTCTACGTCATACCTTTGATCATACAAATATTTCATTTGATTTTAATTACCAAGTATAGTTCTTTATAAACATGTAGTTTAGGAATTATAAATTGAAGGAGAGAAGAAGAAGTAATATTTTAAATAGTTACAAAATAGTAGTATATCCTCCAGTTGTAGTAAGCTCTCCAGAAATTCATGAAAAATTATTAACGATTGTTTACAGATGTATATAATCAGGCTTTTTAAACGACTTCAAAAAAAGGAGGAGTGTCTCAATTCATTGGAATTGTTTAATGTATGTTCGGAGATAATTCTTTATCAAGTGGATCGATTTCACTGACATATAGATAAAAAGAGGATACTTTTTAACAGACTTCAAAAAAAAAGAAGTTCTTAATGCGTCAGAATCTTTTCTTTGCGTATATTCAGCGATAATTCTTTATCGAATGAAACAATTTCGCTGATCCTTTTTCTATTTAAATAAGGATACTTTAAGTGTAATCTCGTATAAATATAATGATGATCTGATGATGAAGTCTGGAAATTAATATCAGTAGCAATTATCTAACTACGATTTGAAATATTTGATACGGGCAGATATTACTTTACAAAATAACAACGCCACTTACAAATTCAGTTTCTGATGATAAGTTCTGGAGATGAACAATGGAACTCCTTAGCGGATGTTACTAAATTAACCGTGATTAAAGACATTTCCTCGTAATATTTTTTTATTTTGCAAAATAACTACACCATCAACCAGGCTAGGATTTGATGCTCTCGGTAGCTGAACATTGGAACTCCTTGACGGATGGTAGAAAATTAAACATGATTCAAGATATTTACTACTGGTAATATTTATTTTACAAAATAATTACAACGTCGACCATGTCATAGCCTGACGATGCGTTCCGGAAATAAACAATGGAACTCTTTATCGGATGGTATTAAATTAGACGTAATGCAAAATATTCCCTATTAGTAGTTTTAATTTTGCAAAATAACTGAATCGTTTACTAGATTAGATGATGAGTTCTAAAGATGAATAATATACTCCTTAACGGATGGTAGTATATCAATCGTGATTCGATATTTTGTCACTTTGAAAAATTTAATATTGGATTTCGGACATAAACAACAGAACTCCTCACTTGGTAGTTATCACTTTGCAAAATCTGATATTGGACTTCGCAAATTTGATATTGGATATGGAGAACGAAACTCTGGCGAACAAACTGAACGAAACTCTGGAATGGCTAACAACTAACTACTGGCATGTCATTTCTGTGTGTATGACCAACTTTAGATAAAGAGAAAATTATCTGTTTACTAGCTTTTCCCTGAGACTTTTATTAATTATACAATATTGTAAAAATGAAGATAATTGAAAGATATAGTGAAATGATTGATATTAATAACTAAAAATTTAGATCGAATGATACATACAATTCTCAATTAACAAAAATGCCTTCTATTTTAACCAAACAATTTCTTTGTGAATCAAGAAATTATGAACAAACTTTGCTAACTAAGTTTCCATTATTGATAAAACAATTAAAAAAAATTACTTAAGATATTAATAATCTTAAAGGTACCGAGTTTAAATAATTAGCACTCAAATCTTGAACCCTAGATCAAGCGACATATGGAGTTTCAAATTAAATAAAAAATGCCCTCTATTCTAATCAAACCAGTTCATCCTAAATGGATAAATTATGAAATTCAATTAAAAAAAAGATTATGTTATTCCTTCATAAAATATAAATAAGAAAAATTATGTTATTCCTTCAATATCCGAGTTTTCTTTACTGATGGAACGATAAAACCTTTTAAGATATTTATAATATTAGATATGCTGAATTTATATAAATATTGCCCAGTAAAAACTCTGCCTCTGTTTAAAAAAAAAACTATTCATCTTGAATCAAGAACTTATGAAAACTTTGCGCTGAGTTTCCGTTATTAATGGAACAATGAAAAAAATTATATATCATTGTAACAATCGTAGAAGTACTCCGTTTACACAAGAATGCTCAATGAATAAACTCTGGATGGAGCGACAGACACAGTTCCAAAAGGAAAAAAAATACCATTTGTTTTTACCGAACCAGGTCGGCGTAAATCAAAAAGTGACATAAATTAAATATTGAATGTTAATTTGAAAATATGTTCCAAAGTATTAATTTTTTTATTATTTTATGTAGTAATTCGTAATTTTTTAGTAATTTCGCAGTTTTGGAAATAATTTATTTTCAACGTTAACAACCTGACCTGTTTTCGCACAGGTAGAGGAAAATTTTTACAACTTTAAAAAACAAAAAGTTATGAACTTTCCGTTAGAAAACTACATTGCGAAATAAAAATTTAATTTCGTAAGTTGAGAAATACAATATTAACTTTTTAGGATTAAGACAGTTTTGTATAATAAATGCTAAAGATTTAATAATTTTTTTAAACCGCAAAACTCTTATTATTAATTTAGTGTAATATATAAACATGTACTTCCCCTATTTTTGAAATTTCACTTATAAATACATGCATACGTTCAAGTACAAATAGGTATACATAAGCATGTACACCGATTGATTTTTTAATGATATTGCGAACAAGTACGACAAACAGTTGACAACACTAATTCCACATCAATTGAAAACATTTGCTCAAATATTAGATTCAACCAAAAGACAAATTTTCACAGTCGCTTTATTAAAGTGTATCCAGTAAAAAATCGGTACAAAATAGACAACTTACAACATTTAAAATCGGCTACTTTAGAATATTCCATAAATCCCGAAACTGCCCTCAGGTACTAAGGACCCCGTTTAATTTATTTCATCACTCGGAATACATATTAAAAACGTAATCACTAAATTAAGGCAAGTCACTCAACGGAATCTATAATTTATAAGAATCAGAACCTGCCACCGGAATAATATAACAGGATTTGCAATCCGCACACCAGTGTAAATTATACAATATGCAAAATAAGCTTTCCTCTCAATACAGATTTCTATTATTTTTATTCTTTTAGAATTATTATAAACTAAAAGAAAGGTGTCTTTTTTGTCTTATTATTAAATATTATTATCTAATTTAGTAAAAAAATTAAATTATTTGTATTTTTTTAAAATTCCTCCTTGCTACTTACTTTTTCTACCGCCACAAAAAGCAAACTAATAATTTTATGAACATAATAGGCATATTGATAATTTCAATTGAAAAAATCCCTAAATATTTGTCTAATTTTTCGGAACTAAGTATTTCCAATATACAAACGTCTACTTATGCGTTATTTTCCATTTTTCCCTTCCATTTCCTCCTTAGGAGGAAGTTATGAAAACACGCAGGAACATGTTCCGTCGCGCGTGGCCTCGTGAAGGAAAATGAACGTTTCACGGGTCGAAAATTATTAAAAGGTGTTACAATTGGACGTTTTAATAACGCACGCCTCGCACTCGGCTGCTTTTGCGAATTTTTTATGAAGCCTTACTGGAGAATGGAAGATGAGTCTGGTTTAAATTATATATTAACGGAGTTGCCACAAATAACACCTTTAATTTTTAGTTGTCCTTTTTTTAGTATTTTAATATTAAACAAAATGTATTATACATTGTAAAAATACGTCATTAATTTTCTTTGCTCCAAACTCAATATACGGAATTGTTCACTAGATGATAGACTATTGAACTATGTCCCGATGCCCAGATGAACGATATACCGATGCAGTTGTAAAGCAAGATTTAAGCGAAATTAAGAGCAGCTTTGTAAACGAAAATTACATTTCATGGATAAATCAAAATAACCATATAATTCCACGAACGATTAAAGTATGGCCAGTATACTTCCACATATTTTTAGTTGAGTGTTCAAATTACAAAGATTAATTTGATACCAATAAGAACTATAGTTTTATTACTCCATACATTATTTCTTTAATATAATAGAAAGGAAACAAATAACAATTCATATAACACTGGACCCAAGTATCTGAAATTGTATAGAGAAAACGAAAAAATACATATTAGAGTTTACATAAATCTTCAACAAAACACAGAAAAAATCTTATAATTCTTGAAAATTCAATTATTTTTTTTTGTAATAGATTCCAAATGCTAATTCTATCAGATATAAAAATACAATATACTAATCCATGAAATTCACAGATAATTTCGTCGAAAAAAATTATATTTTATTTTTGACCCATTCTGGATTGTCAATCGCCAAATTGCTTGTTTTTTATTTTCTTAAAATAAATAATTTTAAATAAATTATATTCCATTTTCTTTGAAAAATATTCAAAAGTAACACATAAAAGCAAACTTTATATATTTGTTTTTAATATAAATTTACTGGATAAATATAAGTGCTATCAGATAAGTATGGAATAATACAGGTCCCATTCAATTCAATCAATCAATCATTCAATCAATTTCCCAAGCACTTTGTATTCGACAACCAACCACAAGTAAAATTGGTTTGGCTGATGGAGCCTACAAGAGCTCACTAGAAATTAACGACGGTGCATAGGCCTTTGCACAAAAATAGTGTGTGTTGGAGAATAACAAAAGAAAATGGAAATCTTATAATAGGTTTTGCTAAAAAAATTTACTTTAAAAGTATTTTCACAAACTAAGAAATAAAATTACGTATCATGAGAAATAAAATAATGAAATCGAATCTCGAGACAGTCATATAAAAAAATTTAAAATTTAAAACCTTCCAATCGCATAAATTACATGTATTTTGCACAGCGTTCAGAGTAGTTATGGTCTCATACATAACAAGGAAAAGGCCGAAGTAACTGAAGATGCACGGAAACGTCTAACCACTGACGATATGTCGTCACATTGGCTCGTATCGTGGGCGCCCTTAGAAGTTTTACTTCCAAAAATACGCACGCTTCTTTGATATATTAACAGAATAGAGGTAGTTTTAGACAACCATTTATAATCTTAAACTTATTATCAACCAAAACTTATTATTAACCATCGAATAGGTCAGGTTCCGATGATGAACAATAGAACTCTTAACGGGTGGTAGTAGATTGACCATGATTTAATATATTTGCTACTTGTAATTGTTATTTTACAAGACCTGGTTTTGGACTTCGGGTATAGAGAACGGAACTCCTCAACAGCTAACAACCACTCGTAACTACTACTATCGCTTTGCTTTTGTATATTATTTACTGCAAACTTTAGACGAAGAGGAAATTATCTCAAATATGTTTATTGTCTGCCACTTTTAATAAGTATACAATATTCTAAGAAAAGAAATAATTGATTGTTAGGGACAGTGTAGTGACTAGGTATAGTGTAACGATAGGATAGTAACCTTTAAGCATTGACAACTAAAACTAAATATTTTTTTACAAAAGAAAAGAGATTACTTTTAAAAAAACGGAGAACAAAAACAAAAAAATAATTTACTCAAAAGAGACACCCAGTTAATCACAAAAAATAACTAAGTTATTTATTTTTGAAGCCGTTGCCAACATGTCGGCCGACTAAGACAAATACGATTTTACTATAAATACGATATAATATATATATATATATATATATATATATATATATACATATATATATATATATATATATATAGATATATATATATATATATATGTATATATATTCAATATACTTTGACAACATTTTGGTTCAGTTCGCCTTGTTATAAAATGCGTTCAAAAATTTAAATTAACTGTCTTGTCCTCTTATTATTATTAGCCTGTGGCAGGCTGTTTTTGAAAGACGTTGGCTTGCTTCAATCGTCATCTGACAGTCCACTCACTAACAGCCACCTTTCGAATTTGTCTCAACTGCATCCCTCCCAGAGGTAGGCTGTTGCCAGCTAGAACCTGGCTTCCAAGGGAAAGTACCAGTTTCCCGAAATCTGCACGCTCTTGAGATAACAAACTGACTCAATTGCAGCTGGTGAGCAAAAGCTCGTCAACTAACGCACTGTTACAAAAAGAAAACAATTTGTGGGGCCACAGTTATAGTATCTCAGCTCGTATGTGCCGAAAAAAGAAACAAATTCTCGTTTCATTTCAAAGCTGCGTCCTTTCAATAACAAGTGTTACCTACTTATCATCTAGTTCTTCATAAAATCCTCACTTGTTTCGAATGTCACTTTATTCTTACTAAAAATTATTTATTCTCTAAAAAAATGCCTTTGTTTGCACGTCTGAGAGTTGAATCGATTTTTGTACTCATTAATGTACGGACCAACTTTTCTTACATCTCGATATTAACAAGGTACATACATTTTTAGTAGGAAATTCTTTTGATGCAGCTATTTAATCTTATATATCCATATCATTATTAGCTCGAAAATTCATTGGATTAAGATGAAAATTTTAACATGTGCACAAGTAAGATTTTTCAAACCAAAGTTAAAGAATAACAGGTATGGAAATATTAATCATCAATTCTTTTAGAAAGCAAGATTTTTTAAAAGAATTTAATAAGCTATTAAAGTAAACCAAAAATACGATTAATACGATATTCTGACTCTGTAATTAACAACAAAAAAAAACAACAAATTTTCATATTTCTCTCCTGGTTAAATATGCGGTTTTGTTCATCTTATCTTTCCCACAACTAGTTTTGACAAATGAAATGAGAAATAATACGTTAACGTTTGCTGTGTTATATATTATTGTCACTTCTTTTTCAAAGTATCTATATCTCGTCGATTAAGAACTTTCAGTAAGGACAAAACTTATGGTCACTTTCGATATTGAAATATTAGACTCATCAAATTATAGTGATAACTTATTTTCATTTCCCCCGAGTCAGCCTTGATGTGAAGTATACAGGGATTGTTCGGTTTTTTTAAAAAATTATTATGTCATTCTAGAAACGTATCGAACTAATACGAAATTTTTGAAATCTGTATGAAAATAAGTTCATATAGATTTAAAAACATACTCAAGAACATATTTCACATCAAAACATTTGTTACATCTTCATTTATTCAAGTGATTATTTTATAAATTTTTAAAGAACACTGTGTTAATCATTATATATCAATATTATCAATATATATCAATATTTTATTTATATATCAATATTATCAATATTATCAAATTTATGCTCACAGTTTAATGTAATGATTTTGGATAATTGGAAATAAAGTAAACATATAATTATCAATTAAATATCAAACCAAAAGAAAAAATCTGACAATTTATTAAATGTTATCAAGAAAGGTAAAAATAAGGTATATTTCGTAAAATTGATAGAGCAAACTAACCAAAATTATCTTAATTGAATAATCTATTCAGTTGCTAGTATTAAATATTTTTCAGATATTTGTAATCCATGCTGGAAAAATTTGTACAAATTAACTGAAATAACCGTATATGGAATACTTTGATCAAATGAAAAATTAAAAACTGCGTATTTATTGCACGTTCCTTTGAAATTTTATGTTCTGCAAAGAGACTGTGAAATTAAAAAAAATTAAGTAATCATTAGACCGCAATGGTATTTTAAATCCATTTTAGGGTGAAAACTCTAAATATTATAGTTTCTGAGAAATTTACGACGTTTAAGCGCATGTGAAAGATCAGTTAGACAATATATTTAGACAGTGATAAATAATATCAAAGTATTTAAATAGTTTAATATTCTAATATACACTATAAGTCGATTTCTACTCGAACTAAATATGTTTAACTTGCACTGAATCTATATATTAATTATAGATTCATTGTTTACGTTTAACAATAAAATATTCTTTGTTTATGTTTATACTGTCAACATTTTGAAATTTAATTTAAATTGTTTGTTTTTCAAAAAATTTAAAAAAATTTAAAAAATTACGTTTGGTTAGAAAGCCCATTCTTTGTGGAAGGTAATAGGATATACATCATTTAAAATTTCTGGGGTCAGTAGAGCAAACAATTGGAAAAGTTTCTAATTAGCTTTGTTTGTTTGTTCGCCTATTTTTCTGTAACCACATATTAAATTTAAAAAAATTGTAATAGATTAGAAATCCCACAATTTCGAAAATATTATAGGCTATACATCGTTATGCTAGAATTTTAGGAGCAGATTAGTGATAAAAAATGTAACGGAGTTTGGGAAACATCGCTTAAAGGTTACAAGATCGAGAGGGGCTGACTTATTTATTGACTGATTATCCTCAGTAATTCCGCCAATATTTTAGAGTATCTATCCCGATCCTCATTTTGGGGAAGGTAGCTGACGCGTATAGTAACCTCATGGGGGACAGCAAAATGAAAATAATTCTACAGGGCGTAAACCGCGGGCGCACAGTTAGCAATGTACAAATGCAATAGTGAAAAATAACTTTGTGTTATGTGAAAAATAACTTTTTTAATTAAGTCAATAGTTGATAAGATATGCGCTTCTGAAGTCTTAAAAAGTCGGGGAACACATTTTTTACCTCTAACTTTTCAACTGACCTATGTGAGGTTCTGAAAAAAATTAAGGTAGTAGAATTTAAAATAAACTTTCATAGAAAATTAGTTTAAATAAGGCAGTTTTTGTAGTTTTCGAGATATGGACTATTTCTGGTACCAACTGTAGTTTTCCACAGAACTTTGTTTCTCTCACTGACTTTGAGAAATACACATTTATAAGTTTAATATTGTTTGGTGCTATGAAATCCTTCGGCGCAAGTTTGAATCGCACTTCGCCGGTTTTAAAATACTGAGTGTAATTTTTAAAATAATGTGCCAATCTAGCACATATATGAACTTACCGAGATTTAGATCCGAAAATATTTTTCTGCCATCTTTTTAAAATCACAAATATATAAAAATAATCTTCAAACAAACCTCTTAGTCTCCACTGATTGCCTTCCATCCAAGTTTTGACTAATCGATTTTTTTAGTTACTATTGAAAATGATTTATCTTCATTAGGATTGTTTTTTATATTGCAAACTTTTAAAAAGTTGTTACTTTATTATGATTATTTCATAGACGTCAGAAGATGTATACACATTTTTGAAAGTTAGACTTTTTATGCTATTTATCTCATATAATGGCATATGGAGGCAGAGATTATATTCTTGTTACAAGCTGTTACTCGCAACTTTACTAGCATGGATTAAAAAAATAAAATTAGCAGAACAGATAGAGAGCTGCTGATATACGTTCAAGATAAAAAATGCTAAAAGTTACATTCGGTCACACACGTTTACGCAGCAGTTTGCGACAAACGTTATTGAAGTCGTTTCTAGACTACGTCTGGCAGTAAATACATAAACGTTTAATAAATATATACTCTTCAATCAAACAAGAGAGCACGTTGCATCATTTTTCATCATGGACACAGCCCACACAAATGATATTGTAATTTCATATAATTGCTTATTACAACTGGTCCATGAGTTCTCAAATATTATTTCGGTCGTGGGTATCAAAGGGTTAATTACTTACCTACCGCAAACGGATGTAGTTGGGTAGCAAAGTAAATACACTCCTCTTTGACCCAACGTAGTGGATCCGCCCTCGTTAATTGGCATCGGGTGTTGACGACCCGCTTCGACCAATTCAGTTTAGCGGGCGGTAGACCTCGAACCTAAGCATATGTGCACAAAGAGCCAGTTATTACTGTACATGTATGTGTACACGGTTTAAAGGCAGTTTCTATAATGAATCTGCTGTCAGGTTTCCTAAAATTATTTTGACAGTGTTGAATCAAAATTATTTTAAACAAAATTATCACCCCACGATTCAATTGTGTATACGAGTACGAGTATTCGTGGTACACATATAACGTGAATAATTGTTTCAAACGAAACGACTTTTATTAATTTCCTGTAACTATAAAAGCACAGATCTAGTTAATTTGTTTGTAATGATCCACATGAAGATCTGGTTAATGATACAAATGAGAGAGTTTCTATGTTTGTTACTCAATCGCCCCCAAATGGCTCTAAGGCGTTTGTACCAAAAATAACAATTTACTACTGCACCATTTCAATAGATGGCGCGGCGTGTATCTTAAATCGACAGAACCTTTAACACGTATTTTGTTGAGAGATATTGAAATCGTCTCATTGGCTAAGGAATGATTCCCGTGATTGGATCGTTGGTTGGTCGGTTGGATGGATTGTGCGGAAACCTGTGAGATGCTTTTTTCTCCTTTTTTAACCTTTTTTAACCAATTTGAGGTTTTGGAAAGATATTTGGTAACTACATATATTTACATAATGATTATTTTATTGTATAACGAAAGTTTTTGTGATAAATTTCGTCAAATTGCAGTCCCGTCAGACATACTGATATTAATATGTTCTTTTAAAAAATACAGACAAAAATTTGCCATTTACCGGATCCCGTTTTAACATCGGAACTGGCGTGTGAAGCTTATGTGTTTAGAAACTCTATATTGCGACACCGTCTAATACTTTTCGATCCGTGAAACCTACGTTTACTTTTCACATGCTAATTTGTCTCATCATATGATCCCAGTGCATGAACGTGTATAATATCCGTGTCCAAGTTTACAGGAAGCGGAAAGGCAATGGCAGTTATATGTAAACATTTATTAGCCTTTAAGACGTAATATAGAGAGTATTTTATTACATATAATAGTTATATAAGTGAACATGAAAGGAAATTTTCATTTTTTCATGTTAGGTATTATTTGAAGTAATAAAAAGCGAGACCGCTGTAAGAAAATTTGTGACTAGGTCACAACTTTGGAAAAGTTAATCTAAATATATTATTACTAAAAGGTGTTTTTTGGTCGAGCGGCTCGATCTCTTTAACTACTGCACCAAAAAAAATTAAAAAAAATACCCACTTAAAGCTTATGTTTTCAACTTTGGGCGAAAAATATAAAAAAATTCGAAAATAATCTTTTTGTTAATAAAAGAATTATTTTTTATAACAATTGGCATGAGCGCCATCTGTCGGCGACACATCAAATATCTTAGCCAAATTGTATACTTGGAACACGCCAGATGGCGATATAGTGCGAAGACTTCGCACGGGTCAGCTAGTCATATTAAATTGTACTTAAAAGAAATTAGTGAATCTATACATTAAACTAACATTTCTTCACCAGCGGTAGGTTGTAAATTGATTCAGAATCACGAAAATTTCTAACGATAGTAATCCCCGAAAAATGAGTACTTTCCATAATTGCATTCGGGGATTGCAACGTGGCAATATTTTTGTATTATTTAAATTGTAAGACAGTTGAGCCAATATAAGTACAATTGAGACGCGAGCTTCGTATACACGACGCATACATATTTCCTTAGGGCACTTTAATTAATCAGTTTTACTTTAGAGCTATGCCGGATATAATAAAATAACTGTAAAAAAAACCAAATCGAGGTTTCAATGGAAACTTATTCTGAAAAAATACTAGAGTATAAAAATATGGAAATGAAAAATATCTCGGTGTGTACTCGTTGTACGGTCTAGCATCTAAATCAGTAATTAATTTTGATAAAATTTTAAACTAGCAAATTTTCCGTTCAGATGTTCCGTTTATTTTTTTTCAATTTTGTTATTTCACGTCTAGTTAATACAAAAACCTGTTAAGTACATTAAAACCCGCGTCATGGGAATGAATTTTTTTTTATGCTTCATTTACCTCATCTTAAATTGTTATATATGTATAAGAGCCATAATGTTTATCACTATGCTAAAAACTAAGTTTTTACGTCAAATTATTTCTTAAAAAAACTGCTGTGACAAACAATAGACTAACTGTCATGTAAGTAATCTAATAAAGGTTGAATTTAGCGGTGTGTGGTATAGAATACTAAAACATAATAAAAATTTTCCAAACATAGTTCGAAAGATATTCTTCCATCTTCATAATATAAGCAACTTGATATTTCAGAAGTTCAGTAATATGCTATAACTCGCTTTCACAGAAGAATCTGATCGAAGAACTTTTTATACAAAAAATAATATGAATTCCAAGCTTTCCTACAGCGAGGACAAAGCGTAGCCGAGAGAGGGCAGCGCTGCAATGGTTAGTGTTTTTTGAAGCTAACAATGAAATAAAACAATATAATTTTATTGCCACATTACGTAAAACATATATATATATATATATATATATATATATATATATCTATATATATATATATATATATATATATATATATTTATACTTCTTTGGAGTACGTTTATACAACGTTGCCGTAAAATATTTAATTATTTATTCATCTTTGCTTACTGTTTACATTAATTTTATCTCAATAAAAAATCCATTATATTTTTGGTTGAGTTTCTCTTGACGACTACTGCTCTGCTCTGCTTTGGGTACAAAGTAACTTACACAATATTATCAATACTTTATTTAATTGAAAGCCAAAAATAATTGATAAATTTTTCATCTACATTATTTTAAATGAACCCATAAACCTTTCCACAAATGTTAATTCCATATTTATAAAGAGAAGAAGTAATTGAAAAAGAAATTTAAAAAGTGACACCGCTAAATTTAACAAAACTGAAAACAAGTGGGCTATTAGTAAAGATATCTTTGCTAATAGCCCACCTGAAGATGTTGTGATACAACGAAACCTAGGTGGTGGTAAAGAACTGCACTAGCTGCTCTTCGTATTAACATAAAATAGAATAAGTTCCATAAACCATCACATTTCTAACTTCAATATACAGTTGTAACTTTTAGCTATTTACGTTATAACTTTACTTCTAACAAAAATTGCCTTTGTTGAAGCAGCTGCTTTAGTCGAAACATTAATTGTATTACCTACAAGGAAGCAGAAAGGTATGTACTTTATTATCAACTGGTATACCAGCCTCGAATGTTGATAAATAATTAATATCACTTTTCAGAAAGAATAGATCTTCTTCTAAAAATGATACGATTTTAATTAATTTTAAAATATCTATTATAATGTAAATTTTTCTTTAAAAAATGATACGTGTCTCCATCTGTTGAGCTATATGTATATAGGTATAAGGATCCACTACAGATCAAAAGTCTTATATGATTTTGGCGACTCTTTTTTCTACCGAATGAAACTAATATTCAGAATATTTTATTATTTTCATATCTATTAATTTTTAAAAAAAATTTCTAGAAAAATTTCCTCTTTTCGTGCTCGTCGCGGTCGCTGACTACTATCTTTCCTTTTCTTTTACTTCCTCTACTCCTTGCTGCTTGTACTCCTAACTTTTTGTTTTTTACATTTTTTTTGCAATGGGGTATTTAATAATAAATAAAAAACACAGGTGTGTCTTTATGCTTTTAGCAACGATTTTGAAAACTACTCCCAGTTGTCACTAAGTCGCACTTATTTAAAAATGAACGTTTTAGTGATTCTATGACTTTTTTGACGTGTTCGTCAGTCACGGCAATCTAACTTTCAAATTACACTAGTATCTAGAAATGCTTATTATTAGCCAATGTAATAAATGAAATATTGAGACACCAGTTGATGAAAATCAACAATCCGAGAATGTACTTCTGCCTAGCCAAAATAAAATTTGTACCGTCGTTTTTGCGATACGTTAAAAGAAGAGTAATATAATATATAAATTAAATATATAACTTATTAATATATAAATTAGTTAGCCTTTTCCAGAGCCTTTACTCGCATGAACTACTTAATTTACCTAGTTGAAAGTGATAGCTAGACGCCATTCAAAGGTTTACCATGTCGTTGTCGTTAGTGAACAGAGACTCTTCTTCACCTGTTATCTATTCTAAAATCTATTCTGAAGATTACTATATTAGTGTTTATAATATTTTTTCCAGATTCTCACACATTAATATAAGTTTTATAGAAATTGAATAAGCATTTTTTGTACGATTTTATTTCAAGCAAAAATTCTCATGTAATTTTAACAACATTTTATTCCTAGTACATTAAATTGTACAATCTCGTAAACGGTATCAAAATTCACCAAATAGTTTCATCATTTAATATGAGCAAATGTGCAATAAAAACATACTGCTGCTCCCCAATATGCGCAGTTATAAACTAGATGGAATGAGGTTCAACAATGTTTTATCTAGGCGGAATCTCGGTGACATTATGGATAATATCACGTTTCACAGCCATATGAAAACTTGTGACCAAGCCTAAAAAGTTTAAGAATATCATAATGCATTAGATGTCATGGAATTTTCATGATATCTAATGTATTCTTACATTCTTTAATTCTTTAGTTCGTAGTACCTACTTTTGAAATTAATGCCCTTTTCAGTTTTCCGGATAAAGTTATTTTTTTTGTTATTTTTTGGAAAAAATATTAAAAGTGATCTGTTAAATTACGTATTAAAAAAGTATAGATAGTATACTTATTTATTCTCGGCAGATCTTATAACGGGGACTATCGAGTGTAATTGAACTTAAACGGGAATTACTTTTAATTATGATTTTTTTAAATTATCAAAACATTTATAATACCTCAATCTTGTGTTTAATAATGCTTTATGCTACTGGTTGTTTAATGGGTGGATGATGTCATAATTTATTTCAAATACTTAAAGTACCTACTAATATCCTGCTTTCATTTGTCTTTCGTGCACTCACAGTTACTCGTCAGTTAGAGTGAATTGCTGTGTATTTTCCGTCTTGTTCGTTATTTTTTGTACCAGATTTTATCACAATTTGTTCTTATCGTACTTCCACAAGCCCGGCGCCTTGAATTAATCGGAAAGTTAGCGAAGGGTTTTCAAGAAATAAATAAATATCTCAATAATAATTCATTCAGATTCTCTCGCTCGCGCTAATCCACTTGCGAACATACATCGCACAAAACCAGCAATGTCAAAGTAAATTGCATGCTGAGTATTATTTTCGCAAAACATCCCAGCATCCGTTTATACGTAGCTATTTACATAACGCTATTAACGTAATGATGCTCTGCATAATTCCCTTCGCCCTTGCTGTAGGAGTAGCGCTATTATCATTCAGGGATATTGAGCGATATTCGATACTGCTGGTGCGTTTAATGTTATGCTAATCTGCTGGCGGCAAACAAGTCAATAATCATGGTTGCTTTGTCATGCCAAAAAGTAGCATATATCATTTCTAGTGCACTTTGCCCAAACATTTGTCGTTATGAAGATTCTGCAAGGGATTCGTTATAGGTTCTTTTTGTAAATGTACACTTTGTATATCACAGCCTCTATATTTATACAATTTGAGACCTATATGCTGAAATTCTGCAGGGGATTTGGAAAAGTTGAGTAAAATTTAAAAAAAATAGTGTAGCTTGTAGTATAAGTTCTACTCGGGTTTTTAATTTTTAAGCCCCACTTCGTAAAATATTGAGCTTCACTGTGACGCGGAACATGTATTCTAAGTTTTCAATAATGGCCTTGCAAAATCTGACAAAATATAGATGCTGGGATTTAAATTTTTCCAGCAACTTGCTCGTATTATATCAATATTATTAGAACTCAAAACTAAAGTAATTTTGGTGAAGTTACATCGACATTTTCAACACAAATAGACTAACTATAATTATGTAACCTTCCGTTTCATATTCCAATATATACTTGTCCGATTTTTAAATGTTGTAATTTGAGCAAATAGATAATCAAACTTTATGTTAAAGAACGTCTAGGAATTTTTCCAAATGCAAATTTTCATTCATACTACGTAAATAAACTTCATTTCGATTTTGTTCTTAGGCCATCATACTATTATGTTAAATCATTCGGAAGGAGAATTTGTACAATTAATATATTTGCAAAGCTTTTTGTCAGTGTCTACCTGGAATCGAATAAAGGCCGAAAAAATGTTATTAAACATTTTGTTAAATCTATCGGCACGTCTGTTTTTAAAGAAACACGCAAAGCCTGTAGACCAATTTAAATGGGACATTTAAATCGATATAAGAAATTGACTGGGATGATCCATCGGCTTTTATATAAAAATCTGAGCTACATTTTCTTTTCATCGAATCTATCCTAAGGCATCTTTTTATCTATGTTATTCGTTTGTTTGGTTTTTATAGCATCACTCAAAAATTGTCGAAATAAATTTTTACTTTAACAATACTTACTTAAATCTTGGCTACCTCTTTACTCTTAATCAAATGTTACCTAAGGCTACCTCCACACTATCGAAAGAGCATTCTTTAGATGTTGTCCCTACACAATTCTTTGGTAAGGAAATGACAGTAAAATTATTGCCATTTGAATTTGCCCGAACCCGACGAATGTTCATAACATGAAACAAATTTTTCCATCTTACCTTCAGCAATAAAACGATTCCACGCTAAAGCCCGCTAAAAAGACCGTAGTTACAAAATTTTTTGACTGTATTATTCGTGTCTTTATTTGTCAGAACATGACTAAAAACTACTCGGTCTATTTGAATAAACCTTTCACTCTCATAATCTCCATTAAAATATAAACTATACCTTGTCCCAATTGACTGTTTTCTAAGACACCTTTTCATTTATCAATAATCACTTTTGTTTTTGATCGAATATATCCCAAGACATTTTTGAGTATGTATTATTAACTTACTAGGTCACCACTCAAAAGCTACTAGACAGACTTGAGTGAAATTTTTACTCTGATAATACATACTATAATCTATGCCACCTTTTTCCCCCATCAAATAATTCTCAAGAGACCATTTTATCTGTTTTATTTACCTGCCCGCTGACTCAAAAGCTAGTAGATTGATTTAAATGACATTTTTACTGTGATAATACAAATTAAAATTTACACCATCATTTGTCCTAATCGAGTATTTCCCAAGAGACTTTTTTGTCCGTATCATTCATTTACCCATTTACAAAAGCGTCACTCAAAGACTTCTGAAACAATTTGAGGGAAATTTTTAATATGATAATACGTATTAAAATCTACGTCATCCGTTTTTCTCAATCGGATATTTCCCAAGAGATCTTTTTCTATGTATTATTCATTTGTCAGTTTACTATAGTATTACTCAAATACTGTTAGACCGATTTGAGTTTTTTATTGAGATTTTTATTCCTGTGTAATTTAACCTAAAGAATTTAAAATTTAACGATTAGCACTTAGGGATTGTAGCACCAATTGTAGCACAAGCAATATAGTATCATTTATATTACATATGAAGTTCAAAGAGTACTTTTGACTTACATTCATCAAAAATCTACAAGAGTGAAATCGTGAATAAAAATTATTGTGAAATATATAATATATTTGACTTTAATTTTGTAGTAATATATTATCACTTAATTTTCATTCACCACTGAATGAAACTACGTGAGGTAGTATTATATCTGGGTCGTAAGTAAAAATTAAGTATTATGAAATACATTACAAAAATTGGTTTTAGAGCCATATCATATAATCCTAAGATTAAATTAATATTAGCAAGAATTACTTCACAGAATTTTTTTCTATTAAGAATTAAATATTATTTTTAGAATTACTTCACAGATTTTGAAATCTTACAACTAATCATATTAGAGCGATATAATTTTTCGAATGATTTACTTAACTTTAGTGACTTTTCTCTAACATGTCATTTTGATATTAAAATATGTTTTTCTGAAGCCAGCTAATTAAAATTTGTGGTTATTTGTATAGCGTGAAATATTTGTTTCTTTTTAAGTAAAATTAACTTTTTTGTTACGATTAAAATTTTACCTGAAATTTAATATCTGTCTGATTGAAATCTGTTGTCATGATTGAAATTTGACTTGAAATTTAATATCTGTGCTCAACCTGGCAATTTTTGATAAATCCTACGTTTGGACGAAAGATGAGAAAATACTATTCGCCAGCCAGATTTTTAGTAGGAAATTAAACCTACCATAAACAATGACTTGAGCATGGGCAACATTCTATTTTCGATAAATCTATAAAATTTAACATGAATGACAATTGTTTGACATACGTCGTAAACACATGAAACATACATTGAAACAATATTTATATATGTTTAACTGCAAGTGTTGTTTCTGTTCCCGTTTGAAAGTTTCTTCCACTAACATAGACTTCCCAGAGAAATATATTTTTAATAATACCTATTATATTATTTGGAAATAAGGAGAGGGAAGATATTTTTTTAACTTTCTTGAGTAGGTTTTTAAAGATATATACTATTTGAAATGCTGAAAAAAATATTTCTAAATCACTAATAAGTAACCCATATATTCCACCCTAAAGATGAAATATAAATTTTTTTTGAGTTCATAATTTGCCCTGTGGAAGCGGCCGAGATGTTTCGCTTCTAATAAGGTTGTTAGAAGCGAATGTTTCGCTCGGTATAAACATAGGTATGTTGTTATCTCGATTTTATTGTCAAAATTAGTTTAATTAAAAGTCATAATCAAATTCTTTAAATTTGTTTCAACTTGATATATTGTACAAAAACAAAAATCACCCTTGTTTACATATATCCAATCCCGTTTTTATTCACGTAAAAAGAACCTATAACTATGTTTTATTTTATTCACTTTAATATATAATCACTATGAAAATTTTAAAATGAGTATTTCTTCCTTTTAGTGAGAGTCTAGATACTAAATTTATTTTATGCGACTTGAATTATTTCGAAATTTCTACTCGTTTAAAAGTGGAATTATAAAACAATCTTTTTTAGCTAGCACTTAGAAACCGAAAGAAACTACCATGAAAAAATTAAAAAATTTTAAACTTTATAGTTTTCAAGATTTTGTAATAAATACATCAATGAATGGTATTTAACTCTGTATGTATAGATGAATTAATAAGTTAAATAATTGCACTAAATACAGATTAACATCTTCGTGTATAGTATTTATTTGCAAAATTTCACCTATATTAGTTTGTAGCTGCACTCACCTCATCTACCAAATGGCGACGGTCAAATATTATGAAGACAATTTAAAATAATGAGACACAAGAAAATCCCAAATTATAGAACTGGAGCACAAAGTCATATTCAGTATTCGTTATCTGGACTTCTATCGTCTCATTTCGTATTCTATATTTGACTTCAAGACAACTACATGCTTCTTAAGCTTAGTTATGAATCTGTAATTAATTTGCGGACATGATGTTTCTTGTTTCATTAAAGAAACCTAGAATCCGATTAAAATTGTTTAGAATATTATTTACGAATGTAATTTTTCACATTAAAATACTGTTAAAGATGTGTTTATTTTGAAATACGGATGCAAGTTCCGAAATATTAAAAAATATATATATATTAGTTAAAATTTCTGGTAATCGTTTATGAGATCGTATTATTTTCTAAACACTCGAGAATCTTAAAGTGAAATTTAATGAACTGAATTCCACTTTGCCACCAATAGGTTCTTAGTTTTAGAAAAAAATTCAATCAAACGTAGCGTTGACATAGATACTCATTATTTATAGTTCAATCAAAACTATTGCTCATATTTCCAATGGTTTTTTTCGGTTATTCATCATTAAATAGTTATTAAAATAATTTGGCACATTAAAAGGATTATTGAAAAAAAATTAGTACATGGGAAAAAAAAATATCAAGCACAGTTACAACTTGCACTACGGGGACCCTTTGCTTATTTAACCACTTATAAACATTTAAGAGTACAGAGAATTTCTAATTAAACTAAAGAATTAATAACAAATTTTTTATAATAATGTATAATTCCACATAGAATTAGATTTCATTAATTTTAAGGTTTTTCCCTGTGCTTATGCTATAACCCCTCTCATTATGTCGATTATCCCATTATACCAACTTTCAAGATTGTAGTTGGTACCGGAAGTATCCTATAGGTTTTAGTGATTAGTGAGTACAGTTATTAGAGGAATATAAAAGGCCACATTTTTTATGTGAAATAACTTCGTTTATTTTTGATTGACGCAATAATATAAGGCCATAGGCTTTAGTTTAACCGTTTTAGTGCCATTGTTTTTTACTCATATATACTTAAAAATGCCAAAGAAATCTTTTGGTTTTGATGTCATTTTCCCTTGTCTCGAAAAAAAATATATCTCTTCCAAAAATTATTCAATTTTAATAATTTTTTCGGTGTTTTCTTAATAAAAACTTGTAAAAGGATAATAAAATAAAAAGAAAATTATGGAAATATTTATTGTGAACAAAAATTTCGCAGTCCGGTACATCCTACGTATCAGCAAAATAATTGTAATCGTCACTATTATCGCTATCATTCAAAATTTACATTACGCAAAATTGTGAGTACACCACAATGTCACTCCCACTATCAATTTCTTCACAACTTAAAAAACAATCATTTTCACTCGGATTATTTTCCTATTCCGACATTGTGGGTTAAACATTTTCTTTTCCTGGATCCTTTTTATATTGTAATTACTAATAATATTATAATTTGAACTTTATGTAACATGAGCGACCTCTCCTACCGCGCGCCAAACAGCAAATGAATTCGCGAGCGCCATCGCGCTCGTGGCAAATTTAGTTAGTACGCGCACGAGTGCGATGGCGCTCGTCGATACTCAAACGGTTGAGATATTAATCTTAACTTAATATCTCAAGCAAACTCATAAAAAAAGGGACTTTGACAGACAAGTAGACGGATGGACGCAAAACAAAGTGATCCTCTAAGGGATACTTTTTTTTATCTTGAACAGTGAAACCCTAAAAAATAAATACTAACCAAAGAAAAACTTCCACTATGATTTAGTTTCTATTTATTAAATGTAATTAAAAACATTAAATTAAACAAAATAAGTTACGTTTGAGACCGCATTTAGGATACACGGATTTGTCAGGCAGCACTCTGAGGAGTTCCACGACATCAAATTTGTTGAGGCCTTACATTAAATTCTCGTTCGTAGCAAACTTGAAATGAATTCAATTATTTGGTCCCCCACAGAGGTAAATTGCGTCCTTATATTATGAATCCGTCGATAAAAGTCCGTATGTGAAGAAAGTATAGAAAATATTAATTCAATTTCATTTTTATAAAAATGTTAACCACCACTAATTTAACTCTTTGCAAGTTAAAAAGAAGATGCACCTAGCACTATATTTATTCAAAATGTTACATTGACAACCCATCACTATTGGGATTGGTATCGTTTTTTGTACAACATAACATATGTTCCCTGATCGTACACGCGTTTCATTTACTTGAAACCGTATTAAAGACATTTCTCCATCTTAACTTGTTCTCATGTTCCATTCGTGACTTTAGAGTCAAAATCGTAGAATGTATAAATCACTCTGGCTCATTTGGTGTACCTTCTGATGGCAAAAAAGGCATTTGAATTATTTTTATGTTGAATTCGGGTCCTTAGAGTCGACTTTACGATGTCTCAGAATATTTAGTTAGATTAGGCCGGCTCATTATTTTTACTTTCTTACGGTATTGATAGCCTAGTTCTACCTCGACTTGTTCTCGTATTTGATTGGCGACTTTTGAGTCAAGACCGTAGTAGGTAGTAGATTGTAATCAACAGTTAGGTAGATTAAACCTGACTCATTATTTTTACTTTCTTTAATTTATGTTTACATTCATTGTATGTCAATCATTGTTTTGTGTAATTGTCAGATATGATAATTTTTTTGGTTCGCAAGATCTTTTAAAACATATAAGCAATAAGCTCTAAAATACGCAAGGATATTACTAATTAAATAAAATAAATAAACAAAATTGTTTTCTAATGACTTCTCCAAAAACTCTTCTCTATCATCATACCCTCGTGATTACGATACAGTACTAAATGATTCAATGAAGTAAATCAGATGAGTCCAAACTCGAAGGCTTTACTTATACCCATTAAGAAATTCTTATGATCAGATTTTTTCTTCAACAATATGTCAATTCAATAGTACTATATTATTACATTGTCGCTAGAATTGCATACGTTTGCAAAGTTTCAAACCTTTACTACAATCAGAAGTAGACGACTGTCGATTTTCAAATTAAAAATAAATCATTATATCACCAATGATAGTATTTTTTTTACAGTCATATCATAAAATGTACGCATTTTAATAATAATACTGTAATTAAACTAGACAAAACAGGAATTTGTATCAATTTAATAGTACCATATTATTGTATTGTCGTCAGAATTGGAAAAGTTTGCAAAGTTTCAAATCGACACGACAATTAGACATAGAAGACTATTTATTTGCTTATTAAAAATAAAGCTTCATAGGCAGTGATAGTATCATCAATGACAGTATTGTCTTTACAGCTATATCAATAAATTACATATTTTGATAATAATACTGTGAAAAAAATTGACAAAGTAGATATATATGTCTGTTCAATAGTGCCTTATTATTATTGTATTGTCACCAGAATTGCATAAGTTTGCAAAATTTTAAATCGGCACTACAATTAAAAGTGGGAGAATATCAATTGGCACTCCAAAAATAAAGTTGCACATGCAATGATAACATCATCAAAGACAATATGATTTTTACAGCTATATCGTAATATTTACTTTCTTCATAATAACACTGTAATAAAAATAAACAAACCAGATATGCACACCAAATCAATAGTACCATATAATGGCATTGTCATTAGAAATGCACGAGTTTCAAATGGATACGACAGTTAGAAGTGGGAGAGTATCGATTTGCCTGTTAAAAATAAAGTGGCACAGAATAATATCATCAAAGACCGTATTGTTTTTACAGACATAAAATTTACATAATTTGATAATAGTACTGTAATAAAAACGAACGAAATAAATATACATTACAATTCGATTGTACGACAATTAGAATTGGGTGACCACCGATTTGCTCGTTTTATCTACGTACTAATAAAGCTAATAAAATCGTGTTAAAAATATAGTTGCACACACAATGATAATATAATGAATAGCTGTATTGTTTTTATAGCCATATTGTAAAACATTTTTTATTTATATTTGTACACTTTAAAAACAGTACTGTAATGAAAATTTATATAAATGGGATTCAAATAAATTTGTTATACCGACTAGACTATGTATACAAATTAAAAAAAATCGATTGAAAAGCCATAAAAAATATGTGCACGCTATAACTGGAAAAAATAACGTACAAATTTTCTATAAAATTAAAACTAATGAATAAATTTTTGAAAGCTTTTGCTGCTTGGAACCCTGAAAACAGATCAAAACAGACTCCAGGAAGCCACAACTTTGCCCCGAAACATTTAGTCCTCACCAGCGAGTTATCTACAATAAGCCACCACCATTACTCCTAGTTCCATTCAAATTGATTTACGGTATCGAGATCGCAGCCACTCGCCGTAAATTTACGAAAATGTATACTTTACGGAGGCGGCAAATGATTTTACAAGTCGGTGCATAATCATGTCTTATTATGGGCGGGCGGCGTAATAAAATGGTAAATAAATTTATTGCCGCTTCCTGGGATCGATTTGGCTGAAGGAAAGGGAAAGTTTTTTCGTTTACTTTACAACACTTTGTTTATCTGGCCAAAACTTGAATCATATTGAATTTAGTCTCCCGTTCAAGTAAAATTTTATCAAATTTTATACATCTATCCAATTTTGGAATTTCAATAATATTGCATATTTACAACACAAGAAATAATTTCAATGTAATAAGAACATCTATTTCATATTCTATGTCTCTTTGATAGCGGAACGAGTAGACGTCATACTACGCCATCTTCCTAAGCATCATGTTTGATTGGCCTCAGTCTTGACTGATACTCTTCAATTTCATTGTTATTATCCGCTGACAGGTCTACTTTGAACGGCCGTGCCCCCTCTTTGCTTAAGGGTTTCAATCCAAAGCTTGTTTAACAATATCGTCAAGTTTCCTTCTAAGCGTAGGGCCAAGAAATTAAATATGCAAAATTCGTTGGTTTAATATGTTAAAATCCTCTTAAAATATTTTTGATATATGCGAAGTATTAAATTGCTGTTTTTTGGGAAGGATGAAAGCGATTTCAATAATTATTTCAGTTCTAAACCTTATTTCGGCTGTTCTTTTTATGCTAATAAAATACATATACTTTACACAAAGTTGATGAAAAAATTGAAAAGTAATTATAGAATGAATATTATACAATTACTGGCAAATAATATTTTCTTAAACCATGCAGTGTATTCAAATATTCACTTTATACGGATGTGTGCTTATTTTTATAACTCTTATTTTAAAAAAAATATTTTTAAAATTTTATATGCAACACATTTCTAGTGACTCAAAAAGAATGTGATGATTATGAAGCTAAATTTAAAAGCAACAGCGTAAAATTCAATCTTCCAAATTAAATCAAAATCATCAATCAAAATTATCAATCAAAATTTCCAAATTATACGGCGAATAAATTGAAAGACAGAAAGTATGCATATAAATATATATATATATATATGTATATATATATATATATATATATATATATATATATATATATATATATATATATATATACCCATTCATATATGTCTGAAAGTTAAAAAATTAACGGAATATAAATTATGACTTGATTATGAAACTAAGAACGATACCAAAAATAAAGTTTTTTCGTCTTCTTGAAGATTAAAAATTAATAGTTGAACTATATACAACATTTTTTTCGAATTGATTTTGAGGTTATAACCAACACATTAAAGGCGCTACTTGAAATAAATAAGTAGGACAATTTGAAGCTCACTTCACAAACGGGGTTCTTGAATGGAAAACGGTAAATGGAACATCGATTTTATTTCGGAACACGTTTTCAATGTCTTTTTATTATGGTCTGCGGGAAAAATAATGAAGAACAAATAAATAAAAAAACTATTTTTAATATTGTGCTCTAAGATCATTAATTTGATTTGACTGAAATATCCACTTAAAAAAATTCATGCGTTTGGATTTAAAGTCGCAAAAAAATTGATTGGAGTCTCGGACGGATAAATGGAAGAAAATATATTACGAAGTTACAAGGTTTTTTTGTTTCACAAAAAACCTTCCAAAGAATTCGTGGAAGATATTTAACTTATAATACATTTTTACGACCCTATTTTCTTAGGCCGAAAATACACCAAACGTCGGTTTCCGAAGACTTTTTAATTCTTCGGAACACTATTCTTTGAATAGAACATATCTCTAATAGAACATATCTGTAACCTAAAGTAGATACGATATACATATCAATTATCTGACAAGTTTCAATGGCTATACTAACTACAAACGTAATACAATTGAAAGCATTGACTGGAATTTTATCGATTAGTAGTTTTACTGTAGTTAATTCGATCTACAATTAATGACTGCCAAACAAAATACGCATATTTTTGTAAAATTAGTTAACTGGAAACAACAAGTAACTAGACAAATTTATTGGCATAATCATTCTTTATATTATGTTTCATTGCATTTATGATATATTTCATTGTCGTTTATTAGAAATGTCTCTCATTTAGACGATCATTAAGAACGGTGCGACCTCATTGGTACTTAAATTCTTTAAACCTGAGTAAACAGTAGCGCAGAATGGAGCTTTACCACAAGATATCACTCGAAGTCGATTGTAATTTCGTTGTTGACTGAGGCCAAGACGAAAGTTATAAAACAGCATCCATTAAAATATTTTCTCGTGTTGCATTTATTTTGATATGATATAATTTTAAATTTTCGAATTGCCGTCAGTTTACGAAAAATTAATGATAAATTAAAGTACCAGAATGAATTAGGCAATAATTCGATTTTCGAAATTAAAATTATTTTTCTTTTTTACATTTACTACAAATGGCCAATTATAAGAACTTTCAGTGTTACCCGCGCTGGATCGTGGTTCAAAATGTCCCATATTACACGCTACAGTATAAAGATTGAATATCTTCTCAGAAGATCCCATTGTCTGGTCTACCAGTTCATTAGATTATGATTGTGCATGAAAACTGAAATATAAGTAAAATTAAAATGCAATGAAATACGAGTGGAACTCGCACTATGAGGGTTCCATACGCAATTAGGTACATATCAATTTTAAGATCATTTAATACTTCTATTAGACCATTTACAAATATTAATTTTCAACTGTATAAATACATTATCCATAATATCTTTGAATGACGAAAAACATGGTGTTTATTTAAATTAAAGTAAAAACTAGACGTATGTAAAACAAGGTATTGAAGGAAATGTAAAATTGTTCGAAGAATATGGTTTCATTAAAAAACAAATAACTGGACTTAGAACGAATTATCAAAATGTTTAATTACTACTACTAATAATTCGATTAGTAATTGCCACTAATAACAATAATCCTAGAACTTTTATAAATTTATAAATCATTATATACGATTTCATCATAAATATAGATTTAATAATTATAGTGATTTTTTTTACTATTGTGTCAAAGAAAATTCTTAAAATCGAACGGAATAAATATATCTACTTATTGTACGCCAACTACACTTATAATAAATAAATCTAAAAATAAATCTTTTGGTAACTTCCTAAAAATCACGTAAATCCCCCGAAGAAAGTTGCTAAACTTGATTTATTTTAATCAAGACAATAAAACAATGAAATACGCGGGGTTAAATGTGTATTGGTTGTTACTCATTTTCTAAACTGAATGGGATCAGAATCTGCTGCCGCTTAATTGCGGTTCGAATTTTTATACCGCTAGGTAGCAGCAATTACACAAAGCCTTAACAAAAACTTTCATGTCGAAATGGCCCTGAAGGCTGACGTCATTTCTTACAAAAACGAAAGAAATATATTCATAGATATTATCTATAAATATATTTTAAGTAAATACTTGGCAATTTAAGCCAGAAAAGTGACGACTCTAATCTACACATAAAATATTTCAATAGTTCCCTACAAAAAAACTCGCGCGCCCAAAGCCTCATTTTAAATTAACCCGTTCCCAGATGAACGTTAAAACAATATACGCCCGTAAATTATGCATTTTAGTGTCGTCTGACATCGTCCATACCGACATCTAACGCTTCTGCACTGTCGGTATGTTGCGAGTGAAATATGAAAATGGATATGATTCGTTCTGATTCAGAAACGTACAAGACTGGAACCGAGAGCCGAGATGTTAATTTCAGTTAATGAGCAAACATAGTTTGCTTACTTGCATTTAAAAATTAGTTATTATTATTGATGATATACATAATCTTTAAATTAACTAGCGAATGACAGACTTTACTTGGGAATGTCAACAAAGATTTTTATTTATTAACAGACCGAAAAAAATTCTGGAATTCTCTTATGTTATATTAAAAGAAAGTTCTTACTGTGAATAATAACAGCCTGAAAGAGGCAGTTTAATTATATCATTACTGAATCAAACTGAGATTCAAATTTAGAAAGTTGAAGTAAATATGAATAGTAATGATAATCAATATTAATAAAAATACAATTAAAATTTATACGTGATTATTGTAACTTTACTCCACTTAATAGTTTACACTACATGTATATATATATATATATATATATATATATATATATATATATATATATATATATATATATATATATGTATACATATATATATATATATATATATATATATATATATATATATATATATATATATGTATATATATCATTTAAACTTTACGATACTGTTTCCTATACCATCAGTTTACGATATATACAGTAATAAAATTATTATATCACTAAATTCCTATAAATCCGGCTCCATATTCTATTTAAGTTGATGTATTCATATCATCCATTCTTTTTTTAGAGCGTAGTCGTCGACGAATTTAAAAGCTAAATTACATTTACAGATAAGTAGCCAGTAATTTTGTATATAGTAGTTTTGTGTCAAAGACATCTTATATATTCTATTTTGCAAATTAAAATAAAAAAAAAATAATATTAATCGAATTACGTAGACTGTATGTAACTCAAGTCCAGGGCGTGGTGGTAAACAAGGCTAAGCGTCACATAATGGGAGTGTGGCGGCATTAGAACACACGTGGCTAGGGTTGCCGCCTGCTGGTGACAACACGCAGCGCTTGCTCTAATTTAGGCGACAAGTGTGAGCCCCTGGCTAGTTCATACGGTGCTCCACAAACTTTCCAGTTAATACATCGATGAAACAATAGATTACATATTTTTTTAGAATTATATTTTATAAGATGATGTTTTTTGAGAATTGATTACAATTTATTTCATATCATTGGTTAAAATGTATGTCATATGTTCTATTAATAATTAATTTTTTTATACAGAAAATATTTATTCTTCTTCATAGATTTAGGAAAAAGATTAACAAATGTTTTATATTGCATATTTACACATACAAGGAACAAAACCATAATTCTGAGTTCATCTTCATTCTTTTTTCAATTCTGAACCATTATCACTATCCCTTTTACCTACATAAAGAATGAAAAGATCGATAACTTTATTAAAAACTAACTGCACATCCCGATTCCGAAAAGAGACCACAGCTGTATGTTAGTATAATAGTTTCTTTTATACAAGTTACTATTGAAAGTTAATTTATTAACGAAATGTTTAAAAGTCTTTAATTAAGTATAGGACTGCCTTATAAATCTTGTAACATAAAAACGCTTAAAATAATCAATTTGTAACAAGGAGCTATTTACGTTCCGAAACTTTTTTGTAAATTTCTATGATCTTGCAATAGATAATATATTATAATAGATGTATCTACTTTATGCAGATATTTAGTGTGTCTGCAAGATTTCCATAAATTATTTTCATGTAGTGATAAAAATTTAAAAGTTTATTTCAGAAATGCACCCTCCAATCCCTTCACTTATTTACGCACTTTTTATTAAATAGACATTGCTAAAAGATATTATATACCTTCCTTCAATAAAGATACTACAAACTACATGTTGATGAACTTTTCATGTCAAACGTATAAACCGTGTTTCTTCGAAATCCTAAAAAGCCAAGAAAGGAAATTTTCCTCTACGTAAAATTAGTACAATTGTCTGAAATAGTAATATCTGCAAAATGTTTATAGAATTTTTTTAAGCCCTAACCTCAGTTCTCAGTATAAGCAACATAATGGAATTGACAAAATATATTCTCTTCACACTCATATATTTACTATTTGCCATCAAATTTACCAGACATTTTAGCAACAAATCTTTTGATTGTTGAAGTACATTGGTAAATCAACTAATTATTTTTTTTCATCACATCTCCCTTCAATAGCTCTTATTCATCATTAACCTATTTAAAAAAAGGAGGAGCCTATACCAAATTGAATGTGGTGTTCATGTGCCCTTGTGCGAATAAATATGTATATGCGAGAAAAAGAGGCATTAATTTGACACCGATTCTTAAAATTCCTAAAAATAGTAGTTATTTTTCCAAAATTATTTACTTTTGGAAAGAATATTGCAATGCAAAAATTGCATTCAATGCTTTTTTGATGTCCGTCTATCTTTTTACTGAAATGTTTTATTTGCAGTTTTATTATTTCTAACTTACCCGAACGTTTGTCATACTTGGCGGCTTGTACTGAGAGTAGATAAATATTTTAATTCGAAAACGCCTTCTTTATACGTATCACGAATAAAATTTTCTCTTATGTCTATATAATGATTTATGAATTAAAATTCTTATTCAGCCCTAATCTCACAGTATTTTGATCATTAAGTATACTGTGACACACTCACACGTGACATATAATTAAGATTCTAAATAGATGCGTAGGTTCATTAGTCACATTTAATAACTTCGTACAATATTCTCACTTCTTAGATTATAAATGCGATTGGCTTTGAATTTCATTCACTGTAATCCTTGATAATGCTCCATAAAAAAAGCAAGTCACATCTTTTTACGTTTCGTATCGTTGTTTATTATTTACAGATATTTTGTTTACGTAAAAAATAGCATTTTAATAAATTGTCAAGTATTTAGAAAGTCCTCTTTTAAAATATTTATGAAGTAAATTTTTTATATTCCTCGTACCATTTTTACATACCAGAACTTTTATTTGAAATACAATAAGTGAAGTTCAATATTTTCAGAAACAAAGGAGGAGAAACATAATTTCTATATTTTTTAGTGTCTGAAAATTTAACACTATGAGTTAATAAAAGGGTATACACTTCTAAAAATCTCTTTCAAAGGATACTTTACAAAATAAGTGAATCATTCAAAACTTTTTTTTCGAGTATTTAATTTGTTCCCCCTAAAACTTACCTATGAATGTTTTTGAGTAGCTTTATAGATATACGTGGGTTAATATGCTTTCTTTCCAACTTTCAATTTCCTTCTTACGAGCGATTTCTGTTGAAAACGGCTCGTTTCCGTCACGAGTACATCCTTTTCGTCACGAGTTTTTCGTCAAAGATGGATAAATGGAGCCGTTTTATAAGAACGATCCGTTTTTCTTTTCGCATCACAAATCATGAAAACCGTGAACAAAGAATAATAGAACTATGAAATATTTGTTACTTTTAATGTCACATGCCAAATGTCAAAAAACAACCCTTGTAATTTGGAGACGAAGATCTCAATTGATATGTATAAACATTTTAAAGAACAATTTTTGATATCCAGCTATGTAAAGTGGAAGTGAATAATTTTTGCGTATCCAATAGAATAAGCCTTTTAAAATAATATTGGCTTTCCTTTTACCAGTTCCGTTCTTCAAAATAAAAAAAGGAAGCCCTTATAGGATCACTTTGTTGTCCGTCCGTTCATTCGACCCTATATAGGTCAAAACCCTTTTTATCAGAAATGGCTTGAGTTATTAAGTTAAAATTATTATCGTATTCTGAAACTAATTATTGACAGTAGTGTAATTGCTGTAAAAATTTGATTTTGTTTATTCATGCAACAAAAACAGGGTCCTTTAATATATATTTTTTAATGATCTTATTCACGGAATATCAAAACCTATGAAGCAGGTCAGGTCAAAATAAAAAATAAATGATTTCTAATTCTATACGGAATTATATATTTTACGATTAGTTTGTTTTTACCTTCTGTGAAAATATAGCAGGCAATTTATTTACATTTGTAAATAGCTTAATTAACAACACTAACAGTTTAAAAGGACCTAAATATTGCACAGAACCCTTATAGTGCGAGCTCTGCTCTTACTTGACTGTTTTTTTTCATTTGTTGGTACTAGAGATATTTTAAGCTAAATATAGAAGTACAATATATTCCTCTTCTGCCCACATCTCTCAATTTTCCACCATAGGTTTTAAAATTAAAAACAAATCTAATTACGAGTTTTAAAATTCGAATACCAATAATAATGAGAAATTTCAATTTCACTGCGGAATTTTATTTCGCGTGGGTGCCAATACATACTTAAGCGATTTTGTTTTGGATAATTTTGTTTCTAATATGCAATAGATCTTGTCTAATTAAACATTTTCGTAATAATTATAAACAATATATTGTGATCTATAAGGTCTTTGAGAACCACTGATTTAGCCAGTGGTATAATAAAGCGCCCAGGACGACAGCTCTGTAGTTGTAAGCGGCTTTGTCTCTGGCCAGCGGGATTATTTACATTATACTCCTATTTATTAAGCGAGGCTTAACCCAACGCCGTGGGGGCGGTCTCGGTAAGGGTTTTGTTGAATTTTGGAGACATTCCTAGGTTTTATGATTAAAAGTGAATGAAATTTATGTAGGAATTCTTATTTCATTTATTTGAGTTTCATTTTGTGTGTACATATATAAATATAAGTCATATTTTTCGCCATGACAAATTTTCACAGGGCTGATTGTTTTATAATATATTTGGTGAATTTGAGAAATTCAAATCGTTTCTGAGATAATCATCTTCTTGATTCTAGAGTTTTAAAAAATATGATATTTTTTTTGTAAAGTCTCTTCATTCTATGGAATGAATTATATACTATATTATTATACCAAATCCAACAACTATTGGGCAAAAGAAATTGAATAAAATTTAAAAAAAAAATGTTTTGAAAATATTTTATTTTCCATTATTCGTGGTTGAAACATATGAGAACGATAATAGAAAAAGTTATTAAATTAATGTTTCCGAATCAATTCAGTAACAATAACTGACACTACCCATGAATATGAATGATATTTCATTGCCTCATTATGAATATATTTCGGTTATTTAATAAAAAATAATATAAGAAGAGGCGCAATTTTCACATGGAATTGGTAGATTGTGGATAACACTTATTAATTATGTAAAAAATTATGCTACTGAAAATAGTTAACGCAATGATGAAGCCAATGAATAGAGAACGAGAAAAATTTAATGAATTAATGAAATGGGCGATGAAGTTCCACTGACTTCTTAATAATAAATTAATAATTGATAATCATTACCTGATTATGACAATAGTTTAACCATACATTTTGTTATTAATGATTTTTTTTTTAATTTCTCCGGGACTTGTTTATATATTAATCATTTTAATAGAATAGGAACTGCACTTAAATACCAAACACTTAATGTGCACCATCGTTTAGTGGTAGCTTGAATCGCAATAAGACATTAATTCGTCAACCGATTTCTATTTCATCAATAAACTCTCTTCGAACTAAATTACATTGAATCGCAGTAAGACATTAATTCATCAACCGATTTCTATTTCATCAATAAATACTCTTTGAACTAAATTATATTGAATCGCAGTAAGACATTAATTCATGAACCGATTTCTATTTCATCAATAAATACTCTTTGAACTAAATTACATTGAATCGCAGAAAGACATTAATTAATCAACCGATTTCTATTTCATCAATAAATACTCTTTGAACTAAATTACAATTTCAAGTAAAACATTGAACAAAATTGGTCCTTAAACATACCTAAAAATTAACAGATACACTAGACATATTAAGCACATTTATTGCAAATACAGAAAATTCGTGTTGCATCAGTCCGAATTAAGATAGTTTTGACACGTTAAATTCGTGGTATGGATTTTCATTTATATTTCGGTAAATTTGTCCAAAAATTCAAAATTCTACAAAGATACACACGCTTCCGGACCTGTCATCGATTTATATAATAATTTAAATTTGACAATAAACCAACTCAAATACACTGAACATATTTCAGTGAAAAAGCGCCGCTTTTACAGTAGTACTGACATTCGTGATATGGTGATTATCGCCAACAATATTTATTCATAAATTTTAATGTAAACGTAGAAATGGCGACTCATAAACACAGAAACAGTTAATTTTGGGGGACCAACAGATTAAGGGGAGTTAGTTGTGTGTTAGACTTTACAAGATCTAGAAAATATGATTTTTTATCATTATTAATAAATATTATTAAATTATGAATATTACCGTGATGAACATGATCGTGCATTTCAAGGGTATTTATTCGACACAATAGAAATAAAAACATTTTATGAAATTATTGCGAATTACATAAGGTTGGTTTGATTAAAAAAAAATAAAAAAGGCCGTTTATCTTTCTTTTTCGTATATTTTTCCGGCTTTTTATCTCTAAAATAAAACAACTCACTGCTGTAAACATTTTATATACCGTAACATTAAGGGGTTAGCAAAATTTATTTACCATTAAAATAATTTTCTTAAGGAGAAATATGTTTGAATTAAAAGAATAAAAAATCAAATACGATTTTTTTAGAGAAATGTCTACCTGAGTGATGAGAATAAAATCTGATTAAATAGAGATCTTTCACCAATTTGGTTTCCATCAACATGTATACAAAATCGCTGCTTTAGCCAATTGCGATTAAGTCATTTAAATATTAAATAACAGGAGATGTTTACACTTTATTATTCAATTCGATTCTTAAATCAATTATTCAATATTTTAAAAAAAAACGACTGAACTCGTGAAGTTATCTTGTACGAAGAACGAAAATTTGTGAAAGTTATGACTCCCGCCTTTTATAACTTCGCTTTGTATGAATACAATTTCATTCTGTGACAATATGTGTGAATATTAAGGATTCCAACAATGGAAAAAAATTATCGAAATTCCACGAATAATTGGAGAATTTTAGACACAGGCAATCCTATTCGATGGTAGCAGCATATAATTTTAAAAGATGTTTATCGTAAAAAAGTTTAGAGAACATTGAAATATAATTTTTATGAAAATAGTATGCTGCTATTCGATGGTAGCAGCATATAATTTTAAAAGATGTTTATTTTAAAAAAGTTTAGAAAACATTGAAATATAATTTTTATGGAAATAGTATGCTGCTATTCGATGGTAGTAGCATATAATTTCAAAAGATGTTTATTTTAAAAAAGTTTAGAAAACATTGAAATATAATTTTTATGGAAATAGTATGCTGCTATTCGATGGTAGCAGCATATAATTGAAAAAGATGTTTATCGTAACAAAGTTTAGAAAACATTGAAATATAATTTTTATGGAAATAGTGTGCTGCTATTCGATCGTAGCAGTATATATTTTCCATCAAAATTATAATTCAATATTTTCAAAGCTTTTTTACTATAAACATCTTATGGCATATCTTACCACGAAAAATATAAATGAGATTAAACTGGCGAGAGCACCACAGCCAAATTTCCCGACATGCCGGCAGTGGGGGCTGCTACATACGGCTTTTGTTGTATGTATACCTTCTTAACGCTACGCGAAACACAAATCAATACTATGAAGTAATATTTTCGAATTTTGAATTTTTTTAATAATTTTTTTCTTCAGATTTAAAATAATAGAGACGGATGACATATAACTGCTTGATAACCGTAACAAAGAGGCGGACTCTAATATTTAGGAGCGTAATTTAACGCAGTGGCAACACGTGTACGAGTAAATATTAATGTATAAACATTTAAACGTAAATATTGTTCAAACTTACCGGAACCTTTATTTCACGATATCGATGTGCGCATTGAAAGCTATTATATTTTATCCGCTATGTCAATTAGTAATATATTTTTTTCCTTTTTTAAAATTTTTTGTTAAATTTTAAAAGTGATTATTGGCTTTGGTAATGTTAGGGTTATGGCCATGTATGCTTTATTTAAATGAAATAAATACTTGAATCAAATAAATGCAGTCACGATTATAATTAAAACATTTCAAAACTGCAGAAAAACACTCCAAATATTTACATGTTTCATATAGTAAAACTGAAAGTCTTTGGGGGCAAAGGAAGTGATATATCAAATTTCATGTCCTTTTTGTCTACTTCATTATACCGTTCTTTTTTAAGGTTTATTTAAATCGCTTCAATATTTTCCTATTAAATCACGCTTAGATCTTAAATAAGATTACATGTAAAATAAATTATGTATCGATAATATATAATTAATGTAAAAATTTACATACTTTTCAGTCACAAATCTTTTTATGCTGAACATCTGTGGACTAAACATTTTAAATTGGGTACCAGCTGATATTAAACAAGTAACCGTGAAGACGGAAAGCCTGAAATGTAATATAATCAAAACAACTTAACTGTATTAAATTTTCTTTGCACGTTAATTAAACACAAAATTATTATTATTGTATTAAATTTTCTCTATATCCTACATTTATCTCTGTATGTTAATTAAATGCAAAATTAATATAAATTGGCATGGCGCTCTTATAGCAGGACATTCGTGAAATTTTTAAAATTATTTTTTTGCCGAGTTCACAATACATTGCCAATCAATATATGTAGTTCACAATCCATTGCCAATAGAAATTTGTTTTTATTTTATGTCATTTAACCTATATAAATTTCTTTTCAATACAACTAATGGTGGAATATTTCCACATCATGGCAAATTGCAAGCAAAATATAAAATAAATTATTTTATTTTTATGGTAAATTTTAACTCCACGCCTCTAAATATATTTAAACAGTTAATGACTTGCAAAAGTCTTTTAGGGCTCGGAAATATATTAACAATTAAATAAAATTTTAAGCCTGAAACGTTTAAAGAATTACATTATATATTTCCCAATAAACGATGAGAAAATTGTGAACTGAAATAATCAACGTCATATGTTACATACCTTTGTTATATAATATCCGGCCGTTTTCTTTATGAAACGCCATTGCATTTATGTGCATTTAATTTATATTTTTAAGGATAATTCTTGAATGAATAATTCACGTAAATGTTGAAATCACAAATGAAACATAAAATTCAACGAAGTTCAAACGGAAAATTACGGCGCGGTGAGAGTTTTGAGTTAAGGAAACGTGAAATGAATGAGATCTCGTTCGAACTATTATAAATAACGACGAAAAGAAAAAAACGATAGTGTGCCAGTCATTATGATTTATGCTGAATGATTATAGCTTTGTCCGATTATTTATATGTCGTCTGTTCCCTAATATTATAAATCTGTGTTTTCTTCGTAATTTAAATTATAATTTTAAATCTCACAAATTCATTATTTGATTTCTTGTTTTATGATACTACTTTTCAAACCTTATATATATATGTACAGAAAATACATGACACACGAAATAATTAAAACTTAGTGTATTGCACAAAACATAATAAGTTTTATTTTTTTCTTCTATAAACTGACAAGCACCTTTTTGTAAACAACCTACTCCTTATTCTAAAACCGATAGGAACATAAAAAAAAACAGAGAAAGACACAAACAGGTTCAATAACTTGATTTCTTTTCATCTAAAAGATAAAAATTCCGACATAATTTTATTCATAGGAAGCCACTACTTATCAACCACAAAAATAAAAACTCACTTCCCCCTTCAATATTAAAATCATAAATTAGGTATTTACTCATTACAATTTTCCAAATTGAATTATATTTTAACACTCCAACTAATCCAAGGGTTGAAAACGGATGTTCATTTTCTTCAAGTACATAGTTAAATAGAATTAAAGAAAAGTATTCCCTCTATTTTAAATTGCATCGACTTTACGAACAAGGAAAAGCTTTACAACCCGTACAATAAGCCTATCGATGACGGAAACTTATTTCCCTAAAAGAATTTAATTGAAATTGGATCTCAATTTGGCGAAGAAAACCGACCCGTCCGATGGAATTAAGTAAAGACACTGTTTTCCTTTTAGACAACACGCGAAAGTGCTTAATTCCACAAAAAGAGAACTCTTTAAAACTGTAAACTTGAATATAAATCTAAATTTTGCAATATCAAATATAGAGACGAACGTCTTCGTCCGCTTAACATCGCGAACCGTCACACATCGTTCCGTTCAGAAATTTTAATGTCTATAGTTATTTTTAGCACGGATTGTTTTAAAAATGTCGTTAAAGTAGACTTATCGTGCAAATTAAGTGTAAAATAGATTAGGAGTAATGATACTTATCTCCCCTGTACTATTTACCCGACTAGACAAACAAAAATGTTACTTTTTTTCCGATCTCTATATGTGGTGTAATTTGTACCACCGTAGAACCTAAACGGCTGAATAAATTTCGATATTTGAGGTGCTATTGTTTTTGTCACAACTTCTTGGGACGTGTCTTTGTATTTCTCATGTTTTCTCAAGTTATATGAAATACATGAAATCACTTAAGATCCAAGATGACAGAATGCTGGTAGCTATTTTATACTAACAGGTGGATGGTACGGACTGGGAAATTTAGTTTGAGATCAATTTTTCTGTAGTGAGATTGTATACTGAAAGCAAGTATTTATGAAATTAATAGCACACGTTAGTTACGTAACAATGAGAAGTAGTATTGGAAAGTTTTAGGAACAATATATTTCAAAATTACAAGTAATGCAGAACAGCAAGATTATGAAATGGTAACGCTAAGGACTCGCAACCGGCGACTCCGTATTAAAATTTACTATCCTCGTTCTTTTTTTTCCATTTTTTCATTGATAGAAAAAAAAATGTTATTTATAAACTTAAAATTATTGAAAGTATATCATTTTTATTATTTAGTTGTTAAAAATTCATTTAATTTTCCATCAATATTGTATGTTTTAACTCGAAGGTCTGGTGTCGTAAGGGCATATCGCAATTCTTACTAACCCATAGTCGAGAGCCATCTGGCCTTCGCAGGTATTTTGTTCTCTCTGCGCTTAACCTGTTTAACTTTGTTACCATTGGCTAAAAAAATGTCCGATGGACCTTAATGCAACTCATCAGAATTTTGTTAGCAACATTTAGGCAGTTTTTTAATCGCAGCTTTACAGCCTCAGACTTGTGCGTTTTTTTGCATAATTATTACTTCGTTTTTTTCCAATCATGTATTTTTTACTTTTTAAATGGATTTTAAATACGTAAACATGGAACAGCCAGTCACATTCTTCACATTGTCCGGACAGGGATAATGTGATGGCTACTACAGCCATCACATTATCCGTATCATGCATGTGTCCTTTTTATAAATATATATATATATATTTTACGGTTATACAAAACCAAGAAAAAAAGCGCGTTTAAATTTATCTTTGTTTTCAAATGTTTTCAATAAAAATTGGTTAACGCTTCTCTTGAATTAAATTTCGTCCAAAAATGTATAATAATGTGACATAATAAAATTGAACATTACATTATATAATTAACAATTTAATAACTTCATAAAATGTTAAATTATTCAAAGAATTATTTGAATTAAAATAAATAATAATTTAAACAATAACTTTCATAGGTTCTCATTTTAACAATAGATCTGAGTTCACTACGCGAATACTTCATTTACATATTTAAATTTTTTATTTTAATATTTAATTCAATTAGACATCCTATTTTTGTAGTAACAAGGCAACCTTTCATAAACCGATTTTAGAAAAAAAATTCATTTCTTTTTTAAAAAAGTTTCAGGCCAATACAAGTTTACAGCATGTAAAATTTGAAGTTTTTTTTTATATTAAACTACATCAGATAATCAGAAAAATATTTAGGGACTGGAATAAAACTAAAACCCTATGTTTTTTCAAAGTCAAAGGCAAAGCTAAATATGTACTCGAAATAATTAAGATGCTAAATATGTACTCGAAATAACTATTTCGAAACTCAGATAGATGTCTGAGTAAGCTTTGGTCTAATCTTAATATAATCATGTACTCGATTGAATAATATTCTTGTCGGAAATAATTCATTTATAGGCAAAATTTGATCTATCTAAGAAATAGTACAGAGGGGAAAGTTTTTTTTGTGTTTATAGATTCTCCCAAAAACTAATACGAATAACAAACAAGTGACAAACAACATTCGCATAATAGTTTCCGGATTCCATATGGCCATAAGCTACATTATATATATATATATATATATATATACATGTACGTATATATATATATAAATATATATATATATATATATACATATATATGTATATATATATATATATATATATATATATAATTATTGAAATACCATTAATAATGTTAATGTATTCGAAGAAAAAGTCCCAAAAGGAATAACAAAACATGAGACAATTTTAGTTCTTCAAAAATTATACGGAAAAATATACATTAGCATGAACCTATCTTCTACGCAAAGACCACAGTAACTGTTTTAAATAAATAGGCTTTACTTCAAAAATATAAATCAATTTATTATTCTTTGCAAATTTTACAAAATAAATTTCACGGTCATATTAGTCGTTTTCCGTACATATAAAATTTCTGTATTCAAATAAATATTTCTTTTAAGAAGTACTTTACATGATATAACGTATATTAGTGTCAAACAGTAGGGCGGTTTGTATGAATTGGCATAATACAAATTTTAACACATGGAATATTCCAAAATATCTGCTCGATCCATTTCCGTATTTGGGTACGGAAAATAGAGTACGAGAAATCGTACAAATAGTTGGGAGATTTGTTGCTTTTCGTGAAAATTATCCTCCAAATTTCCTTCGAGACAGCCCGTTAAGATTTATCGGCAAATGCAGGTACTTTTGCACGGTCTACACAAACTGTAATTTATGGAAATTAATTATATCTATTTATTTCTATCTATACTAGCAATTAATTTGAGACATCAAAACAAAATGTGTCCGTCACAATTGATTGAAATGAGGTACAACGAACGTTGACATTCGATGATATTTATTCACTACCTTGAGATAGTGAATACTAAATTATAACAATATTCCGGCACTTAGATTAATCTAACTAGACTATAATTAAAGAATTAGCAACGAATACCAACTAAAGCCGATTTTTATTAAAAAAACTTGTTAGGTAAAGACAAGAATTCCTACTACAAGGTCTGTGTACTTATTTAGGTAGGAATATTTAAACATTTAAGATAGTAACTTAGACACATATGAATGTTCAAATATTTAACTTAGAAGCAACGAAAATTTTAAGATTTAAGATAATAACTTAGGTACATATAAATATTTGAACATTTCAAGTAATTAGAAAACGATATTCAAAGGCACACAAGAGATAAATAAAAACGACAGTCATGGACTAACCTGTGTTGAGATATAAATGTTAATAACTATAGAAACGAGAATAATATTTAGCAGGAATTTTGTGGATAGAAAATTTATGTGAATTACCAAATAGTAGTAAAGAAGATGATGTACTTAAGAGATAGAAAAGTTAACAGTGATTGAAGTCAGGAAAGAAATTTAATAAGCACATTGAGAAGAAAGTATAACGATCGAAGTATTCAAGTATTCTCCCGAATGTAATACACAGATTAAATAATTAAATATTTTTCTGTACTAAGAATTGTTCAATCTATATTAAAAAATATATGGAGTTCCCGAGTCAAACACTTAAACTGGGGCCGGAATTAAGAGAAATGTCTTCACTCAAAAGAAATAGTGTCTATACCATACGATGCCTAGCAATTCTACGAGGTTTGCCTCACTTTATTAGACGAAATTAGTATTTTTACACGAAAATGGAAAAATAAAATTGTAATATGTTGCAATACAAACCTTACAACATATAGACGTAACTTTAATTAATTCCTGATTTTAATTATTTATTTCACCAGGAAAATTTAATATGCACAGAAAACGACTAATGTGACTGTAAAATTTATTTCGTAAAATTTACCTAATTAGAGAAACCTAATTAGAGAAATTTAAAGACTTAAGGTAGTATAAATATTTAAACTTCGGTAAACATGAATTTTTAAGCCTTTAAGAGTACAAAGTGTTTTTATCGAACCATCTACAGATTCTTATTCTTATTATAGAACAATCTATAGACAGTTTGTTCTACACTTTTTATAGATTGTTCTATATCTATAAACTATCTATATATTGTTCTATATTCACGATATTTTTAGACCCGTGAAACATTGTATTAGGCAAAATATTAACCGTATTAATATATTGCCTAATACAAAGTTTCACGGGTCTAAAAATGTCGTGAATTTCTCAAAAAATGTAAAAATTAGAATAATTGTTATAGTTTCCCTGTAATATTTAAGTCAAATTCTATTAAACGTGTGTTTTTGTAACTTTTTGTTTAATAGTTTCGGAAATAAGGAAAGATAGACTTTAGACATTTTGATACTTATCTGAGGGCATCCCGTTTAAAATTCTGTGAGAAATATATTTGAAATCTTAATAACTAGCCCTCTTTAAAGATTTTCATTAGATAAAACAAAAAATATGTATTTATATTTCTCGTCCAAATTATGAGGTTCAACATAGTTTGTTACCACGCTACATTTCAAGATTCCACATCAAAAGATTTCTTAAAAAATCTTCGGTGACAGATAGATAGTTATGAATCTAATTGCCCTAATAAAGTGAACTTTATTATTTAGTGACCTGCTTGCTCGCTGTGTTCTCTTCTCTACCTCTGTTCTCATGTAACAATCTACAACAGATTAAATAAATAATTAGTTAATTATAATAGCAAATATTTATTCATTGTTTTATGGTTATCGACATATAGTAATACAACGTGCATAAATACGCATTACCCTAGGTTGTCGCATTGCAAATTGCAAGTTGCAGTTTGCAACTGCATACTCACTGCTAGCAACACTGAACTTTACGATTTCGTAATAAAACAAATTTAAGTCCCCTTAACCTCATTTTATCATGTTCATATAATTTCATAATGTCCTTCATTATTTCATCCTGTTTCCTTTTAATTTTATCATATCGCTTATAATTCCATCATGGCCCTCGTAATTTCATCATATCTTATAATTTCATCATATTTCCTTACAATTTCGTTGTGCCCGTTCGTCTGAAAACAAAATAATTCTTTCTTATTGAAATTTATAAATAATCGCTTTTAACTTTAAAAAAATCATAAGTTGATAATAATATTTTATAAAATTCTGTTTTATTATTTATTTCAGTATTATGTGTTTTAAAATATTAAGCTAAAAGTAAAAATACTTCGAAAATATTCAATGGGATTTTAAGTACTATTTTTATTTTTGCGTTTAACCACTGGTCATACTGAATAACTTTTAATACAGCTGTTAGTAATAACTGGTTTAAGGTTCAGAATAAAACACAAGCTGAATAGATATTGTTTATGGACGATTTCAAGACTTTAAATAGTTAGCCCATTAAAACGAAATCACGATCAATTTATGTTGTTGTCGTCTGACGCGTAAACAAAAATTTACTGATAATCCATAAGTTTTGAAGGACCAAATGAGATAAGAAAGGTATTAAACCCCTTTGGCTAATAAAGAAAATACAGTCATTGGTCATAACTGCTCCCAATATATTTAAACAAATATAAATTAAACTTAATAACTGAGTAATAATTAATATGAACTAATGGAACGTGAAAAAGTGGTATTTTCTAATTGGTCAAATCTATTGTACTGTGTATTAATTAAATAAATGATTATAATTCCAACTCGTATATATTTACGGCACGTTTTCCATTTGTGCATTTCGTTTTCCGACATTTTACATTCATAATTAATATAATTATTATGTTTTCTCCAAACTTCTTGCAAGAATTTAATTTAGGTACAAATAAATAATTTTTTTTGTATACAATAAAACAAGTCATATATTGCATATGTGTATTTTAAAGTTTATCTTATATTTATATATATTATACTCTATAGTGAAGTTTTTTTAAATATCTCAAAGTATTTCTTTTTCTGCGATAAAAGAAAGCCTTTAATTGTAATGATTAACCTTGAATACGTAGATAAAGTTAAAAAAGAGATGATAATGTGCCTCTCACTGGATATACGACAGAAGTGATATACGTAACATTTTGTGCACCTCATACAGATCAAAAATACTTTGAAAATTATATCATCAGTCATGTACACAGAACCATTGGAAATAAAATAATGAAGTCGAATTATGAACTGACAATTCATAAAAAAATTGAAACAATCAAGTATCATGGGTAACGTGCATATTGCAAAACGCTGAAGAGTCATGCATAGCAAAAAAAGTATAAAAAAAGCGAACGCGCTCAACCACTAACGGTATGTTGACTCTCGCCAGTGTACTCCCGTATATATTTCCAAAAGGTGTAGTCGTGTGTTTTGGAATTCTAGGTTTACACAAACTGAAAAACAAAAACGAATTTCCAAAAAAAAATTATCGTTAAAAATTAGAAATTTGTGACAAAATTTTAAGTAAAAACCGCAAATGCTTTGTTGTTTGTCAGAAAAAATAGTAAAAAATAAGGAAAAGTTCAAAATAGGAGATCTGAGAGAAAGGACAAAAGATCCGCAAAAGACAAGAGCCGAGAACAGTGACCGAGCAAGGAAGAAGGGTGTTTCGTGGGAAATCGGCGAATAGTCTTGAAAATCAATAGGTTTCTCTTCCGATAATTAACCAATGTATAGAAATAAGGTGCAACACAATCGGTCAAGAATTGTAACATGTAGCGTGTACTCATACGTACTTACGTCCATAGGTATATGCATACGTACAAACTAACGGACGGCGTTGCATGTCATTTTGCGGAATATCTCCCTTCCCAAAAAGGTACAACAGATTTGATTACTTGTAAAATTACCCTAGTTATAATGACTTCTATCAACAAAACACAAGGCCACGCCTTGGTCGGTAATAAAGGAGAAGTTCGCGAGGTTGTACAACAAACTAGCGCGGTTGTACAATAACTTCGCGAGGTTGTACAAATAACTGTATGCTTATCTAGTAATTAAGGTATTCCACAAACGCCGACTGATTGCGTTTAACTATTTTTTTAAATTTATTCTTTGGTCTTTTTTATTTTATCAATTTACTCCCTTGGTTTTGGTTGCAAGAAATTATAAAATGAGGACAAACGAAATTTGTGGATTCCTTCTAGGTATGTCGAGATGACAAATTTATTTAGTTGAAAACAAAAAAATATTGTGATATAGGGAATTGAAAAGAAAGCAAAAAAATATTGTGATTTAGGTACATAATACGTCGTTGACGTCTTAAATACACTGGGTATATAAGACGTCAACGACGAATACCGCGCCAAATACAGTTTTGTACTAAATAAAACTATAGCGCCTTTTATAATAAGTCAGGGCCATGTACTGTATTTCATAAATTTTTCCACTTATAAACAGTTTATATTGCAATTAATCAGAAAAATCATGTTTATTTTTATGAATTAACTGTATCTACATTAATTGCCAAGGCCGTTTGTAGTAACTGGTGTAATACATATCTAACAAGTTGAATCTTCAAATGCCAAGGAGTGTCCTTTACGCGGATCGAGATTTATTGCCCTATACGAATAGTTCCCTTCAAATTATCGTGGAGGTCGTCCACCAGGATTTATCGGTCCAACTTTAGTATCGAATGTACGAACGTCCTTTGTTTCGTATTTACAAACCTTAATTTATGAGAATTAATTATCTTCTTTGATCTATATTTCAGCTACAAATTAATTTGGATCAGAAAAACCAAATATGACTGTCATAATTCATTGAATTAATGAGATAAAAATGAGCTGTTATTACTTAGTGACTTATTTAAGAGGTTTATTATTTACTACTTTGAGAAGTACGTAATTACTTTTATTTCTTGTACGTAATTACTTTTATTTAATAATTGCTTAGCTAAAGCTTCTGTTATTTTCCTAATAAAATCGATTTCTTTATTCGGATCTTTCAGTTAATATCGTTAATGTCTTTCATTTTCTTCTTTCTGTTGCTCCATATTCGTGATAACTAACTAGATCATCCTGTAGTTTGCACCCTGAGTTGGTCAAGGTTTTAACTATTAAACCTGTTGTTATTAATTATTAGCTTGCATTAGTATTTTTATATAAGTATAATTATTATTACCTGGTTTTCTGTACTTCCCATTAAGTAGTGTCAGGCGCCTATTGGCAATAAGTGCCCTAGCGCCGTGTTGCGTAACTAATATATGACAGAAAATTGAACATCTATTTAGAACACTATTGTTTAAAAAAATTGAGTGTTTTCGTCTAATGTTTTCATGTAAACTACCGCGTGATTTTGTTATTAGGAGATTAAATAGATATAAGGAAAGGAACACTTGCTGCTTTTATCATAAGTAGGGCACTAATTTTCAAATCATCGCACTAATTTTTAAAAGTAAGGTTTATGTTTTTATGCATGTCCTTCAGATGACAAACTTAGAAAGCGTTTGGAAAATGTTCTTATATTGGAGAAACCTTCATCATATTTCATATGGTGTGCCTATAGCATATCTCTGAATGAGATTATTTTTTGGTTTATGTTTTCATACATGTCCTTCAGACGACAAACTTAGAAATCGTTTGGAAAATGTTCTTAAATTGGAGAAACCTTCATCATATTTCATATGGTGTGCCTATAGCATTTCACTGAATGAAAATATTTTTCGGATATAATTAATTCATTTATATTGGTATTATTTACTGGACCATTTATCAATAACTACTGACTATAATAATGAATAAATGAAAATGTTATTTCAAGTTATGAAGTTCTCATTTGGCAGCCCAAACAAATGTTAATTCCTTAACAAGAGTCATCCATATAATGACGAACATGCATAAAAAAGAAGCTATTTTCCACTTCCATTAGAATTAACTGTGCTCCCTATCTTTTCCAAAAATTTTAAAATATTATTTACTCCCGCGAAGAGATTTGTCCACTACAAAGCAATCAAAGATACTGTAGTAAAGATGTGTGTAAATATATCTTTAAAAATTGCCCCCTGAAGATGTTGTCATACAACGAAACCTGGGTCATGTGAAGAATTTAAATAAAGTAGAAATAAAATTACATCACGTAGTTTTATTTAGTTATAAATAAAAATTAAGGTGGTCAATGAGTTTCTACAAAATTAACAGCAAATATATTCAATATTTTAAAATTCTATGGCGGTAATCTCTACTCCGTATGACTGTTTGACCACAGACTATTATCTGTTTGACATTTAAAGTATGAACGTAAATAATGAATCTTTTAATGTATTTGTAATATATAATCTTAAAATACAGATATGTCAGACATTAGTTCCCCGGACGTCCGCTAGGAAAATCTGTACTCCTTACAATATTCGGAGAATTATACTAAAACGCGAAATGAACATCAAGAAAAAAACATAGTGTATGACTCTGGTGACATTCGTCACGTTTCATATAACAAAATAATTTATAGGATATTATATTTGGAAAATAATTTTTCTCAACTTATTGTTGAAAGAAGAATGCTGTAGAAATTTATTATCTCCAACAGATGATGGTATTAAGAAAGTCCACGCTATAAACAATAACAGCAATGTTTGTTTCTTCAGAATTTAAAGTTATTTTAAGTTAGTTTTTAGGGTCCCATAACTTAAAATGAAAAAAAAATATAAGATCAGCCCTTTTTCTCATAAACCGCTTTACGTAAAAATTTTGCATAGTGAATAAGAATGTTGACCTGCATATAATTTAATTATTATATACTCAAAGTAAGTTAACTCTCGAAAGTATTCATGTAAACATTTTGGAGCGGGTAAGTACTCGCAGAATAATAATAAATTTATAAAATATTTTTTTCATTTATTCTTATTGTATATGGGGAATCAGATTTATAGTTAAATAATTCTAGAGGTATTATTGAAAAAGTGAATAAAAAATGTGTTTTTCCCTCCGATATTCGGGACTGCCAGAAGTTTGAACCATAAGACAACAGCGTTATTGGAAAAACATATTTACTTAAAGGTTATTGAAGTCATCGTAGTGTGTCGGGATGATTACAAGATATACGGCCTTTGACTGTGCAGCGCACCGCGGGGACCCGGGTTTGATTCCCTGCCGGTTGTATAGCGGGACTGGCTACAGGCTATAAGAGATTGATCTCGTAGCAATAAGTTCGCCTTGTGTATCAATCAGATATATTAAAGTACATGAGTTATTGAGAATATTTTTTGAAAAAATTTACTTTTTTACGCTTGTAAAAAATGTACTAGACATTTTATTTACGCGACGTAAATAATATTAATATTATTAACAGTTCAAGAGCAAATACTATATGACTTTAAACTTTTATTACGTGCCTAAGTTTGCATGGAACCCTCGTGCGGCGACGCTCAACTCTTACTTAAGTTATATTTATTAGAAACAGTAACTGTAAAAAACAACCTATTACCGGCTATATCTTGCTCTTTCACTAGCTCTGTTTTTCGTACTGTTGTTCACAAATAATACATAGCTATACATCTATATGCGGAATATAAACAAAAAATATTTATAGACGTGAGATAATGAAATATTTCATTCATAATTTAAAAGTAAATTAAATATCCTATATTATTTATAAATATGTTTCCGTAAAATACTCTCTATTATATTACTTAATCGTGATTTTATCTTAATAAATATTTAACTGTTCAATCTACGTGCGTCCACCATCCTATACGTTCGCATTATACATACAGAGTCTGTCCATATCAACGTTGCACGGGCAAAAAAGCGATCGTATCTGCATTTTGTTTTGATGGCGGTTTTTATGTAATAATTATTTTTGATATATTTATTAATTACATTCTTTAAGGTTTAGTTTAGTTCTTTATTATGTACCTTATCGAGCACTTAACGTTACTGTGCAATATTTTAACATAAAGACACTTATAAGGACCAAACCATTAACAGTAAATTTCGTTGAATTATCTGGAAAATTATCATATTGTCTATGGTATTTTCACGCATTACTACAAGCCAAACAAAAAATATCTAAAATGGAAAAAATTTCCCTCTTTTTAAAGCTCGTATAAAGTAGATTCGAAACATGAATGAAACTGGCGGACTTAACTGCCACCCAAGTCATTCAGTCGAATGGAATAAAATAGAGTCAAACTTGGAATCCTTATTGTTTCATCATGACGTCAGTCCCGTTGTCAGCCCCTCGTAACTTTAACAGTTTCATACAAATTTTGCAAATGCACAGGAGGTAAGTACTTGTCATGAATTTCCTAACTAGCCTTTTATTTTTTTAATATATTTTTGTACTTATAAAAGATGCACTAGTCTTTTATAAGTACAAAAATATAAATAATAATAAACTTATCACATAAAGTTGAATTAATCAATTCTATCATCAAAATCCAAACCTTAGTTTAATTATCAACACTAACTAAAAAATAGAAATCTCTTCCTTATTAAGAAATAATGGTAAACATGTCTTTTATCGTATCCAATTTTGTTCTAGCAAAGGTCTTTTAAAATTAAGTTTATACTTTATTTACCCCTTTTTATTTATTTGCCTAAGCTTCAAAATCATTTGCAATATAACGTTACCCTTTATTTCCAAACAAGATTTTGTAAAATATTAATTTATGTAAATCTAGAAAAAAATCGCTAAAATAGGTTTTGTTAAATACTTTAAAATAAAAGGAATTTTAAATTAATCGAAAACAATAAAGATGCATATTACTCAATGATTGAGCTTATTACTCTACTTCGTTAAATACTTAACATTCGGTTACAAGTTTCAAATAAAATTATTTTACTTAACTTACATCAAAAATTTTAAGGGATAAATGTATACTATAACAGAAATATACTTTGTGCGTGTTCCAATATATACCCGATCGGTTTTTGTTTCCTTAGAGTAAAGTCGTGTAAGCGGTATGCCGTCCATATAGCGTGACATAGGTTGTACCCACCAATGTGATTTTGTGCTCGCCGAGATTGTACACGGCCAACAGATTTTTTATGCAAAATATATTCTCCCACGAAGTCGAATAATGATCCTTAATGCTCCAAAAATGAGGCTTGAAACTAAAATTCGTTGAAATCCATATGTATTTTTTCTATTTGAAATTATTATTTATCATTATACTAAAACAATATTTTGGCTTGGATTGTACTTAATATATTACTAACATCAAAAACTCAAAAACTTGGTATATTTCAATGCTCTCTTTCCCACTGTCTCCGTTTGATGCCCTCAGAGTTGCGACATAAACGTAAGTCAGAAGTTCAGTTCAAAGTCCTTTATGTTACTTGTTTACGCTCTTGAAACAGCACTTATGTCGTACATGTACAAGTTTTATGGTCACAGAGCTTATAGTTCAAGTTGTGACCTTTTAGTTTCAAATCCGGTAGAGGACGACAGTGACGAGCTTCTTTGTTAGGGAAAGCCACCAGTATTCACAGCGGAGTTTAAACTCTGCATGCGAAATTTCATGTTTCATTATGTATTGTTATGCTTTTATGTAACTGAATCTACTGTAGGCATGATAAACTTATATCGTCATCGTTTGTTTTCGTGTCTATTGTTACGTATATTTTACATAAATTAAAATCTTCCTATGACGACCCTAATTTTTAAATTTTTGCTAGTGAAGAAGCTATTAATATTCAAATTGAAGAGTACCTGGTATTTATTTGCTGATAAAGAAAAAATTCCATATCTCACTTATAGGTTGCCCTAAAGAAGATATGTGCAAGTACTGAAAATTTTCTTTTTTTTCTATCGCTAGCCGACGACCGGCGAATGGAGTCAATATCTTAGCCAATACATTGCTGTGGGGGTCACGTTGTTCGGAGCCTTTTTATTAATATTTATCCACAGTTGACGATCTTTAACGAAGATTTTGGCTTCTTTCAGAATCAAATGTTGGTTTTGAAAGTCTTTGCTAAAGTGATTAACCTAGTCTTGTAGGGGTTGTGCGTTAAACTTTCGAGGTAGACGCTCTTTCCCGCCAGAGAAATTTTAGTGCTTAACAATCAGGCTTAATTCAACAAACATGACGAAACCAATAAAGTTATTGTCTTTGGACTAGTTGAGCAATGTTTGACTGATTCTCAGAGTCCAGTTGAATCTTCGTGCTCTAAATTGTATCAGAATATTAGTAGAAACTGGTCCACAAATTCCATATACTTATTTGTAATCCACGGCTTCGTTCGGTGACGAATCAAACAGCATAAATAATTATCAATTATAGACTATCAAGTAACCCTATAATAGTATTCATAAATCTGTCAATAGAACAGAAAACAATATAAAGATTTGCGCCTCTCGCAATACTGTGTTTGTCAATGTTAGTGTGCAAGACAAGTGCTGTAGGATATTCTCGTGGGCTCGAAACAGAGAAAATAAACAATGATTTGTCTCACATGACAGTCAGCAGCAACAAAACATTACACAACCCAAGACAGGAGATTATCGATCTAATTATTTAAATTAAAAAAATCGTGATCAAAAGCTATTTCCGTAGGAGTTGAAAGGAATTATATTCGACCATGCCCATTATAAAATCTTAAGGAAACCAATGAGGATAGTAACCAATATCGTAGTTAGGTCGGCGACGAGAGCAGCCGAACCGGGGGCCACCCGTTTGGTGATGACAACAGACCACGAGAAAAACAATAAAACTTACAATAATTCCATAAAATAAACTTACCGTTAAAATTCAACGATATCTATGTACTACCCACTGGAGGGTACACTTGACTTGTTCTAAAGACAGGTAACCTTGAGTCTTATATAAGATACAAAAATGTATCTACTTTAATGCATCTAATTGATACATACGGTGAATTTATTGCTACGAGAGCAATATCTTACAGCCAACCAGTCCAGTCCCATTCGAAGAACGGCCGGGAGTCGAACTCGGGTCTCACGGTACGCCGAATTGTGAAAAGCCATGTGCCTTATATATTACATATTACAATAAGTTCAGAATAATTCAGATAGTAGATTTAGTATAGTTGTATTCATTTGTTTGGTTGTAAACAAATTATTATCAAATAAATATAACTGGTAAAACCAACACCATAATAATACTAAAGAAAGTTTTTTAAACCCAACGTACTGCACACACACGTTGTAACTAGTTATTACTTTTATATTTAGGGTTATTATGAAAAACAATCGGTAAAATATTAAATTGAAAAGATATGTAAACAAAAAATATAATGATTTGCTTTGAAATAGAAATGAAATATTATAATACCACTTACATGTAATACAAAGAAAATGTTTATGTAGTCCTGTACAAATACATAATATTTTTCAGCCAATGACTAAATTATGCTAACCGGTGTAAATCTATAATTTATTTAACATATTATTTTTGTGTCGTGTACGATTGTCTGCGAGTCAATCGGACCAACAAAGCCACTTACTGCTCCTATACAAAGCCTTATTTGTTACACTATGTTAATGATAAATCAGATTTCGAATGATATCTTAACCGGTAAAGTTTAAGAAGATTACTAAATTGTTTTTTAAATCACGAATTTATAAATAGAATAACAAATTTCAATTAATAATATACACTTGTTCCTAGCTTCAATCACTACATCACTACACGTAAATTCTTTTCTTTTATTTCAATCAAATATTGAAATTACAAAAGAGAATTAAAAAAAAGAAATACTACCCCGTAGTATTGTAAAAGATGTAATTGGTCTTGCTGTGAAAGAATCGACCGATTACGATATTCCAATAGAATTCGTAGCAAAAAACGAATGACCATTGAGTAAGCCACCGATGCAGGACTTACACTGTGAGCCAAACTTCAAAACGATATGTTGGAATATATTGATCGATTCAGTATTGAACTTCAAACTAGATCAAAATCCGTTCAAAATATAGCTTCATTGTTTGAGATTGCTCTTAGTGAACGATGAAAATTTGTAATTAGCTGAATCAAAATTTCTTGGTTTTAATCATGCGGTATCAGCAAAACTCCTATTAGATATATCAAATTTGAGGAGAACAATATTTAAAACAATATTTAATAGTCTTACCGTATTAACAATAGAATAGGAGGCAACGCAAAATATGAATGTTGAAGATGTGATTTCCGAGTTTACAGCTGTTAAAACCAGAAAAAAGATATTTGAAGTGTTTGTACGTACATGCATTAGCTCACACCTGTGTTCCAGAGATGCAGACAGAGCTTTTTTTGCTTGCTACGATCCTGCCATACCTCCCTCGCTTCTCCAACATTCATCACCTTTCTCATGTATACTCTACGGTTTCGGGTGATTTTCAACTGGCCTTTCTCAATATTGTGCTAATTTAATGGAGATACCTCTTGCTGAGGCGCCTCCTCCACACCTAACCTTTCATCTCCGTACAAATACAAGAACATACTTTTCACATGACCAAAATGCAAGAAGTATTCCCTTCTTAGAATCCTACCCGTTTTCTTAACACACTATTTTTATCCTACCATTAAATGTTAAACTACATATATTTCTCAGGGAATGCATTTCCACTGCGTTAATTCTAATTTAATTCTCCTTTTCCAACTTTCCCTTCTATATATCAGTGAAAAGGTGCATGTATTAAGAAAAATCTAAATTTATTGGCTTCACGAAAAGAAGTAGCAAAATGAAACAATAATATTATTATAATATTCCGATATGACCATTAACGACTTTTTATTTGTATTATTTAAATAAAGTCATACTTTCGGTTTATTGATTTTTTATTGACTTCAACAGTTTTCATTCTTGGGCTGACGCCATTGATATTCATACCTGGTACCACTCATGCTAGCTACGCCATTGATAGTAACCGTACATTCTTTATGCAGTAATCTATTAAACTTTATTAATATCTCCTCGAACATGAGTATTCAAGTTAGTTATTTGGAAGAAACTATTGAAACCATCAAAGCTAGTTCTTAATATGTTTATACTATCAAATAAAATTACATAATTTAAAAAAAATTGGAATATCGAAAAGGAGTAAATTTCAAAGCGGAAGTCCCATTTCATTTTACATATTGAACTTTGTTAAGGCTTTCGAATAAATTTCCTTCAAATCATGTTTTAAATTATTTGTCGCCAGCCAAAATCCCTTCTGTTCTATTGTCACACGAGGGTAATTTTTTTTTAAATAAGAAAAAAAACAATCCGTTACAACCCCTGAGCATTAAAAATTGTTTTGTATAGGTTTCGGTACAAGTGTCCGTTTCGGCTGACGGTAAAAATATAATGCCTTTATAATCAAGGGCTTTATTACTTTTTACCATCATTCATAAATTCCGTAGCGATGATGCAATATATTCCGATTTATCCTTCTTAGAGTAATATTTTACCCCTTTAGTGGTCTATATATAAACCAGTATGCTTCTTTTCTTGATTTGACTGTTTATATATTACCAGATTGTGAATCAAATAATGTATATTTAACCAATTTCAAGTGGGCATTATGAATAATGTAAAATCGAATTAATATAGTTTGATTTAACCCACACTGTAGTGTTATTTTTGAGGCATTAAAGATTAAAATGAGACTGTTTTATAAAACTCATTGTTATAGCCTTGGTAATTTAGAAAAAATATGAGAACCCGTTTTTTCCGCGTAAGTAAGAGACGATCACTAAAAACCTTAAAATCAACTTGAAAATTTTGCCATGGAATAGGATGACAGGCATATAATATGATAAAAAAATTAAAAAATACTGATATAAAAACAATTTTTACACCATAGTCCTGTTTAGGGTTCAACACCTCAAAGCCAAAAAATCGAATTCTTACAGGAACGTTTTGTTACTCGTTTTCTTTATGTCTATGTGAAAACGCTTTTTATCAAGGACGCCAAAGCTACTAACTTGAAATTAATACCAAATACTAAGATCTATGGACCCAGAGTCTTGTAAAAAATAGTTCCTAATTCGATTCAATAAAAGATACTGTCTGTTTAATCAACAGTAAGAGTACTTATTTTCCGTTCATTTAGAATCTTGAAACTTGACACAAGGTAAGATCTTGTAATACAAATAAGGAGAAAAATACAAAAACTATAGATTTTTAATGGAATGTTTTCTTTTTTTCTCTACATTGGTAAATTATTTACAAAGTTTTGTGACGATGTGATGTAATGATACGAAATGCTCATGCGAATTCTGCTCACATTTGACGGTTTGTGGGTTCTCTTGTCAAACAAGCAATACTTATAATTTCGTCATGTCTGTAAGAGTGTCTATCATATCCACGTAGTTTAGACTTGCGGGTATGAAATTTTGCAACTAAATGCTTCAGATAAGTATCTCTTTGATATACAGCGAAAATTGTGTCCTGTTTTTTAAATAAATGATCGCCTATTTAGAAAAAGGAATAAAAATTAAATATTTAGTGTAACCCATTGTTTTGGGTATGGTAAAAATTTTCAAATTAATTTCTTTTAGCTCCGTTTACGAAATATTAAAATCCACAGTGATTTGCATCGTGTTCTAATTCCTACCATTTCCAACAAGATTATATAATAATCATAAAAAAATTGCCAAAAATAATTTTTGATAAATGTTTTGAACTGAAAATCTTTTATTGATTTTGGAAATGTCAAAATAATTCTTAAATTCCGAGAAATAATGCAAATAAAATTACTAAACGACCGAGTTTGCTGGTTTCAATAATATAAGTTAATGGGAATTATTAAACTATGTTTTACAACGGTGAATTACCTTTTTCACAGTTTGACCTTACTCAGCACTAGAGAACTTTATCTGTGATGACGACAAAAGCATTTATTAAATATACCAAAAACAAAACATTTAAAACTAAAGCGTGGTTCCACACGCACTTTACAAAATTTCTATCCAGCGACATTTGTTCCATCAACAGTAAAGGTTTAAACTTTTCCTTCAGATTTTTGTACCTAATTATAAATATTCTTAAACGTTCTCGTACGTAATTATGATTATAAAAAATTCTCCTTTTAACTCCTTTCGTAGACAGAACACGGAATAAATCTGAAATTTGTATACTTCAATCACCCTTCATGAATAAGTACAGAACCTTGTGAGTAAATTAAATTTCCAGCATTAACAAGTATATTTCTTCTAATATCAAAATTTACCAAGAATATAATTTCACTTTAATTATACGTCAAACATGCGAATTTCTTTTCTATTTCCGACCTTTGTAGTCCTAAATCGTCTCTCGGTTCCAGATATTTTATTCTTACGATAGAGTTTACTGCCGCTTCTAAAACCCAGATAGGTTTTGCCGCAATGCAAAAATAAAGATTTCTGAGGAAAAAAGCGCACTTCAGACATCGTAAATTGGAAAAGTTTTTGACATTCATGCTCACTTTTTTGCCATTCAAATCTACGCTGTGACCAAATATTTTATTGATGTTGCCATTTAGGAAATCTTATGATTCCGCTTCGACGTATTTATTTTATAGTGTGGTTGGAGTACAATGTTGGTTTGACACGGCAAATTATTTTAAGGAAGATCATCGTAGATCGTATTTCTCTCATTCACTCTTATAATTTTGCATCAAATTGCAATCGGCATTTTAATCTTACTACTATATTTTAACCACCAAAAAAAATATTACATACATTTTATTGTAACTTAATCCCATAAAGGCAACTAAACTATACATAATGGAATATCTCATGGAAATTTCAGGATAACGAAGAATATTTGCTACAGTATATAATCCATTGCATTATACTAAAAATATATTTTCCATTTGCTTGGTTTTTATCACATGAATACTTCTACACAAATTTTAATAAAATGTAATCAATCTCTTAACAATATCATCAATTTTCAGAAAGCTCTACTTTCAGGAAAAAGTGTACATATCATCTAGTTAAATAATATTATATAAAGAAAGCACAAAGAGAGTACTGCATGATATAGATCGCTGAAAAAGGCCCAAATGTGTATAAAAGTTACAACCTCAAGTTCTCATAAAACTTATAATTAAGAAAGAGTGTTCGTTTGATAAAAATTGAGGTTGATAAAAATTAAAGTTTTGGTACTACATTTCAATAACAGCATATGTAAATTCCACATTGTTCCACAAGATCGGGTTTAAATATAATATTCTGAGATAAAAGACATTCCATATTGTCTTTTATCTCAGAATATTATATTTAAACCCGATCTTGGCTTGAAATATACCTGAAATATCGTTCTTAACTAATGTCGACAATCTCTTCGTTTTCCGAATATCATTACGCTTGCGTGATTCCCGCAGTACCACCGCATAAACGCGAGCGAACGGCTCATGTTAAAATATGTCCATTCTGTCGTTCGTTTACTCTCTCAAACGGCACTTACATTACACAATTTTGCAAGTCGCGTGGCCTAGAGTAAAAATATTGTTTTTCTTAGTTTCATATCTGTGAGATGACAAGAGTAGCTTATTACCTTATATATGAAATTTAAACTTAACATATAAAAATTCACGTTCCATTTCTTTACGGCACATACATATATCATAAGATATCAGATGCCATTAAGACTATGGATAGGGCAGAATAACATTTATAAATATTTCAACTGAAGTTCCCACTGAATTTAATCGACCTCGTGTTTGCTTGAGTATGTATTATTTGATGAGTCAAATCGTAAATCCCTTCATATAAACCAAATTTTTCTCAATGAAATTACGACTGGTTGTTGAAACTGCCTATTATTAATTGCTAACAGCACTGTTCTCTACAAAGGAACTATAAGAGTCGATAGCACTTGCAGTTTTACGCTGATCGTATATATATATATATATATATATATATATATATGTATATATATATATATATATGTATATATATATATATATATATATATATATATATGTATATATATATATATATATATATATACACACACACACATATATATAAGTATGACATTTTAAGGAAAATCAGAAATGTATGTACTTCTTACAATTTTTATAATCTTTAAATATATTTTAATGAATTTACGTGAATTGTACGACTAGAGGTCTTTAAAGTGTACAATTTTACGCTACACTAACAAGAACACTATTATCTATTGACCTGTTTGACATTTCGTAAGAAAAAAACCTACCGAACGGATTTTATTGAAACGTCTCCAACAAATTAGTTACACTATAAGTTAACAGAGTAACAGGCCCTGGTTGTCGTATTTCAATAAAAGAGAATTCAAAAATGGTACTTCAAAATTGCAAAACTTTAAACGAGTTTTTCTCAAAATAATATTTCTCTCAATGGTTTGTAACTTAACTCAAAAATTTTCCTTTCAATTCATTTCAAGTTTTAACGAGATGTTTAAAGTCAAATTCTAACTGGAAGTTTAAAAAATTCCCCATTAATTTCAAAAAGGAAATGAAGGGGTATTTGGATATAAAGAAAACTTTCTTGTTAAAAATAATTTTTCTCAAAAATATTTTTGTAGTGAAATGACATTTTTGAAATCTGCATTGTTTCTATGAACAGCAATAAATGTTAAAAGTTTTAAATTTTATTTCGGTTCAAAATTTACTTCGTGCTTCTCCATACACATGTGTTGCTATAATTTTATTCTATATTGTAACAAAACCAATGTAAATATTCTTCAATATATGTAGAATAAATCCCTGTATTTATTTAGTAAACAGCGCCTTCACTTATTACAGAAAAAACTGTGCCTTTATTTTTGCTGCTAGAGATATGTTAGCTTTTAACCAAAACGGTACGTTACTTAATGAAGCAACGTTTGCAGTAATTTGCACTTGTTGACTAGAATTCTCGAAAAAATTGTAGACGGAAAGGACCGTACTATTAGTCCAAACAAGTTTAAAAAAAACTTCAATGTAATAATTTAGTCTACTCGAATATAGACGTATGAAAATATATTAATAAAGAAAGAAGAGCATGTAGGCCTTTTTCATTACAATACTTTTCATATTCTATAAACGTTACATTTTGTTAACCGTATGTAACAAACAGGTTGGAATAACTGCAATACACCATTTAAATGGTGTTTTGAGGTTATTGCAACCTGTTTGTTACATACAAACACTAAACAAGGTAAAAGAGCAATGCGATTTCCGGCCGCAACGTGGATTTATGCGACACGAAAATATTGCTGTGTAACCCGTTCGGGTGTTTATAGCAGTGAGGAATTTCATCACAACAATAAATTGCACGAGGTCGAGACTTTTATAAAAGAGTGGTGGTAATTTTTAAAATGAAAAGTTCTTTGACTCACTTTGTTCAAAACTTTTTGACGGAAAAGATTTAGATTTCGATTTTGATCCTCGACGGGAACAATGGGTGCGAGGTCGAGTACGGTGGAACCGAGCTGTGAAGTTAATATATATATATACTTTTATTTCGTCACTTCGCCAAGTCTGTCTTTGGTACTTGCGTAAAGAACTGTTTTGTGATATATCTATACATTCTTCTTGGACAAATGTATTTATTTATTATGTAGTATATTTTGAATGCAATTGCACAACCTCTATAAATTAATTGAGCGTCCATTTATGCATAATATATCATATATATTACGATATTATCTGGTGCCAAAGTGGATAAAATTTGTTCAGTTGAATGTGCAATGCATTGTTTTGATCTGTTCACGTGTCTCCGTGAATATATAGGTAGTACACCACTATTATCAATATTAATTTTTTTTAAATTTCAATTAAATTTTTTCAACATCCCCAATATAATTATAACGTTTGTCAAAGTTTTCACTTCTGTAATGTGGTTTTAAACACATCAACTTTTTAAATTACAAATTATTTTTGCGTGAATAAAAAAACTAAGTATATGCCTTAATCATGTAAGCGGATGGTTAAAGTGAAGCTTTTACATTTTGTTTTTTCTTTTATAAACATTAGAAATTGAGAAGTTTTATTTTGTTAGATTAAATAAACATTCATAATGGCGAGTGGAACTTTCATTACGAGGGTTACGTACGCACTCCGAACATACTTTTGGAAACATTTAAAGGTATGTAATATTTTCACTAAAGCACGTTCAGATATTAATTTTAATTTTAGGTTAATTTAAAATATATTGCCCATATATTTAGCATACATAAAATTGTGAATTTCTCAAAAACTGTAAGATTCAAAATCATCATTATAGTTTTCCGGTTCGTTTTAGTTAAATTTTAACTAATGTTTTTTCATAATTTTAACTTGGCAAGTTCGGTGATGAGGACGTTTTTTTGTAAATACTTTTAGCCATATTTATGAAATTATCTTTCATAAAATTCTGGAAACAATTTTTTTGGACTACTTGTAGAAGTGAATTTTTTTAGGAAATTTACTTTGAGCACCATAACATTTCCATGTAATTATTTAATAGTATCAATTATAGGAATATATGACGTTTAATATATCTTATGGCCATATCGAATATAAAATGTCTGTATGTCACGATTTCCGAGAAAGACGTCTCTGACACTTTACTGTCTGTAAATGATTACATGATCATTATTTATTCAATATATGAATGAATGAAATATATATATTCAATATATTTGGCGTTAATTTTGTATTATTATTTCTGTAGTATTATTTCTACATGTGATCGCGATGTAGTATTATTTCTACATTCCATAAGTTCTTTACCACGACCTAGGTTTCGTTGTATTACAACATCTTCAGGTGGGCTATTAGCAAAGATTAACTCTTAGGAACATCCAACAGCATTTATAGGTTTCAAATACAACAGCGGAAGCCTGACCTGTGTGGATTTTCCCACTGCTTATGTTAGTGAGTTTATTATAAGGGAGCAGTGTAGGTTTTATTATATTTCCGAGAGTTATACGATATACCAGTATTTTATTGAGAGTAATAAATTAAATTGTTGTTATTATATAAGGTTGTACAATGCAAATGTTCTGGTATATGTAATAAAAATTAAATGGAAGTTATTCTCGGTAATAAATTTATACAAAAGCAAGTGTATCTGAAATTCGGAACAAGGTTATACCACTAATTCAACTTATCTCCGAATTTATTTATTCACATATATATATATATATACATATATATACATATATATTTGTTTTTTTTTTTTTAATATGTATTTATTTATTTCCTTCAATTTTTATTTTTTAAAAATTTTTTATATACTTATATTGAAATGTGTATTTGGGCTGAAACAATTTGGGGATTACTGTATTCTCAATGTTGTCTAATAATATTATGTCTAGAAGATATTAAGTATGGGTGATGATATTATATTTAGTTGTTAATTTAATGTATTAACCTTGGTGTCTTCTTTATGTCTGTTTATTTCTAATGTTTCTAGTATATCAAGTTTATTACCTTTTGTGTTTATTACTACAAGATGTATCACAAAAATGGTATGAGATAAAAAAAAACAGGTTACTCTGATCATCCCACTTTCTATTTAGCAACTAATAGAAGCCGGCATCTGTACGTGCTTCCAACCTAATAATACCTTACATAATAAAAAAGTAATGACAAAAATATTTATGGCATGATCTTCTTAGAAAGACGATACGCATAGAAAAAGGAGGACATGGAATATGGAGCTGGTCATAGAATTTCTCAATTGCTAATAGTAGACTCATGGAGTTTGGGGTCGTTTTGCTTGGATCAATGAGTCCTTTTGTTACATATTATAGTCAGACGGTCTTGGGAACTTCTCAATTACTAGTAAGCAATCCATCAAATTTGAGCTCGCTCAACTTGTTCCAACATACGTATATATATATATATATATATATATATATATATATATATATATATATATATATATATATATTTATTTATTTATTTCCTTCAATTTTTATTTGCCTTTTATTTTTTATATACTTATATTTAAATGTGTATTTGGGCTGAAAAAATTTGGAGAGTACTGTAATCTCAATGTTGTCTAATTATATTATGTCTAGAAGATATTAATTATGGGTGATGATATTATATTTAGTTGTTCATTTATTGTATTAACCTTGGTGTCTTCTTTATGTCTGTTTATTTCTAATGTTTCTAGGATATTAAGTTTATTACCTTTTGTATTTATTACCACAAGATATAAAGAACACATTGCCAGCTCGCGAAATAACAAACCAGACCAGATCTCATTGAATATAACCATCACCCTCATATTGATAATGCCCCCTAAATATTACAAATAAATACAAAAGGTAATAAACTGAATATCCTAGAAACATTAGAAATAAACAGACATAAAATGATACCAAGGTTAAAATATTAAATGAACAACTAAATATAACATCATCACCCATACTTAATATCGTCTAATATTCTTCGTAATTAAAATTGTAATCATTAGCATTTTAAGCTTATTGCAATTGAAACATAGAAAGTTTTTTTCTGTTAGTGACTGCTATGGAATATTTTAATAAATACATTTAAAATTTCCTGTTTTTGATGTTTTATTCGCAATAGTTTATCTACAGAGCATGTGATGTGTCTAACACTACATGTATTACGTGATTAGACAATGAAGAGTTTCTTTCAAAATATTTTTGTTATATTCCAATATCAAAGGTATCAGAAAAGAAAATGGTATGGTGAATGTAAGTTTTCGGACTCCATTCATGTTACTTATGTGGTACTTTATGGCTCACAACATACATGGAGTTTTTTTTAAGGTACATCTCCGGGTCTAAATAAATCCGTCTGTTTTTACGCATGGGGAGACAACCACAAAAGGTATAAAATAAACGGTTTTCGAGAAGCTCTTAGAACTTTCTATCATTTATGTAACTGTTATAATGAGGATCGAACAGTTGTCAAGGAAAAAATAACATTTGTTTGTATAATTGTATCATAAAATGTACCAAATCCAGACATAATATGAACGAATGTTTACTACACAATAAGGTATGAAGTTACTGGAACATTTGAGCTGCCAATTATGTTATCGTTCGACAGCAAAGAAAAGCTCGGTTTCAGACCCTCGCGAGGCAGAAAATCAGAGATCTTCGACGAGTGTCTTGCATGAAGCGAAAGAAAGTGAAAGTTTTGGTGGATAGCCATTCCCCTTCTGAGTTAGCTCTGGCACATAGCTCATTATATTTTAGCTTTGCAGCAGCCAATATTATAAAGAAGGTGTCGACGTCACCTTCCAAGTCCAACACCGATCAGTAATAGCCTAAGAAAGTACTGAATAATGAAGATACTTTATCATTATATTTTGATTTACGAGTACATCTTTTGCAGGGTAAATATAATTTGCTCCGGTCTAATTTGTCGGTAGGTCGTACTCCGGTATAATTTGTTATTTGTTTTCCTATTAATAAATAAATCATAAAGTAACTAACGGAATTCAGAATGAAATCGCTATGGAAAATACGGCAGCTGAATCAGATTGATCAACGAAGAGATAGTTCGATCGACAGAATGTAATCAGATTTCTTTTTTTTTATTACATCTCGATAAACAAAGAATTGAAGTAACCTGAATTTGTATAGCGGCAATTTGATGATTCGGAAATATATTTCGAAACAGTATAAAATATATACGGGTATTTAATTGAAAAGAAAACAATGTCAAGAAATTATTCGGAAATTAATGATCAGTCGGTATAATATTAAAACATTAATCTCGAAAATACACATGTACTTCTGTTTTAAAACTGGTTGATTTATATAATAATAACTTTATTTCAAAAGGAATAGAAACGCATGTCCGCTCATTTATATCTCTGTAAGTATAATCATAGGTTAATGAAGACAGAAATATAGATTCCCTAGCCAAATTGAGTACTTAAATGGCAACATTGAATGAAATAAATGTGTGCTAAAATATCTAGTCGCAACACAGATTTTTTTCAACAATAAATTGACTATGAATTCGAATAACATTTCCAATATAAGAAGTTAGGGGAGCTCCTCACAAGCGTATTCTTTTTCAGTAGAGCAGTTCTCAACCTAGTTAAGCGTTGAGAACTGCGATGAACTGCTTCACAAGAATAAACGGTCTGGGCTCGAGTGAGAGTTTGTAAAGAGGCACTAGCTTTGTAAAAATGAAAAAGGGACATTTATATTCGAAGTTAAGGTAAATATATTTCTTTAATGTAGATGTGACATTAATTCTGGCATAATTTAATTTTTAATAAAACCCATCAAATTTGGGATTGAGTGAATGTTTACAAAAAACAGCATCAGCTTATTGTATATTTAATTTAAAAAGTTGAAGCAGATATAAAAAATTATATTTGTAGATGGTTTTACATATGTGTATTATGATCACATGTCTTCAGGTTGGATTGGCCAAAAAGGTTACTTATACATATGTTAGAAATGACCAGTTGTTATAATTCTAAAAATTGTTCAGCATTAAGAAGTGTAAACATAGTCAATTTTGCATTTATACCGTGGAAACTGAAGCAGAAACACATTGATGGATGTATTTAAAAAAGGGCCGCCTCGCCGCCCATCGCATTGGCCTAACGACATAAAAAGATCGGACGCATCCTTAAGGGATCAATTTTACGCCGCATAAAACCGTGAAGTCGTTGGAAATTGCATCGCTTCTTTATTTCGTCCGCTGCCGCAGTTTGACTAGGATATTAAGGGGGATGGAACGCGCATATATTCTTGAGAGGATGGAATAATGAAATATTTTAATATTAGTATGTAAATGTGCTGGTAGTAATAGAAGATAAAAATTAATGATGAAAAATCTATCTTGATTTAAATATATAAATTTAGAACATATTTGTGAAATTGTATATCACTTATAGTTTTTTGGCACTGGTGTCACTATATGGGTTGAAATTTTCGAGCTATATTTTATATGTATATATATATATATATATATATATATATATATATATGCATATTAAAAAATTAACTCTTTATTAAATTTTCTTATTGATAGTTAACGAAATTTTGAAGATGAATTTCCAAAGTTTTCTCTTAATTAGGTTCAATTGAAATATAAATCTAATTTTAAGGTAAACTGAAGCATTTAAATAATTGCCTGATATCTAATTAAATCAAATACAAGGTCTAAGTTTAGCGAGAAGATCTCAGCTAAATAGAAGCCGCCGATTTTATTTGAATGTTACTCGATATTTAAGGCTATGTACCCTCTATGATATTTAAAGGTGTGTCTACCCTCTGAACTGGTTTAATGTCTGTTAATGCTATAACTCCGTAGCATTAATTCTAATCAAGCCAGAAAAATATTGTGTTTTGAGTTAATTCCATCGACAAGGATATTACAATATTTAGCTCTGTTTTGGATTCAACTTAGATCTGCATGGTCCTTTTGCTCCTGTTTGTAGATCGAGTTACGGTTTAATTGCTGGTCATTCACCGTCCGTTGACTAATGCCAGCCTGTAATTATCATCCTGTCCTGCCAAACAATAATTGCCATCAACATGTTCAATACTCACGTGACATTGTTATTTAATAAGGTGGTAAGAAATGATAAATTATATTCAATTTTATTTTTACAAAACTCAACATTATTTTAGGATACAGCGGTTGTGTATTGTGTTAGAAAGTTGTTGAACTGGTAAATAATCATAAAAAGCACATCTAGTTCCATTGTTTTTCAGTGAAACGTAATACGTTTTTTGTTCTAAATGTCAACTAATTTAATTTTATGTATTTTAAAACAAATATCGAGGTAATAATGTAGATGTGGTGGTGAATGATTTCTAATGTGTTCTTTATTTGCACAATTTTTATGGTTTATCTTACTCATTAGCAGAAAACACGCAGCTAATTTTGGATATATTACAATTGTCCCTTTCACAAATCATCGTGAAGTTTTTCTATCAAATGGTTAACCATCAGAATAGACCCATTTTTATATATGCGGCCATTTTTATGGTTAAACCTTTTAAAGAAAAACGATTAACCAAAATAAGTCAAGAATTACGATCTATAGTGTGTTTTCATAAATACTTGCATTATAGACCAACGGGTGGAAAATTAAATTTTTCAGAAGCAAATTTAAATTACAATAAATAGTATAAAAAATAAATACGATACCATTTTTGGAGGAATTTCTCCTCTTTCCAAAAAATTGTATTCAAAGTTGATCATAAAATTATCCGAGTTATAATTACTCCTATCGTAAAACCTGAAGGCTGGCGCGCTCATCGGTAATAAAGCACTCAATCATGAGGTAACCAACATTATTTTTATGATATAATATTTGTCAAAATTTCAAAGAATTCTGTTGATTTAGCATTTCTCTTTATTTTAATTTAACAATTATTTAAAATTTCTCTATTTTAATTAATCTATGTACCTTTCGGTGAATCACGAAAATAATATTAACTTTTTATGATTTATTGAGAAAATGAAGTGAATTTTTATGCATAAACGTACGACAAATACCACAAATATATATTAATTTGAGATATGGCCTAAATTTTCTTTAAAATAAATTAGTTTTCCAACTGCGAAAAAATAAGATATAGGGAATAATCACCGTATTTTCTATTGTTATATATATATATATATATATATATATATACAAGTAACATTTTCAAATTCAAAATATAATTTTTGTTAAGAAAAACTTTTATTGTTTAAATAAACCGGTCAGTATAATTTGCATTTTTTATATTATCCCTGTTATGCATAATTACATATAAATTTTATTTAAAAGTATTTTTTTAAAATTGTGCATATAGTTAGAAAAACTCCTGAGAGCACATATGTTTACACATATTTTACATATGTTTATATAAAAAATCTCCCGTGATATACATTTGAGTTTCATATGTTTACATGTATACATCCTTGCTAGGGATGCATTAAACTGATAAAAGTATAGAAAAATACAAGAGACTTAATGTAAAAAATTTAAGACTTTTGAAGCAGTATCGTAAATCAAAGACTGTTAGTATAAAACTTGCATCTAATATAAATATTGAAACGTATAAGCCGGCCAACAGTATGCGTCAGCACCCCAGCCAGCCACCCGCTATGATCGCCCAAACACAAGAAACATTCATGTCATCCACTTCCTTTATGCCGCCGTGATGTGACATCCAACTAAATGATGCTTTTCAGCAAAGCTCCTGCAAAAATAATAATTTACTGAGTTGTCAAACAATATAAAAGCGCTATTTGAAAATAAAAAAAAGCAAATTACGTGAGCGATAATTCCTTTTACCTGTTTATTGAAATCGCAAAAGCTCCAGTTTCAATATCGTAAAGTTTGACTTTTACTTTAACGTTGTTATTTGGAAATTGTAAAAGCTTTTACATTACATATACAATATGAATAAAATCTCCAATCAATATATCTTCATGTTTTTTAATCGACAAAATCGAAAAATAAAAACACTTTAATGAAGGATGCTTAATCAATTCCGATATATAAATTTTAATACAAATACCAATCAATACTTTCATTGTAGTTCGATGCTGTAAATCTATACTATTCCTTATAGTAAATACTCTAAGGATGATCGCAATGCATTCAAATCAATTTCAATCAGCTTTAGATACGGTGTATTTAAATCATCCGCTTTCCTTGTGATGCATTCAAACCATTCGCTTTAATTGCGATTCTACTAGCTTTCAAATGCATTACTAGCTAAAGTCTCGCCTTAACGTAAATAAACATAATGATTCGATCTTTCGACAAGGGATGCTGTATTTAAATGGACTTTACTATCAATAGATTTTTCATCCAGTTAGTTTTATATGAAACGAGATAACGTCCGCTGCTTTTTTCATGTAGATAATTCATTTTATTCCTAACTATTATGTTGCAAAGGTAAAAATGTATTTGTTTTCAGTTAATTTTTATCACGCTCTTATTAGCTTAAGTTGTATGTAAAAACTCTGTAAACAAACTTATTAAATCGAATTTCATCCACCTTCAATTGGCATATTGTTTTGCACCTTTTTAAATTTCTGGATTTCATTAAAATTTCAACAGTTTACAAAGTTTATAGTTACATATAAGATAACAATTTGTTAACAATATGATATCGCTAAGCTAATATTATAACAGAGGAGGAAGCTAGTCATGGGATTCGTCCTTAACTTCTCAAGGGCTAACAACAAACCCATCGAGTTTAATCCCATTTAATTTGTCTTAATGAGGCCTCAAGTTAAAGGTATGCTTTCTAATATTTTACTTTTTTTTTATCACATTTTTTGCATAATAACTCAAAAAAAGCCTAATAAAGAATCACCAAAAAATATTTATTTTTTCGCTATGTATATTGCTGCTATGGTATGAATATTTAATGGCTAGGCTACCTCTTGGTTCACCTCCATAAATTTATCTTATTAATGGATCTAATTACTTTTAAATTCGATATTCCGAAATTCTGTACAAAATCAGATCCTTATTCTAAAAAAATCGTTCGGGGTCGGGTACGTGTCCGCAAAAATATTTGGGAGAGCAACCATTAAATAAATCGATCTGTCCCTACCTTGTACCCTTTAAGTAGTGTTCTCTCACTTTTGTTACATTTTTTATCACCACACTGACTCTATCGTCAAATGAAGATCTATAATCCTCCGCAAAGTATATAAACTGTTTTACTTTACATACTTGTTTAGATATTATCCAGATTGTTCTCAAAATGTTTTTTTACTTAAAATGTATTTCCTTTGAAATCTAAATCGCACGGTGTAGTTTATAAGTAGATGCATCACGCTGTCGAAAAATTATACAATATTTCTGTCTAAATTATTCGCCAAAAAATGTATTTTCTATACTGGAACCCAGAGCTTACTTCCCACGTCGGGTAACAACAAATATTTCCAAAATAGTAACAGTGATAAAATTTAAAAGCTAGCCTAAATATCAACTTCGCTATAATAAGACACTAATAATTAAATCCATACTGAAACATTGAGTAATACAATTCATGCCTAATATTATCAAATCAATCGTTCAAAACAACATACATGAACATCATAACATGATGTTGTTTCTTCTGAACATCATAATTTTGAATTATATATATTATAAAGCGGTTTAAAGTCATTTATTAGTCAACAATTTATTATATCCGATTCCTTCCTACTCTATTTCTAGAAAAAAATATCAGTCTGTATATTAGACGGCGCGTTATAGGTATTTTCATATATTTCAACCAGAGTAAAATAAGAATTAAAATATAGTATAAATCTTATATATAGTAGGCATACCTCAAAATCTTTAACATATTCTTCATTTCTGTTAATTCCACACGAAACGAGAAAAGAAAGATATACAATTGTAACTACAAATGTTAATCAAAAAGTAACTACAAGCACACATTACCGAAAGTTTCATCACGTAATATTCCGTTTCACTTGATGTGTTTGTGGAATTTAACTTGTGAATGTAACGTCCCAGGTTCAATTGTTTACAACAAAACTTTTGTATTTCTTTATATCTACTAATAATTAGGAAAATTTTAATTGACATTTTTGTTAGGGAAATAAACATTCAAATTTATCAAGTAAATTTTTGTAATCAGATAAGAAACACAATAAAAAGGACAAAGCTTTCTGTTGACAGTGTGATGTTACTTGTTTGAAATGCTCTTTTAAATATATAATTTCCGTTATGACCTTTAATAATTTGATTGTAAATTGTCACGTGTAAAATCCAAATAATTCAATTAGCTAATAACTGTCTACATACTAAATGCGTTGGTACACACCAAATTAATGAAAAACAAATCAAAAATTATTGAAGTCTAGTCGTAAAACTAGGAAGTTAAAGTTTACTGAAATATTTTAAACGATTCGCCCGTGAAACACCTGTAAACGAAGAAGCTCACGCTGATATATATGGCCGATATATTACAGTTCACGTTCTGTAGTCGTTCTTTCTCAAGTAGCAAAGTATTATTTGAAGTATAAATCTACTCCATTGCTGATTAGATTATTTCTTCACAGTTAAGACGGATATTATTTTTTCGAGCTCTAGTTCCGAGTTCCTCTACTAGAAGATTTGGTATGTTATATTCTACAACAATAACAGGAAACGGCCAATGTAGCTTTTGTCTTCACACCCCACGCTTATTTTACATCCACTAGTTATTTTTTACAGTATATTTTATTCAAGATATCATCGGACACGTTAAGTACAAAGCTCCCCATCTTCGGCTTCACGTCTTTCCTATTTCTGCTAATACCATAAAACCCACTCCCGATAAAACACGAACTTTTTGATAAGATCGATGACCCCTGGGCGAAACAATCAATCGTAATCGTTCTAATTAACCGTATCCTCTCTTAGTCACCCAGTTTCAGTTAGTCTCTGTCTTCCACGGCGCATAGAAAGTTAATAATTTCGTAGAAATAAATGAATCCGTGAAGAAATAGACGAATCAATTAAACAAAAAACTAATTAAAACTGAAGGAGATGGTTTTTTAACAATCCTCACAGAGGTAACAAATCGATTTTTTTTGTTAATATTGTTAAGAAATTATGACATGAATTTTTTACATCCATATGACTGATATGATATTTTAGGATACTAAGCAATACTATATAATATTAAGTAAACCGTTGTAAACTGTAAATACTTCAGAAAGTATGGAATTTATATTTATACCACCTCACAGCACCCTGAAAAATGTTGACAAATTGACAGAAACATTTTCGCAATATGTCTTAATTTTAAAATATTTTACTAGATTTTCGCATTTGGAGTAGATTTTCGTAAAAAAGTCTTTCTTATAAATCTTATTTTACAAGAAATAAAAATTCCTCATTCATTTTTTATAATTTGCTATTCAAAATCGAACGTCAGTTGGATTATATTTTGGATTCATAGTAATAAGTAACTAATAAACAATTAAGTTAGTTCTTTTTTTTATCGTAATCTTTCTTTAATATTACTCTAAGCTTTTCTGCAAATACTTTATTATTACCTTATTTACACAGACCCCCTTTTCGTTACCACTCCAATTGTTGCAATCATATAAATTTAAATAGGAAAAATATTATTCTTTGCTACAAAGGCAGAAAGAGTCCTTTAATTTAAGCCCGTATTCTCTCGAGTAGCGGGAGAGTTGTAACCAGTTAAACAAAACTAATTGTGTGTATTACCATACTCTACTTTTCCAAGAAGGAGATAATTCACGTCTGGAATAGATAGCTAAAATTATCGTACTATGTCCAAATGACCCAAAATTAAGCTCTAAGGGAAAGAAATAAAAAAAATAATTAATTTTATGTTTCACCTTATCACGGAGTTGATCTTATTGTTTGATAAAAATACGTTTTGAATTATGTAAAAGAAAGATGATTTCCTTAATCACTATTTGTTTATAACAGATTTAAGTATACATAAGTAAATGTAAAGCAGTAATAGTCCAATTTACTAAGTAACAATATTGGGCTTATATTAACTTATTTGGATAACAGTCGATTTCTCAAAACACTTGCTCGTATCTGGATTTGACAATTTTTAAAATGGGATGGTTTTCGTACTTGGGACGAGTGATGTTGATAAATCATTAATATTTATTGAAACAATAGCATAGCTACCATTGTCATAGCTAGCTAAATATTGATGATTTATTATTATCAAACTCAAAGTCGAAATATCGATTTAAATTAACCTCGATGATATTGTGTAATAAAGAATAAAACATTCCTACAAATAAAAATAAAAAGCACTATAAAAAAACAAGTCACTTATTTAATTTGAACGTTTCATAAAATATCTGTATGCACGTTCGTCCGTAAGTCACCAACGCGTACGAACTTTTGTGCATATCGAATATGGAAATACTTTCGTGTTAGAAAAAATACTTTGTGTTCCAGGAAAGTCAGTGTTAGCATCAGTAGCAGCAGGAGTTTTACTAATAAATGTTAACTTTAGATCTTGCAAATTTCTTCATTTTCCAAGATACTAAGTGAATTTTTTTTCATTTAATTTGAAAAAAATATTTTAGAACCAAAAAACCGACTACACCAAAAAATGGAAGAAAAGGAACAAGTTTTACTAATGCTGTCAAAATTTCTTTAAGCGATGATTTGCAAAAGTAAACGTAAAAGTATTTTTATAAGATATCATAACCATATATATATGTATATATATATATATATATATATATATATATATATATATATATATATATATAAGGGTTACTTATTTGTTAAAAATATTCAAGAAATTTTAAAATATGACACATAAAGGCTTCTTCTTTATCACATCTTCACTACTAAAGGTTGCAGTCATCTTAAAGTATCTTGCTAGACGATCTAAGTGAGATGCATTCCAGTAATGATCTATCTCACACCGGCGACTAGAATATAGAATTAAAGAACATAGAATTTTATAAGGCGACAAAACACTATATATATATATATATATATATATATATATAATAACGAAAACGAAAAAGACCATGAAAATTCTATTCATCTATGATACACATAACACGGCTGTAGATTAAGTGAACTGCAACCGTCAAAATTACGGGAAGGAATTTAAATATTTTTTCCTCATCACGACAAACTAGTCGTAGAAAACACAGTAATCATTATTTTTATATAAACATCACCTGACTGGGCAACTGAACAACCCGCAACTGTAACCGCACCCGCACCGCACCTGCAGCCGCAGCCGCAGCGATGCAGACACACTTGCACGCGGACATATGCACAAAATTAATAACGCTTCTACCGCTTTAATTTGTTATATAAGAAAAATAAAAAGAAAATGAAAAATTCTGGAAATTTGAAATAAAACTCGGTTAAAAATGTCCTGAAACATGCGTCAACCACTTCAGAAAAAAATTATAACACCGGAAATCTATTTTTTGCTGCTCCGAAATGACTTGGTTGGTGTTTCTCAAATTCGTCTGATATCGTGGAAAAATTACTAAACTAATTTTAATGAAAATTAACCTCCTTGAATGCTTCTACACTTAAGAACTAAAGTATCATATTGAAAGAAGCTACACAGGATATTAAGATGTAAGTAAAACAAAAAAAATAATACATGAAGAAGTAACAGTAATATATTGTCTTAAAATAATAAATTCAATAATAAAAAAAATTTCAAAATATAGAATTATGAAAACATTGTCTGTGAAGCTGAAGAACTGAGAGAAGGCTATGTTTTTTACTACACTTGATATGCTTTCCAAAAGGCCTTTGACGGCGCGACGCTCTGCTGTGAACCAGGCTCGATTCCCGGCCGCTCGTCGAGCGGAGGTTGGGTTAGTGTTTTGGCTGGATATAAGAGATTACTTTTGGAAAAGAGTACGCCATATGTATCAATTTTACGCATTAAAGTACCGAAATAAATATGTAAATAAGTAACTAGATGATAAAACCATCAATTTTTAGCGATTTTCATGACGTGATGAAACCTCTCGTGCGTTTATAAGAATCGCGGCATTCGATCTTTTATCCAGTTAGCAGCTAAGTTTTACAAAAAATATGTAAATTTTACAACGAAAACCTAAAACTCTGTTCATGAGTTCCGTTCAGGCGTTTTGATACTTCCCATAATTCGATCTCGTCAATTAAATTTAGAAATATTGGAAGCTTATTGAAACAGGTAGAAGAAAGAAAGGAGAATAAATATTGAAACAGGTCCCACGAAAAGACTGCGTACTCTGGCAGAGTTACTCTCAAGCCAAAATAGTAAAACAACTTCGTGTTTATGCTTCGGGGCAGAAGTGAAAATATTCTGTAAGGCCACTACGTGAGGTAACGCTCCTTCAACTTCAAAAGAAGACCAATATACCCTATGAAATTTCTGAGTTCCCACAGTACTAATTATTGGCTAATTTCATTTTGACGGAATATGCTTGCTCACCTAGCGTATCCTCTGGAACTATCGCTTTTCGACTGTTGTATATTTCTATTGCAGTTTTCATAATAATTCACTTACACAATTTTCAACCAATAGCCCAAAAAATGTGCGAAGGCGAAATGGTGTCTCCTTATATTTTATTAAGTAATAGGACATAATATATGGATATAATATCAAGATATTATATCCATGTATTGAGATATAGGCTGTAAATATTTTGCTATGAACCGAAGGAACAAAAACGAGAAATAACTATCTCAAATTGTGCAACTGATTAAATTTAAGTAATTTTTTTTGGTAAATAATTTATGAATATTACAATAAAGAATATTCTCTTTCGATTGGGGATTGAATCTGCTATCATAAATTTGGCACCGCATTTTGCTTACACAAAACTACGTCATCTAGGATTCTGTGTATATCGTAAGTTGTAATGTTGCTTATTGCAACGGAATATGCAGTTAGATTTGAAATTGTATGTAACACCGAGATGCAAATACAAATTCAATCAATTGCGATGGCGGATACTTCTCTGCTTTCATTACTCGGGAAATCCAATTTATATAGGTGGGTCTATATAAATTGAGGTCGATAGGTTAACGCCCCAAATTGTGAGTATAATAATAATAAAAAGAGGCGCGCGTCGAAGTGAGAATTTAAAATTTCTCAATTTATTTCGCTGAAGGTAGAATTTAAGCCTGTAGATCTCAGGCAATATCGTCTTTAATGTACTCGTATTTGCTAATAAACTGCATCGCTAATTGTATAAAGCTCCATAAGTGTGTTATGGCTAAACATATTAGTTCTACAGCAAAATTTAACGATACTGAGAAAATTCTTAGATTAATTTTAAACTTGATTAATATCGGTGATATAAACAATTATAAAATTATGTTCGAGCAATAGCCGTTATGGGATGTTAATATTAACATTAATAAATATGGGCTAAGAGCCATAATTAATATTAATATTATATTGATATTAATAAATATTCATATTAATAAATATCTATATATTATATATATAAATATAATAAAGGGATATTAATATTAATAAATATCGGCTAAGAGCCATAATCAATCAGGTCCACCTATAATATTGCGACCTGTTTTAAAATCGTTCACAAAGAAGAGCTGAGCGATTCAGAGAGCTTAAATTATTTAACTTAAACAAAATGGAACGAAATTACGGGTAAAAGTAATCCTTCTTCGGTTGGAATCCTACAAAATAGACTAAAATACTTCCTTATACGCACTCCAAACCAGACGAGTTTTTATTCTCACACGTGATACCATCTCAAAATTCATGTTACATAGTAATGCATTGTAAGGTGCAGCATATGAAGTAGAATTTCATTCTCTCTGGGCTTCGCTGGTGAGCTTTTAATTACTCCCTGAACGAGTTCATTGTATATTAAATTGGTAAATCTCGCAAAGACGATGCATTGTTTATATCTTATTTAAAATTTACCACAATCCATAATGTTTCGTTTCTAATCTTTATGAAAACATACTGTTCCGTAGATATATGTAAAAGAAAAGCATATGATCTCACAAACGATTAATTGTGCAATTAAAAGTTAATAAACATCGACTTTTAATAAATATTAGCAGAATAACACTAATTGCAAAAGAAGTTGATACACTTTACAACATTATCATTTAAATTGTAATTAATTCCAAACCGTACCGCTTGTACATGTAAAAGTTAGTTATAGAACTTTCCATAACCATAAACAATTAAATGTTTACGATCATATTTTCTGTAAAGACTTGTCCTTGATATCGACTGTCCATTGTCCGGTTATCTACCATCAAAAAAGTACTTGTAACGTGACTAGAAACTGTCTATAATTTTTCGAATAAATGTTTCACAGATGTTTCTTGATTTTTGAATTACATAATTGACAATTTTAATTGCACCGTTTCCACGCTTAATGAATTTTCTATTTAACTTTCACTTTCTATTAAACTTTAATTTATATTCGCTTTAACTTAAACTTTATAGCAGAATACGATTTATTTTCAGTTCAAGGTCAACTCTTTATACCAATTGGTTTAAAATACATGATTAAAACACAACAAAATAAAAGCATATTCCTGCTAATAAACCAAATTTGATGAAATTGAAATGACAATCTTTAGTCACTTCAGAATCATCAAATTTGGTTTATTATCAGGAACATGACAAGTAATGAACATTAAAATATATAGAATATAACAAATTTTAAACTACTATACCAGTTACAAGCTGCTTTTTGGGGCTCCGTAATTTAAAAGAAAAAACAGAACCCTTATAAGATCACTCAAGTGTCCATCCATATGTCCGTCACAGTTATTTTTCTCAGAAACCGCTTGACCTTGTTATTAGGAAGGACAAATTAAGCACTACAGAAGTTTGTTTTTTGATTCCATATTATCCATTTAGGAATTATAATATATCTTTAGAGGTGGATAATACACAAAAAATGTTCTTCCCTCCTTCTTTTCGAAACTATTATATGCTAAATATAACTTAAAATTATAAAAATATTGATTATTTGAAGCCCACAAAAAGGTTGCAGGAAAACTATAGCGATAATTTTTAAATATTCCCCACTTAACGCCCCCGAAAGATATATGAGTAGGAAGCAATACATTTATATTTTTCTATTTTCAAAGCTGATTTTCTCTTCTTCTCCTTCATCTATTTTTTTTGATGATAGTAATATTATACAAATTAACCCACATATTTTGCATATACATTAGAACTCCAACTTTTTTAAAATATTCGTATAATAATTGAAAGCGAGACCAATAAAAGTCTTGAAAAAGTATTTTTTTCTTCTCATTTTATATATCATGCGAAGAGTGATTTAAAAGGACTTGTTATAAGGATGCCAAAAATAGTTTTCCTAATTTAAATTGCATATTTAAAATATATCTAAAAAGAGGCAAAAATACAGCGAAAATCATGAAAAAACAGGGTTGGTAAAATCTAATCGGAAGTTTGCAGAAAAACTATAGCGAATATACTAGATCTCATAATTTTTTAAATATGTACCATATTCTTACACTTGTGAAAGAATTAGTGTGTAATAGGTTGCAATATGTTTACTTTGGGAAAAATATTTTTAAATAGTTTAATAGAAATACTATATAAGCTTAAATGTTTATAAATGCCGAAATGTGAGCGAAACCCTCGTGGTGCAAGTTCCACACATATTTATCAGAATATTTTATATTATAATATGCTGCGCTATACCTAATATTTAAAACCCATTAAAATGTTACATTTAAGGTGGCATTTTGGGTAGGTTAACATTTTTTCGTAGCATGCGAGGGTTCGGTTTAAATTTAAAATTGAGTTTTTGATGGCGATCGCCACCCCGTTTATTCAAAATTGTGAATCTTAGAAAAAAAATTAACAAAGCTTTTTGTAGAGAACCGCTTTCTCTACAATTCAATATTAGGAAATATTGTTGCAATTTCAGTTATAACAAAGGTACATGAAAAGTCAGAAATGACTTTAACATTGTAATAATTATTCATTTATTTGGTATACAAATCAGTTCTGTCTGTTCGGATTTAAAAATTGGGCTTGTTTGCGCCAATATCTTTTATGTTATAAAAATAATAAGATGCGTCATTTTTTATCCATAGTTTTCAAACTTTCTGTTAGCATCATGAAAACATGTTACGAAAACAAACATTTACGGTAATCCAAGGAATAATGTGTTATATAACTCAAAATCAACTCTGTAAATTAAAAAAAGTATATCGTAAAACATTAATAATTCCATTTACATTTTCGCGTTGATATAACATACAACAAATTAAGTTAGGTAACTTTGCATTTAGAAAGAAAAATGTTACTTCGAAATTTACTTGCATCACAAAATGGTGCGGGATAGACATGTTCCACTACATCCCTTAATAATAATAAATTTTACAAACGATAGAATTAAATATAATTTATCATAACATACCAATTTATCAAATAAAAAATTCACGCGAGAATTAAAGATCGTGATGTGATTACTAGTTAGTATTATAATCAACTATCGGTGAATGACGAAAAATCAAATCCTAACTCAATTTACAAACAACAGCTGGTCAGAAATAGGGATACCATTCGTAGACTCCTGTATGTTCATCAATGGGAATGGAAGTCCTGAAAGATGTTTGCCTCCTTACAACACGAACTCGTAGAACGTGCAGGTCTATATTGAATCCTTACAAAGATAAATATTGTAACCGACTGATAAGGTAAAATTAATTTAAACCACAACATTTTTCTGGCTACATTCGAATTTATACTTCAGTCACAATTATAAACAGTAATTGAACCATTGTATCATGCAATCAAAGTCAAATAATAAATAATTGAGAGATTTGTGTTTTGCTAACTTTTTCTATCTAAATATAGAACTTTGATTTGTCTTAATCAGCTTTCAAACAGTTTAATACCATAATTTACCACAAAACTAGATTTGGCTTTCAAGTAGACTTAATTAACTGATGACTTTGAAATTTCGGTATCCAAAATTCGATAATCAACAAAAAGAATTTGGAAACAAGTGTTAGTTACTTTACTAAGTGAGTAAATTTCAGATATTATCTGGACAGATATTTGTCACTATTAAAAGTTTAAATTATAAACTTTACCAAATATAGTTTCTTGCTGGTTATTTACTCTAAAACTTACGATCGATAAAAGACTTTGAAACTAATGAACACGTGTCTCTGATGCGATAATATATAGTAGTCATATCGATAGATATTCTTTAAAAAAAAATCCTACAGCAATGTTTACGTAAATACGTATTTAAACTGAATCAAAAATTAGCGCGTTATAAAATTGATAGTGATTTTTTTCGAAATAAAATTATTATACGTCATGTTTTTTTTTAATTGATTCGCATCCCTTTAGTATAAGAGAGATTCTTAAAAGAGTATAACGTAATAAAGAGGCAATGCAATTTTCAACCACTTTACAGTCTTAGGCGGCGTGAAATTTATGTCTAGGGGATGCAACCCGATCTTTTTAAGTCATTAGATAAACCATACTGGCGGCAATACGGTTCATTCTTAAATATCCTTATCAATGTGTTCTACTTCAGTTCACAGTACATAAATGCAAAATGAATTATAGTTACGATTATAAATTTTACTTATTTACAACTAGTAATATGAAACTCTTACGGTTGATTGTATCGCAGGGTTACAATCGTTAAATTCGATAGTTACACTTGTTAATAACGAATAAATATTATAAATAAATACAATTGCTAATATTGCAAAATCATTGAAAAAACCATGAGTACACGGTCTATCTTATACATTGTTTATTAAATAAACAATTGTAAGAAATAGTTCAAAACAAAAAAAAATAAAAACCAAAAAAACAGAGAGAAAGGCAAGAATATCCGCAAAAAACGAGGGTATAGTACGCCGAGCACGAAAAAAGGAAGTAAAATTAACCTATTTTAAAAATCATTGTGAAAATCGTTAGGGTTCTATTGGAATAGCTAATCAATTAATAGAAGAAAAATCACCAAAATCGTTAATAATTCGGCTGTAACGTATTCTCAAACGCACTGAGCACATACGTGCAAACTAACGAACAATGTCATTTTTCGAACGTGAATTTAGGTTACGATAAATATTTAAAATAAAAACATTCTCATTTTGTGAGAAAGATCTCATTCTAAGAAAATATATTGAAAGTTAATTACTTGAAAAGTACCCAAATTATAATTGTTTATATCATCAAAACTCGAGACTGCCGCGCTCGTTGATAATGAAACACACTCGTACATGGTACGCAACGTTAGTTTATAATGTAACCATGGTTTCATTTCATTGATTCGGTTTGATTTATTTCTTTTAAGACTTACCATTGGTTTAATTTAAAATTCATAAAGACGATATTAATTTAATGTATCCACGGAAACTATAATACGCCGTTTTCACATATTATGAAAATGACCTTTACGTTTTATAATTTACAGCGTAAGACAAATAACTTGGAATTAATAAACATAATACTGCAAAACATGATACTCATTTGAGGAATGGCCTAAATTACCTTTAAGATAAATTAGGATTTTTCAATTATAGAAAAATAAGATGTAAGAATATTATAATTTTCTATTATTCTGAATCCAGATATGAGTAAAATTTTCAGATTCAAAAGAGGACTAAAGTTCAGAAGAGTTTAAGGTATAATTAACGAAATAACTGTTATAAAAAAGGTGAAACCATGTCTTGTTATATGTATATCTGATTGTTTCTTTATGTGTTTGATTGTTTATTTATTCTCAAAATCATTTACAGGAAACGTTAAATATGGATCCCAAAAAAAAATAAAAAAATTATGCGTATGAACGCGATGCCAAATCTAAAAAGAGTTTGCGACGACATGTACGTATCGTCAATAAGTAGCGCAGAAAAAGGGTTTTAATTATAAAATTATCATAGTTGAGCAACGTATTATTGCTAAACATCTTACCTGTGGGTGTTTATTATGAATACTTATAAACATTTACATAAATAAATTTCTCTGTCGCAAAATCCACTGGGCATGAAGTTTAATGATTATTTTATTATATCTTACCGTGTGTTGCCATTTTCTTATTTCGATCATCGGATTGATTGGAGAGTATAATTATAATTTCTTTATTTTGTTAATTATTGTTATTACAGATTATACTGACATTTTAATCTGTTTAATTTTATGCATATTTAATTTTTTCTAAATATTATTGATGGTTTTATTTAAAAAAATAATAAATAAAAAATATACATATATGTCAATTTTTCATCCTAAGTGTAAATATTTAGGATACTATTTAATAACTCCTTGCACCATGCATTTTACAAAATAAACAGGCGTTCCGCACATGTATATATATATATATATATATATATATATATATATATATATATATATATATATACACACATATATATATATATATCTTCTTCTTCTTCAATAGCTTGACAGCCCAGGATGGGCCCCTGCCATCCGCAGAATCAATTCCCAAGCTTTCCTGTTCTTGGTCAGTCGAGGCACCTAAGTTTAGGCCTTCCTCTTTTTCGAGAGTCCAATGGTCTGGTTGAGACGACCTTTTTTGTTGCTCGACTGTCGTCTATTCTGCTCAAGTGCCCTGCTCATTTTCTTCTCTTACTTGCGATGTAGTTGACCACATCTGGTACTTTAAATAATATGTAAAGTTCAGAGTTAGTTCTTCTTCTCCAGATGTTGTGTTATTTTAGACCACCAAAATACTTCTTAAAATCTTTCTTTCAAAAATAGAAATGGCGTTTCTAACTTTTTCTCTCATTGTCCATGTCTCAGCAGTATACGTAAGTATGGGTCTAATTAAGCTTTTGTAAATCAGAATCTTTGTTTTTCTACTGATGAAGCTAGACTTCTAGTACTTTTTAAGACCAAAAAAATATCGGTTAGCTGCTGTGACCCTACTACGGATCTCAATCATGATTTCATTGAGAGTATTAATTTCTGATTCTAAGTATTTAAAGTTGCAAATATATATACATATATATATATATATATATATATATATATATACACACATGCATATATATTGATGATCTGTTATTAGCTAAATTATTCCGTAACTACCAACAACAATACTTCATTAATAATTTTATTGTTTTAGTTTAAAATCATTTTATGTCTATAAAAGAGTGCATGTATATAAACAAATAAAGTAATATATTGGAGATTCTCGTAATAATTTTATAAATCAAATACTTAAGGTATGAAACTTGCCTCCAACGTTAATACGTCCAACACCCAAGCGTCAGCACCCCAGTGAGCCACCCATTGTGACCGCCTGCCACAGGAACCCGCCTCTTCCACCAACTTCCTTTATAGCGCCATTACGCGACATGGGCAACTTAATGACAACTTTCAACACAACTCGTGTAAAAATTGTAACTTGCTGAAACCGCATAGAACATAAAAGCACTATTTGAAAATAAACTTAGGCAAATTATGAGCAACAATTCATTTGAGGTATTTATCGGTGTCAGAATAGCTCTAGTCGACTTTTAACGAATCTAGACTTTAAGCGAATCTATATGTTATTAAGAGAAGAAAAACTGGGTACCCCCTTTTAAGAACATTGCTCGCACAAAAGAGTATGGGATTTGGAAAAGTTATAATTTATATGAAGAAGGAGAGCAAAAAGCTAAAACTTATAAATAATATGTGTTATAAATACATTAAATTTTATATTACATATATATTGAACGATTCATTGTTTACGTTTATACTGTTAAGGTCAAACACATCATAATCTGTGGTCAAAGAGACGCACAGATTAGAGATTTTCACAAAGGAATTTTAAAATGTCATACTGACGGAATGAGTTTCCCGTAAATGAATTACCCCCAAATTAAAAATTGTATGAATTGCTGTTGAATTTCGACCACTGGGTGACCACTAGTAAATATAATATAGTAAAAGGCTTTTGGAATATCTAGAAGACATTTCCACTCAATATAATTTCCACTCAATATAATCCAACCATTAACACGAACTAATAAAGAAACTATTTATATTCTGGAAATTACAAAATCATTGCAATCTAGTGAAATATCTAATTTAATGAAAGGAGCTCATTTAATTAAGCAAATTAAAATCAATAAATACGAGTTTAAATAAAAAAAAATATATTTTCATTTCAAGCTACTATAAACCAGTAATTTAGTTTTAAGTTTCTTATCTGCTTATGGAAAAATATGTGAGAACCCTTTAACACAAATAACACGGCTATTCCTTTTATGTATACCCGGCTTTTCCTTTTCGACAAAAAAGCTTAATGTCACAATATGCTTTTAAAAACCTCACTCCCCGAAATATAAAGGGCGTTCAGCTCATAGCGTTGCATGATTTCTTATTACGAACTTAATTACGATACAATTATATTTATTATGATTTCTTATTACGAACTTATTGACATGAATTTTATGCAAGTTACGTATGGTAATCTTGGAACTTAGTTTTTTTTTCATGTTATATCTGAATTGGTTTCATAGTTATATTGATATCGCTATTGAATTCTACAGACACGCTTTCTTTTTGAGGCTATGGTACCTACACGTACGCATTGCATAACCCGTAATATGCACCTAAAACACGTATGCGTTGTATAACCCGCAATATACACTTAAGGCAACACGCATTCAAATACAGCGGAATCTACAAATTGTCTTGTATGAAACCATTATTCGTCGGTCTATGTTTCGTTTGAATAGATTTAACTCAAGTACAATTGAAGCTGTTGACATTAATTTTACATAGGTTGCGGATACTCATCTTATTTCAAACGGTTCCGAATTTGATAATGATATTGAATTTCGAGCATGTATTTACTTTTTGATCTGTGGTACCAAAAGTGCCACAGCCTCAAAAATTTATATAGCTCATACAGCGTCAGATATGCATTCAATTAGTGGAACCACGAAACTTTCTTGTACATAACCATGTAATTTTTCGAATTTGTGTATTTTGTTTATATTTTTAGATCGCCAGTTATGATGCAATAACAAAATCAATTCCGTAACGCGCAATCTGTGTTACCATGCAGAATATTGGATTATTAAAAGCTTTTTCTATGGAATTCCATTAGGCATATTCTATGTGAAATAGAAAAACCCCTCATTAATTATATATGTTCATAGTTTATATACATTTTTTTTTAAATAGCCTTCCTAAAATATTCATAAATCTATGCGACCAAAGCCCAGCAAGCACAGTTAGCCAGAAATAATCCACATATTAAACTAACAAAGCACTTTATTGAGTTATTTCCATTTTTTGTTGCCTTAGCTTCTACTTCAGGTCTTTATTTATTATTCGAGATATTCTTAAGAATTTTTATTATTATTAATAATACATACATTATTAATAATACATATTAAAATAAGAGTTTAAAAAATAATTATTAATTAAATTTATCTTATGACAGATTCAAATCCAGAAACAGTAAAGGCTTTTAGACACGGTGTAAACATACAGTAATTAGAAAAAAAAATTTCAAAAGAATTTTACTCATACTTCCCATCGAAACATCACTCAGATGTTTAGAAACAAATACGCTTTCCAACGATGAACATTTTCCAAATCCAATGAATAATCACCCAAATTTCTCTTAAAGGTTTATTTGTCAATTTTTAATTTATTTACAAAAGACAGACCATTACGCTGGGATTGAAACATCCATGTGACGCTTAAGGCTGCCCTCAACCTTCAACCCAATGAAACAAATGAAACACATGACACAACGAAACAAATGTTACATTTAAGTTTATTTTGATGGCTGAAATAGTGTTGCAGAAATAACGTTTACAAATTATTACGAAAAACAAACTTATTTTTTGAAAGAAATGTAAAATTATTCTTTTATCTAATCGGCGGTTTAATTGAAAATTGAAGGGGGCTAATTTTTTAATTTTTTCTATACAAGATTGACATTATTATTTTATCATCACCTGGGCGATGACCTTTATGGATATTGCCGATGACTTTTTGAAATGAACTAAGGTTTAAATAAGATATGTATCTAATCTCTATTGGTTTAAACATATTATATTGTGAGAAATAAAATCTTTGCCGCTATATTTTTGCATGCTGTAACTATAATATATTTCTGATGCTATAATATCTAACTCCTATTGTGCAGTGTGTTATTTAAGCTTTTTACAAGACAAAGCTAAGCCTCGAAAGTGTTATTTATAAAACAATAATGTTAACACATTTTATTTCAAAACAGAATAGTCCTTCGAAGACATCTACATACCTACACACACGACACCACATACGAAGATAGCGTGTTTTGTTTTAATATAACTGCAATACATATGAACCTGTATATGGAAATTTTCATCTGCTGGCCCCACAAGAGCGGACCTTAATGGCACATTCACATGAAGACTAAGACTGGTCTCGGAAGCTCACCTCGATTTCGATTTTTTTTGAAGTTGAATCAAAGGAATATGAAAGGTGTTGAAATCCACGCGGTATCCACGTCATGTTTAAAGAATCATTTACAATAGAAGAAGTGTATATATATATATATATATATATATATATATATGTGTGTGTGTGTGTGTGTATGTTTGTGTGTGTGTGTGTGTATTTGTGTGTGTGTATAAACATAGCTATGCATTTACACCTATGTATTTTTGACTCTCCTTTTTTAAAATTACCAAAATCCCTTAGAATTATGCTACAAAATTAAACATACAAATATGCAAAATATATCAATTTGAAGAAAAGCTTGTTTTCTTTTGAAGACAGATATATTTAACAGATAAAGAAACGGAAAAACAATGTAGTGACAACAATTAATTTACTTAGATACTAATTATCACCCGGTCCTATTTCAGTGAAAAGTTATTATTGAAAGTCTTTTCTTTACTTTGCTTTTATGAAATACTGACGTAATGAAATAATATAATTTATGATTATAATGCAAAACGAAATAACCTACTCTCATAAATGCGCATACATTATATTTTTAATATATCAAGAATATTAATAAAAAATTAAGAAACTAATAAAAAATTAATCGCAGTTTATACTTATTTCTTTCGGAACGATTTTAAAAATAATTATTATAGATCTTTTAAAATGTATAGCCATGGCATAAATAATTAAAAATTAATTGTTTACTAATAATTATGCTAAACTTACTTAATAACGTACTGTTTTTTCTGTACTTTATCAATTACTTTTATTATAGGGCTGGCAAAATTCTAGTTTTCTCTATGATATACTTCCCTGCATTAAGTTTTTTTCCTTCTTGTGCATTCACTTAATTTTTAAATTAATTTAACCTCAAAGAATTTACTTTCGAAGAATAAAAGCGAGATCTCGTTCTGTGCCTCAAAGAATTTTGCTTTTTACGAATTACAAATAATTGCTGTATACGAATTTTACGTGGTCTTTTTTAAGGCTTTTTTTAAGTTCAGAAGAAACACTTAAAAGTTCAGAAGAAACACATTTAAAAAATATGAACAATAACTTGACTTCATAAAAATATACAAGATTTCTCATTTGTCTGAGTGATGACTTAAATAAAATGTTTAAGGGACTTAGTTTTTCATTTCACTTTCTTTTAATGAAAAATAGTCTACTTGCAAGAGAGATACCTTCAATGCGGCATTAAATTTTATGCAGAATTAGACAAAATATTAATTTGTAAAATTCCGTACTTTTAAAACATAATACGTTTTAGCATTAGAAAACATAGCGGCAAAGATTTGAATTCTCATATTATAAAATATTTGAACAACTAGAGATTAGATACATATCTTATTTAAATCTCAGTTTATTTCAAAAGGTCATCGGCAACACCCATATAGATTCCAGGTGATAATAAAATAATAATGATATTCTTATATAGAAAAAATTAAAAAATATGCCCCCTAAAATTTTTAATTAAAGCTCCGATCAGATAAAAGAGTAATCTGGCATTTCTTTATGAAAAATAAGGTTATTTTTCGTAATAGTTGGTAAATGTTATTCCTGCAGCACTATTTCAGCTATCAAAATAAACAAAAGTGTAACATATGTTTCGTTGTGTCATCTATGTACAGCTGTATATGAAACTCGTAGGCTCTACAAGGGCTCAGAATAAGACTCGAAACGTGAAACTCGAAGTGTGGAGAACATACATAATGATTATTTTTATCTGAACAAATATATCATAATCATAACTCATACAATTTTAGTCCGATAATATAAGTTAAATTCTCTAATATATCTAAAACTTAATTAAAATAACGTTAATACCAATAGAATATTCGATTACGATGATTGTGACGCTTTTGTTACTCATCAAATAAAACAAATCATCAAACAATCTTTTTTTTGCGGTCATACTATTGCCACGTAAAACTGTTTTACACAGTTCTTATATTTTGCTTTGTTTAATGTCAGTTCTCTTTATATTTCCATTTTTTTTTTGATATAAAAAAAACAAATAATTTGAGGAAGAAAAATTGGTTAAAAATTTTGCCAATAAAGGTAGGTAATTGGTATTTATTAATAACATGAAACTATATTATTTTACAATCATGTTTATTAGATAATTAATTTTACATTTTCCATATTTTTTGTGTTACTCAATAAATAGACATCAAAACATTACAATTTTTATAGCGGTACGGAGTCAGCATAAAACTATAAGTTTATAATTACAAAACAAAAAACGTGTTCCAGGAGAACCGTAGCAATTAGCAGAATAGACAGGTATCCAATAAAAACAAACCCACTTCAATCCAACTGTTGCTTATCGACTAAGTCAAGGTTTGAATGTTTCCATCTGTTAGTTACAACACTAGTTAGTAATTAGTATCAAGGGCTTGTTCGGTGACATGTGACATTCTTGCATTGTAAATTTTCGTATAAATAAAAGTCATTTTATAATTTACTCTTTGTAAATATGTAACATTATCGTACGACATAGTGACCGTTTCACAAAATACAAGGTTAGTTATTCAGATTTAGTTCGAGGTAATTTCTTTTTAGTGGCACATGGCACACATTAACACAACGAGCTATGAAAAATGCTATCTATGTTTGAGAACTTTCTAAGAAATATGGTATAAATTATTGGGCTGAAATATCGATGGGCAAGCAATAGGGAGAAAATTACGAACGATCCTTGGTGAAGTAATTACCTGAATGGCAAAGTAAGTTTCCGAATAGCAGCAACGCAAAATAATGTGCAAAGTGATCGAACGATATACGAGTATATAACAGGAGACTAGGTACAGGTATTAAAAAATAAAATTACCAAAATCGTGGTACATTATTTTAAGTCCAAAGTCAAAATTTTAAAACCAAAGTTCATTTTTATTACCAAAGATCAGCCAATTAATAAATATACATTATTTTTACCTTTGGGGTGGTATTAAATATTTATGACCGTATCATTTGCCTGGTGTAATGAAATAAGTATATCTGTAGGTAAATTAGGTTAAACACAACTGATTTTTTCTGACTTTTTATTCATAAAATAACGTAATGATTACTGAATGTTAACCACAAATTTTAGTAAAATTATGAATTATAAAATAATTATTTCAAGATAAATAACAATCAAAAGACGTATTTTCATAGACTAAACTATAATTTTATTTGTTCATTTATTTACATACAAAAACCAAAATTACTGGTAATATATTCGTAATGATAAGTAACTATTAAGTTAACAAATTAAAATCAAATAAATTTTTTATTAAACAAGAATAAAAATACACAAAAACTATGAAACGTAACGACGAAACATTTCGACAAATTACTTTCATTTATTATAAACAAATCACACTCTGTTGCGGTCGCGATCAGGTGGTTGTGTAGTTGAATACCGCAGTTAATTGGAGAGTTTCGATACATTTCGGTTCTAGAGCGTAGCACAGTAAGCAGGTAATGATTGCACGAATTCAGGAAATTATCGAGTACGAAGAACGAAAGTTTACTCCGTAACACAGGCCATAGAATTTGTCCTTTTAACGGCTGGAAGATTTCATAAGCGCGACGTCTTTTCTGAGTTGCGAGGTATGGAAACCCAGCACACCCAAGAAGAGATTGGTAGGAAATGGAAAGAGGAAATGAACATACTCTCTCAATATAGATATCGAAGGAACGCCATTTGCACCTCTTCAGTCAAGAAGCTGTACTTGGATTCGTGCTCCAGATAAAGGAGCCGGTTTCTCATTAGCTCTGCACCAATGAAATGTACAGTAGTCAAGTTGAAGACATAGATTAAAAATATTTCGAATTATTTAACACAAATCAAAGTTTCTGAAATTATTTCTTTGCTATGTCAACTATATGCCCAAGAGACGTCAATCACGAATCAAATCTAACACCCAAATCAATGACAGATGACGCAATGAGGGTCCACTGACCGTATATTCGTATTTAATAAAAACATGTGTTTGGCAGTAACTTACTATTGAACATTTGTTTGCGCTGATGTCATACTGCAGCCGTTCGTCATCTGCATCCTTGACGACTGTAAAAAGTTTTATATCGTCCAAGAATAACAAATAATGGGCAGTTTTCCCGCGCAACCAATATCGTCAACCAAAATAGATAAAAGTAGAGGCCCGAGATTGGAACCCTGGTTCATTTCAGATGGTATAAAATAAGTCGATGGAAGTAATAAATGGTGTATTTTCCGCATTAACTGCGAAACAAACATATGTTTTGATGTCACACGAAACAGGATGATGTACAATTGACCAATCAATTAACAGCAACGTTCAGTGTCCGACCCTGTACTTTATTAATTGTCATTCTAAATACTAGCCACTAAATAGAATTACAGACAACACTGTCTTACGAAACAAAAATACAACCTCCAATGTTCTAACGATTTACGCAGGCCATACTAGTCAACTCCAATCCCATACCAAATTTACACAGCCCATTATTATCTTTTATTTTTTGTCATTTCACATGCTAGCCATTTAAAAAAATGCCACACAACACTGTCATTCACTAATATGTAACCTCCGATATTCTAACGATTTATACTGCCCATGCTTATCAGCATTCAGATGTCATCATTTTTTCCGATTAACTCGACAACTTTTACCATAGTTCAGTCAAATTATCCAAAAGTTCCATCAGCTATACATTTAGACTTTCCTCATGAATCACTTTATCTGTTGCAAAAACCATATAAAATCCGTGCAATATTTTTTGAGATTATTGCGTTCACACAGACAAACAGACTTTTTTTATATTATGGATGTTGCGAATATTATGAATCGATATTAGACACAAACAATGAGGTTATTTGTATTTCAAATGCATATTTATTTTTTCTACTTAAAGGAAATCCTTCTCAATACCGTTCTAAACTCACACTAAGTTCCAAATTCTTCATCCTTGTAGTGGGGTTTACAGTAGTCCATAGCAACTGAAAAGTTGTGCCGTATTTCTAAATGAAACGCTTCTGTGGAGAGCGACGCGCCCCTATATTCGTAAATTGATCTGGTTGTTCGTATTTGGGTCAAATTTTGGATTCATATTAATCTACCTTGGGACCGGAAATTGCGTCACAGCATCGCACTTTTGTTTAATGTCGGCAAGTCAATAGTGTATTTCTGTTCAGTACGCTGTGTGTGGGAATATAACGTTCACAAAGTATTTTGCATGAGTACAAAGTATTTTGATAAAAATATTTTCGATTACTTCCCCTTGTCAAAAATAGTTTTTATATGTTCTTGGAACGGATGTAGAAAATTAAAACAATTATTGTCTTAAATTTACTTATACTACTCAAGCTAAAAATTCAAGAGACGATCTTGAATTTTCCGCTTGATGATATAAATCCGTGTGAAAATTTTCGTCAGATGATGTAACAAAATCCGGTCAAGTGCTCTCTGGTTCGTGCATCGAGGGGCAGCTTGTTCTAAGTGAAATTACTTTATATGTTATGAGTCAGTACAAATAAGGACTTTCTTGTGAAATATAATTAAGTAGGAGGTATACAAATATTTAATATATATATATATATATATATATATATATATATATATATATGTATATATATATATATATATATATATATATATATACACATAAATATGTGTGTGCGTATATATTGCATTGATATCAAAATATCCCTAAAGTAATATTACCTATCATCATGAAAAACATATTTTTGAAACACTTATAAGATTTATATTATTATAGATACTACTCAGGTGTCGAATTAGTTTTTGTTTCACCATTATGTCTCCAAGGGCTCCTAAGTTATGGAGATGTTGGCATTATATTCCATACAGCAAATCTACACACTATAATTTTTTAAAATTTTGTTACCTACAAACACGTTGTAGTGCCAATACTGAATACTTAACATAAGTCAAATATGCTTAAAATACAGTGGATTCTAAATTCAATAAATCTTAAGTACTACTAAATTCGATATCCGTACTTAGTAGATATTTTCAGCTGATATTTATATCTTCTATTCTATTCCACAGGGCGCCATCTATGGTGTAGTAACAAAATTATTCCATGGAGTATGATCTTTGATTCAATAGTAAAACCCTTGATTAACAAAATTTTTTTTATGAAATTCCATGGGAGACAAACTAGTCCAATAAGATAACAATTAACTTTAAATGCTCACATTTTATTTATATTTTATTTCGATTAACCTGTCTATACTAATCCGAAATCTGCGTATTCGAAGTCGTGGGTACTGCTAATTATTATTACATTCAATCTTATTTAATTGAAAATAAATCAGTTTATATTAAATTGCATTAAGTCCATCTTCTACACCAACGTCATGAAAAAAAATTTTAAACTTTCGCTAAACTTGTTAATTTCTGAAACGTTTTGAACTGTTCTTTAAATTCAACAAATTTACAACTACGGTGTACGTTTTTCATATTGTACAATGTATTTTCATATTGTACAATGTGTAGTTTAAAAGCCCTCTTGCTCGTCAAAAGTTTTGAATAATCTTTTCATTACTCTTCAACTAGCAATGAAAAGTGACATAATTAGAGTTTCTTTTCAATAAGATCTTTATTTGGATAACGTGAGTGACAAAAACTATTGGTTGTAAAGTATGTTTACTACAGGGGATGCAAAACATATCTACTGCTATTTCTCCATAATTATACATTAAACAATATTGAGCACTAACTTCGTATTGGTGTTGGTGTTGCGCTGGTACAAGGCCTAATGCGTGAAACGATTGGAAATTATTGGATGGGAAACCACTGTACAAATTCAAATTTTATCCATAAAAGGTGAAGACTTTCTCATTAAATTAAATTTTATAGGTATCTACATACAAAATTTTATTTAACTAGAACTAAGACAGTGTTCAGGATAACACCTAGAAAATAGATTTGGAAAATAGATAGATTTTATATTATGTGTACACATGTGCCAAATTTATTGCTAATAATTCTGGGAACAACAAGGTTGCTGTACACTAGACCTCAGACTGTTTAAATCCATTTTAATTCATATCAGATTACGAAGTTCATAGGCAAATATGCAATATGTGAATGTGTAGATATAAAGTAGAAATGCACGTGTAGAACTGGCACCCTCGTAGCCTCGCACCCTATACATTCAGGTGTTTATCAACATGTAAGAGTACATAATATTTCTATTAGGTTATTTAAAAATATATTTTTTCCCAACGTAAATATATTGTCTACTATATCTTTTACAGACTTAAAAATATAGCGCATGTATAAAAAATTATAAGATCTATGATTCTCCTGGTTATCAACTAAGATTTTGTAAACCTTTTTTTCACGATTTTTGGTTGGCAGTTTCCATTTTAATGATCTATCTTAGCATATAATTTTAACCGGTTTCAAAAAAGAAGGAAGTGATAAATTCGAATTTTTTTAGAAACGTCTTTAATATGCAATCTTGTTTTTTACTTTACATATAAATTTACGATTGACGTTGAATCAACACGAAAATTTAAATATTCTAGTCAAATTTATTTGTGCATATATAAGGGCAATATGTCTCGATGTTTAGTGCAATATCATGTTTCTGTATAAATTCGTGAAGATCCAGTTCTGGCGACGTAAATATTGAATGACTTATAGCGAGCAGTTGTTAACAAACAATCATGCCTTTAGTTGGTAACAAAAATATGTACTATTAGGCTTATAAATCACTAAACATTAGATTGGCTCAATTAAGATAAAACTGAACGCTATTACATTGTGTTGAGTATTAAAATATCTTATAATAATATAATCTAACTTGTACATATGATATAAGGAAACTATATACTATGGCACAGGTTTCACCTGACAAAGGAAATTTGCAACTGCCGTCCACTCAAGGATATAAAGCTGAAAGGCTCGAAGCTTGACCTAAGAGGTATGTGACTTACCAAGTTGTACACGGCTGTTCCAAGTAAGAAAATAAAAAAAACACAAGAAACGTTTTCAAAAGCAAATCTTTCATTTGTGTTTACATCGCTGTTTAGTGAGTTAGATGCTGTTCCCAAAGTAAACTCCGCTTTAGTTATATTACGAATAACAGTTCACATTCGTTTAACGTTTGTGTAAAGTTGTAAAGCCAAGATCTTGTCATAGTATACATATGAAACAATAGTTCGCTATCTGTGAGAGAGTAGACTTATTTTGTATAAAAATGGATGACGTCCGTTACTTTTTTTTGTAGATATACAATGTAATATCTAATCCTGTCTTCCAAATATTTATATTACAAATGTAAAATTGTATTTATTTTTAGTTAATATTGAAGCTTCAATCGAATTTCACTCACTCCTAATAGTTGTATCGTTTTTAAACTATATAATTCTAATGACAATAAATAATGATATGAGGCTACTGAGCTAGTATGACGATAGAGGAAGAATCTGGCCATGCGAACTTCTTAATTACTAGTAGTAAACCCATTGCGTTTGGACCCTTTTGACTTTATATGCCAATATAGATAATATCCAGTTTGTCTCAATAAAGTTGCAAAGGTTTACCTGATCTATATTTACACTAAAATTTAAATTCCGCTGTGAATTTCCCGCGGATGGAATTAAAAATAACAGAACATTTTCTTTTAATATTTCGACAAAAAGTAAGTTTTCATCTCACATTTCCTTTACGTTACGAAAATCGGCATACTGCCCACTTCGAATAAAAATTAATATTTGCAAAATAGTAACAGAGAAATAAATAATAACAATTCACGTCGATATTATGTTCGCTTTAACTATACTGGACTACTAAATTTCAAAGACATTATCATTGCCTTATCTTCTAAAATTCCAACCATTTGAAATAACATAAATAATATCTCGTTTGGACATTATAATTACACATTGTAATATAATCCATCAGTCTAAACTAATATATTCATTAGTCCGCAATTTGCTGTACGTAATTTTTTTGACAAAATTTCTAGAAATATTAATTAGTATATAGTTATAAGAACGTGTGTTCTTTTCGTCTCTTTCAATCAAATTGAAATGTAAATTAAGGTATAGTAAATATGTTTTGTTTATATATCGGGAAAACTTTGACTTGTTCTTAATTTCTATAAATTCTGTATAAACGAAGACAGCGGTAAGAAATACCAATGTTACTAGGAATGGTAATTAAAAATTAGTTTTTAATTATTTGTTTTTTTAACTTTCCATTAATTTTCTCTTCATTACACAGCTTATAGAACTTTTTTACCAAGCATTAAATAACGAATAAACATTTAATCTATGGAAAATTTATATACAATTTAGTAATATTATCTATATTCTGCACCACTACGTTTGTAGTGTCGAGCTCGTTACAAAAAAACTTGAAAAAAAATTAGTTTCAAACAATTATTGTATCAAATTATTATTCATTTCTCAATTACAATGAACAGCACAACCATCTTCTATTATACATGCGCAGTTTTAGTTTGGCGAAATTTATGGCGAGAACCACATACCATACCGCTGAGGTCCCATAGCGCTGAGGCCACACACCTTTTACTTCCCCACTACTTGTTTTTTATAAGATATTTTGCCCAAGATATCATAAGAAACGTCGAACACAGCTCTTCGATATCTCTGCCTCCAAGCCTATCCCATTTCTGCTAATACAGCAAGGCTATTTTACGACAATACAAGAAAGTCCTTAGCGCTTTATGTTATTTTCCGCCATATGTTATTTCCACTGTTTTTTTTTGGATAGGTTGGGCGTAAAATATCATGGAAAATGTCGAGCATAGCTCTTCGCTATCTCTTACTCCATGCCTATCCTATTTTTGTTAATACAACAAAGCTATTTCACGACAATACAAGAAAGCGCCTACTGTAGTGCATTTTGAATCACAACCCCTATTATGTTTCCACTAACTGCTTTTAACAATATATTTCGTTTAGTATACCATAAGAAAGGTAGAGCACAGCTCTTTGCCATCTCAGGCATGTCTACCCTATTTTTACTAATACAACAAGCTCATTCTCAATAAAAAAAACCGAGCCTTTTAATCCGTCCGATGAGCCCCTGGTAGAGACTGTTAGTCGTAATAAATCTGATTAGACGTATCCTCTCAGTCAGCCAAATTCTTGCAATTTGATAGCCGATACCAGTGAGTTTCTATCTCCCGTTGCGTGTAGTAAGTTAAGAATTTCATACAGATGATAGCATTCATCTATCCATTTAAAATAAATAATTTAATGAAATTTTATAACTTAGCGTTTTTTACATCAATGAAATTCTTCTTAATTTCTATCAATTCTGTACAAACGAAGACAGCGGTAAGAAATACCGATGTTACTAGGAATGGTAATTAAAATGAAATTTAATTGACACTTAAGACTTTTTGTGGGTGTTTGACTTAAGACTTTTTGTGGGTGTTTGAGGTGTTTGTAGCATCTGTGTGATTGTTTTACACTCTGTTAAATATTTAGACTCTGTCAAAGTTTTTTGATGAGTAAATATACATTGAAAATAAAAATACAAATTATGACACATTTTACTGGGCATTTTAAATAAACATTCATAAAAAATAATAGCGTAATATTTCGTAATTGCTCTTTTGTAAAAAACAAAGGTGATAATTCCTTTTGAACATTTTTTTACTAAACATTCTTTAAACATTTTTTTATTAAACTTTTCTGAAAAGGCCTCATTTACGTTACCGCTCCGAGTATAATAGTCGTGTGAATTTAACAAGGAAAAACTATAATACTCTGCTACAAATGTCAGCATTTCCATTCAAGTTCGTATTCTCGTGAGTAACAAGAAAGTTATAACCAATTAAACAGAAGTATTTTTTATACTTCTGTACTCTACTTTACCAAGTAACCATTATACAATACTTCTTAAGTCAGCACACAATCTACATCTTGAATAAATAGCTTTAATAGTCGTACCATATGTTTATAAGCCAAAATTAATTTCGGAGCAAAAGCATAAATCGAAAAAGTTAATTAATTTTCATAAATTACTTTCCGTAGAAACAGGCCATGTGCGTTCAAATGTTTGATATTAAAAATGACCCGATAAATCGCAACGGATGATTCCGAAGATAATATAGGAAAAAAATGTTCGTAAAGACGATTAATCTCGACCCAAGTACAGAAAATAAATTATGTTTTGACATAAGAAGATTCGACGTTTATAATTTCCATTACACCATTTCCGGCAGACGATCTTACTAGTTGACGAAAATACGCGTTGTATTATATAAAAAAAAGATTATTTTGTTAACTGCAACATCACTACGTCACGATTTCTTGAAACATGTATATACAAACTGGGACTGAGTCATGTGAATAAACTATCGATAATAATATAAATGTCATCATCGCTCACTAAACGTCAATGGTCTATTATATCATCATTGAATTTAAAAGTAATTTTTTATATCCATCGATGATATAATTGCATAAAGAAGAAAATATTGAAATAAATGACCGGGCTCATGATAAAAATCAAAAACACTAAAAAACAAAGAGCATTCGCTTAACTTGATCCTTTATAATACGTTCAGAAATGTTTGAGGATGACATGAAAAAAAACGTAGCAATCATTAGACCTACACTTAGGTGCATCGTCGATGATTGGAAATTTAATATATTATCAATATCGATACTTAGTTCTATAATATCTATATTATGTGAATATCAAGGAACGTCGATTACAGATTATTTGCTAATATCACAAAGTTAGTAGCGAGCGAGTGTGTGTGAATTTAGTGTTAACATCAGCAGCAATCAGTGTCAAAACAGATCCAGTAACGTTCCTCTTAGGTCTCCAAAAACGCCTTGAAAAAAATACTTATTTAATAAAAGATAAATTTTTAACAGTAATAAAACCTGATTGCGCAAGAACAGAAAAAGACAACTTTAAGAACAAGACTCTAAATTATTTGTACATTGGGCCCATAAGGCACAATATATAGTAATATTGTTCTTCATGGGCTCAATGGAATATATAACACAAAATATAATTTTTGAATTCACAATATATATATATATATATATATATATATATATATATATATATATATATCTACATACACATATAATGTGTGTGTAGATATATATATACATTGATAAAAACTTTATATATAAACAATTTTTATTATGAAAATTACGTTATGTAAACGTCACTCAAACAAATAAAAAAGTAATATTCTTTCAGCAAATCAAAATTAAAAAACTAAAATTGATTTTTTCCTTTTTTCAATCAAAGTCAATTAGTTTATAATTTTGAAACCATGATGCATAAACTAATGAAGGTGTTGCCTTGCTAAAGGAGCTAAGTGACATGGAGTCTATTGATAATCATAAACTGATCAGACTTGGCAGTGGGTAGAATATCGATCTCGAGGAGTTTTGCCTTATTTACCCTTTAAAAACCAGATTGTCTGTATTATATGAACTATTTACGAGGTTTTTGAGACACGTAACTGTAAACAATTAAAATAATTAAGGGCAACGCAACACTATCACATTCTCTTGACTCGCTGTCTCAGTTTGTTACTGTTGTATTCTTTGAACATTTTGTGACTTCATTGGGCGATGTGACGGACAGAATAAAAGCACTCAAGTTAGTTTCAGTGCCAGTTAATTTAGTTTCAGTCACATTCGAGCCTTTATTTTGTTATGAAAATTGGATTCCACTGAAAGCATTTTAAGTTCAAAAACAACACGTGCGTCAACTTTAAGCTTGTGACGTGAATAAATTAAATTTGTTTCCCACGTGACTGTTGTTGAAGCGGGATTTTTGTTCCTCACTATTTGTATTTAAAAAAGTTTTATGTTCTCTAGACTAAATTAACTTTAAAAATATATAAAAACAAACATAATCTGGTTCGTAAATTTCCAGCTGTGTATATATGCAAATTTAGATGTTGCAAGTATATGGTTAAAAAACATATATGTGCTGAAATGTCTTCACGTCAAAACTTTCTCCCTTTTCTTTTTCTTGTTTTCTTATCTGCTGCCTATTTAATAAGTGCTCGCTTTAGATGTAATTTGACTACTTATCAGTGTAACCACCTACGATATGGTTTACGACTGGTAGCCAACCAAACAATCATACTCGGGATTAAAATAACAGATTTTCTAAAATACTTTTTTGAATTCAGTGGCCGGAGGTGCATTTATAGTAAAAAGTTTTAAAAATACGAAAATATGATTCTAGATTGACTTTACGAAACTTAATTAATAAAAAAATAATTCATTTTGAGAAGACGATAAAATTATTCTTCATAAGCTTTATGAAAGTTAATGACTGCTGTGATTAAGAAAAAGACAAGCAGGAATTTTTTTAAATTTATTTTATTATTTTTATTATACAAATGAAATAAACCGTGTAAATTCTACTCATCTTTTATTCGTTCAACACAGTTATTTTTGAAGTGGGCCACTTCCGCTGTGACTATGGGAAGGGTTGTAAATATTTCCTCTACGTCACAGAAACTGACAAGTTGGCTCAAAAGTCACCATAATTATCATTTTCCTTGAAGAGTGATGGTAAAGAGGACAGGTCAAGGCGGGCGTGACTATCACTCAAATAGACTATACATCAATTTACGTTTTGCCCCTTGAGAAAGTTAAAGCCATTTTCTTCTATTAAATATGGATGTTAGTTTGCTTCCAGTCACTTCAATATTGCTTATATATATTTACAAAATTTCCTCTGAAAATCAAAATGTTAATTTGTCAGAGTAAACTTCGCGCAAGGCTTCGTTTCTGAGAAAGTTTCGAGAAAATTATTGATTTAAATTTGATATCGGTTTTGAGCCAAATTTGTAATTAAATATCATTATAATACTTAATTTTTGATCTTCAAAGATAAAAAAAATATTAAAATTCTTCAAAAATTATCTATTTTCGAGCAAAAAAAAAAGAACTACGAAACTCATTACTTGAAAATAAAAATCGATATATTTACAACAGGATAACTTAGTTCAATGTACGTTCAATTGTTTATAACATTTGCATTTTAAGTAAATAAAAATAACTAACGTTATTATTTGGAAAAACAAAACAGTGATGAAATATTACTTTTAAAATAAAATGTGATTTCTTTAAGAGTCTTATGAATAATTATTTTTGTTAGGTGTTTGCATAGCTATAACTTTTATACCAGACTGGGATTATTTTATTTTAAATCAACGTTGCTTGCCGAGTTCAATAAACTGCACTTTAAATAAAAATAATATGCACTTTAATTTATGTCTACTAAAAAGTAACCATGAAAATTTTGCCGGAATTCATCATCCTAAAATTTTAAAGAAATTATAGTTACACGTATATAAAACAATATCAAACGATATTATAATCTATTGCAGCCCTGTAATTTGTTTTAGTTATTAAATTGGATTGCTTCTTTTTAAATTAGATGCATAATGTCAATACCAATTAATATTAATTATAAACCTTGTGCAACAACTTCTTAAAATTCATATTGGAATATTTTTGTTAACTAACGGTAATACTTGTATTCGAAGGAGATATTATTTCGAAAAGATTTGAATATGTAATAACCCAAAATTACCAATAAACCATTAACCCAGTCATTATCCTTCATCCGGAAACCAATCTTTAATACGTAATAATTATAAAGTGGTAACTTCAAACTAATTTATGAATTAGAAACTTTATTATATTACCAATTACAACAATTATTTACCAATTACAACATCAAAGACGTCCGTTTTCAAATAATTTAAAATTACTATGGGCAAACATGAAATGAAAAATGCAAAGGTTTCCGCTCGATTAATTTTTTTTTATTTCTATCAATATGATTTCTAACTATTCCGGCAAGCAACAACCACTTATAACTGCCAACCGTATGCATCATCCAGCGGGACACTTTACAGCACAAGTCAATTTATATATTCAGATTAAATTTAAATTAAAGATTGAATAAATCAGCTATTCCACTGCACTTTAACACGGTTCATTCAACAATTTGATCGATCTATCCTCGTTTCTCTATCATTTTTCGCAAGCATCCGAACCTGTCGTCAGATCTTCTCTGTCAATAATAAAAAATACAAATCTTCAGTCTCTTTATAGGTCATTATTTTTATATTGTATTACAACTGAATGGGAAGTAATCGCATTCCCTATTTAATTCTAAAAGTATTTTAAAACGTAACACTTAAAACATGACAGTATTCGCAAAAGTGAAAGTGACTCTTTCATAGAAGAAAACTCCGTTCATAGAACGGTCGCCGGCGCATTTTAAAAGACCCTTAAGTACCGCCCGGAGTAAAGGGGCGCAGTGTTTAACATTAAGTGCGGGCAAGTACTACATGTATTTCAGTTATTATGTATATGAAATAAAGAAGTTTATTTCGTAAGTAAATCAACTCAGTCACATATATTTAACACACGTATATACTATCCGATATCGAATATAAAAACGAATAGGCGCGAGAGCGCTAACGAGAATTATCAAACGTCTAATAGAATTAGATCAATGAACTCTAATATTAAAATAATGCAGAATACGATTATTGTTATTTATATTAATGATTTATTTAATCAAGTCACACTAATTTAGTTCGGCAATAGGCTGAAAATTATCGTGAGTAACACACGTCCCTTTTCAGATACATAAGCTTATGCTATTTTATTTTTTATGATTCAGCCATGCCTTTTATATTCTACCATGTTTTTCACCATCTCCTTTCTAATTTTTTTATTGACCCTTATTGACCTAAATTTTTTCTTCAAGTAACCAAAAATAGAATCTATTTGTTTTATTTCAATAACCTTGCGTACTTACACGTCAAATTTTGGTCCTTGAAAGGATGGTTGGGTTAGCACTTCTGAAAAAAACCTTAAAAATTAATAAAAGATATTTACATTCTATATTTTACTAAAAAAGTAATTAGTAGAGATAGTTTAAGCAATCTGCAATTAGACAAAGTTCAAAATGTTCTGTCTTCTGACGTATAAAACTGTCCTATCAGTACATTGTTAATTTGCTTCCGACTTAAGGTCCTAAACACCTCCTTCACTAAATGTCTCCTCGCCATCATTTTATAACTACTCATTTACCATATCTGCTACTGTATACTAGAATAACATGGATTGTATAATATAAAATGGTCCGTCAAAATTTTAAGTGAAATATCGCCTCAAAAATTTATACCTTGCCTAACTCCACATTAACTTTTATTCCTCTCTCTCCCTATCATGTGTCAATTGTATTTTTTTGTCTTACAGAGAAATTTAAAAAAATTTTGGGTGGGCTTTTAAAGGACATAAATTGACATGAACGTGTCAATCAAGTCAAAAATGTTTAAATGAAAACTATTTACGGTAAAACAGTAAATTTGCAGTGTTCTTGAACAAAATATATTATATGAAACAACGCAATGCAAGTTAATAATACAAATATCACAGTAAATAATTACACGCTATTGAGATTCCATAGGCCACTGTTACTCATTATGTCTATCTAATTGTGAATACCTACGTCGTCTGTATTATAATATCCGAAACGTTGAAGTTAGGAACTGAAATCGTTTCAACAGCTCGGAAGAAACCGTACATTTATTATAGTAACCTTTAGCCATTCGAATGCAAACTCATTTACCATATCTGCTACTGTATACTAGAATAACATGGATTGTATAATATAAAATGGTCCGTCAAAATTTTAAGTGAAATATCGCCTCAAAAATTTATACCTTGCCTAACTCCACATTAACTTTTATTCCTCTCTCTCCCTATCATGTGTCAATTGTATTTTTTTGTCTTACAGAGAAATTTAAAAAAATTTTGGGTGGGCTTTTAAAGGACATAAATTGACATGAACGTGTCAATCAAGTCAAAAATGTTTAAATGAAAACTATTTACGGTAAAACAGTAAATTTGCAGTGTTCTTGAACAAAATATATTATATGAAACAACGCAATGCAAGTTAATAATACAAATATCACAGTAAATAATTACACGCTATTGAGATTCCATAGGCCACTGTTACTCATTATGTCTATCTAATTGTGAATACCTACGTCGTCTGTATTATAATATCCGAAACGTTGAAGTTAGGAACTGAAATCGTTTCAACAGCTCGGAAGAAACCGTACATTTATTATAGTAACCTTTAGCCATTCGAATGCAAACATTAATTTCTGGCAACTTAGTATAACACCACGTCTTTGTGTCAAGTATACTTATCTCACTTTATATTAATTAGGTTAGCACCTAAGAAATCTATTCATTCTTAACAGCAGTTTCTAGAATGTTATAAAAACCTCACGCACATCTTTGGTAAGATATATAAAGAGAGAGGCATTCAATGGTCTGTTCAATCAGCAACTGAATTTTAACCAAAACAGAACAAAGATAATATGGAAATTTCACTAAGAAAACTTAGAGTGCTCTTACATAAAAAATTCCGTTTATGGCAAAAGTAGAGTATTAGGTTGTTACTTCGAATAATTTATTAGTTTCTCTTTTAATAGTGAAAATCCAAACACCCCTCTAAGGTCGGCTAATCGGGGTAGATTCGACCAAAATTTGGCGCACAAGAAAGTAAGAGTGGATGTAAAAAAATTAATTCGACATTGGTTTATTTAAGGGAAAAAATAATGTTTAATATAAAAGCTTTCCACACAGAAAGTAAATGGAAAAAAAGGCATAACGGGATCATCCAAAATAGAATAGCGTGAGCTTGTGTATCTGAAAATGGGTGTGCGTTACTCACAATAATTTTTAGCCTATAGTGAAAATAAAAATGTGTGATTCACTTAAACAAACTATTAATATGAAAGGCCATAACTTTATGCTACATTCATTTATTATAAATATCATCGATCTATTTCTATTAGGCGTGAAATAATTTTTGTTAGCGTTCTCTCGCTTATATGCATATTCGTTTTTATATTGGGTAGTATATTCCATGTTTACTGTGTCTGCTAAATGTTAGTGCTAAGTGTGTCTGGCAGAGTTGATTTATTCACTAAATTATTTACTTACATTACACATATTTATTTTACATGCATCCAACTGAAACACACGTGGCACTTGACCTGTGCTTGATGTTAAACTATGCGCTGCTTTACTCCGAGCGGTACTTCCTTCTGCTAAAACGCGGTAGCAACCTTTTTATGAGCCGAGTTTTCTTTCCAAAAAGTGGCTTTCTTTTCTGTAAATATTGTTGAGTATAAAATATTAAGTTTTAAAACATTTTTAAAATTAAGCAGAGAATGCGAGTAATTATATAGGGAATCAAGATCAGAATACGTAAATCCACAATGCATTTCAAATATTAGGATCAAGTTTATCGCAGAGTTGGGCAGCATGTACAGGGAAGAAGTAGCGTTACGTTTAGCAATAAGGAGAATAAGGAGAGATTCAGAACGTTATCAAAGATCGTGGACCCTTAACGCTTTGAATTTAGAATTGAGATAAGATAGGTTAAAAATATTCTGCAACATATTGAAAAGAAAGCACAGATATTGTACATTGCACATCGCGTCGCTTACGTATGTCTATCCAGCTGAAATGTGATGTGAACACGGAAGTATGATAGAATTTTCTCATGCCTTATATATATCGAATATATAAATAATGAAGACCTAGTTTATTTAACTGATCTTCAGTGTGATCTTCTGCCAGGTTAAAATAGTACACATCTCCAAAATGAAGCAAGAGTAATAAAAGCGTTTAATAAATTTAGATTTTAATTTTGACTGACGCTTTATAGATCATTATTAGCTTTTTATACATCTTTATTAGCTAACTTCTTAATTTATATATATATATATATATATATATATATATAAACATATATTTAATATATTATATACATAACATGGTAAATTTTTTTTTCATTTGACGGTACGGAGGAAATATTGATATATTTTTAAATTAAGGTTCACACACAATAAATAAGATTTATACTGCTCTATATTTCAATGGTATCTAAATGCTGTAGTATACCACTTTTTGTAGCATTTGCCCTAATGGAAATCCCTGATTGAATACATTTAATAACAAAACTCTAATATCTTTATATAAAACAGTCTAACATGTAATATATTTATATTTTTTCTACCTGATTACCCTCAACTTTTCCACAGGCGGTCATTACTTTACTTACTTACCCCTATGAGGGGGAGGCGAAAACGTTTTGGTTGTAAGTATTTTTAGACGTGGTGTCGTTCTTAGAATTGTGTGAACAGAGTAAAGAAATTCACGCTCCACATTGCCCATTCCATTCAACGGGTCTTGTGAATAAAGTAAATCATTTAATTTTTAACGTTCCTCATACTATTCTATAGAGTCATATGAATAGAATGTAGTAGTCCACATTCAACGTTCCCCATTACAGTCGACAGAGCCATTTGAATAGAATGAATTAATTTACATTCAACGTTCCTGATTCTATTAAATAGGGTCATGTAAAGAGAATGAGGTAGTTTACCATAAACGTTTCTCATTCTATTCAACAGAGTCATGTAAATGGAATGAAGTAATTAACATTCAACGTTCCTTATTCTGTTAAAAAGAGTTAGGCGAATAGAATGAAATCGTTCACATTCAACGTTCTTCATTCTATTTAAAAGAGTTATGTAAATAGAATGAGGTAGTTCAGATTCAACGTTTTTCATTCTATTCAACGTAATTAGGTGAGTAAAGTGAGGCAGTTTAATTAAATTTTCCTCATTCTGTTCAACAAAATCAGGTGAAAAGAATGGGTTGTTCACGTTTCTACTCCAGTCTTATAAATTTCTTTCTAAATATAGTAAAAATTTAAGGCAAAATTGTTATTTTCATTATGTATTAAATAATGTCTCTGTCCGAGGAAGGTATCAAAAACTGTATAATGCAAGCTTTTAAAAAGTTAAATCTTTTCAAATATTGACTGTATACCAAACATAATTTCGGAATTAGTCAGTCACAAAGAAACACTTATAATTGGACAAGAATTTCGTATAAACTATTACGATATTAATTTTATAATGAGGAAAGTTTCCTTTGCTTATTTTAGAAATTCATCAGAAGCGCAAAATATTTTATCCGATTTACATGAAATTTTTAACTTATAAGGTGCCAATGGACATACAGTATAAAATAAGTATGCTAGAACACATTGGTAATGAGCAAGAATGATTTAAGTGAAGAGAATCGAAGAATGTATGAGCATATTTTAGTTATACTTTTAAACCATAATACATTGTATAGATATATTGTTGATAGCGTGAAGATCTACAAAAAATATACTGTACGTTACTAATTTTTAGAGATTGTTTATTATCATCCGGTTTCAATGAACAATTATTAAATTAAACTTTTAAACTATAATTCTTAGTTCAAACGTTTTTAAAGGTTAAAAAAATGAGAACAAAGTCTATAAAAAATCACAGTGTACATATAGGTAAGTATTACAACATGTTTGTTAAAGTATTTTAACGTGTCCACGTCTTATAACGCGGCATGGGGTGGTCATTTGCGGGTACGAAAACAGACGCTGGTGTAAGACGCCACACAGTCAACGGGACAAAAGCGGGAGAAATCACTATAGTGTCATTCTAAATTTCAAATGTAATTTTACTTACGCTATCCAGGGCGTCTGAGCCGGGAGAGGGGATAGCGCGCAGCATTTACTGTTCGCCTTATTAATTAATGTATCTTATATTACAGGAAATCCAGTTGCGATCTGATCCCAAAAAGTTAGGTGAACAAAATAAATACAAAACGACGAAACTAAGTAAATGTTTGTAATTGCTATGCGCGTCGAAAAAAAAATTCCAGAATTTCAAATATGACGTTTTGTGATGATTTTAGAATTTCGCGCCTAACAGTGAAAAACACTTATGCAATGCCGTCATTTGGTATTTATTTTGTTCACCTCATTCACTACGATCGCATTAAAACTAGGCCCATTGTAATCACACAACACACTATAGTCACAAGATGAGCAACAGTGACCTTTGACGAGCTCAAAAACATACGTCGTTTCATTATAAGAAGGCTCGTGGAGGCGTTGTCACGCACAAATCTCGGCCGTGTCGAGAAGAAATAGTTACGCTCGATTTCTTTTTATACCAAGACATACAGCCATATAATTCCGTAAGTCGATCAATAAATAAATAGCTAAATTGTTAAGAATATTGGTAATAGGAGCGATTGAAATAAAATAAAGCCAATTTTCTTTTTGGTTAAACAAAGCCGTTATAGGGAGTTGCTCTAATTATAAGAGGAGAAACCAAAGGAGCTTGGATTTTTGATTGAAGCATAATTATCCACTCCAACTAAAAATTAATTCTCTATACCATTACAGTTTTAATTTTGATGTTGGAGATTTAAGTCTAACCTTCCCATTCATCCAGCTATATTGTTATTCTATTCCTAACATCAGTTTACAAAGATGGAATATCTCTGAAATTATCTGTTGTTAACCTCTTTGTAATTAAATCTAGTTATTAAAGTCGGTATTTTAGCATTTGTTATAACTATCCATTGGTTAGAAGCTAATTAATATTTAATATTTTGAAGAGTGTTTGTCTCTCACGACATTGATAAATCGAAAATATCATCGAAGCAGATTATAGTCATCAACGAAACAGAGTTAATATCGTCGAAGCAGAGTTATAACCTCTGCATATTGCAATTTGTATTGTATTATTTATCTAAAATGCTTCATTATGAAAAGCTGCTTTCAAAAACATTGTTCATTAATTTTTGAATTGCACATTGTTGACACGAAAATTGTTATTTTTTTTTGAAAACTTTTGTGTCAAGAATTAATTTTATAATGTATGGAAAAACCTAAACACCCATAGTTGGAAATTTGTGGATTTCATAATGAAGGGTTTTTTATAGAATCACATGTACACTCTTGTACAATATGGAATAATTTTGAGATGTTTGCGTATTCAGTTTAAAAGTGTTGTCTAGAATATTAAATGAAGTATAACTTTTTCTAATATTTTGGTGAATATGAGGAATTAGTGAGGGATCCGTGCATTACGATTTTTTGGGAAATTACGTCAAATACTTGTTTACTATTTAACTAATTTTTATGTTAACATATAATCACGTAAGACTGATTATTGCTACAAGAGCAATCTCTCTCGGTAACAATTAGTTCCGGGGTGATGCGATGATTATAATGTATCATTTTGATTTAATATATTAGTTCATTCGTTGATAAAAATCTCATCAATTTATTGACTAATGTTTATTTCTCTCGTTTGAGGTACTAGATACTCCATCTAAATTACATACTTAGATAAGATCGTACAACAAAATTAACCGCTAAACAAATTTCTAAAAGGAAAGGAAAGGTATATAACAATATTAAATTTTAATTTTAATAAAAAATACGAATCACATATCAACTAGATGTCAACTGAATTATTTTGGATAAAACTGGATACGATAATAATGTGAGGGAAGTTAGATTGGATTTTTTTTCTACAAAAACCATTTAGAGAATATGATCTATTTCATTTATGTTACCTTTTAAAACACATGTATTCAAGAATTTATAAGAGAATACAGAACAGGGATTTGATGAATTCTCTCAAAAAAGGTGAGCAGAGAAGATTGTCCTAATAAACATTCCATAAAATGTTGAAAATTAAAAAAACATATCATAACTTCGTTCACACTACCTTAGTGAAACTGGGTGATATGCGTTAATGCCTTTCATTTGACATGTACTTGAAATATTTATTTATAAAAAGAGATATTGCCAACTACGTAACGGTAAATATAGTATAATTTAATTTTTTTAAATAGTACATCTGTTTTCAATTTTAAATATAGAAAGACGCAACTAAAAAGAAATCCACATTACGAATTGAAAATTCTAACTTGATGGAATGCAGAAAAAACGCGTTGTTTCTGTTTTAGCGTATACAAAGATATACAACTTTGGATGGCGAGGAAAATCCTTTACCTGTTAAAATTTAAATAACAATCCAAACTTTATGAATTTGTAAATAGATACGAAAATCCTCAGCGGCCTAATTTCAATAATCGCTTACAACGAGCCGCCACTCATCTTTTTAAGTCGTGCTTTTATCGTTTTTAATAGCCTCAACGTTACACAATATCATTTTTGCAAAGGAGGTGTTGAAACCACATTCAAAACAAACGTATTATTTTTATAATGTTTCTAAAAAAAAGGCTGCGGAATAAAAGTAAGGATTTAATTCTTGAAGTAATTACACAAATCAAACCCAGCGGAAGGCAGTATTCATATATATTAGGCGCACGTGGTAAATCAACTAATAAATACCGGTATGAAAAAAATAATTTTAGGCCTAGAGTGGGTATTAAATTTACACTGAATCCGTTTTTACAATTTTGGATAGATAACAGCAGATTTTCTCGTAAAATTCTGAACCTTTGCTCTATTAATGAATGCATCTGGTTTTGAAAATTACTAAATAACGATTTAACTATTTTTATTAAGGCTTTTGTTAGACTATCATCTAGTACAATGACTTTATCTGATTGACGGTTTCAAACAGACGCTTATGTATTTGATGTTGAAACAAAAATTTCAAAATCATACGATATTTATAAAAGTGGTTTCGTGTTGATGATTAAAAACGGAAGTAAGATTCGGAAAAATAAATAATGAAAATTAATAAAAGACAATGTTTCAAAAGTATCCCAGTCTACGCTCCAAGGAACGCAAGTGATGATGAGAAAGTAGAACATCTTTATGAAGATATCTCCACTATCAAAAACAAAGTAAATCGCAATTAATTTTGGTCTTGGAAAAAAACCCAGCTGCAGCATTAAGTAGAAAAATTGGCTTCAGTTGAGGTGCCTTTAGTAAATTAATGTTTATATTAAGGGACAAAACAGCATCAATCACACTGAAAATTAAATTCTTTGTGGCCTATATTTTTCCAGTTGTGACTTGCAGAATTCATATCATTACTCTCATTCAAAAAATCACTCACAAGTTTAGAATAAATAAGATAATTATAGAGTGATCTCGCTCAATATTAGTTTGATTGACAGAGCATGAAATGAGGAAGTTAAAGCCCAAATATAACTAACCGAGGTTATCAAAAGAGTTGCACGATGAAAGTGGCGTTGGGTGGGCTGGAACATATTACCAGAAGGCCAAGTGGAAAATATATAAAACGTCTTTTGAGTTCATGCCCGAGAGCCGGGAGCCTAGCAGGATATTAAAGAAAGAATAACGGAAGTATTTTGGATTCGATGCACTGAATATAGACGTACGTAATGAAAAATTTATGAAAGAAGCTCGTTTGGAGTGGACGAACGTCACTGAGTGCAAATACACATTAAAAAAGACGCATTCACTTATTAATTGAACATCATCATTAATCAAACATATCATTAACAATACAGATTAAATTACTAAAAAGTAACAATGCAAATGATGATCAATTTTAGAAGGATGAATTCGTAACACATTTAACGAAATTTTATTAAAATGTTTGCTTTCAGAATGGTGGATCCTCGCTAATTGTGATAAGTGAAATTAAGAGATCCTTCATCGTATTCCATTAGTGCTAAGAATTTTAAAGTGAGAAACTAAAGATGATTAGAATAGAAGTTTGTCAAGTGTGGACCCCGACACTTCAAAAGTTTATAGCCATTTCTTCTTCAATTTATACCTTCCAAATGAAAAAAAAGATGATTGCTTCGTTAACTAAATTGAATATTAAACAAAAAGACAAAAAAAAAGAAAAAACAAACAAACAAAAAAACACAAACAAATATAAAACCACGTTTTAAAAGGTAATGTTTGCATAAATATTTGTAATTTTAATTAAAAATTTTCGCACCTTATCAAGCAAGTCATTGTGAGGATTTGATATAATCTCTACTAGTTTGCGAGTTGAACATAACATCGCACTTGTGATGATACGAAAGAAAAAGAGTCACGGAGAAATGTGGTATCTTTGGGTCTGTAATAATTTTTAATAGTTAGTCATCCCAAATGTCTGTTCATTCATTCATGTAAAGTCTTGTCTTTTTTTAATTTACTTCACATACGATTAAGATTTGTACTTATGGGAGTTACGAGAAGACAGGTTTGAATCGTTTGTGGTTTCTTTAATTCTCATGATACGAAACATTTAAATGGGTCTAAAAATATTACCCCTACAATTATCCTATTCTTTCGTCTTTTATATTACTGGTAGTTGAAGAAGATTAACGCTGTCAATCAATAGCTACTGCTGCCTTGATAAAACAACCTATGGAAGATAAAATCATTGCCTTGATAAAACAACCTATGGAAGATAAAATCGTACGCAGCCATTCTGGGTAGCTGGCTTGTTCTGTGGATAACATTTTAGAATCTAGGAACCCTTATGATTTTGCTAATCAGTTTGTCTGTCTGTCTGTCTGTATATCATAGCCGTTTTACTTACAAACTGTTAGTGTTATAAAATTGAAATTTGGTATGTTTATACTAGTTTGTAACTTCTACAACGTAATTAAATAAAAAAAAATAGTTTCAACCCATCTGAATTGGGATTAATTTTCTTTTTGCATGATGTAGGATATCGTTGAATAGGTTTTTCAAAAATAGTGGTCTTTTTCGTTACAGTTAAAGGTCCCCACACTTTAACACCTAAATCGCTACTTTTGAATATCTGAAATAAAATCTGAAATAAATATCAATAGTAGTACAAATAATTAAATTTAAAAAATATCATAGTTAAGTAGGCTGTAGTACTTTGTGAACACATATTGATCAACTTGTGATATGTAGCGAAAAATAACATTGGAAAAAATTTTTTTGTTCTAAAATTTATAACTTTTACATTCATAAAAGATATACTATGTAATATATATATATATATATATATATATATATATATATATATATATATATATATATATATATATATATATATATATATACGTACACTTGAAAGAGTGCATGCTTTTCGATCTGTGGCCTCTTTTTTTTTTTAAAGTATGAGTCAACATTTACCAAAAATGTTGACTCTCACACTTTAGCAATTTTATAATCCTCTATATAACAGATGTAAAATGATACTACAAGATATCGCAATCCTTTACAGATATTCTAAAAATGAAAAATATTTTTTCTCTAATAGTGGATGATTAATAAGTCAAACAGACTAAGGAGTATAGTAACATCTATAACTGAAGTTATAAATCGCAAATTCTACAGAATAGGCAAAACCATAAGGGTTTGATCCGAAGTTCATTTGAAAATTGAAAGAATCTCATTTCAAATTCTTTTAAAATACAATAAGTGAACATTAATTTCAATAATTAAATTTCTACAGAAAACATTAAATCTGACTGTTTGATGGGTAATATATTAAATGACTAATAAATTAAACCGTTAAGACACTTAAGAAATCATTCATTCCAACCAAGCGAAAACAATGGATTTGGATTAGGCTTAATATTATTTTTACACGCAAAGTGTTTAAAGTATTATAAAGAACGTATTTACGAATACCGCAGTTCGAGAACAGCTATTTACAAGTCGTAAACTTACTAATACATGAGTAATAATGCCACTTGTTGATTTAAAACAATTTTAAAGTGCATCTCAAATGCTTGGGCAACCAATAGAATCTCAAGCATATTGAAGAAATACTGACGCATTGACGAAAGATTGGGTGTCCAATTGTAAAAATTCCTTTAGTCAACCTGTCAATATTACTTTAATATGGTTAAGCGTCTAATGGTAATCTTACATTATATTGTAATTAAAATGAAAACATGTGATTTATATTTTTTGTAACCAGTTTTATTTATTTTATGCTATTAAAATTATATCGATACAATAATAACAAGTGTTAGTATTTTTCCAGATTCTATCTATTTACCAGGCTAACTGACCAGAATGGCTGTGCACAAATAATTTTATCTTCCATATGCGACTTATACGAGGCAACAATAACTCGTGACTGCTAATCAATATCTATTATTCTTTTACCTTGTTCGCATCGACATTAGGATTAAATAGGAGCTTCCTTTTATGAGAAAACTAAAGTACTAAAGCAACTATAAAACTTAAACCAAATAATCAAGTTGCAGAAATTGGTGTTTACAGCTACACACTAGGAAGAAAAAATAAAAAACCACCTGTAAAATTAAAAAACAAGCGGAAATCTGCAAGTATAAATAGGTAAACATTTAAAATAAATGTAGCAGGGAAACATTTCTATCTCCCTAAAATTTAATAAACAAAGGGTGATGAGGATCACAGTCGAAGGGGGGAAGGGGGTATCGGGCCGATACGAACCTTATCGTGAAAGTTATAAATAATAATTTAAGAAGACAATGAAAAATCTTCTAACGGAAGTAAGAACAACAATTTAAAGCAGCTGGAGCTTCAACAATGAGAACATCAGTACCACCATGTGAGAAAATGTATATAGCCTCCATTTCACGTCATCACCATTTGGTTAAAGTGTTTATGTAGACAAAAAAAATTCTCAATTGATTTTACAAAGCAAATCTGATTTTTCCATGTTTTGAAATAAATTTGTTTTCTAATATTTCTCACCATGATCACCATATCCCTGAAACGGTTCCCATGCTCATCTCATTGACTACCGGTGTATAAGCAGAATTTCCAAAAAGATGCATTTTAAAATTAACATGGATAACACAAAGCTTTGTCTAACGTCTATGTCGCAACTACCGGTACAACTTGGAATATTAATATCGAAATTGGTGATACGGAAGTGAGTCGTGGCTCCTTGCTATTGGCTTTGTAAAAAGATTCTCAGTCACTTAATGATGTAGGAAAAAGACTATAACCTGATTTTCTGTATGAAATGTAATCCGCGATGAGGAGATCCGTAGGTAGTTTTACAGATAAATGTTTACAGATAACCGGCCAAATGCCGTGAAGAGTTGTCTGATGTAAGTGAAAGAGGAGCAATCTTTATGAGAATCTACGAAGAGCCCTGTTCAGGAGCGGACGTCTTTAAACTGATCATGATGACTGCATTAGTTAATTCAAGAGTATTTTAGATTTCCAGAGCAAATTACATTAACGAAGCTATTATAATCCTATCTCTTTTGATATAAGAGCAATATAATTCTTTCAGCTTAGAACAGAACGTAATATAATTTTATATTAAAATGTTGTTAAATTACGTGATCACCCCTCCATACATCGAACTTGGGAATGGAACGTTTTTCTCACAGAACTCTAGTCCGAAAATACAATCGAAATGAATATGTTTTACATAGGTTCTTCTGTGCATCAACTAAACTAAATAGAAAATGCTAAGCAGCTAATAATTAGATAAATCTGAACTGTTTTTAAAAAAATCAAGAAGAAAATAAAAAGTTAAATTTTTAACAGAAATTCGATTCAAAATTAATTAGTTTAATGCACGGAAGTAAATGTATTAATGATAGACTCAATCTTTTTACTTCCTCTGAAACATTTAATATGTTTAGATTTTTATAAGAGAAAATACTGAAAATACTTGAGAGTTTGCTGCAATTTGAGTACTACAAATGGCGTCAATCGATACCTGTGTAAAAACAATTTTAATTTTTAAATTCAGATAAAGAAACGGATAAATTATAATAGAGAAATACACCAATGCATCAAATTAAATTAATTTCACAGACATTAAGTACGAGTGTTTTGAGGTAGCAACATAAATATGGCAAGTATTTATATACCTTCAGATCTAATTCAATATTTTAACTAATTTAAAAGCTTCTTAAAATTTGCAGAAAACTACCATGCTCCTGTCAAAAATATTTGCATAAACTACCCACTGCGATAACTTACCGCAGCAAACTTTAACCTCAACCGACATCACGGGCTGTCTCGGCGTCCCCAACTTAACAATGTCTTCAACACTTTCTACACAAAAAATACATCGAATAATGTCATGACTGCTAAAAACGATAAAAGTATTACTTAAAAAGAAACTAGGGTGAACTTTTAGAGAGGCGGCATTTCGTCGTAAGCGATTATAGAAATTAAGCCGCTTAGGATTTCGGCGTCTAGTTACAAATTTGTAAAGTTTTGAGTGTGATTTAAATTTAAACAAGGAAAGGATTTTCTTTGCCAATTTGTATATTATTGCTTAAGATAAAACAAAAACAGTGTTTTTTTCCTTATTTAAATGAAGAAAGAGTTAGAGTTTAAAGTTACAATTTTCAAGTATTATATCTTGAAATCTTACTAAAACAAGTACATTATTTTAAAATATTATTATCCATATATTTATCATTATGTAGTTGAATATATCATTTATTGATGTATCAAACCATCTAATGGTGCATTTGGATGGAAGTTAAACGTTCTGACGGCACGTCGCAACGTGTTTTTTGATCAGCTTTACGTCTTGTCTGCTCTTTTCGACTTAGTTTGGCCAAGTTCGCATTATCAGTAACAGTATTATAAAATGAAAAATATATTTTCAATAGATTGTGAAGAAATATTTATTAACACTCTATTGAAAATATATTTTTAATTTAATTCATAAGAATCAATTGAATTGTTTTTTTATTAATAATAATTTAGATGTTTCACGTCTGCCAGATGTCCCATAATGGCTTACAATTTGTATAAAGGCATTAATGTATGACACCATGTTTTGTTAATACTATCTCCTAGTTATAATAGAACTTAACTATTTGTCAGTTTTCAGAATTTCCCTCTGTATCTAAATTTAATACCTTGTGTAAACAAAGGCAATATTTTTTAACCACCAATGAAAACAACACAAACAAGCATTGAAATAGTATTAAAAAATGTTGTATTGAGTTCTACTTAGGAACTCGATACAAGACAGCGATAGGAGTTGCAATTGAAAATCGCTATGTTACAAAAGAAAACAGAAGTATAAAAAGTAAAAAAAAAATATTTTTTCAAGTAACCACCAAAATCAACACAATTTTTATAATAATTAATTTTCTTAAGTATCTAGTAATAAGACCTTAATAATAACACGATTGTATATCGCCATCAAATCATTTTCCACAAAGGATATGGTGGACATCTAAGAACTTCAAATCCAAAAATGCTTAGTCAATATGTCAATTTGTTTTATGATAACTGGCGTCTTTCCTTTGATATTTTGCCAATTATTTTTTATCAATTAAAAAATATAAATCTAGTACTTTCCGGTGATAGTCACTGCCTTTCCTTTATAATCGCTTGATAGTATTCCGTAACAGTACCAGAAAATTTGTTTATGATATTTAAAGCAAAGTCACGATCTTTGATATTATCAAAAACGAATGTTATCAAAACCAATAAAACCTTCTTTAACTTGAAAGTAAATGTCATAAAGTAAACACTTCCGTTCCATATTAAATCAAATTTGACATTTAACAATCGGAAATGAGGGTACCGACCGAGATGACGTAATTTTTTTTTTATTTTTGAGTTTCCTATGCAAACTTTACTCACCAATAATATACTTTAGCGTCTCGTCTAGTTGCTTTTAATTAGTTTTCTTACTATCAAAGTCGATTAAGAATTTCAGCTCGATAGATAAAAGAAAATTTAAAGAAAAGTGTTTTAAAACCCTAAAATTAGTAGCCATCTTTTAAACTAAAAGTTCTTGGCGGGAATATGGTGCTACCAAAAATGATTCAGCTTTTACATACCTGTCGTTCATTCACAAACTTGCAAAGTTCCAAAAACGGAGCGATTATAGAGCACTGCCCAAAAGCATCGTACTGACGAAAATAAATTCATTCTGTATGCACTAAACTTGCCCATGATATAATGAAAGTCGGCCGTTCATAATCAACCAGGTCGAATGTAATTTTGCATCAATTTCTGGACCGTGCAATGCATTATGGCGCAACTTGAGTTTCGAGATTGCATTGCATAATAGATAACAAACGTGCGCTGCAGAGAGAATGCAGGCTAGTTATTGAGCATGTTCTTTAGGATTTAAAGTGATGTATTTAGCACTTCAAGACATATAAAACCTAAGTTATTAATAACGCCAGATTTTTGTTACGAATAATGCCAGATTTTTATTCCCATTTAGAATGTCTTACGTTTCAGTTTAATTCGCATTGAAGCAATATTCGTATCATCAAGCCTTAAATCCCAGTTTTCCTCAAAAAATTTAAGTGGTAATAATTAAACACCTTGTACCTCTAGACAAATACGCTAAGTCATAATATGAATCATTCTGGTATTCAAACTATTAAAGGACACATTTCTTATACACAGTTGAAATTTCAAACCGATCTACAGAATAATCATTCTTTTTAATTTTCGGTTCTTGAATAGAATTAATGAAACCCTTTTAAGTTCACTAACGTGTCCAGTTGCCAGTCTATCACAGACGTTTTTCTTAAAAACCGCTTGATGTTGAAACTTTAAATTTGGCACAGTAATAAACTATATTAACCAGCACATAACTCAATGGCTACCAATCAAATTTATATTCCACAATATGAGGTAGAGATAAATAAACACTTGAAATAATATTAATAAAATTCCGTATTTAGTACCGAGTATCGTTTGGTTATAAGAATAAAAAAATATAATTTTTTTCCATTTTAAATAGTTTTATTTGATATATTCTTACGATTATAGGATGACCTTAAAAATAATTCAAAATGTCACATTTGAGACATTTAAATTATATATACCATCGTCCCCTCCTCTACTTATTTATATTAAATAATATTAAGTATTTATTGTGCTAAACAGTCAATGTTGACGACGACTTATGAAAAATGAATTATTTTTGTATTAAATTGAGTACATGGATGCCTAACCCAGATTCGCACTTGGCCGGTTTTTAAAAAATGCTGGCCAGCTGCGTAATATCAATATCGTACAATACTTCAAATATAATTTACTCAAAATTAATTAGGTACACCAATATCACACTTTGCTTCTTTCCACGAAGTATATATATATATATATATATATATATATATATATATATATATATATATATATATATATATATATGTATTTATATATATATATAAACTACTGTATTATTATTTATATCATCACGAAGACTCTTTTAGAAAAGAATTTGTAATTACCTTCTTTTGTATTCATGAGATAGTAAAGATCTGTCTATATCATTATACTTCTGATATATTTTGCTATGAAACTTGCAATATGAACGTCAAAATAAATGAAACGATAGGTCCAATCTCTAAAAAATACTCTGGATTGAGCTTTGTAGCTTGATATATTTTTCTTAATACTTTTTTTAAATCTTGGGTGCCCCTGATTACTTCAATATTTTGCCCGAAGAAAATATTATTGAGATATTATTTCACCCAAACTTCATCGGTATATCTTCATTTAGAATTTATCGATCACCCAAATAGAAATGAATGAAGTTGAAAATAATCGAATACCAAAAAAAATCTAAAAATAATCCAAACTAATTACAAGGCTAATTACAATACACCTAACATATATTCGCCATTCATATCAAAAGACTATATACAAGAGAATATCATATTTTAAATACAATTATTCACGCTAGTGAAGAAGTAAAATTAATATTAAAATTCACAAACTCATCTTGATTTAACTGAAGTTTAGGTGCTGTATCGACATTTTAAGCTGTGTTATATTTCACCTATATTTAATTAGAGATGAAACTTAATATGCAGATCTATTAAAGAAACTATCACCTGACGCCTTTGTACCGCCTTCCATTCTCCCTTCGACAAACTAAATTGAGACCATCTAAATTTTAATTTCGACGGGCGCCAGCATTAAATGACCTATTTATTCTTATTTAATCCACAATTTAGGGGCAGTAACCTGTCGACAGACTTGGATTCACCTTTATAAAGTAGATACTGCGAGTAATGAAACAGAGCAGCATCCCCTGTTGTAACAGAAGGTAGCGAGCTGTAATTTATCGAAATATGCAGTTAGATTTGAATTTGTGTCTCTTCATTACACAGCGTGTGGCGGAGCAATATTGCAATTTGCGATGAAATCTATCTTCACGATTATAGTAGATGTATTGCGAGATGAGAACAGGCGACGATGTATTCATGTAACTGCATGTTCAGACTCGGATCAGGTCATATTATAAGTAGTTACTTCCACCCTCCAAAAGAAGGTGGACGTAATTATTTGTAACATGTATTTATGCCAAATTTTTTGTACGTTTTTGTAGGTGTTATATTATCTATAATCTATATATATATATATATATATATATATATATATATATATATATAACATATATATATCTTATATATATAACATATTATGTATATAACATATATAATAACAAAAATAATAATAGCGAAAGTCTTTGTAGATTACTGAATAATAAACGCTATCTTGCACAGAACAAGAAATAAGGCCTTCCAACAAGCTTTGAATATTTGTATATATTACATTATATATATTACATTATATGTCACATCATTATCGAATATATTTTTTAGCTTTTTAACGTCGTTGTTTCAACTTTAAAACATTTCCTTTCATTCAAATCAGAACAAAAATGTTTTTGGAAGTCTTTGTTTTAATTTCTATCTACCGACTATATTTATCGTCGTGTAGAAAATATAATATTTTTTTAAAATTGTTTTTATTATTTCATCACAAAAACATAAAATCAATTCAATAGACTTTTATAAACCTTTGCTTATTATTTAAATGCGATCTTAATTACATATTTTCCACTAACAACATACTCGTAGATAACTTAATTGCGCCCACATGATTAAAGAAATCCCACGCTTCATGTAATAAATTAAATACAAAGCGAAGCAAAACTTCTTAAGTTAACTCATAAAGTGCGCAAAAAACTTAGTTTCACCGCTATTCCAGTTTCATCAGCGATATTGAAAGCGAACTTCGACCCATTTTCAACTGAAACAACTATCAAGTTACCTCCTCAAACACAGCGATCCCATTGTATCCTCGTATCCCGACGAAGAACAATAGAAACTAAATTGAAAGCAAATCCGCATCTGAGCCACATAATTACAAGTTTACGTTGTGTCCTGCAATCTCTAAACTCTCATTCACTATTAAATTAAGCAGTGGCGTCCCTTCGGAGAATGGTCTATTGATTATGCTATTTTATAATCGAACTAGTATTAAATATTTTATTTGGGTGTTACCAGATTTGATTTTGGAAAACAGTAATATACCGTTTGGTAAAGAAGGCTTCTCGTGTCATGCATAAACAAATATTATTCAAATAATGGAATAATATATATCATGAAGTCTTTAAGAAGTATTTCAAAAATAATTAAAATTTTAACAATTACCAAATAAAGAACTAATTGGCAGCAGCGTATACAGCTTAGGCCTGAGTGTATCAGTACTATAGCCATTTTTATAAATACAGTTTATTCCAGAAATTAATAAAAAATGTTTTTGCATACTGACCCATTTTTGCCAACTTTACTCTATACTCTAGGGACATGTAGTATAATGATTTTCATGTGAATGGATAGATCAATCCCTCATCTTTAATTTTAGTGAATTACTTTTTATTGCTTTTATATGCTTATTTCGGGGTCTTACATTTTTTTTTATTAACATAATTGACTTTTTACAAATTCACTCCTCGTCAAAATTGCTAAAAATAAGTTTGGGAAATCTATTTCAAACAATTATACTTTAATTTGAATACGAAAAAAGCAGTAAAATGCTCATTTCTCCTTTTTATATATAAAACTATTTAGATTGATACAATAGCAAAAGAGAAAAACTAAGGTTATTCACGAATCCATATGTCATACGTGTTTTTCGATCGATTCGATTTTTTTTTACTTTCATTCATACACATAAATGAAATTGCAAAAAAATCGAATACTTCATTATCTTTTGAAAGGACTGGTTATAAGGGTATCGAATATATATTTCTAATAATTTTGGCCGCATATCTTCAGAGACATGGTAAAAAATAGATTCACACCCACCTTGTTTTCCAAACTACCCTCGAGAATGGAGGGTTCTTGGAAGCTTACGCAAAGGTCGTAGGAAAACTATGACGATGTTTTTAAATGTCATAATTTTTTAAATATTTACAATAATATATATGTCTCCTACTTAATTTTATTAGGTATTTACTAAATATTTATTACGCTAGGAAGACCGGATTCAATAACCGTTTATTGCGTTTTCTAACAGCAGGGTTCTTGCTAAGCAGAAAAAAGAAAGGTATCTCCTAACAAAGAAATTGTTCATTCAATATCATTGCATATTTTAATTCTTTTTAAGGTTCCAAATCTATAAAGAAAAAAAAACAGAATACTCATCAGATCATTCGCGTGTCCATCCGCCTTTTTGTCACAGCCGATTTTTTTAGAAGCCATTCGACGCAGAAATTGGGGTTAGAATATATATATCATAATATATTTATCACCATCGTTATCTACGACTCGCCACTACCTGGTACAATTGCATTCTAAATATCCAATTTTCAGTTCTTGCAGAAGATCTTGTCTAATATGGATAATGTTAAAAATTTTGCAATGCCCTGAATGAGCATAAGTGAAATGCCGGAATGTTTAGTGAATAAGGACCCAGCCCAAATACTATAACTTTTGACGGATATTTTTTATTCTATAAGGTTTAGTATTATCATACAAAAAAATAAACTCTAATTAACTGCTAATGGTAAATCTTTCCATTTACAGTAATTCCAATAAATAATGTCGTTCATATTCCATCAACAACTAACCATTACCTTTCTGGTATTCAGTTCAGGTTACCAATAATTTTTAATCTCTTCTACCAAATAAAGTCATAGTCATAAAAGAATTAATTAAACTGGCCACGCTTGAGTCGAACTCGCACATGACGTGTTCCGTAGCTCTATCAATATTAAATTTATACATTTTTATTTTTCAAAGACACTGTAAAAAAACAAAGTTATTGCTGCGAATTTCCATACCGAAAAAAACCCTAAATCACAAAAAATATCATATTCAAACCAATTTTGGTTTAAAGTTTATTTTAAGTACTACTTGCTAAATTTTTTTTACAATATGTTAGTTGAAATTTTAAGAGGGACACACTTTTTATAACTTTGGCAGCGCATATCTCACCAACTATTAACCTAAATAAATAAGTTACATAGGGATCCATTAAAGATGACTACCATTCAAATTTAATATATATAGTGGCAATAGTCTCAGAGTAAAATGACTGTGACATATGGAAAGACTGACGAACCATAAAAGCATTATATCATAAAGTAGAAAAGTCATCACGTGATGTTAATTTAAATTTATTTCATTTGCTGTATGATACATTGAGGCTTGGAAACAACTATCATTGACCTAGCGTACTTCGCAACTTATACACCGTCTTACCTAGCTACTTTCGTACATCCCTAATTGAAAATCCCAAAAAAATTTCTTGCTCATAAATTAAAATGTTTATTTTTCTATCACTAACCGGTTATACATGTCTTCGGTAGAAAGAATACAGACACAGAGTAAAGCCGGACACAAAAGTGAACCAAAAAACCTTGAAAAAATTAAATCCGAATTTAAAGCGCATTCAGCCGTTTTCTTTTAAACCAGTTATGAAATAAAGTGAATGAACTCGTTGGATAATAAATGTAGGATATCCTATAAATATTATATTTATATGTGTATATATATATATATATATATATATATATAAATATATATATATATACACACACATATATGTATATATATATATATATATATATATATATATATATATACATATATATATATATATATATATATATAGAAACTGAATATATTTTTGCAGCTTCCTAGTTATAAAAATAGATTATGCCCAGCATTGGCCAATATCAGTTTTCGTCTGTTTACAGAAAGTTAAAATATCCGGCGACAAAATTATAAATAAAAAACTAATATGATAAATTATAGATGCAACGCCTCTGTAATTCTCGACACGGATAGTTAACCCGCATATCAAAAGCGCGGTGACATTTACGTCGAAATATTTGTCACAGAGCTGTGAGGCGCCGTGAAATTATGCTCGCCCCAGAGCCGTAGCTCTGCAAACACACACACAGCACGGGCGGGCTGGGTTAAATATGAATGCGCTTATCTTTGAAAGGTTGTAATTAAACAACGTCTTTATTATATACGCCTCGCCTTGCTCCCCGGTAGGGTTGCCAGTATTTTGTTGCGTGTATCGGGACAGTGTACATTATTAATTTATTTTTTACTAGGAGCGAACGTGATTTCTATCATATGAAATTTATAGCAATTTTTTTTAAAATTAAATAATAGTCAAGTAAGTAATATCTCATAACGCTATTTATATTATTTTAAATAAATGTTTTGTCAAGTATATGCGCTTTCTATCAAAATTTCAAATTACCCTATCTTCTTTTGTAAAGAGTTGATTGCAATGAAATCATAAACCTTACCACAGATCCTACGCAATCGCCTGTTAAATCCAATTAGAATTATATTCGCCCCATAGGATTTATTTAATCAAGGGTATTCAAGTTCAGTAAAATTATTCAATATTACTACTGAAAATGAAAGACTTGTAAAATAATGTAGGTTTTCCAAATCGTCTTCGCGAAATAGGACCCGACAAAATCGTTATTGGGATTGACACCAACTACAAGTCTATTACAGAGAGCACGGAGTGGTACACGCATCAGGATATTGGGATTGACGCCAACTACAAACCTATTACAGAAAGCAAGTACACCCGTAAGGAATGCGTGTACATCAAAAGGCTCTTAATTAATGAATTTAATTTTATTATTTTATTTTCTACCTGAACCGGTTAAGTTGTAAGTACAGTCTCTAAAAATAGGCTTCATAATTAATGACTGACATAATTATTAACTATAATTTCATCAGTAAATCACGAGTAAACTTTTTATAAACAAAAAATAGGGGAAATTACATTAAACAGTAATGACTTGGCGCCGTCGACAAATGATTATTACTGATAATTGCATCAATTAATCACGAGAAATATTTTACTAAATTAAAAATAGGACGAATTAAATAGTGATAACTTGGCGACCAAAAAACTGCCGACATAAAGATTTAATAATAATTTTTCTTGTAATAACGTCATTGTATATGACCATGTATAACTGGTAAATTTAAAAATAAAATCAAATAAGAGTAAATAGTGAAATATGAAAATGTCCTCAATAAATTGCTGTTATGTAAATTAGGTAATAAATTTTTATACCATGTAGACCTCGAAAAAACTGCTGGACTTATTTTAATCCTCTCACAACCACCAAAATAGTAAAAAATTTCGAAAAGAATATTTTTGTTTTCTTGTATTTTCACTCACTCAAAAAATTATTGGATGTATGGAATAATGGGAGTAAACAGACTGGTAAAATTCTGATATGAAAAAGAATAAATCATGTACAAAAGACATAACAAGTAATTAAAAATATAAGTGAAATACTGTTTTCTGAACTCAAAAATCCGTTATGGACTCAAAAAATTATTTTTAAGTGTTCCATGCCTCAAAAAAAAGGAATCTTTATAGGACGACTCACATGTCTCTTCGACTGTCACTGCCATTTTTCTCACAAACCACTGAGCGTAGAAACTTGAAATTTCGTTTAGTAATAAAACATTTTAACACGCACATATCTCAAAGTTAAAACTTAAAAAAAATAATTTAAATGTTTTAGGGAGGACACATTAAATACAGGATTTTTAATTCTTCGTTGAACATCATTTGAAAGAACTTGTCGCAAGAGTTTCAAATATATTGTTTTCATAATTTTTTGGAAAAACTGTTGATCGCAAATTGCCTAGGAAAAACTTTAGAACTAAACGTATCACGAACCATTGAGGCTTCGACAAAAATAATAAACGTTTTGTAAAACATTAAATTTTCCTCAATTCCTTGCATCCGTATAACCTATAACCTAAACCATTAATGTGTCAGCAAAAACTTTCATCGTAGTCGATTTTTTGGAATTATGTAGACTTATTTTTATAACATTACTAATAACGCCTTACGTATGAATTGTATACATTAACACTCGTGCATGTACTTAGTGTCAAAATCGAATAACAATAAATACCATCTTAATGTTTCGTAACAATAAATTGCAGTAAATGCCTCCTTTTGTTCTTTTTTTCGTTAAAATTTTAAATATGTGCGTTACGAAATTACTCTGAATAATAATATTACAAAGAAGTTCACGCACAACACGAAATTGCTTAACATTTAACTTTTTCTTAGACATTAAAAAGATGTAACCCATTATACAAATTATGGCCACCCTACGATCTTTGTACTTATATGGTTATTTGTGTATTTGCGCATACACGTTTTGCTGTTGATTTAAACGTGTATAGTTGCGTGAGCATTGTTTTGTACCATGTTTCGTTTTGTTTGCTGACATTATTGTAGTTTAGTTAATAACTAGGGTACTTTTAGAAGTGGCGCACGAGATGCTGGTTGTTCGGGAATGAATGGTTGTAATTGTTATAATAAAGTGCTTTATGTTCGTTGTCGTGTGGGAATGTCAATGAACTCATGTGATATGTCTTTTAGGAGTTTTGTCTTTGGAACTTAAGCGACATTAAATACGGGGAAAGTATAATGACTTAGTAGTAAAGTCTATTTAAATTTATGAACTAACTTCGCTTAGAGTATTTTAAGAACCATATTTATATAATCAGTGTGCCGTTATTAAAAGAACTAAAATTGTAGTCAGCATCGTGAGAAATATTACATCGAAAAACTTTTTCTCTATAAGCGATTGTACAGCACTAAGACAAAATAAACTGATAGTTTTGTACAATCTAAACCTAATTACAAATGTTCATGGTTTTTTCACAAATTTCTAAATGATCTTTCACTTACAAGGATGGGGACAGCAATTTATAAGCATTATTCCCAAAAATGTTTAAATAAATTTATTTAAAAAAATACATCATATGTATTGTTGAATTCGTACTTCAATATACCATTATTGGACACACTACATTATCATGCAGTTTAAAATTCGCAAATGGAAAATATTATTTTGATGAACCTTTTCTTCAGTAGATAGATCGCTGGTTCTCCTTTATATATATGTTTTATGTATGATTTTTATTAATATGCGTATTACTGTTATTAAAAAAATTTTAAGTGGAACTGACAATCAAATAGGAGTTTCATACATGTAGAAGTACGCATAAAAATTTTAAAAATTATTTTCTTTAAAAATATTATATCACTACGTATACATATACGTCGTCTAACAAATCTTTCTCAAGCAAAAGAAAACAGTATTTCGCTTATATTTTTAATTACTTGTTATGTCTTTTGTACATAATTTATTCTTTCCTATATCAGAATTTTACCAGGCTGTTTCCTCTCATTATTCTGAACGTGACATATTTTGGTGAATGTGAAAAAAACCATTTTCGAGATTACCACTATAATTAAAATTTCAAGTTTTAAACAAGGAAATTAATTGTTTTGTTGTAAAACAACCTCAATACATTAAGTACATCAAATCCTACTAACGATAGAACAAATAAAATTTTAAGAACTACGGGAACACGTTTTTTAAAAATCAAATACCCCTATTAGGATCAACTAACAATTCTTAAAGTATTGACAGGAAGCATTCATAACTTTTGTCATTTTGTAAGGTTTGGAAAGTAAATGTTTTCTTTAGTAATATGTAAAAAAGATACATGAAGTAAAAAATAAATTTAAAACGTCGTTGTTCGTTCTTTTAAAAAGAAGAGTGTGACTCTCTAAACGAGATAAAATCAATGCGCTCTCTTAAGGGTCAATATCTAAGTATTATCACGGATAATACAACTTTTCGTAACAATTTTCTTCACTTCAGTACTGTCTTCAACGAGCTTTTCACGGTAGCGGCTATTAATGACAATATAATATCGTAATACTCGTACATTAGCTTACGTAATTTTCAATGTTTAATACTACTGTCACATTTGTTTTTCTCAGAAGATATTTGATGCAGAAACTTGAAATTTGATACAATCATACTCGCATATTGCTTCAATAGATAAAACATATATATATATATATATATATATATATATATATACATATATATAAATATCAATATAATATCAAAATAAATAAATATCAATATGTATATATATATATATATATATATATATATATATATATATACATGAGTAAATTTTGGGAGGAAAAAGCAGGTACTCTTCCTAAATAATATTAAAATTCCATTTGCGGTGTGGGGTATCATTTTAGGGTTAATAACAAGCGTTTCTAAACTTGACATAATTTATTTCCATTTATAAATAAGCAAAAATACGTCGTCGCTCCTCTCTCCCTTCCTAATTTCTGAACCTAAAGTTATAAAAAAAATAACTTTTAGAATCCTATGCAGAGGTTGCCGCAAAATTATGGCGATGATTGTAAATGTCATAATTCTCAGTATCGAAAATGTTATAATGTCATAATTCTCGGTAAAAAATTCTCGGTAAAAACAATGTAAATGTCATAATTCTCGGTAAAAGTCGCCTGTGAAAGATGTAGTGGGTAATATTAATATATTGCTGAAAAAATGTACATTTGTAAATAATTTAATGGAAATACTCATTATCATCATTCGTAGCTCAACAGTCCTCGGTGGACACTGGCCTTCTCAAGCAAACTGTTCCCAGCCCTCCATCTGGGTGCCACAGTTTTCCAGTTTGTTGAAACCAAAGGAGGGGTAGATACTTTGGACCAAATGTGTTCCATTGAATGCAATCGAAAAACACTACGCTGGCCGTTGTGCAACTTTTAAGGTATGCTCAATATTGCATTTATAAATAGTTACGTCATTTATGTAACATACATTATAGAGGCTAAGAAAAAACCTTTATCGCAGCGTGAATATCTAAAAGCTCTACATCACAAGCTGATCGAACCACACATGCAAAAAATTGGTTATACCAACTCTACAATCTAGTCTACGGGACTCAATTACACAAATTTTAAACATGCCAGGAAGAAGTAATGAAGGGTGTTATTAATGAAACTGAGCAAAGTAATGCAGCTGCTGTCCCCCACAGAAAATATAAAAAAAATATGTGGTAAAATTCAACCATTGTGGGCTTTTTAGTATTTACATTAATGATTCCCTCTTCGTTACATGTTGATAGTAGGAATACAACTTTTTGGGGTTTTGCTTTGTAGGAAAGTAATGTTAGTTCGTTATCATAACAGAACATAGCTGTTCCAGTTCTTCTAGTGCGATCATTTTCAAATTCTACCGGTATCTTCCTTCTGTTAGCTCGTAGAGTTCCAACCAATGTCAGCTTATATGGTTCTTTTACTAAACCTTTGGCTAGTGGCACCGAAGTGAACCAATTGTCCATTGTAATATTTCTATTCGTACCATGAACAGTACGTGTCAATTTTTTTACAAAATATTAACCAAGTGGTACTCCATCTGTTTTAGTAAAAGAACCTAAATAAGGCTCTGCATCCACCATATACTTTGTAGAATTATCTACAATAATCACAATTTTGATACCATATTTATTTGGTTGATTCGGTATATATATACGAAAGGGACATCTGCCTCTGAAACCTAACAACTGTTCATGAGTGGTAATGTAGCATCCAGGTTTATATTTCTCTCGACACTTAGCTATGAAAAGATCCCAAATATCTCGAAAGGGAGTGAACACATCGGTTAACCTCCGTTCTTGACGGTTAGACTTATCGTCAAATCTTAGGCAGTTTATTAGCAAATCAAACCTTTCATAAGACATGGTACTGCGATATCGATTTCCACAAAATGTGACATCAAACAACTCTCTAGATGGTAAATGATTATCTTTCATTGCTGCAGATAATGTGAGAATGCTAATGAGAGCTCTAATTTCATTAGCATCGGTTGGTCTCTGAGTTGGTTTCAATGTTTTATATTTTTGAGATTTTATGGCTATCTCGGCATTGGTGTGGGTTACAATTAAATCAATCATATTATCAGTAATGAAACATGAAAAGCATTGAAGTGGATCTAAAAGATTTTTGCAAGAACGTACAGTTCCAGGTCTTATATGAACTATGTTCCTTAAAGGTCTTCTGCTTTGTGACCTTGGCTTTCGTGATGACCATTTGTGTTTATCTTTCCCACGAAGAATGTTACGCGATGGTCTTATAATCAAATCGCTAGGATCTGCTGAAGTGCTAGGTGTTGCGTCTTCAATGGAACGTGATGAAGATGTATCACTACTTGCCTGATAATCTTGATATGGAAGTTGCTCTTTATTCACAGTAGAAACTTCATCATCATCCTCCGTTTCATACGCGGGATCAGCCTCAATATGGTCTCCAAGCTCACTCCCTGATAAATTTTCTTCCTCGCTTTGGCCTTCTAATAATAGCGTACGAATTGTATCTAAAAAAATTATAATAATAGACACCATTATTACTAAAGAAAAGAACGTAATTTTGACTTAAGTAAAAAGTTACGTTACTACTGACCTTCGTCGATGCGACGAGCCATGGTTACTGGAACGGCGCGTAAGGCCTTCCTACGCACAAAGCACTACCGTCCGTCGCGAGGGCAACGGGTCGACTGAGATTATCTTAAATTAGAAAACCGCACGGTTGCGCGCGCAAAAGTTATCGCGATTTTTTTTGTGACGCGTCGTCGAATCGACGAAGGTTAGTAATCTAGGGTTAAGCAACTACTAATTAGTATAAAAATATTAAATTTAAATCGATGATATTTATATAAAAATGTATAGTGCGTCTGCGCCAATACGTTTTAAATGTGAAACTTGTACCATATATACTAAAAATGTTCGTAACTCGGAAACGTTAGTGTACTAGATAAATTTACAAATGGGCGGGTAAATGGTCTGGTAAATGGATGGATTCTAAAAATGCAGAATTCCCAAATTTTACAATTTTTCTTTAAAATTGCGAATTCATATTGATTTTTTTTTAAATTCTGAATTCATGTCACATTGAATCTGCACCTACATAATCTAAAGCTCCAGTGGAGTTTCAGTGTAGATAGTGAGGGAGCGTAAGTAGCTCCGTTTCAGCAAGAAACCGACTCAAAAATTTATTTCAGTACCTCTGGGAAAAAGCTCTATCAACTAATTTAATAAGTGTTTTCAAAACTCCTTTTAATTTTTGTATATCAATTGCGTTAAGGGGACTTCAAAATTCATAAGTTTTTGCCACGTTCACGGAAAAGTCTAAATTTTGAAGAAAAAATCAGTGCAAATATCATTAGTCTTGCTCTCATTCGTACTATGTTTCAAGGCATGGGAATCAAATTCTATTTATTCCTGCAAATATTTTCGGAATGAAAATTCGTATATATTTTACATTAAATATTTCGTTAAATTGTAACCCAGCTCGATACTTTCAGCTGTTCCTATCAAGCTGCACAAGAATTTTTAGATCAGAAATTTTCAGATATTTATTAAAATATTGTTTTGGTTTGTTTATCGATTTTGAGTAATAAATGGCGACTAGTAAATTTTTTTTGTCGGAGTTCAGTACAGAACCAACAAAGTCCACTTTAATATCATATCTTCATTTGTTACTTTGGAAAGAAGAAATAATGGATTTTGATAATCAACCAGTCGACAGCAAATAAAATTATCACAATCGATAAAGAATAATTATCTTAATCTTGTCCTACATACGTATATACTTACGTACGTACATACGTACATATACACATACGAATATACCATACATACGTACAGACTAACGTTAGCATATACATGGCAATTTTCAAAGGTAAAAATGGATTATAATAAATATTTAACGCAAATTAAGATCATACGAAAAATCCTTTTCTAAAATTGATGTAATTTTTAGAGAAGGATATTCTCTTTTCAAAAAGTTTATAACTGCAACTTTTACTGCAATATCTATAAAATATTGTTTGCATTTAAAGAACTCTTGTCATTTATGAATTGTTTAAATCCGTCTTCACTGTTTTTTTATTTTCATATGTAATAAAATATTTACGAATATAATCTACAAATAAAAATGATATGCTTTTTAATAAATATGATTGCATTTAAAATATTGACTTTACATAAATACAATGATTTTGCTAATTATCTACAATTTTTCTCATTCTGATTTTAGACTAGTAAAAAATAGACGACAGTCTTGTATCAACGCCAGTTGACATCAGCACTGCACAAAGTACCGCTCTTTTTTATAGTTTTACGACTGCTGTTTCATGTTTTTTCTAATTTAAGCGGTTGATATTTACATTTAAAAATTGGATAAGATGGTAAAAAAAGTGAAAATAAGGTGTAAAAATAAAAAATTAAATAAGAGATAGGTACATGTAACAAGAAAGACCCATGGAAATACAATATTGAAAAAATTAAAAAGAAAGAAGTCTACACGAGGCGTCAAAAAGAAAAAAAATTATAATTTTTCTAAGGAAGCATAGGTTACCAAGCGTAGACACAAGAAGAAAATGCTTAAAAAGTAACTTAAGAAGACGCTGGTGATGAGTGCAGCGACACTTTAAAGAAAAACAATAGGAAAATAATGACGAGAGAAAAACCAAATGTCGATGCAAAATTTCCACTTTTCTCTCAAAGCACGAATTTTTTTCTTCATTGCAGTATAAGAGCATCAGAATAGAACTACAAAACAACGCGAAATTAATCAGGGATCAGTTCTATTAAAGCTTTTAGATTTTTCTAAATCAATCGTAGGACGTCGCTTTGCGTCTGGTTTTACGGACGTGTCAAAATTCCTTTCTTTAAATATTTGGAACCAGCGCTTAGCTGTGTTGTAAGAGGGCATACCTTCACCCATCTTTTTGTTTATATTTCGTGATGATTCGCTGGTTTTTTGCCCTGGAAGAAATTCATGAAGAAAGAGTCCTCTAATTTCACTACGAAATAATTTCATTTATAATTTATTCTTTACTCTTCTATTACTCAATTGAATATTGAACAGAAGTTCTAATGCCGCATTCTTTACATACAAGTATAAGAAATATTCTAGAAGCTTTTACAACGTTTCAGAAATCGATTGAAAAAAGTAGCGGGTTTGTAAGTTGAAAATAGAATATATAAATATATAAAAAAAAAAAATATATATATATATATATATATATATATAAATATATATATATATATATATATATATTATAAGGTTTAAAAAATTAAAACCTTAAAGCTGAATTTTATACATTAGGCCAACTCGACTATCAAAACAAAATCTGCTTCTAATTTATGAATTAATAATATAGTTCTATTCAAGCAAACATATTCTGAAGAAATATATGGTAGTTTGCTATTAATATTATAGTTTAATAATACAAAATGATACCCTTTTTGAGGTTCTTTCAAAAACTAAAAGAACAATTTGTTTAGCAAGGAAGTCTGTGTCTACGCTCCTGAGTATCGAGCCGAATGCTGGCTTAATTAATGTTTAATTGCTAAATATTATTAAAAAAAATGTTACGTTATCTGACGTTAATATCTGCTTAAAAATACTACTAAGACCATCCTAAATGTTTATAACATCTCATTTCTGAAGATAGTTTATTATCACAATATTATATTCATTCCACCAACGCTACGCGCTTAGATACTAAAAACATCTTTGTGCTACGAGGTATCTTACGAGAATTTTTTTATGCGCCAAGCATTTATTGTTTTATTATTAAATATTCAAACTATTTATGATTTCGTTTCTTATTAATTATGCGTTTTGTAATTCATTTCATTTTATAGTAGTGAAAGAAGGAACCTTTTTACTTGGTTATGTCCATCAAACCGTCCGTTGGCAGGTGTTTTTCTTACAGTTTTAATAGTTTAAAATCGATGTTTATGAAATTGGAATGAAATACTTAATAAAAAAATCACAATTAAAATGTAAAAATATATTCAAAAAATTCTTTATTTTAAAAATTTCCCACTATTGTAAAAAGGCGGTGAGAATTAATTTTTTGTTTTCGTTTGAGTGAAGTTTCACCTGTCTAATGCCAATTGAAATTGAGATTCTATTAACATTTTTAATTTTTCAACTCACTTTGCTTAATAATAAGCTTCAAAATGACAGACAGTTCTTTTATTAAAAATTAAAGTAAATAGTCATCTAATTTTACAGCCATAAGTTTGAAAAATCGGATTTTGTTTGAAAATATGTCAGTTATTTTAGATCGACAATTTTAATATATATGAAGAACTGCAGAACATATGTATCGCGACAGGCTTTTAGCCCATTGTTTGCCAATGTATGTATTTCAAATTATTACTTTTTTGCTATTTATTTGATATTTAGTATACGAGGTGTTTTAAAGCAATCATTAAAGTGGAAACTATGGTAGGATTAAAAAAAAACACATGATATTTAATCCAAAAATGTATCCTGGTAAGATATTTTATTTTTTTTTTCAGGAAACATATAACATAAGGTACAAGTTGACGGGGAGTCACTTTTGGCAAATCTTAAAAAATATGTTTGGACAAAGACGATCATATTGAATTACGATGTAATTTCATCCCGGACATCTATCCATTTGTCAGTCCGTATATCTGTCTGTAAGTCACCGCTATATTACTCGGAGGCTATTTGCACTTGATAAACAAAATTTGGATGTTGGTTGTCTTTTATGAACTGTTCTAAATAGTGGAGTTATGAATAAATAATATGGAGTGCCACCCCTGATATAATATAATTATATCAGGGGTGGCACTCCATACATGTAACTGATGGATGAAAAAAATCAATGTATATAGACGTGTGAGTATTATTAAATCTATCTTAAACAATTATGTAAAGGTTGCAAAATAACTTTGCTTAAGACAATATTTAATAAGACATGAGCTTCTAAAGTCTTAAAAAGTGGACCTGACTCTAACTTTTTAGCTAGGGTTTGTAAAATTCTGAAAAATATTGAGATAGAAGAGCTTAATATAAACATTTAATAATAATATTCATTGTATTATACTTATACCAATGAAATATTCCAATATTCCCATTCTATCCCTACAAGTGAATTTGTAATATCATAACTCACTTATTATTTTTATCTAGAGGAAATAAGATTTGACTATTTTTATTAAAGATATATTTAATTTGAAACTAAGTGTTTCTGTAAGTTCCACAACATTATTACTTTGTCATATTTCATTTTGCGTTTTGTTTTTAATTTTGCTTTTAACGCGCTCTCGTGAGATTCTACCAAAAGCTTGAAATTATTTGTTGTACTCTTTAAGTTTATATTTGTATTAAAATCTATGCATACTTCAAATTTTAAGCACCATACTTTGTTATATTAAGTCATTTTCTTTTATGTTTTTTGTGTTTTAGTTTGACTGTGAGCACATGCTCAGAATAGGTTAGTTTATGCAAACATATTTATTTTTAATGAAACTCTTTACTCTTGAAACACTTTTGAAAAAAATTATTTTAAATGTTCTACAAAACTGCGTATCATTTCAGTGCCCAACTTTTATATTTCGAAAGCAAAATACGAGAGATTTGATAAAATTTAAACAGCACAAATGACAGTAGCTTGAAACACATTCTAGAAACACCAATACTAGTCTAAATGCTTCTAAATTATTTAAAACAGTATTCATTTATATTTAATGCAAATTAGATAACTATTTAGTATTATAATAATAAATTTAACGAAAAGCCACACGACTAAGTCGCTTCTGGACGTGACTTCACAGAGGCAATTTCTCTTTATTTCTAAAATTTAAAATGATGTTGAAAAGCCACTTTAAACGTCTAGATTACCTAAAGGTGTATTGCAGAGGCTTAAAGTTTTACGCAATGTACTGAAAGTAGTAAGTACTACAGAAATATTTTAAAGGTTAAAAGATAAAGTGGTAACAATTTAAATAAATTAGGTTAGAAAATTTCAAAGATTTAAGACTACAGTTAGGCTAATATGCGTTTATGTTAAAATTTAACAAATGTCTCTTTTAATATTTACCTTGTTTTCAAATTATTTTATAATGCTTACAATTAGTTAAGTTTGCTGAAATATTTAAAAGTTAATCAAAATAATTAGAGAGATTGGTAAGAAATGGTTTAAAAAATAAGTACTAATTTTACATAATCTTACATATTACGAAGACAATCGAAAATAAGATGTTCGTGAGTAATCTGTATAACATATAAGCGTATTATCTTTTCAATGACGTAATATATTTAAAATATGTAAATTTACAATAATTTTATAGGGTATTTTATTATATTTACTTCAAAGAAAATAGGGAGGCGTGAAAAAGTAGGACAGGAATTACAAATATGTTTTCTATTAAATGTCACATGATTTAATATTACTGTATGGAAAAATACAATTGTGTCAATTCCCAATCATTTGGAGTATGGATAGGTATATAAAATAAATAATAAATAATTACAAAAAAATTTAATTGAATCTGAACAAAAGTTTTAAAATGGACGTGAAATATATTTATATTCTTGTTAATAAATTTTTCTTACACTAAATATTTTCCTGTAAATAATATCTATAATTCAGTTCTCAGAAATGGTTGCATTAATTTCGTAATTCACATATTATTTCTTTTGTCCGATCTTGATTTATCCCCTGTTTTTATTAAGCTATATTGAAATTATGATACTTGTAAACCTTTTCATTAAACAACCTGCCTACTAAATTTGCTTTGATGACTGAAGCTGGTATCAAAATAAGCTGAATCAATCATTGTACCATTGAGAGACCTTCTAAATCTGTAGCCGTTTATTTTAGAGATTAAGTAAGCGTTGAAGTGTAATATAAGCATTGGAAAATAATGAATAATGCTTAATTTACCTTTTTATATATTGATTGAATAACAGATAAGAGATAAGGTAACTTTTAGATATATATATATATATATATATATATATATATATATATATATATATATATATATATATATATACATTTATATATATATATATATATATATATATATAACAGAGTAAAGTATTTAAAATTTGTAGTATGCATAGATTTTAATACAAATATAACCATACAGAGTACAACGTAGAATTTCAAGCTTTTGGTAGAATCTCACGATAGCGCGTTAAACGCAAAATTAAAAACAAACCGCAAAAATGAAATATGTCCAAATAATAATGTTGTGGAACTTACAGAAATACTTAGTTTCAAAATAAATATATCTTTAATTAAAAAGTCAAACCTTTATTATTCTAGTTAAAAATAAATAATAATTTAGTTATGATATCATAAAATTTCTTGTGTATATTGGAATATTTCATTAGCTTACGTAGAGAGAGCCCAATGAACAATATTAAAAAACCGGTCAGGGTGTGAGCCGAACTCCCTTAGCACCAAATAAAACGTATTAGTTTTCTTTTTCGTACCAGACTTTTAAGTACCAGAGGAATGATGTTAATACTGAATAGTTGAACACAGTTACGCTTTATATATTAATTACAGGAATATCGCACTAAATGAAGTGCGGAGCCCCAAAACCGTATTAGATACATATAAGTGACATCGGAACCTTTAAGTGTTCTCCCGTCGATCGTTTAAGAGCCCACTGAGTGGTTAAGTGTACGAAAGGATGATGAATCGGTTAAAGTTCTTGGCTACAGTATTATTACTATCGACTAGATATATACGTTATTCACGTCCAGATAGGTTTACGCGAAAAACATTGATCGAAAGGAATGTTTATTTAATTGAATTTCAATAATGTGCTATTTTTAGTAAAATGTTCTAAAACATGTGACAATTAAAAATTATTATTTCAAGGATTAAAATTTTCCTGTCTATTCGTTTGTAAATCAAAGTTATTCTAAACCCTATGTTCTAGTATGGAAAGCTGAAATATTGTATTTTTCATAAGTACATTTAATAATCTTAAGCTATTTATAAATAATAAGTTACATTTAATTTTTCGATGAGAAGAATATTTAGTACAAAAGAAATTGAACCAGATATAGAGTACGAAATGATAGCTGATGAAATATAAAATTATTTTATGTGAAAAAACAATAATAATTCGAGTATAAACAAAACTTGAAATCTTGACAAAATCTGTGAAAATTTATCAATCAAAAATATTAAAGAAAATATGTTTCAAATATATTATGAGATCCATATTGAAGAAAAACAAATTTTTTTTAAACCATAAAATGATCTTATTTAAAGCTAAATGACAATTGAAATATTGACCGTTGTCAAAAAATTATGACGTTAACATTTACTCCTTGAAATATTATTTCAACCCAGGTTATTATAAAATTCAACACCTTAAAAATTTTCTGGATACACATTCAGCCAAATTATTTTTATGTTATTTCCAGTTACTCACGCCTACTGGAAGAATGACCACGTGCACAGAATAAAATTAATTTATCGAAATAAAGTAAAAATTTCCTCCCTTTATGATACAATACCAGTAACAATATTTAGTACTTAGTAATAAATATAAGTGCATAAGAAAGTACTGAAGCCTATTGGTAGTTGAACATTACTCGCATTACGTGTTAGTATGTTTATACAATTATTTTACATTATATAGACAGGTCATTAACGTTTTCAAAGTAGCCATTAAAAATAAGATAACTGTCCTAAATTTAATTAACAGTCATTAGTGTGAACTATAATTCATAGTGTGTGACTTTCTTGTGCCTATTATAAGAAGACAGTTGATGAACACGTCTTTAAAAATATGCCTTATTTTGCAAAAATATTCATCAAGATCCATTTCTTCATTACGACAGAATATTTTAATTTCTTTTGAATTATTTAGGAGAGCAAGAATGAGAAATCAATAATACAAAGAGCTTTGTTGTGTTTTTTTATGGGAGTTGTATTATTCCGTAAGTTAAATAAGACCGAAATTAATTCTGTTAAATTAGGATAACTTCATCATTATCTATGGGCTATTCCAATTCACATTACCGATTTGCCATCATCTTGAAACCTATATGAAACTCGTGCGCTTCATAAGTAATTTGATAGATAAGGAACTAAATAGATTGGATACGTTCCATCCAACCCCATACAAATAAGGTGGTTGGTATTTTATATAGAAACTATACCACAAAGCCAGATGACGTTCGTATCGTTACCAATACCTAGGTACGGGCTGGTAGATGGAACTGTATAGAGAGTATTGTCATCCATAGATAGCGTTGTTACATAACATTGAATCATTTAAACTATTAACATGTGATTTAAATAATATTTGTGTCTCAAAATTTTTTGTTTTAATTGCAACAATTAAATATAATTAATTGGCAACCGATTTAATCGTATTGTGAATTTTGGAAATGTTGAATTCAAAAGTCAAAACACAAAAATAATTTACATTAATAATAATCATTTACTCCATATATATTCAGAGAGACACATGAACGATTCAAAACAACTTTTATTTTAACATACCTTTTATTAGTTCGCAATGTTTACGCCTATTTTTATAAGAAGACAACATTAACACATTTTCTAACCCTTTCTCAATTTTTATAACAAATTCAAAATATTTGGCTCCATCATATACACTTTGTACTGGAATTGATATAAATAATATAATTGGAGTCTTTTAAACTTTTATTTTAATTTTACATTTATAACTAATAACTTGAAAACTTCATCATGTTATAATCATAACTAACATCCCGATTGCTTTGTAACTTCGAGCTAATGCTAATCTCTGTTATTGAAAAAAATTTAAATTTTATCCAAGGTTTTAAGCTTCTCCAATATTATTAATTTGAACGGTGGTTCCATTCGTTGATCGAGAAATTATTATCGGGAATTTTCACTTGTAAATATCTCATTAATTAGTACCAGAAGCAAACTACCCGAAAACTAAATATTACCGCTAAATGCTTTCCACTTTTATTTTGATCTCTGAATTGCGTGCATCAGTTTTGTTTACTTTAATCCTCTAACACGCGCTTATTAGTGACTCATTTTGCAATAACATTTCCCGATATTTGTTTCTTTGTTTGTATGTCTGATAAATGGAAATCTAAGGTCAAGGTATGTATTGCAATATTACAAAACGTATAAAATAAAACGTATTTTATTTTATACGTTTTGTAATATTTGAAATATTTCAGTGCTACGAAAGTTGAATATAATTTTAGGTATAAATGCATAAATTTGATTTCTCTTTTTCCAAATTATGAAAGAAAGTTTTACTATATCTGAAAATAAGGAATCGTATGTTAAAAAAAAAATAACTTCAGTGCGTCCGACAACATTCACATTAGGTGAATGCCTTTTCACACATTCATCATTTTTGCAACAGATTATGGTTGATGGGAAAATTTGTGCTGCGTTTAATGGAATAACGTCTGTTAAGTGTTGGATTTGTGAAGCAACATGCATAAAAATGTATGACATAGAAAGGCGCTTGTAAAAAGAAAGCCATAAAAATCCTCTTGAATTCCGTTTGTCGCCTCTAGATTTGTGGACTCATTTTTTTGAGCACTTCTTTCACTTTTCTTATATAATACATTTTAAAAATTGAGAGATTAGGCCAGATAATGACAAAAAATATTTACGGATAAGGAATTGCACTCTCAAATCCAGTTTAGTTCTCGATTGGGCTTAATTGTAGAGAAACCACGAAGTGGCGGAAGCGGAATGTCGAATAACGGAAATACCGCGAGAAAATTCTTTCTGAATTCAGATATCTCAGCCAAAGTCACGAGCTTAAACCAATATTTAATTAATCGTTGTTCTACATTATTGCAAACTTAATCTTTGGGACACAATATCAATGTAGAATCATGTAGTAAATTTGGTTTGGAAATAGCGCGACTTTTGGTACAAGAATATCAATGGTACAATTTTCCAGCCTACGTCCATAAAATACTAATACATGGATCATAAATTGTAAAGCATGCATTAGTGTCTTTTAAGGAATTATTTGAAGAGGCTCCAAAGCAAAAACAAAAATTTAAAGGCATTTAGATGAGACCAGGCTCGAAAGTTGACTCGTGAACTTACCAATACCGATTTAATGAATAAACTCATGTTACAGTTAGGCCACTTCGTTGCTAGCCTATTGGAGCTTCCCCGAAAGAATAAGGATTTTTTTAATAGTCAGTTATTAAGTTTCTTTATAGTTTAGAAAATCTTGTAATCGGTATTGTAAGTACATATGAGTGTAGTTATATTATTTCGTTTAAAAGTCAGAGTTTTTCCTTAATCCCCTTGTCATTTCTTTACTAATTTTTTAGGTTTTTTTAATGTAATTTTTGTAAGAATATAGTACATATCACTATGCATTTATTTAGGGCAAAATCTTCAAATTATTTACGTTTAATTATCATCAACATGGACATTGAGATGTGCCATTTTCCATCTTTAAATTTGTAATTTGTTGTTACTTGTAATTAAATTTTGGATAATAATTTTATATTACATAATAAATTAAGTAAACATACTTCTATTTTATCATTTACAATCGTTTTGTTACAAATATAATACTTCATTTCCGAATAATTTATTTTTGAATGCTCGTGCGCATGTCAATTGTCTTTTTCAGTGCACATATCCTTTTTAAGAACCTTGAAATTTTCATCTAAATTTTTGTTTGTTATCTCTCTTCGAAACCTCGGCCCTTGGAGAAACTGCTTTTGATAGTTATAAACAATCCATGAATACCTATAATTTTCCAAATATGATTTTTTAAGTGTCAATTTGATATGCAATCGATATACATGTTACTAACTTATATGTGGTGTTAATCTTAACTGTATATATACAGCGAAAATTTTAAGATAAGGGTGTACAAAGCAAGTGCCAATATTTATAATTAGTGAAGTGGTTAGAAACATCAAGTGTTTATTTTCATTCGAGCTGAGGTTATTAAATTTGTCTTTGATATTTAATCAAATTACAATCCGTCACTTGTTTATAATTAATAGAATAATTGCTGCCAGTAAGCAGGTTAACCACGTTAGCATGGATTGAAATCTCTTTTTCCCATAATATGAATGATTAATAATAAATATAATTGGATTTAAATTGAAAATAATATATCAACAATTTTACCAATTTCATAAATATATTTCAAATTAGCTTAAATGTTTCGTCATAGAAATATGTGCCATCTTGCCGAGAATCCTCTGGTGCCACAGCCTCTGATCTGCTAACCGTTGTTCATAATTGCTGTTTATTGCTTGTCTCCAATGCTAATGAACTGGTATTTGTTTTGATATTATCATGATTTTTCCAATATTTCTGGTTTAATTGTAATATCTTCGGTCGACATCGTTTAACTTTTACTTGGTTTTGCATTCAAACGTAAAAGTTGCCTGAGAAAAAATGTTTTAAGACCTTGTATTGCAAAAGGTTTTTCGCAAACTCTGTAATTGAAGGCATTTCACATTAGTGCTCCCTTTGTTGGCGAGAAAATTCAAGGTTATAATTTGTGGTTATAAAGCTTTTTTGGTTACATGTGCTTAATACCCACATTCACGGAATTTTAAATTATACATTTGGTGACAAACTTTATCACATCTTATAATTTAAGTTAGAAATACTCAACACGGCTTATTTTAAGTCTCAATATTAGTGATCACGGTGAAGTAACTGTTTTATTATGTCTAAAGTCTATGTAATTTAGTGTATGTTAGATTGCATCTATCGCATTTGCGATTGCCAAAAAAGTAATACTAAAGAAAATATTTATTGAATTTTACATTTTATCGATGTGAACAATGCGAGTTCTAGTATTTTCTTTGGGTTGAGTTACAGCCATGTCTTATTGAAAATTTATCAATATCTAATTTAATATAGACATTCTTATGAAAAAGCTGTGTCAATAAAGACAAGACGGAGAAAATATAAATAAAATTAAAAGGCAAATTTTAAAAATGAGTATAGTACAGTTTTATAGCCAATTTTCGTGCGGATATGTATAACCACATGAACGCATATTACGTGCAAAAAATATGACTCTGAACGCTGCGTTATTCCCCACGATATTCAGTGTTTCAATAGTAAATTGAATGCATTTTGCACCATCTGTTGTTTTTTGGTTACTTTCTTCATTGCACGCCTTCAGTTAAGGCCCGCTCCTTAACTGAAATCAGTTGATCGCTTTAAAGCTTCTCATATTAGTATCCTCTCTCTGACTCTTTCTTTGAATGCGCTTTTTTGACACGATATCTCAATCTATTTCATTATTATTTAATATTTAAGCGTGGGTATAAATGTCCGTAGATTTATGTACTCGCTACTTTGATGCGAATATTTCCTTCCTTTTTTAATTAAGTCATTTTGGAGCTCATAAAATATCTACTTGGAGCAGGTTACGGATAAAATTATAAAGGCTTGAGATAAGATATATTTATACATTAAGCATGAACCTTGTTTGGCATACAAGGACGTATTTTTACAGATATTTCTTATACAAAGCTTAATCTACGATCCTAAATAAAAAAATAGCAACGTCAAACATTTTGCATGTGATTATGAAGGCCCTTTATAACTGCCGTAAATCCAGCAATCAAAGAAGGCTTATTCGTCTACGTCAAGCGTGATAAGTTGCTTAATATCCATGTAGCGAATAGTTGTTCAATTATCTCAATCCCGTTTAGTCCATCTTGGTGTGTGTATTAATTTAAACTTTTAAGCAGCTAAGCCTGAGTGGTATCTAGGTTAGTTTAGTGAAACTAATAACCTTGAAATAACTTTCGTAACTAAACTCATCCTCGGCATGGACATTTCATAATCAGAATTTATTGTTTGTTTCCATATTTCATATGCACAATTATCATTACGGCTTCTATTAGTAAAAAAATTACTTTCTTGACGTGGGATAATAATTAATTGCCAAATGAAAGGTGATAATGTTTTGATGATCAAGAAAATATATTAAATTTAAAAATCTAAACAAAATACGTAATTGACTCTCTTGATCTTTAAGGGGATCGTTTTATTTTTTACGATTTTTACAATGCATAGTAACACTGTAATAGCAAAAAAAAAACTTCCATGCGATAAAATTATAATTATAATATTTCAAAATATAAAAGAGAATAACATGGACATTATTTTTATTAAAAGGCCAATGAAACAGAGACTAACAAATATTAGAATGAATAATAGTGAAATAAGTGCCCCAACGCCCTATAAAGAACCGTCACATTTAACACAGAATGGCTAAAATAAATCTTACCTAAGTAGAATGAGTGGAGGAGCACTTTCAAATGTGGTGCGTGTATATAATAATTAAATGAAAGCCACATTAAATCTTTTATAGTCAACCATCATAAATATGTAAAAAGTGAAATTTTAAAACTTGCATTCCCAGCGCGTCAAAACATTGTTTTACAACTTTGTGTTAGATGAATTTCACTGGGAATCGATTTTGGGATAATTATAACTAAACGATTTTAAGTATAAAATATAATTTAAAATTTCTGTTAATTTTTTAGCCTTTTTATGTTGTAAGAACAAAAAAAATAATTTTGAGCATTTATTTTATTATCATTAGAACTACACACAACTCCCAAGTTTCCTGACGATGCAACAATTTGATGGTACAAAAATTAGTTCCGTAGGTTCCATTATAAAATTACATAAAAGTAAATCCAATAAAAGCGTTTAAAAATACACTTAACGCCATCCATGATCTTGAATTTTAAATTTTTAAATTACTATATATTATTTTCTAGTGTGTTGTTTGCAAAAAACAAATGTTACTTTAGATCCTATAAATCCACCAATTAAAATTATATCAGAATGCCATGAATGGTTTTAACCTGATGGGAAAAAAACACGGACTAAAATTTCAATAATAATATTTCTTTCTCCTTTTACTTATATTATGCCCCCTAAATCATTTTATAAAGACAAGACAACTTTCTATATTTACGCTTGGACAATCGAACCGTAATGATTTGAATCTTCACAATTAAATGAAACTACGTGATGTAGTATTATTTCAACTTCCTTTAATTTCTTTACCACGACCTAGGTTTCGTTGTATTACAACATCTTCAAGTGGGATATTAGATAAGATATCTTTGCTAATATTCCACCTGAACATATTAAATATTAAATATATCGTATAAATAATCGTATATTTAATGTAACTTCATAAAACTTTATAGGAATAACGTCAGATATGCTGATGAATTAAAGATAAGAAATAGAAAAGCTTGCCACGTTCTTACTTGTTTTAAAATGCAGTATCTGCCTAACTGCATGTTTGCGCATTATTCAAAATGTACGTGTCGCAAACACGTGGATAAAGCTTTAGCTACGATTTGTATAAAATAAATATGGAAGGTAATAGTGGTTAGATAACTTAATAGTGGCACACGTACAGCGGCTGGAGCTTTCTTGAATTTTGATTGCTTTCAAATCCATCTTGTCATAAATATTTTAGTCTTTTTGTCTAGCTGCGGTACTCCAAAGAAGATATTGCGTTTGTCACTTTACGTATGTATATACGTATGTCAAAAAGTTACACATCTTGTGGGTTTATGTAGATAGTACTTGTTCTTATATTCAGAAAACTCTTTAGTTTTAGGTGATAAACTATACTTAGGGGGTCGTCGGTAACTTTAATGGTTGATCCTTTTTTTTGGAACGAAGTTCCTTACGGCAGGCTTGGAGGAGATAGGGATTTTGCTGCGCGACCGAACTGAAAAAAATGTGATAGTAAAACCGTAAGAAAAAGTCTGTGGAATAAAACCGTTAAATGAGACGTGCGCAGACCCCGCCAATGCATAGTATATACTCATGAATTCATGGACAAGCACGTGGCGAATACTCACATTATAGATACATTTTACTCGTGAGTAGCCACGTTTATTTTCATATAATTTCAAATCGTCAAAACAATAATAAATATAGTAACAATGGCAAGTGAACTAACAAGTGACTTGAATGATGCAATTGACAGTGATAATAGCGGGAAATTATTCAGTGCAAAAAATTAAATACGTAAGTATTAGTTTATTTTTAAATATAAAATATTTTACATTGGTTAATATTGTGTGTACATACTAAAATCTTTTTAAGGTTTTCTAGGTTATCTTTCTTGCTGTTTTGAGGGTCATACGGAAAAATTGAGAAAGAAACTACGAAACTTCATAGAGATTATATATATATATATATATATATATATATATATATGTGTGTGTGTGTGTGTGTGAATATTTCTTTTTAAGAGTTGATTCTGTCCTATATAAATATATACATGTTATTAATAATTCTATTTATATTTTTTAATCATTTTAGTACTGCACCAAAAACCACCAAATCAAAGCAGAGTATCAAAAAGCGTATAGGGAACGCGAAAAAGCTAAAAAAAATTAAAATAAGCAAGAAAGGTACGATATAAAGCAAAAATATCCTCTAAACTAATGAAAATATTTAAAAAGTTCATTGATTATTTTTTTAAATAATTTAAAAAAATTCTCCCTTCAATTCCAAACATTTAAATATATATATATATTTTGATAATTCAATTTTTATTAATCATTTTTAGTACTGCAAAACCACCAAAAACCAAAGCAGCGTATCAAAAGGAGTATAGGGAATGCCAAAAAGCTAAAAAAAATGAGAATAAGCAAGAAAGGTACAATATAAAGCAAAAATATCTAGTAAACTAATGAAAATATTTAAAAAGTTTAAAAAAAAAAAGTCAAACAAAAATAAAGAGATATATTTTGTTATTTTAGTTGATAATTTGAATTACGATTTTTTTTTATTTTACGTAATTTATTATTTCCTAAAATACTGAATTTCCTAAATACTTTCCTGTTCTTAAATAAAAACTAATCAGCAAAATTTAAGAGAAAAATCAAGAAAACCTACATAAAATTGAGCACGATTTTTTTTTTTGCAAATTGTGTCGATTCTACATTAGCCGAAGGAACTTCGTTCCTACCTGGTGTCCCACGACACCACATCTTTTTTTATTTTAAACACTGTCATATAATATTTGGTTATTGTTGTTGTTGATTTCTCTAATTTTGATCCTTTAATTTTAATAATTTAGGTATATTAAGGTAGACATACCCTCTGCATTTAAATTGGAAATTATGAATTTTTTTGTTAAATTAAGTTTTACTTAAATTTTAATTAAGTTTTTATTAAATTAATTTTGAAATTAAAATAGTTTAACAATGTTGCACTCAACATTCGAGCTACTAAAATAGATTTTATCTACTGTTGTGATTATTAATATTAAAATATTTATTATATATTTACAACACGCTTTAAGGAAACTAAAGATTGAAGAATGTGTTATTATATGTGGTGGTAAATTGGCAACATGAAAAATATCCACAAAACCTTGACATTAAAAATAAATGACGTGATAGTTTCAGATCAAAAATTGGTAGCCACTGAGTCCGTAAACTTTTTCTCGAATATTCATACTTAAACTACAACAGATCTGGCATCTGATCCCCTTGTTGCTGATAGACTTTTAAAAAAGGATTCTAAACTCAATGTGTCTAAATTAAATTTTATTTATGTGAGATGTAGAGACATAAAAACCTTTAAATCGCTAATTGTAAAAAAGTGTGAAGACTTATGGGGGCTGTTTGTTGAAGTCGTGGGATCTCTTATTGTAAAAATTACTCCAACCCTAGCACTTTAATTTAATATATGTATTGATAAAGGTGGAAAACTTACCTTCATCAATTATGATTTGAACACGAAAACACGGTAAATTACGTGAAACAAGGTAAAATTGTTCTTATTTTTAAAGCGGTTTGTATGAGGGACACTACGAATTATTGTCCAATCTAGCATTACCTTCCCTTAGTTAATTTTTTTTAAAAATCATGTCAAAGCAACTGCTTTGTCTTTTTAATAAACATAGGATCTTATATAATTTAGAATTTGTATTTACCAAAGGAAAATCCAGCCAAAATGGAGAATTCATTTGATAATATAAGGGTATTTTGTGATCCCCCAAGGCTTTTGATTGAATGAATCATAATACATTTTGCAATAAGCTAAGCTATTACGCTATTGAAGGGATGGCAATTTATCTTATTAAGTCATATTTGTCATATCGAGAATAACGATTCGAAATTAATATATGTACGATATTTTTCTTTTTGCCAATGATACCTCCTAATTTTCAAAGTAGATAAGAAAGAAACAGACTTGACAAATGTTGATGAAACTATAAATAAAGTATTGTATATATTTGGCGTTAATTTTGTAGCAATGCATTATTCAAAATTAAATAAAACTACGTGATCCAGTATTATTTCTACTTCCTTTAAGTTCTTTACCACGACCTAGGTTTCGTTGTATTACAACTTCTTCAGGTGGGCTATTAGCAAAGATAATAGCAAAGATAATTATTTCTAATAGCCCACCTGAAGATATTGTAATACAACGAAACCTAGGTCGTGGTAAAGAACTTAAAGGAAGTAGAAATAATACTACATCACGTAGTTTAATTTAATTGTAATTCTAAATAAAGTACATAAAGAGTTATTAGTCAATAACTCGTCTTTAAATGCTGAGAAAACAAAATATATTAAATTTTTGCCACCTAATGTATCTCGGATTAGTGGTAGTATAATTTTAAATAACAAAGTACTAGAATTAGTAACCAGTGCCACTTTCCTGGACACACAGTAGCTAGTACATTAAACTCAGCTACGTTTGCAGTTAAAAAAATTAGACAACTGACTGATGCAACGCTGGCCAGATTAGTTTCTTTTTTTTATTTACACAGCATTATGTCGCATGGTATTACGCTGTGGGGCAGTGATGCAGATACTAAAATATTTTTATTCTGCAAAAGAGAGAAGCATACAATATGAAATCTTGAGAATCAGTATAACATCTATTTAAAGAGGAAAATATTCTGACCTTGTCATCGTTATAGGGGTCTGATATCCATATTCCTAATACTAGGAATAAAAATAAAGTTCTTAAAAGTCTTAAATTTAGATTACAAAATACTGATAAGTCTTTCCTGGGTAATGATATCCGCTTTTTAACAAGATCCCTGAAGATATAATGAACCTTCCCATAGCGAAATTTAAAATGTATACTAATTTTTTTTTTATTTCATATGCTTATTATAGCATCAGAATTTATCTTGAAGATAAAAATGTGTGGAGGTCATTATAGTGTAGAGTATAATGCAAAAGCGTGGGGCGCTTTTTTCAAAATAAATTTCTTTGTTTTTCGAATTAAGCTTAACATTTTAGTTAGGTATAGAAACAAAGCGCCCCACTAAAATCTTTGCTGTGCAAAATAAGAAAACAGGTTCCAAAATTATTTTTTTGTTTTTAGTATTTTGTAATAGCGTTTAGCTTTTTGAACTATTAAGTTATTACCTCTAACCTTGTAAGTATAATAATAAAATATTTCAAAGTTCGCAATATTCAAATTCACTGGCAAATATTGTACATAATATGTAATAAATGTAAGTAGGGTAATTATATTGGAGTTATATAATAAAATAAATTTAATTGATTTGAACTTAATCTAGTATTGTAGAGACTACTCGGTGTTACCCGCAATAATCGTATTCACTCGTCATACACAAGTCGAAATGCGTTCGCAGATCATGTTTCAAGGACAGACCGGGTTGCTCTGGCGCTTGGACCATAATCGTATTAGACCTGATATCAGAGCCTTTAAGTGTTTCCCCCGTATTTTAACCTTGAGAATATGTTTGCAGAAGCGTGATGGATCGGTCTTCGATTTTAGTGCTATAGCCGTACATATAATTATGTGAAATGTAAATAAAAATAACATCAAATTAATTTACCTCCCACGAGTTGGATCTAGCATAGTTAGATACACTCAACCAATTTGCACAAATGTGCGAAAATATGAGGAGAAATTAAAATACTCCTAAGATCGCAACATTCCGTCATACCATGTATCCCATCTGTTTTCTTTTTGAGACACCGTTTGATGTTTAAACGTGTTTAGCATAATGACAAATAATACTATCCCACATATATATATCAATTTTTTTCATTCAAAAATATTCATATCGAAATTTTAGGAACAAATAAGCACTCAACTTTTTTTATTTGTAATAACCTGCCGCGCCAACTGCACCTTTCAGCGTTTACGCAGCCACTGTCTGTATGAGAAACAAAATATAATCTCAGATTTCAATATCCAAAATAACGTGCCGCATTTAAATTTATGGAGTCTCTTACAACAATTTCAAAGCGACTTACTCAATAATTTCATATAAAACCGTTTTTGCATGTTAGATATTTATAAAATGTCACAAAATTTGTTTTGGGAACTTATAAACGTGAATTTTATAATAATGAAGTATATTTTATTCAACAGCACTCAAAACTAAGGTAACGAAATGTTTGTGGTGAAAACGAATTTTTTTACATCTGGAAAATCGGAAAAACAGGACAATCTCTGTATAGAATTTTATATTAGGCGGTACCAGAGTTCCTGTTGAAAACATTCCCTAAAATGCATATCTCACGCCTTTAGCCTTAAATGCATATCTTCACGATCTTCGTTACTACTTAAATTGCAAAAAAAACAATATTACTGCAAGTCCACGTAAAATTTATCAATGAGATATAGCGATGATTCTAAATCCAATAGCATTTGAAAAATTCTTGATATTTTACATCCATGAAACACTAGTCAATATATTTACATATTGAAAATAATATTTGTAAGTAGTTTAATAGAGGTACTATACACTCCTAGTCATTTAGTTACCGGGAGGGTTCCGTGCACACACACAAAAACTTGGTATAGAGATATATGTGCATTATTAAAATGTTTATTAACTATGCTAAAGTTTAAGCTTCTATATCATAATGTTTTTTTAAGAAAAACGAATGAAACAGACAGATAGACTGACGGACACATCCGCGACCTTTTCCATCCTTTGCGGATCTCTAAAATTAAACCATAATGAATATTCATTCTTGCTTGAAATTAGCTTACCTGTCATATTCAGCAACAATCGGTACCTGCTACCTAGCTATTATAAATAAACCCACTGAACAATGTACTCCGTCTAAAATTATGAAAAAAATGGATTTGAAGAAGCCCACGTTAATATTGTAGGAACACTATAGTAATGATTTTAAAGTCATAATTTTATAAATATGTCCCATGTTTCCGTACGTCTACGAAAAACGTAGTAGAAAATATGTTTATATTATTTTTTGCAGAAATATTGGATACATCCAATAATAATTATAATTATATTTACGCGAATAACTAAAGTTAAAAAAAAAGTAACACATACTTTATTGCCTTCAAAAGCAAAGATCTTAAATATTCTAATACCAAAAGTATTATTTTCATTTTCATTACAAATATCAGGAAAATATTTGAAGAAATGTCCACATTTTTTTAATAAGAAGATCGACTAATTTTTGTTTACTTCTCTAGTACCGAATCTAAGGTATATTAGTCATGTATATTAGCTTTATTCTTCATAACCATTTGTTTGATTCTCAAAAACTCGATCCTAAAAAACTGTTTCTCCATACTAAAGAAGTTTTCTTTGCAAATTTTCATGAAATATTATCCCGATCCGAATGTTGCTGATAAGTCAGTCCTAAGGCAGGAACATCGGGTGTAAATAATTGTATTTATCTATAATTTACACTAACTTATCGGTTATCGGTCGGAATGTAAAGTTTAAAAATATGGAAAGGTTTTGAAAAATGTGTGTAAGTATCATTAACAGCTTTATTAAAGTCTTGAATTATTACAGAAATTATAACTGGAAATTGTCTGTATAATTTCAAAACCAATTTAATTTCTCCGAAAGTTTAATCGAATACGGGAATTTTTTCAATGAGTGTTTCACAGGCAGTAAGGTTTAAGGCATTTACGGTTACCGTAAGACATTGCTTTTCATTACAGATATTGATTGACAGATTAAAGTTAGAAATATATTGTAATACGAATATATTTTAAATCCAATTTATACCTCAACCGTAATATCTTGTCAAAGGTAATATTGAAGAATTGAGAAATTAATATCTACCGATAACTCAAATTAAGTAATTGCATGAAAATGAAATACCATGTCTGATGATATTCCAAATCCAATAGAAAAATTGTTATTCAGTAATAACATTTACTAAGTACTCTGAATTAGAAAATGGTCACGTCCTTTCACAAAAAAGAAACCACTCGCGACTAAAGAGTGTCTCTAACGATAATATAATGAGACACTTTTCAGTTATTATATAACATGATTATTTATGTCATATAATAATTATAATTTGTTGCATTTTTTTAACGTTAAATACGATTTTATTTACCCTCGCATAAAATGATTACTTCTATAGGTCTGTATTTGATATATCGTCCCTTTATTTTTTGATACTTTTGATGAAGATTACGTTCTTCTGACACTTGAGTTAAATAATTATTCTTACGTTTATTTTTTACAATGTGAGTAACCTATAATAGAAACTAATAATCATATTAACAACCAGAAGAAAAGGTATTGCATTATGAGAGGAAAAATACGTTTATTTACATATACTTTGTCTAATTACGTATATAGTAAACGATATATGAGTTATATGGTTATAGCTCCAAATATTTATTTAAAAATTAGTAATAAACAAATTATTTGAAATCCTACAAAAAAGAAACAAGTATATTCTTTGAACCATTTTAAGGTTCTAGTCTATCCTTTGAAAAACCTTAGCAACCCATTTTAAATGGCAAGTTCACAAAGTACACAAATTACATCGTACAAATTTCTTACACGGGTTAGAGAAGAATAAAATTTAGTGAAAATAAATACACGACGAACAATAGAAATAAAATAAAATAATAGACTTAAACAGAATCTCATACCAAATTAATATCATTATGAAATAAGTACTACAAAGTGAATGAGATTGTAATAAAAATTCCAGGAGCTATGTTTATCGGGGACGGTATAAATGTACTCACAATATTCTGAAACAAAATTATGAGTACATTTTTTCCTAGGATAGACCGAAATTCTCTAGTATTCGTTTCATAATCTTATTAGATATGTATTGTTTTCTCATTAAGCGCTTGAAAAGCCATCTGTTGATTAAATACATGGAAGAATGATGGATCGGTCTTCGATCTAGTATCATTTGAATCGAACGAGTTTAAGCCATGTCGACATGGATTTTTGTTAAGAACTTTGTGTTTTATCGAATGGTTAAGGTAACAGATTTGAGTAAGTATACTTCGTAGTGACATGATATTACATCTTCCCGGTGAAATTTGTAATGTTGTATGGAAGAATAATGTATAAAATTAAAAAAATTTGCTTGATAAATTGCATGCAATTGTGTTTCCTTTTTCTTCATCTGTGAAAAGCTTACGCTTATTTAGCGATTATGTTCTTAGCCGAACATATAATATTTTACCACAAAACACTCTGCAAAAATGTTTAAAAATTTATTAAATTTAATGGTATAATATTTTAATAATGTGTCAATATACTTGCTTAAGTATCGATGTAAAATCTTTAAGAATTGCTCAATAAAATTGGGTGAGTTTCATCACTTTTTCCATATAATTTGCTTTAAAAATGTAGCCCCATTTCCATATTTAAATAACATTTATGCTAAATGTGAACATGTCCCAATTTACATCTTCTAGTCCAGGCCCGTCCAACATATGGCCCAAGCTACGATACGGCCCTCAAAGTCTCTGTATCAGGCAGTTTTAACACCCGTGAGCTAGATAAAACTTTAAAAACGTCAGTAGGATATTGTGCAATGATCCATTAAAATATGCCTAAATCAGTTGCACTACACTAGTCGATAAATGAACCAATAACTGATAGTCAAAATTAATAATGTGTGCATATTGGTAGGTAGGTATGTTACGGAACCCGGCATCGCGATACGGAACCCTACATATAATACGTCAGTCTAATTGTCTTGCTCCCACAAATACTAGTATTGTAGTTGCAAGGAATAATCAACTTTATAGTCTCCGCTATAAAACCTATATTAGCTTGTGCACATACCCACACGTAGACAACGATTGCGTCAGCTGGCGCCCCAATTTCTGGACCCCTGGTACCGACGAGGAATCTCTCAATGTTTCTATCAGTTGCCAACATAAATAGCCGCAGTGATTGCCGCGGAGTCAGTTCAAGTTTGAACACGAAAGCGAAAAGAAAGGGAAAGTAGGATGACCAGCGAATACGAACTGATGATTATAGCGATAAATAACTGGTTACTGAATATCCCTCTTGCAATCTTGCGGTTAATTAAAGTTAGTCGTCTTTTGAAAATATCGACATTTTCTTCAATATCAAACCCGAAGTACGTAACAGTAAAACCAAAATTCTTGCACACGAAGACGCGCCCCACCTCAACTTATCCGTTTGATACTCACAGTTGAGATTAAGGTGATGCAATCTGACTGGATTGCATCACCGTAATCAGTTGACCAGCGAAGCTTGTCAACGATGCGTGCGAAAATTTTTATTTTACTCGTGTTCGGTTACGATCGTGTTATACTTACTTATTTTGTAAATCAAAATTACGTGAAGTTTATTGGTAAATAACTTCACGTTAGGTAGGCAATATATAATTTAAAAATAGTCTTTTCTTGCACATAGTTTGATGTTAGGAACAACTTGCTCTAAAGTTTATAAATTTTGCTACATTTACTTAAGTACGTAGTTTAATTTTGAAATTCTACATTTAATGGACTGTACTCCATGATTGTCATCATATTTGGTATGATGTGGTATCGTATTTGGTTATCGTATTGAAATATTTCGAATTCTACATGCTGAAAATTTTGAATTAAAATTTTCTCAACATGTTTATCAAAAGGTATGTGTGTATATATTTTCATTCTATTTTATGGTTATTACAGAACAGAATGCCAACCGAAAAAGAAGTAAAGTTGACGCAGAATGTGGAATATTTGAAAACAGTTGGTCTGAAACGTTTTTTGTCATAGAACACGATGGAAACGTACTATGCCTTATATGTTATGACAAAATAAATCTAAATACAATGAGTACAAAGTTCAGTTCAAATTCGAATCGATCGTATAAATTTATTGAAAAAAATATGATCGATCAACAGGCATTGTTTAAAATACCAGTAGAAAATTCCTAGATAATTATAAAAATTAGATTTATGGTAGAAGAAGCCATTAACAAGCGATGAAAACTCCTATCTGACGGAGAATTTGTCTAGGAATGCTTGGAAATATTCACATCGAAGTTATGGCGTATCCAGAGCATAAACCATTAGTTTAAAATACAAGCTTGTCACATCAAACTATAGCAAGAAAAATTTATAATATGTCTGCCAATATATCGAATCGTCTTTAAAAATACCATTAACGAATTACGTCTTCTATAGTTTTGCTCTCAACGAAAATACTGATAGTCAAATTCAGAGCAGTTGGTAGTTTTTTGTAATAAGAGTAACAGAAAACTGTACAGTACCGAGGAATTATTAGATTTGCGTTTAATGAAAGATACAAGACAAGATATCTACGAAGAAATAAAGAGTTGCATAGAAAAATATAAGCTTGAAAACGAAAATCTTCGCGGCTTAACTACAGATGGTGCACCAGCAATAACAGGAGAGCAAATAGTTTTGTGTCATTAATGCGTAATAGCATCAAACACACAAAAATACAGCATTACTCTATTATCCATAAAGAACAGCTATGTGATAAAGTATTTGATCTAAAATACGTGATGGGTAAAGTATTGCAGACAGTTAATGTTATATGTGTAAGAGGACTGAATTACAGACAATTTCAGGCTTTTCGGTCTGGTGCAGATTTTGAAGACATCGTATACTTCAGTCGCGTTCGCTGGCTTAGCAGAGCAGCCACCTTACCAAATTAGTTCTTTAACAAATTTTCATATTTGGAAGTACATGCACTTGCGAACAGCTTTTTTCCCGCATGAAACATAAAAAGTCAAAAAAAAGATCATCTTTATATGTACACTGCGCATAGCCAATTCTAAAATATCAGCTTACATAGAGGCACTGTGCAAGCGAAAAAAAAATTCAGTTTTCTCATTAGTGGGAAAATTTTTAAACCGAGGTTTTCTCTTTTTTAATAAATTATTCATACTGAAAAATTTAAATGACTGTTTTCTTTACAGTTAAAGTTGACTATGCTATTGGACCTCTACAGTTTCAAAAATAATAAACCTGACCCTACACACAACTATGTTGGTTCCTGTTCCAGTTCTAGGCCTTCTTTTCAATATTTTGAAGATACCTACAATTCATATAAATTTAATTCAATATTAACAACGTCAGGTTCTCATGACATAGGATTGCATTCTACATTTCTCCTTGCTCTTCATATTGTCGACAACAAAAACTTAATTTTTACTTTGAAAACCCACCTGTAAAATTATTCGTATGATTTGAATAATAAGTTTCCTTTAATCCCCGGTAATAAAAAAAATCAAAATATTATCTGTTTATTTGATTATATAACATATAATTACACTTAAACAGCCCACAAAATTTCAATGAAATACGGCATATAGAAATCGCATACATAAAGCGTCGGTCAATAGATGCAGGAATTTTTTTTAATCGGATTCCTCTCAAAATTAAGATGCAAAAATGATATTTAAGTTTTTGATTTAAGTCTTAATAACGTAGATATAATTTATTTTTCATAACGATATATTTCTTATTTTCGAAATTTTTGAATTCATAATTATCTATACGCATAACAAATTTGTAAAAGAGTGAATACTGTATAATGAAAATATTTTTAAAAAAATGATTGATTTAGCGTGTAGAATAACAATAGAAACCAGGAAAACTTTTTTTTCCGATTTTCGACAGTCTGTTAATATAAGTGGGTATCATGCAAAATATACTTGATGGATTTTGATGAAATTTAATATGTTAATAGTATGTACTCAGGAGCTATATATATGAGAATAAATACTTATTTCCTAATTTCCCGCAATCGAAGTCGAAGGTACAGCCAGTATACAAATAAAATATAACATAACTCTAATTAAATTTTATTGAAGGGAAATTAAATTCCTTATGTGAATTTGTATTTAAAACCTCTCCGTCATGAGTAGACCTCGAGCTGCGAGGTTTGCATACACATTTAAGTATTTATAAATATTTTAGGGTACGTAGTATTTTTAGGACAGTATTTACAGATATTAATTTTTCACCAAATTGAAATATTATCTCCTATATCTTTCACAGGCGTAACAATGTGCTCACTTACAAAATTATATGACTTAGGATAATCACTATAGGCTTACTAGCTAGACTTGCTAGACTTTTATTTTCTGTAATTTGAAAAGGGTAAGGGTTTAATTTGGTAAGGGGCTCTGCTACATTTTCTGAACGTGTTTTTTAGTATATTTCTGAACGCGTACTAAATATAATTATGAGAAAATATTTTCCACTTTGCATGGAATATATGGTGTATTGAATATCCCTCCCTCCTTCTCTAAATGTTTCATATAAACACTTTGGAGTATTGAAATATCTGCGGTTAATATGTGTTATTACTACATAACATTTTACATTTCTACGTCAATGTGTTTCAATAAAAACGGAAGTGACAAACAGATTGACAGACACGTTAGTGACTTTATGAGAATTTCGTTTTCTTATATAGAACTCTAAAAATGAAAATCTTATAATATTTCTAAAGTCTTCGTCAGATAATCTGTCATAACTGATTTTCTCATAATTCGTTCGACTTATTAACAAAATATTTTCAGCAATTATGGAGCTTTCTAATAAACATATCTCGTAACAATAGCAAACATCTGGGAAAGTTATATTTAAGAAATGTAGAGGAAGTAAATATAGTATTATTTATTTATATTCTGTTGTATCAAGTAATCATAATTTTAAACTACTTCTTTTTCAAAATTCTTTTTAAAATCGTGCTTGACAATGATCAGAAAAATTATGACCCATTCCTTCCTAAATTCTAAAAGTAATAAATTTAAATATATGTTAAAAATAACATTGAATATATTTGACGTTAATTTTGTAGAAATCATTATTCACAATTAAATTAAACTACGTGATGTAGTATTATTTCTACTTTTTATTAGTAAAATATCTTTGCCCATCTAAAGATGTTGTAACACAACAAATCCTAGGTCGCGGTAAAGAACTGAAAGAAAGTAGATATAATACTATACCACGTAGTTTTATTTAATTGTGTCAAAAATAATGTCATTGGAAGATAAAATAAAGTTTGCAAAAAAATTCTGGTGCTAACAGCACCATATCTTATATTTTGAGAAGTTTACAATAATTTTAATATTGTGCAGTATGTGTTATACTGCACAATATTAAAATTATTGTAAATTTCTCAAAATATAAGATATGGTAACAGCGCCAGAATTTAAAAATTTTAATATTGTGCAGTATATATTATGTATTGGGCAATATACTCGAGTGGCAAATAATTTTACATAAATACTGAATACCCTTTAATTACCAAATAGCTTATTAGTGATTTTAATTTGTGCTTCAGAGATTTTATTGATAATTATATTTACAGTATTATTTTGTTTTTTTTTTCTTCTTTGCTTTGAAGAAGATAAAAATCTTATCACTTCTCATGTTTCAAAAATTTGGCTGCCACGTCAAAGACCAGAAATAACTTGTATGATCTTCTGAAATGGCAAGTATATCCTAAATTATATAACAGAATAAATTATATATTACCAAGCAAATATACACAAAAATCTATGTGAATGCAAATTACGGATCTGCATCACTGATGCAAATAATCCGACTGATGGTTGATCCATCATGCTTCCATATAATCTGTTGACACTCTTTTATGTGATCTTTGAGCAAACAGGTTTGTGTATCCGTTCGACACGTCTGATACGAGTATACGTGCACAATCAGCTGAAAAAAGCCTTTAAAACGCGATCCTTAAACATACTGCAGTCTTGGAATATGTCAAATAAATCTGTTATTGGGCAAGGCATTATAAATAGGGGTTAAATCATGTACTAGATTGTAAAACATTTAATCTGATTAACTAAGTACAATGTATTCCATTATTCATTTTGTTGAAAAAGAGAACATTTTAAACAGTATTTTATATTCATTGTATTTATTTGTATTTATTAATGTAATGCAGTGTGAAAGTAACTGTGATAAGAACATATAAGTTAAGAAAGTATAGGAATAAGACGAATATGAATTGATTAGATCACTTGAACGAAATCCTTTTTTTTTAGAGTTCGATGTAAAAATAATAAAATAGAAGTATTACGAAATTCTATCCGGTTTTCAAAGTTTAGAAACGGAAATGAGGTTTGCGGTAACGGAAACCCCTTTTATCGCTACCTTCTCTGCGCTTGAAAATGTGCCTTGTGCAGTTACCTACATTACACACAGCATATTGTACAGATGCTGTCTGTAATGTAACTGTATTATTCGTATATATGCGCTGATAACTTTGACTATTATTTATTTTGGTGAGATATCATTTTATATACTTAAGAAAATTTATTTCTAGGAAAAATTAATTGAATGTATTTCGTCGGTACAAAGCAATAACTATTCGATATCTCCTACCGGTGTTTAGCGAAAACTTAAAAAACTTGACGAACCTTGAACGAGTATGCCCATTTGGAAGGTTTATTTAAAAGTTGATCAATTTTATTATGTATACATTTCTTTTAAATATAATATTTTCATCGTGATATCACTGTGCGACTAAGGTTCAACACTCTGAAAATAATTCACACAATCGCCATATAAAACGATACACCGCCATCTTGTATAAAATTGTGAAAAATATATTAAACATTTAATATAAATGGCTTCGGCAGCTGGATGGCTCTTTTATATTTTTTACTAATAATTAATTAATAGTTGTTTCATATTTTTTTACCCGATGGAGAGATTTCTTTATTCAGACTTATCTATCATTTTTACATGAAGACGAATTAACATTCTATAATTTTTCTTAAATATTCATACAACTTTAAAAAGGATGTAGCAATTTTACCTTTTCATTCATCGTTAAAAAATAAAATAATTAAAGAAACACGCGTAAATAGTTCTCTTAGAATGCATTATTTTTATAGGTGAAGATTCAAAAGTATTCCGTCTTTACTTGTTTACATAATTTAGTTATATATACGCCTAATACATAATTTCATATTAATTTCACAGATATCGAAAATATTTTCTATTCTAATACATCTTAACTTAGACATGCGTTAATTCAGCATACTTAAGACTTTTAGATCGTTCCAAAAGTAACATAGTCTCGGAATAATTTTATTTGGAAGATCTCATTTAGATCAATTTTTCCAATTTTTTTAGATTTTTATTGATATATAATAGAATAGACTTTTTAAAAAATTTAAGAAAACACATATTGTAATCGATTTTCAAGCTTAACATTGTTTAAACGGAAAAGTGAAAAGTGGTAAGTTGAACACTAACTTTTATAAAAAAGATTTCTAACGAAATCCCCTACAAGTCAAGGGAAGTTCAAAGTAAATATTAAGCTCACACTAAACTTAATCTGAGGGCAATGTGAAGAACTGCATAGTTTATTTCAGAAAGAAAAAAATGTATGGTTGGCGTAAAAATCAGTAACAACTGAAAGTTCGAAGAAAATTTTATTTACATCTTTTCCAGTTTTTCTTTGTAACATGTCTGTTTAAAAAGAAATAAGTTCATTGACTCTCACTAAATTTAGTAAGGAACCCTTCCGGTCTATAATAATAAATTAATATTACTATTTGTCAAAGAGATTTCATTAAGTGCAAATTTTATATATTCTTTTACGCTTAGCAAAAGCAGCACGATAAAGAACTAATAAGTAGTATTATTTTCATATACATGATTTGATTTTAAAGTAACAAAGCAACGACGCTTACTATCTATGCATATCCTATTTCAGTTAATTAGTATTCATAAGTAGGCTTCTTTTACTTTTTGGACAAAATTTTTCAAAAGTAATGAAGTTTTCAACTCAAAAAGACTCTTTATCGAAGTAAAAGTGACCGATATCACAGATAAAATTATTTTTCTATCTTTAAAGTGCCCTTTAAACATGTTTTAATAATTGATATTTAGCAAGGTAACATAAGAATCTTTTTAGATAGGTCCTAAACTTATCACACTTCTCTTTTAGTGTTGTAATAGCTCAGACATACTCTGAATTACAGTTTCAAAATAATACAAACACAACTAAATTAGAATTTTTAAATGCGAATTACGTAGTTATATTGATCAATTGCTAATATATGTCAATATGGACAGATATCAAGTTTAAATCCGTTAACTGAATCATATACAAGTATAAACAGACTTACTGCTCTGATGTACATATATATATATATATATATATATATATATATATATATATATATATATATATATATATATATATATATATAGTTCCGGTCCGTATGAAAATTCCGACTCTTAAGTACCGATTTATAAGGATTCTTATTTCTCGGGTAACGCAGGTGATGGAAATGTATATTCCAGATATTATTTCAGTAGCAAAAAATATTTTTCACGACTCTAAATCCTGTAAGAATTTACCCTTATAAACAGTTTGATAGAACGCGTCGTACCTTTGGCCACAAATTCGTAAAGTCCATTTAACTGTTGTGATTTTTGCGTATATTTTTCTATTGGGTGCCTTTTTTCGTAAATGTTTTTTTAACATCTGCTATTTTTCACGTATACTTTTTAAGCTTTTGCGAATTTTCGCCCATATGTTTCTAAGAATTGAGATTTTTCGCGGACATTTTTGAAGCAACTATGATTTCTAGCATTTATTTTTTCTGACTTTTTGATAGTATTTCAGCGTTTGTAAATATTATTGTATATTGGATCTTGATCTACCTACGTAGATATTTTTCATCATCAAAAATATTGAAATATAAATAGAATTTGAAAAGAATACAAATTCTATTAGAAATTTTTGTATTTTCCATAACTTAGTGTATAGTTGTCTGGAATTTAATTGGTTGGGCTCTGATTATTCAACGTTTTTATAATTGTACATAATGGTCCTAAAAGGGGTAGTATGTATTCAGTATTCATAATATATCTAATAACATAAAATATATATATCTAATAACACAAAAAAAAATAACGGCGTAGGCATATTCGTTTCATTAAATTTTATAAAACTGCAAAAGAACATTTTGAATATAATTGTGACTTGATGATCCGTGAGCGTAAATTTAATTAAATTATATTTAAAAAATTATCTATTTATAGTACAATATGTTTTATTTGAGAAATTGTATCGGTCTAGTTTCAGATAAAGCTCCCAACTTTGATGCAAATTTCAATAAAAAAACGTGACATTTTCCCGTGATAAAGAAACTAATTGCGGTTAAAAGTTGAGAGCAGTCAGCTATTATGATTTTACTGACTATCCTAAAGTAAATCCTTCTCAATTATAATTCACTTTAAATTTTTCCTAAGTTTAATAGTGTTTTTATTTCCTTTAAATTTTGTGTTATTTACAAAACCTGACCCCATATTAAAATTAAGATATTCAAAATAATTTTAAACAAATTATTGACAATTCTAAACGTTGTTTAATAGGTGACTATCTGTAAATTAATAACATTTTTTGCTTTTATTAGTTTGTTAAAAATAATTTATATGTTACAAAGTTCAGATTATTTTGACAAGTGGAGATGTTAGAATTAATATCAAAATAATGTATTTAATGTACTACTAGCGCCTTCTATGTGGTATCGTTTGTAACTACCTACCTAAGGTTAATATTAAGAAATAAATTTGTCTTTGATCAACTACCGTACACGTTTTATTATTTTCTTCTTATCTATAGATTCATCAAAACCTTAATTTTAAGCGACCTACAGTGCTGAGAATCGGCGTAATGGGAAGTTTTGTAGCATAAATGAGAAAGAAATAAAAAAATAAATAATCTTTAATTTTATTTCAAATCATACTTTTTTGGAATATGTGCTTTATACAGTAGGCGATATATTTATACTATAAAAATATTAAATTTTCTTTACTTTTTTAATAGAAATGTTATCTACCATCAAATATTTACAAAGACATAAATGAGTTAGGAACTCTCGTAGTGCGAGTTCTATTTCTGTCAGTAGGTTTGTTTAGTACTGTCCATTTCATTCCATTTTTTTTTCAATAGTTTTACATATACATTTTTAAACCTTATATTTTAAACCTCGACATATAATTTTAAACCTTGACAAAATTATAATGTGTTTCACATCTTTGAAGTATATAATTCCATTATTTTTGAACTAATGGTTTCATTGGAATTTTCGCATGATTTCGTTTAAATGTGTATAAGCTTACTTAAATTCTGTAATCGATCTGATTTAATAGAAATAATGTACCATGTTGAATTCAAACCATATTTTGATAGTAATTAGATAAAGTGTCGATCTGATAACGATGACTTTATACATAGCCTAAAAAGAGAATTACAAGAAATTACGTACCAAATTATAAATGATAACAGAACCTAGAATTGTCAATAATTTGTTTAAAATTATTTTGAATATCTTAATTTTAATATGGGGTCAGGTTTTGTAAATAACACAAAATTTAAAGGAAATAAAAACACTATTAAACTTAGGAAAAATTTAAAGTGAATTATAATTGAGAAGGATTTACTTTAGGATAGTCAGTAAAATCATAATAGCTGACTGCTCTCAACTTTTAACCGCAATTAGTTTCTTTATCACGGGAAAATGTCACGTTTTTTTATTGAAATTTGCATCAAAGTTGGGAGCTTTATCTGAAACTAGACCGATACAATTTCTCAAATAAAACATATTGTACTATAAATAGATAATTTTTTAAATATAATTTAATTAAATTTACGCTCACGGATCATCAAGTCACAATTATATTCAAAATGTTCTTTTGCAGTTTTATAAAATTTAATGAAACGAATATGCCTACGCCGTTATTTTTTTTTGTGTTATTAGATATATATATTTTATGTTATTAGATATATTATGAATACTGAATACATACTACCCCTTTTAGGACCATTATGTACAATTATAAAAACGTTGAATAATCAGAGCCCAACCAATTAAATTCCAGACAACTATACACTAAGTTATGGAAAATACAAAAATTTCTAATAGAATTTGTATTCTTTTCAAATTCTATTTATATTTCAATATTTTTGATGATGAAAAATATCTACGTAGGTAGATCAAGATCCAATATACAATAATATTTACAAACGCTGAAATACTATCAAAAAGTCAGAAAAAATAAATGCTAGAAATCATAGTTGCTTCAAAAATGTCCGCGAAAAATCTCAATTCTTAGAAACATATGGGCGAAAATTCGCAAAAGCTTAAAAAGTATACGTGAAAAATAGCAGATGTTAAAAAAACATTTACGAAAAAAGGCACCCAATAGAAAAATATACGCAAAAATCACAACAGTTAAATGGACTTTACGAATTTGTGGCCAAAGGTACGACGCGTTCTATCAAACTGTTTATAAGGGTAAATTCTTACAGGATTTAGAGTCGTGAAAAATATTTTTTGCTACTGAAATAATATCTGGAATATACATTTCCATCACCTGCGTTACCCGAGAAATAAGAATCCTTATAAATCGGTACTTAAGAGTCGGAATTTTCATACGGACCGGAACTATATATATATATATATATATATATATATATATATATATATATATATATATATATATATATATATATATATATATATATATATATATATATATATATATATATATATATATATATATATATATATATATATATATATATATATATATATATATATATATATATATATATAGTTCCGGTCCGTATGAAAATTCCGACTCTTAAGTACCGATTTATAAGGATTCTTATTTCTCGGGTAACGCAGGTGATGGAAATGTATATTCCAGATATTATTTCAGTAGCAAAAAATATTTTTCACGACTCTAAATCCTGTAAGAATTTACCCTTATAAACAGTTTGATAGAACGCGTCGTACCTTTGGCCACAAATTCGTAAAGTCCATTTAACTGTTGTGATTTTTGCGTATATTTTTCTATTGGGTGCCTTTTTTCGTAAATGTTTTTTTAACATCTGCTATTTTTCACGTATACTTTTTAAGCTTTTGCGAATTTTCGCCCATATGTTTCTAAGAATTGAGATTTTTCGCGGACATTTTTGAAGCAACTATGATTTCTAGCATTTATTTTTTCTGACTTTTTGATAGTATTTCAGCGTTTGTAAATATTATTGTATATTGGATCTTGATCTACCTACGTAGATATTTTTCATCATCAAAAATATTGAAATATAAATAGAATTTGAAAAGAATACAAATTCTATTAGAAATTTTTGTATTTTCCATAACTTAGTGTATAGTTGTCTGGAATTTAATTGGTTGGGCTCTGATTATTCAACGTTTTTATAATTGTACATAATGGTCCTAAAAGGGGTAGTATGTATTCAGTATTCATAATATATCTAATAACATAAAATATATATATCTAATAACACAAAAAAAAATAACGGCGTAGGCATATTCGTTTCATTAAATTTTATAAAACTGCAAAAGAACATTTTGAATATAATTGTGACTTGATGATCCGTGAGCGTAAATTTAATTAAATTATATTTAAAAAATTATCTATTTATAGTACAATATGTTTTATTTGAGAAATTGTATCGGTCTAGTTTCAGATAAAGCTCCCAACTTTGATGCAAATTTCAATAAAAAAACGTGACATTTTCCCGTGATAAAGAAACTAATTGCGGTTAAAAGTTGAGAGCAGTCAGCTATTATGATTTTACTGACTATCCTAAAGTAAATCCTTCTCAATTATAATTCACTTTAAATTTTTCCTAAGTTTAATAGTGTTTTTATTTCCTTTAAATTTTGTGTTATTTACAAAACCTGACCCCATATTAAAATTAAGATATTCAAAATAATTTTAAACAAATTATTGACAATTCTAGGTTCTGTTATCATTTATAATTTGGTACGTAATTTCTTGTAATTCTCTTTTTAGGCTATGTATAAAGTCATCGTTATCAGATCGACACTTTATCTAATTACTATCAAAATATGGTTTGAATTCAACATGGTACATTATTTCTATTAAATCAGATCGATTACAGAATTTAAGTAAGCTTATACACATTTAAACGAAATCATGCGAAAATTCCAATGAAACCATTAGTTCAAAAATAATGGAATTATATACTTCAAAGATGTGAAACACATTATAATTTTGTCAAGGTTTAAAATTATATGTCGAGGTTTAAAATATAAGGTTTAAAAATGTATATGTAAAACTATTGAAAAAAAAATGGAATGAAATGGACAGTACTAAACAAACCTACTGACAGAAATAGAACTCGCACTACGAGAGTTCCTAACTCATTTATGTCTTTGTAAATATTTGATGGTAGATAACATTTCTATTAAAAAAGTAAAGAAAATTTAATATTTTTATAGTATAAATATATCGCCTACTGTATAAAGCACATATTCCAAAAAAGTATGATTTGAAATAAAATTAAAGATTATTTATTTTTTTATTTCTTTCTCATTTATGCTACAAAACTTCCCATTACGCCGATTCTCAGCACTGTAGGTCGCTTAAAATTAAGGTTTTGATGAATCTATAGATAAGAAGAAAATAATAAAACGTGTACGGTAGTTGATCAAAGACAAATTTATTTCTTAATATTAACCTTAGGTAGGTAGTTACAAACGATACCACATAGAAGGCGCTAGTAGTACATTAAATACATTATTTTGATATTAATTCTAACATCTCCACTTGTCAAAATAATCTGAACTTTGTAACATATAAATTATTTTTAACAAACTAATAAAAGCAAAAAATGTTATTAATTTACAGATAGTCACCTATTAAACAACGTTTTGAATACCTAACTTTTTTACAAAATAGTTATGTTTAACACTATCTAAACCCTTGGTCAGCAAGTCTGCTGGCATTTCAGATGTTGGCATGTAGACTATCTTTATAAGATTGTTAGCAACTGCTTCTCTAACAAAATGATGACGCACATCTATGTGCTTTGTTCTTTTAAGAAATAAAGAATTTTCAGACAGCTTCTGAGCGCCTTGATACACAACTGTTTACAATTTCAGAAAACAAGTTTTTTAAATAAATAGCCTCTTTACAGGCTTCGGCAATTGCCATATATTCTGCCTCTGTACTTGATAAGGCTATAGTACGTTGTTTTTTACATTCATATGAAATAACAGTTCCAGAAAGTTTAGAGTATAAACCTGTATAGGATCTCCTATCTAGTGCGTTTGAAGCCCAATCTGCATCAACGAAACCCTCTAATTTACAATTATCTTTGATAAACATTAGGCCATAAGATTTAGTTTTACATAAGTATCTTAGGATGCGTTTCGCATGCTTCCAGTGAGTATAGGAATATGAATTATTAAATTGGCTCAAATAACTCACACTATAGGAAATATCTGGGCGAGTCAAAACACTTAAGTACATTAAGCTTCCTATTAGTTGTTGGAATGGATATTGTTTACAAACATCTACACTTTTCTCTAGTTTTAAATTTTTCTCCATAGGAGTACCAACAACTTTACAGTTTGTCATATTAAATTTACTTAAAATATGGTCTACAAACTTTTTTGATCTAAGGAAATATTGCCATTCTGATACATTTTTACTCTCATACCCAAACATTGTTTTAATTGCCCCAAATCCTTAATTTTAAATTTTGACATTAAATTTGTTTTTAACTCCTTAACCATATTACTACTGTTTGAAAAAATGAAAAAATCATCAACAAAAATTGCTATTATGATCTGCTCCTTTTCACAATTTTTTATATACAGACATGGTTCTAACTTTAACTTAACGAAATTTAATTTTAATAAAGAATCATTTACTCTTTCGTTCCAAGCCCTGACTGATTGTTTTAGACCATAAATTGCACGATTTAATTTAAGAACACTATTTTCTTTACAATCTAAATTAGGGGGAACTTGCATATACACTTTTTCATTTAAGTAACCATTTAGGAATGCTGTAGTTACATCTAAGTGAGTAATTTCAAGGTTAAGTTTGACACTTAAAGCAAATAGAAACCTTAGTGTAGAGTAACGAAGCACTGGTGAGTATGTGTCAGCGTAATCCACACCTTCTTTTTGGGTAAAACCTTTTGCCACCAGTCTTGCTCTATATCGCACACTATTATCACTTTCGTACTTTTTCTTGAATACCCACTTGCACTGTATCACTCTATCAGCTTCTTTCCTATCTACAAACGTCCATGCTTGATTATCGTCGAAAGCTTTCAGTTCATCTTCCATCGCTTGTCTCCACTGTTCCTTGTCTGGTCCATTTATTGCTGCTTCATAACTGAGTTCTTCATCACATGATTCCAGATTATCCAGAAGACAGAGATTGGTCATCCCATATCTTTCTACTGGCTTTCTTTTACGTTTAGATTCAATTTGAACTTCATTCTCTGCAAAATACTCTTCTTCAGTAACAGATTGATACGAGTCATCTTGGGAAGACGATGATTCACAAATATATGTTGAATCATTTGGATCTGAACCTGGATTATCTATTAAACTTTCATTTTCTTCTAAGTTTTCATCTTTCTTTGACTTATTTTCACAATCGATTACTACAATCTGAGCTTCGTCCAACTCCATTTTCTCCATAATGATGACATCTCTGCTCGTAGTAACTTTTTTAGTTCTTGGGTTATACAATCTATATCCTTTCACATTATCTGGATACCCAACTAAAATTAATCTGTCAGCCTTCTTATCCCATTTTTGTCGTTGTATTTTGGGAACATGCACCATTACTTTACTGCCAAAAATTCTAACATGGCTGAGGTCTAGTTTCTCACCTGTCCACCTCTCAAATGGTGTCATCATGCCTAAACTGGCGGCTGGTGTTCTGTTCTTTAGGTAAACTGCAGTATTAACTGCTTCAGCCCAAAAACTTTTGTCGAGACCTGCTTCAAACAATAAATATCTTGCCCGTTCTACTATAGTTCTGTTGAACCTCTCTGAGAGTCCATTCTGCTCTGGAGTGTGAGGATTGGTCTTCTGATGGACAATACCTACTTGTTTTAAGTAACTTTCTATCTCACGTGTACAAAATTCACCTCCATTGTCGGTTCTCAGTATTTTTATCTTGTTTTCAGTTTGATTCTCAACTAAACTTCGAAATTCTTTGAAATGCTGGAACACCTGGTTCTTTTCCTTCAAGAAGTAGACAAAAGTCATTCTGCTGGCATCATCCACAAACAGAAGAAAGTACTTTGCCAGACCAATTGACTTGGTCTCCATCTGCCCGCATAAATCTGAGTGTACTACATTCAGTAGTTTTTCACTGCTATGGTTTGCTGATGGGAAAGGGAAACGTGATTGTTTTCCCTCACAGCACACTTCACAATTCTGTATCTGTATGTTAGCTTTCTTGTGAAAAGAAACTCCTTCTACTGCTCCTTCTTTCATTTTTTGTAAGGACTTACTATTTATATGTCCTAATCTTTTATGCCATGTTGACATTGCCGATAACGAGTTCTCGAATTTTTTTGTGTTTAACTTGTACACTCCATTTATCAAATTTGCTGTACCAATAAGCTCATTCACTTGGTTGTACATCAAACAGGTATCTTTTTTGAATACAACTTTATTTCCTTTAGCTATAAGTTGGCTTACGGATAATAAGTTTGCCGTGAGATTCGGTATATACAATACGTCCTTCACAATCACGTCATACTGAGAACTGTTCACGCATGTCGTTATCTGTGTTTCACCAACACTAACTACAGGCACCGTCATTTGATTTGCCACTACGATTTCTTTAGGTTCGTGTACTGGTCAAGTTCGGAGTAAACATTTTTGGTTTGACGTCATATGCGCGCTTGCGCCTGAGTCGATGTACCAGTCTTCTGTGTTATAATAACCGTTGAAAAACGCCGCGCTAAAAGCATTCAATTGTTTATTTGCTTTTAATTCAGGACACTTATTTTTGTAGTGGCCGATCTTCTTGCAATTATAACACTTTATTTGTTTACTGCTGGTTGACTTTGACATTTGCTTGTCAGTGTTGCCTTTTTTATTTCGCTGTTTTGACCAAAAGGCAGAGTCGATTCCAGTAGTGCCAACCTCCGAACACATATCAAGTAACTTTGTTCTAATGACGTCAGCGCTAATGGCTATTCCAGAGTGTTCTATTGCCATTATCATCGGTGAATACTTATCTGGAAGTCCCACCAAAAGTAATGACCCAATCCACTCGTCTGTGATTTCGAAACCTGTCCCTTTCAATTTATGTGCTGTCTCAACCACTTGAGATACATAGGATGTCATGGATTCGCAGTTATCGAGGCGTATTGAAATCAATGTACGAAGCAAACTTATTTTTCGTTGATACCCCGTGTCGTCAAATAACTGTTTTAATTTCTTCCACACACCGTTCACTGTAGTTTCACTTTTTATATGCACATATAATGAACAGTCAATTGTCATAACGAGTTTTGCTTTAGCTTTTTTCTTCTCAGATTCACTGATAGTTGCCGGTACATTTTCAATGTCAATGCCTTCAAGTAACAAGAAATTACTTGTTGCAAACGCCCAATCGTCGTAATTTTCGCGTCCTTTGAGTTTCGGCACATTTACTAAGTACCCCGACGTCGACATAGTTACTTTTGCACGAGAAAATAAAAAAGATTTTAGCAAATGTGGGTCTGGGCGGATAACCTAATAAAACGTGTATGGTAGTTGATCAAAGACTAAATTTATTTCTTAATATTAACCTAGTTACAAACGATACCACATAGAAGGCGCTAGTAGTACATTAAATACATTATTTTGATATTAATTCTAACAGAAAATACGCTTTAAATACCGTAATTTTCGGTTAGGTTAAGCAAAAAACTTTAAATTTTTATAACAATGTAAGGCTATAGGTCTCAATACACAATATTATTTCCAACTTCATATCTCAAGCCCTTTTTAAGACAACAAGTTTTGACGGACCGATGCTTCATTCGCCGATGAACGGATAACATAGCGGTCTAATAAAGGTCCCTTTTTTAATTTCAAAGAATGAGATACTAAAAATGCGTTAAGAAAATCGTAATAATCCACGAATGAAGAAGTGGAATTACCATCATTTGTTTTAATGTTAGAAGGTTTTATTTATGAAAAACTATTTTAGAGAATGCTATCGAGTGTGAAAATTGTCCATAAACTTTATACATATCGTTAAAATTGCATTACGTTGCATTACCGATAATATAAATTAAATAAATAATAAGCGGTAACATCAAAAGAAAGATATTTCATTTTTAATTGTGATACGATAATTGTCAACATACGTCCATACGTCCTTTATTTCTTGATAATTTTCAATATACATCTACAATTCCTTTGTTCCATGAGGATTTTTATTTTATAGATAGGTTTTATTAATTAGACTACAGCATTGAGTTTAAAAATTAACATAAAAATGAGTTCAAAAAATTTGAATGGCAAAAGATTTTAAATAATGTATGGTGTAGATGCATGTACAAAAATGTTACCAAACAAACTATAATCACTTACGAGTATTAGTTTTCTAATGGTGCTTAACAATTATAAGATTTAGTTCGTAGAAATAGCCCTGTTTCAATTAAAACAATCAATTTAAAACTTAAGTTTTAGACATAATACTCACTAGATAGACTTTCTTGCCATTTTGACTAATTAATTAACAATTTAATCAGTACGGCCATCGCTAAATTTAATCTAAACGACGTTTCAGTTTTAAAAGTAGATTTAGATTTAAACCAATAGTAACTATTGGCAGGCTTTCTGTGAAATTAGTTTCGTCTAAAGATTGTATCTTGCTTTCACAGTCTCGTAAATGAATAGTCAAGTTAACTGAACCAAATTCAATTGTTTTACCGTTTTTTTTCTTTTCTTCAAAATAGTCGCTTAAAAAGGTAACGTTTATTTTCTAAATAATTAGATTTTTATCTAATCTGCTTACTTAATTTAATTAGGTCTTATGCATAAAGCTATGCTTTTAAAAAAAGCTGAACAGACTCACACTGGGCAGGAAAAATAATACTTTTATCTCTTCGCTAATACGAATTTAATTTTTCTCTCATTTACGCATTCATAGATCCATCTATTTTCACTTTCAATTATTCTAACAATTGAAAGTGAAACTCTGCCCACTGACATCGCCTCCATTATGAGCTCCCCGTGCAAAATCCGTATAGTTTATTACCGATTCCAGTATGCTCGCCATGTACCGGTGAACAGTCGTACCTTCTTTGTTTTGGGAAACGTCTCTTTTTAAAGTTAAGTATTAAAACAGGGAACGTCTATATCTTTGCTTTATCAGCATGCCACTAGTCGCCAATTTTAAGACTTTTAGATCTATGTACGTAGAATGAATGATTCCTACAAAAAGAACATATTTTCAACATATCCAAATTTTACCTAAAAAAATTATAAATGCCTTAAGTAAATAATTTTTATGAATGTCAGATAAATACTACATCATTTTCCTGCATTTCAGATAAAAACTGGAAATTGGTAAATATTGGATATTATTTTATATATACCAATAAGCAAATTTTAATTAAAATGAAAGCGGCCAAACAAAATTTGATTCAAATTCAAATTAACATTTAAAATTAGCAGAAATACTTAACGACGATCACAATTTATTGAAAAAGATTGAGCAAAATGTTTGTAGGTTTATGTACTGTAATATTTTGTATTTGAGAGACTATAAAAAACGATGAACAATTCATCTTACGATATGATTAATACACATTGTTTTACATAAACGAGGCTGCAGTATAACTTATTGATAATCTCACGATTTAATGTAGGCAACAAAATATATAGACATATACATAAAATCAAATTTTTTTTATTAACGTAAACATATGTAATATTTAATAATGGCTAATTTCGAGTCGAAACACCATTAAAATGGGGCAGAGTGGCCGTATTTAAGTGTCAAAATTATCGGTACAAAACGAACTAAAATAGTTTTCATTTAAAATTTCAACCAAATGTTGGTGCTTAGAATTTAATAAATTTCTAAACTTGCAGTTGAACACTTAGATTGAAGATAAAAGAACACAAGTTATTTTGAAACCTATTATTTTGAAACCTATTGTTTCCATATGTAAAACCTATTGTTTCCATATGTTCCAAAAAAGAATTGAAATTATTTCAAAATCACCATAATGATCATTCCCTTTGTGCATACAGTTACAGCATTATGGTGATACCAGTTTCAGACTTTTTTGCATGAAATTTTACAAGCTGATTGTCCTTATAAAAATTGTAACTAAAAACAAACAAAACCATATTTTATTTTACAATAAACGTACATTTAATGTAATTTACCGGCAGTGTGGGGTCGAGGATTTTTCTACATGATCCATTAAATGTGCTTTTAATTAACGGGTAGTTTTAAAACAAATTCAGTTTGTAATGTAAGTAATTTAATTTGTAAGAAAGTAATGTAATTTTTGAGTTTTCCTAAATTTCAAACCGAGATGAAAAAAAAATGTAAAACAAATTTGAAGAAAATATTTAGTGAAAGCTTTTCTTTGTATTAACAAAACTTTTTTTTTTCGTATTAACAAAACTTTTTGCGACTTTTACATGACATTCATTAGACCGACATTTTTATAAGTAATAAATTAACAAAATTCCTAAATTAATTTTTGTTTTACTAAAACCCAAATTGTAAGTCGTCAGCAACTAATAACTAAGTGGCATTTAATGACTCACCTTCTTTAGCATGCACAAATGTCAGAAATTCAATCCCAATAATAGTGTTTGAAGACACCATACTTTTAAAAATTATTAAAAAAAGTACTTTAATTCTCGGCAATAAATTTTTCACTCCGATACTTTAAATTATAATAATAAATGACAATAGGACGAAGAATATATTGGAGCGATGAAGTCAAAATTATATACTATGTCGTCATAACTACCGTTCAAACAAATCTGTTACAAAATGTTTACGAGTCATTTCATTTCGTATCTTAACGGGCTTCCATACTCAACTAGCAACTAAAACAATATCATATTATTATGGACGGAATAAAGCAAATTCTTTTTTTTTTGCCTAATCCACTAAATTTCCAAGAGGCTGCTTACATAATGTCAGCGATTAATAAGAAATAGAATTTATTCCATATTCTGGAGACGCCTTTATGGATATTATCTATTACATGAATAACAAAACGTAAATAAGACATTCGATTCGTTTTCTTGCGGAAATTGTTATATCATTTACTCCTCACGACGTTACATGAATTTTTATTTGCAATGACAGTTGTAATTATAAACTTAAGTTGCACGAGTTTTTCCATATGCACAAGTGAATATTTTCCTGTAGTGCTCAGGTGGAATTGACTAGAAAATTTCAGTAATTTGTTAATTGGTATATAATATTACGGTTTCGGAAATATTGCATTTGGTATGGAACGTGTATTTTAATAATAAATGAAAAATAATTTATAATAATCCAGTTTTTTATGTTTTGTTATTTGGATTAATTATCCTTAACCACTGGCTCACTTTGAAAAATACTATGACAAATTAAATATATTCATATCTCTTAGTCAGGGTCGAGTTCATGAGTAGAATTAATATGATTATATATTATAAATCACAGGAAATCACAAAATTTGTTTAATGTCTAAATTGAAAAATATTCACATCCCTTTTATTTTTAAACTTTCTATTAATAATATTTCATTAAAATATATGTTATGAGTTAAAAATATTAGTTAAGTTAAAGTTAAAAATGTAGTTGCAATATATGTTTTGAGTTATGTTTTGAGATCCAAATATTAACCATACAAAATGTTAGTTAAAACGTCATTCTAATTTTGTAATAATATCAGGTAAGGCTTCAATCGTCCAAAATTATTGATATCTTCTTATCACCTGTCTCCAAACGACAGGTTTTGAATACGATTGTAGTTTGAAAATTTATTTCAAATCAACTTTTTGTAGCTGCATGATAAAATTTATATACTTTTTTTTTCCTAAGTTAAGAATTTTATTGAAATAGATTTTAATTTACAATGCAATATGCAGTTGACTTGTTTCCTAATTATATATTTCTTACAGTTAATAATTAGAATGAAATAGGTAGATTAAAAAAGACTTGCCTATTTTACAGTAGATACGAAATTATTATATAATTACGTATTAGCTACGTTTTATATAAAACAGCTTCAATGGCGGAGTCCTATTAACTAGTATGTATCTACAACGATATGGAATCGAATGTATGGTAAACTGAACTATAAAATAATTTCCTCTATACTCCTTGAAAGGGAGGACAGAGTGTTATTATGTTAGCTTGTTGCATGCATTTCACGATATTATTTTATATATTTGTCATTTATTTACTTCGACGTTTTTCATGTACGTAAGTTTTACCTAATAATATAGCCCTGTAATAATTATATGCCTACTTTACACGCCGTTGTTAAGTAAATAAACCTCGATTAAGATAAATTTGTCACACTAGCTCATGAGAGTTGAGATACCTGTATGGGAAAAAATGTTAATCCATTGAAGCAATAAGTAGATTTTTTGTGCAAAGCATCACGGTATAAAGTAAGAAAGAGTATGTTCGGTTCAGTAATCAATATAAGTTAAATTATTTTATCGTTTCTAGATCAAGATCATTGATACTTGCGAGTTTTTTTATAACTTAGATAGACATATAAATGTAACTGTTTTATCAATTAATGTAGTAGAAGGAAATTGATGATTAGCAAAGTTAGATATTTGTGGATCATAACTATGTTCGTGTAACGTGTTCCTCAACTGTACGCCAAAAATTGATTAATCAGTAGTTTAGTTACAGAAATTTAAGTGGTTTTGCAATTTTAAACAAGATGTAATATTTATACGTGTATATGTACATACACACATAGTGTATGTACAAATTAGAAATTATATTATTATTCGAATTTACACTAAGGCTTGCAAAGTTGATAGATTATACGGTAACAACTTTGATAATATACATTTCAATAATTAACTAGTTTCGTTTGATAATAAACATTTTAATAATTTAAACATTATTTGATCTTTTTACCCAGTTATGAATGTATTTCCCCTAATTTTGTCAAACGTTTGTTGTATTTTTATATAAGACGATCTTCCTTACATTTCAGTAAAATTTATGAATTACAGTGCCCAATTAAAATAGGTAGCTAAATGTTAATATAAAATGAGGGTTGAAATGAAAGCGTTATCCTATATTTTCCGTTTTTCTACTGCTAGAGCAATAAATCGGTTGTGTATATATTTAAGTATAAAATGATTTCGATATATGACGATAAAAATTAAAAATTAAAAAATACAAAGACAACTTTGTAAAATGCAAAAAAAAATTGGAAACAATCAGGTTATATTTATTAAAAGAGGGCATGCATTTTTGGGGTTAAAGCGTAAATTTTTCCTCCAACCTACGGCAATATGATAAACACTTACAATTATATTTACCATAATTTAAACACTTTCGGTGACCATAGCGATTCGAATATAAGAAAAAATATATTATTGTGCAAGGAGCATAATATTATTACAACCCTTGACATATATTATTTTACATTAATATGAAACATAAAAGCAAGAAAATATGAACAATTTATTAGTCTTTAAAATGTACATTACAATTACGCAAGCATGTATGTTTTTATTTATAAATTTAAAAAAATGATATGTTTTAATAATACCGATTATGATATTAAGTGGTACGTTTATTGTTATATTCTTTATTAATCATAACGATAATATAGTGATCTAGAATCTCATTACATCAAATACAGTATTGGCGACCCTAAGCACAACATATTGGATCATAAAACAACGCGAATGAGCGGGCGAACTGAAACCGCCGATGACTTCCCGAGTGGTTATGTAACATCGCAAGCAGCATTTGCGTAACTGTGGACAGCGCATCCATTTGGCCTCCAAACCTTATTTCCTGTCAAATCCTTTTAAGAGGCGGATAAACTTCGATTACATAAGCTTTTTGTATGAAATTTGAGATGCCAGATATCCCTTCACGTTTCTGCTGTCGGTCTTGTACCCTTTGTAAACGTGATACTGAGCTCTTTAACATTAGATACATTCTTGTAATATGCGGCTTTATATATTCATTAGATAATAATAATCATGCTTATGCAATATATGAGTTAAGTATAACTAATTTGACCATAAATATATAGTAAAATAAGACGAATTGATGATTATTTTTTTTTCGTACTTGGATTTTAAAAATGTATTTTACATTTATCATATTTTAAGGAAAGATCCAAAATCAATTAGATCGTCCAGAAATGTTCGTCAATATTTTAAAAATATTCAATATCTTTCAGAAGTTTCCATATATAACTTTACAACAAAAGGGTATAAATAAAACATTTTATGAGTGATAGTCATTAAAATCGATTTAAATAAAACTGAGGGAAAGCAAATTTTTGGTGGAGAGCAAATGCATTTTTGCACCTTTTTAATTTTAATTCACTTGGATTTAAATGACAAGAGGCGAGTTTAGCTCGCGCGTCGAAATTCTGTACCTCGATGAAGGGAAAAGTGTTTCAGCTCCAACGCGCGAATTAGAATGTATAAAATAAGTGACAATGTATATGAATATATATATATATATATATATATATATATATATATATATATGTTATCATTATAATTAAATGTAAATGGAAATTTTTTTAATAAAAAAATGCTGACAATATAATTGTTTTCAAGAAAATTAAAATGAACAAGACCAAATTCATAGAACAAAATTAACATTTACTAACGTCAGACTAGGAAATTAGAATTAAAACAGACTTTTTAATTTTGTAGGATTGAAGAAACCAAATATTCACACATAATGACATTTAATGATTGCATCTTCATGTCAACAAACGATAGTAAAATATATATCTATCACACTCAGTCATTGCAATTACACCATAAGTAAATGACAAATAAACATACATATTTATATCTCACTCTAACGATGTGTAGAAATATTGCACTGAGGGACCACTTATTAACGGTATACTTGTTTTAACGCTCTAAATTTCGTAAGCTCTGAACTTCTGATTTTACACCTTATGCAACTTCATACCGGGCCCTATACATGAAAATCGATTCTCAAGCAGTAAACTCCAATTTACTTATCATATAATCAGTAATATGGACCATAAATATTCAATAGTACGTAATATAATTAAATAAGAAGAATAAGGATATTACCAGAATTATCTCATAAACTATGGTATCTAGAATGTTTTCCTAATAACTTTTTCTAATCTAAAATGCTTGTCATTTTTATGATTTCAATGGCTTCAAACATAGTATTATAAATATATTTTATAATATCTTTGATGATTTACCATATTTAATTATGTAAAGATATTTTTGAGGCTCTTATAACTAGCTCTATCAAAGGGCACGTGCTCTTAAATATTTATTATTGCCTAATAAACTAGACATAGAATTAAATATAAAGACATGTTCAAAATAACATACTTCATTGCTTTGCCAGATATTAAATTTTTACCTCAGAAAATTTCGGGAAAAAGCAGCTGCGTGACGTATAGACGGACGTATGTGTAATCACATAAATGTTTGGATTTTTTTTTTAAACTCTGATTTCTAAAAAGAATGAGAGTACATTTAAATCTAATTATAATGTAATTATATTTCATAAAAGCGTATTTAAAAATGGTTAAATAGGCTGAAGGATATCATAAATAACGTAAATACATTGAGAAGTGATAAATACAATGGTTCAAACTATTGACATGACTGAAATTTTGTGAGGTGAACATTTATGGTATCAAAAATTACCGACTTAATTAAATAAATTAGATATAATGTCATTGGTTTTAGACAAAAACTATTCGTTTTCTTTGTTTTATACAATACTCAGCAATACCTTAGTTGTAGAGAGGCCATAGGTTCTCAAGTAACAGGCTACACTTCAGTAATTTTTATTTGTTTGTTTTGTTAAGATTATGCATTTATACTTGATCAACGAAGAAAACGAATGTAAGCTTATTATGTACACAAAAAAGGGTCAGTTTCTGATACTGTTAATTTTATGATAAACTAGTTTCTGCCCATGTGTCATTCGAAGCTAAAGTTAATCTCTTTTTAATTTTTTTTCAAATAGATTTGCACAGAGCAGTAATATTATAATTAAGACCTAAAAAATATAAAATTGTATTTATTTCTAAGTTTACATATAGATATTTTTGAATGTTTTATGAAACATTTTTTTACTAAACATAAATACAAAATTACACTAGAGCTACAAAATATAAGGAAGACATATTTCGACTAATTTATTTTTATTCATGATAAACAAATCACTCTCTGCTGTGATATTAACCAGAAGGAATCCAATATAATTTGGTTCTAGAGATAAACTTTAGCTTCTGGAAGATAAATTTCATGACGCAACCTCTCTTTTGAGTAGCAAAGAATGGAAATTTTGCATAACCAAGAGGAAATCGATAGGAAATAGAAAAAGGAAGTAAGCATACTGCCTCATATATACTACACTTCGATGTATTGGCCTATGCGCCATCGGTGTGGGCTTCGTGTCGCGTCGGTATCCAACAAGTAGCAGGTTGTATTTAGATCGCAGCGTGCACCGCTTATGACTCCGATGAAAACTTACAGGATCTATCCAACGGATTAATTGCCAGTTTTGAAGAGTATTCTGCCTACCGCTTCGTAATTGTTGGACGGGCGGCTAGTTTCATTTTGGATCGCAATAAGAATTTTATTTGGGGTCCTTTGAGCTTTGAATTTACTGAAAATGAGTCGCGTTTGACTAGAATGTACGTCCCCATCTTGAAAATCATCACTGTTCACTGGTAATCCAGATGGGCCTCTCGAGATTTTAGAGAGGAAACCCCTAGGTTATTCTTTCCGGTATCTCTGAGCGTTTAAACAAAAACTGGATTTAGAGCGTTCAATATACTTAACAGTTTCTGACGGGGCACGGCGCCTTCTGCGCTAGATTTGCACTGAAAGAGCCCGGTATACTCCTGCGATTCCAATCCGTAAGAGGCAAATCGTTTCGCGAAAGCGAATGAAATCGCGAAGTGTTTAATTCTAATACAGTGAGCATGATGATACGCCTAGAGTCTTGATTAAGAGCATACGTCAGCACAGGAGTAGAGAAGTATCATGCGAATCGTTAAGACGAGGTGTCTTTAGACACTAGGGCTCGATTTAGTACGGACCAATCTCGATAAATAGCTCATTGCATAGGGATAGTACTTAACCCTGTTGAGTGGAAGCATTCAGATTGTAAACAGAAGATGCTATAAGCGTCTTTCGAAGGTTCCTTCTTTTGTATGGAAGGGAGAATGTTATGAGTGGACCCCTGGGGGGGTCTTTGAGATAACCCGGGTGGAATAGCTGGAATGATGTTTTACATACAGATATCGTTTAAATGTCTTTTGTACACGTTCAATCATCAATTTGACTTCATGTGGGTTTCAAATAACATAGCCAATTTTGATCGGCTTTGAACTAATGAAGTGTATAGTGGATGATTTGTTGACTAGAAATGAAAATCCTTCATATGCTATTCCACGAAACCCATGCTCAGACTTAGAGATTTGGGATAAGTGATACAAGTTATAACGTAATAAAATCAAACTTACACTTTTTTTTACTGGCAGTATTATGTGATCAAATATTTAACTAATATTATCCTCAGGAGCCAGAAAATATGAGATTTTGGGATGAAAGTAAAGAAATATGCATTGATCCATCTAAATATTCGAATTTACATTTTTATTTAAGTTTGAGGATTTATTCTTAATATGATACTTTATTGCAAAATTTATAATTTTATAAATCTGCAATTTATTTGTTTTTAATTTTTTATTTTCATATATAAGTCATAGCGCTTAAGTAAAATTAAATGTGCTATTTTTGATGCGTGTTCCACCATCAGTAGTATATTCTATAAGCTATTGCAGTAAGATCAGAGGGACACATTTTCAGTATTATTATTATTTTTCTAATTGTTTTTAACATTGATTAATTTGTTAGAACAAGCAATAAAACTTATTCATTCTTATTCGGTGGATTAAAAACAATATTATTTTTTCTTTTTCTTCAAAAGAAAGTCGCATTTTATGGCGACTTAAGAAAATAGCTTTTCACGGAGATAAATATACTATTACGGATTATATTTACTAAGTACTTGTATTTAAATCGCTACGCTGAAAGTATTCATGGGACTCACCTTGCATTCACTTTTGACAAGTAAGATAATGAAGAATAGCATTTATAACAAAAACATTTTTAACTCTTATCTGAGCATTTTTCGACGCAAATTTCTCGAAATATTTCACATTTTCCTGCCCGAGCGAGAGTCATTAACTTTGCCCTTTTCTATAGATTGATAATGATGTTTGATTAAGTGTGTTTATTTATTTCTTACTTAATAAGAAATCTAACAACAAAATCACTTTTGAATTTTTTCATTATAGTTACTAAGGATAAGAAAAGAATTTATAACGGCAGCTGTTATATTCTTTTTTATGTATCACGAAAACTTAATAAACTGATTGTATTGTATAATTATTCTCATCACTAATTGATAATATTTATATCGAGAACGTATTTAACAACTCTCCCATAACCATCAAGTGCTACAAAAATGTACAGTACTTCGTTATTTAGTTAATGTTCTTTCTTTAAATTTCGATAATATTTAAAACAATGGCAACCAAGGTTTCAATAGTATACGAACAAGAAATTTCAACATTAAAGGAACAGGCGTCAATGGCCTGAAACGGAATATTAACCACAAGATATTTTTTGAAACGGTTTGATACTTTTTTGACCATTTTATCCACAAAATTATCTTACAACCTGGCAGAAAAGGAAAGACCGTCCATGTATATCGTCAAAGAATCCAAGAAATATAAGAAACCTGCAATCAAATTGTAAAATTTCTATGTTATTCTTTTTCAACCTGATACTATGCCAACGTGTGGTGGTCTACGAAATAACAGTTTTAAAGTTACAAACGATACAATTAGAGATGCATGTTTTGGCTACTATTGAGCAGTCCCAGCAAACATAGAACATTAACTAGACAGCTTTCTGTCAGGTACAGATCATTAGCTAAAGAACCGGTTAATTTTCGTTGCACCTCGATTTCGTCATCTGCCTCCTCATCAAACTGTTGACAATCATTAAATGAAGTTTCCATTATTTTCAAATCTATTCAATTACCTGCAGAAAACATTTCTAGTTACAACATGTCATGGAAATTATCTTAAAAAAAACACTTCGTCCTAAAATGTATATTAACAAGATGGACTCGTAAATATTTTGATTGTTTCTTTATAAAAATGCATCATCAAACCTATGTTTGAGTTAATACTGGGTAAATAATTATATACTTTGTATACGTATTAAATGTTTTCTTTTCCAATCATTGCCTAGCTTAAACGTAAATAGAATCTCTTCCATGTTCCCAACCGAGCATTTAAATATTCGACCGCTGTTAGATTCTTTTCCAATGATATCGTGCTCTACTCTATGCTGTATACTTTCATATTTGACCAAGCTATGTTATTTCATCAAATAAAACAAACCGTTGAAGACGATTCTAACGATAAGCTTGTGTTACTAAAGCCTCCCCCAAATAGGAGAGTAACACGTATCAGTGATAATAGAGGAAACTGAATCAATATTTTCCTTCAATCGTAGTGAGTCGTATCATATCGAAGTTAGTATGTTCGAACATGGAAAAGATAAGCCTATATAAACGACGAGCTTACTCGATTGTTATTTGTTAGGGCGGAGTTTAGGGTTGCAGATATTGCAGTGGGATATTCAATATATATATATATATATATATATATATATATATATATATATATATATATATATATATACATATATGTATATATATATATATATATAAATTACGGAATATTTCCAATATTGGCCATGAAATCGGAATGTCCGGCTCTCAAAATTTTCAAGATTATTAAAAATCGTAGGAAAACAGCAGCTTTAATGTCTTTTTAAAATTTTACCGTTAGAAAAGTTTATTAAAAAACAATTGAAAATTGTTATAAATTTTTTAACAATTCAGATATTTCATATTCTCTTAGGTATACTGAAAGATATGCTAAAAAATCAAACAAAATAAATTTTCACGATAACATATGTGCGGAAGCGCCATTATTATATTTAATTATAACTGGTGTAATTCAATATTTATTTAAAAAAAAAACTACATAAAGCACAGTATCCATTGATATACGAGCGAGGCTCTTGTTGGTTTAGTTTAAATATGTTTCTACTTTACTCAAATAGCCTTTTTAAAGAAGACACCATATATTAACGCCTGTTCAAAAATGATTTTTTGATCCTTTTTTACGAAAAGTCCTTTCCTCTTTGCTTCTTGAGCTAAAGAATTTTTAGTTCTCACTTCTTCTTTCCTAGGAAAAAACAATTATCCATTGTTGCTTCTTGGAAAAAAAATTGTATATATTGTTAAATACAATTTTCCGTCTAGTATTAAGAAATTGCATAATATTTACATAGTCCAAATTTATAACTTATTTCAATGAGGAGTTAGAAATTTCTGTGCTTAATGGATCCTATAATAATAAACCGTTACAATAATTTTTAACAAAACCTTGTAAATATCCCTTTCAAATTATCGTTTATATCATTTTAAATATAGCAAATTTCATAATTTAATTCATTTAAACACATTAAGTAATTCTTCTTTTTTCGAAAAACATTAAAAAAAATTTGACAATCAAAATTATTCTTGTTAGGTCTTCATCAATTGATTTCCAAGCATAAAAAAAAATTTACTAATACCTGATGTAATTAAGTTGGGAAGATATATGTGATATATATGTGAAAATCTCGGGAAACGCGACCTATAGAATGACCGTTATTGTTAGTTATACGACCTTTGCATGGCTTTTAAAATCCTCCTATTTTGAATATTTTTTTATATCTGTGAAATTATTGAGACAACTAACCTTTTTAAACCTAATACCACACTTAATATGGAATTTAAAAGAATTGTCGAGAATTTAATTTGTCTTCCGAAACTTTTTGCACAAATATTTTTGAATGTCCGCTATTGAGACATTTAAGACTTTAGTTAAATTTTTCAATAGACCCATAAAAATGTATCATTACCTTTAGCATATTAACACAAGGATATATGTTTGCATGCGCGTATGGGTATATGTGTCCAAAGGCCTTTATTTCAAATAAAGATGAGAGTTTTTTGTATATGTCTTGCCTAGGACTTAAGTTGGGCAGCATAGATATGATAAACCGTAGTCAAGGTTAGTCCTTGGCTACGGTTTATCATATCATATCAAACATGGGATGTTGTGTTATTTCTGTCATGCTGACACTAACGTTCCATTTCTTTGAAGCCTTGAATATTTAAATATTAACTATCTTTGTTTGGATTACTTGTGAATTTTGCAGAAATGGACGTACTGCGAAGGCCTGGGCTTAAATTTCAAAGTGAATTTCCAACGTCCTCACGGATTGCGGTCCTTGGGCAAAAAATGTAAAGTTAAATGTATATGAGTTGTAACGAATTTTTAGATAGTCCTATGGTTACATTTCTCATTAAATCAAGATAAAACTTAGCTACAAAATTAGCAGGAGCTAAATGTACAATTAATTTGTTAATGAGCCAAAAATGTGTATTAGTTTTAAATTAACGGAATATTTAATAATGTTTATTCTTACCGCAAAATAAACAAGTGATGTAATATTAATAATAAATTTTTCGTATCATTAAATCAATAAATGAGAGAAAGTTGTTTCCATCATTTATTAAAAAACATTAAACATGGTGTTTAATGTTCAAATCATAGGGTTTACCTTACTTGCATGGAATTATGATAAATTTATAATTTTTTGCTTATTAATTCGTAAATGAAAATCCCCCTGCAATGGCGTTTAATCCAATATTTCTCAATGGAAATAACATAAAATATTTTAGACTTTATTAGTAATTATGACGAAAATTTTGCTGACTAATTAGTAATTAATATGTAATTCATGGTAGGGAGAGGTAAGCCATTTAGTATGAAGACACACAGTTATTACGTGCAACTATTAAACTCATAATAAAAGTCAGTGGATTGTACTGTGTTATTTCACAGAAATATTAATAACTTGAACTTTTTTTCTTAAATAAAAAGTTCCAAAATATTACTTTCTCATGTCGCGATTTCTAATTTCCATATAAATAGTTTTGATCATCTGATACTTCATATGAACCGTCCTAAGTAGCTATTTATGCCAGTTTTTTTATTATATTTTCATCATGATTTTTAATAGAAATGACGTAAAGTAACTGACAGTACTATACTTTATTTTTAAAATATTAGTTTTTTTTAAAAATATTTACTATTTATAATCACCGATAAAGTTTCAATAATCTACATAAGCCAATTAATATATAACTGAACGTAATGTCGATAATCAAGTTATATTTGTAACGCTAAGTCTATTATCAGTTTATAAGCTTTGCAAGCAACCTTATTTTGAATATCTTATAATTTGTTTAAAGTTTATGCTAACCTTGAATAATAGATTTGTTTACTTTAGTCAAGTCTGTTTGTACCAACTAAAAATATAAAAAACCGCTATTATTACAAAAAAATTCAAAAGATATCTGCATATACAAAAATTATGTAAAAGACATATATGTATATACATATAATAAAATTATATCAGAGTGAATTATGTACAAAGAATATATTTTTAAAGGTGTGATTGTTTTCTAGCTTCCATTATCGTTAAAAATGATAATTATCGATGCCGGAAAACCTGCTTATATAATTTTTTTCTCTCTGTCTATATGTCATTTTTTTGTCAATCACGCGAAACCTACTGTACGAATTTCAATGAAATTTATTATGGTAATAGTTCTTACTCGAGAGCAACATTTGAAAGTGAAAAAATTGTGATAACTTTTCTTATTTAAAATTTTACGCGAACGAAATCGTACGCGCAGTTAATAGTTTAAAGCAAAATAACAATAAAAGTATATTAAATATAGTTGGAACGAAGTCATTTGGTTATATTTGCGGTTAAAAAATAAATTATTTAGTTAATAACAAGCATATTCGAAGTGAATAGACACGAAGTTGAAAAAGGTACCATTTATTAAAAATTGTGAAAGAAGTATTGAATTTGGTTGTTTATTACACATATATGAAAAGTGATGGAAATAGAAATTAAAAACATCAATGTGTGGAGGAAATTAATGGAAAAATTATCCCCGAGATATAATCGAATAATAGTAATGTATAGAAGAGAATGTAGAAAAACATGAGAAAGATAGATATATTCAAGGTCTCTTTTTTTCTAAATAATTTAGTTTCAATTTTATATACAAGTTAAATTTTATATATAGTTCAATTTATATACACTGAACTACAGAATAGGAATTCTGTAGTTCAGTACTAAAAATGGACAAATAAGAAAGTCGTTTTCTGATAGCTAATCTACACTAGTCACATCAGTACTTATATTAAAATATCTATTTACCATATTTCTGTAACGTAAATTTAATTTTAATACTTTGTTTAATATATGTATTTTATAAAATGTATGTGCCATAAAATCTAGTATGAATATTTACTTATAATTTGTGATAGGATTAATTTTTTATCTAATCATTACACAAACTTGCAACTAATAAATCGGATTTAACCGTAAAATTTTAAATTTCCTACTACTCAGGTATTGTCAGTCAGAAGATTAAATTCTCATATTAAAAAAAAAACGACGGTTCCAGATTGGTTCATCATCTGTAATCAAGTTCTAAAATCAATAAAATAGAGAGGGTAATACAGAATAATTTAACACATTTCGTTTAAAAATATGTAAAGAGCAATTGGACATATTGAAACCAGGTTTGTAGAAATATAATGTGGGTAAGTAGACGCATATTTCAACAATAAATCATTGCCAGGTATTATCTATACTTATTTACGTAAGTTATTGTATCCCATGGAAATTTCATCCGTCTAGAATTCATCACTTTGACATAATTTGGGACCGATTTTAAGTGAATTATTCAGTCAAAACTTAATTCATGTCAACGAAAAAGAACTAAGATATTAGAAAATAATGAGCTAAGACAAAATTCTGTTTCATTGTATGAAAATATTTTTTTAATTAAAGTGGCTAATTGTTCCATTTTCAATACAATGGGAAAATGTATCCTTTAGTTTTCCAATAAAATGCTGTAAGGTTTATTGAGTTCATTTTACGGTCTTCTACTCCTTAAGAAGAAATATAGACTTTCATATGCTTTCTCACATAGAATTCGGTCTGTCGTTGGATGTGGCAAATTAAATGAAAACTCGAAGAAAATCCATATCTGGTGGTGTGAGATAACTTTTTTAAAGACCTATTATTATGATTTAAAAAATAGAACTGTACAATTTTTGGTGACATACCTTCAGAGATACACTAATATATATATATATATATATATATATATATATATATATATATATATATGCATATATATATATATATATATATGCATATATATATTAGGTGATTCATAAAATTTCAAGTTTCATTTATTTTAACTCTCAACTCATAATTTCATTCTATCTACCAAAATAATAATTTGTTTTAACTTTCGGATTTATTAGTTAAAATTTCAAGTTCGCTGCCGCCTCATAACATTTTTAACAATTACCTTAAAATTTGCACTTATTTCGATGTTGGCTATGGTTTTCTTATACAACTTTGATGACGGTATTTAATTGCTAACGTAAACAGTTCTTTGTTTACTCACTTCATCGGCACCTCAGTGCTCTCTGTAGATACCCACAATTTAGTTAATTTGAATATTCCATTGATACACTTTTCCAGTGACGCTATCGTTGCGAGTCAAAGTGATTGTGTTTGATTGTAAATGTGATTACTTTAGCTTTATTCTCGTATTTGTATTTCTAAAATTACTGAAATATAGTTGATTATAAATAAAAAGACTGACAATTTGGTTAATTGGACAATCTCGTTCCGAATTGGTGCAAACAAAATTACCGTCAGTGAAAGAAGTGATGTGTTTATTTTTTCATTATTAAAACGTAATGAACAACACAACTAGAGAAACGGCATCATAAACAGCAAGTGATTTGATGACATTATAGCAAAAAAGCAATTATTCCTGCCAAAGAAAAACAACATGTTATCACAAAAATACTTATTAAATTACTAATATTTCAAAGAATGGCAAAATTTAAAAAAAAATAAAGAAAATAAAGCAAAACGTTCAGCAGCAATAAAAGAAAAAGAAAACAAATGGCAATCAAATTTAAATGTTTTATTTGATATTGCTCACTCAAATGCCCGTTATATGATAACTATTAAAGATAAGCAATTTGTTTTAAAACAAGAGAAATGAGTCGTCCAGGAAAAATTGTTAATATCGATAGGAGCCATGCACAAAAACTTAAAAAAACATTTACAAAAGAAGCTAAGTTGCATAAAATGATAGAAATTAACTGAGAAATGTGATTTACTATCTCCTTCAGCTTCTTCTGCAGGGAATGATAGTGATAGCGATATAAGTCAAAGTCATCCTATATCTTCTCAGCCAGGGCCCTCTTCAAGCTATGGTTTTACTACACCACAAAAACGAGGCCGAAAAAGAATTTTAGATTCTAGTTTAGCTACTTACGTCTGGGCTGTGACATTTCACAATATAACGTTAGCTATTCTTCTATACGTTGAAAAAGAATGGATATTAGGTCAAAAATAAACTAAAAAGACTTCAAAACCGCAATGTCCGAACCATCTACATGAAATTGTGTTCAAACTGTCTCGAAAAATATGATCGCCTTTGCTGACAATCAACTGGAACAATTCCAGCCTCATGACGATGACAAAGAGTTCCTTCAGTTGATAGTTATCTTTTTGGGAGGGATTCCTGAAAGCTTTTTGAAATTTCCTGAATATCTCATTCAAAGCTTCTGCTTGAGTGCACCTTTCGCGATGGATGGCAAAACTATATGCGCACTGAAAATGTTTTTGTTTAAGCATCGCTTAAAATCACAATTAACCAAGCTAAGGGCGTTACAGATATTAGTATATTTGTTGTAGTTGTTTACGAAAAATACTGGTTTACAGCGACAGTGGCTCATATGGCCTCAGTAAATGACTTACAGATATTAAAAGATTTAATATCTGTAAGTCATTCACTGACGCCATATGAAAATATAACACAGCTGTAGCCAAAGTCGCCATCAAAAATGTTGGGTCATCTTTGGTATCTTTCCTTAGAGCTAATTGCTTTAGTTTTTTTTTGATAAACGAGTTTCTATCGAAAAAAAACGTAATATGACTTTGGCTCTGAAAACTGAAAGAACGGAAAACAATCCGAAAAAGCCATCCTTGGAATATGATGCAAAAGTAAACAGAAACATCGAAGATTTGATATCAACAAATACTATGAATTTTTTCAAAACCACTGGAATTTCTTGCGAGCTATGGAAAGAGGAAGAAAGCTTCAAATCGGCTAAAAAAATTGTACGACATATGAGAGTCGTCAACGATATAGATGAGAAGGGTGTTGCATTGATGGAAAAGTACAATAAATTACATACTAATGAGAATGAACAGAAGCAATACATGATGTTGTTAGTTAAGAATTATAGCCAGAAAAACCCAAATTGTAATAAGGCAAATCTATTATAATATTTTTTCTTTTTACTTAATAATTTAGAGGAACGATAGTTATTGTTACTTAGTATAATATTTTCCCTAAAATCTATGCGTAACACTCATTTCTGGTATTAATAAACTCTTAACAATAATTTTTTTTTTCGAATTTCAAAAGTGGGTAGCGACCCGTAAATATAAATTTTAATAAAATTTAAAATCCTGGTAGGTTTTCTAGTGGAATAGATAAAATTAAGGGGTTGAGAGTACACAAAGTGTTCCAAAAAAAGTAAAGTATATATATATATACATATCCACATAATTAAATATATGTAACAATATACAGTTTATATTAATGATGATATGATAAATAAAATAATTTCACTTCAAACGGAACCTTCAATGCGTAAGTCAAGCTAGCACTTGGCCGATTATTACGCCGGAGGTTAATATTTAAAGTTACTTCTATCCTTTTAAAATAACTTTGATGAAAATTTTAAATTTAAAATGCAAAAAATAGACAATTAACATAATTATTCTTTTGGCAGGTAATGTTACGTAATATTCGGCTTAACCGTCAGCCCTTAAATAACTAATTGCAGTAATAACGAATTAAATTAGTGCGCTGTTTTCTTAAAAAAATCTTACATTTAGCGAATAGAACTTACCGTCAGTAAGTTAGGTTTTGTTTTTATATAAACTGTAATGATAAATCCCGACAGCGTTTTTTCCACAATAGACTAATATCTGGAATGAAACTGTATAGTCCCTTAATTGATTTAACTTTGTAATTGATTAAACTTCATCCTAAATTGATGGAAAATTAAAAGTAACTATTAAAGGTAGATACTTATAATTTGGTATACTATTCAATCATTTTAATCCTCACATTTTGCAGTAGCTAACGATTTAAAATATTTTTATGGTAGTTTTAGAGGGCAAAAACTAAATAACCGATTTTTTTATGATTTAAGCATCGTTTGGAATATCCGAAATATTTGTCACGAAAGTTTATGAGGCACATTTTGGTGCTCCTCAACTCCCTTACTTCTTAAATTAATTTACCAAAAATTCTTGAAAGAAACGAGGCTGATAATCTGACTAGGCGATTACAGAAAAACTATTGTGTTGGTCCAATTTTTAGGAATACACAATATGTTTCGCCAGTGAGGGAAATACATGGCAATTTGTTGAATGGATAAGATTACAACATAAAATAATATTAACGTTTAATAAAATAATAATATTAATCTTGATAAAGACTCTTTTATATTACATGGAAATTTCGTAATGCGAGTTTTACTCGGTCTTGGTAGACATTAGCTAACACATTGGTCCCGACAGCTCGCAGTAAAATTTTGTTTAAAAATTCCACGCACAATATCACTAAAATTCGAATTTCCAAATATTGGTAATTTCAAGGTTTCGTGAATAAATATGGAAACCGAACATTTACGTGGTCAACTCGTGGTATTTAACAAGTATTATTCGCGTAGATCATTTGATACAGGCAGCAAATATTTACATAGCTTTATAAATTAGCAACCAAAATAAATTTTTCATAGTTTGGAAAAGCAAAAGCCTAATTAGGGATACAAGGAAAAAAAGATTTAAATCTCAATTTAGTAGACGATCGCACAAGTTCAAGATCAGCGTATGAGATATTACAGGAAACTTTATGAATACAAAAGTTTCAAAATGAACTATAATAAAAAATAGACTATAATTAAGTTTTGCAAATAGACTAAGTATATATTTTCAAAATAGAATATTTGAAAACATAGCATTCTATCTACAGGTCCAAAATTAAAAATCCGCCTGAGGATTTCAAAAAAGATGTACCAAAGTAACATTAAAAGTAAATTGAAAATATTGGTGATGAGATTCATATTGGCAAAATTCAGAAATTATTAAGACCTTAAATTTCGTAAATATTTGAATTGGAATTAAACCAATGCGAGTTGCTTGCCAATTCTATTGGTTGATTTCCAAAAATAATTTTGAATATATTTGGCGTTAATTTTGCAAATTCATTATTCCCAATTACATGAAACTACGTGATGTAGTCTTATTTTTACTTTCTTTAAGTTCTTTACCACGACCTAGGTTTCGTTGTATCACAACATCTTGAAGTTAAATTTATGAAATCTTTGCTAACAGCTCACCTGAAAATGTTGTAATACAATGAAACCTAGGTCGTGGCAAAGAACTTAAAGAAAGTATAAATAACACTATACCACGTAGTTTTACTTAATTGTGTCCAAAAATAATATAAGTTAAAAAGTATTATTTTCCACATTATGTTTATTTAAATATTACCTAATTTATTAAGTTTCAAATTTTATCTTCTATTTTTTTACACTAATTGCAGAGTAAAGGCACTATTCCACGATATTCGGTCTTCCGCCAGCCTGAAATTGGCCAACTAATTTTTTAATTTTAATTAAACAAATAAATAATATTACCAATATCATAAATTCATGTATGAAACTATTCCCTATATGTATGTTAATTCGAGAATCCCTTTGTGAGTGTCTGTTTAAAAAAACTTGAAGTTTGTTTTAATTTTCATTGAAATTTTCCTATTAATTCCGAATATTATTCGTTTAATCGGTTCCTAGTATACATGGTAATACATGTAGTTCAAATGATTAAGTAATATTGCAAAAATAATAAGCTATTAATATTACGGCGTGCAAAACACTGTAATTACAGTATACTCTTGGTATACCAACATTCTCAAGAGAAAAAAGCCTGAAAACCATTAAACGCAAAAAGAAAAGTGGGATTAGGTTATCGCGGAAAATAAATAAAAGGTCTTTCAATCTCGTTAACTCCACCGCCTCCCTCCCTACTTGAACCAGCTAATTTCGTCAATCAGTATCAATCAGGCTAATGTCGAATATCAGCCGGCGATGAGCATCTACCGGCAACAAGGACGCACCCTTTCAATCGACAAATCTTTCAAATGTCGATTTCGCTTTGGAAGTGGAGGCTAATTTAAGAATGAAGACTTTATTTTATAGCAGAATTAGGACAATGATCTTCATTTTAAGTGTATGATGGTTTGAATACATATGGTTTAATTAAAAGTGATTAGGCAATTGATATGAACAATCTGATTAGCAGAACCACTTTTTGGTTAGAAGAAAATAATGTTAATTACAAAATATTTTAATTCGGTAACAGTATTATACTTACTGTGTCACATTAAATTGAATTTGCTTATTGAATGTCTATGATCATAAGCGATATATTAGAGAAGTGCTTTTTTATTATAAGAACATTAGTGTCAATTACAAAATCATCTCTAATCCGTCATATTATATTCTTACAAGGTTAAATTATACTGAATTTGCTAATTTGATGACGAGAGTCACAAGCAACAGATCATGGAAACACTTTTTGATTACAACAAAATTAATATGAATTACAAAATATCTTCAATCCATAATATTATATTCCCACATTACATTGCTAATTTTATTGTGATAGTCATAAGCGGTAGATCGCAGAAGCATTTTTTGATTAGATGAAAACAAATGTCAATGCCAAAATATTTTGCATTCATATACATACATAATAAAACTATAGAATTAGCCTATCTATACAATGAAGAAATTTACGAAAAAAATATTTGGAGCACATAATAAAACTAATAAGAGACAGGTGTTGCTTTTTTAAACAAAGAGGTTGAGCCGAACTAACATTTCGTTTCGGAATTGGGGCACTCATTCAGAATTCCTGCAAATTTAATATTTTTAACAATTCAAAGGAGATCGGTGAGAATGGGTCAGACGTTACAAGAAAAGAATATTTTTTTAAAAGCTAGTATTTTTTTGAACCCCTTTTTGTCAAATGAGTCCGGGAGTGACAATCGGAAACAATCAAAAAATTATATAAAATTTATAACTTTGTGACAAAATTAAAAAAAAATATTTTTATAAATGCATATATCATATTTTTATCATGTTGTTTATCGCTAATAAGGATTAAAAATATCAATAAAAATTTAATGAAATATATAATATTATGTTAGACCTTAAGGTTATTTTGGAAAATTTATTATTATAATAATTCCAAATAAACAACATATGTCCTGGTATTCTATACCAGGTAGATTTAGTAGTTAATTATATTAAATGAAATACATTTGACACACTTTTAAAAATCTTTAAATCAAAATATTAGCAGTCATACATGGATTAGCCATTCACAAAATTCCTTGACGGATATTATTTCTATTGATCATTTCCAGGTGCTAGAAGATGATCGTAAATGTATACATCCATATGCATTTTAAACTGGTATATGAAATAAGATTTTAAATAAAAAAAAGTAAGCACTGCCATAAGATGCGCTACATCAATATATTAGAGATCGCCATCGCGTTAATGCAATTTTGTTATACTTAGGCCTACAAAATTGCACCAATAAGCTGGCGGTTTGCAAATTTCCACCGTAAATGAAACAAATTCACAAACTTTAATATATAACAGAGAAAGCTTCTTCTATACCTCATAGAAATGGAACCATAAAACTACGTTATTTTTTTATATAAAACTTGTGTTAAAAAATGTTTATAACTTTTTCTTAAATACTGATTTTCGTAAATCTTAAGCGGATCATATCTCCTCACGGTCAAAATATTTTGGATGAAGTCTACATTGACTAAATATTATCAGCATTGCAATATTTAAGACATATATTTACATTAAAATGACTAACAAAATATTAACAAGGGGGAAAAAAATTATGTTAATTGTCAATTCCATGACAAAAATCTTGATAGACATCAAAGAAAAGAAATTTGGTGTTATTAAATGTTTATCAATTTATTACAAATTTAACATAATTCCGAATTATATGAACGTTCTAGACCCAAAGGTACACTTACATGCGGCTTATATGGACTTTGCGTAGAGTTTCATGCTTAACGTAAGAAGATTAAGGGAAAAAAAAATTGATGTAAGAAATACTTGAAAATAAAACCTTTTTGTGAAGCTTTTAATAGCAGCTTTTCACTCACGGTACCTTTCGATGTATTGTCGATTGAGACGGTTCAATTTATCTCTTATTCAATTACAGCATAGTAACATCGTCTGCAAATAACACCAAAACCCTGATAACTACACGTTTCATAATTTATTGACAAGTTGTAGGGTATTCATTACGTGTTTTAATGGAATACAAACACAAAGTTTAATTCTGCAGGAACAATGTTATTTCTTGCGCTAAATTAAGCAATAGGGTGCTCTGAATAATGAAATATATCTGCTCCAACTTTTTTGAAAATATGTTTCGGTTTAACTCAGTTAAAAATATTCAAACATATTTTTAATTAATCTTCCACGTATGCGGAGCAGCGAATAACATATAGGATAATATATAGGATAACACATAGGATAATATATATTACCCTGCTACATATAATATGTAAACGCAAAATTTAGTAGTAGTACATTGCTTGTGTGCGGAGAAACCGATATCAGAATAATTATAATTAAAATCATATTATCAGACATTATAAGTGGTACCACTTCAGATAGGAGGCATATATAAATTTAGATCAAAAATATTTTTCCCTCTTTGAATGAGTCCACAAAACAGCTCTTTTCAAGTTTCCACATTCCGCTAATCCAAAAGAAAATTGTGAACCACCATGTTAAACCTGACAGATGTAAAATATCAAACTTTTTTAAAATTTTATATTGAAATAATGTTTTTGGCCGAATTGAAAATGAAAAAAAAATAAATATTCAGATAGTTGTTAATAATAAAATTTTAATTTCTTTTATTATTTAATTTTTATAAAATAATTTATCACAGAAATATTTTTTAACCTTCTATTGAAATTATGTTTTTAATTTTATAATACTGTTAGCTCACAAGACGCTAAGTTGGTTGAATTTAGTCGGAGAGAGTCGACAAAGGTGGCTAAATGGTACATCGCAATGTGCCATCAGAACGTTTTCACTTCCATCCAAACTCGCAATTAAATATTTCACTACAAAAAATGTTCACTCCATCCTTTCAATCGTGAAAATTCGACTGGCAGATCAATAAACTCAAAAATTATTCCAAAAAACGTGTGCAATGGTTCATTTTGGACAATGAAAATATAAACATATTTTTTTTCTGCGCTTATATAATTTTAATAACAGTTTATGCCATGGATTTATACCACCATTGTAAGTGTGACGAAAATGAGTTTATGACTTATTTATTGGAAATTTCCCCTGTATAAAACATATATCAATTCAGAAAATGTTTTAACGAAAAGTTAAGTAAGTATGGCTGTCAGTACCAGGTTTACTGTTATTGATATTCTAAGCTCAAGACAGCTTATTTTTCAGCGGTTTTAGTGCAACGAACCACGATGCTTTCCTTGCTAGATAACGAACTTTTTTTTCATGACTTGCAACTTTTTATTACAGATTTGTGCTGTAACTCTTACGCTAGAGAAACAATTTTAAATGTGCGAGGAAAGGTGCAAAATAAAAAGTATTACAGCTGTAAAATAAATTATATTGAAAATGACTATAGATATAGATCTCTATGTACACTACGAGTAAATCGTAAACTATCCTTCGAGGAACAGCTTAAAGCTAGTGTCAATATGTTAGTGACCTGTATACCGCTGCTCATTTCTCGCTCTGCGCTATAATAACGCAGATTGCATATTCGCTTTTTTGGGCAGCGCGTCCGGAAGGCTCGCAAACCTTATTTCCTGGCAAACCCTTTAAAGGCCGGATGGAATCCGATAAAAGAAACTTTCGTATATTTTTGAGCCCTGTTGTGTATAAGTTGACTAATAATTTATGTGACATTTGGTTTTACTCAATTGTAAAGTATTTATTTAATTGTCAATGACATATTTTTACTAGCGACAAGAAAGAAAAGAGATTCTTTTTGACCTTCGTTACTAATTATGATCAATTCGCAGCCGTATTTTCGCCAATTGATACTATATCCTTCCGAGCAATTTAGACAAGGTAAGAAACATGTCTGCGTAATTTTCATAGTTCTAAAAATTACTTCATATTATTTATTGACAAATACAACAACCACTTTTAAACTAAAAAAAAATATTTGCAAAATCAGTATTATTACTGGGTCAAATTTTATAAAAAATCTATAATTAATTTGAAAAGGAAAATGAATTTGAATACCGCTCTTCTACTGTCCTAATGATGTGTATAAAATGATTTTTATACTCGTATTTCGATTTAGTAAAATGAATGAGATGACAGAATTAGAAGTATTATTTTGAGAGAACAATCAAGTATGAAATTATCGCTTTAAATCGAACAATATTTATTTCGTTTAAAGTGCATGAATTGTTCGATTACATTTTAAAATAATTTCTACTTGTTATATTAAACTAAATGTATACTTGTTATATTAAAATAAATTTCAATAATTATAGTAGCACTTAAAACAAAACTATGCTCGTTGGTGTGTCGTTTATGGTGAATTTATATGCGATGTTTAATAATGAACTTTTTCCTTTGTAACTGTGTGTTCATGTATATTTGTGTGTGTTTGTGTACGTTTATGCTGATATGCGGGTGTTAATGTGTAACTGTGTGAATGCATATGTGTGGTTGTGAATGTGGCACGCTGAGGTTGAGCTTGTGTATGTGTGGACCTGTGCGTTTGTGTGTTTTAAAAATTAAAAATATCAATTAATATACAGGAAAAGTTTTTAGAATAAATGTCTCGAATTATCTGCACGTATAACATATGCGTGAAAAATCGTGAATATAACGTATGCGTAAAAAATCGAGAAAAACTAAAAAGACACAATTAATTTTATGTCTTTTTAATTTTTTATTACATTTAATGACGAAATGTACTCGATTTTTCACGTATATGTTATATAAGGTTGACGTGCAGATAATTCGAGACGTCTATTCTAAAAACTTTGCCTTTATATTAATTAATATTTTATAATTTTAGCAAGCAGTATGATGCGTTTGTAAGTTCTATATTAAAATATTAATTACTAAAATGTACATCGAGTTATAATATTTAATATTTTATGAAAAAAAATTATTTGTAAAATGCATTTTTATCTTATAAATATAAATATTTGTGATATCAATGTGGCGACATTGATTTTTTAGGAAGAGAATTTTTTTCCGATTATTTCAAAAGATGACCGATCAAAACAAATAATCAGACAAGAAGTCATTGAATGTAAAAGATGCGGGATTTAGTAATTTTTTTAAATTAATAAAGGAATCTCCGCCTGTGAAATGTCCCTCCCTCTCTGGGCTAGCTAATTTCTTCAATCAACATCATTCAAACTAACACGGACTTCACCCGACGGAGAGCATTTGCCACAATAAGGACGCACCGTTTCATTATACCAAGATTATTTTAGTGCCAAGTATATTTCAAGCTAAATCTATAAAACAAAATAGAGTATTTTTGACTAAATTCACAAGGAGATTTTATATTGAAGTAAAATAGCAATATAATTGGGATTAAAATTAAAATAACAAAATGTTTTTCGCGCCATGTACACATGAAATGCATAATAAATTTTCATGGTTAAATTAACTCAATATTTTGACCAGAAACTAAATTAATATAGTCTGTTGAAATACAGAAAATTTAAATAAAGCATATGAAGCAATTTTCCCCAATGAGGAAAAAATTTATTAATAGTGCGTATTCTTCTATTTGGGTGCAAACCTCAAACTAAGGCATGTTGCTCTTAAAAAAATATTTAAACATTGGAATGTATAGAAATATTCCAACTATTCAAAAAATAATAAAAACTTTTGTTATTTATAAAGTGCTCCTTGAATAAAAATTAAGGGACACTTAAATTTTCTCCATATTTATTTTCTTTTATGGCTTGCGTATAACAAAAACACATTATTACACGGTGGATGGAAGGTCATCCTACATATGGGTAACTCATTAACGATTTCTAGAATACATAACCGGTTTTAAAAAAGGAGTTTAACTATTCGACACGTGTAAATTTTTTATCGTTTGTGTTTTTTTAAAAGGTATATTAACTCACAACTTTTAACTGGGTAGACCGATTTTTGTTTTTTTATTACCGGTTGGCCGCACTTCCCAGAAGGTTCCATATACAGACAGTCCAGTGGTAGATTTCAAAGTTTGAACAAACATACTTTCTGAACGCAACACATAAGAGGGGCGCGGGGGGCGTCGTTAGAAGCGCAAGCGGTGCGGATGTTTTAGTAGCCATGGAACAGTGGAGCGGAGAGCACCGCGCTTTTGCCGTCGAGCCGTAAATTTCGAGTGGATTTTCGCTATCTGTAGCACGCCGTCGATTTAATAATCGTTACAGTATTCGTCGATTACGTGATGGACCATTGATCAACCTCATTCAGTCATGGGTAGCAAGGTTCAGAGGTAAATATTTAAAAGTTGGTGCGAGTTAAATATTTAAAAGTTGATGAAAAATATCGCTATACAAAACGTTAACAAATCATTATTAAATATGGTAAATTGGTATTTCGTAAAATACATCAAAAAAAAATATAATAATAATATACATTTGCTTTACTATATTGATTCAGCCAAAACTGAAACATGAAAATGAATTTTTTTGACATCAGCTAAAACTTGCTTAAAAAGCAAATTAATATACAAAATTAATATTTTTGTTACTATTTTTTGCCAAATTTATTTTATAAAAACACGCCATTTGGCGTCTCTGATACTTGTTACTCTGTGAAACTCGAGAAAATAGCAATAATAAAAACGGCGGATCCCCTCAAAATTGACCCCAAGGTGGAGTTTAGTGACGTGACTTTTAAAACGTCACCACTTTTTTATTGACAAAAATTATTTGGTTCTATTTGTCACAGTATTTTGCTTAAGAAGAAAAGGGATAAAAGCTTTTTTATTATTACTACTAAGGAATGCATCATATATGTATAATGAATACGTTATATAGTGAGCAATAGCATGACTTTTAGTTTCCATAGTCAAAGACATAGCCAAATACTTAAGTGTTTTATGTAAAAAATTATGAATTAATGTGAATAAAACTGTATCAATCAAAAACGTTGTATTACAAAGGCATGAAGTATCGACTATAACAATGCCAAAACAGGGCAATATAGGTAAATAAATAAATAAATAAATATATATATATATATATATATATGTATGTATGTATATATATATATATATATATATATATATATATATATATGAATTTATTCATGTTGGCTAAGCGCAGTAAATTAAATTAAGAGTTTGATTTCAATAAATGAGTAAAAAATAGAGGTCATTGTCAAGATTACAGAAATTAAAAGTAAAATTGAAGATTAGAGATATTTCTGAATGGAGGAAAACAAAACGATAACAAGTGAGAGAAGATACTTCGAAATATTCCTTTGATTATTACGATTTTTATATTTCCAAATATTCCTTTGATTATTATCACATTTTAAATGGATAGATAGATATAAAAAAATATATTGAGCCTGCAAATTGAGACTAAAACCTTTGAAAAGAAAACGGAACAACAAAATAAAATTTGAGAAGGAAGTTTTCTACAACCACGCCGTGATGCTGTGCTCTTTGGAGAAACATTGAGTTTCTTTATTAGTAATCACTTTCAATGCATTCACATACACCATGATTATTTGAAAATGTAGTTTAAATGGGATTACGCACCTAAAAAATGGACACTTATAAAATCACTCACTTGTCTGCCTATCTATCAAAGTCGTTTTTATCAGAACCGCTTGACGCAGAAACTTCAAATTTGGAATAAGTATATTAACACATATATAACTTAATAGTTTACACCTAAAAATATTTAGAAATATTTGGGATATTCTCCATTTTACTTTGAAAAACGACCGAACCAAAGTAATAACAAGCGTAGAAATAATTGAACTCAAAAAGAGAAACGGGATTCAGTAATCTTGGAAAATAAATAAAGGATCCTCTGCTTCTGCCACGCCCTTACTCTCTGGGTTAAGTAATTTCTTCAATCATCAAACTAACGTCGGATTTCAGCCAGCGGTAAGCATCTGCCAAAAACAAGGACGCGCCCTTTCATCGTAGAAATGTATCTATTTAATGTTGATTTATTTTAAGTTAAACGAATAAACAAAAAAGGAAATATTTTGTTTTGTTTTTCTTTTTGTTAAAATTAAACGAAATAAAATAACAACACCATAGTTTTGTTTAAACTAAAACAATCAATAAAACAGAGTATTTTTACACACCATGTATACAGCATATTTTTATGCGCCATGTAAATATCAAAACTGGAGATTGTAAAGTACTGGTAAAGAAACCTTTTGAAAAAAAGAAACAGAAAGACGAGGTTAAATTTTCTTTTTGCTGATATGCCATCATGTCATAATGCTGTGCTGTGGGAAACATTGGGTTTCTTTATTAAGTTATCATTTTTGTTGACATACAATGATTAATGCATACATCTAGGTTTAAACCATAATTTATTTATTTTTGGTGTTTCCTACTTGAAAAAAGGAACTTTTATAAGAAAGCTCAGGTGTCTGTCACAGTAAATTTACTCAGAACCGCTTTAAGTAGGAACTAAAAAATTTAGGATTTAATAAAATATATTAATAACTAAAAATCAACGTGGTGTGTTGGATTAATCACAAGAACAATAAAATTAAGTACTTGGAATTCTCATAAAATAATGATTTTTTTATAAAAAAATATATCATATACATCTATCACTAAACTATCCCGACTAAGTTTCCAAAAACCAAGATACCAAGCAACACAAATAACACAAGTCAAACTACATATCGGCAACGAAGCGATAAACGCAACAAAATACCCCGCACAATGACTCTAAGGCTGCAAAGGGAGACACTTTCACAAAAAAATTATTTCGTCGTAACCAACGAAGGAAAAAATTTATTTAATTTAAGACTGTCCGATGACCTTCTTTCAGAGAGCGATTACAAATTCTGATATCGACTACGAGCGCAAACAACTGAAGAAAACAGAGAGAGGAAAAACTGATCTTATCCACTTATGCTTAAGGTAAAGTGTCTGAGTCGACATTTACGAGGATGCCTGTTCATCCGCCCGTCAAATCGAGCGACGAATTATGAACGATATTAAAGTTAGCATCATTCTTGACCGTGAACCAAATGCTGACGTGTTATACATAAAGTTTTTAGTTATATCGCTAAAATTAGATTTATTATAATTGTATTATTTCATTTATAATCCATCGAATAATAGTGAATAATTGTTAATAAATTACAAAAAAAAATTTTAAATATATTTTATAATCCAAAATATGTAATACAGAAATAGTTTAATCGCATCATAAAAAATCAGACGGATAGAAAATGACAAACAAATCACCAAAGATTTAAATACTGACAGGAAAAAATCAAGAGTTTACATGATGATATCGTAATTTATTGGTTTGTATGTGATCGAAAATTTATAAAAATTGTTATTGCGTAAACATATTGTTTTTATTAATTTTATTTAACGTTGGATAATTTATATATATGTAATAGAAATAGTGCAATATGATAAAAAGGAAAAACATAGAACAATGAAAGAGAGCTAAAATTATAAATAATGTGAGAGATCGTGAATCAACCACAAAACCCCGTAACATGGTACCAGAATGTGTAAATAAAGTGAAAGAAAATTGCAAAATACGGGATAATGACTCATTGTCATCGTTTGAGAAAGGAAAATAAAAGTGCAACTGATTCTAATCAAAGAATGGAAGAGTACACAATTTACGCTATTCCATTTCAACCAATGGTAACCCCTCCAAAATAATCATTAAATATGTTATGAAATGCATGACCAAGAACTAATAAAATTACACGTCAAAAATTGTATCTATCCATGTTTAAGTATAGCAAAACAGATATAAATAACAAAATATTAATAGTTTATTGATTTACGTCATCAAATAGAACTTGGCATTATCAGATTTCACCATGTATGGTTTAATACGTGATACATGATATTAAAAAAAAATGTGTCATAAAATTAGAATGAAACAGATACGAGTCAAGTTTGAAATGAATTTTCGTACAAATTTTTGACATACTGATTAATTCTGATTAATTATACGATATCTAGTTATGTTATGCTATGTTATTCAGCCAGTTGAATTAACTGCCTAAATATCATTAATATACCTTGCAAGAAAATGGAAATAAAAGTTTTCCAAATATAAATGCATATTCGATTTATATATTTACTCGTGTGTACTTGTAGGTTACCAAAACGTTAACCACCTAGACGATCCGCAACTTTCTTTTACGCTAAACTTATTTCAAATCACGTAACTAGCATCAATCTAAATGAAGTTAGCTTATGAAGGAAAAAAAATTTACAGTCACCAAGTCTGCCGGTCGGAGGAAACTTTGACGAAACTCCTGGCACTCTGTTACTTCGTCTATCAATAATAATGCGGTTGTACACAGTGTAAGTTTTATGTTGTATGTAACAATAAAATGTAAATTACGCATAAATTATAGTAACATAATATTTGAAGTGCATAATATTTAGTGCCGCTTTGTAAATAAGTAAATAAATTTGTTATTTTGTATATTTTCAGATAATAATGGGAAAACATAAGATTTCTTACAGACGTCCGGTATTGGGAGCAAAAATTTAAAAAAAAACATTACGTGTCCTAAACGAAAGTTTTGTAGAAATTTTATGATAGGCGTAATATTATTAAATATATTCGTATTTTAAAAGTATTAAATCGATATTTTGCTTTTACTGAGTACTACAGATTACTGAGTGTTTATATCGCGGAGATACATATTATAATTTTATTGTATACGTAAAAATATATTTTTTTTAAGTATTAAAGGTTTAAATTTTTTAGATCCATCTGTAAGTGCAATATTGTATTTTATTGAAAATTGTAATGATTCCCTTTTAGTATTTTATCAAAATTTTAAAAACAAATTACTTGTTACTCTGTGTTCGTCTGTCTGTATTTTACGTGTCAAAGCTGATTTGGAAAGCTGATATAAAATTTGACTTGGTTATACCTTCTAGTAGACGCAGATATAAAACATAAAAACTATAATTTCGGTTGATTTGTAGAGAGTGTCAAATATTGTTTTTATCGTGCTCATTATGCGGGATGTAAAATGAAAGTCGGTAAAATATGAGTTCAAAATATTAATATTATTGATAGGGTTGAAATATATTAATATTTTCTAAAAGCAATTTTTTTTTTAAAAGTATTAGATATTATTATTCAAGCACTAGACAACTATTCAATCTCGAATTTTGCAATTTTTCATTAGTTTATTATTATTGACATTGAGTTGCAAATTCGTGTGATGCAATTTTACTTTATCATTAAAAGAAAATAATCGTCATAATTGTTGCAGGAACCATGCTATAGATGAAATTGAAAATGATTTTGTAGGAGCTTATGTTGAAAGTGAAAGGGTATGTATTAGGGCAGAAAATGTACGTCTGATATAATACTTCCGAATTAACTTAAAATGTTTGTGTGTTACATTTCACTGCTAATATAATTAAGCCTATTAATTTCATATGATCGTTCCAGGTCTAGTCAGCGCATAGCGAATACAATGAAAATTTTGTGTGTTAATTTACAAATATATATATATACATACATATACACATATGCGTGCATGTGCTCTTTCCGTGTTTGATATTTTGGTCGTAATTCCGACTCTGTAAAGTGTCTATTGTCATTCGATATCGCTGAAATTCGTAATATTTAAAGCCAACTAATTTAAAAATTGTTAATTGAGCTATTGATTGCACACCTAAAGTTTAAATTTTGAAACATAGATATATATGTTGTATCTAATTATAACATATTATGGATTTATCACTTTATATTGGGTGCAATTAAAAGATTACTGAAATAATATTTTTATAAATGCTTAAATATTAAAACGCTTGTTATCTCACTAGTTCACGAAACATCGTAATGGAGACAATATATAGGCTTTTTCATTTTTAATAATTTTTAAAGTATTTTTATTACGAACCTTTACAGATTTAATTTTTTTTCTTATTAAGAACCAAATTTTTAAGTTTTCTTGCATACGTAGTTTTATTATTTTAACATTATTTCGTATTGTATAACATTAATTTATAGTAGATGTTCATAAGACGTCGTTTGCGTGTGATTAGGATTTTTTTTCTTTTATCACTCCTTTAAAATATTTTCAATGTATAAAATTCGTTGTTATAATTTTATTACTTGTATCAATAACTTTTATGCTGCTTTATGTCCATAATATAATCAAGAATCCATCAATAAGTACACAAAAAAATTGGTCAATTTTAGTTTTTTCATGTTTATTGTTATTATAAAAAGAATTTTATTTTTTTTCATAATTTGCACATTTTTTTACGGATTTTATTCTTATCATAGTCTATGCTTGCCATACTAATTTACAAAAAGCTTATACATAAAAAATAGTTACAAAAATATGTGCAACATTTTTTCATATTGGAATTCCGCAAATTCAATCAAAAACCAACCATATCCAAGGTTAAATCGTATTCCGTATCCAGAGGTTTACAGAGACATTATAACAGTGAAAATATGCTCGGATTTATTTTAATAATTAGTCTAAAAAGCTTCTCAATCGATTTCATTGTCCCGAGCGTGTTCGTGTAACACACACTACCAAGAGTCACACAGCACCGCCGGGCTCGGCACGCACGCGTGTGTATTAGTGGAAAACGAAATATTTCATTGCATACATCAGACCCTTAGGAAACAAATATTTTTTCGATCTCATGTCTCATATTATTTATCTGAAAGGGCTGTTTTCACAAATTTACTTGACATAATTCTTAAAATATTATTTAAAATGTTCCTGCCATTTTTCTCCGAAGCGGTTTAATGACTTAATTTTAGAATGGTAATAAAGCATGTACATTTCATATATTTCAATAATTCACTCAAAAAAAGATTTAAGTAGAAACTTTGGAAAGGAAAAATGAAGCAATAATTTTTATTTAAAATTTAGAATGTTGTCTGGGCTATAATTTTAGAAAATATATTATGAAGTTTTTAAAATTACTATTTTTTTTTAATTGGAAAATATATTCAAGCCTCTCACTCTACCCTTTTATATATATATATATATATATATATATATATATATATATATATATACATATATATAACAATACGCATATAGAATAATATATATTCTCATGTAACACCAATCATCTTAAGTCGTTTTTAAGTAAGTTTTGTGCGATTTAAGGTACACGTATTATCAAAGTTTTCACCAAAATTAAACACTGTCCACTTTCTTATATTCTCCTTCACTTTTGATCTCAAAACAATTGGCCACGTTTGTGAGATAAGACAGCAGCTCATTTAAATAGAAATTCGTGACTGGAATCACTTCCATGTTCTTTAGTTTTTTGTCTTCTTTACATAATATTTTTTACTTCGCTTTCAGATTTAAAGGTTTATCTGCCTAAGAACACACCTATGTTCCAAGTATCTTCAAACGTACCTCGTTTATAAACAACCTTTTTCTTTTTCTCTTCTTGCACGCGTTAAAATTACACTGAAAAGGTAGAGTTTTAAATAAAGTTAGGAACAAATTTTATTGTAATTTTTACAATGATTTTATCATTTACAACACATTTCAAATATTATACACTTGCCAATAAAAGAATTCCTTCTAACAGATAAACTAAACTAACTAAAAGTTTTATAAGAGCTTTTATCGTGTTTTTTAATTGCAATTTAAGGATCATCAGTATAAAGTTAGTATAGTTACCAATTAGATCTAAATTAAAAGTTTTAAACAAGAACACAGAAGTCGTAAATAAAAGTTAGATATGGAGACCATATCAATGCAAATTCCAAAACCAGTGACAAAACTCAATTCAACGTATACTTTTCAAAAGGCTCTTATGGCCAGAATTCAAAGAGATTTATTGTTTAAATTAAATAACAAAAGAGAAGTTTTTCCAAACTTTTCTTTCTTTATTGCAACGAAATTATAAAGGCATGAACACCATTGCTCCATTTTGTAAAATGTTATCTTATAAATATATTTTTTTGGTTTCACCTTAAAATTTTGAAATCTTATTTACAGTAGACAGAATGAAGTAGAAATAGAGGTTTTTAAACACAAAGGTAGTAGGGAAATTATAGCGATGATTCTGGAGGTTGTAATTTTTTGGGTATACATAATGTTTTAACACCTTTGAATTTATATAGTTTTTATATTGTCTATTATAGACAATATATTTTGTTATGTTTCTTTGTGGTCTAAATCGATTTTTTCAGAAATAATGCGACACAAAAACTGACATAGAGTGCCAATTTCAGGCATAGTAATACATCTTATTCACCCATATTTTTATTAACTTTTTTAATTTTTAAATATAAAATTTAAACGCGGGGTAAATAAAGGCTTTAATTTTTTTATTCTCTATATGTTATGGGTATCATTTGCTTAAAATATACACACATATATATTTTAAATTATATTTCGAAAAAGAACTTCCGAAAATGTGCAAAAATTTTTGCATTCCCCTTATTTTCGAAACTACTGAACACATTTACGTTATGAAAAATTAATATTTCCAAAGAGTTTAATGGATATACTACGCAGGCTTAAATATTTATGACTCCCTAAATGCTTTCGAAACCCTCATATGGCGAATTCTTCCCCGCTTGACCGGTTTTCATGTATTTTGTGCAAACAATGCGTGTATTTCTTTATTATTAAAGTTTCTCCGCGGTAGTGATTCTAGTATTTATTGGACTATTTAATTAATTTATTTCACTTATTTGTTATGGCGAGTTATTAGTCAACTTATTTGTTATGGTGAGTTATTTTAGTAGTTCAAAACTAGTTTGAATTACATTTAAATTGAAAAGTAAGAGACATTTTATGATTATACAGAACTTTTGAATTCCACTACTTTTGAATTAGTGCCATAAACATTATTGATAACTACTAAAACAATGTCTGTTAAATTTGACTGAATAATCACAGCACCGTGAATGGTCCGTTTCAGTTATTATTATTTATTTTATTATAATAAGCCCTATTGTCTTCGGTAGATGTTTATCTTTACTTTTTTACTCTACTTACTGTGACTTACGAGAATGATACAGAAATGATAAAATATTTTTCAATCCTTCTAAAAATTTATCAGTTATGAATTTTTTTACATATCCTCACAATATTATTGAAAACCTCGGCATGAGTTTTAATTTTATTTTCCCCAACTTTGAATTTTTATTAAACTGCATACGCTTATAAACATATTAAATCAAAGAACAGTCATTATATATTTATCAATGGCTGTTTGCCAATTATCAGGTGAACATCATTATTATATCATATGAAATTTATAATCTGTAGATGTTTCCAAGTTTTTAAGAAGCAATTTCATCAGTAAAATATTAATAAGACGTGCAAAGTCTCGAGCTACTAGCAGCTGTTTTTTAATCAATGTATCTTTATATAATTAAAAAATTATATATTTGAAACTCAGCCCGAATTATTACTAAATAGGGTTATTAAAGTCTTTAAATACGTACGCCTTACTTCTTAGGATATGGTGATATGAACCAGGTTTTTACTCAAGATGGTTCCAAAATTCTCTATAAGATCACTTTTAGGGAAGGCACTTGACTTGCGAAATTTTTTAATTACTTCGTCCATTTGTTTGTTAATTTTGATTTAAATTTCGAATAAATGCAAAGGAATGAAACACCACGAGTCTTGTTTGTTTAGAAAAAAATCAAACAACATTTTAGAATGAGTATAAGTTATATATAAAACGTTTAAACAAAAATCCTGTTTTACTTACAAATACTAAGTTTTACCTTCGGTTTGGTTCACGTGATTATTTTTTTTGGGGACTTTATAAAACATAATAACAATGAAAATCAAAATATTTATCTGTAAATTAGGGACTAAAAAAAGTCAGTCTATTGCTATCTTATATTATGTATGCACCGATTGAAAAATCAAGACTGTGACTCCGTCGCGACGTTGCTTCGTTAATCCTGTGTATTTTTTTGCTTCAAATAAGGAATAAGATTTGCCGAAATAAAAATTAGTGTATGATTATCTCCGTTGCGACGTGAAAGAAGAAGAGGAAAGATAGTTTTCCATTTCAAATATTAGTTGTGATTACAGTAATATTGAGGATGTGATTTCCCGGGATGAAACCTAAGCTATGTTATTTCCCGGCCCTTTAACCATCTCTGTGCAAAAAATGATATCGATATATTGCTACGTTGCGAGGTGAAAGAAGAACAAAGAAACACACTTTTGCATTTAAAAGATTAGTTAAGATTGCAATATTAGTTCGGACAAGATTTCCCGGGATGAAAAATAGCGTTGCGACGTGAGAGAACCACTTTCTCATTTATAATACAAGTTAGGATTATAAAGTTAATTGGAATGAGATTTCTCGGCATAGCCTATTTTATTTCTCTGTAAACCATATATTTTTGGGCAAAAAATCACGTTTTTGTATTGACGCATTCTTCTATTGCAACGCTACTTCATTATTAATTTTGTTTCATTTTTCATTTTAAAACAAGAAATTTTCAGTGATTAAAAATTATCCTATGTCATTTCCCGACCAAAACCCATCTTTGTTTAAAAAATAACGTTAATTCCTTGCGCCGTTGCGACATGAAAGAAGGACAAAGAAGCATATTTCGCGTTTTATGAACATACAATCCCAATGTAAATAACCTACGTATATCTTTAATGTTTCTCTAAATCTAATTTCACTTCATTATTACAGCCTGTTAATTGTTTATTTTTGGATTTTCTTCCGTTTCCACCGCCATTAACAGTTACAAAATATTTTCATTTAATCCCTGTATTTACAGTCTTCTCATTTTCCGTTCTTATTTTAGTAATTTTGGTGTGAATTACGTTTCCAATAGTTTTCTTTTTCTTATGGGCTATGACATTAACCACTGTCTTTATTTTCCTCGTTTACAATATCTATAAATTAGTCTTGTGGTCGAGTAAGATAATTTCCAGCCTTAATATTTCCATAGCTTTTTAAGAAACCAAACCATTACTTTGTATATCTATATGACGGTCATAATATCAGCTTTATAAATAAAAACTGGCAGATATAAATGCTTGAATGTCCTTATCTTGGATATTTCTTGTGCAAAATATTGCTATTGGCACCATGACCATACTTCGGCAATACGCCTCTTCACGTTTTCCGTTTAATTTGTGTTATCCAAATTGATATTACGCCTGAAATTAATATTGCAGTTTATAATTGTGTATCTTATACCTAAATAATGGTTATTACGTAATTCTTTCATATGTCATTAAACATTAACACCACACCCCCTGCATTATTTTATAACATTGTTAACTCGTCAGCAAAACGCAAATACAACCGTCTTTCTCTGTATGTGCCTGTGTATACTTTTTTGTCAAATCCAATTCTTTAAGACCTTTTTCAGAGCATCGCGTAACAGTGTCAGGATAATCATATTTTCCTGGGGATCTTCTTACGTCAGATGGTTTTATCTGATTTATTAATAATTGTGTGTAAACTTACAAATATTCTAACAAGACAGTTAAAATTTTTAAGCATTAAAATTTAGTGCTAATATAACCTTCAAACTTCCCCGCTTGCCAAGGATTTAACGTAGTTGAAAGTATTGTTGCAAGTAATAAATTTGTCTTTCTGATTTTTGTTAAATTTGTTTATCGGAATCTGTTAAAATATGTGCAGATTGTCACATAGTATAAACATTTCTGAGCACGATTTACTTACACTATTAGTATCTAGGTAACTGCTTCATCGATTTATTTAAGAGAATAATTGATTTGTAAGTTTAAAGCCGTTTTATAGCTACTATTACTGAAATAAGAAAATGCTAGCATTATATCAGCTTTCACATCATATTTCAATCAGACCCCGAACAACGTATCAAGAGTTTTTTTAATGCTGTGGTAGGGAATTTGATTATTTTTGGTGTACTCTCATAATTTTCCAAAGGGTCTGAAGTTTTTTGCTAGTGCGAAACAATTTAAATTTTATTGAGGAAAATATCTAGCAATTCCTCTGACACACACATATAAGTGTCATAGAGTATAAAACGATTGACTTCGCAAGGAAAGTTTAATTTAATATATCTTAAGGATGAGGCAGTATAATTAATCTAAATATGTACCTACTCTATCAGGCATTATTGCCATGTTAATGACAGTAGTAATAAAAACACCAGGGCGTTTTATATAGCTTTATGTAAGGGAATTTGCTTGTCACTATTCACCAATCTTAGCTGCTCAATTGCAAGCTTCCTTATAATTTCGTCCAATTGGTTTCATCCCGTTGACAACTGGCTTTAAAGCCTCTCATCATGGTAGTAAAATGGTTCTTAACATTAGTCAATGTGTTGGAAATGTCATTGCACAAGACTTCTACATCCTTTGTGATTTTCCATCATTGTGAAATATTAAAGCATATCCTTGTAAGCTATTTAGCGTATCTGATGAAGGAACCCTAAACGTTTTGTATGGTTTTGTTCCAAAATATGGATCATCACAAATATTTGACGTTTAGTTCTTTCGGTAATAACGAATTGTATATCTTAGATTCTATGTTGATTTTCTTCCTGGTTTCCTGATACCAAGGTTATTGACTCTACGAAAGTATCATAGGACTCCCACTGGACGTTGAGGTATTTAATGAAAACGCAGATGTCTTCAAATGGCCCGCCACATCTTAGAAATTTGGCTCTTACTTAGATTTCTGCGTATTTTCTGTAGCTATAGGACGTATCTATATATACTACAAGACGTATCACTACCTGTAAACTATTAACTGATAGATGGCTAGAGTTTAGTGCACTCGACATATTAGTAATTTTTCTTTCGGCTAAAAATAGTTCTTATTCGCTTCATGAACTCTGAGGTGTTTGTATGAGAGCACAGCATGTAATAGCAGAGATATTGGGAAATAAATTAGCAGCCAAGAAAGTTTCGATAAATACAAGTGCAATAAGGACTTCAAAGGAAATATTAATGGATAACATTGAACCACATCGATGTGTGTGGGAATGTACGTATTTCCATAGACTTATAAAATCTGAAGCGGGAACTGATGAACTAAGGCTTTTTTGTTGGTTAATTTTTGCCAGAATAATTTAAAAAACTAATTTCAAATAAAATCGTTTAGCCACGTTTTGGGTCATTAAAAATTATTGATTTAATATAAAATTTTAACTTACATACTTTTATTAGTGTAACTTACGCGTTACCACATTATGACTATATTTTTTTCTAAATTTTCTCCTGACTGCTTATCTAATACTACGAGACTGGTTAAAGTAATTTAATCTTAATTATTAACACTAGTGTTTCATATGCCTTTTTGCAAAGAATCTCTAAGGTATCTAGTTGCTCCATGCTTGCTCATGCAAAATACAATATATTGTATTCTAAACTGACGTGGCATACGTGTCTCAAACTATTTCACTCATAAAATGGTTATATAAAGCTAAAAAGATTTATTCTTTAGATCAGGAAAATTTTAAGTCACATTCGTGACGTATATATTACGGTATTAATTGTTGAAAATATCATAAATATTAAAGCAAATAATAGGATGAAATTTATTTTTGCTTATTTTATCGTTATTTTTCATACATATTTTTATCAAATAAGAAACCTAAGTTATAGCTGTTTCTCTGTGAAATAATTAAGTTTATAAGTAAAAGAAGTGTCAAAAAATTTTTGGAAAATAAAATACATTTTGCACGTGGTGTATGTTAAAAATTAGCATTTTATTGTTCATATCAAACGGAATGATTTTTTTCTTATGATAGACTAAGCAAGAAATCTCAAAAAATGTTAAAACAATAACTAAATTTCCAATACGTTTAAAGTTCATCGACCCCGGTTTTCCAAACTCGCAGTAATAGTTAACTAAGAAACCAATTAAATATTAACAAAATTAATGTAATTTAAGGCAGACCATAATACAAAAAGTTTTAATATTCATTTAAAACTTTTTGGATTAATTGTTTAATTTTCCGTAATTTACCATTATATGTTGTAAGAAAGTTTATTTCTATAATAATTAAAATAAGATATCAAAATGAAAGACGCATAGAACGGTAAAGTTTGCTTACTTGCTTGTTCGCGCTAAACTTAGATTTCAAAAATTATTTTTGTTTTGAAAGCCCAGACTTTGAGAAAAAATGTGAGCTATAAATTACTATGCCGGGATCCATAGATACGGAGCAGTGATAAGTAGAAAAACAATGTTTTTTGCATTTCTTCGTGCTAATTTCCACATAACTTTGCTACAATTCATAACAGTGATAATAATAACAATAAGAATTGGCTAAAACATTGCAAAGTAGAAAGAGACGAACTTATTTATTGACTGATCATTCCAAGTATTTTCGTCGACATACCCTAAGCAACGATGAACCATATCGTTTAGTGCACGTGACGAAGAAGTTTGTAAGCAGCAAGCAGCGACTAGTTATTTTATGAAAAATGTGTAACAAAAAATTTCTTCAAATTAACGAAGCTTAATTTTGTTTTATTAATGATGAAAATTGGAGACTGAAGTGAGTGAAGATCCAAGTACAGGTAAATAGATTATGCAGTCAAAGTACTTAAACAATTTTTTCATCCATTTTTTATATATCAGTTCATGTCGAAATATAAAATAAACCAGAATGGAATAATTTAAAATTATTATCCAAATAATTGTTTATCAAAGTAAAAATGTTGAAGGCAAAGCCATTAAATATTTAATCCGATGCCAGATTAATACAGAAAACAAAAAGTAGGACGTAAAATTTCTAGATTTAGCTCACAGATATTAAACAAACTCCGCCCATTAAATCAATGTGCTTTGAGTTTAAGCGCTTTAAATTTTTACCCCAAAACTCCCATTAGGGCGCGCTTGAATAACTTCATAAGTGGAAGCTAAATCGAATTAAGTTGAGGCATTTATTATAAGCCCTGGCTGCCGACAAGCACGTGATCATCACTTTTGTTCATGAATTCAACCAGCAATTAATGAAACTGTTCGATTGAAGTTTTATTGCCTCGTGAAAAGTTTTCAAAGGTAATTTAGATGCTTTCGCTGGTTGTGTTAGGGCTCACCCGAAGCACAGTGTGCTCATTTTTTGATAGCTTGAGGTTAAATTTATTGTAATGATTTATTTCCCTAATGTTGATAGGAGCTCGGCAACTTAGAATGTAAAAGATTATGTATGCATTTACAAATGCTTTTTAAATATTATGAAAATTTTACATTATAACTCTATCATTAACATATAAAAAAAATCCAATCATTTCAATTAGATTAATTATATTTGTTTGATTTTAACTTGAACACTAATTCGAGAATATGAGAAAAATTCTAGAAACTGTGTAAATTATATGAAATTATATATAATTTCGCAATAATTTTATTTCATGTTCAATTTACACAGATATTCCGTTTGTATTTTATAAATATAAGTTTTTATCTGTATTCCATAGGCATAACAGAATTTTCAACAGAGAGATCAAAATAAAAATTTTCTAAATCGCTACTAGGGAGCTCGTTTTCTAATTCACATGATCTCGTTATATGGTTTTGAGGGTTGACAATAAATAATTTCTATTCTCAACAAGGAAAAGCGACAGTAAATTGTTTTTATTTATTTAATTGACGGAAAACACGATATATTATTTCTTCGTGCATAACGTTAATTGATTGTCATTTGGTTTTGAAAGTTCTTGAATATAATTTTTTTAAATTTATGTTGTACGTCCTATGTAATGACCGTGTTATCTTATTTCTTACGTACACTACCATTACCATGGACATGTTAATAAAACATGAAAATTTTACATAATTTTGACGCATTATTAACTAAAAAACGACTCCAATATTATTTTCAATTCCTTATTCGCAGTGAATACAATTTATTCATAGCGACTTGAAAAATATGAACGCCTTTATTATTTATCATGTGTCCTTGCGACAATTACATAATGATAACCAACATTTTTCCTGTCTAAGTACAGTTAAATTTTTACCATCCTCAGAATCTTTAAAACATATTCTACGCAAGTGCAACATCACAATAAAAAGTGTTGTATTTAAATGGCTATAAACTTCCTGAAAAATTAAATTTCCCGCAAAAAATATTCTCGCTTTAAAATTAAAATTATAAAAGTTGTGTTCTGACCAAATAAGTGAATTACATTATGTTGCTATGTATAAAGTACTAAATTAATTGATTTAAAAATTTATATTTATACTTATGTTTTATTTTATTTATTATTCCATATTCCTTCAAATTTCTATTATTTTATACATACACAAAAATACCGATATGAATGTTATTGAGTGTTGCCCGGTTTATAGCATTAAAAAGAAAATTTATTTTCAGGTTTTGCTAAAATTTTAAATTCAGTTCAGTTCAGTTGTTTTTAGATATTTGCTCTACTCTAATCACAAACCATTCATAAGTACACATAATATTTCGAAATACTATTTGGCAAATGTTATTTAAATTTTAGATTCAATGGGTATTCTTGTTACTATTTGATTTTCATTCTATTTTAAAACTCCAGATACTTGGACGATTCACGTGAAATACGTAGTTGAAAATTGAAAATGGGCAGTGTGAGACATTTTATTTATAATTTGTGACTTAGATAAAAAGCCCAAGGGTTTATCCGTAACACTATTATGAGAACTTGTATCAAAATGTTTATCAAGTTACGATTCTTGCATCACTAGTTTATTTGTAACACTTAATGGAACGTTTGTAATAGGTAAGCACTGTAACGTGACTCATACCTAAGCGTGAGTTTGAATCTTATGTAGACTGTGAATAGTTTAAAATAAATATAATTACATTAAATTGATACAGACCAAAATAAAAAAATTATTGCAATGAAAAATGATAATAAAATAGTGTAAATATTAATTACTTGATATGTTTCTTCTTTGATACTGTGGACATCTTACTGGAGATCCTCTGCCGCCATTGCATCTGATACGATGTTTTTTATTCTATATATATATTGCTGATTGTTCCTTGTGTTCATTACACCTTAACTGGGTTGTTCTCTTCGATTGTTCTAACTTTACCATTTTCCTTATATCATCGGCAAATTTTGACTAGGTTTTGTATTCAAATTTAACCATTTTCTCCAAAAAACGGTTTTAAAATATTTAATTATAAAATGTCTCTCCATATATTTATAATTGTAGTTATTCCCCCCGATTGCCAACTCTTCTCAGCAACACAATTTGAACCATTGGATTGCCACACAAAAAATCGGGTTATGACTTGTGGTTACAAATATCTTCAGATTCACGAAATCTTAAATATTACATATTTACTGAAAAATTTCATAACGTCTAACAGTTTACAGTATTGGCTGAAGTTTATATTACAAAATTAATAATACGACGGAGATATAAATGTGAAGTAAATACTTAAAATTTCGTAGAGTATACTTTTGTCGTCAAATTTTGTGTGGGTGGGTAAAACCACCATCTGATCATAAACGGGAGCAAAGAATATAACACTGGATGCTACATTGGTCGCCAATATTCAGTAATACTCGTGCGATACTGTACTAAATTTAAAGTATTCAGCACAACCTGCTATTTTTTGAGTATGTGTAAGTATACATTGCACTCTTTACGAACAAATCATGACTGAAATCAGCCGATCATTTTAAATTATCATGGGCAGCCTTCCACTATTTTATCCATAATTCGGAATAGAACCGCTTTCCCCCTCCCTCTCTTCTATAATTCAACACGCATTGAAGGCTCTGAAAAAGTTCTAGTCGTCAGAATTTAAATAGTATTTTTGGACAAAATTATTTTCAAATAAAATCATTTTGTCCTTAAAATAATATTCTCGCACTTTCTTCTAATGCAATGCACTGAAGCTGTTGAAAATTTATTTTTAAATTAATGTAATATTTATTGTTACTGTGGAACATACGAAGATGACATTATTATCTCATAAAATACATAGGACATATCTACAGACCAAAATTGTATTTATTATTTATTTATATTAGCGCAATCCACAAAGATTATTCTAATTTCCATCGTAAAATGCTACTCATGTTAATTTCTGCATTTTGTACTCAAAGAATTTCAGACCTAACATTTTCACCACTGCGTAGCAAGAGAGAGAAACGGATTAAACTATCAGTAGCTCGGTTTTAGGTTTAGTTTAAGTGCAAATTAATTTGTTTTGTTGGTTTTATAAGTATTGATTCTAGCCGGTGCTTTCTATTATCAGGTGATGTTAGGTTTCAGCTACGTGGGATAGGTTTTGCAGGTTAAAAATATTTCGATGTATATTTTAACCTGCGGCTTTTATGTAAACTGGGCACTTGTTTTAAGACTTTATTTTAGCCTCAGATATACATGAAATTTTATTTAGGCGCTTATAATATAGTATCTCTTTTTCATTTAGTATTGATAAATTTATATTAAAGACAACCGAAAAAAAATACAACGAACTATATTTTAACATGCGGTTTTTATGTAAACCGGGCACTTGTTTCATGACTTTGTTTTAGCCTAAGAAATTAATGAAATTTTATTTAGGTGCTCGTAATATAGTATCTCTTTTTCATTTAGTATTGATACAGTTATATTAAAGACAATCGAAAAAAAATGCAATGAACTATATTTTACCCTGCAGTTTTTATGTAAACCAGGCACTTGTTTTATGACTTTATTTTAGCCTAAGAAATAAATGAAATTTTATTTAGGTGCTCGTAATATAGTATTTCTTTTTCATTTAGTATTGATACATTTATATTAAAGACAATCGAAAAAAAATGCCACGAATTATATTTTACCCTACGGTTTTTATGTAAACCAGGCACTTGTTTTATGACTTTATTTTAGCCTAAAAAATTAATGAAATTTTATTTAGGTTCCCGTAATATAGTATTTCTTTTTCATTTAATATTGATACATTTATATTAAAGACATATGTATGTAAACAGAAATAAACAAATATTTACAAAAAATAATATTAACATTTTAACTTTCTCTTTTCCTTTATATGGTTTCGCAACTCGAAAGGAAAATAAAAACCATTAAATTTTACTGAAGAGACTCCGTCCGTCGGTCGCAGCCATTAAATGTCACTGAAGACACTGTCCGTCCGTCGGTCGCAGCCATTTTCTCAAAACCCACTCGATGTAGAAACTTGGAATTGGCACATTAATAAGATATTACATCTCTGTAGCTAAAACTGAAAAAAAACATTCGTTTTGAAATTTAAGGGATAAAGGAGGCAACTTAATTACTCGATTCTTTTATTTACAAATATGGTGTAGGGTATCTTTTGAAAGAGCTTATTATAAAAAATTCTTTTTAATTATTTTACTTCTCTCTCTGGCGATCTCTGACGATATATAAAAAATATTAAAAATATAGAAGAAGGGGAATATAAGAGGGGGAATACCTTTTTATTTTTAAAACTCCTTAATTTTAAATTATGAAAAATTATGAATTGTTAGAAACTAACGCGAAGATTTTAGAAAAGCTATAGCGATGATTTTATATATCATAATTTTGTTTTGTTTTTGTTATTGTATCAGTTTAATAACTCCCAGGTAATCTTGACACCCCAGTCCTGGCCAGAACCTACGTGCTGCTTTTGCTGGGTGTGTTGCCAGTCCTTTGGGAAGTCTGGGTCGATGCTTTGTCTTTACTTTCATATTGATTGAAGGGTTTATGCTGTTGAATTCATCCTTGTGCCTAATACGCTTTGATGAGTGAGTAGTAATTCAACTACAGATACTACCGTTGATCTTGATAATAAAATATTCCTTCATTGTCACCTTAAGTGACAGCCCCCCCCCCTCCTTTGAAGGTCACTAGATCAGCAAACCAGCTCTATTTGCCAAACTGATCCCCTCTGTCTGTCCCTCGTCTATTCATTGACTTCATTTCCTACTGGGGTTTCCACCCAATCATACACGAGGTTACTCAACTTAACAGGACCCAACACGTAAGGGTGAGAGTGGAGTTAGGGTAGCAGAGGCTGTAGAGAGTTTTACTTCTAACAAAAATCTTGTTTACGTATACCTCAAGCCCCCTCGGAATAAACTGGATGCATAAAGCCCGAAATAGAACCAAGTGATTGAAGATTGAAGGAGCCCAACGCCATAATGGTAGAATGTGGTTTATTATGATTATGATATGATGAATTTTTTAATTGTTCACCACTAGTATACTCCCAGGAAAAATGCAGTGAGCAATTTGTTTACATAATTTACACAAATTTAAAAATAATTCTTTTTGGCCAACAATTTTTTTCCCAATATTAAAATACATGTTTGAAAAGTTATTTTAAAAATTTTGAAAAATAGACAATGATCTCACCTTACATCCGGAACCTCTGAACCAAAAATTAAAAAAAGAAGGTGGTAAATACTGACTAAAAGCACATTAGAGAAAAAATGTAGCATTTATCTCGTAGTGCGAGATAAGTTACAATTTAGGGAATGGGAATAGTCAGTCTACTCACGTTCCCTTTCACAAATTTAATTTGTCACACATATATTTGTTTAAAGTGTGTCTGACGAAGATTTTTTTTCTGTGTCACTTTTCTCTATAGTTTTATTTTGATTAGCATTGGAAAGAGTTTTTTATTCTAATTTTTCTTTCTGGATATTATATATATATATATATATATATATATATATATATATATATATATATATATATTCTAATTTATTCAAGGATCAATAAAACATAATTTTATTCATTGCTTTTGTTTAAAATATATTTATTATGAAAAGAAATATAATATTTTTTTATATAGCAACAAATGTATTTTTTTATTATCCCTCCAATAATGTAATTTTTTTAATAATGCGAATCAAGATTATATCATAATAATTTTGATTTCTTTATGGCCCACAATTAGAAAGTCAAGTTAAAATAATTGTAATTAATTTAGCATGTAGAGTATCAGTGAATATAATTTCGATTTAAAAGTAAATGTTATGAAAAAATTACTAGTGTCCATTAAAATTACTTTTCTCGATTTGAGATCAATTTCAACCGATTTACAGATGTTCTCATGATGAAAGACGTGTAAATATTTTAAGTGTATGTTTTCTTAAGCGCAAGCTTACTGTTTGTTATAGGAAATAGGTTAGAGTTTATACTTTTAATACGCATTGAAAGTACATAATAATGCTTTTATACTTTTGTAAGTGCGAGTTTACGGTCTTTTATGGAAAAGAGATAAGTGTCTGTATTTTTATTTTTTATTGTAATAAGTATATGCATTTGTAATTGCAAATTTACCATAAGTAACAAGAAAAAAATTTGAGTTTTATATTTTTGACACACACTATAAGTACACAATAATTGTTTTATTTATTGATTATACTTTTGTAGCACATAGTGATTATACTTTCGAGTTTAGTGTATTTTACAGGAAAGAGGTTAAAGTTTTATGTTTTTATTTTGCACGAAAGTACGTAATAATGATTGTCTTAAGTATAAGCTTTTGTAAGTGCAAGCAAACTATAAGTTATAGGAAAGAAATTAGAGATTTACATTTTTATTATGGACTGTAAATACATATTAATGATTTTAAAAATGTGTCCTTTTATAAGTGTACTTTGTTTATGTCATAGGAAAGAGATTAAGGTTTTATATTTTTAATACGCACTGTAGGTAAACAATAACGAATTTACTAATTGCTTGCTTTTGTGTGTGCGAGCTTACTATTATAGAAAAAAGATTAGAGTTTTATGTTTTTAATACACACTGCAAGTACATAACAATGATTTTACTAAATGCATGCTTCGACATCAAGCGAGTGCACAAGTAAATGCATGCAAGTGACATCAAGCAAGCAGTGCATGCTTACTTTAAGTCATAGGAAAGAGAGCAGTTTTGTATTTCTAATATGCACTGAAAATATACAATAATAATAATAAAAGTCTTTAGTTGAAACTTTTGCATTAATATATTATTTAATATATTTTAAATAGGTTGCTACGGTTATGAATTTTTTGGTATCGATTACCAGGCAACAGCTCTCTCCGTCCTTCTCTCCCCCCTCTCTTTTTTTCTCTCTCTCTCTTGCTTATATCACTGGTTTGCGAGGATAACGACGCAATCAAGAATTTTGAATTTTACAGAATAACGTTCTCAAATATTTTGACTAACATTTAAACGAATACTGAAAAATTTAAATGATTTATTTCAGATTTGACTTTACTGATTAAAGAACAATTTATCTTAGTATTAAAACACGAAAAAATTTTTTAGAACTTTTATTTAAATTTAAAAACAAAATCGTAATAACCAAGAGTATCAGACATCAGTCTTTGTTCTCGAAACTAAAAATCCTTAAATTCTACTTATGTCACAATTTTGCTTAACAGTGTACTATAAATATTAATCAGGAACATACAACATTTTTTAAATCTTTTGTACTTTAAACAAAATATAATTAAAATATAACAATATTAAGTTAGTATTATAGGTTTTCTTAAAACACCTTCCATCAAAATAAACGTAATAAAAAATAACTCCACAAAAGAAATGATTACAAAATGAACATAAACTCTTTATATCAAATTATAGATGAACTTTTCAAACAAAAAACAAATGAAATTATACTAAACATAATTTCTTCAAAATAAATGAACTTATCATTTTATATTAACATGTACTCGTAAATGTAATTTAAAAACTACAAAAAATTACTGTTCATCAAAACAAATAAAATAAAAATAAACTCTTCATAACTAATGAAATCAGAAACAATATTCTCTTCAAAATAAATGTACTCTTAAAAATAATGAAATTATCACAATAACAGGAACATCAAGGACTAGTAGAAAGTAAAATAAATCATTTATTTTACAACCTTTCATATAACTGCCGATAATAGTTTGGATGAATTATAATTGAATTATATTTTTGTCTACTAAATTTAATAATCCTCGTCTCTTATTTTCTGAGATTCCTATAGATTTCTTATATGCACATTGCAGCTTGTAATTCTCATGTAAAGATTTTGATGTTCGACTTGTGACTTTTACGCATTTAAAGTCATTTTCATCGTAGGAAGTTTTATAAAAAAACACTCTTTGTGGTTTGCATCTACTTTTAAAATCTTTATATCTGTCCTTTTTTCATATTTTCGCTGTCTGTGTTATTGTTAAAATTTTTACCCACATCAGAGGCAAGAGACTTAAAATCTTAAAAACTTTTATGGTCCATCTCTATTACTTTATATGGAGGTCCGTTCTTTTTTGCATTGCGAATAATGGATATGTATTGATCCGGTGTGTAGATGGGGCCAGATTTTAAAGTCTTGTTGATATTTTTTTTAATTACAGAATGGACACCGTCCCCTTCGTTTTGGGTGTGCCCCTTAATTAGAAATTTGTGTGTGATGCTATCGATGTAATTAAAAGTAGAAACAACCTTCATGTACAGTTGTCCGAATAAAAAATCACATGTAGCTTGGCTCCGGGAGTTATATTTTTAGCAAGACTTTTCAAATATTCGAAAACGCAAGTTCCGATTTTCATAGCTCCTCTATTAGCCTCTCCTTCATGCCCGACGAAGCAGAGCGCATTTTTATTCTTCATCTCATATATAGTGAAGTTTAAGGTATTCACTTTCGAAACATAGTAAAAGTTTAATACATCTCCCCTGGGACATGGCATCACGGGCTGTAAATCATAAACCGCCACTATAGTCAAGTCTTTTTCTTCTGTCTCTTTTTTATCTTTTTCTTTTCTCGAAAGTTCTTTTTCTTTTATGTGGTTGTCATATTTAGGTTTTAGACGAATTCTATCTTCTCCAGTTGCATTATTGTAGGCAGTACAGTCCTCGCACTGATCTTTTTTAGGTTGATAAAATGCTATATTAAATTCTCCATTAAATATTCTATTGAACATAATATAATTTGCACTTGTTTCTCCTTTCTCCTCACACAGTTTTGCGTAGTCTCTATACATTTCTGTAATAGTCGTACTTCCCTCAATATATTCCTTGCTCGTATCTGCTCGACAGTAATGGCTTTCTGTTTTTGGTATTGCCTTTATGAAATTCCTTACACTATCTTTAATATTATTATCTACACGATTATGATTTCCATGTTTGCCTCCAAGTCTTCAGCTATAATTCTATTATATTAATACTGTTCGAACAAATCTGTGTGACACATCCAGGGTAGACATTAAAAATGTTTTACAGACACGCATTTTATCGCTTTCTTTATCAGTCAACTAAAATGCGTTATTATTTCGACGTGTTCCTGTCTTATATTGATACGCCGGAACAACATAGGTTAAATTGAATGCTACAAAAGTTCTTTTATTTTGCAAATCAGGCAAGTTATAAAAAGCGTTAAAAATATGGAGGCGAGTCTCATTATCAAATTTAGTGTTACATTTCAATTTGCACTTATCTGTACATCCCTGTCGTAATCGTCTTTTTTGTATGACTTTTTTATTTTTACCTATATATTCTTGCCCTGCATTTCGTAGACGTTTTGCTACATTCGTTTTCCAAAGTTTTGGCTGAGCTTTCCTCTTTCGTCCTTTTTGATTTGACTCATTTAAAATGTATTTTTCGACGTTCTCTTCCAATCTGTCCAATCTGTCTTCCAATCTGAATCTATTTTCTTTACCCTATTTTCTTTAGTTTTATTTTGCAGACTACGGCCCCGGATATTATTTAAGTTCACCATATTGTCGGGTTCTTTATTACACTGTTCTAAGTCTGCGGTATTACATTTTGAACAAGATGACGAGCAGGAAGATGAGGACGATGTAGATAAAGATCTGTGAAACTAACTCTTTTTCATCTGCATTATTGCCTGAAAAATAAGCATTAATTCATTTACTAAAGACACATTCGAATAAATGAATATCAAAATTAAATTATTTATAATTATATATTTAATGCACTCGTATAATGGTTTGCTTACCTAATGTGTTGATAATATTTATATCATTTTCGATATTATCGTCGTAATTTTTTTGACCTAACGGCGTACTGCTTTCATGTGTAATGGTTTCTGAAAATATATTTAGTCATTAAATTATACTTCAAGAATATTTTTATAAACAAAGCTAAGAAAATTGTAAATATTTATAGTTTGTAGGTATTAACCTTCTCGTTCATTAACCGTATCTTGTAGATCCTCCTTTTCAGCTTTTTTACTACTTGACTCTTTCAACTTTTCCATGAATAATCTTCTTTCTGACATCTTGGATAATCACAATGATCTGAAACAAATAATTTTATATAAATAATAAATTATCGATATTATGACGTTATCATTAACTCAAAAATTTTATCGTATAATTCCTTCAACAAAGACGCATTTCGTGAAAAGAAGCAAAAACAGGACCATGCTTTTCACAAACAACGTCGTCAAACAAAAAAGTCTATAATTTTTTCGTGAATATAGACTCAAGTAAGAAGTAGTCAAAATAATACTTAGAAAACCACTCACCTTTATCAAAAATATTGACACTTCACTAATTGCGTTACTATTCTAGAACAAAATATACATATTATTGCAATTTAATTCGTAATGCGTCACTGTTTACGACAAACGAGCGTTCGTTCACTTCAGCGTCGTCGGCACAACTGACATGAGTCGGTGTTTGTGATTGGCCCTAGTATGTTTTGTTTCAAATGCACAATGACGCTGTCTTATTCTAACGAACCTTAGCGCGAAAACTACGGTGCATCTCTGTTCACTATAAAATATAACCGGTTTATGATCGTTTGGTATACCTACTTAAATTATAAGGAATTTTGAGATGCGTCAATATTCTCGCAAACCAGCGATATATACATCCACTCACACTATCCAAAACTCTTTAAGACTGGAAGTATATAGTAGGCAATTGCCACTACTTGCGAACAAAGACAAACGAGCCTACCATTCATCATTGAGAAGTTCTGTCACCAATTTCCTTGTAATATTATCCGTCGAAGTGTCAGAAAGTCCGGATAGTACTTCATCTTATACTAACCATATTTACATAAAACCTATATGAAACCATTTCCTTTCAAACAAAAACTAAGCCATGAAATTTAGTCAAGGCGTTTCCGACTTATTTTTTATATATTTCCTATACGTACAGTCGTATAGGAAATCTAAAAAAAATTGCGTCTAATTCCATCCTTTTTTGAAGTACACTAAAAATGGCGGCTGAAAAATTGTATTTTAAATAATAAAAATAAAAAATTTAGACAAGAAAAAGAAAAATAGAACGAGGAAGAACCGATTAAATTACAGTGTAACAAGGTTGTATAATATATTTGTTGGTTTATTGGAAAACATAAAAAATATTGTAATAATTAGAAGATTGAAAAATATACTGAAAATATAATCAGTTTTACAAAAAAAAAAATATATATATATACATATATATATATATATATATATATATATATATATATATATATATATATATATATATGTACACACACACACATTTAAACCAAGAAAATGTTTGTAAAAGTACAATAAATCAAAGTTTTTTGTAGCTTTTGAATGGAAAAAATAGATTTTTAGCATTTTTATCTTTATGACTATGTCTGCTTTGACCACACGACTATTTGGAAAAATGGAGCTTAGAAATTAATATCTGTGTCATTATAAAAAGGGCTATATGTAATTTAATTTGTTTTAAACCTGTAATCATTTTATGAAATTAAACCAGTAAGAGGTATTTGAATAAACAACTCACTAAATTGTAATCTTCGCAGATAGAGTAACGGGTAATAATTGTAATCGAACGCAGATAGAGTAACGGGTACAAATACCGTTATTAAGGTAAATGTAAAAGTTTTCCGCTGCTGTCGATATGGAACAGTAAGAAGATCTCAACACATTCTTGTCCAAAATCTGAAACACCGAATAACTTAAAAACTTAACAATAGATTACAATGAAACTTCTAATGTTTTTGAAAACCACCCGCATAACTACAGATGAGCATGTGTGCATGCGTGCTTGTTTATTCGCGTGCATTCGTGCAGCGTGCGTGTGTGTGTGATTATGAGTGTGCGTAAATAGGTGACAACGGTAAGCGAACATGTATATGTATAGCGCATATACACACACATCCATACGCGCCCGCACATATTACTAATTTTTATTAATGTTGACTTGTATTTCTAATCCGAGTCTCAGTTTAACACAAAAATGTTACCTTTTGTATATGTCGGGATTTATATTATTGCAAAGCTTACGACAACACTCTCCCTCTCTTTAAAATAATGGTGACAAAAGTCATGAAGGCTTCGATTTCCTGTAAGATTTTAAGAAGAAAATTTTCTCATACGTTATGAAATTAAAAAAAAATCATTATGTTTTTAACTAAAATAAATTAAATGAATATTTATTACATGGCGCTCCTTAAAGTTGAATAAAACTGTGCAGAGCAAAGCTTTTTATTTTACTAATACTTTATAAAAAAAACGGTATTTATGTGTAAACTTTAATTTCATCTTTAAAATTTAATATAATAATTACGAAATGTACACTTTGATTATTGATATGAAACTCTCAACGTATTATTTTGAATCAAACTCGGTCGCTTCTTTTATTGGTATGTATCTCAAAGTAATTAAATTAGCAATCTGGTATATGTTTAATTTTATTTAGATATAAATATAAGTCACAAATTAATATTTTTTAAATTACTGTTTTTCCATTTGCCTGTTCTCCTTTATCAGCATCGTTTTAAAATATAAAAAGAAAAAAATTCTGCCGAATCATATGTGTATGTGTATCTTTTCCGACACATCTAATTTTTAGAAATAAGTTGAAAAAAAATTTCTGTTGACGTAACGAACTACTTTAAATTCTAATTTACTTACCAATCTTTTGTATATCAATTAGTTTTTAAAAATTTAAAGGCTTCTTGAATTATTTTCCAAGTATCGATTATATTCTTACAAAGAGGAAAAAGTTTAAATATGAGCTTAATTTACCTATACCCATATGGGGTTTTCTACATTCTGAATTATATTTGAAATCAATAAATAATTTATTAGGATCCTTCTTGGCTAATTTCTATAGAAGTTTTTTATTTAAATTAAAGAATATTAAATTATAGAATTCTACAGAAAGTGATGAAATATTTAAGTTTATACTGTTAGCATTATTGATCTTCAAGGCTTGCAATATTTTAGGAAAAATAATTGAAAATCATTTTTCAAGTTATTTATATGGACGTGTTGTCAAGTGATTTTTTTTTATGGTATAGAAATTAAAATTCGTCGCTACTTTCAGAGACAATCCCAAACTTTAGCGTTCTATTCAGTCTGAATCATTTAGAAAGCAGATTTAAATTGAGGATTCTCTCATCGGAAACCATTCTAGTTGGTTAGAAAAGTTAGTCATTTAATCGTTATTTATTGGCCTAAAAGTCACTGAAGGTCAAAGCTTACTATGAGTTAGAAATATATTGTTGAAAAATGTTAATAATTACTTCGTCATTAAAATAAAATATGTCTTGAACCCTTTTCAAAATTTCATCAGTTAAATAAATTTAATTAAGCTAACCTAAACTAGGTATCTATTAGACTTGACCATGATGTTGGATAAAGATAATATTAAACCTTTATTTATTTTTAAATATACTATTGAAAATGACTGTGAATGATTTTAAGGGTTATCTACTATAAAAGAAAAACTGAACCCCTCTAAGATCTATTACCCGTCCTTTCGCCTTAATAGTTTTTTGCGGAAATAACCTAACAAAGAAAACTGAAAACCTGGCATGGTAATAAAGCATATTAATCTGTACATATTATCTCGCACAAATTTCAAGTTAATAAAAATATGTTGAAATTTTAACGGCGACTAATTGAGAATTCCGTATCCAATGTTTGAAAGGACTAGTTATGAAAAATATCTTTAAAGCTATACTGAAAAAGATAAAAAAACCTTTTTTTCCTTTTGTTTCCCATTGTCTATTGGACATAAAATTATGAAAAAACAATATTATTCGATTTCGACGTAAAAGTTTTAGGATACTTATAAAGATATGTCCAGGTGTCATAGTTTTGAAATATTGACGATAACATATATGGAACATATACCCTACTTAATAATATTAGATAACATTAACTTTATATCGAGCCAGTAATTCCATATTAATGGTGATGTATAATAATTAAAGTATTTCACTAAAAGCCAGGCACGGAAATCTGGATAAATCAGTTTATTTTAATACACAATGCGTGTATCACGGTAATTGTTTTATTTTTATCAAATTTTAACCCGTTAATTGGTCCATTTTAGTTTATATTAACTCTGTCCTATAATTTTTCTTTTTCAAAAATTTTCTTTTCATAAATTTTATTTTCAAAGTCTACCCTATTATTTTTCTGTCAAGTGTACCATTTCAATTACAACGGTATTTTAGACCATTTAAGCCTAAGCAAAGTTTCATGTAATTTTTATTTATGTGTCGATGAGAAATATCGCATGAATTATCGTCAATCGGCTAACATTCATTGACATAGCTTGTTAACAGCGAAATATATCGAAAACAGCGTACTTGCGACGTATATTTCTTAAGCAGATTTAAAGATCGCATGCCAATAATGCAGGCATTTTTGCTTTACTTTTCCGAGGTATAATATGCATTATATTCGTAACAACTTAGTATTTTCATGCTCAATTATTGTTAACTCATTACAAACCTTTATGCCTTATCTTCTTAATCATAACTAATAACTATATCCATACTAAGATGTAATAATAAAAAAAAAATAGTTAATAGCTGTCATGAAATCTCATATATAAAAACGCTGGTGCAGTTATGAATATGTAAAAACGCGGTAGTTCAGTTATGTTTTAACATAATTGCACTACCGTGTTCTACCATACAAATCGTATTTATTAGTAACCAAGACATAATATATATTCGAATTTTTAGTGAGAATTCGGAATATAATTTTTCTATTAATTTTGTCATTTTCCAACCATCAAAATCAATGTCTAAGAAGTTGTCGTTACATCAATGAATATATCTGTTCATGTTTTACTGGAATATTATTAATTTTTACGGTTTTGTCCCTAAAAATAAAAACCGGAAGTTTTATAAGATCACTAAAATGTCAATGTGTCTGGGCATTCGTTTTCCACAACACAACAAAATATATCAATTAACCCTCACATATCTCTACAGAAAACACTAAAATACATTTGTACCGAAATATTATGGTGCCCAAATTGAGTTTTTAATATTTTTTTTCGATTTCGTGTGTAATATCGTGTATCGATGGGAAAAACGGGTTATGTGGATTTTTTAATCGGAATGTCACGTGAAATAATTTTATAGACGTTGTGAAAATATCCACAGAAATAAAGTGTAAATTCATTTTTGTTTAATTTTTTATACCATACGGTATATTATCTGGAAAGCTTGTTACGAGAAAACTTGACTACAGGAAAACTATAGCGATTATTATAATTTTCGAAATATGCATTGTGTTTTACGCCTGTGAGAGACACAGTAGGTAAATACTTAGGTTTTTATGTTCGTAAATAATTAAATAGAAATACTATGCACACTTAAATCTTTATAAGTACGTAAATGTGTTTGAAACCCGTTTAGCACGGATTTTTAATGTGTTTGAGAGGTTTTTCCTTATTTATCTGTTTGCTTAGTACTTACATATTTATTTTAAATGAAATGACATACTATATCTTTAATAAATACAAATAAATCAGATCAAAAACGGTTATTTATTTTATATTTGGTCTGTACTAATTTTATTTCTATTAGTAACTAGATAGTGTTATATTAACAATATCCTAACAATATAAATTAATACTATTATCAAAATATATTATAAATGTAATCAAATTTAATTGCTTTACACAGAGTTCAAGTGTTATTTTTATTAATGTCCCTGTCTTAAATTTAAATATAACTATGATATTTTTTTTCCTGGGTATGATTATTTTCGAACATATTTTGGAGCGGTATATTTAGTTAATCTTGTGATAATAGCGCATTCAAAGATATCGCTTTTTTCATTTTAATATTATATGCGACGTTCTGATTTTTTGAACAATTTATCTATTTATAAGTTATATAGGTAAGACCAAGTTATCATGTCTTCATATGGTGTTGGAAATTAGATATAGAAATGAGAGAGAACGTTCAATATTTATACGTTTATAATGCAGAGCCAAGAATTTTTTGAAAAAAGAAATTCTGAGATATTTTGGTTAGTTGTAGTAGTGAAGTATTCTATTTTATTTTACTTAATGTGTTATTTTAATTGACGTACAACATTAATGCCTGCAATGACATTTTAAACCATCTGCATTTAAAACATTTCCCAATGTTTATAAATACAGACTTTCTCCCGTAATATCATTTGCTTCTTTGGAATTAAAGAAACAAATGACTTCTTTTGCATTAAAAGTTTTCGATAAAAAAAGGGATAAATAATAATAAAATTTAACGAATTTCTTACAGAAAATGGTGACTTGTAAACAAAAGCGTCGAACTGAGTGAGGAGCGGGTCGCGTAGTCGGTTGCGCATGGCGACACGTCGCCATACTGTACACTCTACTACATATAGACTATATATATACATTAGTATAGCGTGACGATCCGTCGCCACGGCAAGCGTTGCCACGCCAACGATCCGGTTTATACCTGCGCCTATAGATGTTTCACATCAAAAATGAAACACTTTTTGAAGATCAAAGCAAATTGTACAAAAAATTAATGATATTTAGTTACACAGTATTTATCAATTTTGAAATTTCATTCCTTAATTTCAATTACCTATAGACATGATCTCCTTTACATACCCTCCTTGTACCACTGAATAAGAATACAGATATAATAATATAACAAATATATATGAGATAAATAATAACATTATTATGTATACAAAGAATTAAACTCTAAATTATGATAAAATACAACTATTTTCCATCAAGCAGTTTTATTTTATAAGAATAATTGAAAACACTGCTAGAAATTGAAAATATTTTTTTTTTTGCGCTAAGACCTAATATTATCATTTTTATATCGTAAGTAAAAAAAGAAAAGGCATTTGTTATTAAAAGTGTTGGCAATTGTTATTCCTGACTGAACTTGAAAAAGGATATTTGGCGTTAATTTTGTAGAAATTCATTATTCACAAATAAATGAAACTACGTGATGTAGTATTATTTCTACTTTATTTCAGTTCTTTACCACGATCTAGGTTTCGCTGTATTACAACATCTTCAGGTGGGATATTAGCAAAGATTGCTAATATCCCACATGAAGATATATCTTTACCTCATATATCTTGCTAATATCGAACCTGAAGATGTTGTAATACAACGAAACCTAGGTTGTGGTAAAGAAAATAAAGAAAGTAGAAATAACACTACATCACGTAGTTTCATTTAAGTTGAAAAAGGATATTGAATGACAAATATATATGTCAATGAATAATAACAAGATTCATATAATTTATATCTTTTAAGCTAGGCAACTATTCAAATTATTAATTATTTCCCTAATAACATCAAAGTTTGATAAAATCTATGCGTAATCCGATCCCGTGCTTGAGAATTAGGCCATATTTATAAATCCGTCGTTCATAGAAGTGAGTGAGTCTTTACCTTAAGGATCCCAAAACAGTCTCCTTAGCGACCAGTCTTCCTTTATAAGAACTTAAGCGGCTTTTGCAACGAAATTGAGGCTTTGTCCGGGGACAGATATTATCCTTAGCCATTAATTTTTCATCTCCGTATCCCTTCTTTCTGAAAAGTGTGTCGGTTTTTTTGTAAGATGAATGTTGTGGTGAAAATGAAAACTTAAGCCCTGCGATTTGGGCAAGGTTATCTTTGTTAACTATTTATTATGACGCCGCGTGAATTTATGTAAAAATACGAGAAGTGGAAATTCCGGAAGCTTAGCGGCGGTGGAGCTCGCCTTTTTGCCGTCTTTTGCAGTAAACATCTGTTTATGTGTGGCAATTTGTTAAATAGCTTAGAGTCGATCCTTTCTTATTTCTGGGACCATTGAAAAAAGATATAAACTGTTTGAAGTATGTTTTTCTTCTTTTTTCACTTATAGTTACAGTTTCTAGTTATGAAATCTAAAGCAATACATTATAGAAAACAAACATATTGTTTCTTCCCCAGCAATGTGGATAAACCACATGAGTAATTAAATAAACGGTTTTAGTACATTTAAAGTTTGTATTCATGTCTAATATTTTATTAATGATTAATATTATGTTAGGTATAAGAGACGGTAACATGTCTTGAATACCTTTTCTTTAATCTCAGCGTGATTGCCACTTAATTATTTAACATATGTGAGTGTTCCGTGCCAAATTTATCCTTGTGTTTTCGATATCCCTCTGTGTGTTTGTTCACTTTTATGTCGTATCCGTTTTACTCGCAGACTACCAATGATGTAAAACGTGGTTATGCATATGGAAATAAATTATTTTACAATTTTTAAAAAATGGAACTTGATAAATTGTGAAACGTCGAATTTGTGAATGAGGTTATAAATATTAACTTATATGTATTGTTCCGTATCCAATTCAGGCTATAATTTCGTCATATCCTATCCGCAAGACATCAAATTTGTGAATGAGTTTATAAATATTAACCTACATGTATTGTTCCGTGTCCAATATACGCTATAATTTCATCTATCTGTCCGCTTGTATATCATAGTCGTTTTACTCACAGCCTATCAGTGATATAAAGCCGAAATTTAATGTGGGATTGTGTAAAGAAGAAAACATTTTTTTAATAAAAAATTGTTGGGTTATTTTCCTACATGTAAAACCGAAGTGATTTTTTTGCATACCCTATTTTGTAGCATATCATTGAATTGGTCCTCCAAAAATAACAGGTGTATGTGATAGTGACGGTTTACAAAATATTCAGTTTTAAAATTACTTTTTTTTGTTTCGTTTTAAAACATTGTTGTGAAATATTACGTGTCCTAATTCGCTATTTTTGAGCATCCGAAAGTACTCCTTGTAGTAGTACATACAACTTTATTAAAAGGAAAGTTATCACATCTAAGTACGCTTTACTAGTTTAATATTAAGGTTTGACCAACTAATAATAGTTTTAACTATTGCATTAAAAGTAAAGTTCATAGAAATCCGGTGCAAAGTGACTTAAATAAACTGCAACAATAAACCTTTGTTTTGAAATGTACAATTGTTACGTCCGTAAATGATATACTGATCAATATATTTGTCAATTCACATGGTGAGAAGTAACATTATTCAAATTATCACTGTTTTTACGCACATATATATATATATATATATATATATATATATATATATATATATATATACATATGTCTATACAATTTATTACAAAGTCTTATGCTCTTCTTCAAATTACGCCTATGATACTAAGAGCTAATAAAAATACTACAAAACAATACAAAAAATATACCCCACCACGAATTCAAGTGTAACGAAATATCATCCGTTGCTTTTAGTTGTTGTTTTACTCACGATATAAATGCCTATACATATTTATGATACACCATAAAAATTATATCCAAAAAGTTGCCTCTTCTTTCTATGAGAAATAGTAAAAACACAGCACATAACTAATACATTTCGCAACCATATAGAAAACATAATAATGTAATATAATTAAACGTTAATCTGTTTATGATATTAACAAAATAATTCTAGTTTCAACGAGAATATGTTAATGCTCTGGTTAAAAACTGAGACTGTAATTATTTGACTTTTAACAATTATGCTGTTACTGTCTCAAATAATTGATTTAATTTTTATTAAAGTTCCATATCACACATATATATATATATATATATATATATATATATACATATACATATATAAAATACTTATTATTTAAGTTTTGCAATTTACTTTTAAATAATTAAAAGGCTGCAAGAATCTATTAGACGCTTGCTACCTCAATGTTTCCAACTGTCAAAATAGTTTTAACAAATTACGTTATTATTTTATAACAATACCGTTTTCATATTTTATTCTATTGTTCAGACAACTTATGTAATTTGGTAATTATTTTTTAATTATAAAAAGTTATATAATTTCAAGAGAAAATATATAACCATACATTATTCAGCTTACATTTTATGCATTGAATGGAATTTGAAATTAATAAAATATGAAAGTAACGTAAAATAGAAAAATAATCGTGAGTATAATTTTTTCCTGGCTCTACTTATTTAAAAAAATAAGCTGTTATTATTAATTTATTTTTTATTTTTTCGTATCTAATTTATTTTCGCAAACATTACTAATCATTACTAGATACAAATTGGCTACTCTCCTAGCTTAGTAATAAACGATTTTATCATCTTTCAATCCAAAACACTCCAAAATATTTATATCAAAATTTTAGGATGGACCAATTAAGTACTCGAATTCTTTTTAATTTTACATATAGTGGGATATGCCAAATAATGAAAGTCTCCAAAATTATTCCTATCATTTTTGGTGATATGTTTTCAAAGATATTCTCGAAAATATTTAAAAAGTTTCCTTCCTCTTATTTCGGAAATTACTCAACCTAAAATTGTGATCAAAATAGGGTTTTAGAAGCCTAAGCATAGATTGTAGAGATCCTGTAGCGATTACTTCAGATCTTACTATTTTTAAACATATCCTATATTGTAATGTTCACCACACTCTTTGCGAAGTCAGAGAAAGAACTAGCTGAGTTGTTCAATACAGTTGATTATGAGAGAGTGCAGGTCTGACTCCCAGTGAACAGAGTTAAAACGAAAGTCATGTCTGTGACCTATAGTATGTCAGTGAGTTTGTATATCTTGGATTACTACTCACTGATCAGGAAGGAATTGATAGAGAAATTCGAAGAAGGGTACAAATGGCCAAATTTGCTATGAGCAAACTAACGCGATTAGGACAATTATTAATATTAAAATGAGAATAGTAAGAACATTAGTCTTCTCGATTTTCCTGTTCGGTTCTGAGTCGTGGACAATTCGATCTGTGCAGCGCAAGAAGAGAGACTCATTCGAGATGTATTGGAGAAGAATGCTGCTTATATCTTGGACGGCCAGAATCACGAGCATATTGATTCGAAAACAAATCAGAATCAAAACTACGCTGTTTACCATCTGCTACCAAAGAATCTTCAGCTACTTTGATTACACTACACGCAGGGAACCAGATAATATAGAAAAACTAATGTTTATAGGGAAAGTCAATGGCAAACGACCCCTACGTAGATTTCTTACCCGATGGACGTCATTACGCTCACAGGCCTCCCAGTTACATCTGCTATTATGTAAGCCGAGGACAGGGCTGAATAGAAAATACTAATAGACGAAGTCGCCAGGACTTTTCAGGATGAACACGACCTTCAGAAATTAAGAATGCAATGTTGAAGAAAATGTTCTAATGCCTGTTAAAAATATAATATGCAATGTATTTATGTTATGAACAATTAATAATTGTGTAAAATTTAATACAAGTACGTATGTAATATCTTAAATAGTATTAACTGTTTAAATGGGTAATAGAATCCTCGCTGGGCAAGCGTTGCCTGTGCATCATAAGTTTTTTTTAATCACTATATGGCTTTGTTTTCTACACTTATAAATATTGGTTTATAATCGTCTATTAAACCTGAAAGTTATTTAAATAAAAGGATTTTTAAGTATGACCATGTTATAATTCATATATTTAAACTTCTCTTACTTAGTTTAAAATACACTTATCACTTTACTAGTAACATTAGAGATATAAATGCGTTTATAATAATTTCCATACAGAAAATAAATGTTTATATTAATCATAATATACAACCAGGTATAAAAATAATGAATTATTTTGCCATTATATATATATATATATATATATGTGTATATATATATATATATATATATATATATATATATAATAGATAAAAATATAATTTATTTCAATATTATATATTTTATGACGGCAAAAAATAATTGCAAATATTTAAAATTTTTTAAATATTTCCTTTTAGCCATTTGTAGTAATAATGAGCTAAGATTGAAGCTAAGAGAAACAATTACAAGATTTTAATGTTTTTAGTATATCTTTCCGAGGCATATATTTAAAAAAAAAATGTCATGTAATTATAAATTAACCATTTATGTATTTGTTGCTTTCCATATGCTGTGACCTTGATTCTTACTAAATACCATGATCATAGGTCAATGGGACTAATCCTATAGGTTTTTATATATTTTCTAGTATCTAAAAGTGCTGCACAAATGGAACTATTTTTACAATTTAATTTTTTTATTGCGTTGACTCAGGAGCTTGAATGTTAACAGCTCCAAGAAATTGTAAATCTAAGCATTTATTATAATTAGTTTCAACTTGATACCTCCATGCGTTCCTGTGCAAAAGGCTTTTGACAGATAGATAGACGAACAACGAAGTGATCCTATGAAGATTCTTTTTTTTTTCCTTTTGAAGTACGGCACCTTAAAAAGAAATATAAGATGGTGCAGTCCTGGTTCTTTTTGCTCCTGAAATATCACAATGGGTGTCTAGTATGTAATAAATGTTTATTCCAAAACTCAAATATTTGATTCCCATGTGGGGCAAGAAAACTTTAATATCACTATATGGGCTTTATTTAATTGCACTACAAAAATATTGGCAGTATTGTGTAAAATATGTACTTAAGTGTTAATTACAATTAATGTGATATACAATAGTTCCTTATTCTGTAATATTATGCCAAAGCTCACTGATTTAAAATAACTCTAGGATATTTTCCATTATAAAACAATTTTCTTCACGATCTAGTCGCCACAAGTATACTTAACTTTTAATTTATTCGTAAGTTCTCTGCTTATTCTTGAATGAAACTAAATGGAAGTAAAATACCGCGATATGCGAGTTATCAAAATTGATATTTAATTTGACTCGCAGTTCACTAAAAAAAATCTTCATCATTCTTCATCCTTAATCCCAACCAGATTGCGTGGATATATGGAACTAGTTAGGTTTTATTTTTATGAATCTTATTTTGTATCTATAACAGACTTCTTTGACTTTCTTCTTATTCCATGTTTTATTTTATCAAATAATATATGTTCAATGGAAAAAGTTTCTGATAAACACGACTTTAGTTACCAACCAACTAACTAAGCTATCTAAGCTAAGTACTGAGAAATACGATGGGTCACATGGGCGACCGTTTGATTCTTCTATTAACTTTGTGTTTTCTTTCATTTAGATATATTTCCTTTTAATTTACCCTAATCATTCGTGTAAACTTTGTAATACTGACGTAACGTTAAAACATTTAACTAAATTTATTGAAACTTTTCATGACACATTGATCGCTTAAAACTCAAGTCACTATTAAAGTAGATATCATAGAAAAATGTAGAATTTTAACTTAATTCGGTTCACTGTAAAAGTATGGTGATTATGTGAACACAAAAATTTAGAAATTTCTAAAAGACGAGTTTCCTCGATAGCGAAGTAAAAATAATTTTAGTTTTAAATAATCTATTTCGTAAAATGGACATCTTTTTCTGAATTGAATGTAAATCTAACATACTTAGAGAAAACTAGGGGGAAATAGAAAAGGAAAGAAATGTTTCTACCATTTCATCTACCTCGTGTTGAATAAACATCTTTTGATTATAGTTATCATACTGTCTGCCCCTTGTGGATTTTAAATGATTGAATTAGGTTCTAATCTGAGTTGTCAATGTATTATTTAATTATGTGATATTATATTATTTATACTTTTTTAAATTTTATTCCACATTTGTTACATAAATTGTATTAACGCAAAGCCTAAAGATGATTTTTGAAAGTTCTTTGGATTTTTTGGGGTATTACACCATAAAATAAAGCTTGGTTAAGTTTTTTTCTGCAACACGGGTAACAATTGAAAATACTAATAATTTTCAAAGGTGTAGATACATTTTCTTTTAATTTTAGTGAATGCGATATATCTATAATAGTTCTTTTCAAAATTTAGTATACAAAAAATTTAACTATAATTAACAATATTTTTTTTAATTTGACGTTGAATAAGGACTCTATTTAGAACTGGTAAAATATTATTTCTTACAGCGATATAAAAAAGTTACATTCTATAGACAACAAAAGGAAGGAGATGAGAAAACCAGAAAGAAAATGAAGGCAGGTAAGCTATAAAACTTACCTGACAGGACTTTTGAATACCGACTTTTTAATATCGTTTAGTTAACCACTTTCTAAACTCTCCGCATCCGCTAGTTATTACAAAACTTTGCTTGAGATATACTAGCAAGGAATTGTAGGAAAATAAACCCCGCTGTTTTCAAAGTATCAGCACGTAAACGAAACTGACAGATAAAAGCTTCTCTTTACATAACTCTGCGGTGTGGGCGACAGCTTATGAAACCTAAGGCAGGAAATATTTCCATGAACCTCAATTTCGTGAATTTGCTTGGGTTAATATTTGTAATAAAACGCTTAACACATTTATGTAGTAATAAAAAATTACTTCACATTAAATTGCACATTTTGAGTGACTAAATTCATTCATATTTTCAGAAAATGTAAAATTACGACCAATTTCTGAAAAGGACTGTTCTCGTCAGTACACAATTAGATTAAAATATCATCTTTTTCTTTTGAAAATGTCGATACAAATTAAGCTACATAATTTCATTAGAAATTTCTCACGAAAACGAAACTCTTAAGATTTTTCGTACCCGTGATTGAAAAATTACAAGGCTGAATCTATAGCACGTCATTTCAAAATTTATTATTTCTCAAACGGAACTCAAAAATTGTAAGTGGAAAATTAAAATTCAATTTTGTTTTGAAAAATTTATTCAATAACATCCCGTACAATCTGATGGACGAAAAAACTTTACGAAAGTGCCTATCGCGAATTGATTTTTCCTAATTGGAAACTATATATGTCTGTGTACATGTGCGTGTGTGTGCGTGTACGTGTGTGTGCGTGTGCGTGTGTGTGTGTGTGTGTGTACGTGAGTGTGGGCGCGTGTGTGTGCGTGTGTATGTGTGTGAATGTGTGTCTCTGTTTGTACGTACAAAAAAAGACAATTAATAAACGGTAATGTCATATTAACTAGCCGTTTTTCATAATGTTTTCAATATAGTTATTTAAGTTAATAAATTCAACGCTGTAAAGATAATGATGCCATATTAGTCACATAACATTTTACCTGTTATATCTGCATGTCTGTGTACATGGGAAATGTATCTATGTTTATCATTATTGTGGACTTTTTTTCGGTACTGATACTTTTATACTCGAAAGTTTTTAATCGATACTTTCACGCTGTGATTATTTTATAGTAGGTACCGTAACGAACCTCCCTCGAAAGTGCCTCTTTAATATAATACTTCAAAACTCCTTTTGAACTGCAAGTGAATGGTATCAAAACATTGTCTTATAGACAACACTTCACTGTTTATAATTTTTGCACACTTTTTCTGTTCCAAGCCAGACGTTTAGACCTACAGAACGTTTAGAACCTTCAGAACGTTTATAAACGAATCCCTATAGAATTTTTTAGAAATCTCGAATTTAAATCTCTAATGAAACTACATACAAATAAACATTTCTTTCAGTTATTACACAGAGCAAGAGCGGGAGGTTAAGAACCGTATTCACGTATAATTTATTGTTTCGCAGATTGGTTTCATATTTTCGATTTCTTACAATAATTTTTATATTTATTTAGGTAAAAATATTAACCAGGCAAGTTCTTTTTCTAATCTTTTACAACTAAAATATTTTATTCTATTTGTGTTAACTTTCCGGTTTATACGAGAATAATTTATTTTGGGGGTGTTTACGCAGTTTTTGATGAACAGAAGTCATAAAGGTAATAAAAAATATATAAAAATTTGAAATGGGAAGGTCAAAATATAAAAGTACACGTAAAATAAAAATTAAGAAAAGCATCTATACTTACACATTTCTTGCGATATTTTTATTTTCATTAAACTTTTCTACGTTTATATTTCTCCTTAATAATAATTAATAATTAAAAGGTAGAAGGTATTGTGATTCCAATTTGACTGATTATGCATATGTTCTTGTGTACATATAATTCTTAAAACTTCTAAAACCGTTAAATGACTTTCCGTTCAGTTTTGGTCTTATTTCGTTTCATAGCAATGGGCGGTATAATCATAACGATATACTTACGAAATCTGCCATTACTGAGAGCGAAAGCCATGTTCTACAAAAATTTGAGAAAAACCTGAACTTCAGAATGATGAACTTCATGCTGTTTAGTTTGGTCGTTTGGTAGCTATTGTTATTAATTTAAATATGTAAAGAAATTTTTTTGGTCTGACTCGGAGTTTTTTTTCGTAAATAAACATGAACATGTTTAAGAAATTCTGTTACAAAGAATACATAACCCACGATTGTGCATGTCACATTATTGTTATTATTACTTTAGAATATAATGTACGCAGCTACCACTGCCGTAGCTACAGCTGCCACTTCACATGTTTTTTTTTAAATTAGCGAAACTTGAAATGAGAAAATTCACGTTTTCAATAAACTTGGCCATTTCCTCCACCTTATGTGTAAGCAAGTGTAATGGCGGAGGAGAAATCGGTTTGGGGTGGACTAGCATAAGGATTGAAGGACAGATAATATATGTATCTCTATACGAATACAACTCATATCTATACTATAATGAATCTACGGAGGAAGTAGAAAAAAGTAATCATACGTCCATTCATTCTTTGTACTGTCCGCCTCCGAGCGGTGAACCTCAATATGTTACGTCATTAATTATCAGATCCCGCTACCCAGTATACGATAACACACAATCGAATTATCAAGCCTCCACGAAGTCGCAGAGTACGCAGATATGCATCTTGATGACATCCACTCAGTGCAGCAATCGGCGGCGCAATTTACGAGCGCATTTGACGCATGTATACTTATGAACCTGTGAGGCAGTGGAGTAACGTGTTAGCGTTTTATTAGTTTCAATCTCCGTTATATATTCTCAACTTGTGTTAGGTTAAATTTTTTTATGTAAATAGAGGCAATGTTGTACATAAAATCCATTCTCGTTAAACTCACCGCTTGGCTTTGCCGACTCCATACCTATATAACATTCCTGTTAATTATATTTACAGACAGAAGTATTGTGATTACTAAACAAATATTTCTAGCCTAAAAATTAGGAAAAATATAATTTTTCTTGAAATATTTAAATTACTGCGGAAACCTCGTTTAAAAATGTATAAGTAGGTATCTAGGCAGTGCATTCTGCAATTATTAGATAACAATGACAATTATGCAAGTAAAATGCAATGGCATTAATTTTCATTAAAATAGTTGAAACCTCTTTGTAAGACCAACTCAGGAAATAAATCAATCCAAATACTGACTGCATAATGAATAATAAATAGGTCGATAATGTGATAATGTTGAAGTGATTAATCAATATATTTTCATACCTTTATGAATGTATCATCATCATCATCATCATCATCATCATCATCACCATATATATTAATACGCTAAGGTTAAGATGTTACACTCCCTTTTTAGAAAAAACCTCACAACTAATCCACATAAATTATATATCATTTTATAGACTAAAAAATTTATTATTGCTATTGTTTTTGCAAATTAATTAATTATTAAAATTATATACACAAAACAGCAATGCTGCCATCCGACGGCTCAACGTCAATATGATTGACGGTCGGTAAAATTTTTGTTTAATTTCAAATCCACTCACGTATAAATAAAGTGGCGCTTTAGCTCAATGCTTTTGATACTTGCGCCTCTATATGTCAATTTTAGTAAAATAGAATAAATAATGCGAAGACTTCGCACGGGTCACGCTAGTTTTTATAATAATGAACTTAAAAAATACCTGAAAAAGCATATAGTAAAAAATAGTAGACAAGAGAGCGTGTCTGATTTCACAATACATTAAAAAAATGGGCTAAAACAAAAGAAATTTAATGTTTTTTCTTCTTCAAGATCTCACTGAAACGCAATTTTAAATATAAATAGTATTTATAAAATATATAATATAAAAGTATTTATTGAAATTATTTCTATGTGCAGATTACATAGAAATAATTTCAATAAATACTTCAAATTAATTTGTTTGACGTTTTGAAACATTGTTTTTGAGAACATATTTTTAACATCCTATTTCAAATAATTTAAAAATAACAAACATAAAAGAAATGAAAATATACAAAAGTCTCATAAATTGTTATGGGACTTTCGTTTAAGATTAGGAGGCTGCCAGCATTTTTCTACTCACACGAAAAATATGAATTACAATTTATAACGACGCTCATATTGAAAGGTAATCCTTTAAAGAAAATTGCCCCACGGCTTATTCAGAGCAAAGCTCCTTATAACTGAATAGATGCTTAAACTTTCCTAAGCCGCGATGCCGACCCGAAACTTTGCCAAATATATAATACATTTAACTTTGTGTAAATGCTAAATTCTGCAGGAATGTAGTCAGCGAAGAATAGCATAAGTATGTACATTAGGGAAAGTCTTGACGGGGAACATACTTAATGTTTTCCTTTGGAGCAGGTAAACTTTCCAGAATCTTTTGTAAGTAATACTCGCATGTATGGAAGGTATTCGGTACTTTGCCCTGCGAGGAGATATTGCGGCTATTTATGTAAGTGTAAACGTACTTTTTACAGTGTGGGTAATCCACGAGTATGTGTTAAATATTTTGAAGTTTCCGTAATCCTATTTAACGAAAGATTTATTTTATCATCTCGCGGGAAAAAGAAGGAGCTTCAATGCAAAGAATTATGGCTTTATTATTTATGTACGCTGAAATTTTGAAATTATTATTTCTGAAAGAGAATTTCATAGGATATTCTCGTTTCATGAATATTGGCAATGGCCTTGGATGCTTTGATGACTCGGGTTGCAAGATTAAATCAATTTTAAAAAAATCTTAATGATGAAATCTTAGTGGCAATGATATGTATATAGATATACACTCACAAACACACACACACACATATGTGTGTGTACGTGTGTGAATATCACAATATGCAGAATATATACAGGTTTTTAACAGTACTGATTAAGAATTACAAAGACCCTAAATTAAACATATGACAACACGAAACCAAAATTGGTATTTGATCTATTTCTTTTTTGTTCACAATTTTGTTAGTGAAAATAAATAGGTTTTAAATATTTTCCGTCCAAAAAATATTAAATGTGGTCTATATTTCTTAAGCAGTTTGGTAAATAATGAAAATAAATGTTGTTTGCCGCCAGTTGCAGATAGAACGATGCATAATTTATAATTGTTAGCTTATTTTGTATCCATAAGAATTTATGTTGTGATAAACAGTGGGATAGGTCATTTCTCCAGTCTTTGTGGTTTTATCACCAGTTATTTTATTTATTTTTTCAACCCTTAATAATATACTTGTACACGTAACTTTGCTATCGTATTAGTTTACCAGAACCAACGGTGAAAGTCACTGGTAAAATACCACTAAAGTTTAAAATCCTTTACGCTGCTCTTTTATTTCGGCAGCTGCGTGGCTTATTTCACATTAATACAGTAAAATTAACTGTAATTTATATTTTGGTGCATATTTGTCGCTGGTATGATAACATACACAAATATCCAACCCCTAATACTAAGAAATTGAAGAAACTGTTAATTTTCAAAATTAAACTATAATTCTAGCGCTATCGTTATTTGAAAATATTTATTTTCACGACCAACTTAGTTTAACCACATCTAGCCTTATTCTTTGGGTGCTCACGGACTCGGTTTAAGAATCCGAAATATGAAAGTGTTGGAACAAAAAACGTACAATGCATCCATTTGTACTGGTAATGCGTAAATATCATATATATTAAAAACCGTCTCAATAACGTTTAATTTTATACTAGAACTTATTTTGAAAATTAACAGTTTCTCAAACTGTCCGTAATACGAAATGAATAAAAAAAATTTAAGAATAAACAAAACCTAAATATTGGCATTTAAACAATATAAATAGTTCCAGTAACTTCAGACGCATCACTTGAATATTTAAGAGTAAATAATATTTTCATCACTATTCCACACAAGCTTCAGTGAATATTTAAGTAATTGTAATTTTTCACCATGTATATTTATATCTTTCATACATCATGATTTTCTAAAAAATATATAATATCCGTTTAACATAAGGTAAACTTCAAGTGACGCTACTTTCATTTTATAATTTTAACTTCAATACATTCCAGGATAGGGTTCGGGGATATACGTTTAATAGATTTTTCTCAGACATATTTCTTAATAGAGTATTAGTAATATAAAGAAAGAGTTAAAACCGTAAAATATGTCCGCTTCAAACGATTTCTGAGGAAAACGACAAGGAAAGACAGTCATAGGAAACGTCATAATCCTATAACGATTCTATTTTTTTCTTTTGAGGTACGAAGTTCTAAAACAGATCGACCTATTCGGAAACGAAGCCAGCTTAAGGATAACCCCCATTAAAAATGTGTTACTTAATAAAAAATAACGTTATGTATTATAATATTTTCTGCACCAAAAATTGATAGTTTCGCAAGGGTGATTCATTTATAACTTACTTTAAAATAGATTAGGTTGCCCATTTTACGCTTAGGTTAGTTGTTTTTTTTATTTGTATATACCTTGGTTTTCCAAAATAATTTAGGAGATTTACGAATTTTTTTATTTAACCCTTAGTAGGACCTTGAATTGGTATCAAAAAAATTTCTTAACAATCTAATTACGAAACTGGAAAATAGTAGATATAAATTTTCGATTGCCAATGATAAAGATCTAATTAGCTGGTTTGGGCTGACGAGTTATGAAATCTAGAATAATGGGATGCTTCTAGAGTTAGCTTTGATGGAATCTGGAATACTCCTTGGTGATAAATGGTATATATATTGTTATTTTATTAATTCATTAAAGTTAATGAGTAATGTCCTTACGATAATGAAATTGTAGGCTGGTGTGATCACCGGCCTACACTTGTGTGAATATCGATATTGGTTCTCTCCAAGTAAACAGCCCCTATATGACTTAGGTAAATTATTAAGGATGATATAGTGAATCTTTTGAGAATTTCTTTCAAAATCAACAACGCTATCCTAACCAATGTTTTTACCGAGCTTAAAAAAAGCATACTTGTCCCTTTTCAATTTTAATTTCTTTTAAACTATTTGGTTGCAGAGTATTCGAAACGAGATATTCGAAAATGAAATATTAACATAATTTTCCATTTTTAATTTGTGAGCCAAGTACGAAAATAACATTCAAGATAACTCTTCATTTTTTCAAACATGTATCTGATTAATCAAAATAAAATTCCAGACACTACAAGTTTATTTCCCAAAATGCGTGTTTCAATACACACTTGGTCCTTTCTTTTTTAAATGTGTATCTTTAAAACTGTTTAAAATCTGAAATAAATGTCAGATAGGGTTGGTTTTCTTTCCAAGTTTATTTGACGACTGCGTAATGACTATCTAACTAATTTGTATAATAACTATCTCGCTGATTAAATAATAACCATCTAGCTGGATTTAAAATTCCATAAACGAATGGCAACAAAGATATATATATATATATATATATATATATATATATATATATATATATATATATATATATATTTATATATTTATGTATATTTATATATATATATATATATATATATATATATATATATATATATATATATATTCTCATGTCTATCCACACTTATGTTATACAACTCTATATAATTAAATAGATTGTAGTGGAATTTATCTGGGAAAAGTAAGTCTACTTGTGTAATTAATGATATTTGGCAGAAAAATTAAAATACATCTACAATACTCAATAAATAAAATATTACATTTCCGACAAAAGTTTGAAAATATTATCAGATATCGAAAATTCTGAATCGAGAAAATATTACATTTCTGACATTAAACAGAAAATATTACGAGATATCTATAATACCCAACCAAGAAAATAATACATATTCGAAATTTGTAAAAAAATGTTTCAAGACATCTAAAATTCTCTGTCAAGAAAATATTAAGTTTCTGATATTTGTTAGAAAATATTATAGTGTTTATAATTCTCAATGAAAAATAATTTTATATTTCTCTCATTGGGCAGGAAATATTATTTGCTTATTTTACGACAACACCTTAGTCAATTCTCTTTCCCGATTTTTAATCACATACACAAAAAATTAGGAGCTAGTCAGTATACCGATACGTAGAAAGTAAATAAGTGCAAAATTTTTTCGAAAAATTTGCTATATTAAATTAAAAAATGAGGGTAACATTTTCTTATCTTACACTTATACAATATATAATTAGCAAAATAAATAAAAGTTTTTAATCGCGATTAACTAAAAAAATATTTAAAAAAATAAGTTTTAAAAATGGATCAAACTACATATACGCCATCTTTATCTGTGGCTCCATTTGAATATACTGCCAGCATAAAAATTTTACTCCAGTAAAAAACCAATTACAAGGTTTTTTAAAGTCCTAATTACTGCCATACTTTTTTGTTCCGGGTATTATTAATTATAGCTCTGAAATAGTGATGATCAGATGGCAAAACATTAAATGAATGAGTAAAACCCAGCCAGTAAAATGGGAAAGCGTTATTAAGAAGAATTCGACCTAATCACCAGTAAAATAAGTTTTGAATCTACCTTAAATCGGTCCAATATTAACTTCTCAATAATAGCGCCCTGGATATTTCACTAGCAGCATAACCTTTTAATATTCACTTAAAGTTTGGGTGCTGCAAGCAAAGTTTATATTTTACCAAGCCATTAGTGTCCTCTCATCACCAATGAATAGAAGAATCCGAACTCGGCGTTGGTTTAGATCAATTTTTTTTAATATCATGCCTTTAAAGGCTTGAGATTAACCGTCATTGACTGAGACCAATTAGGTCTATTTATACCTTAAAATAAAATATCCTGAAACATCTACCGACTTTTCTTAAGTTAAAAGGCAAAAAAAATAAGAGTTCATATGTATATATACATGGGAAAACTTCGTTATTAACTAAAACATTTAAAACTTAACGGAAAATATTCAGCATATATCTTTTATTTAGCCATGCATAAGATGGGGAAATTTATCTTCGGAGCTGGAATAAAATATGTTCAATTACTTGTACAATTTACGATTTACCTGAGACTATTATTTCTTCTAAGTCAGCTTAAACGAATCCGTGGCGAACTATATAAATGAAGTATATGGCTCGATGCCAAAGTTGCGGAATATTGATGTGAAAACATTTTTAATTTGCATGCTCATTGCAAATTGCCCTCAGAAAATAATGACATTAACCATGTTAAGGTTAATGTCATAATTGATGACGAGAAAAACTAAAGTTATTTTTAATAAATCGATATGTTCTAAAGATTTCACATTAGCGATATGAATATTAAGTAGCAAAGTACTTCTAAAACCCTAGTTTTAAAAATGCTGACATATCATCCTTATATTTTCAAATGTTTTTAGGTAATAACTTTTAAATATTTTTTTAAAACGCATTAATTAATTTATATGATTTAATTTATAATAATAAGTAATTTTTTTTTCTCCATATAAAATAATGAAATGTAGGGTGAACGTACTCTCCTTATACAGTTTAAATTTTCATAAAATGGCTACATTTTAAATGTATTACTGACACAAAGCCCATAATATAAAATTTTCGTAACAACACTGTGTATTTAAAATCATTATATTTTCAAGTAGGTTGTGACATGGCTTAGCAAGACATATTTACTTTTGATTTATCATAAATTTTGGGTATTAATGTCAAAACAAGTTATAAAAGTATAATAATTTGAAGAGATTAAATATTTTATGGGCCAAAAGAACAATGCCCTACATAAATATATATATATATATATATATATATATATATATATATATATATATATATTATATATATATATATATATAAATATATATATAAATATATATATATATATATATATATATATATATATATATATATATGTACCTGTGTACGAATATACCTAGGGGTAATCTTTTTATTTAATTTCTTTGTCTTTTATATGCTTTAACCAAAACATTTTTATTATGATGTTTAATGAAATACCGACAAGTTAATTTGGTTTGTTTTTTTCTTGATTTCTTCTTCTCTAATTTATATTATTTTAGATTTTTTGGGCAAACTAATAGGAATATTAGTCGAAAACTCATTGAAATTTGGGAGTCTTATATGTGACGAATACTTTAACATAATAACAAAATATACTATTATTTTATGAGATTTAATATTTGTTAACGTATTGTAAAGAAAAGTGCACAAGTGACAAATAAAAAAGAAAATAGCACGTAATATTTATAACCCTAAAATTTATTTTTAATTTATGATATGAATATTTCTCTACTAAAAGTGAATGATTACAAAATATCGTGTAAAATGTACAAATTTAGTTTAAAAATATTATTAAAAACCGTATATATTTTCTGCAAATTCAACTTGGATTAGTTGGAAGTAATCAGAGATTTTTGGATTACGATAAAAATGATTACTATAATTCGACGATTTGGATCAAAAATTTTATTTTTAATTTTCAGTAATGAATATCCAAGTAAAAATGAGAATACTAATCAGAAAAAAGCTGACTCTGTTAAAAACCATGATAAAATCAAATAATCTGCAAAACCTCTTACTGGCAAAGAAAGTATCCCTCTTGCTAAAATTAATATAACTACTAATTTCTTCGAGATTTATTTGGATTTAATCTATCAATTTATTTGCTCTTTAGAAAACAGTTTTGAGAATAAGAACTGTGTTAATTGTACCCAAAGAAAGGAAAGTGGACATAGTATCTACTTTTGTTTCAGTGTATGGTGAATTCGGATGTTTTACGAGTTTCCTAAAAAAACAAGATATATAATCTTAAACAACAAAAATAAAATAAAAACTAACGCTCAAAGTGTCTGCCCTTATTGTCTAAGGAAGCATTTGCTTCATAAGGACTGTACTATGAAATCATTTGCTTCATAAGGACTGAAATCATTTGCTTCATTCAGAGGAAGCATTTGCTTCATAAAGACTGTACTATGAAATCAAATAAATACATATATTATGAAATATATACTATATGTACTATGAAATATATATTATATATAATATAAAATATACTATATATATTATGAAATATATACTATGAAATCAAATAAATATATGTACTATGAAATCATTTGCTTCATTCAGAGGAAGCATTTGCTTCATAAGGACTGTGCTATGAAATCAAATAAATTTGATTTAATCCATGCTACGGCAAAATAATGAAAAGGAATCAATAACACAAACAAAATCCAAAATGGGCAAATTATTAATACCGAAGCTATTTAATCTTCTGTACCTAATGAAAAGAGAATAATTTAAAAAGAGTATATTATTAACTATGGACAAATAAGACACAAAATATTACAACAAATAAAGCCAAATAATCTAAACTGTTATATGAGATACTAATGGTATGTCAATATATATAATTCAAAAGTACATTTTTTAATGAGATAAATCTAAGCTATCTCTACTATAACAATGTCCTGCTTCATTTAGTTCCGAACCAAGGAAAGGACCAACATATTAAGTTAAACTAAGCGAAAGCCCTTAGCAGAGTATTTGCGCTGAATTCCGGAGAGGCGTTTTAATTTCGAGCAAATCGTGGGACTAATGCGGGTTTTTAGTGGGACCGGAGAGAGGAGCATTGTAGAAGGCACAGTCCGCGAAGAATGCATTATTTTGTAGATACCAGACATTTATCTGCTTTAAGACCTAAAAGTCATATCAACATCCGTTACAAATATGCTGTCGGAATTATGATTTATTTTTGGAAATTTGTGATTTAATTTTTTTTAAATAAATATTTTTTCGATTTTAAATATTTTTGATAATCTATTATATACCCAAAATATTATATTCTCTTTATTTAAAAATATTCTTTAGCATGACTCAGTGAATCTGCAAAAATCATAAAATTTCTCACGGCGCTATTTTATCTCAAGGATACCTTTAAAATGTAAAAAATATATTATTAATTTAAAAGAAAATAGAAGAGACATTATGTACTTTACAAAATCGTCAGAAATTTCCTATTCCCAAACAAATTAATTCCTAATAGATCACGTTACATTTTTTTTAAATGAAGGTAGACAATTCTTTCATTAAACAAAATAAAATTAAATGCGATTCGATACAAAAACTTGTCATTCTTTATTTAATGGTCAATCAGTATCGATGGTGTTTTATTTCGGTTAATCAATAATGCCTAAATGCGGCCATACACTCACTTTGAGACCGCTCAAGTAGTAACTTATTGACTGAAGGCGTGAAATCGAATCAGTGAAGAGGATCGAATTTATGTTGAACTACTGTTATCCAAAACAAATATTTGGAAACTACAGCAAATTTTATTCTCGCAGCACTTTGAACTGTATAAAACGTAGGTAGACTACGATTGCGTCCATATTGCATATATTGCATCCTATGATGCGACAGAACAAAATACAACACATAAAGAGGTGGAAATAATATTACTAAATAATGGTTAGAAGAGACATTTTGAAGAAATTATTTAGCAAATTTCTGGCTTGCTCGTTATAATAATAAAGCAGCAGATGCAGTATAGTACTTTGGTGTAAATAGCACGATCAAAGCAATGCGGTTAACCTTTTATCACTGAGTTTTTTAACTGGTGTGTTTCTTACAGTAAACTTCTACTACATCATTAACTCATTTATGCCTTTACTCTTGCACAATGTGTTATGCTATTTCTGATAGACAATCTGTGCTTTCTTTTCAAGTTGTCCCTTAAATATTATATTTCCAATTTCGAATATGTCCACGCCATATAATAGTGTGGAAATGTAGGCCGACTCTTTTGTTAGTGACTGAGTGAGCATTGCCGCATTGCACACAGCGATAATGGGTGATACAAATGTGTGACTATATGTGTGTATGTACATGTGGAGTGACGGCGGGAGAACAAATAGAGACGAATTATTTTGGTCGTCGTCTAAGTTTGTCTTTCCGTCTTTTTTTTATTTCCTTGGGATTAAACCTTGCTTAAGTTATCACTGTGGAAAAAGAAGTGACACTTTTACAGGTAAAAATCTAAATTATTTAATATGCTTTTTAGCCCTCTATATATTTTTTGTTACTTTACTTGAGAAACACATTAACATTATAACTAAAGATAGTGCGGTGGACTGTACTCCATTACATTAAGTATTGATAGATATATAAGCAATATAAGGTGATGATCACAGATTTATTCAGGAACTTTTAAGATTACCGTTAGCAAGGTCGAAAAATATTTTTACCATAATATTCGGTTCCCCTAAAATGTTTATTTGCAATTTAATATTTTGAATAAAGTTAGTTTCATTTAGTACTAATTTTTTTAGTTTTTGGAAAAAAGTTTTTTTACAGAAAAAATTCTGTAACAAAATTTTTACAAAAAAAAATGTTAAACGAACTTTTATCAAACTTTAGTGTACTCTCACCTGCTTAGAGCAATTATCATTGAAATTAAAAATAAAAGTTTGAAAATAAAAGTTACATCTATTTGGTGATCATTTGTATTAATGTTTTTATGGTAATTATGACTTTAAGTGAACAACATATTAACCAATAAGTAAATATTGAGTTTTAAGCATTTACCTCAAAAATATTATCATTTACTGTTATTTACTTTAAAACCTGTTTACACAATATATCTACTAAGAAAACGGGAAGCTTCTAGGCATTTGATTGATAAGTTTTTTAGTTTTGTATTTTACATTGTAAATGCTTAGTGGATAAATTGATTATATTTGGCATATTTGGCACATTTTATTACATATTTTTGTTTACCGTCGTTGTTTCCATTACAAAATTGAGAAAAATATCACATTTTACATTATATATATATATATATATATATATATATATATATATATATATGTATATGTATATATATATATATATATATATATATATATGTATATGTATATATATATATATATATTTATATATACATACAGACACACATGTTATATGTGTTTTATGTGCACGCCTGTTCGTGTGGGTGTTATATACATATGTACTTATAGATATTCATTATAAGTACATATGTTCTGAATATAGAAATTAAATTTGTTTAAATCTAATTCTACCTTTATTACAATAGCGCTCTTGGTTATTTGTTATCTCTTAAATTATTAAAATACACGATATCCAATTTTTCCCACTCACTTGTTAAATAGCCGAAAACTGTATTGTCACTTGCTGAAGACGATGGGAAAATATTATCAATATAACAAAAATTTGAAAGAACTGAAACTGAATACTTTAATTGTAAGCATCGATTATATATATATATATACATATATATATATATATATATATATATATATATATATATATATATATATATATGTATATTAGAGGTGAGTATCGATTAATTAGTCAAGAAATAAATCTTGAATATTAAAATACGTTTAGTGAGACACTGTTTCGAGCAACAACGGTTCCGTATGTAATTTGAATTAAAATTACTTTATATAACATAAGTGACTAGCATGGATTTCTTAGAAGGATAAATATTTAATAAAATCTAACATAAATAGGGAGAGTTAACATAAGAATAAATATATACAATTTCCTGCTAATAGTTTTCTCTTAATATCTGCATACGCGTTTCGGAAATAATGGGAGGGGAATATGTTAATGCAATTTTTTCAGCATACCTAGGAAGAAATACCATCCAAAGGGATGAAATACTATTTTTAAGACCCTTATGACAAGTCTTTTTAAATGATATAACACATTTTAAATCTTCTTCGAATTTTCATTTTTTCACTCAAAGGTCTCAATATAGATAATTTTAAGTATTTGCTATTAAAATATAAATGGTTTAGTATCCTTATTTGCTCTACTAAATTTCATGGTTCTGTATCAAGCGATTTTAAAGAAACACGACAATGACAGATGGGACATATTACGAGAGTTCCGTTTTTTTTGACATACGAAAACTTATATATACTTATGTACAACACTACGTTTAATTTCGAATACTCTGGATAGAAAATGATAGCAGAGTCCACTTACCGATGGACTGTACTTGAGCGGAAACTAGAACAGTTCGCTATTCATTGCCGATATTGAATTAATATATTTGTTACTATCGAACAAAGCGAAGCTTTCAATTGGTACTGGAGCAAATAATGCGAGCGGTACCGCATGCGGGCAACCGCTATGGGCCGAAGGAAATTCCCTGAAGTCACGTGCGCTCACCGCAAGTGCTCTTATTGCTTAGATTCATGTCGTACAGGTATGCGTTTGAAACCTACTGCTCCACCTATGTCTTTAGAAATTTAGCTGTAGTCAATACATGTTTCAAAATTGCCACCGAGTTCGGATCTTTACACTGGAATTATTTTGGAGAAAGTTATTGACAGGCATTAATTGTGATTATTAATACAAAATATTTATTCGTGACATATATAACGAAAGTACTATTAAATTATTGGTAATGCAATTTTATATAGATGTAATTTGAATAATAAGTCAAAGTTTGAGAAACAGTTAATTTAATTTTTTTTAAATTTAAACGTCACATATACATCAGATTTTAAAAAAATTCCCATGGATTTTGAGGTAACCTATAATTCTTGTAGAAATTTTACTTCCTTTATTTTAAATTTAAGTTCCCACGGAAGGTAATACTTTGAATGTTAAGAAATACGAATAACAGCTCAAACTTTATTATCTGTTAAAAAATTTGGAAAACATTCGGGAAATAAAAAAAAATTTATTTCGATTTTTCGTACTGACAATCGAAATCGGAAATTTCATAGTAACCAACGTGTCTATTTGTTTGTGAGTTACAAACATATTTTTAAATAACAACCTAATTTTTAAACTCGTATACATAAGTTCTTTTTTTTTATATCGAGCTACAACTTAGAGGGCTGAGAGATGAGTTAATTCTTTTTTAAAATTCGTCTTATTTTTCTGTGAGGCCGAGTATCAAATGAACATATATTAACAAGACATTTTAAAAACATACATTTTTACTTTATTATCATTTGTTGGTCTAGTTGGTTTAGTCAAAAATCAATCTCAAAAACAAAAATTTTTGGTAAATAATATAAGCTTAAAAGTAATGGTGTTTCTGTCATAAAAAATTAAATCAAAATATCGAATCAAATTTAATAGTGGCAAAAATAGGTTGATTGATGCAAATTTATCACCAAAAAAAAGTTTTACTATTTTTATGACATATTTTCGTTATTATCTTACCCCACTCCACAGACTGCGTGAAAAAAAATCGCGCTAACATTACACGTACGCTGAAGATTTTTTGTTACTTTGGTATATATTATTTGAGGTTTCTTTATAAAATATGTGTTTGCAAAGAACAGCTGAAAAAAATTATTTCCCCATTTTCTATTTTTCACATTTTACATTATATTCAAGGAAAATTAATGAGTTGTGGTGAGATAATAATCAGCAAAATTTTAAAATAATTTTCAAAAAAATGCCTTGTAATCGCTATTCACTATAAAATTATATTAAAAATGCATACGACTTGAAATTTATTGTAATGTCTATATTAAGCAACTATCTCTCATGATAGTTATATACATATTTCGATCTTTAATTATGAATGAAATTTTAAAATTCGTAACGGTGGAATTAATAGGGCTTTTAAAAAGTTGACTAAATCTAATTGTGCGATATTTGTTGTGATAGGCTTTTTTCTCTTAGATTGAATACTATGTTTAATGAACAGTTCACAATATGAAAATTTAATTAAGTGATACGCCGCGCAGTATGAAAATTTAATTGAGTATGACGTTATTGACGTTTTCCTTTGAAGCTACGAACTATCTTTAACCAAGCTACAAAGCTTACGGTGGACTTATAACGACACTCAACGTGACCTGCCGTGCGTCAGCGAGACGGTCGTACCTCCACAAATATTTGAAAAAAAAGGGAACGTATAATTTTTTCCATTTTCAATTTGTTAATTTTGTTAACCTATTTATATTTTGCGTGCTGAAAATTACTTAGATACTTTAACATTTGTTCAACCTGAAGACGAGTGTATTTATTATTGACAAAAGCCTATGCGTTTAGTTGAAGACGATCAACTTGACCCTCTGTATTTCTGAGGCAGTTCACATGCTCAACGTAATTTTTTTCTGTGATTAATAACTCATCATAATCTATAACTTGATATATAATTTCACTTCCAATTCAAAGGCCGAAAAATGGCCATTATTTTTTTAATCCATGCGCATAGGTTAAAAAATTGTCGAAAAACGAGATTTTGACAATTGGACAAACGGTTGGACGGGCTGGCATATTGAAATAATAAGGGATGCTTTTCGTTCTAAGAACTATACATGCAACATATTTAATCGGTAATGATTTTAAATAAGTTACTCAAAAATATTTAAATTATTGTTAGAAAGTTAAGTTAATTGGAAAAAGCAAATTTAATGATGAAAGTGTAAATCAAAATTACATTTTTTCTAAAATGATGATTTCGACACTCGAAATATATACATAGATACAAAATATACTGGTTTCGCCTACTCTTTACCCTCTCCATGCACCAACAGACACGCCTTTACCACTGATAATTGTGCTGCCCTACCTGAGCTCTCATGTAATGATAAATTCCTGCACAAGCCCGTCGTTTTAGCAATTCACAAGCCCTCGCCTCTAGCTCGTACGGCGCGTGCTACGAGAATACGTGGGCAACGTAGGCGATCATTGACACGGTCTGCTGTAATGTGTGGCAAGTGAAGTTATAGGGCCGGAACTGTGAATTTGTTCTCTTTTCCCCTTTTCCTATTTTTTTTCGTTTATTCTGTAAATATAATACGTCATTGGCATTTCATTTTAAATGAATTATCTTGACATAATTATTTTAATATGATAAAGGGCACGCTTTATTATACATTTTCTCGGATGTCATTAAGACACACGAAATGAATGAAAAAATTCATATATTTTTTGGTTTCGTTATATTGATACAAGTCATTTATTGCCTTTTCCTTACACACTGAACTCTGGAGAACTCAACTCGATATTAATATTTTTTTAACTTAACCTTGACGATGAAGCTTTATTAAAAATAAATTCGTCAAATATTCTTTAAATTAAAAGAACACATTAGTATATCACGCTTTGTTGTCGATTTTGCCATAAAAATACAAATTGTTATTTAAAAGCCTGTCGTTAAACACAATAACATCACCAAAAAATTTCAAATGAGAAATATTACAAAAATGATGCTAATTTCGAAAACCAAATAATGATACTAAATATATTAAAATTTGCTGGATTTAATATGCGATGCACGTAGGTAAAAGTAGAAACCAATAAAGATGCTGAGAATGACAAATTATTGCTTAAGTGAAATATTACCGTGGGCAAAACATTTTATTTAATATCGTAATATACGATTTTAAAAATTATTAAAGTATTATTTTAAACTAAAAGTAAGTTAGGAATAAAACACATAAGTGGTAGAAAATATCGATAATGCTAGAAAATAAATTCAGTCGATTAGATATAAATGAACAGCGAGGAATTCCAGAGGAAACAAATCGTAATTTGTAAAATTTTCAGCCTGAATCTTTAGAAAAACTTTGAAGTAACTCGTTCTCGTGATAGAAAACTTACAAAAGAAGTTAGACGGATCACAGCTTGTATTGGATTCGGAATATTTAATCATTCAAGCGTCAATATAACAAGTTTGAAGTAAAAAGAATGAACTAGAAATTTTGACTTCGGTCATCGTTATACTAACATTTTAACTTTTATTATTATATGAACTTTTTAGGTTCTGAAATTGGAATGTATAAAATTTATTAAGTAATAAATCAACATTATTGCTATTCCGACTAATAGATTAAAATATTTAATTCCGTCAGTCTTACATATACTTTTTTTTTAAATTTATATTTTTTCATGTTAGCTGCAAACAATTAAAGAATTGCCACTTTGAAACTTCAATTTATTTGTGACTCCGTTGCATATTTTTTATAACATTATTAATATGAGGTTTTGGATAAATGGATGGAGGTAAGGATGCATTTTTATTTGTTATTCCTACATTTTGTTATACATATATTTGTTATTTCTTAAACTCCAGAATTTCTGAATAGATCCACGTAAAATTTGGGATAAAAATAGATTTTATTTCGAAAATACGTAGTAAAATTGTCGTATGTCCAAATATGAAGTGTTTCCTGAGGAATAGTTTGATAAGACCAAGTATATTTTTCATAAACATTCACTTTTTACAATATTCATAAGACATCTTCTGATAAACATTGACGTCTTGACTCCTTCCAAAAATAGGTTGCATACATATTAGCCATTATCTTGAAGCATTAAATATAAACACATTAAGTCGATTAATAGCATTTAAGTGTACTTAAATGAAGTAATATTTGTGCTAAATAAATATCACTTCATTATACACAATTGGTAATGATTTTCCTTCTCGACTATGAATAAGTTCTGTTATTTTCATGCAAAAAATAATCACTGTCGAAATATATTTCTACGTATTCCTTTTGTTCTATTTTGGACATTGATCCATTGCTTCTTTGCTTTATGACTCTAATATACAATTATGACATATTTTTTTAATTTGAGTTCCTTTTTAAAAAATAAATGATGTTACGTTTAATGTTATACATAACATATAAACATATTTTTTTTATATATTTAATGAAAATAAATAATATTACCAATAAAACTTTAATTACATTTACTATATTTCGGCCGCCGAACTATAAATTGAACAGTTAGTTTCTGTAAATAATGAAAATAGATGCTTTACGAAAGTTTGCTTTATTTAATTTATACGTTTGCAATTGTTTTACTATTGCAAGTTAAATTTGTAATATTATGAGTATTTGATATATGAAGAATGAACATTGTTAAACCTTTCAAAGACCTGGAAGTGACGCGAAGATAATGTTGGAAATATACAAGAACACCGTATGGGATACCGTCTGAAATTAATAAAAGGTGCTACGTGCCGTACAATATGTGCTTAAATATGCCCAAGAGCTCAATGTAGCATATTTTATATTTGTTAAATTAAAATGTACAAACTGATAAATTCTGCACTTCCATCTTCTACGTATTTATAAGATTGCGTATTCGCAATAATCAGCGCGTAAGGGAACAATCTTAAAAAAGTATACGCATAAAGTTTCTTGCGTCTTGTTTTGAGGACGAAAATTTGTTCTACGGAAGTGACTGGTCCGCAATAATAATCAGTTTAAAACAAACAAAAATATTGCAACAAAATTATACTGTATATGGAAACATATTTTTTCATCAAGCTATATATAGCTCCAAGCGCGTAACTTTAATCGCTAAAAATTCAAAAACAGGACTTAAAAGTTGAAAAATTAAAAATTGCACCTAAATTTAATTTCAGAAGATCTGATAAATAATTATATCTTATTCGTTGAAATTGGCACATTCCATGGCAAGTAAACTTGTAAAATTTTACAAGTTTATATACCGGTAAATATAAAACTGTAAGGTTATGATAGACGGATCGACATAGTTGTTTCGCTAATAAAAAGCTACTCAGGCTACTTCTCACATTTATTTGTGAGAAAATTTCTTGCACAGTGAAAATATATTTTCGTTTATTTTTTAACTTCGTTTCCAAAAAAAGAATAAGTTTTTAACAATGTATATTTATAGTTTAATATAATACTAGTATTTGTCGCTTTAATTTCATTTAATGTTTCTTATCACTAATGACAACGAGAGAATGAATGACTTTCATCATCATTATCAGAGTATTTTAAAATATGTTTACTATTGTGGTTAGAAAATATGTTGATTGATCGTGCGAGATAAAAGGCATAAGTGCATTTTGAATGAGTTCGAAATACTTGTCTCTGTTTAAAAATATTTTTGAATTCACGTCAATTCTGAGAGAAAGTGGTAAAATTTTCAGGAATGTGATAAAGATTATCACCAGTGTTATGGACGTATCAGAAAATAGATATACATTTTCTAGATCTCTTCAAACTTGTCTACGTATTAAAAACAATGTCATCTATTGCTATCAATTCGATTGAAAAATTGCCAGTTACCCGGATTTTTTAATAATCGAATCCAAGATAATAAAATCTATATATTTGCTCAAACGGATAGATTTTAGTAGTAGAGTTTACTATAATACTTTTAACTACTTGAAAAATTTATTTTCTTATTTATTTCACATGTAAGTTCAGCGATCCATATACTGACGGATAGACACACACACACGCACGAACGTACGAGTGTTAAAATTTGTTTGACGATATTTTAAATTTTCCTTCAACGTCAATATATTATAAAGATATTTTTCCTTCAATATTCCTGCCATTTTGTTTCGTTTTTTATATGTTCCCATGAATATTTACATTTTTTTATCTTCATTTTTATTTTATTGGTGCCAAATAATTGCAAAGGAGAAAATATTATAAATTTGTATTAGGATTTACGCCGACCAAAATTGAAGATTTTTTTTGACATAGGGTTACTGCACCCTAAACAATATAGAATATAAAAAATCAGTGACCGAATTTATACAATTGTCAACTTTTGTTTCTGTCATAGCCAAATGATCTTACCTTACATGCATTCTGTTGAAAATCATAATTGGTTTATTGGCAGTATTTTTTAATATTATCTTATTAGTGTGCAAGAAATTATAAAACATTATTTGAATTTAAAATTAAAATGAAGAAGATTATTTAGTCGGCAATCTTGCCATCTATCGTCATGCGGTATAGCGCGTTGCATGGTGCGACAGAGTAAATACTCTGTCGTGTAATCCGATCGCTCCATATTTAATTTATATTTTAACTCAACCTTTATTTTTAATTTGCATTTCAAATGTTCTGTTATTTTTTCATACACCCTGCGCATGGTTCCCAGGCAGCATCGTTTAAACCTACTTCACGTTTATGACATTTTGGATTTATTAAACATTGTGAAACGAACATGTATTAACAAAAGTTTTGGTCGCGGGGATTCATGTAAAATGAGATGGCTGTTTAACAAGCACAGTAATACATAACTTTGGAATTGGTGTGAAATAAAATTATTTTATCTTAAAATATAACAGGAGTGTGTAATTCAAAATCTGCATTATGCTACATGCATATTTCAAGAATGTTCCTAATATGTATACTCAGAGCCATGACAATTTGATTGGTTTTTGTAATTTTATTATTAAATAAGATTCTTATAGGAATTAAATTTTGAAAAGAGTGGTTGCTTAATACGTGTTATCTTATATTTTCCTAGTTGTTCATAATATAGTCCTAAATAGTTTTTAATATTTCTAATTCAAAAATAATTTCTAATAAGCTATGGTGTCTAATCCATTCCAATGACTTTTCTTTTAAAAGTTTTATAAGAGAAAATTCAGTATTAGATTGGTTTTCAAACATTTCATTACTTTGGTATTTTCATTTTGGGTAAATATATTGTTATGTAGGGCAACATATCTTTTTAGGATTCCGTATCTCAAAAGGAAAACGGAACCCATATGTCACTTCATTGTCTACTTGCCGGTCTGTCAAGAACCTTTTTCACAGGAACGCAGAGAGTTATAAAATTTAAAGTAACGTCAAATATTAGGTCTACGGCCTACCCTTATAGCTTTAAAAAAATCATGCTTCTAAGTTGAAGCAATCAAGAAGAACCCTAAAAACACAGCCATTTACGTCCCCATTTTGATATTCGCAAATAAATCAAAACTTGTAGGGTATTTCACGGTTATCTAGAATCATGAAAGTTGGCAAGAGACAAGGCCTCACAGCACAAGGAAAGAAAACAATTTTTTGTGTTTATAATATACAAAAAAATATTTTTTAACATGTGCCTGTAAAGGACATAGTAGGCAATATATTTTCGTACTAAAATTTAAAATTGTATGAATAGGTTAAAAGGAATATTGTGTACCAATAAATGCCTAAATGTGTACAAAACGAAGTGTGTAGTGCGAATTCCACCCTCGTGTGTCAGTTTTTTTATTTATTCACTTTTTTTGAAAAGTTAGATACGTAAGAAAATGGCGTATGAATATGGTGGACTCGTTTCGGCAAAAGCAAATCCTTTAATTAAACTGTAAAAATTTTGACGAAAAACATTTTATTTTCTTAATATTTAAGTACACCAAAAGTTAATGATAATATTACAAGTTAATTCAAAACTACACACACTAAAAAAATCAGTTAATTAAAAACAGAGCTGGTGCTGCGAAAGCTCCGTACCCATCTAGCCATGTACGTGTATATATAATTTCTATTAAACTGTAACTATTTATAAACATTGATATTACTTTTCACCATGTAAGTATGTTAACCTATCGTAAAGTTGTTTTTAACAGTTTTGACTTGAACAGTTCCAAAGATGAGTGTTTCAAAGATGTCTGTTTCAAAGACAAAAATAGAACTTTCGTCTTAGGTATGTATTTTTTCTTTGCATCTGCTATGAACAAGAAACCAAATATTTATACTATTGTCTTGTTCCATAATTACAATATGCGAGTACCTACATATTACATGCTATATATAAATAATATTCTTTTAGTGCAGAAGTAAACACGGGCGGCCGCCAGCGAGGCTTATGTACTACACTTTATAATTTTTCGATTCCCAAATTTAATAGTGTAGTCTAAAATTAATTAAATGGAACTTTAGATATTGCTATATAGCAAAGATATATAGCAATATTACTTTAGGACAATGAAAAAAAAAACAATTAAACGTTTGGTTTTTAAAATTTCCGAAATAAAACGCTCTGAAACCTCCATTTCAGCAAATATATCCATTTCACCTTGTGTTCGTTAGAAAAAAATGTGTGCGAGTGGAAAGAGACAAGGTGGGTTTTGCGTGTCATCGAGAGTATTTTTAGATATTATTATGGTAATATATATTTATTATTTTGTGGATAAAAAATCTCTTGCTATTCTGTCAAGGGTTTTACATCCATTTATTTTTTCTAAAATTATGTTGCATGGCGTCAAATGTTGATTGATGAAAATAGAAAATATCGTTGGTCAAAGAATAATTTATTTTATGTATTTATTAAGACTACCTTTAACACACAGTCAATTGCGGGTAAAATACGCCCATTGACGGTTATAGCATATTATTGTTAAATTTAATAAGTAAATATTTTACACACATATAGTGAATATTATTTAAAATTGGAAAGCCAAAGGAATTAGTTTTTCACGTAATTATTGTCAATAAAATTGTAAATGAATATAATTTAGATTTTTTTTCTTTTGCAAATGTTATAATTGTAAATTCTAAATTCTTATCGAATTTCAATATTCTAGGTCAACAGGCACTAGTTTTGGTTTAGGCCAGTAGTTTTGACGAGTAGGTGGTGTCAAACATATGATATTTAAAAAGCTCTGTCCACATAAAACCAATGACAGGATGATAGAGCCAATATTTTAATTTTATAATAAAAACCCTCAGTTTACCCAAATTCACCTTAGAAAGGATAGAGAAAACCTATCGCTCCAAAACCACTTGTTTTACTTTAAAACTTGAACTGATGTAAATGTACACAATGTGGCTATAGCCTTTAATATTTGCTATTAATTTGATACCTTTCGCCATTCCTAAAAAAAGGTTTCTCACTGACAGAAAGCGGAACAAAAAAGTGATCTTGCAATGATAGCTTAGGTAAATTTGGTGAATTTGGATGTAATGAGGATTTTTATATTGGCAGTATCATCTTTTCAATGGTTTTATGTATTTAGGTTTACATAAAACTACTACTAAGATAATACCTTAAAGTGATACCATAATAAGTAAATTAATTCTGTTTAATTTAGTTCCTAAAAGTTACCTAACAACTCTTTGCTGCACATTGTTTGTTAAAGAAATTTTGATATTTAATTTATACATACATTTACATCCATGTCACCAACTTGGCTAAAATTGAGTTTTGACCTTTATATTGACACGTCACAAGTTTTTCTTGATGAGCCAACTCTATCGTTGTACTTCCCCGCAACTTTAGATACCACAGTAAAACGTTGGCATTCTAACAATTGTCCAAGTTTAGGGTTGCAAATCCCGTTGGCTTAAAATAATGAAACTATCTACGGCAACTACCCAAAATAAGTTAAACCGCATTAAATTATTGCACTTTTTATTCAGTCATTTATTTAAAAATATTCTTCCATTTTTGATAATGAGCTCGAAATATAATTACCCCACATATATATGTATATACGTAAAAGAACTTTGTTAATAATAACATGCATTTTACGACAATTTTGTTATTTACTTATTGAGAAGAGAAATTTTGAGAGTTTTCAAAATTATCTTAATTGATATTTTTATTCAAAATTTATACATTGTATTAAAAACTGTTCAGCCTACATGTTAGCTCATTCCTTAGATTATTGTTAAAGTTAGTTGTATTCCATTGTTAAAATTATGAGTCAATAACAAAACAACGGGACGAAATAAATTATGTTACTGTGATAATTTTATCTGTAAATTAAATTTAATTTAAAAATGTCAAATGCCATATTTTCGTAATGATTTTCCGGAAATGTTTAGGTGTGCTTGAACATATCTGAGCTGCTAACTAAAAAAAATTCATTTCAAAATATTTTTCATCAGATACAAGCGGGTACTGCCTTAATGGCTTTCATTAAAAGCTCGTGTATTTAATTGGCTGGAAAAAATATTGTTTATATATTTAAATTTTACTGGTTAGCATTAGCAGAGAAGTTTATTTTCTACTTAGAAGAGAGTTTCAGTAAATGGTAACGATGAAATAATATAATTTTTCAGAAAGGAATGAATTGATCATTTTTCATGCTTTCCAGCTATGATAATCACTTTGGGTTAACATCTTGTAAAAACTGTTAATTGTTAAATGCGATCATTTTTTAAATTATTTGAAGCTTCAATATTTTTCAATAATTTTTTTTTACCACGTCTAGTGCATATCCAACCAATAGCAAAGTGACAATTTCTTAATTCTTCACAATATATTTAACTAGTAATATATTTATATAATTAAATAGTTATATAAATATTGATAAAATTCTTAGTGTTATATATGTTAATAGTTTCGCTTAGTATAGTATTGAAAACCATATCTAAATATATAAATAAATGACCATATCCCGATTGGCTGACATATCAATGCCCAGTCCAAACTGCTAATGATAGAAACTTAAAATGTAGAGAGAAAGTGTTTATTTTATACTGAAAGCTTCGTGTAAGAGGGATTTCCTAAAATATATTCTGTAAGGGGGTGAAAAATTTTGGTTAAATTTGTATTGGATATGTATATCTATTACAAAATTGTAAGTGAAACTCGGCATTGATGCTCCGCAACACAAATGAAACACGTATTTAAGCATTTTCCGAGACTCAACCCCTAAGGGGGTGAAAAGTGGTGGTTAAATTTTAATATAAAAAATATTTTTTTTGTGTAATTTGCAATAGTTCAAGCGAGATTGTATTTGATTCATGTTTTCATAACTCGAAACTATCACCACGCCTCAATTTTGAAAGATTGAAAGAATTAAAAAAAAAAACTAATCGACTACGCGAGCGATACCACGAGTAAGCAGTTACTTATAATATTTACAAGGTTAGCATCTAAATGTATTGTAAATTGAAATTTCTTATGGCGCTATCAGCATGATTAAAATAGACTAGAGTAAAATGGCAAGAAAATCGACACGGCCGAGTGTACCGTTATACTGTCACGTATTGGGTATCTCCGTATGTGGTCGGTTGCTTTCGCTGCTTGTTATCTATGGCATTCTTAGTCTTTCTCAACAATACACAAAATACGAGTAGATATCACTCGTGCGAATTTACTGTTGATAAAAAATTGTTTTAATTATAATTCATAATTTTGATTTCATTTTTGAAATTATTTTAATTATAATTCATAGTATTGATGACTAAAGAAGCCTGGAAACCAGTTTCAACGTTAGTATTTAATATTATTAAACCCGAAATAATATTATAAATATAAAGTTTTTTCTCTTTGTTTCTTACGTAATATCTCTGTATTGAATGATTTTCTACAAAATTAATATTTGGAGTTAATTTTGTAGAAATTCATTATTCACAATTAAATGAAGAAACGTGATGTAGTATTATTTCTACTTTCTTTAATTTTTTTACCACGACCTAGGTTTCGTTGTATTACAACATCTTCAGATGGGATATTAGCAAAGATCTTATCTAATCTATCTCTGCTAATATCCCACCTGAAGATGATCTAATACAACGAAACCTCGGTTGTGGTAAAGAAATTAAAGAAAGGAGAAATAATACTACATCACGTAGTTTCATTTAATTCGTAATATCTATGTAATTAAAAAAAATCCTTACCAATACTAGCATTCATATATTTTATGTAATGAAGAAACAAGTATGATATTATTTGGGCATTGCATCTAAATCACTGGATAGATATTCACGAAGATGAGTAGACATGGCAGAATAGAGAATAATTTCTAATTAGAAAAATAGCAAATTAATAATAAAAGCTTGTTCGTTTAAGATTTTTCCAAGATCTTTACAAATGGCTTGGTGGTAAATAAAATGAGATCACAACACACGGTAGGCATATTCACGATAACCGCGATGTCAAAGCAACGTAAGGAAACATTGCTTTCATCGAATTTACTGCTTATTAGATTCGTACCTTTGTACGAATCACTGAACGTGAAGGAAACGTTTGCTCGTTGGTTGGCCGCAATTTCAGAAACATTCATTTTAAGGTTTCAATCGGAAGAGCAAGTTATTAAGATTGTTAAGGGTTTTGAAGAATGTTGTGTAAGATAGTTCTAGGGATATTACCAAAATATTTACAAAAGGATACCGCCTTTTATCTCACGATAAAGTCAAAATTACGAGAAAAACAGCATTTTTTCCGTATTACATTAAATTGTATAATATGAATATCAATCAGAAAAGAACTTCTAAAGATCGGTAAAGGTTTTTTTAGGATGTTGTGTAAGATAGTTCTAGAAATATTTCCGAAATATTAACGTAAGCATATCCTCTTTTTTCTGATGCTAAAGTGAAAGTCATGAGAAAAACAGACATTTTATTCACGAGCAACTTATAGGGGTTGGTAAACGCTTTTATGAATGTTGCGTAAGATAGTTCTGGAAATATTGCCGAAATATTACCAAAAGGATGTCCCCTCTTATCTAATGTTAAAGTCAAAATCAATAAAAACACAAACATTTTTTTTACTGTAATAAATTTTGATGAAACCAATCGGAAAAGCAATTTATAAAGATTGGTAAACTGTTATAAAAACGTTGTGTAAAATAGTTCTAGAAAATTTGCCAAAATGTTAGCGAAAGGATATCCCCTCTTATCTAACTTTAATATCAAAGTTATGAGAAAAATAACCATTTTCTTTAAATTCTATTTTGAGACAGTCAATCGGAAGAACAACTTAGAAGGTGTGGTAAAACAATTTTAAGAATGTCGTATAAGACGGTCTAAAAATATTGTCGAAATGTTAAAAAAATATGTCCTCACGTATCTAACGCTTAAGTCAAAACCAAAAGAAAAACGGGCATTTATTTATTAAATTTAATTTTGTGAGTATTATTCGTCAAAGCAGCTAATAAGGATTATTAAGCGTTTCTCAGAGTGCTCCGTAAAATATTTCTAAAAATATTGCCGAAATATTAACAAAAGGATATCATCATTTATCTAACAATAAAGTAAAAGCCATGAGAAAAACAAATTTTCTTTTAATAAATTAAATTTTTTGAGAGTCAATCGGAATTCAGTCCAGAGAGAGAATCGAGATTCAGTCAGAGAGTCAATCGTAACTCCTAAGTATTGCTAAACGCCTTTGAAACTGTTGGGTAAGGTATTAGAATATAATTTAAATTTTGTTAATATTTCGGTAATATTAGAAATATTGCCGAAATATTAACAAAAGAATGTCACCTCTCATCTAATGCTGAAGTTAAAATCACCCTAAAAACTCTAAGAATGCTATAAGCTTATTTAAAGTTTAGCAAGTTGCTTAATTTTTTCAGTAAACATTATTTCTGATAATTCCAAATCTAAAAAGTCTCATGAATTTCAGAATTTTCTGAAATTATGTGCCTGAATCCTCGTACTTTGAAACATGAAATTTGTTTTAAAATCAATTATTATATAGTCTTACGTATTTTTAAATCTTTCTTATACTTACAAAGATAAAAACCGAAAACGAATACTTCCTGCTAGTTTCAAGACTAATAAGAAGACGACTGTTTCGTCTTGTACTTTATAAAAAAATTTTCCCGCTAGTGAACGAGGTTTAGGAAAATGTACCAAAATTTAAAGCACCTTGTCTAGTATATCAGAATACATATTGGTTCATGAATTATGTGGCCATGACTTGCAATTAGAATACGTTGTCAGTGATAAATCGAGTGTCAACCTAAACGAGTCGGCAATTTCAGCAAACCAGTATAAACAGAACGAGACGTCGCTTCGACCCAGACATTGGATTCGGTAATGATATTTTCTACGGAGGTTGTTTCAGTATGTAAACGAGGTTTTAATGAGTTTTCTGAACATCGCTTATATACTTGTAAGTGTAAATGAAAGATGTTAGATCATTTTATTCATACGTTCTATAAAAAACGGTCAAATCCTTTCACGAATGGACAAATTCGCAAATGACATATTTCTTAATTAAATTATATTAAAGGAAATATGGAGTTAAAATGGAATTTTAAATGGTAATCATGGCATAAATTTAATACATATTTTAAATAAAGGTATTCCATCAGCATTTATTTTGTCTTTTCTTTTCCAGAACAAAATATCATTAAAATCATCTTAATTTTAGCTTATAACAAAAAATGTATATTTTACCGATAACTCTAAAATTTTCAAACCAGGTTTCACGACTTGTATAAAATTTTAACAGTTATTGGAACTTATTTTTATTCTACGTAATTAACAGAAAAGATTAAAGGCAGATGCTAAAGGGAAGTGTAATGTTAAATAGCAGTGGCAAAAAGTGCAAGATAATCAATTTAATTTTAAAAAAGTATCGACTAACAGAAAAATATCCACATGCACTAGGATATTTTAGGTTAAAACCTCGTTTTTTTCCGTCTGTCTGTGTGGCACGGCGTCATTGACGCTGAAGATGATAGATTGTTGAAGAATCGATGTCCTAAAATATCCCACTGGAGGTGGATGCTCAACATATAGCCGATCAAACATGTTACGGGATGAAAACGAATTTTCGCACAACCTATCTTCTGAGCTTTGAAATACTTTTGTTGCATAGGGCGAAAATTTTCGTCCGCATTGACATGGAAAGGTTGAAGGATGAAAATTACTGTCCGAGACTTTCGACGGACCGAATGTGAGAAACGCTTGGATTGGGTTACAAAATGCCTTAATTGGTACCGAGAATTAAAAATATCAGAAATATTGCCGAAATGTTAATATATATTATTAGGGCGTCAACATCTAAATTACATCAAATATTTGGACTGATTTTTCGTACTACGTTCAAGAAGTTCTAAAGGATAAGAAAACACGGACAATAATCTAATAGCGGAATAATAAGAAGTAATAGCGGAACATCATACAGGAACAGAAATCACTTAATTTTTAATAAAATTGAATGAAACTACGTAATGTTGTATTATATCTACTTTATTTAAATTATTAAGCTTGACCTAGGTTTCGTCGTGTGATATCTTCAGGTGGGCAATTTTAATAAATCTCTTCAACTCCACTCATACTCCAGAGTTGGGTTTTCTTATGTGACAGGTCGCTTGTATAGATTCCTCGAAAGGGAAAAATGGAAAATAAGCAAATGGATACGAACTGGATATAAGTTACGTATCCACTTGCTTATTTTTTTATCTGAACTTCTTTTCTAGAAAAAAATTTGATGTAAAACTTGAAATAATGACATAGTGCCAAATCATATTAATTGAATATCTCTATATATAGTATCTCATCAATTAGCACACTAAAATATTAATATCGAAATATTATATGGAACAAATAAAATATGCAACATTTTATTTTAATTTCACTTATTGTATAAAGCAAAAATTTAAAGCGTTTTTGTCGAAATTTTATTGAATACAGTTTAGAAGATATTTCTGAAAATAGCCACAAAAAAATTTACTCCCTCCTCCCTTTCCCATCTCTGAAACCAAAATTATGAAAAAAAAATATTAGAAAATATTTAATACGATGATTCTAAATCTCATGGTTTTTGATTAAATCCCAATATTTTTACCCTTGATTTTTTTTTCATACTAAGCTATATTTCCAAATATATTAATGGAATTATTATGTACCATAAAATACTTTTGTGTACCAAAGTGCATAAAGAAATCTCGTACAGTAAGTCACGCACTTCGCATATTTTTTTAAATTCTCAATTATATTTCTTTACCTGTATAAAAAAATAGAACCAGAAAATTATCGTAGTGCATTTACAGTGTATTTAAGTACTTACTTATTAAAAACAATACTCACTAAACGCATCAATATAACTAAGTCCAAAAAATTAGTAGTTTAATTAATTTATTGCTTAGCATTAATACAAAACTTTCAGAAACTAAATATTATATACTGGATCAAACAAATAATGATTAAAAATGATAGTTAAAATACGAACCTGAAATTAACAGTTATTCTATGAAAAAATAAAATTGTGCAGAATATTTTAGTTTTATTGTCAATTATTTAAGTTTAATTCCCGTATAAATTAGTATATATGTTATTCCCGACAAGACAACCCATTCTCTATACTTTTTAGCGAATATTAATGCAAAATTTCCTATAACTCGAAAAACAAATAACATTTAAAATACACTTGTCAATTACTTGGAGAAGCTTCACTTATTTGTCATTTTCTTTTGATTCCCATACTTTTGACAAAACGAATAATATTACAAAACCCAAAATAGTTTTAAAGCAACGACATAATAGGGTAATATGAATGTTTGTAAACCAGGTTCCAATATTTACGCATTATTGATCCATTTTATTATTTACCAACTCGATATCTTCAAAGATTTTATGTGCAAATACATCGATTCGGAGCGCACGTGCCTTTTCAGAGAACGAAGAAAAATATTACCTATTTGTTTAATTTCTAATTTTGTGATATAGCCAGTTTCAAAATTTGTTTTTATACAAGTTAATTTTTATAGGATACAGCATTTGTATAGATAATAATAAGCCAAAGGTTCTTCAGAGACATTTTAAAGAATTATATTTAAAATTATTTCTTTTTTTCAGTTTCGTTCAAACGTGAAGCAAATAAAACTGATTGTGCTTATTCAGTAGTAACACTCACCGATCGATAGGCAGACTTCAGTAGTCGTCTTTTGTGAATATCGGTATGCATCCAGCAAGATTCTTACCTTTGATAACGGTTTCATTTTGTTTTTTGAAAACATTTTTATATTTTATATTTAAGTCATTATTTTTTACAATTTTATCATAATATTCATTTTACTTAAATTTATAAAAAAAATTAGTTTAGATTATGACATTTTTTTTTGTTTGGTTAGAAGTTAAATTTTCAGTCATCTAATTAAAGATGTAATACAGCCAAATTTTGGAAAAAATATGCAAATAAAAGTTAAGCATTTTATAGTGCATTGAAATTACGCAAAAAAACCGAATTATTATAAAATTTTGTTTTTCTTCATGAATTTATTGTTATTTTATAAATGATGAACAATTCAAAACAATTTAGAATTGCTCAGATTGAAATGTAGAGTAAAGACGTCTTTAATAATTTTAATGAATCAAACAAAAGCCCAATTATAATAGTTGATAGGGCGTAGACATCTAAATTACATCAAATATTTGGACTGATTTTTCGTATTGCGTTCAAGAAATTTCAGAAATTCTAGAGGATAAGAAAACATAGACAGCTTTGTAATGTTATTATTAAATTACAATTGTGTGTCGAAGGCAGAGAAATGGAAATTGGCCAAACAACGATGCACAATGTTTCGAGTTGAATGATGCGCGGGGGCTCGTTAATGTTATAAATGATGCACTCTTGATACAGTATATTAAAAAGCTTAACGTGAATGACCAACTGTTGATGTTAAGAATAATACTCATTGTGGAAAAATTCATTGAATGAAAGTCAGTCTTCTTTTGAAAGTAAATGTATCCTTATATTTTAGGAAATCGATTATTTCATTGAAGAAAGAAAAAAATATGTTAACTTAAAAATATTTTATATAATATGTGATGAATAGAAGGTAATTTTTTTTTCTTGATATTTTATAATGTGTCCAGAACATAAAAATATTTAGTGCATCCTAGTTACAAGCCGATTTTCTACGAAGAAATTTAGCATCACCGCTTTGGGCTGTATTCTATTGGTCTGGATAAGTAACCAAATTTATTCCATATTTACATCCACACAAATAAAGCCACAATCACTGATAACTAAATAATATTTACATAAATACGAAAAAAGATTGATGTGGTGGAATAAATGATGCATAATTTGCGTTTCAAATCCTATTTCTTCAACGTTTCAAAAACATATATACAGATAACGTAAAAATCAACATTTTAGTTAAATACCTTCTCCGTATCTCTTCACGCAGGCGAGAGTGGCAAAGTACGATATCATCTGCAAACGTTTTATATTTCTTCTCCAAGTTAAAGTCGATGTTTAAAATGTACGCTGAATTCGGATAAAACAACGCGAGAGGTTTAATCTTCTTTCGCATATTTATTCTTTTACCTGTTTAGAATTCTTTTGTACATTTCTTTCAAATTAAATTTGTTTGCACGAGCAGACTTCCGAGTCTTCTTCTTTTGAACATTCAAAACCGTTTGCAAAAAATAAGCTAACATAACTTACTGACTCGAACTCATACTGGTTCATTTAAGGTAATGATTTTTTTGTAGTAATGTTGTCAAAACTACATTTAAAAGATAACATGTACTGACACTCATTTTTAATATGAAGTGTTCAATTAATATCAAATATATTAAGATAATTGCTAAATGTATATAAATAATTAAATGTTCATTACATTTAATATTGATATTAGAAAATACTCTATACTCATAAATAAGAGATTAATAATAGAAATATACATGTAAAATATGTCAATATGCTTTATTTAATGATTTGTTTAACGCAGAGTAATTTATTTAACTATTATAATAAAAACGGTTGAAATAAAATAAGAAACTATTGTTTCCTCTCGTTTTACAATTTTTTTTAATATCAATATATTTTGACATAAATTTTTTTGAACCGTCAAAAAATATTTTTCCTTTGCTTGCATTCAAATTACGACGAAATTGACTTATAACTCTATTTAATATTTAGGTAAGAAATAATAACTGGGAACCAGATACGGTTTGTAGGATCAGATATTTAAAACCACGCTTTGTTAGAGTAACCGTCGTAACATTGATTTTGTGATTAGGTACGTTTTCTTGCAAAAACAACAATTTTTTTTAAAATTCACTACTAAATTTTATTTTATAAAAAGTCGGGTCATTTTAAATAATGCCATATCTACAGAACTTTTCCAATGATCAAGATGAAACAAAGTTTATGTCTCATAAAATTCTCCATTCTAATTCATGCAATAAAATCCTAATTCATATAAATCGCAGATTTGGGAGGGTTATTTGAAAAACCCTTTTAATTTTAAATTAGTGAAATAGGCATTCACTTTGGAATGGAACACTTGCAGTGCGAGTTTCAATCATACCTAATAGGTTTTTTTTAATAAATTTTTGAAACTTCAATAATTTTTTATCTTCGCATATTTTAGAGGAAATTTATACATATCAGGCATTATTATGAACAAATTATATTTGTTTAACATAACACATTAAAGGAAACACGAAGTTTTATTTTATGAAATATAAGTTATATGTTGAAAAAATTGTAAATAAAACTAATACATATTCTTCGCATTTGTTGCTAGAGTAAATTTATTTTGAAGGAAAAAATTGCAAAAGTTTTAATAAGCAGCAAGATAGTAATACCTCCAAACTGTTGTCCCCATAGTTTGTATGGTGTTAGCAGACTTCTACATATTTAATTGGAATTGATAATTGGAAGTCAATTAACTTAGTAACAGTAAGTATAGTATATAGTATTTAATAACAAAAATTGAAGAAAAAATAATACGGGATTAAATTACTTTTAAATCTTCAAATTAAAATATTTCGCATATTCAAAAGTCATTTACCATGATAAGTCTTTTTATATAATGATTTGTACTACATGTATAAAAATTTAAAGAAAAAATAGAGTTTAGTGGTTTTTATTCATAAAGACTCATTGTACATACAGGTAGTGAAGAAATATGCTCACAGTTCAAGCAATTACCTGTTAAGTTGCAAGGAAAGAATTTCCATGGTTCTGTCAGATATTATCTGTAAATATATATAATCTTAAATTCTGTAAATATATATAGATATGTATAATTTTAGAACATTCACATTTACACATTAAAATGCGCGTGATGAATATTAAATGAAACTTTTTTTGCGATGAATTTGTAAAGAAGTAAAAATCGAGGTAAAAGATATAAAAAATAATTATTAATTACAAGTCTTAATAAAATATGATTAAATAGAAAAAAGCAAAACAAAATTAAGGAAGGCACTAAGGAATCATAAGAGGAAGGAATTTTCCAGATTACCTTTGAAAAAGTTTATCGAGGACAAGTTCTCAGCGACAAGTAGTAAAACTAGTATTTATCAGATTTGCATATCTAGATAGATATACATCTCTAGATTTCATATCTAGATTTACAGCCTGGAGGGAGAAAGACTTTTCATAAAATGCATTTTTGGAAAAAATCGCATTGACTACTGAACTGATTGTTAACAGAAAGATAACTAATAGATAAGGGATTTACCCTTTCAAAATAAGTCAGAAAATTTTAAATTTTCACTATATTATGAAGAAGTGAAGGGATATGGAAATTGCGACCTGAGTGGAGAAATACGTGTTATGAAATACTTTTACAGCGTCTAAAATATAAACAAATAATTTAAAGTAATTATATAAATAATATTTTACTGTACAAAAAAGATAATTTTTTTTCTTTATGTATTCGTGCTATAGAATACCAAATGACAAGAGAAGAACATCATGATTATGTTGCGCGTATTATTTGGCATGTAATTACATTAATGGTAGAATAAAAAATATTTGAAAATAATTAGGTATTATGTATTATTTGAATTAAATGGTATTTAATTCAAATAATACATATTTTAAAAAAAAAAATTTTTATAATGTTTCATGCTTTTAATAGTTAATAATTCGTGATCTGAAGAAATTAAAATTAAGGAATAACCTTGTTAGGATTGTTGGAAATGTTCCTTTTAAATGTGTAAATAATGTTGCATGGCCCTTACTCTCTAACAAGTACTTAAAGTAATTACTGTACTTTATCAAACATAACATCAAATCATTTTATTATGTTTACAATATCCTCCGCGAGAGAAAATACAGAAAAAAAAATGGAAGCATATCAAGTGAATAAGACCAGAATTGATCGCGATAACCGAAATAAGTTAAACGAATATAAAAGGAAATTGCTTTTTTGACTTATTGCTTAACCGATGTTTATATTTATACAAGCAAACAGAAGACGTATTCAGATAGCTTATGGAAACATGCACTGTGTTTCCATGAAATAGAATAAGTTTTATTCATTTTACAAATATATATTCTGTAGGTATGTATAGTGTGAATTCGTTACGAAAAAAAAATATTTATCCTTTAAGATAACAGAAAGAATATGAAAATTGCAGGATATAAGTAAAAAAGAAGAGATATGCGACCAATTAAATTCTTTTTACTCATTAATAAATCATCATAGAGCAATTCACTTTTTCTAATACTCTGTGGTGCTGAGGGTAAAGAAATTATATGAAAGTAGGAATTATGTCTAGCAATGAAGAGCCGAAGTCGAAAACGTAACGAATAGACATTTTGAAAATGTTTAAAGAATTGTTGTCAAACAGGCTTGCCGCACATTGAGAGGCCTGTTTGACAATAATTCTTCACACCACACCGACACCGTTTGAAATATCTTCACTCGAGCTTCATTTTTCATTATGACGAATTGGTTCTTAAGCCCGAAGAAGTGAGATATTTTTTCAATTAAGGTCCTTAAAATACTTTTATTTTAACGTTTACGCATATTATAGATCCTGTAAAGCACGAGAGCCTATTTCCTAAATTATGAAATCCAGAGTAATCGATATAGTTTCCTTGTAACCTTTGCATTTGCTTGTATAAAAACTGATTCCGTTCAAAATTTTATATTGATTATCTTTCGAAATAAGAGGAAAAATATTTTTTTGCCTTTTTCTCAGTATATCTCCGTAGATATAATGTCTAAAATTTACTTGAAATTTTAAAAGAAATATTACACTTATAAATAAAATGGCCTTTTCAAATGATATCCCACCCTCGAAATATAGTCGGGTACTAAATTCCCCCCCCCCCCACCAAAATATATAATTTTGAAAGTTAGTATTGATATATGTACGGGTCAACGTTTCATTACTATAGAAACGAGCTGTTACACATACCGGCACTGTATTTAAAAAATATTATTTTTGACGAGAGCTTGTATCAGGATTAAATCAATAAGTTTACAGAAACAATTTGCCAAAAAAAAAAAAATTTAAGAATATAGAAAAATAGCGTTACGATAGCCACTTCAGTTTGTAATCATTCAATTACTCGAGCTAGAAATGAAAATATTATATATTTTATGTTCAGTGACATAACCGGGTTTACAAATTATTGGCGATTGCGTTCATATTAGTAAAATAATACTCACAATTAAATAAAACTACGTCATGTAGTATTATTTCTACTTTCTTTAAGTTCTTTACCACGACCTAGGTTTCGTTGTATTACATCTTCAGGTGGGCTATTAAAACGATTAGATAGCTATTAGCAAAGATCTTTGCTAATAGCCCAACTGAAGATGTTGTAATACAACGTAACCTAGGTCGTGGTAAAGAATTTAAAGAAAGTAGAAATAATACTAGGTCACTTTATTTAATATAATTGTGAATAATAAATTTATACAAAACTAACGCCAAATATATTCAAACTAATACTCATAAAATATAAAAAAATAAATAAATTTCGAAAAAGATTCCATGAATACATAAGTATTTTTGATAATTGTACAATTATTTAGTTATACATATGTTGTCACCACCATATACCCAGGAAACTCCCTGGTGGTCAGAGGTATTACCGGCGTCTCTCGTATTTCAATGTGCCTGTGGCTTCATTATTACAAACTTTTAGATAGTTACAACTGTTTGTTTTCAAATAACAAGTTACTAGTCTCATCGCTATCTTCTCGTAGGTATATATAGGTTTTCATTTTTGTAAACTGTTGTTTAATTTAAGTGGGCAAATAAATGTTAACCTTTACATGTTATTTTAAATAGATACCACAGTAATATAATAACACTACTGGGCTCATTTTTTTTTAAGAAAACATGCTCTGCACTTCGACCTTGAAAATAATCTTCTTCTTTTAATTAGATAGGCATTCTGTGTATACGTGCATGAATTATTTAATTTAACTAATTAAAAGCCATTCACTAGAAACTTTAATTTAAATAAATGCCATGAACACAAATCTTTATCAATATTTTCTTAGCTCTTAAATATCTCGTCAATAACAAACGAATGTATCTTTTCCGCAGTCTCTAAAGTGCTATACCTTGTATTAAAAACAGTGAAAGCTTAAATACGTACTTTTATATGATGTCCATTTGGATTGTAAAATACAGACAGGCTAGCGTCCATACAGATATGCCTATGATCCTTCATTAAGGAACTTTGGAACAGAAACCAGATTACAGGGATTTCAAAAAAAGAAAAAAGTTATTAAACATTTTAGTCACATATCGATTTTAGTTTTAATAAAATATTTAATCTTATTCTGGGAGTATATTCTTCCTGACATTGTTAACCTGAAATTATAAATTAGGGTATCGGTGAATAAAGACAGTTTATTTGGATAAATAGATGAGAACGCTGCCCAATAAATTCAGTTATTGTAACTCAAACTACAAGAATTTAACAAACTACAAGATTTTTTTTGCCAAATAGAATAGATCATGCCAAATTAACCTGCTCATATTTATGATCTACTCAAACTTAGAACCGTATTAGGGACTGTGACATTAAGTAAATTAAGAGCGCAAGTTCCAGCTTTCTTAAAATTAAGTGAAATAATATTTTGTGTAATAATAAGTACATGTCAACCAAATTAAACGATTTGTGTGATGAAAATAACCATAATGGAGGTTATTAAAAAGAGCATCTATAAAGATACGAAAAAACGGTTTAGCTTCTCGAATTTCCGCCATTAAATAACTTACTATCATGCATATAAAGAGTGTTTAACATTCTTTATATCTATTTGAATGTACGAAAGAAAATTAAATACCATAAGTTGAGTGTGCTATTTGAATCAAAATAACAGTTAAACGTAGTATAACTGATGGCCAGACCATGAAAAAATTGGAACTGATCTAATCCTAAACCTTTTTAAAAAGTTAATCCTTTGATTACCAATTATAAAGTAGAATAATTTAGATTTAAACTGCAGTTTCTCTTCTTTCTCCTACTCTTTTGTTAATAACAGTTCATGAAGATAACTAAACAAGAGTTTATGATGATATATTTGTAAAATATTTTTTCTTTTATAATAGGTCTTAATTTCCGTCCATATTTTAATTATTTTTTCACATATCAATATATTTTAGCGAGATAACTAGAATTGTGCAATAAGAATTGTGTGTATGTAGAATTGTGTGTTGTAACTTGTTTTTTAGTTCCTCGACCTATTATACTATTACACTAACGATCTAATCTTTAAGTTTTTTAAAAGGTTAATTATTTGGGTGCAAATGACGAAGTAGAATAATTTAGTTGAAATCAATATTTTTTATTATTTTTCTTGCTTTCATTGATAACAACAATTATCAAGATACCTATGCAACATTTCACATAGAAAATTTTTTTGACAATTTTGCCTTTTGAAATGGATATATGCATCCATTCACATGTCAAACTTTTTCGCACACCAATGTCCTTTGTTGAAATAATTATAATTTAAGAAAGTAAATTTTGGTTTGTAATGTTTCCAATATTAAGAATATCATATCTGGTAATTTAATTTTTTCTGGCGTTACTCGACCCGCTACACTATTTTATTAAATATTTTAGATACTAACACATAGCCTATTCAAGATCTTTTGTATTTCATTCGTTTTTTAATAACTATAACATATTGTAAATTAGCAAAATGCAAAATTTTTGAGTTGAATTATTGTATTGTCATCAGCTTTCATTTTCTTATTATCTGCAAAATGTATATTAGAACAACTAAACAGTATAGCGCTTCATGGGAAAGCTGTTATATTAGGACATTTTCTTTTACATGAGACGTATTGCGTATTTTGTATTAAATTCTAAGACAGGGTTGGTTCGGAAACAACAGCGTTTGCCTCACTCTACGGGAGGTACTGTATAGATTTTGAAAAACAGATGACTGATTACACTTAAAAACATAAGAATTTACAAAGCTGTAAAGGCAAGAATTTTACAAATAATTCAATTTTTCATTTTCCCAGCTTCAGGGAAAAGGCAGTTATTTCTTTTCCCATAATTTTCCCACTAATGTAGCATACTCTCTCTTCCATAATATTGGCCTAAGATCATTGACAGGGATGGTACTTCTTTTATTGAAAATTGGTAGTTGTATTTACTTACATATATGTGTGTATATATATATATATATATATATATATGTGTGTGTGTATATATATATATATATATATATATATATATATATATATATATATATATATATAAATAAATACATATATGTCCGCTCTAAATCAACAAAACTAGCCTACAAAGCTTTTGCGCATTGTCCAGTTGTCTTAGTATGATTCAACATGTAGTGTTCGAATTCGAAATGAACTTTTGGAGGAATTTATAATTAAAATCGGAGTTCGCTGAGGTAAGGTCGAGTAATACCTCCTATCAAACATTATTATTGAGACTAAACTTTGATGGAAAACTAGGAGTAAAATATAAGGTAAAAGAATTCTTGACCGACCTAACGTTCTCCAAAGACAGTACATTTATTACCGGTTCCGATGTTCTTCAGCGAATAGCCTATATCTAATCACCAGTATTGCCCGGCTTAACGTTAAACGGAGATAAATCCAAAGAATGTCTACAGACGGATCGAACGCAATCGTCCACCTTAAAGGAACACAACTGGTGTAAGATCAAATTTTTAAATTATGTCACACTAATGACCCCTATTGATTCAAAAAAAAGAGTGGTGGCTTGCATTTGAACCACAAGTCTCTTTTTTTGCGGCAGGGTTGGTTCGGAAACAACAGCGTTTGCGTTACTCAAAATGGTTCATCTGGAAACGAGGCAACGTATCTATTCAGATTAAGCTCCGCCTATTCCGAATACTTATCCTGTCTATCTTTTTTTACTGATCTAAAACCTGTACGTTGTCAAACTCGACGTCTTTTAAATGCATTATCTTGATAAAATCCTTGGAATATAGCGACGTGACCGCATCCGAAACGAGAAGATTCGATTGGATTGTGAGAATCAGCCAACAATCACCCACCTAATTCATATTGTTTATCGCTCATGCACGGTACATAAGAAGACATATATTAGTCACATTAGCGAAGATCTGCCAAACCGACGTTTTATTCAAGGAGAAGCCCAAACTGTCCGTAAAGATCATCAATTAAGGAAGAAAATATTCGACGAGATTCCGTACCTTACGGCACCCACAGCAATGTATTGACCAAAAAATTACCTTCATCCGCAAGTAGTCAGCTAGGAATGAAGAAAGAAGGACAAAATAATTGTGTATACAAACTGGAAGGAGAAATTCAGGTATTTTATTATGAGAGCAAAATGAGTCTTTAAAGAAAAATTAAATTTTAATTTTTTCTTTAAATTTAGATTTAATAGTAAATGTCGTTGTTAAAAATATTTGTGTTCTTTCTTTTAAATCAGGAATTTTTTTATCATGAGAAAAATGAACTCTACTTAAAAAAAGCGTTACGTATTTGCAATTACGGTTACGAATAAAAATAAATTTAATCGGGAAAAATTTATTAAAAGTGAAGAAAATAAAAAAAAACAAGAATAAAAAGTAAGAAAGAAAAGGTTAATCTGAAACAGTAGATAGAAAATAAACTTAATTTTTTTTTTGTAATCCTTTTTGTTAATATCTAATTCGATTCTATTGTTTAGTTGAAATTAAATAAATTTTAAGAAAATTTACGTCCACAAATAATGAGGACTTTTTAAAAATATGAAGTAAAATCACAATGTAAAAAGGAGGGCTGCATATATAACTTAAAACTTAATAACCAGAAAGAATATGAAGTTTTTATTTGTCATAAATCCTCTCCATCGAGAACTAAGTTGAGCCACGCGTACCCTCGTAAATGTTTTCATTCTGTCCGAGGCGTAAAACGTAATGAAATTATTTTGAAAAGGACCAAATATATTGAGGAACTTCTCTTCAAGGTCAACAAAGCAGGCACCTACTTAGTAAAGGAAAGGTAAAAAGAATATTTGACAGAGCTTCACTTTAGTTTTAATGAAACGTGGCAGGTACGTAAAACTCAACTTGGTTTAACTAAATTTACGAATTAAATCGAAGTAGATCCAAAACATTAAGTGAAAGGACCAGAGTACTTTTTAAGAAACGCTGCAATAACTTAATAATAACTTGAGTAAAAGAATAACTGTAATATATGACGGTAATAAGGGAAACACACAGACTCATATTTAGAGCTCGCTAATTAAATGGAAAAAATTAAGAATGATAACTATTAGGTCTATGATAATAACCCTGGTATTACGGAGGCATATATAAAAGAGAAAAACTTACAAGTAATGTTTTGTGCCTCTATTGTGCCTCTAATTACTTAAGTTGAAATGGTCGATCTGTATATTAACCTCGTTTTGAATAACGGTTTTGATATAAATTTTTAAAAAAGTTTCAAAAATCCTTAAAAATGTTGTTGCTTTTCATAAAAATATTACAACTGAATATCTTGACAATTTAAATATAAAGACGATGTAAAACGTTCTAAACATGGTATAGACTATGAGGAAATGAGCAAATGGAATACCTTTATCTCTACAGTAAATTCACCGTAGTTAAAAAATTACGCTTGATGAGCCAAATAAATAAAAGTTAATTTATACCATCAGCAACATTTACTAAAGCAGTAAAATTGTTTAAGTAGATAGATAAAGACAAGGACCTAAGGATTTTTAAAAGTTAATATAATTTTGGACCAAGTTTGAATGGTTACTTCAAATAAAGAAAAGGAATGTTGCTCTAAGAACAGAAGTAATTAAGGAATAATTTTAATTATATTGTTTATTACATTCGAACATTTGATTTATTATTATAATAACGATGTAAAAAAATTCTTCTTGATAAAAATAATATAAAATAGAATATTGAGACAAGATTTAGTTTAACCAATAAGTAATAAATAAACAAAAATTATGTAAGTTGTAGCAAAAAATATATTTGAAAAGTTAGCTTAACACTCCTCTGAATTAAATTTTATATATATCCTTCTGTTGTTTCTCTATTATCCAAGGAGGAATAAAATTTAAAAATGTCAATGAAAAATCCATAAATGCACACTTTTTACTCAAAATAGTCTAAGGGACAATCATAATCCTAACACAATAAATGTTTATTAGTAATTTCATAAATGTTCTTTATAATTAACTTTCTCCAGAGTTATAGTTAATGGATAGTTATGATTATGGTAGCATCAAATCGTATAGATCTCTTCAATGAGGATGCCGTATGAGTGACAGTTTTACTAATTTATTTAATCGGAGTAGTCAACGAGAAGGCAGTAATTAGTATTTCGATAAAGAAATAAATAATTTGTGGAAAATTAATCAAATTTAATTTTTTTTCCACAAATTATGTATTTCGATAAAGAAATAAATAATTTGTGGAAAAATAAACAAAGCATTTAATTGTGAACAATCCACGTGTCTCAAAAGGAAAAAAAGAGAACCATTTTAAGATTACCCATGTATCTGCCTGCCATAGCCATTTTTCTCAAAACCTATTTAATGTAGAAACTGGACATTTTGCATAATTATATATTCATCTTCATATGTTATACTTTGAAATACTATTAAACGATTCAAATAAAATCGTTAATTTTGTTTAATTTCCTCTATTCTTTGATAGATATATATTTTATAGAAAGGTAAAGTTATAATGATTTTAAATTCATTATTTCAGAACTTTACCCATAATAGTTTTAGTAATATTGTTGAAAATTCCCACGAGAGTATACGGTGCCCCCTCTCTCCGAAACTACTAAATCAAAACTAGAATTGAATCTTTTTTTAAGATTCAATTCATTGTCTTATTTGATATTAATGGGTAATCAAAGTAAGCATGTATATCAAAATTTAATTAAAAAATTTTAAAATAGTCAAATAGAGATTATATATAATTAAATTTTAGTTTCAAAGGGAGAATCAAAAGGCGTTTATATTCTTTTGACAACTAATGCAAAACATATTCAAAATATTAATTTTTAATGTTACCAGCTTAGGAGAAAATCATGAAAGCGTATACACTTAAAGGCAGCAGAAAGGAGATATTTCATCAATGTTGTGTTCGGTTATATAATATTATTTTGTCATTAACGACATAATGTTTTTGTTAGATAAAATAATTTTAGATAAAAAATAAATCAATTAATTTTATCAATTTTATTGTAAAAAAATAATCTGTGATTTTTATAATATTTAACAATAGATTGACGATAAAACCTAAAAACACATAGAATAAAGCAAATGAAATGTAAAATCACTTTTTTTTTCAAAGCATATTTATGATGGTGTCTAAATCTTTTTCAAAAGTTTTTTCGACGCATACTTTATTTTTTAATCCAATAACTAATAATGACCAGAGATTACACCAATTGCATGCAAATTAATAATTTTGTATCACAAGTTTTCTTATTGTTATATCTCAATTGCGTGGGCAATACCGTGGGAGCTATATTAGTTTACATCTTAAAATAGGGATTATGACATTTGGCTGCTAGTCCAAAATCACTAGTTTATTTAAAACGTAAATTTTTAATTAATATTGCGATTTCCTCGAATTTCGTTGACATTGCAAAATAATCAGAAAAAAACACAAGGGAAATATCATTCATATTTTATATTAAATAAAAGAAAATGTGTCAAAAACGTTTTTTTTAAATATCAGTCAATCGTTATGGTTTATATTTAAAATTTTAAATCTTTCCCTTACAAATAGCGTTCTTGCAATGAATTGCTTGTTGTAATTTTTTCGAGTGAATGGCATTCTTAGTGACGAAATGAAGAATATGCAAATACAAATACAAATTCATGCATATACAAAAAAGATAAACCCAGAACGTTGATTGAAGAGAGATTATAAGTTTAATACTTGACACTCATTTCTTAATGGTAAAACGGTTTTCATGCCTCTGATTTTCGTTGAAATGATCAGAAAAAACTTTTTTTAACGTTTTGCAAACGTTGCTAAGAAAGTTTGATTCCTTTTTGCCAAAATTCAATTTATTCTTTTACTGGGCTGAGCAGACAGGTTGTAACCGACTCGTAAAAAAGATTCAAGTTTATAAATAATGAGCATATGTTGATTTTTTAAAAATGTAATATGATTATCATACGAAGACAAGGGGATTGCATAAATAACTTAAGATACTGTAGTATGAAATAATATAACATCTTAATCCTACGCTGTTAAATATCATCATACTTCCCGAGGCGTAAAACTTCGAAAATTACCTAGTATATTAATTAATTTTCCTGCAGCATCAAAAAAAGAAGCAGATAACACAATATCTGAGAAAACCTGGAAATAATATTACGAAGAGTTTTATTTTAATTTTGACCAAATATTGCAGGCAATTCAGGAATATATTTTGCTGAAAGCTCAACACACTTTAGCTAAGGCCACATAATGCAGTTTATCAAACTTCACAAATTTAGTTATTGATCGATTTAGAGAAATAGGTACGTTGATAACAGGTACATGGATGCAATACGTTAAAATACTGCAGCAACCCAATTTTAATTTGACTGGGAGAACTTTGGTTTACAAGGTGAGAATTTAATAGACTCGACTATAATAAACTAATGGACTCATATTCAGTACCCATTGACTAATCAGATTAAGAGGTCATAATGGTAGATGTAAGAAATATCTGACGTGTAGGGTACGATCTAAAAATAAAAGGAAGAATAAATGAAATAACTTTACGTCCAAAGTTAATTTATTTTAGTCAAAATTTTATTACCAATGTGTGAAATAACAGGAGACTAGATTTATTTCTTTGGTAAAATTTAGTAAAAGGATAAAAGTATATCATTGATAAAAATTAAATAACTAAAGCTGATTTAAAAAATTAATCATTTTCAGAACGATTTTGAGCGATTATTTTATATAAAGAGAAGAAATATTTGTTGAAATAAAAGAATATATTAAAGAAAAACTATATTTCTACTGTTTGTTGTAGATTTACTTCAATCAATAATTTAACGTAATAAAGCAATGCCAAAAAACTGTTCTATTAATCAGTATAATACCTTAGATTTCATTTAACGACTATGTAAAATTGCACAAAAACTATCAAAAGTTAAGGAAGGCAAGTATTTGATTAATTTCCCCAAAGACGTTATAAAACAAGAGGCTGTATAATGCTTGACAAGAATCATCTGTTTTAGGATAAGGGAAATTTTAAAATCTCACAATAACGCCTTACTCAATGAAACAGCGCAGCCTTTTTATTTTTCCAGTCTAAGAAAGTAAAGTTTATTGAAGAACAATAAAAGTTTGTGTGTTGTTTCATTATCTTCAGTTTATATTTTTAATGAGAACATCTTAGAGTTGATTGCATGACTAATTTATGGAAAAAGAGTTGTGAATAAGGAGTAAGAGGTGGTAATTTAGCAAATAAGGCCAACTTGCGGAGAGGACTTTGATTGGGATCCAGTAAGGAATGAATATTAACTAAACTGCGGGTTACAAATTAAAATTATCTAAGTTTTTAAGGTTTCGTACCTCAAAAGGAAAAGCTGGACCTTTATAATGTCAAACGATTTATATTTCTGTTTGCCGCAGAAATATAAAATTTTGTTTTGTTATAAATTATATAATCTTTATATATCATGCTAAAAAATATTTAAAAGGAAATGGCATAGGTTCGAAAAAACTTATAGTTCTTTTTAATTTTCTTTGTCGTTTAAGGTACAGATTGATTGTGCAAATTCGAAGGATCACAAATATTTTATTCTGTAATTGCATGTAATATAGTTTTATGAATATTGTAAGCATATCACACCCCCCCCACCCTTAGCGAAACTACTAAATTAAAGCTATGCATTTGAATCTACAAACGTTTTGTTCTCATTCATCTTCTCAACAGCCAAGAATTGAAAAGTTTTTTCAACATTTTCAATCTATTTCATGAAATTTTATTATATTTTGACACTATTAATGGATGATAATACATACATATTATACTTATCAGATATGTACATTTATATATGTAAACGAAGAAAGGACGAAGTCAGGCGAAATATGGGAGCTCTGTGGAAATTAGAATATTTTATATATTTATTTATATTTTAAAACAAATGTCGCTATTTAAAAAACGTTTTTCATAATTTAGGTAATTTTTTAACAGAGGAGAAATTGATACTGGTTTAAAATCGCAATAACGTTTAACACTTAATTTTTTAAATATAAATTATAGTAGGACGAATCTCATTAAAAGTGAAAAAGACAAAAGTAATAGGACCCTAAAGTAGAAATGATAGTATAAATGAGAATTGGGAAGTAGAGCAAACAACTTATAAATTTGCTTATAGATTTATAATCCTTTCTGTCGATATCCAATTTATTTACAAAGAATGTTTTTCGGTCATGTGTCCAATCCCATGTCTACAGAGCTAAGTCGGGTCTACAATGGTAAATAATGTCATACTTTCCCGAAGCATAAAATATATTTTCAAGACATATTGAGCCAAGGTTAATTAATTTTTATTCAAGATAGCAAATGTCAATTTCAGCAAGGAAAGCTAATAACTACATTTGGTAGAGTTCGAATTTGGTTTTAGTGAAATATTGCAAGTTCTTTGGATAGCATATTCAGCTAAAACTCAACTTAGTTTATTTAAAACTACCTGTTGTAGTTTAGCAGAAGTTGGGAAGTAAGTCAGCGATCTGTTATACCCCACACCAGTACAGAGATGTACTTAGCAAAGTGCAGTATCATCTCAGTACTCCCCGCATATTCGATTTCCCTTCTTTTAGAAATATCTAACCAGTGAAAACACGAATCTCAGAAAGAAAATGTAGCTGTGAAATAGTTCTCATCCCGTATCATGTGTAGACCGACAGTTACCAATTTCTTAAGAATTTTTGTATTTTATTAATGTGTTATTCTAAATATAGATATAATAGGCTCATATTCAGAACTCTTTAATCGAACTAAGATTTTTATTAAGAATGATAAGTCAATTTATAGGGATACAGCTTATAGGAAGATTTATTCAATTTATGTTTTTCATATTTGTAATTCTCCGAAAGTCTAAATGTAAATACGAACTAAAATTGTCCGGACATAAAAGAAATATATTTTAGAGATAAGTATGAACAAACATTTCTTTAATTGGTAAAAGTTCGTTACTAGATTCAGAGAGATTAAGAAACTAAAGTCTTTTTAAAAAGCTAAGTAATTCAATTGTGCGAGGAAATATAAACTATAGTATTATAAAAAATTAAGTTTCTGAAAGTTTTTAGAACCGATTTGTACTATTACTTTAGACAAAGGGAGAACTGATGTTGAGAAAAAGAAGTAATAAAATAATGATTATAATTATACTATTCGCTATAAGTTAATTTCAATATTTATTTATTTTAACATAATGATACGAAAAAAATATATTTCATCATAATAATAGAAAGTATAAACTGTAGATAATATTCAATTTAAACAATAAGTAGATTTAAAAGTATTGTATGAAGCAGAGGGGGTACTTGACAATTTAATCTAAGAGAGCCATGAATTACGTTACAGCACAAATCCAAGTACGAGTTATGTATTTAAGATGTATAAGAAAATTCAACATATCAGTGAAAAATCCGACCGTTTGTTTATTTTGACTAGTATTAGGAGTAATTATTAATATAAAAATAAAATTGTTTGAGTAATTTCAGTTTTCGAACTAAAATTGCGTGATGGTTTTCTCAATTGTTGTACAATTTATTTTCTCAACAAAAAGATCTTAGAAGCGTTTGCTTAATTAATTTACAGAAAAAAGTGATCAACAAGTAGAAACGTTTTTGAAAATATCCACAAAAATATATTTTGTCACTATCGTCCTCTTCCCCCGAAACTGCTGATGTGAAAAGTTTGTATTTTTGACATACACAAACAACCTTACTGCAAATTTACTCAAAATTTACCACAAAGCTTCAATATTAATTTGAGAATTAAGAGGGTAGTACTTTGAGGGTATTTCAGAAATTAACCTATATTTTACGATATGCTAGGTAATATAGGCGCAGTAGTACGTATTAATATTGTATGTACGTAAATCCTGTAGTACTCGCTTTATTAGCATTTAACAGATTTTTTTAAATTCAAACAAATTATTTATTGACCCTTTTACAATTACTTAAATATTTTTAAAAATATTTTACTATAAATGATAGTCAAGAAAGTTACCAATTTTACCAAAAAAATTAGATTTCCCATTTGCTTTTACGATATGATGACGATCTAAACCCCGACTCCTATCAAATTATTTTTTTAGAGCACGTGTAATTTTATGACTTTCCCAAATATGAATTATCAATTGATAGGAATTATTTTTATATGTACACAGGTTAAATAAATATGTCAGACGAACATAAAGGAAAATTACTTTCATGGAATTGATTGCTTATTGGATTCGTACCTTTGTATGAAAGCGGATGTGGAGAAATTTTGATCGAGTTTAGATGCTGAATACGCTTTTATGGGAACAGATTAATTTCCATGGTTCGAACCTCACAATTTAACCTATGTAGATAAGTGATTCAAAGCTTCTGTGGTAAAATAAGATTCCAACTTCGCTTCTGCTGGTTTTTTGTATTTATTAAACATATCTGTATTACAAAGAAGTTCAAAAAATAAAGAAAAGACTTCATTACTTATACTTTGACCTTTTACAGCGAAATTAGTTTAAAAATTTTAAATGTAATAAAAATATTGAATATATTTGACGTTAATTTATAGCAATTCATTGTCCACAATTAAATAAAACTAGGTGATGTAGTATTATTTTCACTTTCTTTAAATACTTTACCACGACCTTGGTTTTGTTGTGTTACGCGAGAAAGCAAAAAATAATACTACTTCACGTAGTATCATTAATTATGAGTAATAAAAATAAATATTACGAAAATTTGTCAAATATAATTTTTAGATAGATTAGTTTTATGTCATTATTAGTTTTACGTCATTAGTCGTCATATATCACGTATCAGTTTGGCGTCAATAAACTATTCCAAAATTTAACAGGCGTGTTAAATATTCTTTTATGTTAAATAAATTTGTTCTGATATTCGGTTTTGTTTTGTTTTTCAAAATAATATTTTTTTATATTTAAATTTTTCATTTCCGACTATCCATTAACTATCTTCAAACTATTTAACAGTCTTACAATTATTGTTATTCCAAAACTTACCTTTGAGTTTAACAACATTGAACATTTTAAAATTAACAGAAACTGATGTTTTCGCACTTTCCATTGACAGTGAGAGAGTGAAACAAACGTATGATACGTTCTTATATTTTTGGTTATGTTAATATTTATGAATCTCTCCGGAAAAAGGTTTCCGTAGCTTGAATATCTAGATTCGAAACAAAAAAATAGCATGCCGGAAATTTAACTAGAAATAAGATATTTAAAACGGATAAATCTGTTTATTTTTGTTACGAATGGTCAATCTAACTATAATTACATTAATAGTGTGGCCGAGATTGCAAAATCGTTTTATTCAGAGACGTCTGTATACACAACCGACTACAAGCATAACTTGTATGACTTGCCGATGTGTCGCACCACTTGTACGGAAGATTAAGGCAATATTTTCATCGACTAAATATTTCTCTTTTTCTCTTTTGCTATTGCGTCAATATTAATTTTTTCCCATAAATTAAAGAAAAGGATATGGGCATTTTACTGCTTTTTTGCATTTAAAATTTAAGTATAATTTTTTGACATGAAACCTCTGAGCTTGTACCTTTTTAGCAATTTCGACTAGGAATGAGTTGCAAAAACCAATTTTTGCGAAATAAAAGTAAGAAACCAATAATAAGTAATTAACAGGAATGGACGAAAGTTTGAATTATTTTTCTACGTCGAAAGCATTATAATATATGTAATCAGAATTTAAAATAAACTTAGCAAAAATGGAAATCTGTCGTGAAAAATGTAAACACGCCCTTAAAATGTCCGTAATTTGTTATATTATAGATGAATCCATCACTTGCATAAAATATTATATATCTTTACCTACATTTTCTATCTTGTGTCAAATAACAAGAACGACCTTGTTCTTACTTTGCTTCTAGTAATACTATTTATTAAGAGTGTTATATTTCCAAAAGGTAAATTTTTTATGTTCATTTTAAAAATAAATAACTAACTGTATTTTCCATACTTTTAAACCACTTGTACATACACCACAAAAGATGAAAATAACGAAATTAGCATTAAGATTTATGACGATCAAGTTAGGTACTAAATATGACGTAAGTTTCATATTTTTATTTCGTAGCCAACATATTAATATTATAATCTAAACCATGCAATTTTTCAGTGTCAAAACTATGTACACAATTTTTTTTTTTAAAGTTGGCCAAAGAAGTCAATTGTAGATTTTGCGAGCTGTGCTATATGCACTTGATGTATAATAAATATTAGCTGTTCAAATTGGACAGTCGAGATACTGAAACCAGTTAAAAATTATGAAATATCAGTAAAATATCAGTATTTTTAGCACCGTCTTACTTTTCAGGGATATTAATTGCGTGAATTTAAATTTTGTACACAATGAGTATTATTTTTCAGCTACAATAAGTCAACTTGAAGGTGTAGATATCTTTAATACAAATGACGTTTGTTAAATGTCTTAATTTTGACGGTACTGGTAATTGCGAAAATTAAATGACGCTGAATTTTCTTGTTTGGAACCCTAAACAAGATTCTCATTAAGTTTGAGCAAAATCTAAAATGAGTTGTATAGCTTGGACGATTTCATATGGAATGACTCAATGATAATGTGATAAAGTAGTTTGGTTTTAAATATATTTACATTAGATATTTAATATGAAGACAGAAACTTTTCAACAACGGAACTGAAAGAGGAATTACGCATAAGACGTAACATTACATTACGCTCATTCAAAATCTTTGGTACTTCTATAACTTTTACGGACCTGCCGCAGGTATTGAAAGTTCATTTTATTGAAATACCTTTTCTTGTATTCTTTTATATTACATATTGGTAGTATACACTGCCAGTCGCAGATATTTCTTATTTGCATTCGAATGTAAATAATTTTCTTCGGCGGATGGCGAAGTTTGTGTGTGTACATTTTACGCGCGTTCATAGATATTAATGAGAATAAAGTATTTATTTATTCACATATATTTGTTAATTTTAACTCACTTGTGCACCAGATATTTTACATTTTTGTAATATTTCACATCAATTTTTATATGATTCTTAAATTTAATAATATTGATGAAAATTATTAAAGTCGCAGTTCAATGGTAAATATTTTGGTTAGTAACCATGTTTGTTGAAATTAACCTATGCTACATTAACTGTAAAAAGAATTTATATTTTACTATTTATAATTTACTTGCAATGCTGAATCAGATAAGGATTCTTGGAATTCAAAGTGTGTTTTTTTAAATTTGGTTTTAAACTTTTCTACCTAGAGTATCTTTAAATTAAAATACCATTATTTAAAATTTCACTATCTGCAACCGACAGCCAAGACTTAAATTTTTTTTTAAATTAAAGACTTACCCGTAAAATTTTCCTTTGGTACGTACTTTAGATGAATATTCTGAATAATATGCGACGCAATTATACATTTCTAGTACATCTATATAACTTTATTGCGACTTGTAAAACTGGGAACATAGCTGGAAAGTACATAAACTCCAAGAATAATAATTCATAGCTAACTTCAATGCGACTAGCAAGAAATATTAGTACAGCAGCAGATAGTGAATGATCTATATATTATAATAAATGAAAATAAGCAAACAAATTAATTATGATACACTTATATAAGTGAAAATAATATATAAGTTTAAGTTAGGGAAAAGAAAACAATGGTAAGTAAATAATGGGGAGATAATGTGTCAAGAGTCTAGATGTACGATTGTTTCCCCAGCGTTCGGTGGACTTACTGGATGTGCCAACGATATTCATTTACATGGGTAACGCATCGGCAACCAAAAGAAGTGAAGTAATCGGGAAGCAAAAACATAGTCATTTGTCTCGCTCTCGACATTCCATATGTACTACATGTAAACAAAAAAATGAGTTGTGAATGGGATTTCAAGAAACTGATTATATTATGTAACATGCTATGAGATTATTTTCGTAACCAGATACTAAAAGCTGACTTTTATATTTATGTTACACCATAAATTGTTATCTATAGAATGTAGTTTCATTTTCATTGCTGGCGTTGATCGCTTGGTATATTTCGAAATTAATTGAAGGGTGTAAGCAGATAGGTGTCGGAATTAAGATCAGTAGGACCAAGTATTTAAAGGATATTATATGGAAGAAAAAGTAGATAGACACTTTGCTGGTAACGAATTCCTAACTCTTTATTCCTAACCATTGATATTCATTGTATATTTGAAGCGGTGGTAACTTTTTCGTGTCACTTGACCGTGACTGTTTAAGAGCTCACTTGACGGTCAGTGGACAATTTTTTTTTTAAATATATAATTTATTGTTATTTTGTCTGCCAAAGTATAGTTTTAATGATATATCGAAACTAATATAGGCCGTATATTCTGCTAAAAACTAAACTCGGTTTACCTAAATTACCTGACGTAGTTTATGAGAAGTTGCGAAGTAAGAAAATAAATCAGTCTTTTAGGTAAAAGTACTGTGCTAATAATTAAGAAATTGTACAGTGACTAAATTTATAATATGACAAAGTACTGATTAATTGTAAGTCTCCAATAAACTCGACTATGAAAAGCGTGAGAATCATATTCAAAACTCATTTAGCAATCAAACAAAGATTTTTAGTAAGGATTAGAAGTCAAATTATAAGCATACAGTTTATAATAAACTTATTTAAGTTTTGTAACTGTGATAATAACTATACACAAATTAAAATAGATTATTGGTGGTGATATCAGTTTAAATAATGTTTCATTTAAATTGATATCTAAACAATTTTGGAAAGAAAGGAACCTTAACATTGGAGTAACTTTCATTTTAGGTGATATAATTTTATTTCTTGTGTGTTATTTGTTTTTTCATTACCTTTCTTGAAACATTTCAGTCTTAATATTAAATCCCTAATATAAACAGTCAAAAATATAATAGAAACCTAATTATTTTCTCACTTTATAATTGTGGAAATTATTTTTATGTTATATCATTTATAAATTAATTTCAATACCTATTGAAGTCAAGGTCATTGGAATTTGGAGTTCGATTTACATAATTTTGAACGAAATCTAATTTTGATATATGGGAAAATTTAATTTTTGCGTATAGTAGTGATTATTAAAATTAATTTAAGCGAGTTCGCTGTAATTTTTTGTTTTTATAATTTGTTGTATATAATCAGATTATAGTGCCAAATAAGATAAAGACTCTTGAAATTCGGACGTTTATTGTAATAATTTTAAGCAATATTAACCTCAAAAATTAGTTTTATATTTAACTATCCCTAATTTATCTGCAATTCTAAGAAAAGATCTTTTGGAAATGAGGATTTGGGTTGTATAAATTAGAGTAATCGTTTGCATACTCATATTCATAGCTTTTGTCTGTGGTGATTTGGCAAGAAGGGGAGGGGCAATTATAACTATATAAAACTGTCTTATATTTAGAATTTCATTTGGGATCCTTAAAATTTGCACTATCAATCAACACTTTAGACGACACGTGAAATTAAAAAAAAAGTTTTAACTTTATTTCAAACCTTGTCATTTCCTTGTAAATATTTTTTGGAGTAATAATAATATTCTTTTAATTTTTCTTTGGAAATATTCTTTTTATTTTCCTTTGGAGTTTTCCATGAGTTTGTTCATTTCTTAGGTAAATTACCAATTTACTGCTTCTCATTCACAACTAATGCTCTACAAATTGACTAATCTATACTCAATTTTCAGCACTCAATTTTGAAATGTTCTCATAAAAAAAAAGTAAACTATATGATTATTTATTACCAATAAGATGTTATTTTAGCTCCAAGAGGTAATGAAACATTTCACAATTTTTTTTTCTATAATAAAAGTTATTTCCCTAGAATGGAAAAAATAATTTTTTTTTAATTTTTTACTGATTGGGGCTTTTTATGAGTATTGAAAATTTTATACGACCCTTAAAAAATATTAATGTGAGAATTCATAATGTCACCAGATTCATTAGAGTTTTAGGTAAATTTAGCAAATACTTGGCTTGCTGTAATTTAGCAAGTACTTGGTTTTTTGTGTAATGTTAGATACTAGTTAAACAAATCTAAGATTTTGATTTTATATTATGTTGAGAACAATTTTTTTGATTTCTCTATTATAACTTAAAATAAAATATTGAAATAAATCTACAATGTACAGTAGAATTAACATCTTTGTTGAAATAACATATGTAATGTTATTTCAACAAATAGTTCTTCCTTATATCTGAAATAACCGCTCACAGCCTGTCTAAAAGGGATAATTTTTATTAAAAGGTTTAGTTATTGAATTACTATGAATATAGTCATGTAGCTGCATCCCTTCACTAAATTTTCCTAATGATTTAACAGGTATTTTATATAATGGTCCTAAATACGTTGACGACAGTAAATTTACTTAGGAGTTAAATGTGTTTAATTTATTTTTCCTTTCATATTCAACAATACGTTTAGAATGTTTTAGATTATATTTACGATCTAAAGCTATTATGGTTTGAACTATCCGAATAGTCAATAATCAATAGTCATTAGGTTTTCGACACATCACAGTATTCTTACATTTATTATTCTGACACCTTAATCCGATTAGTTAATGGGAACCAAATATGAGATTGTTATCATATATAAGTCTATTAGACAATCATATTAAAAACTAACGGTTACTATAGCATTTTAATGGTATTGATACTCGTTTAGCTGAAAGATTTACTTCTTTCAATTAATCTCTGACTAAATTTATAAGGTCAGGTAAACTGCATTTGTTTACTTCAGATAAACTATGTGGAGTTTTTAGTATGATATAACTCTGAAACACCTGCGATATTCCATCAAAATCAAAGTAAAATTATATAAAATGATATTTTCAACATTTTTTGTATAAAGGGATTGGTTTTTATAGCGCAGAAAATGTAATTATTAAATTTGGCCATTTTCAAAAAAAAGTTCACGATTTGGGGAATATGAAAATTATATGAACGTAGGTATGGTTCAGTCAAATTACCGAGGGATAGAATCCCTACCTGATAAAATTGTTGTATTCCTTCATACAAAAATATCTTAAGTTATTCACGCAATCTTCATTATCTCCTCTTGATATTTATATTATATTTAAAAAACCAACCTATGCTCATTGTTCATAAACCCACTTCCTCTACAAGGATAATTTATGTTTTGTTTTACATGACAAGCAAGAAACTTAATTTTAACAAAAAGGAATGTTAATCAATAAAAAAATTTAAAATTTATCTGCTTCCAAATTGTTTCCCTCTCTCTTTCTTGTTCTATTATTTCTTTCTTTCCTTTTTGTACTAAGTTCTACGTTATTCGAATCTACATTTATTTTAAAAACCATTTGCGGAAACTACATCTCGATTTTTAAGAAAAATTAATTTCTTTTCTTTTAATAATTTTTTCTTTTAAAATTACCTAAGTTTGAACAGCAGCATTTCTAAAAAAACTTTAAAAAAGTTACTCGTTTCCCAAAAGATATTCTTGGGACGCTTGTCTGAAGACAAATTAAATACAAGCAAGGCATTTGCATTTTAAACAACACAAAACCGTAAGTACAACACTCAATTTTCCATTATATAAATAATTTAAGAAAGAGAGACGATGCTGAGTTTGTAAATTCCTGAGACTTTTGATTAAAGTAACTAATGAAATACTTTCGTACCCTGTAACCTTAATATATTACCATAAATTATAGAAAATAACTAAGAATTTACACAAATGAATTCTAATAAAATATTTATTTAAAATATGTATTGAATTATATATATTAAATAAAAGATAAACATCTATTTATAAATTGATGGAAAATAATATAAAATTTCAAACATTCATCTACTATTTGCCACACCCGATTTTATGTTGATCATTACGGTTCGCATGTGAACATTGATAATGTCTTTCTTGACGTATAGTTGAAAGTGTAATTGTAATGTGTATTTGCGAGTCATCCTCCCAAGTCCCAATTTTATTTTAAACGTCTTGTATAGGGCACAATTCAAATGACAGCGAGTGGCATATATAATTTTATGGAAGCTGTAGACGGTTCTATTTAAGAAGGCATTTTACGTCGAGGCATTTTCTCGGAAGTTGTCACGGCTCCTTTAACAGAGTAGAAACACTTTACTCTTTATTGCTCAAGTTATTTCTACCTATATATTTAAATGTCACATGTCATCATATGGTGTTTCAACAATCCCCCTTAGCGCAGAAACAGACCCAAATTTTAAACCTTTAATATTTCAACTATGAGTGAAATTAAGATTTAGATAATCTGGAGCCGCTCATACGCATGAGGTAACTATAACATCTAAATTGACCCTTAATGGTATATAAGCGTAGATCTGCGTCATTTATTTCGTGGCATATATATTGTATAATTTTAATTGCAATGTAACAAAATGTTTGATTATCTCAGGTGTTTTTTTGACAAAGCTTTGTGATAACGACACTGAGCGTATATCATTTATTGGATTAGATCTGGTGGAAAATAATTTTTCAATTTTAACCCTCGAAGATTGACAAATTAATATTGCATAGAATAAAATTCTGAATTATATAGAATTTTTCTGTCTAAAATATGCATTTGTAATATTAATTATGTTTCCCTATCGTCGTTCTTACTCCATATCGTCGTTCTTAATGATGAGTTACATCATATAAATTAGAGTTTTGCCATTTTTATACCCTGAAATTCAAATTTTGCAAAATAATTTTAATTTATGTATCTGTGTTTAAATTTCCAATAAAAAACTTCAATTTTATTTTAGGTGAAATAAAATTTAAATTAAAATATTTGGTTTTAAATTTTTTTATTTAATGCAAGCAACGTGTTTATCTTTGTCCATAAATTTAAAATATTATCCCCAAAACACAAAACTACTTTTCGCGTAAAGCTGGAAATATTCAAATTAGAATTGTTGCTAAGATTCATGTATCGATATCCAGCTCTACAAAAATGTTATGTTTTAAAGTCCAATGATTTAAAGGTTACAACTCCCACTACTTTTTGGAATAATTGACTTACTCACCCATTTGTTTATCGAAATCTAGACGGTACTTTTTGTTGAACAAAAATCTTGAAATTTAATACAAACATGTAACACAAAAAATAGCCACAGCTCTCCTGTGAAGGAAAAATTTCCAAAATAGCAACTTTGCTACGGCGAACTGAATTATCATAGCATAAACCGTATCTTGTAGTTGTTTTCATACAGTTTTTGTGTCGAATATAAGGGAAAAATTAAAATAAAGTAATTTAATTCAATCCAATTAAAAGATTTGCATCGTGCAATATAACATGATCATTAAAAAAACACTTGAAATATTTAAAAAATTAAAATAATATGATTCTTCGAGTAACTCCAAAACAACTGATTACCAAACATAATATTTTTTATACTGAAAATTTACAAATGTACATTTACTTTGCAACATTATAGTATATAGCATTATACATTACAAATTTTGTCAAGGTGAACTCTTGAGTAGGTATTGTTTCATCAACTGTTTTAACAAAAGAGTGAAAGAAAGAATAAAAAAATACGATTTTCGACTAACAAAATTTATGTTTTAAAAATATTATAAATTGGATTACTGCAAAACTGCTGATAGTACTTTCACTGCTTTGGTAAATGTTACCAATGATTCGCGTCCAGCCGTCAGTTGTACTACGTTTACCATTATCACATTTTTCGATTCCAGTAGTTCACCTAATTTTACAAAGGATTTAATTATTTAGTCAATAATTTGAAGAGATTCGAACCATATTACAAGTCTTAAAATGTCTAATAGTTGTAGTTAGTTACCTTTCATGGAGGCTTTTTGTCTTTTTTATTTTTATGCCCACGGTTTTTAATTACTCATATTTTAATTGCCATCATCACACAAATGGTTTAATTTAATTGATATGTATTTACTATTATCTACATAAAAACTAACCTCAATTAGTTTAAAGGAGGTCGGAACTTGCGGTATTAATCTACTTAATGACCCTATCGTCTTCTCTAATACGGTTCTAAGTTCGAATTATTCAAGGGCCATGAATAATAATCGATTAGTTTATCACACTTGATTTTACTTAATGGATTTTAATTTGAGTTATAACAACTTTTCTCGAGCTTTACTTTTATCCCGTTATCTAAACCAACTGTGTTTTTATCCCCAATATCGTAGTTCATAATTTGAGATATACATCAGGCAAAATATACTCCCTGAATTATCTTCGCTACTTTATTAAAACTAAAGTCGACATATGACGAATATTTTTATCACCTTATTTCTTTCATGGGAGTATATGAAGTCTTGTTCCTGATAGCAAGTTTCTTAACAGAGGATCACAAGCAGCTTTGTTCGGACTGTATTTGTATACAATCCAAACATATACCAGGTTAAAAGTATTTTTATATAAGCTTTCCATTTTACTATGTGGCCTATCTCTTGAGATGCCGAAAAAGAGAGAAATCTGCATCAACCAGTTTCCCAAGGATTCATTCAGCAACTAAGGTGTTAAAAACTCCTGTTATCACATTTGTTTAAACTAAACTTTCCAAATAATGATTATTTATTAATTAAATTAAATAATTCTTATACTTGAAAAAAAAGGACGCCTGTCAAATTAAAAAAACGCTTATTATTAAACTCGACATAAGAGTATACAGTGTGTCAAAAATCTGAAAAAGAAATGAGCCTAGTAGTACCATCAGATTATAAAGTTGTACATTTAGTTTTTATGTTAATTTAAACAATAGTTTATAAAAAGTAAAATTAACATTGAAGTCGGTAAATAGCATAATAATCTACCTATATGTACCTACAAGGTAGCGATGAGACTGGTAATTTAAAATATTATTATAAAAAAGACGTAACTATCCAAAATCAGTAACAATGGAGCCTAAATGCATACTTAAATGAGAGTGATTCCGGTAATACCGGTGACCATTCTGCGGTTTCCTGGGTGCACGGTTGTGACCATAGATGTATACCTATATTCTCGTACAATTATCAAAAAGTATACAATTATCAAAATTCTTTACAGAATTTTTGTTTATAATTTATTTATTTTTTAATATTCATAGATAACATAATCACAGTGGTTAATGTTTTATACTCCAATTATTTTATTAAATGAATAAGGTACAATCAATTAATTTTTTTCTCACTGTTTTTGAAAATACATTTTCCCACATTTTGCGTTATTGGTATTGTTTCTTTATTATTTATATCCTGATACATACATGTGTTTGGAATAATATATTCCAAACACAGTGGCCGGAGGTGTAACGGCTCGTATCGACATTATTAAAACGTATCGACCCGACCCGGGTGAAATGTCACTAGTAAGGGTCCCAAAAATAGTTTTATCTTAATTTTACGTAGTGTATCTTGGGAAATACACTGTAAACTGTGCAGTAAAATATAACCCCTATTTCCGAAGCTAATAGACCAAAAATATTTTGAAAGAAATTGATTCAAAAATATTTTGAAAGAAGTTTTGGAATCCTACGCAAAGGGAAACTATGATTATTACCCTAGATCGTCTAATTTTTTACATATGCACCACATTTTTACCCTTGTCAATATAGTAGTGAGCAATATATTTATGTTTTGAAAAATTAATATTTGAGAATAATTTAATAGAAATACTCTATACCCGTAAATGCCTAAATATATACGGAACCTTCTTAATGCGAGTTCCAGTTCTACTTGAACGGTTTTTTTAATATATGTTAACGATAAATTAAATGTAATTTAAGGAAGGACAATATATCAGGTCGACATAATAAGAACCATGTCGACGTAATGAAAAATGAAGCACATGTGAAGATATTTCAAACGACATCGGTTTGGTTTGTATACATTGGCAAGCTAATTTAGCAATGATTCTTTAAACGTCTTCAAAATGTCTCCTCATGAAGATTTCTACTTTAAAATTATTATCATATTTATGAGTATAGGCGTGTTACAGTTGGGTTCATGATTTGTAGAACTCACGACCAATATAAACGGCATATTCTTTTGTCCTAGATGTTGCACTGTTTACAACCTCTCTTTTCATTGTTTCTATATTTAAATTATTATTTCAGAAAAAAATGTTAAAAATCGTCATTTGTAAACTAAATTCCTGCTTTGATATATTTGCCTATACAAATACACGTATCTGACAAGCAGAGAGTCAAAAAAATGCCATTTTCCTTTATATTCGTTTGATGTATTTCGTTTATCGCGATCAATTGTGGTCTCATTTGCTTGCTATGCTTATATTTAATTTACAATGGCACCGATTGCGAGGCACACTGTAAACATAATAAAATGCTTTAATGTGAAGACTTGATAAAAGGAATGAGTTTAAATACTTGTTACGATCTCAATAAGGGCAATGCATTATTATTTAATTACTTAAAAGGAACATTTTCTGCTTGACAAGATTTTTCCTAATTTTGAATTATTTTTAGAAAAAGAATTAGGAAAAAAAGGGCATTGAACCTTTATGTAAACAATATTTTTTCATAAATATTATGAAGTTTCCATTGTACACTGAATGAAAATTACTAAATAATTTTTAAGTAGAACATTGCTAATATAAAGTAATTATATGTACTGTAACATGCTTAAGGTAACAGTGGTGTTCTTTTTTCTGTAACCCGAATTCACTAACAAAATAATCTTTATGTTTTGTTCAGCAACAATTTTGTTTAAAATATTTGTTTGTTTACTTTAAAATATTCACTCATATTTTAGATGTGGTAAAAATTATTTCGTAACAGGTAATTGTCAATTAAGAGCGTATTCTACATATTCCTTCACTTCTTTCTAATGTTATGAAATTTCAAATTTTGGGACATATATAAAAAGAGATTTAGTTATTTTTCGGCTCACAATACATGAATATGCTCTGGAAACCAGCTCAGCTTCCTTTTTACCAAACAAACCCTTTAATAAAAAATCATTCTCTGTCTGAAATGTGAATCTTTGAAATAAACTTTTTTTATTTTTTTCACATTTGACCTCTGCAATATTTGATACACCTAACACCAAGAACCCGCTTTCCATAATTTTTTTCAAAGGCAATCTGAAAAGTTTTTCCGTTCATAATTCTTTAGTCCTACGGTTTCGTAATTTCATTTTCATCCCTTCTACTTAACAAGGCTTCGTCTAAGTTTCAAATTAGAAATAACTTTACCTAATATATCTTATTGAAGTGAAAACTTCTTTAGTAGGGGAAAATCTTATTAGTTCGCGTCCCGACATGCTAATATTTATAGTATGTCTGTAGCTATGGGTTTGACGTGTTGCGCGTAGCCAACAGTGAAAGCGTATTTATATATATATATATATATATATATATATATATATATATATATATATATATATATATATGTATATATATGTATATATATATATATATATATTAGGATGATAGAATCCATTTTTAAACGAATAACAGAAACAAAGCATTTATTTTCAAATATTTCCATTAATAGTGAATATATTTGACATTATTTTGTAGAAATACTTCATTCAAAATTAAATACGTGATTTATTGTTAAATGGAAAAAGTAGTATTAAATACTGTTGGACATTTCTAATAATTAATCTTTGCCAATTGCCCACCAAAAGATATTGTAATACAAGGAAACCTAGGTCGTGGTGAAGAACTTAAAGAAAGTAGAAATAATACTACATCACGTAGTTTCATTTAATTTCCATTAATAGTATCAATATTTGCGATTAAAAATTTAAAACATTAGACTTTACGAATGAAAATCACTAAAGTCCATTTTTGTTTAAGGTTTTGACACTTAATATATGGCTCATTGTACGGAAAAATTCGGTTTTGTGAATTTTATTAAAAGCAATTTTAACGCTGTTACATTTTTTTCTTCAATTTATGCCAAGAAATGCTGTCCAACGTACTATTGCTAAGTTAATCGAATTTTTATTATAAATTCCAATTAAACATGTAGATATCTGCGCAAGTGGGTTCGAACATGGGGACATATTTCGTAGGTACCTTTCACTTGTATTTTAATAAAAATTTTACACTTTTCCCTTTCGAAGTAAATTTCCCTAGTAACCGTAAGAAGATTCTGCATTCGCCTAATATACAATTTTCTAAACGCAAAACTTTTATTTAATGAAATAAAAGTTATACATTTATTAAATGTATTACGAAAAAAATTACATTTATTCAAATTAATGTCTGATTTTGATAAAAATTCTTTTAGAGGTACAAACAATATATTGAAATATCAAAAATAAAGCAAAAAAAAGCTGTTAGTTACGATTAAAACTCAATATATAAGCGTTTTGTATCTCTGTTAAAATAATGATAACACGTAAAGTTTTATATATTTGGGTGTCAGAGTATTTCCGCTAAGTTGCTCATAAATGTTGGAATATACAGGAAATATATTTATACTATGTACACACAGTGTAAATATATTTTTTAGTACATCTTTTGCAGGCGTTAAATAGAAAATGTATCTTAAATAGTTTTATGACAGTGAACCGTAAAAATTCACATTGAATCCCTTACGAAATATCGTAATCATAATGATTTTAAAAATTTCTAAGGTAAATTGAATCCTTTAGATACCCACGTCTAGAGAAAATGAGGCTATTTAAAATAAATCACCGGACATTTTCATTAAACTTGACTTGAGAATGTAGTTTTATATCCTCGATTTCGGTATACGGTATACTTCAAAAAATTTAAAAATTTAAAAAACCAAAAGGTCGTTAGGAAATATTTTTTAACAAAGGACATAATGACTTTTGAGAAACGTTTAAAAGAATAACATACACCAATTGCTCTTGGAACCTACTTTAAACTAGGAAAAAATTCTCAACTCGACTATTATTTTTGTGTATATTACCTCATATCTACGATATTTATAGACCGACTTTTATGATTCTACATGATACCATGGATCGATAAACACGTGAATTTTTTAGAATCTTAATATACAAAATTTAAAACATATATAATTCCTCCACACGGTCGTGATTGAGTTTGGATGATAGAGGTCTAATGATTATAATCTAATTAGACACGACTAAGAAAGACACAAATTTGCTTTTTACCGAATCAGGTTGTTATGACAGCCGAAAGTTGTTGAAGAGTTCCTCTTCAGCAACGAGGCGTGAACTCATCGAGTTTGGATTTTTTGACTTCCCTGGATGTAAACAAGAAGGTAAATGAATAAATAGGTACTCAAGTTAATATACAGGTACATCCATAGGAATGAAGCAACTGAGATATGTGTAGATAGGTAGATAAGGGAACCTGTAAAGGCGATAAAAAATGTTTATAGTAACTGAACATTAGTAGGTAAGTAAGTAATACATACAGGTATTACTTACCTACTTATCTAGTATGTAGATACCTGTACGTACCTTTATATCTATATTAAATATGAAGGTACGTACAGGCATCTACATACTGGTAGATATTTGAAGCGCTGACTGTGATTAAGTCCAACGAGGAAATATGATTCATATTTACGTATTTATGTATGTACAGGTGTATTTTAAACATGCAAGCGTGTATGTCTATGTGGGTATGCATGTATATGAGAGAGAGGAAAAGCTTTCACTTAGCACTGATCCCAAAAATCTCTAGCATTAGCCGTGTTTTGCAATTTTTTTATGTACCAAAATGATATTGTATTGCAAACATTTTAATTAGGTACTCACATTTTTGATGTTTTACACTTTTCAGTGCTCATTTTTTGGGTGTTAATTTGAAGTAATATAATACCGGATGTCTAACATAAAAAAAATAAACGACCTTTATTTATCGACTTATTAACTCTTATATTAATATTTTAGAAAATTACTATCCCAATTTAAATTTTGTGCGTCGCATGATTTCTTGTTTCCTCTTTCATTAGTGGAAAAATATGATGAACATTTAACACATTATCTCTAAAAACCAATATATTTCTTCATAATTTTACTTATAATTTTAATTTTGAGGGGGTTCAGAAATGAAAGAAGAGAGATATATTTCTTGGACTATAGATGAATATTAGACCTTGAAGACATAATATTAAAATTATAAAAAAATATTTTTTGATACCGTTTTAGCTAGACCCTTCAAACGATACTTCACACTATGTACGGAATTAAAAAAAATTCAAGCTATTCCCAAAACTTCAAAATAAATATTTTGAACTTAGGATCTGCGTGGCTTAATACGTTTTATTACTATGCCAAATTCGAAGTTTCTATGTCAAATGGTTTCTGAGAAAAATAGCCATTACGGACAGATGAACAGAATAAATCATCTTATAGGAGTTGGATTTTTTCTTTTCAAGTACACCACTGGACATTTTCTTAAATTATACCGGAAAACTATATTGTAGATTATAATTTTCACATTTGTTTTAATATTCAATTATTAATTACACATATTAATTTCTGTAAAAGGTACATAGTAAAACATATTAGATTTGTAAATAGTTTTTATAAAAATACTATATACACAGGGCATGTGGTATCCCCATTGCACGAGTTCTACTCGACCTTAATAGATATATTTCTTTCTTAAAAAGGCACAGCTCGTCGACCTTTAAAAATTCTACCACTATGTCATCTGCATTTAAATTCAAATGATATTTCCGATATCTTAAATTATTCCTAAATTTTTAAATTATTTCTGAATATTTCCACAACTACATTCAAATTTCCTTTTTTGAAGTAATGAAGTATTTCCACGAGTATATAGAAATATAGAAATTCCGGGCTCAAATTTGGTTAAACATTTACATAATAAAATAATTTTTCAAATAATAAAATCAATGAATGCTAATTTGGTAAATTTAATTTTTCTAATGAAATTAATTTTAAACATTGGTAAATTTCCGTCTTCATTTGCAAGTTTCATAGAATTTATTTTTAATTAAGTCCTCACTTCAATAATATTATTCGATTTGATATTTTATACAAGAGTTTCTATTAAATTAGGTACGACATTTAAATTTAAATCACGAACCGATATAATCAGTCAAAATAATTAATTGTACATTCTCTCTGAGCTCTTACTCAATACTGTGTTAATTACTGGTTGTCGACTGTTAATAATCATGACAGTAGAACATGAACTACAGCATCAAAATGCAGGATATGTAGGAGTATGTAATTCGTTCTGATGTTATGAGTTCTTTTGGATGAAGATATGTGCAGAATTGGATTTTAATTTTAAAAATTAAAAGAGTTAACATTTTAAGAACGCCCTTTGCTTTTTTTTATTTATGTAAAATAAGCAAGCAAATGAATTCTTTTATTTGAATTTTTCAGCGAAAGAAAAAAAAATTCGATGTAAATCTATTCAAATCGAGTGTTCGTATTTCCGTATGTTGAACATACATTGCAGAATCAAATGTAAAAAAGTAATTACAGAGTTTTCATTTGTCAATTTTCATTGCGGAGAACACAGTGTTTCTCTATATAACTCTATGCCAAAACTTTTTTTTTTATGCATATAGAATATTGGCATGCGTTAAAAACCCCTTATTATGAAAGATACTATTTTAATTTGAAACGCTGCAATATAACTTTGAAAGGACCCTTGAATTTTTTTGTAGCTGGATATGTTTAAACATTTTTCAAATATATGAATGAAATTAACTACCCTGGATATATTTGTCATTCGGGGTGCAGGCTATGATAATGAGAAAATTATTAATCTTAGAATGCATCAAATGCTCTCAGTTTTTTGCAAAAAATATGAATAAATTAATTAAATAATTTACTTTATTTAGTCGCCCGGTTTCCTGAGATATTATGTGACGTTCAACGACTTCTTCAGGAATCACATCTTGCACATGTGATCTCTCATAGCCAGTTATGTTTCGTATATCTAAGACACAGTGCAAGCCTATTGTCTGTATCACACTGTAGGAGCAAGAGAGAGCAGTGCGCGCCATATTTTCTTTCTCTCATCCTCTCATAGCCAGTGCTTGAAACATATATATATATATATATATATATATATATATACATACATATATATATATATATATATATATATATATATATATATATATGCGAGTTTGCTAGCGTTACGCAAAAGGTGACTTTTTTATTATTTTGTAATTTCATTTCGTTCTTGAACAATTTTATAAATTATTATTTTGTTCAATACATTAAATATTCTACGTTTAAAGTGAATAAAATTGTTAATTCATTTTAAAGTATAGTCATTAGTCATATTTTGTGAATTTGAAGTTTTAAATCAGTCGTGTGGTCTAAAGCACACTCGTTTTTTTTATATTTTCACTTGTAAATTACCGAATTTTTTAGTGTTTGTAAAAAAAATATCAAAACACACAAGGTCGTGGCTGGATAAATTATATTTATTTGATACCAACTATAAATTAATTAAAGGTATATATGACAAGTGTCCACCCTCAGACAAGATGTAATAGTTGCTATGTAGGGAAGCCACTAACTTGTGATGGTAAAGTTCCTTGCAAAGCAAGAATAAATTATTTATTAATTGGAATGTAAACAGCTTTTTTCAGAATAAATGGCTTTCTAGAATATTGAGAGTATCACATATAGCTAATTTCAAGATTCTACGTGATCATCTTGGTATGACAAAAGTTAGTAAAAGGTGGACGCCAAGAATGCTTACTCCGCCTAACTTTTTCAGATGGAATTTTGATAATTGACTATATAGAAAAGAGAGTAATCATAATAGAAAAATATTACATAATATTATTAGAGACGTGAAAAAAAGCCATCGAAAATATAGGAAAATTTAACAAAAGATGTATTGCAAGGTGACCCACCTGATAACAAAAGCAATGTTGCGATAATAAAGTGTGGCTTCAAATATGTAATCCTGCAGCCTACATCTGGTTTTAAGTTTTTAATATTTGTTATCAAATTAAAAAAAGGAATTACGAGAAAAGGTATTTTGTGATGAACGTTCAACAAAACTAATTTCAAAGTCTCTTAAATGTATCAAGATCAAAAAAGATTATATCCAGAAAAAGAGTATTTTTTTTTATATTTCAATTACTATAATTTTTATTTAATTATTGAATATATTTGTCGTTAATTTTGTAGAATTTCATTATCCACACTTAAATGAAAATACGTGATGTAGTATTATTTCTACTTTCTTTAATTTCTTTACCACGACCTAGGTTTCGTTGTATTACAACATCTTCAGGTGGGATATTAGCAAATATTGGAATCTTTGCTAATATCCCACCTGAAGATGTAAACCTAGGTCGTGGTAAAGAAATTAAAGAAAGTAGAAATAATACTACATCACGTAGTTTCATTTAAGTGTGAATAATTTATTTAATTAGTTAAATTAATTACCCTTCTCCGTTTAAACAATTACGATTAAAATATATTTATTTATTTACATATTATTAACATCCTATTTAGGAGTAAATAAGTCTTTTTTTTTGTATTTTTCAATGTTGATAATATGACATGATAGTTATGTTAAAAATGCAATCTCTCAACTGTAGTTTCAGAACAATTTTTGCAAAAAAATGAAAAATATATATATTGTCTAGTACGAAACAGGGCTGGCAAGTTATATATTTGTACAAATAATACTTACTTCTTTTTTAAAGCTGTCGACGTTTTGAGCATTCAAAAGACTGGAGAAGTCTATTCGTGCAAACAAATTTAATTTGAACCAAATATACAAAATAAATTCTAAACAAACAAAGGAATAAATATATGAAAGAAGATTGAACCTCCCTCGATATCTTATCCGAATTCAGTGTACATTTTATACGACCACTTTAACTTGAAGGAGAAAAATTATTTGCGGTTTGCAGGTAAACACGAGACGTCTGCAGCTGGCATCGTACTTCGCCACTCGCGCCTGGGTAAAGAGATACGGAGAAGGTATTGAAATAAATTGTTGATACTTGCCTTGCCTATGTACAGGTTTCTGAAATGCTGAAGGAATAGCGTCTTTAACGTGAATTATACATCATTTATTCCATCGCATCAAACTTTTTCGTGGTTATGTAAATATTATTTAAGTACCAGGTACTGTGGCGTTATTCCTGTGGATGTAAATATAAAATGAGATTGGGTACTTTTATATGCTTTTAGAAATACGTTCCAATGCATTGATGCCAAAATTTGGTCATTAACAATCGGGGTATAATTGTGATTTATCTAAAGTTTGACTTTACCATGAATTGTATTTATTGTAAATATAGTTAATATAGTATTGTAAATGTAGTTAGTGTAGTAATGGTTGACCAACTGATGACATGGGTCTCCAAAAAATAAAAGGAGCTCCGAATTGATTTTGAATTTGATTTACAACTGCAAAAAAAGTTTTTATGCTAAAACATACATTTATTTTTTTACTAAAGAGGACATTGCGCAATATTTCGCGATTATGTTCATAAGTATGAAATAAGAAAAGAAATACAATTAATCTAGTGTATCTGTAGAATGGAAATTTAGAATTTGGATGTTGATTCGATATTTTCTGAATTGCATTGGGATGAGAATTATTGTTGGTATGCTGTCGATTGCACCCATATTAAATGACTATTATTATTATTTATATTTTTTGTTTCATGCATACTATTATATTATACGCCTATGATGATTTAACAAATTGATCTGTTAATAAATATATATCGCGATCGCCAAGAATGTTCGATTTACCACTCACTTTATCAAGTTCTGGCTGCACGCGTGTAGTGTTTTTTGGCCATTGATATAGCATTTTCTTATCCTACACGTTCGCCATCTGACCAAGATTAAATCGAAATAGAAATAAGAAAGCTGAGATTAAATCCTCTGGTAAACGTCTACAGATTTCTGAACGAGCCACGAAATTCACGCCAAATTAAGCTCCACAATGCAGTTATTGCGTAACCACTTGCAGGATAAACTAAGCAACCAAAGGTACTTGAATTGGATATTTACGTAACAATGGATGCAACCAGTTGTCATGAAGACAATTAATTTTTGATAAGTGATCAGGCAAATGGGCCAAAACACTCTTCTGCTAATCGATGCTTTGATATACGTTCAAGGGCAAAACTTAATATTAAATCTTCCGATCTGTAAGCTCACAGTAACGTTGCTGGAAGTGAACGTTGTGGGCAATAAAGTAAACAATGTGATGATAGCAGCATTGTACACATCACGTAAATGTTCAAATAGAATCGCAGTAGGCTTTGTAAGTGATTTCTTGACGCATAACGTCCGTGGGATAGTATTGTGGAGACTTTAATGAAAACTACAATGATAAAGATCACGCCGCGGTATTTAAATCAATGCGTGACAGGTATTTAAATCAACACGCGATAATACTCAAATGGAAAACATTTTTTTTTAATTTTATCTTAAGAAATTGGGTTATATTATGCCTAATTTCTTTATTATTGTCTAACATGGGTCTCTTGGTCAAGTCTTGACTAGCATATCTAAGTATGCATATAGCCACACTGACTACGGAAACTTACATAGCGGATCCTTTTGCTGGCTTTACAATGCCGAAATTTTCGTGTGTGATTGAAAGTTTCACTTGTTTTTTGTTTTTGATATGTGATTTTTTAATTTCTTTCAAGAATGTAAAACGATCAAATCTAGTGGTTGCGTCGATTTTTACAAAAATTAATGATAATTTTATTAAATATTTGACATATTTTTATACTTACTAAAGAATAAATTTCATTACCTGATGTTTTAAAAATAATTATTGAAATTTCAGTTTAAAGTATCAATTTTAAATCCTAGGTATAAACATTTAATACCAATGAAGGATAACTCGTGATGGAGTTAGAGAGAACTGGTTAGATGTAGAATACAGGGAAATGTGAGACCCGGGATCGATTGATATACGAAAACACTGCGAAAGCCCTTTTATTTATCAGGGCGATATATAAAATAAATTGCCCTATTCGACTGCAATAGTCGACGTATTGACATATAGTTCACAGAACTAAGCACCGCAAAATACCGCTGTTTATCACAAAACTTTTTTTAATACATTATTTAATTATTGATATTAATATTTATTTCATCACAACAGTTTTAAGCCAACTGATTGAAATCAATTTTAAATAAAAGAATACTTATGCATCGACATAGTACAGGTTTTTCAAAATAATAGAGAAAATTCATTTATAAAACCTAACAGATACAATAGAACTCATACTACTAGAGTTCCATACATATTTAGGCACTGTTAAACAATTATTAGAGTATAGTATTTCTATTAAATATTTACAAATATTAATTTTTCACCACGTAAATGTATTGCTTATTATAACTTTCGCAGGTCCAAAAATATGGTGAATATTTAAAAAATTCTAATATTTAGGATAGAGTTTTCTTGCAACGTTTGGGTAGGTTTCTAAAAACACTTTTTTCATAATTATATGGTAAGCCATTTTAAAAATCAGGGGACTGACATACACTCTTAGCATACTTTTAGTGTATCTATGTTGATGAAGTATTTATAAATGTAATTAAATATTTTGATGGCTTTTATTACTAGCCCCATCAAATAATAACCCACCCTATATGTCGAATTAAAAAAACTTTGAATTACTATTTTTCCATCCTTAAAATTCTCTGTAAGTATTTTTGATTATTTTTGAGGTATTACGGTTAGGATAATTTATTGTGTAAAATTTAAAATTGTTATATCAGACACTTTTTGAGAAAAACAAATATGTCCGAGAGACAGGTAGACACATAAGTGATAATGATTCTGTTTTTTCTTTTAGCCATAAAAAATTAAATGGATTTGTTCAATATTAATTTTCATTTCATTTTTGAGAAATCTACTGCTTTTAATAAACAAATGTGACGATTTTTTTTATTACGTGATGCAACTCGTGTGGCATTAGTTACTGATCGGTCTAGTATTTTCCAATACAATAAACGCAAATTTCGTGAAGGAAAAATACTAAAAAAATTTAATTAATTTTAAGCACATTTTTTCACATATTAAAATATACAGGAATTTAGGATATATTTATAAAATTTACAAACATTGTAACAGTGTTAACCGACTCACTGTAATTTTGTTGAAAAATTTGTTAAGTGAAAAATATTACATATTATGAGGGTGTTATTTATTTCATTAAAATTTAATATTGATATTAAAAAAAAATTAAATTAAGGCGTAGTGAAATTTATGTTTAATTTTAAACTTAAAAAAATTTAATTTTTTTCTAAATACAGAAAAGCGTTTCCTCCTTAAGATGGCTGTACACATTTTGCACATACCATGGTGGATTTAAATGCTTGCGGCCTGACATGCAAATGTGTACTTTATTTTTGCAATACTACCCTCACCAGATTCATATATTTTTTGGCTGTCACAGTGTAAAATTTTATTTGCTGTAAATTTGCGATTTTTAAGTTATACAGTGTTAAGCGAGATAGTGCAAATGCAGCATTTTTTAAAAATTTAAAAAATTGAACAACGTGCCGTGTTTAAATACCTGTTTAAAAAGAGATTAACACAAGAAAAGGTCCATGAAGATACGTCAACAATATTAGGGAATCTGTTTCATGGTATAATACTGTGAAAAAATGGATTGTAGAATGTAGACGTTGACGAGAGGGTATTGAAAATGACCCTCGCTCCGGCCAGCCTACCACGTCTGTCACCGAAAAAAACATCACCAAAGTGTATATTCTCATATTAAAAAACCGCAAATTGGCTATCAGACATATTAAAAATACTAAAGGTATCTCGCATTAGTAAAAATGAAAGATCATCGTCAATGAACGGGGGGCGTCGATGGTTTCCATTAGGTGAGTCTCTAGATTACTTTCAGTCGAGCAGAAACGAATTCGGCTCACAATTTCTTGCGACGATTTGGAAATGTTTGAGGCTAACCCGCAAGATTTTCTTATATAGTAACAAAGCGGTTGTTACTATGAAAGAAACCTAGGTTCATCATTGTACTCCAGAGTTCAAACAACAACCTAAGCAGTGGAAAAATCAGATGATCCAATCCCAAAAGAAAGCAAAGGCAATTTTTCGGCTGACCATTTGGAAATAGTCATAATGGTGGAATGTCTTGCGAAAGGTGAAATAATAAATTCAGCATACTATTGTACCCTATCGTGTCATTTATGTGAAGAAATTAAAAAGAAACGTGAAGGATTGCTCAGAAAGAAATTGTTGTTTCACTAGGATAATGCACGTGTTCACTCGTCAATCAAATCCATGGTACAATTTCGTGATTTTGGTTTTTAATTACTGCCCGATCCGGCTTATTATCCTGATTTGGCCTTACGACTTTTATTTGTTTCCTTACGTAAAAAAATTCTTGGGAGCCTGAGCTTTTGAACAGATGAGGTGATCAAAGCCCCAGTGAATCAGTATTTTGGAGACTTTGAAGAATCGTCTTTCAAAACGAGCATAAAAACTTTGGAAAACAAATAAAAGAAATGTATTGAGTCAAATGGAGATTATGTTAGGAAATAAAAATATTTTTGTACGTATTTTATTTTATAAACACCTTCGTGTTTCTGTGAAAACCTAATCAGAAAAGTTAGTTCGTCGATTGATAAAAAAGCAGAAACTCCTTTCGCTTTATGAATGCAATTCGGAAGATTCGGCACTTGCAATGAAATGATTACTTCAGGACCGCAAATGCGCACTTATTCCACTCCCCTGCGACGACTAAATTCATCCTTCACTAGTTCATAGAGATGTGAAAGTAGTTCAATAAACATTAAATTAAATAAAAACTATTTTTTTTTTGTATTCGTTTGACATCGCGTTCATCGTGGCTACTTTTTGACTGTGAACTATTTATAGTTTTGCTGTTGCCAGTGCGAAGATGAAAAGAATTTGAAGCAAACAAAATATTTTGGTCTAAGAAGAATGTTAATTCATCATTTAATTTGAGAAAAAAGGGAAATTATATCAAATAATATCACATGTCATTTCCCAAACGCAATAAAAATTTCAAATATTCGCCCGACATTCGTTTTACAATACATTTTTCTTTTACTTCTAGCCAGACCGGTCCATTCTTAATTTAATTTATTATTTATTTTTCTTTCTTCAGCAAAATAGTTGAAGTTAATTATTAAGTTATTCAATAGCAGACTGATATTTATTTAATAAATTATTACATATTGAATATTATTTTTCCCGTTATTATTTTTCACGTTATTCTTTCACGTCAAGCTTTTTATTTCAACCCTATATTCATTGCATCATGGAGTGAAAAAAAGTTTCGAAAAACAAAGACCATTCTCAATATTAGTGATCCCTCATCAGTGGCGCACTGTGCCTTATAAGCAATAACATATAGCTTACCCTAAAAATATAGCATTTATACATCACATATTTACGAAAATACAAACATATTTAAATTTCAAGGCAATTCCGTACTTCTATGATTTGCATTTTGCGTGCACGAAGCGAACGTATCAGTACGTAGAATTTAAAAAAAAACGCACAAATTTCATTGTTATATTATATCAAATTACAAAAACTTCTTGAATCAGAAATGGTTCATACAAAATTCCAATTTGATTACCTCACTTCAGAGCGTAAGTTTAAAGTCCAAAGCTTGCTAGACTACCTTTGACTATATTCAGACTGATACAATAAGATATTCTCATACAAAAAATTAATCTTTGTGTTATAATGACAATCTATCAGTGTCTGTTTATCATTCTCATTCGAAAATCATTTAAATTTGTTTCTGCTTTATAAATACACGTTTTATAATTTGTCAGTGAAATATAATACTTACTATGTTACTCGTTTTCTTTGTGCTTTAAAACTAATATTTCATTAGTTTATTTTTGACCTGAATTTTTATCATGAAAGTAAACAAACAGTGGCGACTATCGAACGTTGCTCTGTTGGTTACAACATTAAGGTAGTATTTTTTCAATTTGCGTTGCCTTTTACTGAAAGGAAATGAACATTTATGTTTAAATAAAAAAATACATAATTACGTTACCGCCTAATGAAAAAATAATAAAATTTAGTATGGTAAATCGAAGTAAATTTTGAAACTTCGTAATAAATCTAATGTACGGCATTTTCACAGAAAATTTTACGATAGTATTGATTGCTAATCAGAAGTTGGATTTCAAATAAAATGTTTGTTGAATTTGTATGTTGTTCGGAATTAAATATAGTAAATTAAAAAAGGTGGTGTTAATAATCAAACAATTAAACATATTCTGTTAACAAATATATTAATTCTGAAAACATTTCTAGTGCATAGTAAAATTACAAAATTTATAGTAATTTCTATCGCGGATTGTGAATCTGGAACATAATGTACTTCTGTTCATTATTATAAAAATAATTTAAAAAGGTTAATAGATACTGTTGCATTTTTAGGTAAGCAAGTATTCGCTTTATGGTCACGGTTAAAGTTATATTCTATAAGTTGAGCTAATTACGTCGAGAGTTTATTGTTTTTGAGTGCACACGATTCATTTATTGAGACACATTTTCGATCTATAACACTTTTAATGCCGTGTTTAAGGCTACGCGGACCCTTGCACGCGTATATGTATATCTACATCATTTTTAAAATGTCTGTCCCTTCGCAACTTAACTTTTCAAAAAAGCACTGCACGCACTGTCTCCCATACATCATTGCATTTTTAAATTACCTGTTTCTACGTTTCTGCCTCTGATCTTTTAAAAAAGTCGTGGATATGTTTTCCAAAGTTAATATGACTACAGGATGCGGAACTTTCATTGTTCTCTTATTCTCTAGAATTTCTGGAACTGGATGAAATATCGGTGTCAGTGTTTGATATAACTTGGATGTCGTCGCTATATTCAATATTTGGGTTCATTTATGATGATGCACCATAATTTAAATTTTTTTAGAGATTCATCCTTCATAGATTTCTTTACTGTTTACTTCATTCTGAAAAGGTAAAAATTCTTCATCATTAAAAAAGTCAGTAAATTCAAGAATAAAAATGAAAATGAAAGGTTTCCTTTTCGGAACAATTGAATTGCATTACAAAATAATTGATTTAGATAAAAAAATTATGTGGAAAATAATATTTTTTATAGTTTAATATTTTTTCCCTTTTTGTTTATTTAATTACATTGTACATTTTTCTTCGATTATGATTTTTTTCTATCTATTTAAACATAAATATTCATTTTCTTTAATTAAAAATGCAATAGATCCAAAGTTTAAAGAAATTGCAAATAAAATATCTAAATAAAAAGCTTTCAAGCATACAACCGACGATAAGTAAAGTCAAACTATCGTCCGTTAACTGTTCCTACTGACATTTTGTAGATTATAGGAACCGCAATCGCCTTTTTTCAACCAGTGGATTTCGTTTGAAGTAGTTATGGAAATAATGTGAAAAAATTAAATACAATTTTTGATAAGATTTTAGAGAATTACATTTGACTTATTTTTATCCACACAAATGCTGCATCTTATATTAATCAACTTTTATAAAAATTAATTTCAAATAGCCACAATCACAAAATTAGAAATTAAACAAATAGATCGTGTATCTCTTTGTTCTCTCTAAAGGCACGTACGCTCCGTTTCGGTCTATTTGCACATGCAATCTCTAACAACAACCTGTTGGTAAGTAACAAAATGAAACTTAAGTTATATGTAAGTATTGGAAATTGGTTTATAAACAGTCATATTCCCATTTTATGCTGGTACTTTAAGACTTTTAAAGGATATGTAAGGTTATTCGCTTGTCAATTACATGAAAAAAAATATTTTTTGACCAATAAATAAAGTTTTTTTAGACATTGGATAGGCGGTTTTTAAATGTATTTCTTATGTTATAAGAAATATTTAATTATTCGCCAAAATAATAGAGGATGGCATGTCTTGCACGGAAGAAATTACATAATAATTTATATAAAAATAAAACTTAAATAATTGACGAAAAAAATATATAGAATTACCAATTTTTTTTAGACGCATCTTTCAATTTTCATTTTTGATTATAATATATTTCCTCCATTATGTAAACTAATTAATTTTTGAAATTATTATAATAATTGAAAAAAATTAATTAATTTATGTATGAATTTTGTAGTCTTCTTTATATTGATGTGTTTAGTAATACCTTTGTTTATATATATATATATATTTGTATATATATATTTATATATGTTTATATGTTTATATATATATATATATATATATATATATATATATATATATATATATATATATATATATATATATATATATATATATAAATACGCTTTCACTGTTGGCCATGCGCAACACGTCATACCCATAGCTACAGACATACTATAAATATTAGTATGTCGAAGACGCGAACAAAAAGATATATTAGGTAAAGTTATTTCTAATTTCAAACTTTGACAAAGCTTTGTTAAATAGAAGGGATCGGAAAATTAAATTAAGAAACCGTAGGGCTAAGGAATTATGAACGGAAAATAATATATATATATATACCACTACACATATAAGCCTTTTTTTACATATTTAACTTTTTAAAAAACTAAATACCTACAAAAAAAAATTATTAATAAAATGAAAAAGATATGAAAAATGTCTATGTCGATATGTGTACGAAAGGTACCTCTATTAGTATGGTTATCCCATCAGTATAAACTGAAAAATTTTATCATATATTCGTAATATACACAGCATTTGTTGAATTACAAAAATCCTATCTTATTTTAAGAAATTATCTTGAATACATTGCACCGATTCCAAACAAGTTTTAGACCAATGTTCATAACATTTTACAAGCGAGAGTTTTAAACTGAGATATCAATAAATACTTTTTATTGGTTGTAAACTTCTAAATTTAATTAATGTAGTTAATTTGCATCATGAATTTCAAGAGAAATGAGCAACTGCAGAATCCCTGTTTAAACATCTCTTAACACGCACTTGGCTTGTTTTAAAAAAAATCAGTTATACATTTTCTTTTCACTTAATAGTAAAAAAGTTTACTGTGAAAAATATATGTAAAATATTTACATAAAAACGAACCTAAAAGAAAAGAAAATAATATCTTTAGAAAAATATGTTGATGTAATGAAATTCGTAAAGAAGTCATTGGATGAAAGTTGACGGCAACAAAAGTACTGATGGATTTTAATTAAACTAATATAATAAAAAAATCCCCACACCATCTCTTCTTCCAATTTCATTACAAGTTTTTAATCTTTCAAAAATAATCTGCAACTTCGTATTACTTGAGTAAAACACAGTTTTATACCACCATGCATGTTAAACAGCCATCGCATATATATAAATCTCCAAGTTAAAAACTTTTAATATTACATGTTTTTAAAATGTTTAAAAATTCCGTAAAGGTAAACTACGTTTAAATGATATTACCTGGGAGCCATGCGTAGAGTATAAAGTAAAATAACAAAATATTTTAAATGCAATTTGAAAATAAAAGTTGGGTTAAAATATAAATTAGATTTGGACTGAGCGTAATGCACGGCTGCGACATACCCCGTTGCACCGTGCGACGTACCACAGAACAATAGACCATGATATTTTCGATTAAATAATTGTTCGTTTATTTTAATTTTAAACTCAAACGGCGTTTTAAAATCTGCTGCACACATATAAAAGTATATTAAAAAATACTTCCAATAAACTATTTATGATTTTCAGCAAAATTAACATAATGTAAAATCAATAGCAGTTAATGGAATTAAAAGTAGACTTCTATAAACCCTATATATGATGTTTCAACCCTACATATGATGATCTGAAATATTGGTTGGCATGAGCTCTAACAATTATTATTATAATATAATATTATATATACATATATATATATATATATATATATATATATATATATATATATATATATATTTATATATATATATTAAAGACGTTTCGAAACAAAATTATATTTCTTGATGAAAAACATATTTTCTACGTTTTACAGATGTCTATATCGATACTTAGAGTTTACAGTGGTAAGAGATTTCTAGAAAATAACTTTCTAGAATGGTAAGGTAGATGACTAATATCGATCCATTTGACCCGCAATCTACGTTAATAAATGTATTTATATTTTAATCATTGACACAATTTTCAAAAATATCCGTATAACACGCAAATTTACAGCAAAAGAGTACACATATTATCTTAGACGTCTACAATGCAAATAATTATGATCATAACATTCTTGAAAATTTTGCCCCATTCTTTCAAAGTGAACGTGAATCAACATATGTACTTCAGAGACATCCAATATACATTTATGCTTTACATCTCACGGAATCAATCAGACAACATATTTTAAAATACTCTGATAATGACGAGGAGAATCCTTCATTGTCTGTTGTTATCTCAGATAAACAATATTTAAAAACATTAAAGAAGGTAAAAAGTTGTTTCCTATTTGATGATAAAGTTGTTTTGTTTCGAAAAAAAAACATTTTTGAAAATGAAGTGAAAAATTAAAAACAAATGCCTTTTCATTGTCCATTAAATTTTCTTATAAATAAAATTAAGTTGTTTTGTTTCGAAAAAAAACATTTTTGAAAATGAAGTGAAAAATTAAAAACAAATACCTTTTCATTGTCCATTAAATTTTCTTATAAATAAAATTAAGAAATGACCGACGATGAGTACCGAAAAATAATCTCCATCCAACTATCATAACCTGAATTTAAATTGAATTTGCCCAACTCCTCGAATAAAATATTATTACATAGCGGTTCTTTTAAAATAAAATTTAGGTTTGAAATGCTAATTCATGCTCATTTTAAAATAATTTACTAATTTGTTATTGATTGACTATGTTAGTAAACTAGTCACTTTCGTAATACAAATTTGTCCTCAAACCAAAACGCAACAAACTTTATATGAATACTGTCAGAGAATTGTTTCCCTTAGCAGCCAATTATTACGCAAACTCAACCATGTGTTTTGGTGGAAAAAAAGAGTACGGGAGGTAATGCAGGAAAAGTGTGAATTTACACTATAAGGATATTCCACTGTAAATACTTTGGCAATGAATAATGTCTAATGGAAAGCATTTAACTGGAAGCTCAATAGTCTCAAACATTCAGTTTTTAATCAATAAATTGTTTTATGTCGAAAAACTAAAACAAAATAAAGCAGATTTTTGTACTAAATAGCTACACAGACTTACAATTGCTTTGATTACCTTTACTCATTTTTTGATCTGGATGTCATTCTTTTGGACATAACAATAATATTGAGATCTTCAGTATCCAGTTCTGTTTGACAGCAAAGTTTCTAAATTGGGTGACTATTTAATACCGACTGTTTTCTTCCGAGGAAATGGAAGAATATAGATAGGGATTTCGGAAAATTACCTCTAAACATATACCAATATAAATATTGGCGATGTTTAATGTTATTGACAGACATATTTTTTTCATTGAATCCATAATGCATGTTTATTTGCTTCCAGAGAGACAGACACAGAGACTCAGAACAGTAAAAAGAGATAGTTTTCTTTTTTTTTTGTAAATCCAAACTTTGGTTGCAAAATAACAAATAGCATCTCCTTCCATTCGTCAAAAACGTTACGTTATAAATGTTATATAAAATGAGCAAATGAGTTTTAAATCACAACTTCATTGAAGTTCGTGAAGTCTCAAAGCGAGAATTTTGCAATTTTTCAGCTAATATGAAAATATATATATTTAAATTCAATAAATATATTTATGACTGACAGAAATCACTTTTTTAAGTAACTTTTTCTACCAGTCGGATATCGACGAAATTAATTTATTTATTGGCATAGAAATTTAATACTTTTTAATTTCAAACCTATCAAGAAGTTATAGAAATAGCAAAAGTTTAAGTGTGACTACTAAAATGACCAAAGTGTACATATATAAAATATCCTCTTCACTTAAAAATTTTTGCCATACTTAAATATTCTGAATCCAAATTTAAATATTCTGAATCCAACACAACAATTTGCCAGTCATTTTCCTTCTGTTGTTACTTTATTTTAACGAGAGTAAGTTACTTCAAAGTTATTCTAAGAATCTGAATATAAAACTTTATAATTTACTATTTGTTTCCTCGGAAAGTCATCGTTTTTCTTTAATTTCTAGTCGGATGAATAAATTTTTTAACATTTTACATATTCACTTTCTTTTCTGTTCCATTAAGTATATTTCTTATATTCTGATATATGGTAATAATATATAAAACCCACGACAATATTTCCATTAAGCAAAAATATTTTAATTTTCAGCATCTTTGTTAGCTTCTGAACTTACCTTTGTTGATTTTATTTTTAATTCAGTAAGTTTTAATATATTTAATAGTTCATTTTATTTTCAGAAAATTTGCAGAATTTTTTTAATTATTTCCCGTGTGACACTTTATTGAAATGTTTTATTATCCTATACAAACATAATTTTATATAGAAATAATTTTTCCTTCACCAGCATAATTTGAAGAAGCATGATTTTAATTTATTTTAAGCAGGAACCGCTAAATTTATAAAAATAATTTACGAAATTGTTTTTAATATAATCAATAAGGTTCGCTAAAAATTAAATTAAAAAATTGTTTTTCACAACTATAGTCTTCTTAATAAAATTGTTTGTATTAATAGAACTAAATTGTTTGTATTAATATTATATCAAAAGCAAGAAGTAAATAAAATTCATCATATATTTCTTAGATTTAGATTGTATTCAAAAATGTCTTTATTAGCAGGTAGTATTTATCATACTAAAAGTTGTTGTGTTGAGATAATCTTTTCAAAAATAAGGACGAAGTTAAATATACAGAATAAAGGTAAAACTGGAAAAAAAAGAAAACATGAAACTCATATTTCGTCCCTATAGCTTTATTTACCACATTTTACTGCAGACGGTGTCTATGATCGCCTACGTTGCCTACATATTCACGTAGTACCCGCCGTGCGATCTGAAGTCGAGGGCTTGTGAACGTTAAAGCCACGGGCGTGTGCAGGAATTTATTATTACATGAGCGCTCAGGAAGGACGGCACACGGCTAATAGCTGTAAGAGCGTGTCTGTTGGAGCATGGAGAGGGGTTAGAGTAGGTAAGACCAATACATTTTTGAATGATGTGTCAAGTGTCAAAACTTCAAAGTTCAAAATTGGAAAACAATGCAATTTTAATTTAAACTTTCATCATTAAATTTTCATTTTTTAATTTCTACTATTGATTAAATATTCACAAGAAGCGTAATTAAAATCGTTGCAGAACATTTTTACAGTTCCGTAAACGAATAAGGAATCCTTATAATTTCATCATGTCACTGCTGCTTAATGCCATCTGTCATAATAGCACCATATCCCTATTTTCAGACCAATGTACATGAACGAAATAAGTTGGAAATAAGCAATTTTTGGGCTCTTGAATTTTAAGCGGAATTATATGTTATTTATTATGATGGGATATAAATCCCAATTTTACGTTGAGCATATGATTGATTTACTTTGAGCATATGATAGGTCTTAAAAATATGGAGGCTGAAGTTATTTGTCTTCAATTCAACAAATATTTTATTATCAGACTTTACTATACTGATGCTCCCGTTGAACCACTGTTAAAATAACGAAGTATTTTGTTGTACTGAAATTAGGAATATATTAAAAAAATTAATAGATTAAAAATATTCAACACTATATGTTCCCCCCTTTCTGTTTGAAATACTCTTAGAGATAAGGACGTCTTGACCGCGCACGACAATTTTATATAATACGCTAATAGATGTAAGACTTCCATGGGGTTCGGCTTGGTTAGAGAATGGTCCGTAACATCAAATCGATACTCAATAACTTCATAATCAGTAGTATATTAGTAAATTTAATTAAATTAAGTAGTACACTCATCAAACATAGAATTCCATCAATAAGAAAGAAAACCCTAGTACAAACATTTTTGAAACAGAATTTGTAAACATTTTGTGAGCTATACGAATTCTGAAATTGAAAATTTTTACTTTCTAAAATTTCCTTAAAAAATAAAAGCTACAATCAAAAGTTATTTTTAACATTAATACACAATTATAAAATTATCACATTTCTTTAATGAAGAGCGATCATTCAGACCCACTATTTTTAGAAACTGATCCCAAAATTTTGTATACAATTATTTTCTTATCGTAATTAATATCTCAGAGTAAATTTGATATCAAATTGGAGGGTCTAAATACGGGAAACATTTTCGGGAAACATTTTTTTTCTGTTGTTCCTTAGCAAGGGCATATTTCATAACCCATTTAATGCGCAACCTGTAGAGTCAGATATGAAAATAATAGTAATATATACTAAAAACTCTCTACGCGTTTTAAATATGATAAATTGAAATCACTCACTATAATTAAGCCATTAATTAATTTGTTTTTTTTTATTTAAGTTTAACTCGTTAAATTGTTTATATAAAAAAACTGCTTTAAAGCTCATAATTTACCAAAATGTTTTCTAATGATTTTGAGTCTGATTTCCATAAATTTTTAAAAATTGGGAAAGAAGTGGCACGAAAATAAAGTGTTCGTTTTTACCTCGTACTTTAACATATTCTCATTTAATACATTGTCTCACAGAAGAATAAAATGATTTTGGAATCTCTCACCTAATCTCTCACCCCTCAAAATTAGAGATTAAAAAAAATAAGTGTTCGCGTATAAATTCAAAATCAGGCTACAATTTCCTGGTTTCCAAAGGTATAACTCTATCTCATAGACAAACGGACACAGAAGTGATTTTAAGTGTTATTTATCCAATGTCGGTACGGAACAACAAAACAACAATTTTTAAAATGTTTACCTTGTTTTGCTTAAATTATTAGCAGATAATAAAAAAACTCTTTTGAGAATTTCTTGACTTTCAAACTATTACACTGTATAAAAATCTCAAGGACGGAGCCTTCAAATTTAACAAATATTAATGTGAACATGGTTCTATAGCTTTTCCTCTCGTTCGGTTTTTAAACACATTTTTTTCATTGGGTCTAAAATTTTAATAAAATAAAATGTGTCTCAGACTTTGACTTATTAATCAATCTCATAATCGCACTTGCGTGAAATTGCACTAAAAATGATTTAGTATTATTTGGTTTATGCGTTCAGAGTAACAGAAAAACTTTAAAATCTTGTTTATCAATTTCTGTTAGTCACAAAAAATATCTTCCAAAAATAGTCTCCAAAAGTTGCGATTTTATCACATATACTGACTCTAAGTGATTTTTTGAAGATATAGGTGGAGTGATAAGTTTCAAGCGTGAACTTGTACGATTTGTATCAAAGGAAAAAGAGCAGAAGAGGCGAGCGTACGTTACTTTAGCGAATTTATTCCAGCATGGTTGCTCGCATGCGGTACCTGTTGCTCTAATTATTTGTGTTAGCACCAATTGAAAGCATCATTTTAGTGCAGAGCAACAAATATATTAATTCAATATTGGCAATGAATAGCGATCATTTCTTGTTTTCGTTCAATTAATGTCCATCCACATCTGGTATAACTTCCTAATTGGAGTATTTGAAATAAAGTGAGGTGTTTACATAAGCTGATATAGGGTTCCGTAGGTTGAAAGAAAAAAAAAACGGAACCCTCATTCAATGTTTCCATCTGTCACAGGCGCGTTTCTCGGAAATCTTTGGACTTTGGTGAAATAGTCCAAAAACTATTTCAAAATATGTGTCATCATTTCAAAGAGCTGGTTACGAGGGTTTTGGTATATATTCAGAGATATGCTGAAAAATATTCGAAAAAATATTCCCCATCCCCTTATTTCCAAAATTACTGCGCCTAACATTGTAAAAAACATAGTTTTAAGAAGCATGCGCAAAGATTGTGTAAAACAGTATGTAGGAAGTTGTAGATATTAACTATAGTCCAATAACTATAATCCACTAACTTATATCAAGTATTATTAAATACTACTATCAAATATATTAAAACTATCGATGGTCGCGCCAATTTCGCACTTGACAATGCGTTAGAATTTCACGTGAAAAAATCTAATTGTTAAACCATAACTCTTTATACAATCACGCAATGTTAAAGTAACTGATTAAAAACGCATATGACAGAAGTGATATTACGAATGAGGAAAATAAAATTTTATCAATATATTAAAACGTCAAGAAAAACAATTCAACAATATCAAGCGGCCAGTTTAAATAGGCAAGCGACGTCTACCCGCTCTCTGAATTTGATTATGACATTTGCGTAGGTCGTTTCAGTATGTAAATGACATGATAATGAGATGTGTGAACAAGAAAACGGCTACGCATTGCATCGTACATCCTTAAAAGCATAATTTAAACATGTCGAATCATTTTATTCATTCGCAGCGCGCAAATATAAAGGTCCTTGTGTGTTTTACTATATTTTCAAAATGCAGTACTTCCAATTTGTAATTTATAAAAAAGAAAATACTTTTCTATTAATAAAACAATCGATTATAAATTCCGTCAATATTTAAATTATAAAAACACCAAAATTTTGGAACATGAGCAGTGGCAATTAATCAATATATTTAATGAAAATAATTTAAAATCAATACCCTGTTTTTTTCAAGTATGTAATTATATAATTCAGTGATTTATATACTTCGTAAGTTTTGTTGCATGTAAATATTTGTTATCAAAATGAGGTAAAATACAAAAAATATTAATTCCCAATATTTCAAAATATTCAATATTTAAATTTGCATTTACTTTTTGGAAGGTATTAAGACATTTATAATCAATCAAATATCGAACACTGCTTTGAATTTCTGTTTCACACATTAAATAAATTCGTTAAAAGACGGAAGCCCAAAATAACTCCTGCCTCCAATATTTTTCTGAATTATAATACTATGAATAACAAATATTAAGAACACTAAATTTTTCTTAATTTTAAATTAATTTACGTAAAGAACTTGGTTTATTTTTGACAGGAAACATTTAATTTCATGTCGTAAATACGTCTGGGAAAAAGTAAAATTTAATACATTTTTGTAAAAATTAGTGGCACGTTGTGTTAAAAAAGGATAGTTATACTCAGAACAGTTCAATTCTTACGATATTAGAAAATACCATACTAGTAGATACTTAAGTACAATATATAATAGTGCTATAATATTTACTTTCGAAAAATAAAAATAAAATTATTTTTCGTGAAAACTGTTGAAAAAATATAACTCAAATTATTATATTTTTATTTATAATATGTACCTCTGTATTAAAATAACAAAACCGTCTCAGTGCAAGTTTGATTCGTGCACGAAAAGTTCCCTCTCACCAAGAAATTTCAAAAGTATAACTTTGCATTTCTCAAAGATACCGTGAAAAATAAATTGATTGCTACAGTCGGTGCTGATAATATCCTATATCTCAAAAAATTCAAAACATAACTTAGTGACATATATGGAATATATGGATTTTACTACTTCATTGTATAGAGGTTCATAGAAGACAACTACCATCCAAATTTCATCTATATATTGCCAATATCCCCGAGTAAAATAGCTATGACATACGGTCACAGCGATGGACAGACAAACGGGACAAAATTATAAAGTATTTTTGCCATTTAGATACAGAACTATAAAAAGACCAGCTATACTCCATAAAATTTCATCCATTCGAAATTACAAGGTAATACTTAAATATAATATAATTAGTACTTCGCAATGATCCGTGCCATCTCAGTGACTCCTTCTCTTGAGTAAAGAAGATTTGAAAATTATTATAGGTAAATTTCCTAAAAATTAAATTCAAAATTAAATTGAAAACTTTCTAGTTCTAGGTCCATACACCTTACTTAATTACTAATAAGATTTATGTATTTGTCCCTCTATCATTTTATACCTAAAAGCAGTAATGCCAAATTAAAATTTTGATCAATATTAGGTTCATACTTATGATATTTCAGTTGGATGCAGAAAACTAGGGGCGATATGTTTTAACGATGGAAAAGATTTTTCTCGTTAATAATATAGATTAACATATTATTAATGAGTAATGTAAATTTTGTTTTAAATAATTACGTAATTACTCTAATAAATTGATGTGGTGTCTATCAGGAGTGTGATTTTCTGAAAACTTGCGTAACAAAAGTATATTTATATCATCTGCGAAAGTACTAAATAGATATAAAGCATATCGCACCTTAAAATATTCATCAAATCCAATTATATTGTTCAATAACTCACGCTATTTTCTCAACATACTGAATGTTTGAATCCACCAATTTCAACAAACATTCATCTCAAGATTCGACATTCATTTTCTGTTAGATTATATAATCATGATGACTATAGTTTAAGCTAGTTTAATTATAGTTTGGAACGGAATTACTTTCGATTTTAATGTATCACTATTAAGCTAAGTCAGTAAACTCTTCGTTAGATTACAAATTTAAAGAATGAACGCGATCGCGAAAATAATCAGCTATTTGCAATGACACCGACATATACTTCATTAGTGTTGCAAGCCATTAGCACTAAATCATTTTCTATTATAGAACTCGTATACATAACACGAAATTGCTTTTATTCAATACAAAATTAAAGAAAAAAACAACCAGAAATAAAAAAACGATCGAGTTTAAAAGGAAAACACGTCGGTTTTAAAATAACTATCTAAAACCAAAAGCAAAATAATTATTCCGATTACTGGTACTTCACCAGAAAATTTTATTATCAAAAACCTTTCATTGATATGAAAATTATCTACATAATCTTTTAACATCAGAATACATGTTACTTAATTACCCTTTTCGTTCCATCACCATGACTTACAAATATCCGAGTGATGGTTGAAAATGGAAATATCTAAGATTTTAAACCGGACCATTTCGAATATTATTTAAGTTTCATTTTGTTATTTACCAACATGATGCTGTCACAAATTTGGAGTAAACAGAGCGTCCCAGCGCGCACGTGCCGTTTGTGTGGGCGGAGATATATACAATGTATTTGTTTTGAGTACAATTCTGTGTCAGGCCTGTTCGAGGTTTATTTTGGCATACTCGTAATTGAGCTTCATATTCGGGATAATAAAATATGCAGAAATTAATTATGAGAAGGGAAGTTAAAAAAAAAATACCAATTAAGGGAGAAATTTAATATCGGTTTTGCGAAATGAAAATGCATAATATTTGTTACGCTAGATTTTATTGTTTGGAAATATAATTTTATTTTGATAAACCAAATAATGAGATTTTTGGATAATTTACGCCAATTTTGGAATTCCGGCTTAATTTTTTTGCAATGTGTCTTTTACGGGTTCCTAATTTGCTTTAAAAAATACAAAAAAATGTCAAGTTACCATAATAATAGATGTGGTACTCGATACTCGAATTAAAAATGTAACCAAACTTAGTCAGTTAAGGAGACTTTCAATGATATACATAATATATTTTCAAGCCGAAGTGAGGGTGAAAAAAATCCATATTTTAAGACTTAGCAATTTCATTTAAATCTAATCTTATTATATTATTTTTTAAAAATAGTAACAAAATTAATGAAGTAATATTAAAAAAAAGAATCATTTAAATTGTGATCGGAATCAGGATTCGAATTTGTTTCGCGGAAACATCAGTGTACAATTTTTACTAATTTGTTGATCCGTTCATTGTACGATTGTGTAGAAAATTATGTTGCAAGCAAATTATTGATAATTTAACAAAAACATTGTGTAAAGAATTATGTTGCAAGCAAATTATTGATAATTACCCTCAGCATTCATCACAGTTCAATGCTCTACTCCTGGAATGTCAAAAATATAGCTAGTTTAGACTTTTGAACACTTTATTTCGTTTTTCTTGTTGTTTTTTGTATTTGATAAATATATATTTTTCATACTATGCTATCATCAAATACCAATATATTTCTAGCAACGCTGTAAATACGTTACAATTTTCCTTACTTGCAAGAGTGTGCACCAGTGGCGATAAGTTTGATAGATGTAGGTATTTATAGAATTAAATTAGTAAATCAATTAAGTAATTAATCTGTTAATGAATTAGGAATTAATTTAAAAATTGCAAGTGTAAGTTGATGTAGGGATCAAATTTATTCCATAAATTTGCATCGTGAACACTATCCGGATATTCAGGGAAAAAATAATATTTTAGAATACTTTAATGGTACTTAATTTGTTTAAAGCGTCATCTGTTTCTTCTACAAACCTGCATCAGTGATTTGTATCACCATTATCCGGGATACTCCATAGCCAACTTAGATTGCTTCTCATAGGGAAGATGTTTGAAGTTATAGAAATGTTTAAAACAGTAGAATAATCCAGGTGCAACGGCTGGGGTGAGAGAAAGCAATATCATTAAAGTAAATCTGCCCAATTAAAATAGCAGACCGCAATATAAAAACAATTATATTGTTGGCTCATCACATTTATTATTAGTATATTTAGTAATATATATTTTAGTATATTTAGTACTATATATTTACCAGAGCAACTTTATTTATGGAGCCCATTTTATGAAAATTTATTTCCAAAACCGCGTTATAATTTTTTACGTCATTACCATTGCTTCAAAAAGTAATAGAAAACTATGAGAATCTTAATATTTGAACTTTTTTAAAAAACTTTACATAAAATTAATTCTTTATAACTGCAGACATTTCAATATAGGTATAAATGTAATTTGCTTAACATATATAATAGATGCTTTCAAAAGATTATAAGCATAACAAAGTTCTCTCAAATTTTCCTTCAAATGCCATTAATATATAATTTGTACCAGTATAATGAAATAGTAAATTTTACGATTTTCCCGGTCAAGGTAATTTTGAAAACCACTCAATCCATTTTAAAAATCAAAAAGCAGCTCTCTATGGTTAAAATTAATATAATACTTCGGTTACCTTACATAAAAATTTACCAGCCTCTGCCCGTAATTACTCCGTCCTATTCTCATCGTAAAACCCGAATGCAATTGCCGTGAGCATTCTTATAACCCAATGGTTCTGAATAAAGTTCTGTTCATTGTCAAAGAGTGGTTGATCCCGCTGAAATAATAGAAAATGGTATATTTACTTTCCACAAATAATAAAACTATGAATATAAAACGAAAAGCAACACTTTCTATTTAAAGAAAAGATAAAATATACGAAAAAAATCTCTTGAAAATATTCTAATCTACTTGAAAATATAACTACGAGAATATAATCAACATATAAAAGTTTTAGTAATATTGAGCGAATATTTTAGGTTTCCATGAAATTGCAATTACATATTGTATACTCTACGATTACATATTGTATACTAGTGAATAATTTTGAAAACAATGGACTTAAAACAGGCAAAGTATTGCAAGAAAAACACTACAGAGAAGCTCATGTAATGTATCTATGCCAAAGCCGGTAATAAAGTTTCGTTTAGAATGTCTAAACATGTTTATAATGATAGGCAAAACTATTTTTCGACATATTATTCACCTCAAAAAAATATCAATAATTATTAACTATAAACCAATAAAAATAACTTTTTCATGCACGCGTATTGCCATGGCTTTCCAGAATAGGAAAAAAAGTAAAATTTTTGCTTTTTCCTCCGGTTATATTGTTTCAATTATAACTAAATACAGAATGTACTATCCATGGACTAATAAGATTAGCCTGAGATTAGTTCGGTTTCAGAGCAATTACTTTCCCTAATTTTTTTTGAATGCAAGTATTAACTTACCAAAAACATAATTCAATGTCAAACGGATGCTGCCCACAGATTTAACAATCCGTTGAATACACTTGTACGTACTTACGTACATATATACTTTTATAAAGACCCTGATGTGATCAGTGCTTATCCAAAAACTTTTTCTATGGAAATAAATACTCTTCTGTCCTTACTTTAATTGAATACCGGTTCTGTGCTAATGCAATACTTTCATCATTTCAATAAAATTACAATGGTTAAACAATATATAAAGCATTCATCAAAATAATATTCATTTGATGATTTTTGACTGACAATAATTATAACACAGAAGAATACTGTAGATGTAAAAACTTATTTTTTCTACTTTATGTTTTCTGGACCCATGGTTTAATCTTACGCAATTAGTAACCTAAAAATTCGAATTCAAAACTTAACTAGGTTAATCGACGATGGTGTCGGACGATGTTTCATAAATATTTGATAAATAATAATTGATAAGTACGTACCTAGGATTGGATAGTTCCTTATAGTATTTACATCCTTATAACTTAGGTTACGTTTAAGAGAATTTATCGAATATGTCGATTTTAATACGGAAGTTTGAAAACTTAGTAGTTGGAAGAAAATTATGAAAGATTCTCATCAGTGCGATGGAACCCTAATATAAGTATCACATTTATTGCAACTCTAAACGGGAACTTTACATTTCTTAAGGGAAAACTTCTTTCTTAATAAATGAGCCATGTACGACAAATCTATCTACCCAAGCATTCTGCTTGATATTCACAGAGCCACTATCTTATTACGAATGTGTGCTGAGAGTCGGTCCAGCCGCAGTTTGCAGTATGCCCACAACGTTACCCGAATACCAAATGATCGTCGTGTCGTTTCTCGTTGCATTATGTATGGGATACGCGCAAACACCCATGAATCGAAATCGTTGTGCGGTGATCTTAAATGAAGTTCGTAAGGTGTATTTCCGATGTGAAAATTTGGTTAGAAACCAAGTCTTTACGACTTTACTGATTGGTATCACGTGATTGTTTGGAAGATTGTGTAAGTAGTTTCTTTTTTTTATGAGGGTCATTTTTGAAATTTTATAGTTCATTACTTAAACTTATCACTATTTGGTCTGTGTATTAAAGCGCGTGAAAATTGCTGTACAAGAATAGGATTTTCGATCTTAGTCTCAATGTCAAAACATGTATACACACACACACACATATTTATATATATATATATATATATATATATATATATATATCGCGGAAAATATTTATTAATACATACATATAATATTGTTGAGTTTACTTAAAACTGTCGATTAACTCACGGACTTATTTATCTTAAAAATCTATTATGATAAAATAATGGCAGTTAAAAAGAAACCACAGATACCTGTAACTAAAATATAACTTTTAAATTTTGAAAAACTTCCACATATGGAAATAGATACAGTAAGTGAAATCACCTGTTAAAAACAATATTTTCCTTGCGATAATTATATGAATACTACTAAGTTCTACAGAACTCGGGTTCTAAGATTATGAAACGATCGTATTTGGGAAAGTATGGTCGTAGATGATTTTGAATTGGTTTAACATTTATTCGAATTTGTTGTTGAACTTTGAAATACAAGAAACTACGCGCTTTTCTTAGTTTCTTACATTTCATAAGTGACTAAAAAACAATGAAATTATTTTGGTTTAATTATGATCATAATAGTATTATGTAATAAAATGTTTATATTTACTATCAATATTGCTACAAAATATGCATAATAGACAAATAAAATGTGTTTACTAAAAATGCAGAAAATAATATATTCAATAAGTAGCTTGGAACTCTGGATGTTTAAGTAACGGTTTGCACAAATGTTTAAGGATCAAAGAATATGTACTATAGTATTAATTATTAGTAACCAGTGATTATTCACAAAGACACATAATTTAAATTATTTTAAAGGAATATATTTGCAATAAATAAATACATATGTAGTAATATATGAACACCGTGTGAATACAAGAAAACTATATTTTCATTACCTATCCAGGTCAGAATTTCACGCGTCTTTCTTTTATCACACAATAACTTAATTAACTTGTATCCGAACGATGATTTATATAATTATTGACACTACATTATGGAATATAATGTGAGTTGACGGATAATATTCACATACCCGTATTATTTCAATTTCATCGTAGTTTTGATTGGGTTGTAATCTGGGTTTACTTCAAATAATAACCATGAACCGAATCGAATATTTTTTTATTTAGTTGATATGTCTTACCTACTAATTAATAAAAAAAAAAACTTGATGCAATAAAGTCTAATGCAATAATAAATAAAAACTTATGTTTTATACAAATTTTATGGTTCCTTGAATCGAATTTCATTGTTTTATGTTGATAACCCATCGATCCTGAATTTAGTGATCCTTTATGGATGATGTCATTGTTTATTTTATCACTCTAGAGCGCGTACGAATATTCTGCAGAGTCTGCCTGTCTTTCGTACACTCACATTGCTCCACGCAGTGTTACGAGATGCACTTATATTATATTATACCCGATATTTTTTCTGCTCCATTGACCGTTACAGAAATGGAGTCATTAAGTTGCTTAATGGTTCACGACTGAACTGCTAGATGATATTTATCCAAATTACTGTGTACTCGTTTTTCAATTGTATCAACTTGCTCTGTGAGTGTATTGTCCTATTCGTCATTGTTTTATAACTCTTTGTTATATGTCCTTCCACGTGTCCAGTGATTTGAGTAATACTGCAAGTTGTGCATGAAGTTTTGCAAGAAATATATAAATAAATAATATTTTTAGGGAAAGAAGAGAAATTAGTCCCTATAACATAATTTTGGTATTTCTGTTTGTTGTAAGGTTTATGATCTTTCTGAATCTTGAAAATATCTTAAATCAGGAAACAATGCGAACAAAAATTATTTAAGGAAAGAATACGAACAACAAATTATAAACTTTTCTACAGTAATACACTCTTGTATTTTTATTATATTCCAAACATCTCCTAAAACTGATTGTCCTTTACGACCTAAATCTAATATCATTATATGAACAAATTTTAACTCGTTTTAAGTATAGCATGTAAGCAATTTTTGTGAAGTAAATAGAGAATATTGTAGTTTTTCTTTTCACATTTATCCAAACGACCTTCTTCAAATTGTAAATAAACCTGATTTTATAAAAAAATATAAGATTCATCATTTGCCTGATTAATTATTTGAATAAAACTATTAAGGATCTTATTTTTTCTTAAGTTTTCCTACATAAAAATGTAATTTCTATTCTCATAACATTTGGGCCGAAGCTATTCGAATTTTTGCCGCTTCCCTTCAGCAAGGAACGCGTCTTCCAAATAACGCGAGTTCCTAAAGTCTACTGTATTCAATACCGATGATCGTTTGAGATATTTACTTATTATAATTTAAACGTTTACGAACAATAAAGGAGCAACTTCAAGTAATTGCTTCAGAGGTACAAAGTTGGGAGTAGAGATCCATTAATTGAAACTTTCCTTAAAGGGACATCGCAGAGAAAAATTTAAGTAATCACAAATAAATTATTTTCTAGTCATAATATTATAAAAGTAAGCTAAGATATATTTGTTTTCCAAAGTGTGTAAGTTTATCCTAGCTTAAAAAATTTAAAAATGAACAATATTAGGGAACTATTTCATCGGGAAAGGCTATTCTTTTTAAGAAATTGAAACATTCTATCATATTCACCGATTTATCTGTTAAAGTTTTAGAGTTTCCAAACCTTACGATCTTTCGGGCTGATGATAGCATTTTTCAAAGAAAAATCTAAGGAAAATGTCTTCATAAAGAAAATGAACTTGAAAGAAAAAACTTCTTGTCTACTCCATAGAAATATTCATTATTTTTTCCAATATTAATTTTTACTTTCTTGTTAATACAAAACTATAAATTTAATATAGATAGAAAAATAGATCTTTAATTCGGAAAATACTATCCCTCCTATTTTTATCGCTTTTAGGAAATATTTGAACGAGAAAACAGCGTTAAATTCATGTGCGTAAATTTAGAAATGTACAAAAATATTTACATGAAGAATTATCAAATTTTAAAACTTGATCCAAAATGCACAGGATTACTACATTCAAAATTTGATAGAAAATTGACGGATCCTTCGATTGTCATCGAGAAAAAATGTACGTGAATGAAAAACTTTGAAACTTCCGACATCATGCTAATAAAAAATTTAAATTTTGATGGTAATATTATTTTAGAATGAATTATCAATTCATAATTTGAGTGTTATCTAGGATTATGTTACCAAATCTTAATTACAAAAGCACAAGCTCACAATTAAATGAAACTACGTGATGTAGTATTATTTCTAATTTCTTTACCACGACCTAAGTTTCGTTGTATTACATCTTCAGGTGGGCTATTAACAAAGATATATATTCAATATTTGAAAGCACAAACTAGTAAAAAAATTGAACGTGATTGAAGAGCTTTCAAACTTCCGAGAGCATGCTAATATAAAGTTTATGTTTTGAGTGTAATAATATTTTAGATTAGATTTTCAATTCATAATTTGAGTATTTTATAGCATTGTGTGACTAAAGCAGGAAATTTCCAGCAGGCTCTTACTTTCTTTCTTATCTCCTTGTATATACGCAATAACTTAAAATCCTCATAAGCTTTTGCTGGGTGGTACTATTCTTAAATTCAAATCAGGTACAATATCTTCTCTGAAACAAACATGTAACGTTTTACAAGTAAGATTTTATGAGAATAGATGTTTCGTTTTGGTGGCACACGTTTGACGCTGCCAATAAAAACTGTTGTAAGACCACCATGTGCTTTAGGAAAAAAAATCGTTATGTAAATCATATCGCTCGAAACGTGACAAGGCTTTTGGTACAGCGGCGTACAAAATTATTTAAATTACACTTGAATATAAATTTACGTATTGACGTTTTATAAATTTCGCAACAAAATTTCGGAAATTTATAATGGAAGTAAATGCAAATATAATTTGTATTCACTAGTATGTCACACTTCTTTAAAAGTGGATTTCACTTTGCCTTATACAATACAACGAAAATAATCTGTAGATCTCCAGAGAAACACTACAAATAACCTATCAAGCAGGAATAGAACTTGCACTACACACTTACTTACTACACCTATAAATATTTAAAAGTACATTCGATTAAACTATTTAAAACTATTAATTTTTACAACCTAAATATATTGCCTGCTGTATCTTTTACAAGCCTAAAACCTGATGCGTTTTTCAAAAATTAGAAGATCTAGGATAACCATTACAGTTTCCCTGTTTTCCCCTGATCAAATTTTCCTAACCTTGATTTTTTTTATGATTTTTGGCTCAGTAATTTTGGAAATAAGGGAGGGGGTAAGTTAATCGTATATCCCTTGAAATATATTTTTAACTATTCGTTAATTTGATTTAGAATTATGAAAACAAGATTTTTGTATAACAATTCTCATAACGAGCACTTGGAAATAATATACGACTTGGCATATGAAACGAAAAAAAATTGAGAGCTTTGTTTATCCCCTCTTTAATATATCACATGTAAAAATTTTTGAAAGGTTAGCTAGTGTAAAATATAAAGGTCAATAATATGTATTTCTATGCCAAAGTTCAAGTTTCTGCATCGCACAGTTTTTAAAAATATTTAATCGACATACATTGCATAATATAACTTTCAGAGGTGAAAGCATATGCATTCCTAAAAAATTAAGTCATCTAGAATCATAACTACAATATTTCTACGACTTGTGCATGGGATTCAAAAAATACATATTTTTTTTATAATTCTAGGGTAATTATTTTTGGGAAAAAGGGGATGACACAATTTTTTTTTCATATTTTCCAGTATATCTCTGAACAAAAATTATGAAGATTATATTTCGAGACCTTCATAACGGGCTTTTTAAAATTATATTCGAAACTTTCTATGGAAATTTAAAAAGAAATTGTTTTATGAGTACCTAATATATCACCTCTAAAATTATCATACCAATATTTGAGTTATGTGGGGATTAATATGTTTAATACTATGTCAAATTTCAATTTCTTCGTTAAGCAGTTTCTGAGAAAAACGATTATGACGGACAGATGAACAGACAAACAGTCACGCGAGTGATTTTAGTTTTTTTCTTTTGATATTCGGAACCCCAAAAATTTGATAATTAAATGTAAAAATATATATACCCAGCTTATCTGTAAAATTTTAAAAAATTTCAATAATTATTTGACCGCGTCAAATAGGTGGTCAGTCTATATGTATAATTTTTGCTTTGCATGCGAGAGGTGTCGGGTTCAAATCCCGGACGAGCTCAACTTTTTTTTTGGGTTTTCCCCACTTTTCTCCTTCCATTTTGTTGCATAACAATAACTTGTTAATTGATGTCTGTATTTTCAGAGGGCACATTGAAAAGAAGACAACTTCCATAAATAGTTGAACAGCGACTTATAATTATAAATATGATTAAATATCAAGAAGTCAGAAATATATAAAGTATGCAAATTTTAATTTTGTTAAAGGCAATATTGAAGGCGTATGTCACTCATATTTTATTGGAGATGTTATCAAAAGCATTTACTAACATTCAACTAGCATATGTCTATAAAATCAAGTAAACGCAATAAATACGTTTAACGTTGTTAGATATTAATTTAATTTAATACCATTTAGATGATTTAGAAAGTGCATTTAGCTGATAATTTTGCAGCAAATATTAATTGTTTGAAAATGTTTATCGACCTGAAGGCCTAGGTCTATGAAGACAAATTAAACATGCGATATTGCTTAATGATAGTCGTAGTCAGTTTCGTAAAGGCAACGAACAAATATTTAAGTGTCAGTAAAAGCTGCATAGATTTTGATAAAGTTTATTAACAGATCTACACATTGATGCAATGACTGACTCAACTGAAACCTTTGACCTTGAAATCATTGATATAAAAATTGTGATTGAACATGGGTAGAATTTGAGTGAAAGTATATTTTCTGTTAAGAGGTCTCTACGAAAAGAAGAAATTAATATTTATATCAGTTATTAAAAAATGTAGCAGCGAAAGTAATATTTAATCCTAAAGATTTGTCATGAGCGATAATATAACGCACACAAATAAGCGAAAAGATCGTTACTTCGTTTTAACAGTATTTTTAGGGACGAAACTTATAAAATTATTACCTTACATTTTAAGCTCAAGATCAATATTTTTTTACAAATAAATAAATATGATAAAAATATATTTTTTTAAAATTTTATTTAAACCATACCTCCTTCCTCTTCCGTCTCATTCATCGCATATGGTGAAAAAAGCTTATTGATAGATTTATGTACAACCTATTTTCCCATATAGCGATGTAATTTTCTGCCGGTGTGAAGCGCACTATAAATGATGGTCAATGTATCATTTATAGTGCGCTTCACTTTTTCTTACAGAACCAGTCAAACAGATATTGATCTTGGGCCCTTAGGTTTCCACACTGAATTTTTAAATTTAATCAATTAAAGAAATATATGAAAATTTGATTATATTATTGCAAATGCTGAAATGCAAATTTCTAAATACCTTGTATTTTTGGATTGGCATTCAACTATTTGTTCATTTTCATTGAGTTTTAATTCTTTTTCCAAATTTAATAATAGTTTAATTAAGTAAACCATTCATAAATTAACATATATAGCATTTGTTTCACATTCATACAATAGTTATTTTACACTTTTCTGAATAGAAATGTTTAATTACTGCTAATTCGTTATTGATGGTTCAATAAAACTCGGGTGAATATTTAAGAACTTTCTTTTAAACACGAAATAATGAAGATGACGATAAACCGAATCGTCATTAAAAGGAAAGCAAAAATTTACTAAACTAATCTAATATACATACGAATGAAATATTAAATTCATCGTATTACAGATGAATTAATTATTTCATTCGTATAAGTGCCGTATATTCGTAAGTATACGTTCTGAAATAAAAAAAAACTTAAACTTGTGTGGCACTTTCTAAGAGAAATCGTTAAATAAATATTTTTGATATAAAACATAACCTACCTAATAATAGCAACTCAAACAATAAACATATATCTTAAGAACGTTTTATATTTCGAAGCAACCAGCCTCAGGAGATTTCTAAATCGTAATCTGAGACCAAGGTATTAAATTTTAAGTCAACATAAGATAAACTACGGAGATTATTTAATGCTCCAAAGATAAGTAATGTAGTTGGAAGTTGGCGCCAATCTTTTATCTTTGGACGCTGTACACAAATTTTATAGACGATTAAATTTTTTTAAGAAGTTTTCACAGAATATATAGATGGGGAACTCTCCAAGTTTGCTTAAAATTATTTGTATACTAGAAAAAACATTTTCATTCCTCTAATCATTATTTGTTGTATGATTACCAGGATTATGTGATTAAATATGATGTGTTTCATCATTTTAAATTATGTTTTAGTGTATATCACGAAAATGTTTTGATTTTAATCGTTTCAACGAAATGTATACTTTTTACATCCCTTTAGAATTTTTGACAAATATAAACTAAGCTAATCGTATTGTTGGTATTTTGTCTATTTATGTTATGGCTACTATCGATCGAAACAATGTAACCGATAGAGAAAAAGTAATTGTAAATAAAATCTTAATGTAATATATGCAATAAATGTAATCAAATATGTTAGCGGCGGGTCTTTTCTAAGTATATCCACGTTTCTTTGACCACATGGATCGATTTAAACACGAAATAATGAAGATGAATTAAAATGATTGAAATTCGCCATAAAGTTAATCCGTTATGTCTGTAAAAAATATTTTCCGGGATCTTCAATTCAAATTCTTCTAAGTGTGTGAAGATTTCCCTGGAGTAGACCAAAATATTTCTTTTGCTTCAAACATATTCTGTACATCCTTTCTACGTTGTTGATCCATATGTCAATTTTTCAGGTTCTTTTTTCTATTTCCACTATCCATTTCATTACATAACTGCTGCACAAGGATCGGGAAAAATAGAGGTGGTATTCATATGAATATAACAATCAGGATCATTCGACACTTGGCAATTAAGGAAAGGTAGAAAATAAAATGCAATTTGTAACCCTAACACAAAAAAATAAGGTTTCTTATAAATGTATAATTTTAATGAAAATATATTTGTGTTATAAGCACACATATTACAATTTTATTATATCAGAAATTGTCATTAAGAAATAAAAGTATTAACAAAAATCTAAGAATGTCTATGACAACGTTTTAGAAACGATTAAAATATTTTTTAGATTTTTTTATTTATGTCCATTCCATAAATAAATTTTTAAATGACTGATATTTGTTCTGTTTTTGTCAAAATGAATGTCTTTTTGCTCTTTTTGGGGTTTACCTGGGTGGTTTCATTGATCCTGTCGGACCTGCGAGTTTAATAAGTTAGTATGTTAAATATGTATAGAGAGATTACAAGGAGATAAATTATTTTATTTTGCTTGTTCAAAGAATTCCATAAAAGTAGCACATACAAATTATGGGGAAAAATAACTTTTCATAATAAAATGCAAGAGCCGTCATTTTATTTTTGTGACACTTGGGCCCAAAGGATATGGGCTCTTGCCGGTCTCCATTTATTACAAAACAATTGTTCTCACCTTTATTGCCAGTCGTTAGTTCTTAACTTATTATATTTATTTTAGTTAATTCATGTATCCTTTAGTCTATTTATGTATCCTCTATTCTCTTTATGTATATTTTAGTCTGTATATATGTTCGTTGGTCTATTTATGTATCATTTTGTCAATTTTCGTATCTTTTAGTATATTTTGGCACACTTTAGTGTATTTGTACAGTCTTTAGTCTATTTAGGTATATTTCAGTGTATTTATGTATCTTTTTATAAACTTGTGTATTCTTTAGTCTATTTATATAAATAATTCTACACATACTTTATATATACATATACATTAACGCATTTGATTGCTCCATACTTACATTATTCTAGCCTCTCTAATATTTGCTAAAAATTAAGTTATATTTTGCCATTCCTCGTGGTTAAATGATCATTTCGAGTAGTCTGATTATAGATTTTATAACTATAATACTGGCATTTTCCGCGACTTTTCTCACATGGTATTTCAGTATTCCCTCCCCTTTCCCCTTCCCCTTTCGTGAACATGTGCAAGCGCTTGGTCCGCTTGAATTCTCTGCCCGATAAGAACGCACGTTACGAAAGGATAAAAACCTAATTTTTTCACTACTGAACGATAAAGTACAAGTGTAAGTTTCAAAGGAATTTTTGTAAATAAAAATGTTTACTTGCAAGCAATGTTATATTCTTTATTGTTTGATAACTTCTGGCGATATGTATATGTCGTCGCAAGCTTTTCCCATAGTTTTGAAAGCGCATTCACTTTTTCATGAGCGGACATATCTTTAACATTTTTGTTTATCACACTGCTCTTACAAATGGTAGTGTAATTAAATATATTCTATCTTTCAGAACAGATTATATTTATCAATGTATATATAATAGTTCACTGAAACTCGTTGTTTATCACTGAAACTCGTTGTTATGTAATAGTTCACTGAAACTCGTTGTTTAACTGTGAAAGAAAAACCAACCAATAAAATTTACCTACAATTTTTCACTTTCATTATGTTAGTAGCGATTCCTCATTAGGTACTATATGCACATCGCCATTAGCTAACGATTAGCTTACTTCCATTCCCAGTACATCAATTCAAATTAATTAAGTTTTTTTTTTAAACTGATTATTTTAAAATATAAATTTATATAAACGAATAATAATAACTTCCATTTCGTTTTACACTGCAAAACTAAGATTTCTAGAATTTTTTTATCTTGCTGTATTAAATTTTATTAAAAATCTAATGCAATAAAATAAAGTTCATTTATTAACATTGTTTACATGTTTTCGTCGAGGTTGTTTCAATATCTATTTGACAAGGGAGTTCCTTAATTCGGTGTAATGTTTAGTACATTGAATAATTTTTCTATGACTATTATTACATATAGACTAATTTTATTAATTACAGATTGTAATTTTAATCTTTCTATTTATTAATGTAACATATTAATGAAGTTAAAATAAAACCAGTTAATACCAGTAGAACGTGCTCTTTTAATATTCCATGTATGCTTCACCACGTATGATGATTTGAAGGCATTCAATAATTTCACCAAATTGTTTATAGTTATTTTTGTATAGTTTTTACCATGTCACATAGAATATATTGCACACGCAAAGAGTATCGTGAATTTTTTTTCGAATAATTCATTTGTCCCTTCCAATATTTTCATTTAAATATTTTCGAGTGGCTCTATTAAAATATATCAGGGTAAACCTGTAAACCTAAAACTTTGATAAACAAAGTGGAAAAGCCGGTTTACCCTGATCAAGTATTATGTTTTATCTCCATAGTAAGATTATACCAAGAAACGGTTTCTAAAAAATAGAAAATTCTTTGACAGTTCGAATAAAACGTAAGTGATCTTATGATCGGTTTGTTTTTTTTTCTTTTAGGTGCGGAATCACAAAAAAAGGATGCATAATGCATGATGATTATTTAATGTTAAACATTTTTCATGGAAAGCAAAAATTGTCAAACTTGATCATACACGATAACATTTATTATTTGAAAATATCAAACATTTTATAAAATGTAAATAAAAACCATCAGATAGCATGACAATAATATTTTATGATAATGAAAGGCCACGCAATTACATTAATTTTTATAAATATAATTTTTACTTTATAATGCAAAATAAATTTTTACCGACCTTTTTAGAGACCATTCACTGACAGATATCACTTGTTTTTCTATAGGAATACAAATGCATTGTAATCGAATATACAAGCAAATATGAATTTAACCTTTCGTTTTACTCGTATCACTACAACTAAAAATAAAGCTAACTGTATATTACGTGCTGTTATCTTGAAACTTGACCCTATTGTTTAAAACAAGCTTTGAGTTATTTATTAGTTATACCCATTATATTTCAAAATCAATATAAACCTATATGTAAACCTTACAACTGATATCTTAAACCAAATGTTGAACCACTATTTTGGCAAAGGCTGTACTGCGTTCACAGTTTGGGGGTCGTTATCAACATTTCTATTTCGCGACACCATTTAAATTGTGTCACGCACCCACATCGAGATATTCTCTGCTAGAACAATATCGTGAGAATACATATCGCATCTATATACAGCATGTTTATCTAATGTTGTTTGTTGCACTTACAATTAGATTAAAAAATAGAGGCACAGAAAACGTATTAACATTAGGCACAGAAACGTATAACGTAGTCATTTAGTAAAATTAAAATTTTTTAAAATTATTTTGATTATCAAGAAACACATTATCTTCCATCACAATATTTTCTACCTACAGACCACGTTAACAAAAATTCTTTGTAATTCTTTAAAATTTAGCATTGTCATTAAACGTATAAACCTGTGCATACCCCAATAGCTAACATTATAAAATATTGAGAGAAAAATTTTAAAAGCGGTAAATTAAGTATTTAAAAAAATTGTTTTTTTTTTCATTTTCGTGTATAGTATGGGGTATCATTTGAAAGAGTCTCAGAAATATTTTTTTTCACAGTTATAAGTGGTCTATCTTCAGAGATAAACTGAAAAATATACAAGAAATATATTCCCCGCTTATTTCCAAAAATGGAGTCCAGAATAGAATTTAAGTTTACCGCAATCAGACAAAAATAGAGTCACTTCACCGCGTAACTAATTTATTGCATTTCTTGGTTGTATTTGATTGGACAAGATTTTTTTCTGAAGAAATAAAGCTAATATTTCTGCGTGTTAGGGAGCCATCAAAACTTTCATCATACCAACATAACTTTTATGACGTGTTTTTTTTTAATAATTTCTATGCTGAAATTCCGAATAACTTTTTTAAACAATGAACGAATCTGAGCAATCACGCTTAATTCGGTGATCCTGAGTCGAGTAAACTCGGCTCCTTTCGACGTCGGCCAAGCAAATTCACTCTTCGTGTAAACTCGCTCCCTCCAGCATTAGTTAGGCGAGTTTACTATTTAACACGGAGCGTATCGTTTCAGTAAATACGTTTTATTTTTTATCAACATTTTATTTGAGTATTATTTAATATAACACGTGTATTTTATTTCATATAATCAGTGTAATATTTGAAGTTAATGCAAATAGTGTTTAATATTTTATTTGAGAGTAGTTTTATTTTGTTGGGTTATTGTTGGTATTGTTGTTTCCTTTAACCCGTATTAAAGAAAAACAAATTGAAATATTGTCAGGAAAAGCAGATCGAGGTAAATTTAAAAAATTAGAATGCGAAGGAAAATGTTTAGTTCAGATAAATTTAATTAGATGTAGCCAAAATAATAAGAAGACTGAGTCCGTCAGATCGTAATTACTAATGATCTAATATCAATTAAATATAATCTAATCTCCATTTTGTAGAGAAAACAAAAGCTACATCCGCCTATATAACCTTCGATCGCTAAGCATTACTTTTTGCCGCTACGCTTTCCCCCACTCAAGCGCCCTGCAAAATATATTATTATTATTATATTCATTGTTTTACATACAATTTTACGTTAGCAACACGTACCTAAAACATCTTCTTACAGCGTCGGGTGGGAAAAATATTGAAAGCGTTTCTTGTTTCAATTTAAATTAAGCTTTCCGAGGCTCTCGCGGATCTAAGACATAAGCTCCAACTAAGATCTAAGACTTGATCTCCGCAAGCTTTTTGGCTTCGTGATCATGATGGGGGATAAAGTTTAAAGGTGGGCGGATGTTTAATTTACGGCCATAAGATGAAGTATTTTTATTAGGGGATCTTTTTAAAACGATGCACATAGATTGCGCTTCCCCTATTGAAGTTCAAATGATGGTTATTGAAATTTATCTGTGCGTATTTCAGTTGTTTATATTTGTTTACCTTGCATAGTAATTAGCAGTACGAGTATTTCTAAGCGGATATATATACATATATATATATATATATATATATATATATATATATATATATATATATATATTTAGATCATTTAATTTTTAAATATTCGTCAGTCTTCTGAATAAATGGTGTAACCAAAAGATCAAATTTTTATTAACCAAAAGGTTTACGACGTTACACATAATTGCACAGTTACATTGTTTAAACATTTCTTAATAAATCTGAACTACAGAACATCAGGTTAAAAAATTAATATCCTTTTACAAACACTTCAGATGCTTTGATTGTACAAAGCGCATAAAAAACCTGTTGCATAATATATAATTTCTACGTCTCTTGAGAACAATATGTCCTGTCCTGTCTTCCCTGAATTACTTTAACCGTAAGCTATAAAGTTGGTAACTGAATATGTACCTCGACTTTCAGTACTTAGACTACCGTTGCAATTTTTTTTCTTCGACTAACCAAATATAGTTTCTCATATTTATTTCTTGGCAGTCCAAGTATGTTCCTCTTAGTAATTTTTCACTAATTATAATTAATTATGAACAGCATTTTTAATGAATAAAAACAAAACGTGATTTAACTAAATTGTAAGTTTTTTCTATATTATTCTTCGTAAAATAGTTTTGCTACGTCTGCTAATCCATATACAATTTTTGTGTTTCGATCAATATTTGAAAAATGTTGTGAAAAACATGAATATAAAACAACTAATTGGGAATAATGTATGTCGTTTAAACTATTTTCCTTACTTCTTATAAAACTTCAACGAAAATTTAAACTCTTCAGTTACTTTTGTCACAAGACAAAACAGCACTTAAAAAAAATCTTTCTTGCGATGTAACTCGTTTTGCTTTCCGCTAATGATAAACAGTACTGGTGTTTATTTATAATATAATATTATTACAATTTTGCTTAGCTCTAGAAAAAATGTAAATCAGGGTATTTTGTTGAAGGAAAAATTAGGTGAACATCAAAGAGTATCGTCATTTTTTATTGAAAATAAAAAAAACAATATTCCTTAAGTATATGTGACAAATACTGTTACAAAAACTTGATGAGCGATTTATTTTTTTTGTATTAAATAATTTTCGAAATTTTAAACTTCGAAAAGCTCTCTTGTAAATTTGCACTATTTCACAAAATATTCATATTCTAAAGCTATCCATATGTAATGACCATCTATAGCTTATAGAAAGGGCTATAAATAGTTCGAAATAATATAGTATTTTTTGCTGTTCAAAGCAGCAAATAATAAAGCATTTAAACATTTTGAAAAATACTAATTTTACACATGAATAAAACACTTTTAACTTTATTTCATCCATAACAAACAATTAAACCACTTTAAAATATTTGACGTCTTCCAGATAAAATATGGTTAAATATTTATATTTACTATTAAATTCTTATTTACGTTTTTTATTAAATCCCGACTCTTATATTTCGATGCCAGCTTTGGCGCCGAAAAAAATAGTAAAAAACGCAAGAGAATTCTTTTCATTTTATAATTTCAATAAAAATTGTTTCATGTTGAGTATTAAGGGAAATGTCTAATGCGTTTCATAATTTTAAAACTCAGAGAGCATACGTAAACTAAAGTATTATTGTCACAATTTATGTATTACATATACATTAAAATTATTACAGGCATTTTTCGAAAATGAGTAGAATTGTTTTTGTAATGATCGTAATTTAAATTTAAAATTATTATCAAAAATTATAAAACAAGTAATGAATACTTCTTTATTCATAAACATTAAAAAATTAGACGAGGGAAAATACTAATTGACAATCTCTATAAATGTTTCTCAATAAGATATCCATATACTGAATTAAAAAATAGTAAATACCAGGAAACATCAAACATTTAAAAGAGTTATGAAAGCTTAATTATTTTAATTATGCATTGAACAGAAGGAGTGAAAAAAATCAAAATTCAAAATCTATGGATAAATGAATCTTTAGTAGCTCTTAAAAGTAACGAAGTGAAAAATCGGAGAATTTTCAATAGATATATTCTTTACAAACAATAATTAAAAACATAAATATAGCAAAAAGTATAATTGCAAATTGAAATAATAGTTACTCAAGAAAATATGTAAAGAACGGATAATTATGCATATGAAAGCGGAAATAAATTTTAATACACACTGTTAACAGCAAAATGCTTTGACTATAAAAAAGTTATTAAAAATGCGTTTTAATTTAAAAGAGATAACGTTAACCTACATCTTATTTAAAAATCTCTGTTAATTTTGTTCCGATTTACAACTCGCAATGTTTTCATAATTTGCCGTAGGAATATAATCCGAATGCCGCAATGCATTACAGTTTTATTTATTCCCTTCCCTGACATCGAAATGGATATCATTTGCTGCCCGAAAATTTGAACCGTTTTTTATTTTTATATATACATTCCTATTTTATAATCAGTCATGATACAACATTGATACTATTTTAATATCATAGTGATTAAAAAGTATATTTATTATGCATACTAACCATTTAGTTTAATTTGTTGCCTTTATTAAATTGATATGTATTACATATTGTTAAACTACTATTCATTCATTTCACCTAGACATGATTGTATATATATTAACATGCATGCGCACGTGAAAATTCTTATGTTTTACTGAAAGGTTACTGAAATTTTAAGAAAGATTCTATCTGTAATACAAATGAAAGTTTTTACTGGAAAATGATAGATCTGATAAATTTCTTTGAGGTCAATAATATTCGTAAACAATGAACGCATTTTTAAAACGCCTGTCGTTTCTATGTACGGTCGTTTCTATGATTTTATACCATGAAACAAAGTTTTTTAGTGTAACGCAGTTAATTATAAAAAAACTGTTGGATATTGCCGTAGTTCTTATATTGTAATCTAATTTTTCATTGCATAATTTTTATTGTAAATTAAGAAGTACTTACATAAAAATTAATTTAAGAAAACCTCTTAAATCAAAATTATTTAGAAATAAAATTTTTTTTTATTTACTTTATAAAAATACTTTGCTTATCATATTTTTATTGCACAAATACAGGCAATAAAGGACATTGGTTTGATCACCAGGCATAGGGCCTTTCACGGCGCAGTGCACCGCTGAGATTCGATTCCCGACTGCTCGTCGAGTGGGGCTGGGCTGGTATTCTGGTTGACTGTATGAGATTGATCCCTTAGCAATAAATACGCAATCTAAATATATTATTTCTAAAAGGTGTTTTTTAGTCGAGCGGCTCGATCTCTTTAACTACTGCACCAAAAAAAATAAAAAAAATTCCCACTTAAAGCTTATGTTTTCTACTTTGGGTGAAAAATATAAAAAAATTCGAAAAAAATATTTTTGTTAATAAAAAAATTAATTTTTATAACAATTGGCATGAGCGCCATATGTGGGCGACACATCAAATATCTTAGCCAAATTGTATACTTGGAACACGCTAGATGGCGATATAGTGCGAAGACTTCGCACGGGTCAGCTAGTATGTATGAATTTTATATATTAAAATACCTAACTAAATAAAATAGAGATGTATAAGAGAAGGATATATTTGAGCTATAATGACGGTGGATTTGAGGTTAGGAATATCTGCATTTTTTTAACTCATTGGGTCTTTTTTTATTTAGCAATATGGGTTTAACAATATATCGTCTAACAGTTGAAATTCACTACTAGTTGCTGTCTGCAAGAATCTGTTCTATTTCTATCTATTTTTTTCCTCAACAACACCCATGACCAAATCTTCTACACACCGCCAATACCCTTTTACCAATAATTCCTTGAACATGGAAACCTCTGTATGGTGTTTTTTAGGAAGTTGGATCACCTATTTAAATACACGGCGCAAATAACTCAGAGAGAGTAAATAGAGAGGCACACAAATTAACATAACTCACAATGGATATATATCCGAATAGCCAAAAATCATTACGAGTATATGGGTTATTATCGACAAGTCATTCATGAAGAGTTCAAACCACACATTTCAAACGTGACTGAAATATAAACAACATGGAGAGTTGTAAATCTCTTGATTGGTGTTCGACGGACATTCGAGCCATTACGAGTATTACAAGTAACAAGCGCCGGTTATTAAAAACACAGAACCACTTTAATCTTTGAAGCATCACGTTTAAAAAGTGAGAGTGTAATGGTTATTTTTTACAGAATATTTTATAACTTTAAGCTAAAATTGTCACCGACAAACATAAATTAGATCGGATTTCTGCAGGTATTTGAAATTATGGAAAAATATCGGATGTTGAAATTTACTTTGACTTTTAACAAAATAATTTTCCTATGTTATTTGTTGAAAATATTTTATGAAACAAAACTATGGTCAAAATTTTTTTCGTAAATCTATTTATTTTAAGTTATCCAATATACGCGTTTATCTTATATTCAGATTTATAAGAAGTGTATTCAGAAATAATAGACACTACATCTCGTAAAATATTTTTCTAGTCAAATTTAGTAACGACTCCTTTGAATTAAATACTCATTACATATTTCTACAGCACATATTTTTGCCAAAATTTCTCATTACTTTTAAAAGCGATTCTCCCCTCTGACATTAGCTTTCTCAAACGTTTTAAAAATCAAACGGTTATTTTTTTAATCATTAACGTCCAATTATTTCCAGTTAATTATGAATTATATTAAATTTTGAAGTTTCCTTTCGTAAAATAAATTTGAAATTACTACCGAGAATCATAATTAATACGAGCACTGTTAACATCTCCATTTACGTTAATATTAATAAAGTAAATTATTTTAATGAAAAATATTGTTTGTTAAATATTGTTGTTAATAACGAAATATTTATTTATACTTTTGAGTGCCTACACTAAACATAAATTTGGTTGTTTAATGAAATTTTGTTAATATAAATAATCCCGTTGACGACGCTAACCCAAATGGTTCTTTAAAATAAATTTCAAGGGATTCATTGTGCAAACATTTAAGAAAATTCGGACGAAACCAAATATTATTAGATATCTGGTTTTGATAAAATACGTTATAATTACTTCCAAATTCTAGTTTTGGTTTACCTTGTCTCATAATTCCACGCATTTTCGTTGCCACAATTTTTGTTAAACTACAGATTATCCTGAAACGAATATTGGCATATTCATATTTTTTATGGTATCCCTTTACATTGTGGAATATAAAACAGATATCTGGATGTAGTAAAATAGGTTATAGTTACTTCCCACTTCTAATTTTGGTTTACCTTGTCCGATAATTTCGTACGTTTACTTTGCCATAATTTGTTTACACTACAGTTCATCCTGAAAGTAATATTTGCACGATTACATTTCTCATAGTGTTCCCTTTATATTGTTGAAATATTACACAGATAACTGGATGTTATAAAATATGTCATAGTTATTTTTCACTTCTAATTTTGGTTTCCATTATCCGATAACTCCGCGCATTTACTTTGCCACAATTTTTTTTGCTCTGCTTGTTATCTTGAAACGAATATTGGCATAATTATATTTCTGATGATATTCTCTTATATTGTCGAAGTGTTAAACATATATCCGGATGTAATAAAATACGTTACAGTTAGTTCCCACTTCCAATTTTGGTTTATCTTGTCCGATAATTCCACACATATATGTTTCCACAATTTTTTTACACTATAGATTATCCTCAAACTCATATTGGCATAGAAATATTTCTTATTCTCTTATATTTTCGAAGTATTAAGCAGATATCTGGATGTAACAAAATAAGTTAGAAGTATTTTTCATTTCTAATTTTGGTTCACCTTATCCGATAATTCTACACATTTACGTTTCCACAATTTTTTAAAGCTATAGATTATCCTGAAACAAATATATTAATGCCGTAAAAAATATGATTATGCTGAAATCATATTTCTTACGGTATTCCATTATATCGTCGAGGTATTAAATATGAAAATAAATATCATTTATTTAAGTCTGCTTACCAAAAGACAATTATCGTATTTTTTTTAAAATTAATATTTAATAACTTTTTTGGATATTTTAATATTGACCTGTATTTCTTTTATAGGCTGACTGCATTTTTAGTAATTATCCTTACGTAAAATTGAAAATCTTGGAATCTAATCACTTTAGTTCCCATAATTTATTGATATATTACCGGCGAATAATGTTCATTCTCAATTCAAACAGTAATAGTGTTCCGCTCTATAACCCTAAACTTCACCCCTAAATTTTCACCAACTAATAATCTCGAGCAATAATCAAGACTTTTAAATAGAGAGACCTTAATTTTTTTGTCTGCTTAATCAATAGGAGAAAAAACACGTAAAAATATGTTTCAAAGGAAGAGAATAATTCTTGTTTTAATAATAATTAAAAGAAATTTTTGATAATAACAATATAAATCTTCAAACAGAAATAAAATCCTCAAGAGACGAACCGACATCGATACATTTTAATTAATAAAGCAAATATTTGTGAAGTTTCCCAGCAAAGACCGGATGAAAATTCCTTTTAATTGATATTTCGTTGCTTAAATATTTACAATAGATTTGATATAGTAGGTCTAATTCGTAGATGATAATGAAATATATTTTAATTTAATTTTTTTTTTTCAAAAATTATTTAAATATTACATAAAGTGTTTTGACAGCAGGATCAATTGAAAATAAATTGGAAATATTTTTCATATTTTTAAAGATTACTTTTAATAGACATAGGTTACAAATGTGTTAATATTAGAGTACGACTAAATAATGATTCGAAATAAACGTATATTTACTAATTTGATGCATAACAAGTAAGCAACTAAGTTTAATTGTCGACTAGAAATAACTGACACGACACAATGACAGAAAGAAATGTTGCGCCCCGCTAGTATGTTTGGAATACCGCTTGAAGAGAGTCAAACAAGGTGGTAAAAACAAATATATGCTTTATGTGGTATGCTTTATGTTTTATAGCGTATATATGTTTATGATAATAATAAAAACATGTATATGCTTTATGCAAACCGTTTTATTATAATTACAAGGTTATTGCAAGTTGCCGATTCTGAGATATTTACTTGTAAATTTCGTATCGATTACTCGTATAGAAAATGGAAACCGGTGAAAATAAGTCTTAGTAACCAGTATTAGGTTAAAACCCATCTATTTTTATTGACAAGAGGTTCAACACAAATGTGTTTTCAAAGAAAATGTTAGTGGATAAAAATGAATAATATCGGAGTTTGTGTACGCATATAAGCTTTTAAAAAATCATCGGAAAGTAGAAACTTTCAGCCCTTGAGTTATGCCACCGAAAGGTTCAAACTTTTATAAGTTACGAACACCAAAATAAATTAATTGGCTTGAAACTGGGTAAGTAACACGCCATTCGTATTTACACACATATTTTAGTTAAAGTCGGAAAGTATTTCCAGGGCTATAAACTGATTTGTTGCTGGCCAGTTATTGCTGATTAAATTATTATTTTATGTCATGAAAGGTTTGTAACACCTGTTTAAAAAACAGTTTTTGTTATGAAATAAGAATTAAAGAAACTTCAAATTTGAACTAAACGTTATTAACCACATTTTAATGATAATTCTGTTTAGCTTTATTTCATACTCAGCAAATTTAAAAGAAATTTTACTTTTAATTATTATTTTAGAGAAAAAGAAATATATTAATTTTTTTCACAAAATCGGAATATAAAGAAATAAGGTAAGTAGTATAAAGCTAAGACCAAAAATTTCATGGGTTCAAATTACTAGAAGCCTTGTTTCATAATATGAGAAAAGTAGTTTGCAATGAAAATTTGTATTACTTCAACATTTACCTAAGAATCTGCGAAATATCTAGATACAGCTAATACAATGGTCACCACTCAAGAAATGACTCGTGAGAACAAAACCGCGGGAAAACCTTTTTTTTAATAACCATGTAAATACGAACGTTTCTCTTTTTCAAGAGAAAAATAAAATTTCTTTTAATACGATAAAAATAAAAAAATTATTAGTTTATTAACTGCCACACCGTCTCTTCAATCTTATCGTACATCGGCTGATATATTACGACAAAACACTGCCAAATGTAGTCTATAAAACAAAGGTACTCTACCCTTATGTATTGTATCAAAGCCAGCCTGAAACAATACGGTTACTATAAAAGCATTAATTAACAACTGAAACAAGTATTCGCCGAAATGCTCAATTCACTTGCGAAAAAGATACTTCAAAAATACTTCTCAGGTTTCCACCTTTCACTTTGTTGATTATTATTAAGATAATATTGGTTAATAATATTTTCTCCCAAGTTTGTGGTCATATGATACCCAAACTTTACTTTTTCCGTATTTTTCGGTCTGTTCGTTTATTGTGTATTTATTTATGAGGGTTTTTTAAAATGTAACACAGTTAACGCAGCAACCTTACTATTTATAAAGTCTATCCTAGAGCAAGGAGCATTATGAATAACAGTGGAAATGCTGAGAGGCAGTAGCAGAAACTACTGAGCAATCACGAAGTACATATTTCATCAAGTGGTTATTTTCTGTGAAAAAAGATCCATATTTGTGCTCCACTAAAATATTTTTTAGGAAGCATAAATTATTTTTGTTTAGCCCACTTTTACAATTTTGATAGCACCCGAAAAAAACTAGTTATTATATTTTGGAAAACATTTTATTTTTTACCAAGTATTATATTTAATATATGACCTTTAAGTTTCATATGTTGCTTCATTTATAAGTTAGTGGCCTCTGACCGACAGACACATGGTCGGATCGGGTAATGGAGATGTTTACACAGTAGAAGAGTTCCGTCTTACCCTGCGGATACGGAAAGCTTAACACGAGATAATGATAGAGTGATAATATTTAAGATAATCGCGATTAAGTTATGTAAAAAAGGAGAGACGATGAAAGATGGTTTTAATTGGGATTTATTAAGTTTAAAATTTTTTCAGGAAATATTTAAAAATTATTTAGAGGATTTTTTTCTGGAGCCAGACTAAAATCGATACCAAGGTTTTGCAACTTAGGTAGGTAATAACTTTTTGAACAACGTTATATTGTATTAAAATCTTTAACATATGCCCATTCAATTGTCGCACGTAAGTACGTTAATGTAGCGTAAACCTTTATTCCGAGTAGATAGATGTTCGAATTTGTTATTGAGGTAGGTCGGGATTATTCTAAAAATTTAAAAAGAGGTGTAAGTTTTTTTGCAAATGGCATTGATTATAAACTTCAATACATTCCTGTGACCTATATTTATAACTATATAAATATTTCATAAATATCTAGATTTATATTCTAAAAGACAATGTTTTTTTGACAATTCTTGTTTTAATTTTGTATTATTTATCTATAATTTATGTATTTAAGAAGAATATTTAATAATCTAGCTGGGAAATGTTTTACATTTTAATAAAAAATGTATGATTGCTAGAATGTGATTGAATTTTGTTTTTAGAAACGATTGGTACCTTAATTATATAATTTTATCTGTTACAAAATATTCCATTTGCTTTTTTCCATTTTCGCGATTCTCAGATTTCATGATTTCTTTTGATAAACTTATATACCATTTATCATTAAAATAATTATATATTTAATATATCATTAAAATCTTAATTTCTCCTAATACCAATAAACTGGTCCAGAAGCATTATTTCGAACTAACATTTCCTCTTTAACATTATCAATGAGAAGCCTTACGTAACGCAAGGAACAATGTTTACATAAAATATGTCACGATCGAATGTAATGCTGATTTTCCTCCAATATATCAAGATCCTGATTTATACAGAAAAAGTACATTATATAAATTACGTAATTTTTAGCAACACTGATAAAACGGTCTAGAGGTATCATTTCACACTAATATTTCCTCTTCATCATTATCGATCAGGAGACCTACATAAGTCGAAAAACAACATTAACGTAAAATATGTCACGGTCGAAAGAAATTCTGATTCTACTCCAATATATTAAAGCCCTGAATTATACGAGAAATTAATTGAGGTTATAAATCATTTTTATTGCCTACCGCTCGCGCCTTAAATCTTTCTCCAACGCCATAATCTTATAATAACTTCAGCCACTCTATTTTTGCTCACTACCTTATTTAATCCAAATAATGACCATGTTTTGGTTATTAGGCATCCACCTGCCGGCACACAATCCCAGCAGATAATTTTCGTCTGATAAAGCAGAGAGAATATTTCATTTATTATCCCGAAGAAAATTTCATTAATCATGATAACTAAATTGGTATTGTTTTATTATTTAAAGTTAATGAGAAGATTTGTAGTTAATTTGGAAGGATAGCAGTTGTTAAAAGAAAAATTAAAAATGTCTTAAATATGATTGCGCGTGCGGTTTTAGTTCACTTTATTTCCCTACAAAAAAGTTAAAATAACTTATAATATCCTATAACCCATTGGTTATTCATACATACAAATTATTTAAATTTTCGTAACCATGGATTTAGTTAGTCTTTTCTTTATAGCAAAATATTTTCTAGCGCTCTGTCTAGGTATGGAGGCAGTCATTCTGATCAACGAATAGAAAAAAAATTACTAACAAATCGGTCAAGCTCGATTTACATATGAGGGTTTCATAAATGTTAAGAGGGTAGTAAATATTTAAGGACACTTAGTATTTTTATGAAACAATTTTCAATTATAAATTTTTCGTAACGTAAATGCTACTATACATTTACAAGGTATAAAACGTTGTGCGTGTTAAAAAAGCAGGAAAAAGTTTTTTATATAATTTTGTTTTCTCATAAACTAAAGTTGAGAAGTTTCGAAAAAAGTAGGGGTGAGTAAACATTTTTCAGTATACTTATAACTAGTCTTTTCAAACCATACTTAATAAATTAATAAATTACCAGATTAATAAATTTTTACATGAATATTATTGAGTGTTAGCTATTGAAATATGTGTAGGATAATTAATTTTATTTCTGTCTTAAAATTTAAAATTACAAAATAATATTGAATTTTGTGTATAAAACGTTTTCATTTAATAAAAATTCTCAGAAGGTTAATAAAGAATTTTGGAGTCACTTAATGATGGAAAGTGAGTATTATTTTGTTTTGAGGCCAAATCCGACCAAGCTCAATTTTACCAGGTATAAATTAAAAATATTGTCCTTATTCATATTTTTGTTAGAAGTGCCTAACAAGCTTAGAGGTATAAAATCGAAAGATTTTTTTTAGAAAGAGACCTGTGCCTTGCAATGGACAGATATATTTCCATTATTAATTGTCAAGTACCTAAATTCATATCACTTCTACCTGTACCCGCTCTGTTATGGATCTTCTTTTTGTTTAATTGCCAAAATAATAATATTTCGCTCTAAAAATAGTCTTCGTTTATATCCGTTATATATATGCAAAATGTCATAAAGATGAATTAAGGAGTTGAAACGAGAAAGCAAGAAAGACATATAAACAAACTGACGGTCGCATTTGTGATACACGAGTATAGGTGTGCGTATGTGTGTGTTCGTATCATGTTCGTATGTGTGTATCGCATGTACGTGCGTGCGTCCGTGTATTGAAAATACGAAATTCGTTTGTTTTATTTTTGTCAGTCTTTCTTGAGATAAATCACTTTGCGACAGATATTAATTTCAATGCATCTTATTTAAAGATTACGTAAAAAATTTGTTTCAAAAGACACAATCAACAAACATTTTTTAAGTGGTAAGTAACGCATAACGATGTTCATTATCTTTACTAATTACAAAAATATATTCTATCCGATACGTACGTAAGAACATTCGAAGTCAATCACTTCAGAAACGTGATCGTAATTTGAATGTCAGACTGCTGTCATCAATAGATGGATGGACTGTAATCGTAAATAGCATCGGCATTGCCGCCGGCTCCGCGAACCTCACTGACCTGATTTTTTACGCCCACAAACTGAACATTGTAACCTATCAATCAAAGGGAAACCGTAATAGCTGAAGCACTAGTTAATTAATCATTTTGTACGTTTTTTGTATGCAAGTAATTTTGAATAAATTATTGAACTTGATTTTCGTGCGCATGTTTTGGTTGAGAATGATGTAAACCACACAGTGAAATTGTACACTCGGGTGCTACAAGCATAGTTATATATTATGAAAATCTGAGTGTACTAATAAATTTTATATTTAAAACAAAGCGTGGGGTAGGAAGTGGCTGTTCATATACAATCCGTAAGGATAAATACCGTACGCATTTTGGATTATTGAAATGATAATTTTAAAATATACCCTTTGTCGAAAAGAAAGGATCTTATCATAAAACCTGAAGCAACTAATTTTTGCTCTCATTGCGATTTCACAATTGTTTTTGAATTTATAATTAGGGTGGTTTTGAATTCTGTGAAGCGTATTTACATACTTTTACTTTTGATGAATGAGATATTACGACATTTATCGGTTTCTCGGGGCTCTGATACCTACACATACGCATTGGCCAACTTATATTCTGTACCTAATGCAGGTCAAATTTGTATTTCTAATACTATAATAATCCGGAAGTTTTCCTGTATAGGATCATATAATTACTCTTTAGTAATACTAATATACGTATTTACAGAAAATATCTACATTTTCGCTTATTTTCAATAGAACGCCCTTAAAGGGTGCCTATGGTACAGTAGATAAACTCTTCATTATCAAAAGCTTTTTCAATGTAATTCCATCGATTATATATAAATTTATATATATATATATATATATATATATATATATATAAATATATATATATATATATAAACATATATATGTATATCCATATTTTATTTCCACTTTTTATGATATAATGTTACTAAGTTCGAAAACACAGCGAGAGATAGCTAGCTAACTAACTGAGCTCTAAACGTTAAGTTTTTAGACGTTTTTTAAAATGAAATCTAACGGAATGACAAGAATTTGATGTACTAAGACTACATTCTCATTCGCTACAAATAAGTTTCATTCTCATTATTTCACGAGGAGCCGGTTTATAAAATTCATACTGCGGTAAAATGAGATATTACGACATTTATCGGTTTGAGATGAAGGTATCGTGAACAGAGTACGTTTACGAGCTCTAATATATTTATTTAAGAAAAAATGATGGATTATGGAAAAATATGGTATAGAAATTTTTTGCACAAGAATTAGAAAGGGAACACGGGTGATATAGAATCCCTTCGACATTAAGGAAAATGTAATTTTTCTATACCAACAATGAAACATTAGAATAAATAAAAAGAAAGTAAAAATATTATCTTGTATGTGAATATTTTAAAAATATTTCTAGTCATTTTAAGCATAAGCACGTATATATTTTTTCAAGAACTCCATTTGGCATTTAATACTTGCATCTTACATCGAAAGACGAAGACGTTATCGTAATAAGATCGCAGGCATTTTGCAGTATAATTGTGATAGCACAGAAGGGCGACCGGGATATGTCAGCGATGTCATCATGAAAAAGTGTATATTAATGTATATAAATTTTGAACTAAAATCCGTAATTTTAATAGCGAAGCAATAAATTAGGTCTGCTATAATAACTGTGGCTAGTAGGTAAGTAAGCTCAATTACAATTACTCAGCATTTATATGGTTTAAGCTCTAATATATTTACCTTAGTCCAGAGCGTTACATATATTATGTAACGCTGTGAAATTTGTTACTTAGCAACGCACGAAACTTCAATATAATGATAAAAGTTTTTAGAAAACATAATGTGCGTGTCCATTTAATTATATAGCTCAACCCATTTCCTAAGTTAGTAAATAAAAGAATGAAACCGGCCTTAATTCCGAACGTGAAAAATAGGATTGTTTTTACTAGTTAAACCTGATGAACTTGTGCACGTCTGCTAAGTATAAAAGGAAAAAAGTAAATAATACGACAAGAATCCTGGCTTTCTACGCCGATTAGAATGATGTGAAAATAATGCTACGTCTACTTAATGAAATACTGTACACCTACTTGGTCAACTTTGTACTGTTTTTGCATAGAATAATCCATTCAACAAGCAAGATTGCAAAACGTCTGATGTGGAAATCGTGCAGCATGTTTGCTGTCTGATTACAGTATAGACAATACATTTTTCAGTGCAGGTAATTGGTAAAGCTTACTAACGGAAGAAAAAATCGCAATGTGTCCGTAGTTTTTAATCTCTAACTTACTTCCGCAGTTTATATACTGTGGAATACAACATTTTATTAAATTCTACAACGATATCGCAAAAGTTTAGAAAGCAAATTTAACACGTATTTTGATACTTGTCATAACAATATATTTTATTTTTGCATATTTTACTCATATAAACGTACTAGGTTTAATGACGCGACTTCGTTCGCATGGAATTCGGTAAAAAAAATATTAGGTATTTTTTTTTCTCAGAGCGCTATGAAGTTTACTTAAATGTTAAAAGTTGGCTTTGGCAGTTTTTATATCACCAAGTTAGGATGTTTTTTTTATATTTGTAATACTCATATAAAAATATCTTATATGTTGATCGAGGGTGTAAATTATTATCGTACCAAATTTTATCAAATTGAAGAATGAATTAACGTGCAGACGGATGGACAGACAGACAATATATTATTATGGAAGACCGTCGTCGATTGTGCATAGTAATAACAAAAAGAAAACATTTAAATGCGCGTCACATCACGCATAAATTAGTATTTCGTGGTCATTTCACCAAATATTAAATTTAATGTGTACCTGTTTTATAAATGCTTGTGTTTTGCCCCTACGTGCACATACGAAAATATGGCGGTTGAATATGACGATAGTTGAACCCACCATTGTGTTTTATCTTCTCTACTATTTTATAAACAGAATATTGCATAATATATGCTTTATTATATAACCTTTTTAGATACCTTTTCTATTTTTTTTACTTTAAAAAATAAAACTATAATTATTAAAATATTTTGCCTATTTCTTTACCAAAAATTTCTATATTTAAAACCGATTATTATTAGCTCGTCTACCTCTCTACTTACGGAGATCACCTAATAAAAAGAAAACATACTTGTCATTAAACTGCAACCAAATTTTCAAGTTATTTGACGGTGATATTTTCAACACTCTGGTCAAGCGCTTAAATAATATTATAAATGTTTTTTCTTAAGCAAATCAATTGAAATAATCGACCTTTTATCTAAGCTCTTTTTTTATAAACTTTCAACAACCACGTTTTTTTTTCTAATTTTGACTTAGGCATTTTCGGAGACGGATGGAGGTAATGACTCGCTTTTTCAATTATACTTCCATATGATATATGAAATGAACTACCCAGATATTTATTTATTTTAACTCCGAAGTTTTGACTCAAACCGACATTAAGTAAGTTAGGGGTGCAAAAATTTAGCAGGGATATGTTTGTACGTGAACATGGAATTTGACACCGTGTACCTCTTCGTTGTATTTGATATGAAAAATTTACCCATTTTCAGAGAAACTTCTAGATTTTCACTTTTAAGGATTTGCATACATGTAAATCTAGATTTATCATTCTTTTTATCCTCATATGAAGACCAAATATCTGAGAGCTCTTTTTTAGTTTGCTACGAACTTCAGTATTATGCAAAACCTTAATACTCTTGGTATTGCGGAATTTTCAAGTGTACCGTAATGCAAATTAGAGTATCCTAAATGCAACCTTCAAAATGAAGTTTATGTAATCATAAAATAAGATGCTGTCGTCTACAACTACACAGAGGTTCCGAACACTGGTCACATACGGGAGACGAGAATTCGTTTATTCGTACTCAGACTATCACCGGGGCTAAAGAATGAGAACAGATAATAACTGCGCACTAATTGGTATTGAAGTGAAGTTTTGTTTTTCACAGTCGATAGTAAATATTGTGCCGACGTCCTTCTACTAGATTTACAAATTGTGACAACAACTTAAAACGATCGGCAAAATTGGTATTTTTTAGTTTTGACAAGACATTTTTCTATAATACAAATATTAAGTTACTTGGTTTATTACGTTACTGAGCGTGAGGCCCAGGTAGGGTAATATTTGATTTAAAAGCTTCGCAATGAACGTTTAAACTTAAGTTACAACCAAAAATACTTTTGATTGAGAAAAAAATTAATAATCAATAGAAATCACTTATAATGTACAATATGATATGTTTTAATGTATCTTATCATGATTCAAAGCCTGTTTATAAATCCACAAAGTTTTATTTGAATTTGTCTAGATTCCCATTGTGTTTTTCACTTTATTTTTACGTTATCTTCTACTGAAATTGGATAAAAAGCAACGTCGAAGCTATTCTATTACATATTAAATTACACAAAAAAAAATTAAATAAACCCTTTTATTTCTTGTTTTCATGTTATTATTTTTCAAGTATAAAAAAAATCCTTCCACTTTATTAAATAATTTGAATTGAAACTCAATCTCAGTATCAGAAACATATTTCTATTGTATAAACTTTAAACGTCATAGTGCAAAAAACTGGACGAATAATTTTACAGATGGATAGATGATTGTTACACTCAGCAATTTTCGATCTAGACGAAATTTGACGCAGGAATTTGAATAGATTGTGTCTTGGTTTAAGTTACTACATCCTAAAGTGGCACGTAGTTCCTGAGAAATGGCATCCAGCTTTTATGTCTTTTATTAGGTTACTGCTTTATCACGTAATGGTTGAAAGGAAAGTTTTTCAAGTTTCGTATTAAGATCAATTAACTCATACCGTCTATCCAGAATTCCCAAAGCCAAACGTTCCTTTGGGATAGAATATAAAATTTACTACAATATTACTATTGATCACAAACGATTTCAAAACAATTAAAATAGTGGTAAATTATCACATTGGCTACATTAATATAGTTTATGTAAGTTAGATTCCGTGCAGAAGCTTGTAATAAATAGACTAATTGTGAAAGCAATTACCAGTTTTGATTGAAGTGTAACCTGTGTATAATTCGTTTTGTAAACACATGCTTTTAACAGAGTTAAGTTCATCTGACGATCCATATGTCTGTCACAGCCGTTTTTCTCTGAAACCCCTTGACGTGTGAACTTGAAATTTGGTGTAGTAATAAAACGTATGAACCCACATATATATAAAAACTAAAATGTGATTTTAAAATTTTAGAAAGAGCAAATTAACTAATCGAAAAAAAATCATTCCCTAAATATTGATTCCGGGGTATCAATTGAAAAGGCTAGTTATAAGGATCTCAAAAATATATATTTTTTCATAATTTTAGGTATTATATTTTTAGAGATACACTGAAACTTACGCAAAAAAAATTTTGTTTTTCCACCCCCTTATTTTCGATAATCTACTCAATGGAAAAATATGGGTACAATAATCTTGTTATAATCAAGCCATAAGTTGTCATAATCTTTTAAATATCCACGACATTTTGTTGGCTGTGAACTATATAATAGTGAGAATTTAATATTTGTGAATTATTTAATAGAAATATTATTATTATAAATAACGAAATGTTTAGCCAACTCTCGTGGTGCTAGTTTTACTCGTGCTTGACAGGTTTTTATTCAACATTCTTCATGTTTCTTAATCTATACAAAGTTCTAACAAATTTTTTTCGACACAAATGTTAGAATTGAAATTGATCTGTGAAACTTGAAAACGATCACATGCTTATTAGGTTGTCCCTCACATAAATAAAAAACAGTTTTTCGAAATTCAAAACATGGTATACGTTTCGAATTTCGATTATTTTAGTATTACTAAAACATAATCAGATGAGAAATTTCAGGTTTTATGATGATGCGGAGCCGTGCCGAATTGTATTCAAAGTTTTGCTTAGATTATGTGAAAACACTTTTCATATTACGAAGTAGTACCAATGAATGAATTCAAGAGGTAAATAAACGTTAAGCAGCATCGAATATATTTAAACTATTTTTGTTGAAATCAATTTAAATAATGTGTTTTTAAAAAAATGCAAATCTATTACGAATACTTACTTCTTAAAGTCGTTTTTTTACAATCAGGAAACGGCTTTCTGTGTTCTTGCACGCAATGTAGCAGAAATTGGTTTTGCTTTTCTGGGCTTCCTAATAGGCTGTATTTTTTTTCTACAAAAAAAAATTTTCTTGCAAAAGACTCTTGTTCATTTTTATGCATAAAAATATGTTTATACCCTTTTTCGGTACGTGGTCCAAAGATTTTTATAAAATCAAAAATGAAATATAGGTTTAAAATTTGATTAACATTTGTTTAAGACAAGATTAAAAAAAAGTTATTACAATAGAACCTTATCATAAAAAGAGTTTAAGATTTTTTCCTTTGACGGGCTTTTCTTTTGCTGTATCTTTAACCAATATTGTGCCATTTCTCAAATTCTAAATCGGAAACCACTTTTCATTTTCGTTTGGTCACCAACTTGATCCCTGAAAAAACTGAGAAAACAATTTCATCAACAAATACCAAGAGCATCGGCAGAACTTGTTCAAAGCTTAGTTTGAAATGGATTTGTCAATTTGTTTATATTTTTTAAAGCTTTCAAAAAACGTACATCTTGATTTGGCGCTTTTCCATACAAATCTGCATCCAAGCTAATGTTTAACATTTGATACCATAATGAACAAAGATGTGTCTTGCAATCCTAATTTGTCCTACGCACTGACTTTGACCTTTGTTATAACAAACATATTTTCAAAGAATAGATAGCTCTTGATATCCACCTTACTTGGCGCAGGGCACTAGGATGCCCAATTTAATTTTTTTTCCTAATATCCACAAAAAACATTTTACGATAGTCATTTCTTACTAATGTTTTTTTTAGTTCCTGCCTATAAAACTACAACTTAATCAATTTCCTTCTCATTTAAATGTATCTTTTTGAAATTAATGCAGGTATAGGTTTGAATAATATTTTCACCAATATGTTTCCAATTGTCTCCAAACTTTTTAAAAAGATATATATCTAGGCTGCTAGTAACTTGAGGAATTTTGCTTTAAATCACTTTTACCATTGAGTTTATAGAAATGATGACCGTATGCAAAATGTAATAACTCTCTCTCTGGTTTTTTTTAAGAGATCACAAGCTCCATTAAAATATCGGTATTTGAAGCCGTCGTATTGCAGTATATTATCTATTCCTTTTCACAAAGTCACAACATTTAAGTACTCTTGAAATAGCTAAAGCTTGCTCTTTTCCTGACGAACCCTCTAGTCTTGGAATAGCGGGAGGTTGTTTTTTGTATTCATAAGTAATAGCAAACGGCAGTCGTTTTTTTTCGAACATTCAATATCCAGACCATGTAATCCTTTCCCATCCTAATGGTCTGATTAGATTTTGAGAATAGTTCTCTGGAAATCAGTTTTCATAGCCTGTGCTCTCCTCTTCCTAGTATATTTTTGCACACGTTTCATTGATGACTTATTTATTAGAAATTCGTCAACACCAAGACCCAGTGTTGCTACTACAGTCTGAAGATTGAAAACGGTATGTCTTACGCTCAACTGACTTCTATCTAAAGCTGCAAATAATTTTGTAGTAATAGAATTCTATCTCCTTTCATGGAAGTTTGAGAAGTTTACGCGTGGCAGCCCGTTTAGATTTTTGGTAAAACTTCTAAATAATAGGTAACACGATTCTTGAGTAGAGGTGATAATACAACACAGAAGAAAAATTGGTGACATATATTTTAATCTTGTTTGTTTTTCCTACTCTTTTCTTTGCCGAGTTCGTTTATCTTGTTCAGTTAATTTCTTATCTACCCCTATGAAGAAACCTGGGACCCAGTGTTCTATCTGTATTTTAAAAATATTTTATCCTCCTCTATTTTCATTTTATAAAAGGTGTTAACATGTGTGTATAAAAGGTGCTAATTTGAGTTTACTTTAAATTTTAATTTGGATCTCGCAAAATTAGATAAAAGTCCATAAATTTTTTGACAAAGTTTGGAATTGATTTTGTTCGTATTCTTACCTTTTCTTAGAAGGTAAGTAAGCTCACGAAAAACAAGTATATTATTCTCATTTACTGTTAGTTAAATTGCTGTGTATTGAAAAACAAAATTGCTAGAATTTGTAGATTGCAATACAATTTTGCACCTGTTATCTGATAACTGACGTCTCTTACTAAATGTCTTTTTTATCACTTTATAGTTGAACCACCGTAATTTTGAGAGACAATAGTAGGCTCAAATATATTGCGTAAAAATGTCCCATAATGATTAATTACGCGTGCATGTACGCCTTGTCTTATGTAACTTTCATGGACGTGTTTATAAGCAAGTCAGCATAGATTCTCATTTCAAGAATAAGCTAAAATTTATTGTATTTGTTTAATATACCTAATGAAGATAATAAGTTGGTATGAACAATTTTTTTTGCAAAAAAAAATATAGGACACCTTAGAATCAAAAGTCCAAAAACGATTACTCCTAATAATAACAGGTCAACATATCTTTGGAAGCAGCGAGCCGCCACCCCTCCCTTGAGAATTTCTGGGTCCATTTTTTATGTCGCTCAGCGTTATGGTTCATGTCAATTATTAAACATTTCGTTACGACATCCTGTCCCGCATACAATGCAAATATTCTTCTAAAGTACGTCCCGGCGGAGCAAAAATGTTGATACTAATTGGGTAATTAATTTTAAAAAATCCTTGCGACGACGATAATTTGTTTTCTTTCTTTTCCATCATTTTGAGAGGAAATTTTATAATTTAGAAATAATATCTTTTTGATAAGACGTCCTATACATTATACATAGGCATTAAACGGAATATTCGTAGTGTTTTATCAGTAATGTATATATGTGTGTGTGTCTGTATTCATATAAATATATATATATATATATATATATATATATATATGTATATATATATATATATATATGTATATATATACATATAAATATATTTTATTATTATTATTACAAATAAAACTGTTGTCGATATTTTAAGATTAAGAGTTTCGTTTTATAATTTAGTACTTAAAAACCTAGTAACTAAAATCATGGACAAAAATCAATAAAAAATTATTAAATATTTTATTCATAATAATTATTATGTTTATAAATGAAATTTGGAAATAATCTGATATTTATAAATGAAATTTGCTCCATGAAACAGGTCAATAAATGAAACCTCACGTCGCAGAAAATAATTTGTTTTAAATGAATTTGGTTACTCAGTTACTGCAAAAATATTAAATTATTGGTGTTTATTTATTTTTAAAATTTACCATGAACTTTTTAAATTTTTTAACAGAAAATTTTTTAATTCTAAATCATATTTCATAGAAAAATAATCATAATAGCAATGCAAAATATTAATGTTATCACATAAAAATGAGATCACACAAGTTTAATTTTATATATAAAAGAGCTTAACGTACATAAACCGTCTTTCCTTTTTAATATTTTTATCGCACAAAAAATGGAAGACGTTTCATTTATCTTCAAAATGTCACTTCTTTTTGTATATTTTCAAAATTAAATGAACGTATTTTTTATACGTAAAAGTACGTTATCACATCTTCGTCGCCGCCAATACGGTTTCCTCTGAATTCTTCTTCAACTGGCCGAAATGTCAAATGTACTAATATAATTATATACGGGGAAAAACTTAAGTTACAAGATGAATCTCAAACGTTTCTCAAAGACTTTATTTCTCGAGTCGAACAATATTTGTGTGGCCAATCATGGTAATGAAGGAGAATTATACCCTAGAAAAACATGCTCATCATTTTCTCCGAAAGGACGGTTTAGTTTCGTTAAGAAATTGTAAATAGTATATAACGTTGACTCTTCGCCGCTTGCAAAGGAAATCAATAAGCGGTATTTTACTGCTATCTCAAAAGATATGTCAGTTTTATACTTCTGTTACGCTTGTCTAGAGTGGACGTGCATGACGTTAGTTTTTCACTGATTCTCGTTGATTTTTTTTTATTAATGGTGAATATGGGTTTTTGAAAGGGTTTTTTGATGAAGCTATAATGCAGATCGATAGACTCTCTTTCTAACCATATCCTCTCCCTACATATTCTGAAAGACCGCATTCCTTGCTTTGACCAACGTGTGGTAAATGCCTTGGCATAAAAATGAAATGTACATATATATTTATATATATATATATACATATGTGTATATATATATATATATATATATATATATACATATATATATATATATATATTTATATATCTATATATATATATATATAAATATATATATTTATTTATTAACAAAAAAATTGTTGTGCAAAATGCTCAATTGTTTATGAGAATAGTGTGTAGTAAGGAAGCAGATAATTTTTGAAACCAAGATGTATGACGTATGTTTCCATGGTACATCACAAAAACTAAACATATTAGAATGTAATTTTATTGTTATATTACGTAATGTTAAATAAAGGAATGTAAATATACTTCTTTGTACAAATTCACGAAATATATGGTAAAAAGGCTGAGAAATAAGAAAAAGCCGACACAATACTGCATAATTATCACTTTCAACAGTGACCGGGCAAACAAAGAATTTTTACAATAAATCGATAAGAATTATCAATTCTTTCACCCATATATCAACAGATTGATGTATATTATGTACATATGGGTTTTTTAATTCTGAGTTATAGTATTTGTATGTTTTTATTTATAAAATTAATAAATATGGTGGATTCATTCTTATAAGAGCAATTTGTTACTTCTAACCGAAACACAAATGGGATAGTAAATGAAGTTTCACTATAGAATTCACTTTGTTACAATTTTATTTTATGTATAAATGTTATAAATACGTGTGAAAGAGTAGAATTAAAAAGTGTTTCGATTACAGATTTATAATATTAAGAAGCAGATGACATTTAAATAATCGAACAATATGTAGCTAAAATCATAATATCTGACATACATTCATTTATTTTTTTAATCATTACTTGCAATAGTGCAAGCGAGATCGCATTTGTTTGTTTTCTTAATTCGACACTGTCACCACGCCTTATTTTTGTGTGTGACCAGAATGCCACATTGACAAGCTGAATTGTCAGCTGCGTGGAATTTGATGTTTTATTTGTAATTGCAACATTTACGTAAATTATGTATTCAAAAATTTTCCTTAAAAGTGTTTTGTGTAATATGTAAATGCTGTTGAAAGTTCCTAAGAGTAAATTTTTGCTAATTGCCCGCTTGGACATATTAAAATATAAAAAAACCTATGTTGTAGTAAAGAACTTAAAGAAAGTAGAGTTAATACTACATCATGTAATTTCACCTAACAGTAAATAATGAATTTCTTCAAAATTAAAGCCAAATATATTCAATATTTTTATTTTTACATGGAGTTTTCATTATAGTGTTAATTCCGTTATTAGCTTGAGTAATATTGAGTTAATGTCATAAACAAGGAAAAAAAACTTTCTTCTTTATAAGTTATTATTGATTGTGGCAAATATTCACAATTATATGAAACTACGTGATGTAGTATTATAACTACTATCTTTAAGTTCTTTACCACGACCTAGGTTTCGTTGTATTGCAGCATCTTCAGGTGGGTTATTACAAAGATGCTTGATAGAATCTTTCATTTAATCGTGAATTATGAATTTCTACAAAATTAACGCCAAATATATTCAATATGTGGCAAATATGTTACATGTTAGAGTTCATTAAATTTAAATTAGATCATATTTAAACATTTTTGTTGTGTACAGAAAATTACTATCAATACTTCGAAATTAACAGCCAACACTTAGAATTAATAAATTTGCGCCTGTGTAATATTTCACATAAATTTTGAAAGGAAAATAGGAAATGGAATCGATATCATGTAGAAAGAAAGATAGAGGAGCTCCCGTCTCTTTTAAAATTACATAGGTTTGCATGTAAATTTAAGAAACACAGGAGTATTAGTCAATAGAGGACTTGAATTAATGTCACAAGAATAAGTTTTTAATGTATCTCCACATGAACTATTTCGTTTTTGTCTTAAAATGTAAGATATTTTTAACTTATTAATTGTGTAAACTGTTCAAACATAAAGCTACCGAGGTTTTATAAATTAGTAAAAAATAATATTTTTATCAATATTATAATTAAAATAATTAATATGTGACCATTTTCATTAAAGTTTTATTGGCAAGATTGGCTCTCTTTTCAGATTTGAAAATTTAAATTTTAGACTAAACTTAAATGTATGAAATTTAATTAAAATGGAATAGAGATATTAAATTCGCAAATCATATGTCATTCCCATTTTAGAAGTGGAATTGCGACATTAATTTAAAGTACACAGTGGAATAGCAATGTTCGAAACAAAAGTTTACGTGGAAAATCTTTCCACTGATCGGAAAATCGTGATATGATTCATTCGTCAATGCTCTGTAACTTTTAGAAATATGGCAGTATTATAATTTGGCAGTACGACTTGATCCATAAACAGTGAAGCAAAAATTTTTGTATTTCAATATGATCATGGTTATATTAAAACACGAAATAAATTATTGAGTTTACATTCAATTAGGAAAGAACCGAGTTATCTTCATATGAAGTCATAAACATCACAGACGGGTGTCACATCCATCATATGAGTTACATGGTTATAATAAAAGTAATTCCTAAAAAAATATTGATTTGCTTAGACTTTAGCATTTCTCATTTATTCTTCTTCTCATGTAAAATAATAAGAAGCTATTCAAAATTGACACCGAAATTTAATGAGAGCTTATATTCATAGCTTATTTTTATTTTCTCCAATCCTTTTCGAGCGAATATTAAAAAATTAAATAATAAACAGACATTGTTAATTGTTTATATTTAGAATAAACGGAAGTAATAAATTTAAAGTAAAGAAAAATACGTTTAAGCGTAATTAGGAATCGTGTCCAGAACATTATGTACCGTTATATCATATAATTATAAAGCTTAGTGTATATATATATATATATATATATATATATATATATATATATATATATATATATGTATACGTATATATAAAGAGCACCTTTTTAAGTTTCTTGTATGCTGTTTTTCATTAATTATTAATTTTGCAAAACTGTTTTTAAAATTTGTCAAATAATTGTCGTTTGAGAATTTAACCTATCATCAATAGTTTGTGGAATAAATAAAAAAAAATTCCACACTTTAACCAACTGCTATTCGTTAATGATAGGTTGCATGAAAACTCTTTTATTATTTCTGTTGTACAATCAAAGATTTAGCATAATTCTCTAGATCATTCCAACTGGGAAAATTGTCGAAAACGGGATTTCATAAATGTTAGGGAAACACATTTATAGAAATAAAGAATCAGTTTCAGGCAAACCTTTGAGGCAATGCAAAATCGCAAACAATAGCGATGTTTATTTGCGCAAAATACCAAATAAATTTTATAAGGTTAAGTAAATTTTTAGTCGAATTGGGTCGATAAGTTTTTTAATATAGTGCCATAAAAACCTTGCTTATACATGACGAAATTGGTGTTTTTCGATGAAAAGGGTCAATTATTTTTAATCAAAGTTGGTTATTTTGCCTAAACTTTAAAAAAAATAAACGTAATTTTTTAATGTTTGTGACAATTTTAAAGAAAAAAAATTCCTGTAAATTTTAAACCTACGAATTCGGTTTAAACATTCGAAACTTAAAAGTTACCTACTGTGAAGATAATCGCTTTCAAGCAAAATAAGGAGCTGATCAAAACTTATTTTAAAAGGTGATGAATTAGATATATCGTTTACTCCTTCAGAAAAGAGAAAAAAACATAATGAAATTTTACGTTAAAATATGAAAAAGTTTACAGAAATATCATTATATATTTAAAATAATCACAACTAATATGCAAGATAATATAAAATTATACTTCTTGAGCGTTCTGCAAGCAGTTTTACTTTGTATACTAGATGTTAATAAGATAAGCCGCAAATCTCAAGCGACCAAATGCAAAAATCCACAAATTTAAAGTATGTGTATAGTGTATCAGACAAACAAAATCACAAATACGTCAACATTCAGAGACAGCGTCTCCAGTACATTCGTTTCATTTCTATCGATATTAATTATTTCGTTACCTTTTATAAAAAACATTTACTAATACTTCGTTTCCAAGGTTGTGATGCTAAAACTTACTTCCGAACAATCCGAACATTTAGTCGAATACCCGGGAACGATGGAAAAGCGCTTTGATCTTTAATATTTTCACGAAAAGAGGTTACGTCAAATACGTGTCTTCCTATTACACGCGGCGCTGCGAATCAATTCAATGGAATCAAAGCGCAATATTTTTGGCTTTTAACGTAATAAAATTTATTTTCATTTCTTTTCAAATTAATTTCCTTTGGTTTGAATTGTTTTCAATATCAACCTTCAACTTATATTATAAACCTTCAAAAAAAGAATAGAAAATTAAATAATTTCTTTTTACGTTTTCGGCTTTCTACAAAAAAATCTTACCTGTGCTCTTTTATCAAATTGTGTATTGTAGGGTGATTCAAACCCAATACTTTAATTCAATAGAAATGATGTTGTTATGAAATAAATTAAAAATCCATTTAGAGACATATCAAGAAATAGACAAAGGAACACGTTGCCAGTTCAACAAATTATTTTAGCTTATCTAAAGTACTAGCCCAAAAATATTCGCGAGTAGGCTTTTTCAATTTGTTTTTGCACATTGATTTCCTACATTACCATTTTTTTTCAATTTAAGTTGATACCACTACCAAATAACTTGTCATTCTTAACTCATTAGATTTTAGGTGAACTGTTATTTATGTCAATAAGAGCTAATAACAATTTTACAGAAATGTTCGAAATATTTGTTAGATTGGTAACTTCTTTGATTCACGTAGTTTCAATACGTTGAACATTTTACTGCAGCAATATCTACCATATTTTAACGTCTCTTATATTTCATAAAAGTTAACACATGTACGATAGGCATTGATGATCCAGATGCCAGTTTCCCTCCATCTTGTATCAACAACACGGTCGTATCTCGCCATTTTAATTAGCCAATTTGTATTTTCTCTTAGCTGAACAAGCACAAATAATTACTTGAGATTTATCAAACTGCAAAACCATTCTCGCCGAATGCTAGGCAGTTCCTCTAGCAATAAAACCAAACATTTTCATATAAATTATCCAGTGACAAAAAATGTTTAATATTTCTTCCGCTAATGTTAGTTTGTAATATATCGGATGAGAGAATAACACAGAGTTATTTTTTTATGATTTATTGCAGCAATAAAACTCCAACAACAAAGATCTAATTGTCATTTTCTTTATAAATATTTCATTCTTGTATATAGATTAGAGAAACAAAAATGTTTCCATATGTCAACAAATATTTCTTCAATTTCTTTTAACATGTAAAATGGAACGTCTTATTCCAATAAATAAATACGTATTAATAATATTATATTTTAGTACTTGTAATAGTAATAGAAAAGTTCTTCTTCTTAGTTGTTACACCCTAAGCAGAATGGTTTTGGTCATCGTATCAAATGCGTTGCAGATAAATGATGTGCCACGGAATACACCGCAAATCTTGTCTATCTGCTGTTCCCCTGGAGCAATGTATTGCGTTGACCCAATATATCCATCTCATCTGTGCTCTTCCATGTGGTCTGGTACGTTCTACTTTGCTCTGTACCACCAGGTTTTCAATGCTATCGTCACTATGCCGCGACAAATGTCCAAAGAACTCCAATATTTTGTATATTGGAACAATATTGCAATTAATATAATATAAATAAAATAATAATTGGAACAATATTGCAAAAACGCAGCGTGAATGAGTTTTTGAAATATGAATGCATTAGCATGTAACTATTTCCGCAATACTCGAAGCATTCTTCTCTAACATCACATTTCTAGAGGATCAAACATTTTTCTTTCGTTTACCTTTGATGAATATTTTTACTTTTGATACCATTTGTCTTTCACTTACCTTTGATTACCTGCACTGGGCTGGAAGTTATTCGATATTACATCGTATATTCTGACTGTGGCTGACTGAATACTTCTTCTGTTCTGACTGACATTTTTATCAAGACACCTGAGCAGGTATAAAAGTATTTCGGTATACCTATCTCTAATAGCGTTTCGCAAAGTTTTGGCCCCCTAATCAAATCAAATGCCTTGGAAAAGTCAACAAAGGTATGTTGAATATCAAAATAATATGGCATACTATTATGATATGTTCACGGGTAACTTTTTCCTTTGGGTAGCTTCCCTATTCAAGCGCATTCTCTCATGAAAGCAAAATTTTACTGCAAATTTTGAACGAGTGTCTCAAAGAAGATTTTGAGTAGCATATTAAAAATTATATGAGCACATTTTTTCTGCCGTGCTCTTGTCTGCCACATGGAAAAACAATCTCCAGACACGAGGAAGGCTGAAGGGAAATGCTCACTAGTAGACTGTGGGAAACATTTCTACGCCATGTTATCCCGAATGTATGATGGATTCAATCGAGATTCTTTTCCCGTGATTTCCTAATTTTAAGATATTAAAGAGGAGTAACAGTTTCCGGAATGACAGTTTAAGAGTAATCGTTTTCAGAAGGTTTGGCCAATGAATAAAGTTCATTGGTTCTAGAACTGCCAAATTTTGCTAAATTGGATCCTGGACTCACCAATTTCTTCAAATTACTCACGTGGAGATGTACGCATAGATGATGTTGTATGATAATACAACAGAACACAGGTTCTGGTTATTGATTTACAGAATGTGAATATGATACTACATCAGGTAGTATTATTTAGTTGTGAATAAAAATTAAGCGATAATGAATTTCTACACATTTAACGCCAAATTTATTCAACTTTTGTCGCAAGAAAAATATCTTAGAACTAAAAAAGACGATGACCCTCCAATTGAAAGCTGATTTATCCAACCATGACTAGTTACATTTGTTTTTGTTTGAATATAATTTTCGTGAGGTATCGCAAACCATTAAAAATTATAGTTGAAAAAATTTATTATAAAGACAATCTATTTTTCATTGAATGTTGTTTGGTGCTTTGACCTATTATTTTCTTCTTTTCTTTGTCAATAAATAAATGGCTTCCGCTTTAAGAAGTCTGTCGCATTCAATCGGAGTTACCGCCTTTTATGTCAACTTCAAAGTATTTTTTGAGCGTTTGAGCACAAGCTTTAGAATTTTTTGGGTTTTCATTGTAGCGCATGCTCTCGTTAAACAATATAATGTTATTTTATGGGATTATTAAAATGAAAACAACATTTTAATTATGGACAAAGTTATTACTTTGATAAATGATTGGAAAAAAATGTAACTATAAAATCTTTGCTGAAATTAAAAGGTCAACGCCGTGTTTCCTTTAGTGCTTACAATATAAAAAATTGTACGAAATTTAAAAATGAAAGAAAATTAAAAATGACAGGGAAAAAGAGGCAAGAACATGGACACAAAAAGGGAAACAAGAACTGTTGCTTAATACAAAAAAAAAGAGTTTTGTGGAAATGTTTGTGAACATTTAATTGCATAAAACATCATTACATAAGCCAATAAGCTTCTATTATGTTAGGAAACCAATGCACAAAACTTAAAGTTACCAAATTCGATCAAGTGTTACGATATACAGCGTATCCTAATAACTTATATACGAATAAGGACACCTCACAAGTCACACTTAAGGATACCGACGGACGGAGACACTTATTATTCATCAAAACCAAATTTGTTCATCATAAATAACTTAAAATTACAAAAATTGTACCACTTTTAGAGAAAGATTTCTTTTCAAACAGCTACATTCAAAGTTGATTATTTTTACCTACCGAAGTTATAATTTAAATTACCAAAGTAAGATTACCGCAGTAAAAATTAGCGGTTATAATTAAATTTATTGTCAAAATAAAAAAAATGACGAAGGATTACGATTAGGCACTAGTAATGGAGCACACATCTACAAGGGTGTGCAACTCTAACATCAAGCACTTAATTCCATTCAATCAAGGTAGTCAATAATCATAAAATATTAATGCATTATCATAGTGCCATGTCGTCATACGGTAATTACACTACCTTCAGTGCAATGTATTCAGTGTCTTCACTGTTTTTAGTACAATGTCTGCAGTGAATTCTGCGTATCTTCTCCAATGACATCGCATATATGTGTAGATTATATATGGAGACATTTTTAATCAAAATTTCGTTAAGCAAAACCTGACAATAAATTTATAAATATTTATAAATTTAAACATTTTTTAATTTGAAGAGAGGTTTAGTCTTATCTAAATTTAAAAAAAAACTTGTAAGTTCATTCGTATGAAGACATAAAAAGTTTAAAATCAATTGATTTTTAAGTGTCATCGAATATAGTAACAATAATGAAACACAGCAGAATATATATTATCTATGGTACACAATTTGTTGTATTCGAAAAAAAGATTATTATAACTATATAGTTAATAAATGGAAAATAGCGTATAAGAACAGTTAAGCATAAGTTATTTAAAAAAAAATACCTTTACAAACAAATAAATTCTATTAAAATTAAGAAATTATGTATAGCGCTCGTGATTTTTTATTTTTTGTTGTTAGTCACACCGCTGTATTAAGAATGTTGTTATAGTGTGAGTTGCTAGTTTTTATGTGAATACTTCATTTCACTATCAATGGTTGTCACAAAATTTTGGTTTTAATAAATTTGAAGTACATACTCTTAAGAGAGCAATATTATTTTGAAAAAACTCTCAAACTCGAATTTTTGGGATTTAAATTTTCTTTTTAAAATTACATTTACGCGACGAATAATGTATTCTCTTCATATTGGAAGTTATTTTATTTTTTAACTTCCAATGTAATTCCATGAAAAAAGCCTGATGTATATCATTTTGAAATTCCAAATTTTTGAAATTTAAAAATATAATAAACTGACGTTATTGTAAACGTCAGTTTATTATATTAGAAAAAAACAAGTGCTAAGTACCATATCGTCAAGCTTTCTACTTACATATTGAGTAAACCTATTTATAAATAGGTTTACTTCCAGATACAAATAAAAATAGGAAAACTGTATGAAATTTTTATTTAATCTTGCTTTTTAAATTGATATATAACATAAATTTCATATTTTTTCCATATAATTGTTTCATTCTTTCATTTTATTAACGTGAAATATTTAAAAGAAAATACTAATTCATGCCACACGTTAGTGTTTATTTTTGTAACTACATATTTACAAACAAACAAGGAATATAAAAAAAGTAATATTTAAAAATTATATTGATATTGGAACCGAAATTAAAGTCGACAACCGTTAAATTCAGAAATTGATTTTAGTATTTTATGAGTTTCTTCATTTGTTTTTTTTCTATAAAGTCTACTGCATTCACAGAAGTTTTATTAACATAGAGCAGTTAATTTTGTCTAAACTTATCGGTACATGAGGTGTATTCGTAGACTGCAAGTGGATAGCGGGATGAAAATGCATTAATGCGGAAATACAAATATGAACTATATTGTACGGCAAAGAGTGTAATCGCCAAAATGGGAATTTCAAATGTAGTAATGCGTCTACGTTGTTTTCTTCGAAGTAGATGATATAATGCATTCATTTGTTTATGTACTAAGTGGAATTGTTATGATTATGAAACTAAAGAATGATAAATAAAGCAAATAAATGTCATTGGAATAAAATAATTATATAATGGAAGCATAAAACCTATATATTTTTAATTTCAATAATATTTCGCATTTACTTCATAATATCAATTTTACTTTTTGCCCTTCAATGAGAATATTTTAAAAGTCACGTTCCATTGCAGTAATATTAATCAAAAACTTTTAGTAATATCACTTATTTCCACCGAAACCCATCAGTTTTCTAATTCTCGTGCAGGATAATTTCTTTAGATCTTTCATCTAACAAGATCACCATACAATAGTTGCGCGTATCATAGAGTGTGATTATTCGCTTTTTATTCGATAGATTATTCGATTTTTTCTTGACCACTTAAAATTTCGCAAAAAGCATACTTCTGATATTTTATAAAATCTACTGGAATAACACAGATATTATGAGGTACAGAAACATATGGTGTATAGAATGATATACAGAAAAATGTGAAGGATTAGAGAAAGTAAATTTTAATTACTAAAAGTATGAAAAAAAAATTATAAATTTTTATATTTACAAATAATTAATCCAAAACTAGTTTAATTATTTAAAACATAAACAAAAACATTGCAGAAACTAAAGAAGGGGCGGTCGATTAATATACATTATATATCGAGTCTCTAAGAGCAATTCCATCAAAAGTTATCAAACAAAATCATTTAACTTGAACACATTTACTTGAGTGTCAAACAAAATCATTTAACTTGAACACATATACAGTTATCAAACAAAATCATTTAACTTGAACACATTTACAGAAACGAAAGATGGGGCGGTCGATTAATATACATTAAATATCGAGTCTCTAAGAACAATGCCATCAAAAGTTATCAAACAAAATGATTTAACTTGACCACATTTACTTGAGTGTTTACAATGGGTTTTCTTAATACTTTAAGCACATTTCGTTTTTGAGTTTCACTGAGAGCATCAAGTTTTGAACTGGAATAAACTTGAGTCGCCTCATTACAAAGGTAATCCCGCCTTGAGTTCCAATAACCCCGAATTCTGTCTCTCAAGAAATTATTCATCCCCCCCCCGTTAAGACGACGTAGAACATTTTTGTAATCACTTTTCAAGTACGCATCAAAGTGATTATTTTTTCATTTTGTGTTCACTTTATTTACATATTTTAACCACTCAGAGGCAGGTGAGTTTGTGAATGAAGAAATCAGTTCATGAAAAATATTGTTAGAAATAGAAATGGACAAAACATTTTAATCGAATTGTCGTTATTATTTTGGAAGAAATACTCATAGAGATGCGGCAGAATTATCACGATGAATATATTATTTCTCTCAGTAACTTCAAAACTTGTCTATGTACTATATTAATTAGGTAGTTCTAATTAATGGAAATTCTGTGACACACAAAGTTACGAAGGTAAATCCTTCAGTAGTTTGTGTTACACAGCAAGGTAAAATAAGAGGTTTATAAAATTAGTTAAATTAAGTTCATAAATAACCAATATTTTCTGGGAATTTTAGAACTAGCATTTAATATAAATTTTGCTTCCTGGTAATGATATTAATTACTAGAATATTGCCAATAATATACGAAAATAAAGTATTCAGTACTGTTTCAGAGATAATAAATTAAACAGTTTTTTGAAGACACGCATAATTATATCTCACATAACACAAATGTCGGAAACAATCACATTAATTAATTAGAAAAAAAAGTAAACTTTTCTTTCAAATACTTATTGCATCCTGTTAGTATTTTATGAATTTAAATGAGCAGTAAGTCTAAAATTATTTAGCAGGAAATCATTCTTTTAATAACCGTTCATTCCGTACATATTATTTTTAATTATAGATCAATCAATGCGCGCGTTTTGAAAACATTTCTAACAAGATATTTAGAGTTCTGCAGCCAAATGGCAAAAACAAAACCATTACAATTTCATCCCGTCCGTATGTCTGTCTCTATGACAGACATACGGACGGGACTCTTATCTGTTCGTATGTCTGTCTATTCATCTCTCTATCTGCCTAAAAGTTACAGCCATGTTACTTGGTGACTATTGGCACTATAAAAATAAAATTTGGATGGTAGACACCACTTCTTTGAACCACTATGAAATTTAATAATAAAATTAGGGTAATAAATAATATTAATATGATACTCCACATATGTAAATGGGGAATAAAACAAAACCAATGGACATAAGCTAGGTCGTGGAGATCATAAGACAGGTCTTAAAAATTATATATTGGTTCCAAAATATTTTTTTTATTTAAGGTCATAATTGGTATGATACACATCTGAAGTCTTAGAAAGTTGTTAAAAAAGCGGAGCACTCTAACTTTTCAATTAACGTACGTGAAGTTCTGAAAAAAAATAAAGTAGTAAGTAGAACTTGAAATGAACTTTCTGAGTAAAATGGAGTAAATATGAAATGAGCAGTTTTTGAAATGTATGATATTTTCAACACCGACCGCAGCAATCATTTTTTTTCGTATTGTCTTTCATAAATACAAACTTATTTTTCTGCTAATAAAATAAATATGGTGCATGCAAAAATATATAATTCTACTGTTAGTCCAAAATATTAGCAACTGATATAAAATTAATTACATACGTAATAAAGTTATATATAGTAATTTTACACTTTTAATAAAGTATTTAAGGTATATAAATATAACTTATTGTGTTTTAGACTAAGTTTTCATAGATTTTAATGAAGTCTTTTTAATAAAAATCGCATACTTACATTTATGTTGCATACCGGATGCGCACATTTAGTACAACCATGTGTTACCACGAGAGGAGGAATATTTATTGATAAAGTTTTTGGAAATGTTACTCGTGAAGGTGAATTAATTTATTTTTTATTCAGTCATTAAAAAGCTATGTGGGCACGCATTCAAACTGCCTGTCAAACTGCATCTACAAAGTCAAAACATAACTTACTGCGTGCGAAATAAATATATTATTTGGTACTACGGAACCTATCTTGCGCGAGACCGCCTCACACTCCGTCGGTTTTTTAAATTTTTAAGCGCAGCATAAAACCACATTGTTAAATTTACGATAACTTTATAGTTTAATTAATTTATTTTGTTTCAAATCAAACTATTCCTCATCTGAATTCAAACATACCCTCGAGATCGGGCGTTGTTGTTTTACGCAGGTCAGATTTTTTAAGACGTGTATATTTGACATAGGATTATTTCGTTTCCTCAATTTGTTTCAAATATGAATTTTTAAAATATGAAATTAGTTAACTCAAACAAAGGTTTTTATATTTCTGAAGCTATTTAATAGCGTGTAAAATGATTTAAACAAAATATTAAATCAAAGGAAGTTCTAAAGTAATCACTGATTCAGTCAGCATAAAGTAAAAAACATTGTGATGATACGTTCTGTTAGCTTATCACATTATGTATTACGGCGATTTATATTGATAAAATGAAGAAAAAAAACATTTTTAATTATAAATAAATGTTTCCCTTAACAATCTTAAAGAACGCATGCTTACATAAATCAAAACTTCTTTTCATTCATTCTCAATAACATGAACTTTAACAAAGCTTCTGACCTATATATATTAGAAAAATTTTAGAAAAACTCTTTTCCTATTCAAAGGCGGATTCAAGCAGGTGGGAGAAAAGGCATAGAGCCAACACACACAACGTACAGTCTTAGCAAGCAAAAAACCAACGTAAACTTAGGACAAATGATTTTGGTGGACAATAGAGTTGGGGATATGGATTTGCAAGGCTTAAGGACCTCAGGACAGAAATCATGAAAGCGAAGTAATTAGGGGTCAAACAAACAAAATCAACATTCATACTAAGTTTTTTAAAGTATATTACTATCAATTTCTATAAGTGCTGAAATTTATGAAGCTGAGTATTCCAAGTCTCCAGTGTAAAAATGTGTGCATATTCTTATGAATGACAAAGTCTAAATTTCTTTGCCATTTTCCTCTTAAAATTGTCTTAAAGAATATCCAGATATATTCTATTAAACAATTTAAAGAACTGTAGTTTTTTTATTAAAAGAATACGGATATATATATATATATATATATATATATATATATATATATATATATATATATACATATGTATATATATATATATATATATATATATATATATATATATATAAATATTTATATATATATATATATATATATATATATATATGTATATATGTATATATACATATATATATTATAGGAGAGACAGTATTCAAATTATTCATGAAAAATTGAATTGTGATTGTTGGGGAAATGCTAATGACTTAAGCGTGAATACAACAGAAACGGCTGCTAATATGAAAAAATACTAGAAATCTTTTCAATATAATCACAAATTTCGGGAACCACAATTTTTATTTAATGATTTTTCCTTAAAAATTTGGTAGATTCTTGGAATATTCTCGGGATAATGAAAAAAAAATTAATTTTACGAAGCTAAGGGACAAACCCTTTGTAAAAAAAATATGAGAAAATGTTTTGTAGAGGGTTTTAAAGTATATAATTTTGATTTATTACATTTTCCTTCGAACGTTTTCAGAGAAACTCACGACAATTTACTTTTACCCGTTCTTCACCCCCATAAACTATACATAAGAGGTTTTACTGCCGGAAGACATTCACTATAACATCGAAGTTATTATATAATATAAACACATCAATTACATAAAAAATAATATTTTGGTCAATTTTGTTCTAATTTAATCACTCCAGTAGTCGTAGTCTCGATGAGTTTAATTTTATTATATTAGAATACGACACAGATGATTAATTTAACAGATAGCTAATAAATTAAATAATAATTCAAAACATATATTTAAAAAAAAATTACAATCAAATTATGAGTTCTCGTTCTTTTCTGGCTTGATATTAGAAATCCACATTATTTGCACCAATTCAGCCATACATACTAATATATATAGAATAAAGCGCCCATTATTGGATAGAAAAATAGGTCATTACAAAACCTACAAAGAAATATTTAAGAAATATAAGAAAAATAGGAACATCTGTCGTAGAGGGATATTGAACATAAAATAGGGTTATTCCTAAATTGGAAAAGTTTTGTGCAGATAGAATTTCCACGTATGTGGAAAGAATGGCTAAAAACCAAGCAAGAATTTATTTGGAAGGTAGAACAAAATATTTCAAAAGATGTGTGAAAATATAATAACAGATTAATTTATAGTAGCATAACTTAAAATACCATAATTTATACTAAAATATAATAAGTTAATTATAAATTTATAAATTTTCGTTATAAATTTATATTAGAATTACTAAATATTCTCACGTACGGATAGCACAGTGTAGATGAAATTATAAATTATCATATTTCAATTTTATTAGATCATTTCAATTTTCATCTTTCAAATTAATGATAATATTTGTCTGGATGTTTGCAAAAATTAACATGCAATTTTCTTGGTGGTCTTGATTGATAAACAAAGTTATGGAATGCAATTTTTTGGATTCGTTAATAAGGAAAACCGTATTAACAGAATTGCCAAAATATTTTGATTTAATTTTTAAAAAAAATCTGTGTATATGGGAGGAAACCTTGATAATGGAATAATAAAATGCTAATAACATTTTTGAATTACTTTTCACTTAAAAATATGAAATAAGCATGATGAATTAATAACATATTCTAATATTATATAGAGTACCAATCTAAGCCAGATATACGTATGACATTTAATAGAGACAGATCTTCACAATAAAATTTCACCGTATATATATCTGTTAATTAGTTCTATATTAAGGATGTATTTACAAAATCATGCTGCTTTAGAACAGATATTTACTAGCCGTAAAGTCACTAGTACATACGTAGCGATGCCGTTTGTCGTGTGAAACAAATTTATACTATGTTGGCATTACCTTGATCACGATTAAAATTAAAATATTTGTTCATTATTTGTTTGGTAACCAGTTTTATTTATTTTGTTTTATTAAAATTACGTCGATACAGTTATAACATATATTAGTATTATTATCATATTAATTAGTATTTCAGGCATTTACCGGGCCAGCTAACTTTAATGGCTATTTGCAAGGATTTTATTTTCCACATGAGGTTTTATCGAGGTAGCAGTAACTCCTTACTACTAATTAATATCTACAGTTCTTTTGCGACTTGGCATGCACCTTGGTAGGTATTTTTAGATTCTGTCTGTAAATTAAAAACACAGCCTAAAATATAACCACTAAATGTCGTATCCTTATGTGGATAAGAATTAAGATACAAATATGACTTCTCTAAAACTTTCTTAAACTTCTGAGAAAACTTCTTCCTCCGTTCTTTCCAAAATGCGTGTGGTCTAGAAGCAAACAATTTAAGATGTATTTAATATAAATAATTGAAATGAGTACCAATGATAAATTTCGAATAACGAACGTGAAATTTTCATATCGTCTTTTCAGTCGGTCAATTCCGAAAAAATATATCTTATATTAGTTACCTCAGAGCCAACAGAATTTCCCAGTAAAACCTTTATCAATATTCTTTTAGATATATTTTTTCGTGGTGCCTGAACTAATAAAATGACTGATTAAAATTATACAAAATAAATGAGGAAACAGCGTCGCAACGAAGCGATGTGTCAATGTGATTTCTCAAAAAGTTAGATGGGTAATATAAAAGAGCAAGAAAATCGCTCGGTGTAATTACTAATTTATAGTTCTACTTATAATATTACAAATGCAAAGTGTATTTTTTGTTCTTTTTTCACGTCACAGCTGAGCAACTCATCGATATATTTTCTTAACAAGCGATAGTTAACGTACCGGGAAAATACAGGCTACTTTTTGTATCAGAAAACCTCATTCCAACTAATATTTTAATCCTAACTTGTATTATAAATGCGAAAATATGTTTATTTGTCTTTATTTCCTGTTGCAACGGATCTACCGATCGTCGTGATTATTTGCACAGAAGTAATTATCAAGCCGGGAAATCACATAGAAAATATTTTCCTTACTAAAATCATAACCCTAAATAATATTATAAATGAAAAGTGTGCCTGTTTGCTCTTCTTTCATATTGCAATAAAGCCACGGATCGATGTTCTACGCAGGCCACTTTTCATTATGGGATATCTCATTGCTTTGGGAAATTTCTTATTTCAATAAAACAAAAACACAATGGGAATAATAAAGCAACATCGCAACAGAGTCACGGATAGGTGTGATTTTTAAAAGTTATTATAACTTTAATATTTGTATTTTTATTATAAAGACACGAAGAAAAGACTCAGTATTAATTTCCTGAAATCATTTTAGATGGTGCTGCATGTTTCAAATTCGTGGGTAAAAGTTAGCATTTGTAGACCAAAGGGGTTCTTGTTTAAGACATATTTTATAAAAATTTTAATAAATAAATATTATCATAGAATAATAGTTTGAAATTTTTATAAAAATCAGGACTCGTGGCGTTTCATTTGTTTTCCCATATTCGAATTTAAAATTAATGCTTACAAACGATTGGACGAGATAATTCGAAAACTTTTTAAGAATTTACTTACTGAAATAATTTAGTAGGACGAATAAGTCAAACATATTAAATAGTCGACTAAATGGAATAATGTGGAAATTGATGATAATGAGGCATTTTATAAATACGAATACATTATTATGTAATAATAAGAATATATTTTTCAAATTACAGTTTGAAATATTTGTATAGACCTCATAAAAAAATGATACCCTTAAAATATAAAACATGAATAGAAATTAAGGCCTTTATTTAGCCCGTTTTTAAGTTTTTTATTTAAAACTTCATAATATTTAGTAAAAAAATATAGGTTCTAACAAGATTCATTACTAATTTAAAACTATTACGTTTCACGGTTCCTAAAAATATCAGTTGAGAATACAGATAAACTTAAATATATTGCCTTCTACATATTTATGGGCGTAAAATCACGGTGTTTATTTTAAAAAATTATGACATCCAGAATCGTCATATTTTTCCTACAGCCTTTACGTTGGCTTCTAAAATACCCTTTTTTTTTAGCAGTTTATACATAGTTTTAAATTAAAAATTTGAGGGCATTTAGCTTAGTATTATAAAAATCTAACATATTTATGAAAGTACACTAATCTGTTTATTTACATGTAATTGCCCGTATCGATATGACGTCGGTACTATAACAGTACATCGGGATTAAGTCTTCGATAGATACAAGGTGGAATACTGTAAGCCAAACAAGAAAGTACTTATACAAATTTCAGGTTATGCCAGATACGTATCCACGTTTGAAGATAATTTTGGGCGCCTTTTATAAGTAAATATTCTAAACACGGTCTTAAACCGTCTCAGATAGCAAAGTTCAGATTTTTGTATTATTTTTGATGTATTATTGAGTAACCATTAAAAATTATTTCGAAAATATAAATAAATTTCAAATATTTTCTCAGGTTAAATTAACTCGTCAGTTGAATTAATGTTTGAAAATTTTATTACTTAATTTTATTTTTAATTTTACTGAAACTTGGAAAGATAACTCTACATATGACGTATCTGTTACTACAAAAGCAGTCTTACAATTGACTACAATGCAACAAGTGACCAAATTTAGTGCAATAAAAAACTCCAGCCGATTGATGTGTGCAAGTATATAATAAATAAAAATAAAGCCATTCATAGTGACCAAAATATAATAAATTAAATAAAACTAAGCAAGTAACAGATTAAAGAAAGTAAGTGAATTAGAAATGACATATAAAAACCGTTCCACTATATTCTTATGCTTAAAAAAATAATCATGTTCTTAACGGATTTCAATCACACAGTTAAGTGTTACATTTTCCGAAGTTTAATTTTTATTTGTTATGTCTTAGTTTTAAAATATTTATTATTTAGTACGAAAGTTAATTTCAGTAATTTATTATTACCGTATTTCCGGTATAGCCGCAATTATTTAGAAATTACTACTACTAAAAATAGATTTATACTTTTTTTTCTTATAAAACATAATCTTTTTGAGTATTTGCAATCCAGTAATGTAATTAACAAAGTGCAGGTTCTGAAAAGATGATGACGTCAATCGTATATATGTACTAATTACTTTTAATAGTGATAATTATTAATTTAGCTTAGTTGACTACGTAAATATTTAAATTATTAGCTACATTATATTATAAGATAACACCGAACACTGACTGATTTAGGACATGTAAAAATTTCTTGTGCCATATAATTTCCCTTTATTGACATTTTACAATTTATACAGTGCTTATGGAAATTTTAATTTATCAAGAGAATAATATATGTATTCACGTGTTAGTAGACGGATTATATCTAAGAAAAGTTCAAATTTTCATAAAACATTCTAATACTCTTATTTCTACTATAAAAACGTTTTTACAATTAAAATTTAATCGATTTACCAACTCTTATTGAATAATACAATTTTTAAATTGAAGACGAACTTCTTTGTTTACACCTGTCTCTTAGTGATGGGTGCATCTAAGCCAAGTACGCAAAAAATGATACACCTATACTTAAAAAGTGATAATAAACAAGTTCGACACCCTCTCAATTGTAGATACGAATCAATTCAAATTTAATCAGTTTTTAATTAACTGTTCACAAATATAACCTTTTATAGTTTCCTTTTTGTAAATAAAATATACCTTTCCCTTGCCCCATACATTTTTCTGTATATCGTCCTTCGTTGTTTTAATACAAATTCATCCTGTTGGATATAAGTTTGTAATAAATGAGTGGTTAAAATTCATAAGGATTCATTTTTTCTTAACATAAACGAATTAAAAAGAAATAATTGCGTTGCAGTTAATACAGAAAATAGGAATGTTTACCCTACAAAACATACTCGTATATCCTATGATATATAAATTTTAATATAAATTATTATTATGATATTATATTGAAAGTAATAAAGTAAAAATACATTACGAAAAAGTAAAGAGGATTAACCTTATTAATTTTGAAATTATGAAAAAGTGGTAATGCAAATTTAAACGAGCCGTAATAATGCTCTGAGAGCTCGCTAAGTACACCTTAAATCTGTAGCCTAATTCTATTTGCAAAGGAAGGGATTATCTGTGTGATTTCATTACATTTTTTCCCTTCAGATTTCATTATGGGTATGACCGATTGTTCGTCTCTTTAACTCCCACTGAAATTGTCTATTCATAGAATAATTACGTCGATAATTCATATAATCATTAAGTTTAATAGCGCTTTATGCTCCGATTTATAGCGTTTAATAGCGTTTTATGAATAATCATTTAGTTTAATAGCGCTTTATGCTCCTGGCTATTACGAGTATAAGAAAAGATAAAACATAACGCAGCATTTACCCAATATTTACCTTTCTTTATTGGTTTGCATTTATCAACGCAATACTGCAAGCTGCTGGATTCACTCCGTATGTTTTCACCTACTAACTCACTGCTACAATTACGTGTACTTTATGATTGAGCATGATTGAGCAATGTTAATTTAAATTACTACGTTTTTGTGCATTCTATTTTGCTTTTAAACTATATGCACTTGTGATACATACACGGTGTTTATATCATTGGGTAAATCAGTGCGCATTGTAAAAAATTAATAGTTGAAGAAATTTTATCTATTAAAATATCTGCAGTGTTTTTCGAATTATTGAATTTATTTACTTAATTTAAAAACTTTAATGTTCACCTAAATCTATCCATACGTTGGAATTATTTCTACATGAGCAATCTCCTTTAGTCAATGAAAATTATATAGCTTTAAAATTGTTTTTCTGGAAGACTAAATTATTTTGACGAATATGTTTTATTGCAAGGTTAACAAAATGAAAAAGACACTTAAATAAAAAAGACAATGTGTAAACATTTCCAGAAGGCCATGTTCTGATCCACTTTTATTTAAAAGTTTTGTAGTTTAAACAGAGAAGGTCTCTTTAGGGAGAGTGCCTACCATACAATTTTCATAGATTGTGGTTGTAAGAACCATAGATAAGCAAAACAAAAAATGTTTTACCGACATACAAAATTATGGGTATTTAAAAAAGTTCAAATTTTTTTACTATTAAAAACGCAACGAATGCATTAATTATAAATATGAACTATTTTTTAAGACAATCCATTATCACCAAATTTTTATTCACAACTAAATAAAACTACGTGATCAAATTGTCCACCTAAAGATATTGTAATACAACGAAACCAAGGTCGTGCTTAATAATTTAAATAAAGTAGATATAATACTACATCACGTAGTTTCAAATTGTTGTTAATAAAAATTAAGTAGTAATGAATTTCTACAAAATTAGAGTCAAATATTTTCAATAGCAACTCAACAAAGTGATTATGTGATTAAAGAGATAAAAATAGTTGTAAATAATAAAAAAAGTTAATTAAATAATTTAATCCTGACCCCAATACAGAAATGTACTCACATCATTTGGAATTCAAAAATATACCAGATGCGCAAATTATGAAGAGGTTCTAACTTCTAATACAATTCTTATTAAGATGTAAATAGCATATATCACCGTAGTCAAGCAAAGTTACAAAAGTGACTAGATGATTGAAGAATTACTTAGTTATAAATATAGAAAACTTTTTTAAAAGAATGGAACCCTCACCTCAACACAGAAAATTGCCCATATCCTTTAGATTTCAAAAATTATGAAAGAATTGTAATTTTTAAGGCAATCCTCAGCAAAGAGGTGGATAGTATTAGATTAGTAGTTAAACAAAGTAACAAAGTGATTAATGCAGGTATATAGTTAAGAATACGGAAAAAGTAAAGTAAAATATCGTATCTTGATCTCAACTCAAAATGTGCTCATATCTTTCTGAGGCCAAAAATGTAACAAATACACAAAATCTGAAATTGTTCTAACTTTTCCAGACCTTGTTTAGTTTTAAGTTAAAAAATGGATCATCGTTTTTAAGCAAATAAATAAATGTGTATAATAAACATGTTAAAAAATAATTAAATGTAATATCATCTCCGAAATATGCTCGTGAACAAGCACAAACATTTAAATTTTTTTACAATGACAGTTTTTATTTAATAAATAAATATAATTTTTATTTTAAATTACCCAATTTTATTTGTTTGCTGGACGATGATCAAAATATAACAGAAAATTATATTTATTATTCAATGTAAATAGAGATATCAAGGAATAATGTTAATTTTCCATTTGATAGTTCAGCTTAACGCTTAATTTAGTAGTTCATAGATCAAAAATTATAACGAAATGGTAAATTTCTCAACCAACTGTTCAAAATTAATACGAGATTGTCTAAAGAAACCTAGAAATTAAATAACGTTAACAAATGCTCTTAAAATAAAATAAGAAAATTATCTTTTAGCACAAGAGATTTCATAAATTTTTTTATCAAAAAACTTTTTATAATTTTTATTACTTTGCTAATAAGTCCCATTTATTTTTATCAAATTTTGTTATGAAATTTTATTGTATGAGACAAATAATTACAATTTGATTAACCAAATGAGTTTGGATCATTTTGTACGTATATTTGTAAAACGAAAAGTTAACTTTCTTTCAACCATACGTATGGAGTATTGTTAGAAAGTTGTTCAGAAAAGTATGTTGGAGTATGGTTCAGAAAATTTTAACACGATTGAAGCAAACAGATATTTCAAAACGATCGGAAAAATACTAATAACCGACATTAAAACAAAACGGTAAACTGTACCCGTAAATAAGTTTTCTCACTAAATACTATTTTCATAGCGGTTTTTCACATTATTTTAGCACCTGGTAAAAATTGGTAAGAAAAATTTAGAGTATATTTCGCAAATTAAGTTTTAAAAAAATTTAATGATAATAGAATTAATTTTAAAATTAAATCAAAATTACATAAGTGTTATATAAATTGATAAAATATAGGTACACAACTAATAACATAATTCTAAACTGAGACGCAAACTGTCACGGATTTTATTATGTTCTCTTGTGTCATGTATTTCAGCAAAGTGCTTAACGATTAAAAAAATAGCAAGTTTGCTTTATTTAGTGCTTTCAAATACACTGGCTACGTGTAGATTAACTTTAATAATTGTACTAAAAAAACAATGCTGTTTATAAAAATTTACACGGCTTAAGTTATCGTTGGCTTGTCATTTTTTCCACTAATTAATCAGCAAACATAAGGCAGACAAAACCATCGTAATTAAATAAGAACAACGTAGCCAAGTATGCGGACACTTAGTCGTAAATACATGAACTTGAGACTGTAGTTAAAAGAAATAAAGTGCTGTTGGCTTTTATTTTAATTGTAAGCAAAGAACGTTGAAAATAATAACTGGTATGAAATATAAAACACGCATATAGACTATTGGAAAAGAAGTGAGTTTAGATTTAAGTTTGGTTAGCATATTCCTTACACAGCAAAATATTTTGTCACAGGGACATGCCACTCAAGAATAACTCGATATAAATTTATGTGACTGCTCTTTTCATATTAAAGAAATTAAAAGGAACTAGTTGTTGTATGCAGAGAGCATATAACGTAACTTCCTTTTTTCACTGTTTTGATTCGATGAGAAATTTTCATTAAGTATATTAATCAGAGTTATTCCTATATATATTTAAATATCATTACATAAATCGACTACCGGACTTTATCATATCTATTATACCTCATTCGGTTTTTCATAATGACGTCTGTTTCATAGTTAATATTTTTGAACAAGAGGAATCAGAATGCAGAAATAACACAAGAATTAGAAAACTGAAGAGAATTAAAAAATACAATTTAATTTTCCTTAAATTTTTAATCCAGGAATGTGAAATAACTTTAATTGAAAATAAATAATTAAATGGCGAGCAAAACTAATAATTTTGTGGAAAGATAATTCTGAAAAAAGGTTGATCGCAAAATCGCTCAGCGATTTCTTTGAAGTTGAAGTATTTCTTCACGTGTCATTTATTGTTTAAGTACGTACAATCATGAATTATCGCACCAACAGATTTAATTTGTGTTTAAAAGCTAAATTTTGCGCGAAAATATGATCTTTCCCTAATTTTTGTTAACCACTGTAAATTCTAAATAACATTTTATCGTTTTGACAAAATTAAAAACAAACAATTTAGATTTCAGGAAAACATCACAATGATGGATGGAAATAAGTGATAAATCCGGTGTTAAATGTATATGAATTTTTAATACGAGGAACGGCAGATATTAGAGGAAAAACCCTTTATTTGTAAGAAAATTAAGAAAAAATTATTTTTTATATCTTAATCTAAAAGTTCTTGGGTAATGGGTAAGTGGTGGTAGATCGTAGTTATGAGCAATACAACAATTGAAAGAGTTAAATTTTGATTCAGTACCTCATGTCAGTCACAATTTCAATGTAAAACAGGAAATCACTATATTTATTTCCACATTAGCAGCATAAACTGAGTAAGAAATCTATTATGAATTGGTTTCGTAATCTGTCAGTTCTTTACTTATTTTTCGTAATAAAAAAACGGTTATTTTTGAATAGAATATTATTTAAACGGTATACGTCCTACCGCCCTTATTAACTTTTTACTTAAATAATGGAAAATAACAGGTGCAATTTTTTGCTAAAAAACGAAATGTTTAAATTGTATCTTTAAAGCAAAAAATAAAGCATAATCTGATTTTATTTTATTCTGACTATTTATTGGAAGTGAGAACGTCTTTAAGATCAATGTAGAATATTTGGAAACCACCAAACCTAAATAAGCGGCAGTTCTAATCGAAGTAATTTCAAACGAATAAGAATAGAAATAGCACCGCTATCGGTAGTCCCTATATATGATCTCACTTTAAAGACAAAATACAAGTTTGTTTTTATACTACTCCAATATACTTGGTCCACGGACGTTGAGAAACGTGCAATTTCAAAATGAAGCCACCATTTTCGACTTTACCGATTGAACACATGTGGTAAATGAAATCATATCTCATGGACTAATAATTTGATTCAAGTGTTAGTTTGAAAAGTATATATATTAAAGTTCATCCTGGGCTCCAAGAATTTATTTCGAAAAGTAGTGGGCTGTGAATTTAAAAAAAAATTAATTTTCTCTTCTCCTTAAAAATCGCAATATTTGAAGTCAAACTGTAACCCACAAAAAACGACCACGAATGCATTGACCATACAATTCCAAAGAGGAGCTGTACTGCTGCGAATATATGCAACGTAAGCACGCTCGGATACCTCTGGCAGCATCTGACTTCCTGCGTTCAAGTATTAATGCGGATTTCCACAAAAGGAAAAACTTGTGAAAATTTGACATTTACCAGAAATATACAAATATTTTAATTCTATATGCATCCTTTATATCATATCACTACAAAATGTTTCACAAATTTAAATTGCAAATTATTCAAAAGTTCGAAAAAAAATATTTTATTGCACTTCAGTATATTATAAACAATTGACGTTTTCACGAAAATAAATTACGACGTTGTAATTCAATTTTTTATTTCAGCGGTTTTAGAAATTAAAGTATACCATCTTTGTAAAAATAATATTGGAAATTCCAAAAGCCAGCATTCCACGAGTGGATAGTTATACTCTCAAAATCTGTCGGTAAACATTTTATTTTACTTCTGTAAGTCCATTACAAAAAAATTATTTATTTAAGTAACTAATAGAACTTTGGTATTCCTACAACAAGAAAAAGGAATTAGTGACTCATCAGTATTAAAATAAATACAGCTAAATGCAAGTCTGGTTGAAGCTATTATTAAGCTTCTAAAAATTCCGTTTTCTTTCATTATTTTATATTCAATAGCTTGGAAAACATGGGCGAGTAAGAATATATTTTTTTGCATGCTTTTCAGTATACCTCAACGGTGAATATGCTGCTTGATGTATGAAAAATTTTAAAGATATTCTTGAAGTCATTTCGAACGATACGTCTACACTGCATATGCAATTTTGGAAAACATTTTCTAATACTCAATCTGCCCCCCTAAAATTTTCACATATACATATTTTGAAGCTTACCTATAGACCTATGCATGTACGTCAAGGAAATTATAAAAAAAACAGTTGTGATGACCGGACAGAGGGATATGTTAGTGATCCTATGAGATTTGTAATATAAACAAGATGTAAGATAAATCGATTTTAGTTACCAAATTTACATATGTCTATAATATTAATCGACATTTATACATATATATATATATATATATATATATATATATATATATATATATATATATATATACACACATATATATATATATACATATATATTTATATATTCATATATATATATATATATATATATATATAACATATCAGAGGCTTGCAAAAGTTCATTAGTAAAAATTTATTTCAATATAAAAATTATATACATATTTTTAGTCAGGCATGTAACTATTTTACTTCTTAAATTACTTGAAGAAAACAATTAATACCTAGTGCATCTAATGGCTCAATATAATATAAACAAATTTTAAAACTTATACACTACAAGGAGACATTTTCGTTAAAATCACAGCACTTACGACACTTACAAATTGTACCGACGATATAACGCCATTGCTTTAATGTGATGCGCTGAATGGCGATATCAGAAACTCGATATATCAGACGTGCGGCTGATACGTTCTTGGAGCTTAATGATACTCTGCCACTTCATGTCGTGTTCCATTCATCAACATTACGAGCTTTTGAAAAATGGTGAGCATTTGTAAGTTAGAATTAATCGGATGTTTCTTTCTCGGAATAGTAGAAACTATTCACATTGACTAATAATAAGCTGCCGATTGTTTTAAGTGATTTGGCAACAATTTCAGTGAGCAACTCATCAAAATTAATTATAACGAAATATTAGTTATATAATTCACGAAAAAAGAAATTACATGAGTCAATAAATTTCAACCATTTTATAAATTTATTTTTGTCTTAATTATTCCAACTTCTTATGCAAGTTTTAAACTTAAGGTTTTTGAGGTTTTTATTACTAATTCATTACAATGTTTCAAAATTTACAAAACCATTACATGAAAATAAAATAAGAACACTTTTATCAATTTAATTTTTTACATGAATATGAATATATTGAGATTATAATCCGTGTCCGAATAATTGGTTTTAAATCCGTGTCAATTGTGCCTGGTATTTGCAATGACGTGTATTTAGGTATTTTGTATATACTATATATAAAAGTGGAACTAGTAAATTGGTTACTACATTCGAGTTATACTACTCTTACTAAAGAGCTACGAGAAAGAAAAAAAACAACTTTTTTCTGGCTTTTCTTTTATTATTCACATTAGCTAAAAATTCTACATAAGTAAATCGATGTGATCAAGAATAATTTCACAGTCACCCTTGTTATTGTATCAAATAACGTTAGTATTAATAAAATAGTAATTGACAATGTAAATAGATACGATTATCATCTATAAAAATAGATGGATATTAATGAGGAAGTTTCAATTGTTCTCTGTATAAAAATCTGATGTAATATTAGATTGCCAATTTATAAACCCACCATCTCCGTACACACGTTTTTAAATTTGTTATATATAGTATATAACATCAATCATTATTTATTAAACACCATCGGTATTTAACACTAACGAGCTAAAGTTCCATCCTTATAGAAGTCTTTGGGCTTTTAAAAAATCAATGAAATTAGATTTTGATTGACTTTCTTCTTTAAAGTTTCTATCGTGTAAATTATTAGACTGAGAGCTAAACAGATGGTAACTAGATGGCGAAAGATCTAGAGAGTACGGTGGATGTAGTAGCATATTCCATTCAAGTGGACCTGGCGTTGAGCATGGTCATATAAAAATAAACTTCGATTTTATTTGAAGGGAGTTTAGCGGTGACTTTGCTCAATTGTTCACCACAAATCTTAGTTGTAATTGTACTGTTAGCTTGAACAAGTTGTCAATAAATACCTCAATGAGTAACTCAATTTATAACCCAGCATGTATTCAAAAGTATCTTTTGTCTAATATTATATTTTGGTCTATCACATATTCATAAACCATTACTAAAAACACTGCCTTTAATTCAGAGATATATTTTTAACGTTTCCATAAATAATTCATGTTTACGCTACACAAGTTGTGCCATTGCCAAGTGGGAAATCGGTCTTCTGAACGCTGGATGACCTTGTTACCATTGTTTTCAAGCAGAAATTTTAGTAAATAATTTATATATATTTAAACTGAGTGAAACATATGTAGAATGTTGGAAATTTCTTATCCGAGATATATATGGACTCAAATATATATTGTCTTTGTGATAAAGTGAACATATGGAATCTGTACACTGTCATACTTATAAGTAAACATACGAAGAGGCTCCGTATATTCCAAATAATTAAAATGTTGGGATGCAATATAAAACTTTACGATATTTCTCTTTCTTAGTTTTGTTGATGATTTAATTTAGTAAGGAAAAGAAATATGGAATTTATTCCTTAATAATTTTCATTTATGAAATTTTCTTTACTTCAGTCATAAAATAACTCTGTTCAAACGACTGAAAAAAGAATACCTCAAAATTTATGGCTTCATTGCTTCTATGCCAAAAAGAAGCGTTAGTACATATTGTGTAAAAAAACAACCAGCAAATTAACGACTTCAAATCTTTCTCGATTATAAAAGCTTAGTCTCATTAACCATTGTACACGTTGTATCGTAAGTGTAAGTACCTACAACGTAGATATTTAGGACAAAATAAAATAAAATCCCGGAGAAAAATGACTGTATCTCAATTATTATATCTTACTAAAACCATAATATCTTTTAAAAATTATTTTCTGGAAATAGTACAATTTTCGATTTTATTTGACTTTTCCTTCAAAAGAGGGAATTGAGCATCCGTTTTTAAATCTATTCATTGATACTGGTCATGTCTTCTTGTGACGAAATCACTCACATCGATTAAAAATATTGCTTTTTATTTTATTTTAGTCGCAATTTTATATAATTAAGTTTTCGTTCATGGTGTGAAATATGTTGCTAGATACACGACATGTATGACATGAAATATGCTACTGCCACAACGTATAATGCGGACAGAGAGTTGCTGGTGATAATACGGTTTCAAAGGAATGCAAACAAATTTGCAAAAATAAAAAAATGGCACATTAATATAATATCAGGGAAATGTTTTTTTTTTCAATAAAAAATAATATCAACCAAAAACATTACGTTGACATATCATATATATACTTTTAAATTTGATAACACCAACAAAGGTTGGTTAAAAATTATTGGCCAAATTACTGCCTCGCTTTTCTTTATATATTTCTATACATATCAAAACTATACAGAGACGTGAGAAATATAAAAACTGTATATTTTGGGATAACATCTCTAGTATAGTGTACCATGAATCAATGTTTTAATTGCAAAAGTTAAACGAAGTAGGGTTATTTTTTACAAGTTGTCTGTATGCATGTAGAAATAAACGTAATTATATTGTTCTCAATTTTGTTCTCAAGGGAGTTTTCTATTATAAAATGGACACATCTCAGAAAAACGGATTAGGTATAATAAAATAGTACTCTATTTTTCCCCATGTTTGACTTGAAATGGAAAGAATGTGGTGCGTGGTCCCAAATAAAAAACAGAATTCCTTTAATATTTAATTTTTCTATTACTCACGTAATTGTTGTAATAGATGACGAGTTTGACTTTCTTCATAGTTTTGGTGAACGTAATGTCTTTCTCTGTACTTTTTTGGAAAATTTTCATATGAATGGTACACTTATAAAAATAAGCATTCCTTTAAGGTTTAATGGAATTATATATATATTTTTTTAATGTTATAATAACTTTTATAAAAATTGTAAATCCTTATTTTTATTATTTTATGAATCAATTCCGAATATATTATTTTTTATATCATATATTTAAAAAAATCTTGTGCCAAATCTGACCAACAAGCAGTTTTTTTTCTAAGCACGTTTTGGAACAAATTTCCTTATCGCATCTTACACATTTAGTGAATGAAAGCTAGTTCAAAGAAGTATAAGATTTCGACTAACATTTTGCTACAGTATAAAAGTATAAGATTTCGACCGACACCTTTACTACTGTATAAGCGTTTGCGTGTGAACAAGCGTATAACAACGTATAGGTACATCACTACAGTATAAACGTACTACGTGTGTATCAGCTGTATTCGTTTAAGCGTATAAGTTTAGAAATCCATGTGCGTCATAACAATCATAACCTATCTTCATTATTTTCAAACTTGTGTTATTGTTATAAATAAAGAATGAATTGTGATAGTCATTCAGTAGAACTTGAAGATGGCGATGATGAAGTTAGGTAAGTGCCAGAGTTAAAGTGACAATAAGTAAATGATTTATTTTGAAGTTTAACTTTGATATTATCTTTCATTCCCATCGATAAAAGTTTACGCATAATATTACCTGATACCATTATATGATAACATTCACGTATTATACAAGTTTTGTTTAATTAAAAGATGTTGGCTAGGATTGCCTCATGGCCATTATTGTTTTTTTCATATTTGACAATTGATAATGTTACACACGTATATATATATATATATATATATATATATATATATATACATGTATATTTATATAAATCTTTGGTTTCAATAGCGAATTAACTAAGATACCGCCGATTGAGACAAAATGTATCAATAAAAATAAAAAAGGAAACCAATCGTTAAATGTAATGAATATGGCATCCCTTCATTTATTTCTTTTCGTTGTTGATTTCTTTACTTTCAAACGTTGTTAATTTATTTCGTTGTCTGTTATTTAATATATAATAAATACCGAAAGGAACTTCCTTCCAAACGGGTGTTCCACGACACCTTTCGTTCTTCTTATTGTATGTATCTATGTACTTAAAAAGGTTTATCAAGTTAATTCCTTGTTAAGTTGGAACAGTATAAATAGATGACAATTAGAAGTTTAGATTATATGTTATATTAATCAACACACTTGGAAGTAATACTGGAAATTTGTGTATGAAATTTATTTAATTATATTATCCTATCAATTGTTTGGTATCTCATGACAATGATACTACAGTGAACT